>OX421963.1:42369154-44769154 GCA_949128115.1 Anaspis maculata
TTACACTTCAAGTACAGAGGGTTGTACGAACTTATACATACAACTAAACTCATACTTCGACTCGTAACTGTAGACATAAGTTTCCTAACTTTCCTAAGTCGATGTGACTCTTATGGCCGATTGCACAAACGTGGTATCAAAATAATCATTTGAGACTGTGTTTTTGTACTTCCATCATATTCTTTCCCTGAAGTGATCGGGTTTGCATTTTATTTCACTCTCAAATTTTTCAATCCGGTGCTCGATACCGACTACCGAGGATAAATCGGCCCTTTTTGGGAATACCTACATGTCCTTAATGCACGACAATGAATCTTGATCGCTGAAAATCGTCCGTATCTAAATTGTCGTTTCCTCATGAATTATTCACTGGCCCCAGAGACGAACTAAGGCAATTTTTCCAGGGGCAACAAGACCCACTTTCGGCGCCAACTGAGGTGTCTTGTGATTTTTTCGTGATCTTTTGCTTCGTGGGCCGTGGGCTTGTGCTGCGTTGCTCCAGGTTCAGAACTGCAGACAAGTTGAACGAAACGACTGCTGGTGGACGAATGATCATTAAACTCTGCCAGATAATAGTTTCTTTGATGTATTTTGGGCATTTTTTTTTCTGGGGGTCATATTGGAACCGCTACATACAGGGTGTTTCAGTGACCTTGCATAATACTTCGGGAGGTGATTCCTCTCAAAAAAATTAGTCAAAAAGTAAGGGTAAAATTTTTTCCTCAAGTGCTCCCCGAGGGAGTTACAGCTCTTCAAATGTACAAAATGCAACAAAGTTTTCAATTATTTGCTCAAAAACTGTCAAAGGTAAGCGCTTGAAATTTGATTTTTCGATAGATTCGTTTAATCCAAAACTTTTATCCCTCTTGCATTTTTTCCGTAGGATGCATCATTCTGAAGTAAAAGTGAAAAAACACGGACGTGTCATGAATAATTTTCAACATAATCCCAATCTCCTCTATTTTCGCCCTCACTGGTTAGATTGGTTTGGAACTTAGCATGTACATTTGCACTGTTGAGAAACTTATCTATACCAAATTTGAAGTTCCAACCTTTGACGGTTTTTCAGCAAATAATTAAAAACTTTGCTTAACTTCGTACCTTTGAGGGGCTGTAACTCCCTTAGGAAGCATTTCAGGGAAAAATGTTACTCTTACTTTTTGACTTATTTTCTTGAGAGGAATCACCTCCCGAAGTATTATGCAAGGTCACCGAAACACCCTGTATTTCAGCAAATGAGCTCTGGTCAGTTGAAGGATTCCCAAAAGATCTGATGTTCAAGAAACTTCTGTACGCTCAGGCTCAGAGCTCCGACTAAAAAGCTTCTTAATCGAAGCCGGTGATTGTCTTTCAACTGGCATTCAGAGATTTCTCTTCATATCTCTATACAGGTGTCCCAGAATAAACTAGCCAACGGCATATCGGAGATGACCCAGAAGAAACTTAGAGATCTCTATATAATTTTTTTGCGAAAGCTCAATATCAACTGAGATACAGCTCTTCAAAATTTGACTTTTTTTATTGGTTTTAAGTATTCGGCTGAAATTTGCCAGAGACTTGTTTTGAATGATTCGCTGCTTATTGGTGACATTTTACTAAAATCCAACCATCAGTAAAAGAAATTTAAAAAAAAATCCAAATGCCGAAAAAAATGTAGGTGCCTCTAATTTCTTCTGGGCTGCTATCTTCCATAGGCGTTTGTCTACTTTATTTTAGGACACCCTGTATAAACATGTGAAAGGAAAAAATCCGAGAAAAACCGATCACAGCGAGGATCACAGCCGAAGATAGTCCAATTTTACGCGCGTCATCCTAGGGCCTTTATTTGACTAAAAAAAATCCCATTTTTCAGGGTGGACTCTCAATCGTATTCTGCATGATCGTATCGGGTGTTTTTCAGTAAAAAATTTTCAGCTAAAGATATGAGGCTGCAAATTTTTAAGCAATTTCCAATGATTATCGCAGCCAAATGACTTCGACTTCAGATCTTTTATTGAAAACTCGACCGGTACGATCATGCAGAATACTGTAGAGTCCATCCTAAAAAAAAAAGATATTTTCTAAGTCAAATGAAGGCCCTAGGATGAAGATGGCGCGCGTAAAATTTGACTATCTTCGGCTGTGATCGATTTTACTCGGATTTCTTCTTTTCACATGTTTATATGGAGATATGAAGTGAAATCTCTAAATGTCAGTTGTAAGGTTGCGGTGTTGTGTTATGTGTTTTTTAATAAACTGTCTTTTTTTCTTGGGGGGGGGGAGTTATGTGATGGCTGATCTACACATTATGAGGCTCCTGTAGAGAAAAACTGAGATATGTCTTTTAAAAATTGAATCCATTAACATACAATTTTAACTGATCTGTGAGGGCTCGGTAATAGCTATCATACATTTCCGGTTGCGCGCATTCAAACGGCTGTCAGGTCAGATTGTCAACCCAAAAGTGATTTTAACGATTTTTCTTCGTTTTTATCTTCTAACCTGACGTATAACCTTTTAACCTATAGCTAAAATTTTGGTATAAATCTGCATCTGCTAAGTAGGCAGACAAAGTTACTTTGAGAAATCCTAATAATCTGGTGAATCAAAAGAATCGAGAAGCCAGCTAGAGGATCGTTGAGTGTTGGCAATGGGAATAAATGTGTTGTTTTTGACCTTCCAGAATGGAGCAGTATTTCACGCCCGAAAAGTTTTATAGTTATATGGGCACACTTTTGGCACACGCCTTTTCCGCGAATGCCTGCGGATCGGAAGTTTTGAATTTATTTACGTTCGCGTGTAAATCAAATTTTTCCCCAGATTGCAACAAAACCTTCACCAATGACGCCATGGAAATGATGACGTTAGCTTTCCAATTTCTACGCAAACTTCCCGTTATAGTATGTACAGTCAACAAACAGAACATATCGCATCTAATTTATCAATCTTACGCGCGCACACACCGCACACCGTTGTTGTGAAGTTTGCTTGTGATCTTGTCGGGGGTACGTACGGGCTGATGCTTTGTGAGCCAGCGAATCGATTTCTCAAAGTCAATTAGATTTTATGATGTACAAACCCCGAAATAATTCAACTCGCAAAGGAGGGGTGGAGACAGTTCCGTATATACCCGCCGAACGGAGAGATATTCCCACACGGGCGCTCTGTGGATAATTTCTACTTTTGTGGACTTTCCTCCTCCCAATTTCCAAGAACACTCTCTCCGACACTCCAAGCATCCAAAGAGAGCATGGAACAAAAATCAATACTACCTCCTCGTGTCCCAAATCAACACAAAGTTAATAAAACGGTGAATGGAAAGGATTAGCCGCGTGTTTAAAATGTAATTCACATGACGTTTTATATTGCAGGAATATAAAATGAGCGGAGCACATTCTCGCTCTTCAATGTCAGACCCTTATCACGCTGGGAGGTAAATCCACAAACGGCGATAAACGCAACCGAGGAGAAAATTCAAAGTTTCTAATTTAGGCCAACGCACGTATGTGTGTAAGAGAGTCTCGACGCAATGTTAGTAAATAAAAATGTTCGCTGCCCCGGGAATAATTATTCAAGACCCATAACAACCACCAACCCAGTAGAATGAAAATAGAATTCATACACACAGACTGTCGTTTGTTTCATAAAAGTGTTATCATAATGTTTACAATACCGTGATGGAACAGTTCAAGCCTTTAATAATGCAAATTACGCTTACCACGTAAATTATATCATGAATTGCCTAATCCGCCATTTATTTCCATGGGCAGTATTACATCTAGAAGATATTATAATTAATTATTATTGTTTCTTCGTTCATCATATCATTATCACCTCTCCCAACTGGGTTTTCACCTCTGTTTTCACAGCCACAATTTCGCCTATTTTTCATGGTACGTGAACGTTCTATCATTCTAATTTTAGATAGGTATAGAAATTATTCTAAGCAATGCGCATTTTTTGTTCTTGTACGAATTGCGAAAATTGCCGTTAAAATTGATGAAGGTTGAATACATAATTGCAAAATGGCCAGTGTTTCGACATGACATGGTAACATTGATTTTGCACTGAGTATTAGTTCAAGAAGTAGTCAAGCTGTGACAATGGCCAAAAATGTAGGGTGTCTCAAAAGTATCTTACCTATTCCAAATCCAGAGCGGCATGTAGAATCTCTTCAAGAATACGAGAAAATATTTTAAAAAATGATGTAATTTATTTTTTAATTTAAGGAGGAGAGTCAAAGGTTAGAACTTCACCCCTCACTATTTCCGTTATTCGAAGTCATTTTTTGCAACTCTTTGTGATAGACTAATCAGTAAAAATTATCAACTGGTGGGTGTGCACTGAATGGGGCCTTGCACTGCCACTTTCACACACCGAGGGCGCCACAACCGTTGGGGGCAAATTCGACAATTTTGACGGCGTTGACGCTTCAGCGACCGACGTCCGTCATTTTATGTCTTGATTTGAAATTTGGATAACCTCTATTTCTTGATTGACGTCTCCAGTCACTGTCGGTTACTGGTCAAACTACTCAAACTCCCCTGTTTTTCCCGTCGTTACGGCCGGTTCATCGAAGTAGGCGCCCCCTACAGTAGTGGCGACCTCACGTTGAGTTTTTCAATTGCAAGGCCCCATTTCTGCTGAAGATAGAAGATAGTCATCAATCACAAAAATCCATTTTTTTTTTCATTTCTGCCTGTAAGTATTCCAGTGGTTCCTAAAATAATTTAGAACAAGATATGACTTTTTTTTGTTTCCATTTTAGTTTTTACTAGCGTTTTTTAAGGAAAATGATTTTTTATACAAAATAGAAGCTCAGTCACACCCGAGGTCACACCCGTCACCCAGTGGTTGATGATTTTTACTAATTAGTCTATCACAAACAGTTCTCAAAAATTACTTCAACGGCAATAGTGAGGGGCAAAGTCCTAACCTTGGACTATATGATTTTGATCTTGAATAATGTCCAGTCCAGATTTTTAAAAAAATATACAGGCGGTCCAGATAATGGGGAAAAGCTCTCCAGTACGCTGTAAGGGACCCTTCAGGGAATTCCGAATAATTAATACAAAAACTCTTCGACTTTCATTTTTGGGGTTATCAAGGGTCAAGGATATTGAACCCTTCTAGTTTTGTTAATTCAAAAGATTTCGGTGTACTGTTGGAGGTATAATCATGAGAAGGAAATATCTACCACTGGATGTGTATTGAATTTGTTTTTTATTTCCAGGAAAGTCAGAACCTGAGAAAATTATTATTCGAAGGAACAGTTTTTGACCCTTGAGGGCTTCGAAAATGAAAGTCGAAGTTTTTTTTCAATCATTTTTGTGGAATTCCCTGAAGGGTCCTCCACAACGCGCTGCAGACCTTTTCCGTCATTTTCTAGACACCTGTAGATTCTGGAACAAATTCCGTGATTTTAATAAAACATATTCCGAAGTCCCCTTACATCCCCATTAGTATGTATTTAATTATGTTTATCTTAGGCGTTTATGTTTGTTTGACTGAATAACATTGGCTGTGCTAAATTTCTTTCTTATTGTCACAGACTTTTTTTCTCAATTTTTCTTACTTGTTCCAATCAGTGTTTGGGGGCTAAATTTTCAATCCGACTTGCTTGCAATCTGCGATAATCTGCGTCACTGGTGCAAGCCATCAGCATTGTTACGTATTTCGCGTACCGGTTCGTTATAATTGAGACGATCGTTTTAAAACACACACTGTTTATTATAGTCCAGTAAACCTACGTAAAAAAAGGGGTGAACCTCAAACTAATTGCAACAGAAATAATTCTTTTGCTATGAAATACCTTGAAGTCCTACAAGCAACATATCAAAAATTAAGAAAAATTAAAATGGCGGAAAGTCTTCAAAATGGCGAATCAAAAATGGCGTTGTCACTTTGCATAGTTTTTGCTTATAGTACATAAAAAATCAGTTCCTAACCGAAAATAGATCATGGAAATCTGAAAATGTCAGGATGTGTCAAGAATTGTCTGCCTTATAACTTATCCAAAATCGACAAAAATCGTACTGAAGAGTTTTGTGTTATTTAGGGGAGGGGGAGCTAAAATAGCTATTTAAAATGTATCAGGGTTAGAACTTGAAACCTATTCCTTATACTGACTCAAATAAACAATTTTCTCGAATTTTTCTATGTGTCGGAGCCTGAAGGTGCCAATCCTTACAAAAAATGTATGAATGTATAATTGCATAACGTGGGGGGCACGGCGGGGGTTTTAACTAGAGGTTTGTGATCTTTTCTTTTTTTCCATATTGGTGCTATACCGTCAAGTTAGGCATCATTTTCGACTAATTTCCACATTCTAAATCCAATGATAATCCCAAAATTGGAATAAAAACAAGTTTGAACAAGTTAGCTCAAAAAACCGTTTTTAATTGATATTCTTTACTTTGATTTTTACAGTAATTGTTGGAAACATCCCTATCCAGAAGTATTTTCCAATTTTTGTTTTTTTTTTAGCCTCCAAAAACAAAATACGCAGGTATTGGGTACATGCTATTGATAATGGTTAATACACTCCAAAGTAGTGATGTATAAAATAGTTCTGTATACAAATGCCTCCACCAATTGAAAAAAAAACCTGAAAAATGCCAAAGAAATTTTTTTCAGGTAACTTGTACAAACTTGTTCCTATTGTAATTTTGGGGTCATCACTGAGTTCAGAATGTAATACCGCGGAGAATAATAATAGCTTACTTGACGCGGTAGCTAAAAAATAAAAAATCTACCTATTGGCTAGCTGACTTTCTCAAGGGAATAAAAATATCAGGCAAAACTATAATATGTTTCTTCTTCATTATTCATCAAAACAAGCAACAAGACGTAAAATTGTGATTGAACCACGTTACAACCAGTTAAACTTGAAAATACACGTTTTCGAGGTTTATTTTTTTTGCCGGTTTTTATTTTCGATTTGGTCATTGTCAAAAAATATTTTTGTGAGAACTGCTACATAGTTTACTGATTTCAAGCGTTTTACACATGAAAACTATGCATTGGATGTGCATTTCATTCTCAAAGATTGATAAAATTGATTTGTTGCGAAAACTGTTCAACGCTAGTTTTTCACTCGAAAAATTACGCAGGTTCACGCAAAAATTATGCTGCGTCTATCAAAATACAACTTTCATACAACTGCCTCTACTGAACGAAAAGAGGGATGCTTTCTCTATAATCCGCAGTTCAAAAACTTCAAAACAAATGTATTTTACACTTACAGCATCTTTTTTACCGCAAGAGTGCGTACATTTTTTGAGCAAAAATGGTCGTTAGGCAGCTTTTGCAACAAATCGAATATATTACTTTGTTCAAACAAAAGATACATCCAGTGCATGATTTTTCTGTGTAAGATACTTGGAATAGATGAAGTATGCAAGAATTGTGGTAATAAATTATTTCAACAACGACACAAATGAAATGAAAAAGAAAAGAGAAAAATGTCCTGAAAAAACGTGTTTTCTCAGTAAAACTTGCTTGAACATGATTCAATCACAATTAAATCACCTTTATTGAATTCACAACGTCAAATTTAGTAGGAAACGATGTCAAACTTGTCAGAATTGATCCGATACTGACAGAAACGAAAATCGTCCATGTAGCGCCTACTTCCAGATTGGTTTTGACATTTTGGACTTGTTCCCCTACCTATATTGTTCTATATTTTTTATGTGTTGTTCGTATAGGTGTACTGAACTGATAAACAACAAAAATTAAATTTGTTATATTCTTTATCAAGAAGTATGGTTAACGTCCTTCGGCCGGATTGGATATACCATTTCGGACGTTTTCCCCTACTCAAATTTTTCTTAATTTTTAATATGTTGTTAAGACAGCTAAACGAAACTTGATGGCCGAAAAAGTATTTCTGTTGCAATTAGTTCGAGGTTGAACCGTAGTTTTACTGGACTATTACTGCGTACCAGAAAAAATACACGCCAACAATTATTTACTTGGGGATGTCGCTGGTACTACTCGCTTTTATCGCTTTGGATTCACTTCCAATTCAGTACTGGTTCGTAGGTCGAGGATCGGTGCCTTGTGTAGCTCCGACTATTGATCTCGAATCTTCCATGGGTCCTCCAGCAAATTCCACAGTGAACCCGGCATACGGTTTCTAGGCGACTCCCGAAAAATCACACACCTTTCGCGTGCTTCCCGTGTGTTCTGGAATGCGGCACCTCCGCCAACTCGGCTGATGTTTTCTAATCGACTGTTGAAGTCTCCCCATGTATTTCAATCGCCGAGCCATCGCGTATATTCTGGAAATGTCCAGAGCTCCGCACTTGTACACTGCGACCTAATGGGAAGAGTCTCAGGTTGCAAGTCTGGCTTGCAAGTTAGTCCTGATCATCAGTATGATTTGCCGTGAACTTGAAACTAGACTTTTACCGATATTGCCTATTTCCAAAAGCTCTTTTTAAAATCGCTATTCGAATTATCAAGCTCCCCTTTTATCTAGCAACAACTGGACGGCCCCGTGGCTCAGGCGGTTGTGTGGCTTGCCTGTGGTTGTGGTGCGGCATTCTTGCTCCGCCGGCTTTATTCCCGTTTCATTATGAGTGTCAGTGTTGTCCAGAAATTGTCACTTTTCGAATGTATAGCTAGTGAAGTAAAATGCTCGAGCACGTATTTTTGGAGAACGTTCTCGGAGCACGAACGAGCATGAACGAGAATAAACGAGCAGTAACGAGAAGAACCCGAGCATATATGTTTTTAAACAAATAATGGATGCTTTGAAATGCTTTTTTAGATAAATTCTGAAAATTCCGAAAATTCTCAAATTTCTCAAATTTCTCCGATATTTCTCCTGAAATCAACCTTTTACCTACCTAACTAAAAAGAATTTTCCATGTTCTTTTCGAACCAAAAGATGATATTCAAACAGAGCAGTGCCCGATTGATTATTTCAACATCGTAGTCCATATATGCGTCGTTATATCGTATGCCTAGAGTCGATGATTTTTTAATATATACAATGTATAGATAGCTATTTCCACGCAATATTTCGCTATCCAAAGCAATTTGGTCTCATTTCAATGGCTGCAGTACATGTATCTAAAGTCCTCATGGAGTACCTAAACTATTTAAATACCTCAGAATTACTTGAAATCTCTCGTGAAAATCTTGATGTACCTACTTGTGAAGTACCTAACTAAATAAATGAAGTACTTAACTGAAGTTCTTGTGGAGTACTTGAAATAGTTGTGAAGTACTTGAAGTATGGAGTAAGGTGTACACGATTTTGCCTAGCAATCGACCACCTTTCGGTTAGGTCAACCCATATTTAGAAAAAAAAAACTTTTTCACGCGACTATTTGTTGCAGCGATTTTAAAAATTCGCGTAATGCCATAAGCGTTCCCATTGGCGCTGCGCGTGGAACGAACACAGCATGCAAGTGTCCCGGTGAGAGAAGTAGGGATGGAAGATAGTCCTATATGGGGCAGTGACGTCACCAGCGTTTTTTTCAAATTTTTGAGGCACTTAGAATAGAGATATCGCGCTGCAGCTTTCATTATAAATTGTATGAAAAAATGTAGTTTCATTTTGAAAAAATCAGAAAATGGAGTCCATTAGCCCATTTAACGATATAACTACCTATCACACACGTTGACCCTGGTTCAAAACGAGGTTCAAAATTGATACAGCAAAAACAAAACTTTGGTCAATTTTGAGTTCATTTTTCCACGTAGGTTATAAAAACCTATCATGAATGTTGGATAAAAATGGTGAAATAAGTTGAAAAACTTGGAAACTGGAATTTTTCCAGTGGTTACTTCAACATTTCATGCAAAAATCGAAGCAAAATTGACCAACTTCCTCGCCAACTTCCATTGTTTTGGCTTTATAGTGCGGAAAGTAAGAGAAACCATTGGTCGGGATCGTGCTCGAGAACGTGCTGAAAGTGCTGAATATGCTCAAAGTGCTTTGGGGAGAACGTTCGCGCACAAGCATTTTTTCGTGCGCGAACATTCGCGAACGTTCTCAGGAGCATAAAAGGAACGTTCCCTTCCTCGCATCACTATGTATAGCAATAACTGCTGAGTAAAGGCAAAATCTCATATGGGTCAGAAGAGCCCATAAGGAGAAGAAACAATAGGTGTTTTCCTTTTACCATAAAACTCACTGATCTGATCTAAGTTAGAGAGAGAAAGAGCGAGAAATCACATGCGCGAAAGTGAGATACCACTTACAACTTAGGTCAGAATACTTGGTTCAGATTGTAAAAGGAAAGCACCTATTATTTTGCAAAAATCGTTACCAACCTGATATTCGCACCAAACCAATGTCCCTAATCCCAACTCCGGTGTTGTCGGCGAAAAAGTAAACTAGCCCTCTTGTCAGAGCGATCGCAACGCGCTAGGATTAAAATGTTAACTTGGTGGCCGCTATACATTTCACTTGTCATTCTCAGGTGCACTCATTTTTCTGGTACTCCTCGATCCTCCAGTTTTGAAAAGTACCTACTCCAGTCAAAAATGGTGTGTCTTGTAATTAAGTATAGAATGTTTGTTTTACTACTGGAAATGTCGCCAGGCTTTTTGGGAAGGAGCTAGGGATGTCCAAATGTTGTCGTTGAATCGATTAGTGCTAATCGAATCGTCGAATCGTAATCAATAGTTTGATTTGATTAAAAAATCGTATGGAATGAATCGATGCATCGAAAAGAACCGATCTTAGTGCATTCAGTTCGGCGGGGCAACTTATTTAGGTTTGTGGTGTCAATGGATGATGCCCCTGGCGGAAAAAGTTTAGAATAATAATAATTTTGACAATAATAAGTGATTTTTTATCAATAGTCGACACAAATGACCAGAAAATTTAACGGCTTTTCGCCATTAACGAGTGTTGTCGCGTGCGTAATAATCGAAACAACAATAACATTAGTTTGAATCGATCCACTAATCCACTAAATAATCGTATACAGTTGAATCGATTCAACTTTTCAGATGCATCGATTCGAGTATGAATCGAATCGAAGTTGGAGATCCCTAGAAAGAGCGCATTTTAAAATAATCCCGGCGACATGTACAATTGTACATGTACATACAAGCGTGTATTCGTTTTTGGAACACCTGTTGTCTAGGCGAAATAAGCTCAGCAGATTCGTCGTGTTTAACTTTTTAATGAGTTTGTGCCCTTGCGGTATGTTTGTGAGATGTTTAATTTGTTTTTTTATTGTACAGGTAATGTGAGCTGGAGCCATCGATAGTGACCGGGGACGATGTCGGCAGCAATGCGCTCGACCCTTCAGACTGTCCCCGAAAGTCTTGAAGTGACCAAGAACGCCGACCCCACTAGCAGTGCCAAGACCCCCGTCAAAGTTAGCTCAGACGCCAATAAGTCAACCCGCTCTTACAACTACCACACATCCACAAATAAGGTAGGAGGAGGGCCGTGCCTGAGCTGTCATTTCCCAATTCCCATGTAACAGACCTTCTGCGGGTTTGTTACTGTGTGTGTGTATAATGTGAAAACGTATCCGCATCCGTAGTGAACTAACGAAATCTACATCGCTTGCTGTTTTTTTGTGCACAATTATAATGTATGTACAATGTAACGTCAATTTTGAACAATAAACTGGAACTGCATTTTGTATACATCAATTGTTCAAAGTAGAAAGTATAAGTACTCTGGCAGACGGCGGCGGCGCTGCAATGATCTTAGTCATTATTTTATAATTCTAATTAAAATTTCATTAGTTCAAAACGGACGGACAGACAATAGAGGTACCACTAACTTTCCGTTACACCGTTGCGTTGCGCTTCTCTTGTTGTGCAAGTCCATTATTAGAAACAAGGAAGTTTGTATCTGTACAGAAAAGTGGGGATGTATGTAATTTTTTTGTGAAACATTTTTGTTTACTGCTTAAAACAGTGTTCTGCTTGAACTAAGCGCTTTGATTGAAACGGAAAAAGAGTTTATTGATGCAAATATACGGCGTTATGTGTAGATAATTGAATGGGATTATTAAACCAGCGAATTGTATTGCTTAGTTTCCAGTTTAAACTATGCATAGGCAACCAAATATACAATTACTATCTCTCGAGCATTTCCACCGTTTTTCCGTGGAAAGTGATTTTAGATTTCCATCAGAAATCGAATTGATATGACGATAACGCCCACTTTATTCTCTGCACCCACTTGGTGACAACTGAATTGGAAATTGCGGCGATAAACGCGAACGATACCGTTTCTTGTATTCAAAGAATCAAGTCGAACGTGTGCAGTAGCTCTGTTTTTTTCCTTCTTCTGTTAATAAAACATTTAAAAGTATGATATTGTGCTACTACCTGTCGAGATCTCTATCAGCTAGGTAACGGATGTTATATTCCACACACACATACACTAATTAAAGTTGCTACATATTATAAATATAATTTTGTATAATGGACCGGCGCTGGCAATCCGGCGTCAAACACTATAAATTGTTTGAAATGTATTTAGTGTATTAAAAAGATTAAGTGGTGTTAATCAACAAGTTTCCATGCGTCAGTGCACGTGATTTAGATTTTGTGCTTTTTGAGAAAGTGAAAAACAAAGAAAACTTCATTTTGGACTTCGCATGAAAAATATTGAAAAAACTCGACGGTTATATCTTATGTTTTTAGTACTACAGGGTAGTTTACTCTTGATATTGGATAACCTAGGAAAATAAAAGAATGCTCCCGTAGTCGTTTTGATCAGGAAAAATATGACATACTATGGCATGGTGGGCAAAGATTTGCCGGGCAGTACGTTGGCACGAAGTATAGATATTTTCACTGTCACATTCTGACACCCGCTACACTGACACACATTTCTGTGCTCCATGACAACCTCGATGACAACTTATTGTCTGACAATTTTTTGGTTACACCAATATTTGACTTCATTCAACTCATACGCCACTGATAAGTCACATTTGGATTTATACAATGTTTACAAGATGTTTTATAAAAAGCACTGCACGCTTTAGCGCCATTATTGCATTATCATTTTATTATCCGATTTTGATGGGTCGAAGATTAGTCCAAATCGTCCGTCAACAACGGCATTAATTGCCAACGTTCTTCAATTGGCAACCTATAGGTACTAAAAAGTTGCTTCTGATAAGTAGTTTTTCTTGTTTTTAACGATGTTCAACGAGTTACTTTGTTTTCTTAATTAGTGGGTCAAAAAAATTCTTATGAGAAATGCTCAAGTGTGCCGTGAAAGACGATTAGAATGTGGATCAAAATCATGTACCTTCATCTAAATTGGACTGACGCTAACATCTATGAAAATGGCAACTCGGGGGCTGACAATATCGGTGGAATTACGTGCCATTATCGGTTAACGTAATCAAAAGGCACTAGTCAGATATTGAACTTACTTGACCTAACTGCCTACATCATCATATCATATACAGGGTGTTACACTTTCTTTGTCAATATTTTAGGAGATGGTGGAGCATCAAAAATAAGTATGTAGGCTATCTCAGAAAAATGTATATCGTAAACGCATTATAACGGAGGTAGAGGCTTTCAAAGTTGAGTTTCAAAAATGGTTTTTGTGTTATAACTCCAAATTTAATCACTGGATTTTGACCAAATTTGGTACACAAAGTAAGTTGATGCATACCTACAAGCTGGCCACATTGACTTCTGTCAAATGCGTGAAAATTTTTTTAATTTTTTATCAACTATGTATTTAAAAAAAAGTTTCGGTTTTTTTTTTTTTGGCAAAAGTACTTTTTTGATGCTCTACCATCTCCTAAAATATTGACAAAAAAAGTGTAACACCCTGAAACCCTGTATATCTAACAGTAGCCAAGCATTGGCTCTCAAACCTTCTACTTCGATATTGCTAACGTTAATCTATAAAATTCACAGATACATACCCATGAATCAATTAATATTTTCATCCAAATTCTAAATTTACTAGTCTTTCGAGAACTGCTGCCATTATCATGAAAACTTTATGGTGGGGGTATTTATTATTGTTTGCCCCGAGGTTTGGCTTGGTATGCAATCAGCAGTCCAGTTTAGGTCCATGGTTTAAATTTGTAAAATTATTTCAACAAACATTTATTTTAAACAAGGTGATTCTAACTTTGATATGTAGACCGGAGCCCATTTCATACAAATAGTTTGCAACTTCTCACTTTATACTTTTCAAAAATTCAGCAGTTGCTAAGGAGTATTTTCTTCGTAACTCCCCTGAATTTTGCCAAGTGCAAAGTGAACAGTTGCAAAGTAGTTTTATGAAGTAGGCCCCAGATTGACATAATTATTCTGTTCTGCAAGGTCCGAAAAAAACTCTTCCTGTGTTCATATAAAGGCGGTTTTTCTGCGGTTTAGTGCTTTAAAGTGAACAAAGCAATACAAAACTCTTGAACATCACATAAAAAAAATGCCGGAGAGAAAGAAAAAGTCACCTAAATTAATAACATTTTTTGTTCTCCATAATAGTCAGGGCAGTTAGAGGGTGTCTGATGCCACTGAAAAAGTAGATTAGTGGAATACACTTTCGGTACTATTATTTTGAAAATTTGAAATTTGGTTTTTTTTCTGTTTTTCAAATTTTCCGAAATTTTGTGAAATGTTCAATTTTTATTTTGTGAAAACTTGGGAGTCTAATAATAGCATTTCTCATCCGTTTCTCTTCAAGTAAGTCGCAAATTGAATTTTCTATTTACAAATTGTAGGTACCAAAAGTGTATAAGAATAAGAAAGTACCGTGAAACGATTTCCGAAATACATAGCTATTTTTTCAAATTTTCACTTGGTCAGACAACCGAGCAATAGAACGTTTGGAGCTAGAGACGTCATCTAACGTGACACGGGGAGAAAGGAAACGAAAAACTACCGACCGACAGCCAAAATCCAGTAACATTAATGGGGTACTTGCCTAAAAAAAATTATCAGCTTAATCGATAGTATGCTCAAAAATAATGTACCCGTATTTTTTCTTTTTTTTATATTCCCAAAATTGCGGTCGTAATGCGTGTTTTAAAAATATATTTATGACGTCACAAATATACTAAAAACTAAACAAACAGCACTGTTGGATTGAAAACTCAAAAAACTGTTGAAGAGGCTTGACAATATTTGAAAAATACAAAAAATGAAAACTCCACTCAAGTTTCCTAACTGTTACCAACCTTTTGAGAAAAAAATCACTTTAACCAATGGATATATTTTCTGGAAATTTTCAGGAAATCCTCTTTATCACTTTTGTTGATGATTTTAAGTATTTTCAGTCAAATCTATCTCATTGGCAAGTACCCCATTGTCGAGCCGTGTCATCTAACCCAAATGGCGCTTAGTCTCCACATTGTCAAATGGTTTTGCTAAACGCCATAATCATCAACCTGAAGTCAACCGTTGACCGGTGTAGAACTATCTCTAATCTAAAAGTTGTCAAATTTTCCATTTATTGACTGTCGCACACATGGGGTTCTTGGTAGCCGGGACGGACTTCGGCTCACAAAGCAACTCGCCTTTTAATAATTGAATCTGCAACTTTGTGTTGCTCACTTACAATGGGCATAAGAATACCAAAACTGGGGAATAACTAAATGGTATGAAATGGTTATTCTATGAAAACAGAATGTCTTCACAACCTTCCAGGATTTATTTATCGGAAATATTGTGGTTCTCACGCGCCAGATTTCATCGAGGCCATCTTCGTCTCCAGACCTGATCCAATCGACCATGTCTTAAGTGAACTGGAAAAAAAAAGCCGAAGGACCAAGGAAAAATTTCATTCTGGTTTTTCATTCAGGAAGCATTTGATATTCCTCAATAAAATTCGACTTCAATTTCATTCAGAATTGCGCCGTTAAGTAGACAACTTTCCGAGTGACTTCGTTCATGGCACTTCAGTTTGCTCTTTAAGTAATTAACACGGAATAAATTTCCACCGTTTTCGCACATGCATAAATAGCATTTGATTGGTTTCAGAAGTTTTAGTACCAAGGTGAATTGCGAAGTGAACTTATTAGTACCCAGAGAATAAGACTGGTATAAGGAAAAAGGTTACGGCCAAATAAAATTCATTGCTGTTGCCGATTTTGCGTCACGCAGCTTTTAGTACCTGTAAAAAACTTGGATAGGTTCGCGCTTCAGGTTGGATTATTATCATCAGTGTCGAAAAGCAATTATTTTATTATCAATCCAATCTACTTTGACAAAGGTCTCTTTATGGTCACACACACTAGATATAAAAAGAGCGGAATTTCATACACACAGTGCACAGAAAAGTTACGATCGCATAAATTGCGTGACATTTTTTGCAACCTGCCCGTTACTTAGATACATTTACGAGAGAGGATACCTCTCTTTGTGGGTGAGCGTCCGCGAATTTTCCGTTTACCTCGTTTTTTTTCTCCTCCTGAACAATGAGTTTAACTCGGCGTTGTTTATATTTACCTTTTTCTCCTGCGTTTCGTATATATTGCTTTATTCATGAATTGTAACTGTGAAGGTAATAGCAACAGCGACAATAATGTGTAAGGAATGGTTTTCAGCCTTCAACCTCACTTGATACTGGTTATTAAAATAACTCCAATTGACTGAATGCGCGCAATTTTATTAATAATTAAGATTTCCATCATAAGTTTTTATAACCCACTTCAAATATTGCGACGATTATTATGTTTATTCAAATTTGGGGCTGCGCTATCGAACTTTCTTCCTTTCCCGCTGTTGGCATATTGCAAAAGTTACCGGAATCTTACCAAGAAGGAGTGTGACTCCGTCACGCTTTTGTTTTAATTACATTGTACTGCTGCAACACCTGTAGTACAAGATAAATTACGTCAGCATGCAGCAATCTAAGATATTGTGGTGAATTTTGAAAAGACCTTGTCCTTCAATTCTTAATTAGCCATTCTCTTCTGGTGTCTTGGTCCTACTGTAAGGATTCGTAAGAGGTTATTGTACTTTTCCCTGTAGCACATCCCTCGTAATCTGTTTAGTGCTTGTGTTCCCAAAGAGGTGATATGCTACACCATTGAGTTTTCGCAATTTCTCATATTTATTATCTTTTAATGGGATTAGAGTTAATGTCATTACACACAGAACTAAGAGTCGTGGAGGAAGATTAGTATTCATAGTCTTTTTTAATTCCGATCTCGCGACATTCAAACTTAACCCGACAAACAGTGAACGTCGAGTAATTATTCTGTTCACTACAGCTGGCTGGTGTGGAAGTGTTTGTTGTAGTTTTCCCACTAGAGTAGTGTATCGCAAACAAGAGACGAGTTTTCACGCAGGTTTATGTTCGAATCCATATTTTGGTCGTCGGTTTGGAGGAAGTTTTTTTTTTGTATGTGTTGTGGTAGAGTCAGTAGGTGATCACACTCGGAGGAGGCGGTGGATCCTCCTTGTGCATGTGTCATTTGTTTGAAGTGAGTCAGTTCAAATCGGTATTTACAGTGTGAAGTGAGAGTGCACCGAATGTTTCAGTAATATATATTTTTAATGGACATGTGATGGTATTATTTTAATCTATGAGGTGCCTATTATTTAAATTTAGATCTGCGTTATCTGTGCATGTCTGCGTGCATGGGTGACAATCCATAAATTAAAAGAACAATTGAAACACACCGGAGGGTAAACATTGAGAGAATGGAGAACGAACCTTGATCTCTACAGATCCGATTTTTTTGCTGTTTCGTTTTGTACCGGACTCGACAAAGCCAATATTGTAAGGCGTGATTTCAATATTTCAAGCGCAGAAAATTTTGTTTGTTCATGAGTTTCTTTTACACACCCACTGTTTATTGTTCTTTTAAAATGAAAGATCTAAATTTTTTTACATGGTTCTCGTCCAAGTGCTTCGAATTTTTTTGCAAGTTTTTGCCAGACACACAAACCATTGCATTCCACAACAAATTTCATAGAATTCTTTTTCTTTATCGCCTTGGATAATTAATAATTTGCACAGTTCTAAACTGCACGTGTAAGTGTAAAGTTCACCTTCTGATTCAGTAAGGTCGTGTCGAGAAATTCTTCTCTTCCATATTTACATTTTTCTTCTATACCTTTATTCACGAATCAAATCAACTTTTGCTATTTTCAATCGAAATATTTGGCTAAGCTCGAATAGTTGGAACTGTGTTATTTGTTCAGCAGTAAGTTCAACTGACACAGACCTCAGTCATTGTTACAACTGACACAGACCACAGTCGTTCTCAAGTTGACACGTGCTTCAGTCAGTTCACCGTGTTTTGATTTATCCACCTGACAGGGTTTATACGTGATTTTCAAACCACGTGAAAAATTGAATAATCTGATTAACGACCCTTTTCATCACACGTTTCGTCCCCTCGCGCGTTTTCTCACCTGACGGAAAAGCACGTTAACAGCGTACTTGATACAAAGTGGTGGATTTTAAAAATATCCCTAAAAAAGTTTCAGTCTGTTTCCATCCTAAAGAATGCAACAATGCAACTTCGTCTTCTACCTATAATATACCAGATCACCGATGTTGAAAGATTTCTATTCCAAGCCCAACTAAAGGTCTCCTGTGGGATACCCAGAACACAATTAAAAGTAGTTTACTTTGATGATACACAGACATTGGTCGATCTTATCGAATGACGTCATTCCATGTGTGTGTGTGTGTGGCTCTGAATCGATCATATGTTATGAGATTCCAAAATTATGCACAAAATCCATCACATCGTCTCACATAATAATAATATTAGTATATAAACATTTTGTGATAACACAGCCAGATCATATCAAAGTTCCAAAGTGTTGAGAACGTTAGTCTTGCACGGAGCATTAATAAAGTGCCAGCCAGTCGAATGGTTTGAACTGAAAACAGAAAAAAATCTTCCGCACGATGTTTGAAGTGTCAAGTGTAGCCGGCAGTAAATTGGACGCGGCAGCTGCCATAAGGCAATCAGAAGTTCGGCCCCATTACAGTGTCAAAAATCACATGATAAAGTTATTGAGAAGATCGAAGTCTGCCGCACAGCCGCCCACTGAAAAAATACGCCCCAGACAACCTCAGCATCAGCCGAATGGACATCAGTATCAGTACAATCACCACAATCAGCAGCAGCACCAACACCACCACCACCAGCAGCACAGACCCCTCAGGAATGGGGGGATGGTTGTCAATATTGTCGAAGGATTGCCTTGCGTCGTTAACGGAATCAAAAAGGTACACTTGAATCGCGAATAAGAGAAACGTTTGCCCCTAGACCAAATCGATCTGCATTTCACTTCTACCACATCATATCCACCAGGTGTATTCAAAAATATCTCCAATCATTAAGTTTGACGTACGCTATTTTTATCACATGTGGGTGGTAATATGCATTATTATTGTGATCTACAACACATTTACATACCTACGTCCGATTTATTGTAATGAAAGAATCAATATGCCTACTTAAATGTTCTTTTTGTACTCAACTAACGTATTACAGTGTGAAATTATCAATACATATGCCACCCACCCGAGTTTGCATAACAAATCTGTAGTAGATATGCCGCAAGCGGGGGTTATTTTTAAAATTTCCGTAATGTGTTCGATGGACGAAAGAGAAGAATTTGCTTGTGCCGATGCTCTGATGGAAGTAGAACAGATCTGTTTTTTTGAAGTACAGTACAGACGCAGAAAACGTCATGAACGGTGTTCTGTACGCACTGCCAGTACTGCCACTTGCACAATTATGAAGAAACATTACTCCAGCGAGCAGATTATCTGTTTCGTCATGCGAGGAACTCGCCGGAGATATCGAGCGAGTGTGATTAAATGAACTTCGCGTATTGGTAATTGACAAATTTCACCACGTGTTAGCGGTTGATCATATTTTTACGATGAACCCTAGCTTTCCATGAATTTTCAACTTCATGGTGGTTTGGAAGATTTCGTTGATTTGGTCCTTCCACTACATCCAGTAGTAATAATTCAGTAAGTAAACTGACGTTAAAATGTAGTAACAGCAACAAGGTCGATTTGATTGCGACATTTGAAACCTATAAAACGTTGAAGCTATGACAGTGTCATGGGGGGCCCGTTCAACTTACCAGACCTCAATCACCTACCTATCAGTTGTTGCACATGCACAACGCTTTCAAGGTTCAGGTTATCAATGCTTTGACATCTTTTAAATTAAGGTTGAATTACATATAAAATATAAATGGGTCCTAACCTTCAGTTGAAATTAGCCTTGCATTGATCAACCGGTCCTCAGTCTTCCAGTTTTCCCACAGAGCCTTATCAACTGATTTGCGTACTGTCTCTTTAATAAACAGCTCGAGCATTTGAACAATTTGAACTGGCCAATCCTGAAGTCACGATCCTACAAATGTTCAGATCCATAATCAAAGCAAAAAGCAGATTTCTCCGCATTTGCTTTTCCTCCATCCTTAATTGTGCTTTTTACCCGTGTCACTTGCTTCATCCAGTCTCTTTCTTGTGACAAAAACTCCACTTCAATGCGACTTCCGGGTAAATAGCTACGAATTTTTGAAAACGACCGCAAAGTTACAGCTTGGCACGACGCGCTCTTGCAAATTGAAAATTTGAGCGTTTTGACTTGACCGAATCTGACTTGAAGGTTTGGTCACATTACAATACCACAAAAAGTTCAGAGGTTTGAAGAAGCAAGTGACAGCCAGTTTAAGACAGCCTAAGTAGGCCGGGAACTAAAAAAAAAAGTTACATTTTCACAGTTGTCAAGGCTTGGTATGTACAATAATAATTATTGTCTAATGCAAACATTGTTTTTTGTGATATTTGCCTGAAAAGTGACATTCTACTGTAGACAAAGGAGTACTACGAACTGATATTTATGTGGTGTAATTATTGGTATTGCAATACCTCCTACGTTGAAACAAAGCACAAAAGTCAAATTCGATTTATGTCAGTATGCTCTGACACGAAACAAAATTCATAAACATTCTATAATTATGTGGCGTTGACATAATATTATCCTGCTTTTCTTTGGTGTACCTTTTGTTGAAAAATACTCAGAACTGGTAGGCAGCTCTTTACTGGAAAGTAGGAAATGATTTCCCTCGCGTCAAACAATAATGAAAACGGATTGTTCAAGGTTGTTAGGAGTTAGGAGCTGCGGAAAATGACAAGTTTTATTGGTTACAAGTACTGTCGAGGATATTCTCTAACGCATGAGGATCTCACTCACAACCGATGAAAACTAACTAAAAATGACCTAAAAATGACGCTCTCCCTAGTGCGCCGGAACAAAGTTCGACATAGTTTCATCGTAGTTCGAATACAGCAGCCTTATTTTTTGACACAAATCTTTTTTTTAGAATTATTTTCCCAAGTCTCAGATACAGAAAATCGTAAAACTTCTGTCTTTATATTTTTTTGATCAAGCGAAAACAAAATTTAAAAAAAATACATGGAAAAAAAATAGAAAATTTTACAATGCACATGAAATGAAGTATCCGGTGCCAGAAACCAATCAAATGCCAATTCATTGAGTTTTAACGTTAAGCTAATAACTTTGTGTTTTCTACAGCAAAAAAAAATACAAATGTATGAGAGAGGACGAGATGGGTGAGGGGTGTGTGTCATTGATTTTAGGTTGCAGATTACAATGTTGACATGATAAAGTTTTAATTAAACAAAATACCTAAAAATAACCCGTGCGATTCACTTTTTCATTTATTTTTGTATTTATTAATAATTCCACGTGGAAATCCGTAACGTACGTACGTACATCCAAAGGATTTTTCAACTGGAAATGTGTTTTAGATATGTCAGTGAAACGTAAAGTAAATAAATAAACACCTAATTTGAATTTGTATATGTATGCGGTATGAAGGACGAGAGTCTCACACTTCCACCTGTGAGTGCTGCCGGTGTGTTTATTTTGTAAAAGTTGCTGATTTCGATTCATTTTCGCTAGGGGGCGCTGCGTGTCTTAAATTGTGGATTTTTTTTGTAGGTGCGGAGAGATTCGAGTGTGCTTAAACAATATTGACGATGTTTGAACAATTTTTTACGAGCCATGCTTTCTAAACACGTGGGTTTTGCAAAAAGAGAAAAATATGAATTGTGAAACATGAATTTTTTGAACCTTTGATATTTCAATTAGCATCACATGGAAGTTCACCATTGCTAATATTATTCTAAACCCGTCTCATTAAGTATGAATCATGCCCCATGCTGATGACATTCCTAGAAACTAATTGATAATGCAGAGATAATGTTTATACATGTCGGTAAGGTATATATCGTCCCTTCCATCAGCGGAGAACCGATTATAAAGACCCAAATTCGGTACGGTTAGAGTAGGCGGAAAATGGTGACTTTTCATAGTCCATTGGCTCCCATGATGTCAAGTACGTACCAAGTTGTAGTTCGGAGAGAATGTGATCTCACGTATACGTCATAAAGAATATCGCATAACAATCGAACTGCTGTATAGCCTTGACGAACTTATTATGACATCTCTCTTTCTATGTGTGTTTATCGTCTCATTTATGTTAATTGACATCAGAGTTTTCGCCCATCTGATTTGAAATTTCCACCATCCAGTTTCGGTTTTACCTTCAAAACGGCTACATGGTCGGATCGTAATTTCCTGCGTGTTTTACTTTTTTTTATCGTTGTTATCGACGTTGAAAACAAATAATTGTTCAGAGTACCAAGCTGTTGTTTCTTTACGTAATCAAGGTGGTAGTAGGTGACTCGCCGAGCTCAGTCCAGTAATGCAAGCAGTAGTGCACCTTCAGTGAGTGCATGGTGAAAATTATGACTTCGTTAGAGCACCTAATAATAATTAGGAAAACAAATTCAGTTGTTCCAATCGGTTGCGACATGAAGCACAGATTAGAGTTCTGGAAGTGATAAGATTGGGTGTATCTGATGAAACTTTGTGATATTGTGGTGTCCCTTTTATGTTATTCGTGGCTTGTGGTGCGCTTTTTTGCGGGTATGTGTCGTCCGTTTTGGGATTTACGGTACCAATTTACTTTCTGTGCTGCAGAATTTAGTCTCCTATAATGAACAACACTGACGAAGACCAAGAAGATTTGGACTCTAATAATAAAAAACTCCGGTATTCCGGAAGTTTCAGCAATAATAGAAACGGAACCAGCAAGGATAACGACTTTGCCATCAAATATCTGAATGATAGAAGAGAGAAAATAACGAACGGTGGCAAGTATTCGGATCGTTATAAAGGGACTTTTTCTCGGATAGTTTCGGAAAAAGATAACACCCTGAGCGCTTTCGAACGATTACGTAAAACCTTCAATCATCACGATAGAGGTGAGATAAAACCAGACAAGATGGCAGAAAAAATGGATGCACCAATTGCATCCAGAAACAACAGCAACGCCACCAACGAACTGAACAAGACTCAGAACACTTTAACCGGATACAAACAGTTTCCCGACAAGAAACTGCCAAAGTCGCCCAAAAGCGGCCCGACGCTCTGGAAAAAGAAGGACTTGAACGTTTACACGGTGAACAATTCAGAGCTGCCTCAACCGGGACCGTCCCCGACCAATCCGAAACGAGCCATCAATCTCAACCTGATCTTGAACGATACCGGCGACAAGGACGCGACGATGGGCCATCTGCAGCACTTGGAAAAGTTCATAACCGTCCTCAACAAAAAGGAAAAGGATCAAGAAAACCTGAAAAAGTTCGACGCTTTCCTGAAAAAAGTCAACGCGGCGCCACCTCCCGCCGACAAGGTCCTCGACACCAAAGAAAAGTCGCAGGATTTTCTCAAGTCGCAGGAGCACATCCTCAACCCGATCAAGCACTGCAGCGAAGTTGAAGATTTGCAGGCGAAGGAGTTGCCTTTTTCGAAAAACGAAGACGAAGAAGTGTCGTCGGGTTTCAAGAGGAACGTGCCGGAAAGGAAGAGCATGAACGTGGAAAAGGAACCGAGACACAACGGGAAAAATGTGCCGCTCAATCGTGCTGCCTCCGATGCCCAGGATAAGCCGGTCAAAATGAAACAGCGGATCGCTAAACAAGTGAATCGTGCACTTAATCCAAAGGTATTCACATTCACTGTTTGACTGTTGAGGTATAACTTTGGCGAAATCTACGGATTGAATATTTAACCATGAATATGATGCGGCGAGCTAAACAAACCTCGCGTTGGATGTTCTTTTAATTTTCGTGATACGGTATCACTTCAGTTTGTATAGTCGCGACAATTTAGCAAACGATGTACGTCATCAATGACGTAGCCCATACCAACTTGGAACACTTTTTTCTCATATTTCTCACAATAAAGTACATTATTATGCAGCAGTCCCTTGATTTACGTGCAACTTGAGCAGCTATATTTAAAATATTTCCGTACTATCAGTATTTATCACAGAAAATTGGAACAAAATGTTCCCCTTGGTGATTTTGAGATTGGTAATGCCCAAAGCTGCGTTTCGTGACATTTGTTCGAACATAACCTTCATACTCCACAAGTTCTTATGAAATCTGAACGTTTCATTTCAACATCTCGTTATATCGCGATGCCTGCACGCTTTGACAAACATGCCAAACTATCTATTTTTTTATCCATTCATCTATAATTTATGTTTATTTATCTATTTTGAAATACCCGCCAAAATGTTTCAAAATATGCGTAGGCAAGGCCCGCAAGACCTAAACATTATTTCGGCCTCGAAAACAAGCTCCTTGGTTTAGTTGGAATGCTTGCTAAATGCAAGACGCGCCGTGTGTCGCATAGCACGTAAAATACGAACGATGGTGCCGACCCCATGCGATGTTGGTGGTCGTTAAAAATCCCTACCCTGTGTTGGAACACACAGGGGTTCGGCAAAATTTCCGGTATAGTGGAGGAAAGCATTCACCGGCGTCGGTGTTAGGCCTCGTTGCGGAATCAGGCCGACGTTAAATAAACGAATAAAAAAAAAAAAAAAAAAAAACCTAAACATTAAGCCACGCCCCATTGATGACGTACATCGTTTGACTTGACTACTTGACTACCAACTTGAATGGGTTTTCTTGTTTATCGCACGATACAGAATAGTCTACACTCGATGAAATACCCAAAATCAATTGAGCAATTGAATATCCATAGCGTTTCTTAGGGGTCCCCTGTATAGAATGACTTCCGAATCCATTCGATGACCATAAAAGTTCGCCTCAAAAATATTACCCTGTCGACAAGTAAGGAGACCTTTCTCTACCGCAAGTACAAGGTGACCTCAAACTCATGTCAAAAAATTGAAAAGACAGTTCCTTATTGACTCATTCCAAGAATCAACAAAAAATAAACTGCGCAACAAATATGTTGTCGCAGACATGTTGTCGTTGACCACAATAACTTTTGAATGACACAAACCATTTCGATTTTGTTTTGACGGTTAGTGAGATCAGTCTTTCCGTAATTCACCTTCAGGAGGTGAAGATCAGGGAGCTCCATGTAAAATATCTACAGGGTGAAATGTAAAACAGTGCGAAATTTTAGCGAATTCAACGGACCCCTGTTTCCAGAATAATTTTTTCTCTCAAATGTAAATGAAAGGATCATAAAGCGTGATGTTTTGGTTTGCGCCCAGTTTTGAAATTTTTGGAATCGGAACTCTGGCTCTGATTTTATGATTTTTTTTCTCTTGGAGGATGCTGATTCATCCTATCACTACAAGGAAGACTATGTTAGTCTAGGGAGCCTGTCACCATCAAAAACTAAAATTGACCATCAGCCTCACGTTCAGGAGGTCAAAATCACAAAGGAAGTTTGTTTCAATTGTGAAAATCTGATCAAATTCAATTCTCAAGGAAAACACACCTGTGTCGCCCATTTTGAATGGGCCCCCTTTTTGAAGCCTTGATCAAGGTATTCCAGATGGTCTGCGAATTAAGTTACTGAGAACCGTTTTAGCAACAATATTCGTGAATTGCAACCTCCCATATTCAGAGTAACATAGTCTTCTTTGTAGCGATAAGATAAATCAGCATCCCCCAAAAGAAAAAAATCATTAAGTCAGAACCAGACTTCCTATTCCAAAAATATCAAAACTGGGCGCAACTCAAAACGTAACGCTTTTTAATCCTTTCATTTTCATTTGAGAAAAAAAATTATTCTGAAAATGGGGGTTCGTTGAATTTGCTAAAATTTTGTACTGTTCTACATTTCACCCTGTAGATATTTTACATGGAGCTTCCTGATCTTCACCTCCTGGAGGTGAATAACGGAAAGACTGAGTTCACTAACCGTCAAAACGGAATCTAAATGGTTTGTGTCATTCAAAAGTTATTGTGGTCCAAACTCGGACCAATTTTTCCCTCGCGACAACATATTTGTTGCGCAGTTTATTTATGACAGTTTTTTTTTTCGCTCATTCAACGTCGGCCTATTTACGCAACGAGGCTCAACAACGACGCCGGTGAATGCTTTCCTCCAGTATACCGAAAATTTTGCCGAACCCCTGTGTGCTCCAACACACAGTAATGATTTTTAACGACCACCAACATCGCATGGGGTCGGTACCATTGTTCACATTTCACGTCCTATGCTACACCTTGCATTCAGCAAGCATTCCAACTAAATCAAGAAGCTTGTTAACGAGACGAACGTTATCCGCCGCTTCCGGTGGGAATCGAACTCCCGACTCTTGGCTTGGCAGTCGGGCCACTACACGACAAGCTCCTCAAAATTTTTATTATTTTAAAACTCTCTTTTTCTATAGTGATAGAAAAAAAAAAGAAAATACCTTTGCCTAAATACGTATAAGAAAATACCTTTGCCTAAAAACGTATAAGGTACCTATTAATACCTATACAAAGTATCAACGAATCGTCACTCAATTTTAACGCCAGAGGTTTGAGTTCATCATGTAGTGCCAGAGTGTTTAGCGGTCGTATGGGCCATAGAGAAGTTTCAGTTCTACGCAGAGGTCAAGGGCACTTCTTGGTGGTCATTAATTTTAATCAGGTATTATTTGACGTTTTAACCGAGCGATTTATCGGTTTAAATGACCAAAATATAATCAAAAGAAACTTACCAAAGAAAATGTGTCAAAATATCCTAAAAACTTTTACAATAGACCGAAGAAGTGTGACGTCACAACACGGCAACATGGCCGGCGGTTGACATTTTCTGGAGGCCAACGTCAAACGTGACACGACCGTGGAATGCACGGCACGTGGCATGCACTTGACGTTTCTCTGTTTGTGTTTGTCATGTGTTTGTCAACTTTTTGGGAAGGTGAATAACGGAAATGGATATAACAAAAAATAATCCATATTTTGGGCTATATCAGGTGGAGGAAATCAAACTATATTGCTATAAACTAAAAACTGCTAACTATAAACTGCGATCCATTGCTCTTTGCCTCTGAGCATCTCATGAACGAGATTGTCGACGGCGATTCTCCTGCCCAGTTTTTCTTCGAGGTCTTCTCGCTGCTTTGATGGACCGTTACAATGAAAACGAGCGTGTTCCGCGTTGTCCTGACGCTGAGGCTTTTGAGGCTCCCCAGTATTTCTTTCATCCAACTTTGAACCAAGGCGTTCCACTGCCGTTGCCACTGCTCGACGAACTGCTCTGTGGCCTTGTTTCTGCTTTCTGGTTTGCTGGTGGGCACTCCTAGGCTTGTTTCCTCTCATCGCAAGCATCAGGGCGAAGGGTGGGATACCCGAGAGCACTCGTGCTGCATCATGCGGAACCGTTCTGTAGGCACTGGTGATTCTGAGTGCAGCTTTGCGCAGCTCTCTGTTGGGCTATGTCTGGCCTTTTTGCAACCAAGTCCGCCTGTATGACGCTGGCTGTCTCTTAGGCTGGCAATTTCAGCAATGCTCACTGCCATTTTGCACTGACTTTTGTGACTTTTGTTGTGAACTTCCAGAAAATGTCATGCCAAACACAACCAAACATAGAAACGTCACGTTCATGTGATGACGTTGGCCTCCAGAAAATGTCAACCGCCGGCCATGTTGCCATGTTGTGACGTCATCACTTCTTCGGTCTATAGATATCAATAATTATCACTAAAATAGAGTCACCATCATTGTTGACGACACAAAAACATGACATTATACGCTTTTGTCCTGAGCTCTGAGAATAAATCTTTAGTGTTATTCAGATGCTGGAGGACAATCCCGTCGCCTTGCTGCACGCACCTTGAATTTTCCAGCATGCAAACGAACCGCGTCTTAAAGAAAATTCCAAAATACCATCCATCTGTGACATCTGTCGTTCAGTTTTTTGTGTCATTTCAAAAATCTGTCAAAACAGTATTTGACCCCCTCAAAAGCTGCCGAAAATGCCATTTAAAATTATTGAATTTTGTCGAAATGTCATTAGGCATGACTAAAATATGTCGCATTAAGGGCGCCGGTCGTTTGCTATAAATGCGCTCACGCCTTCGTTCTAAACAGCCTTATTTTTCAACAAAAATTTATCGTTGAGGTCGATTTGCTGCTTAGAGAAAGGATAGCACTCATTCACTCAGGGGTGGATTTGGCAATAGGCAAAGTAGGCACGTGCCTAGGGCGGCAGATCCAAGGGGGCGGCATCGACATTGTCTTCTTGGGAAAAAATGCGTGGTTTTATATTTATTCCACAAAAATCACGTTCGCATAATTTTTTTCCGTTCAATTTTTGTTATTTTGTGTCAACTGACGATGAAAAACCACTTATTATCATCAACAGCAGATAGTGCTCTAAGAATATAAACACAAACTAATTCTCTGGAACACACCTCTCTAAGGGTAAGGGGCGGCCAATTCAGTCATGCCTAGGGCGCCACGAAAGCCAAGTCCGCCCCTGCATTCACTGCTAGTTTATACATTTTGTTGAAAAATATCGCTGTCATCTCGGTCCGCCACATTGAACTTTTCCGTAAATGAACCGATTTTGATGAAATGTGGAA
This sequence comes from Anaspis maculata, assembly GCA_949128115.1. Lineage (NCBI taxonomy): Eukaryota > Metazoa > Arthropoda > Insecta > Coleoptera > Scraptiidae > Anaspis > Anaspis maculata. The sequence continues at coordinate 42,397,979 of OX421963.1, forward strand.
CTTCATAATTGTGTCCCGTATAGTTATCCATGATATTGAGGGTGGTTTTACGATTCGACGCCGTTTTCCTCAAGTGGCATCGTGATTCCACAAGTCACCGGATTTTAATAAAACTTGGAACTAATGTCTGCCTGGTTAATTATAACTTTATTCAGTATTATTCATTGTCTTATCACGCTGTTTTTACTCTCGGAAAATGCATTGTAGAACTTACCCCGTGAGAACTTCGCTACTTGTTTTTTCAAAAATATTGCAAGGATGTAATAAACAAGCATTTTTTTCTAATCCTGTTGTTTCTAATCTTAAGATTTGTATCACAAACGTAGATCAAGTTATCAGCTAATGATTTGTTGAAAAAAAAAATCGGCGTCATTTTTGCCGCCGGACTTCTCTCATCTCGAGCATTTGTCCCTGCAAATTTTTTTTTGAGCTGGTGTTGCTTTTTCACGGTGAACCAGATTTGCGATGAGAGGTAAAAAATAACAGCATTTGAAACATTTTCAGCGATTAAGAAGTCACATCCCAGGGCGGGAATTTTATCTTGGCAGTACAAAGAAAAAGTTTCATGCGAACAAAATCAACTTTATCCCATGTTAATAATGAGTAGAATTTGTGTTACTGTGTGTAATAATTTGAATTGAAATTATCTTGATGGCTCGTAATTATTATTATAGGTATCTCCGGTAAACACAGAATGACTCAACAATCAACATGTAGTATTCAGATAAAATTCAGCAAACTCGAAAAAAAAGCCGTTATTATAGAGAAATATCTTCCTGGCTGCACCGAAATTTTCGTTTCGCGGCAAGCTATTTACAATTTGCTTGGAAACGTTGACAATGCCCGTGGGAATAAAACTGGCAACTCAAAAGACATCACGTGACAATTATTTTCCAAGTTTAATTAGTAAAATAACTGCTGCGCTGCGGTAACAACAACGAAAAAAAAAGTACAAACTGGAATGGGTATTGATAATTACAGAACTAGTTGAAAATTACGTTATATCGTTGAAGATACGTAGTTAATAGTGATTAATAAGTACGCGATCTTTATACTGCACTCATGTTTCGGCATGACATTAACCGCTGACGGGAAATTAAGAAAATAAACTCAAAGAATTTACATGTCAATATCAAGAGTTGAACCCGATGTGTGTCTTCGCTATTATTGTGTTCACAACAAGAGTCGTAAATATGAACAAAAGTTATCAGGAGATTAGAGCGATGAGAAACTATATTTCTGGGCAAATCCTAACGTTGTTGGAAATCCCCTCGACAAATCAGATCTCTGCAGAGAATCACGGGGAGTTGAAGTCGTTGAGTAACATAACTCTGCTGTTGGGTAACGATTGAATTGTAGTCTTTTATTTAATTTATTACTTAGGTAATGATAATGACTGTATTGCACCTGATTAAAACTGAAATTATCAAGGTCAAGGTCACAGGATAAGCGCTAAGCAACATAAGACTTAAATTGAGACATATTGAGGGATAGAAATATCGGGTTAATTTCAAGCGCATCTGTTAATCCCTATCCTAATCCATGATTTAAATTAAACTCCGAGCTTGTGGAACAGAGATTTTTTGAAAACGGGTCGCGTAAGTTTCCAAGTTTTTCATTGTCGGAAAATATTAAAATCGAGGGAGCGAATTTGGGTCAACTTCACACAAAAGTTTTTGTTGAGTTTCTTTTCAATATTAAAATATTTATGGTTGCGTTTGGTTTGTCTTGAATGCACGGTTCCAACTTGATTGTACTTGGGAGTACTCAGGGTATATTTATTGAATAGATAAAACTATGCACAAGTTTAAAATAGATACGATATATCGAGGAGTGGGTTGTTTCCCTATATTGGAGCTTTTATCACAGCGACCGTATATTGAAATATAAACTCCAATTATCTTTTTATCACCTGTTCATTATCTTGTTTCAATAAATCATAGGTTAAAACTGGGAAAAAGATGGGACACTGGTCGCATAATAATGTGTTATTTAGTCAAACTATGCCGTAAAATTACATATTTATCCATTTCACTAATCTGTGGCGTATTTTCTTTCGCCTTTAAGTTGATCATTGTGACTATTGTGAGGCTTTGAATCTGTTGTGTGAAGACTAATTCGAATTTATTTCATGTTACAGAGTAATGACAACGCTGTAGAATCTACAAGAAGTGGCCCGACTTCGACTAGAAACAGGCCCAGGGTGGGAGAAGAACCAACCATTGGGAAATACAAGTTGTTGAAGACTATTGGCAAAGGCAACTTTGCCAAAGTCAAATTGGCCAAACATGTCCCGACCGGGAAAGAAGTTGCCATCAAGATCATCGATAAGACACAACTTAATCCTAGCTCACTGCAAAAACTATTTAGAGAAGTAAGTGCACTAGTATCTGGGTTACTCTCTCGTAATCGAAATTGCATTATATCGTTATCAACTTGACTGTCGTAATGCATCAGGCAATTTTTGTCAAACAGTGTTTCCGAATTGGTAAAAATTTACGTATTGATTTTGAGATGTCACACGGTGTTTTGCTGCTAATATGCTTGTAAGCTCGTAGCTTACAACTTTAATGGTAATCTTGCATAATTTTTGTAGAACACGGCACAATTTTTGCTGCGTTACCGTCTGTTGTACACTTAGGGGCACGAAATTTTGGATATCAAATTTTTTTGACATTCCACAAAAGGTAACATAGCCATAAAGGAGTGCTTACGTAGTGTATCAGTCTTGAAGCCAGGACCCAAGCGTTTTATTCTATCAGGTCATATTTACAACGAAGGACCTTGTCGATTTTTTGGAATGACAAAAAATTTGATCCACAAAATTCCATGCTGTTGAGTGTATTTATTAATTTTGTATTTTCAGGTAAGGATAATGAAAATGTTAGACCATCCAAATATAGTGAAACTATTTCAAGTTATCGAAACTGAAAAAACATTGTACCTGGTAATGGAATACGCCTCTGGAGGCGAAGTATTTGATTATCTAGTCCTACACGGTAGGATGAAGGAGAAGGAAGCTCGGTCGAAATTTAGGCAAATTGTATCAGCGGTGCAGTACTGTCACCAGAAAAGAATTATTCACAGGTTCGCAATTTTGCCGGGCGTGATTTTTATTGACTCAACTTTTTTCCTTTTGCAGAGATTTAAAGGCTGAAAACTTACTGTTGGATAGTGAAATGAACATAAAAATCGCTGACTTTGGATTCTCAAACGAATTTACGCCCGGGAATAAATTAGATACTTTCTGTGGAAGTCCCCCTTACGCAGCTCCTGAGCTCTTTCAGGTATTTATTTTTTCTGTGATATTCTTTCGCCGTGTTAATTCATTTTTTTTGTCAAAGGGTAAAAAATACGATGGACCAGAAGTGGACGTTTGGTCCTTGGGTGTTATACTGTACACCCTGGTCTCGGGGAGTTTACCCTTTGACGGTTCCACGTTGAGGGAATTGCGAGAAAGGGTCCTGCGCGGCAAGTATCGCATACCTTTCTACATGAGCACCGACTGCGAAAATCTTCTGAAGAAATTTCTGGTTCTGAATCCGACCAAAAGGGCCAGCCTGGAAACGATCATGAAGGACAAGTGGATGAACCAGGGGTACGTGGGGTTAGTCGAATACACTTTCATTCGGTGTTGTCAAAATGTTAGAGGTTTTGCATTGATTAGTGGTGTTTGTGGTTCTCGTAGATTTTCTTTTAGCTTTTTTTTTAACGTGACCCTATTTTATGCATGCCAAGGATTGGAACAGACACTTCTGAACTGTGATTTTCAGAGTGTGTAGAGCATTACGTAGATAATATTTTGCGAAAAATATCGGTAGAAGTTTCAATAAAATGTTGGAATGGTGTCGCGATTGTCATTGGTTTCAAAGAACAATGATGATGAATAGTCGGAACTGTTTTTGTGAATAGTAGAAAATAGGCGGCGTTTTTTTACGTACTGGTGCCTCGTGAATATAACAGTTGCTGTAAAAACTAAATGTTATATTTTTTTTCAAAAAAATGTTGAATAGTAGTCGTAAGGCACCTTTGTGTCATCTTTGTGAATACCAAATAGCGCAGCCATTTTAGTAAAATTTGTCTCGTACAAATTTGATAGAATTCTGATAATGTTCTAGAGTCTAAAATTGTATGCTTTGTAACATAATACAGGAGCTTGTGGCATGGTGGTTAGCGCGTGTGTTTATCATGCTGTAAGTCGAGGGTTCGATCCCCACTCGTGGCGGATCGAATTTTCATTCCGAGAACAAGTTTTTTAATTTAAGTAAATAGTTGGAATGCTTGCTAAATGCAAAGGCACGTGTGTCGCCTAGCACGTAAAATGTGAACCATGGTGCCGACCCCATTCGATGTTGGCGGTCGTTGAAGATCCCTACCCTGTGTTGGAACACACAGAGGTTCGGCAAAATTCCCGGTATGATGGAATGGGGAACGCCGAGGAAGAAGGCATTCCCCGGCGTCGGAAATACCGGAAATAGACCGACGTTAATTTTTTTTAAGTAACATATACCATCCTGAACTAGAAAATTGGTGAAGACCTATTTCCTGTAAGAGTCGTAAATTTTACCAGTAACGAACAGCTTACAAGGACCTGTTTATTCGACCTATTTATTATTGGGGATATGATTTTTTTCTGGAGAAAAAGGCACCCGAAAGATTCTTTAGGGATTGAAGATTGAGCATACAATCATGAGTCTAAAACATTATTAGATTTTTGTATCTGAATTTGGTACACTTGAAAATTTGTTTTTGCTGGACAAATAATACTCTTTTCAGTCTTTTCTTTCGTTGTTGGGCTCAATGAACATTTTTCTGACCTTGTCATTAGAGGCACTTGTCAAGAAGCCGTCCTGGAGGACCGAAATTAGCCTGATGAACTTCACAGGCAGATTCTCCGATCAAAAATAAGATTGAAGATTGTCTGTATTTAATATCTCCGAATTTAGTTTAGACTAAGAGAGTTTGAGTAAGTAAAATGATGAAATTTAGCACATCACCAAACTCTTTAATTATGCTCAACAAGATAAGCTGAGAAAAATTTAAAAAATACCAGGGGAGGGTCGAACCTAGAGGAAGAGTTTTCGGGCAAAATTGATTTCATCATTTGAATGCACAGGTACCATAAAATGCATTTTGATGGCCCATTTCGAGGCCCATTTTCAAATTCTACTTTTTCAATTTTTTTCTACTAAAATAAGATTGCTCCATGGAATTTTTCACAACAAGGTTTCTGCTTGTCTCAAATCGACGATGAAATTTCTGTCTACAATAAGGAAGGCATATCGGTCGGCCCTTTTATACATTTTCGGACATGCATTGAATCATTGAAATGTTCATATCGGTTTTACTCGGAAACAGTGCATGTTATCGATGTTCAACAAGGGTACTATTTTTCGAAGAAATTTCCGAAATTCCGTAATGTCATGTGAAAGTCGAAAAAGCAATACGTGCAAAAAAGTTGGTGTCTTTTTTACCCTCCTCCTAGGTTGCACCCTCCCGGGGTATTTTTTTCAATTTTTCTCAGCTTATCTTGTTGAGCATAAAGAGATTAGTGGATGCGCTAAATTCTTCCATTTTACCTTGACTATTTTCAGAGATATTAAATGGAGACCATGTTCAGGGGCCCACCTTTATAAGAGGTCTGTAGCGCTCCCCTACGAAACATTTCCGACCTGTTTATAGGAAATGTTCCTCTTAGTTTTTATCAATGAATCTGCGGGCGAAGTTTGACAGGCTAATTTCGGGACAGCCTGTATACCTGTTCTCTGACAGTATAGGAAGTCTCCAGATTTACACCATCTGGTAAGGCCACTTAGATCCGGTATTTTCACCTCAAGCATTTTTGCCTGGAAAGTAAATAGTTGAATACCATAGATACATTTGTTACAATAATTGTTTCCATGGTGTTCGCTTTCCAGTTTAGGGATAGCCGGCAGTTATCTGATATGAAAATACTGGCCCTTGATGAAGTGGCTTCGAAATTTGCTTCTGTACAAGTACCAGCGTCAACTTGAGCCGCTTTCCATTCAACAAATCGAGTAACTCAGAGTAGCTTCAACTGATCCGTTCCCATAGAAATACCAATCACGGCTCGAATTGATCTACCCGGGGTAGTTGGATGAGTTGAATGGAAAACATGAATGGTTGCTAAAGCCAAATCGAGTCCACCTGTCAGAGTGACATTTTGTCAAAGTGTCCAGCAACAGATTGTCGCTATCCGCACGGAAGTTGAATTCCATAATCATCTTGATTTAAGTGGTCTTGAATCAGTAAAGTGAACTCAAAATTGCCCAGCAGAAAGCGTTATGGATTTTTGAAAATTTTGTATCACATAGTTTTGAAATGCACAATAAACAGCATGTCCCACAGTATGTAGATGATTTAATAATTATCAGCATTAACAATATTATTAATGTGCTTAATCACACGTGTTACGTCCTCAATCCGCACTCTTATGGTCACTGACATTGAAATTCACTTTTAGATGACATTTCATGAACATGGAACGGATTGTTACTGCAGTCAATGGTTGTATTACTGTTTTAGCTCGGACAATACGCATGACACACATCAAATATAAATTGTGATAATTATTAAATTAATCCCTCGAGCGTTGTTGTTGGGACGTGAATGAAATCAATAAACTTTCAAATTTTAAATATAAACAGCTGTTGTGTAGATTGTTGAAATTAATGGTTGTTTGTTGTATCTTTATACCTCCATATTTATTTGTCTAATTTTAGGAACTATATCTATACAATCACCTGTTTTGTAAAACTCGCACTTTTTCCACAGTTATGAAAATGACGAATTGAAACCATACGTGGAGCCTGAAGCGGACATGAGCGATCCCAAACGAATCGAAGCATTGGTCTGCCTGGGCTTCAACAGGTACGATGTCGAGAACTCTTTGGACTCGCAGAAGTACGACGATGCGTATGCGACGTATTTGTTGCTGGGACGAAAGAGCACGGATGTAAGTATGGTCACGATTGCTTCACTTCCCCCTGTCCGCAAGCTTACGTGAAAATGAAACCTTTCTTGAAGTGTCGCCAGAAAGGTGAATTCATCATGACTCGACTTGAGCATGAATACCTACATAAAATCGTTGAATAGGGATGGAATAGCCATCTAGAATACTTACGGCTTCTCACGAATTCATGTAAAAATGTTATGAGGCACTCAACAAGGTTCTTCCATTTCCTTACCTAATTTCAAAGCACCACCATTGCCAAGGATGAATGATCCTTTAAAAATGACAGCGGTATTTTCACCTTTGACTGCTGTACAAACTTATTGAAAACAACGGCCAGCTAAAACGTTTCTGCAAAGAAATTGTGCGATGCTCTAAGAAGAGTTTTATTCACACGTGTTGTTGATTTTAATAATGAAATAGAAATGAATTATGGGCCTGACCGGCTGGTACTCAGGGGCTTAGCACAGCACAACACCAACCTGGAGGTCCCAGGATGAAATCCGGCCCACAGCAACACATTGCTGTGAGCAAAAGTATAGTGTACTGTGACATCGAAATATGTACTTGATAAATAAAATGAATTAATAAAGTGTTACAATCTCCTCTAACCCAAAGAAGGTTGAGAAGGAGAAAAACAATTTATTAGTTGATAAAAATTATGAAAAAAAAATTGTCGATTTCTGTTGCAGCCTGAAAGTGACGGCAGTCGAAGCGGAAGCAGCCTGTCCCTGCGGAACATGTCAGGCCAGCAACCGACCGGAGCTCCACAGCCCACAGCACAGAGTCCTTCGCACCGCGGCGTACATCGGTCAATTTCAGCTACACACGCCAAGCCTAACAGGAGGGCCTCCAGTGGAGGTTGGTATTAAAATGGCTTATCGAAATGCTAGAAATCTGATTTTCGTTTCTTTTTCCATGTATCGCAGGTGGAACGATAGGTTTGTATTATTAAAAAAACTGTGTGGCATAATTTCGGATACTAAGTTGCGTAAGTTGTAACAACGGCCTGGCGTGATAAGCGGATGTAACGTAAAGTAACGTAAGGGATTCATCTCGCTTGTATAGTAAATACCACCATTACCATACATCAAGTTGGGTGCTTGCTCTTGTCATCTGTATACTGGTCAAATCAGAGAGATACTGTAATTGCAGATACAATTTGTAGAAACTGCTCAGAGATTCTGTTTCCTATCGAGAATCGAGTCGCGCATTGAAACTGCATTAACACGCCTGTCACATTGCATGTCTTTGAAGCCTCGAAGAGACCGAGTTTTGCAGCTTACGATACTATTTGTCTGAAAATTGCTGTGCACAAGGAAATTTCAGCGGAGGTCGTGTTATAATTTTGGTTTCCTCTTCAGGAGAGACCTTGAGGGCAGGTCCTCAGCCACAGGTATCTGTCCCGCAAAGTAACAATCACCAGTCCGGTTTCAAGCGTCAAAACACGGTGGATAGCGCCACCATCAAGGAGAACAGCGCCAGACTTAACGCCAGACCTGCCAGTGCTCAACCAAAAACGACCACCGAAAATAGTAAGTCAAGTGCGTATTCCGAAAACAATTTCTCTTTTTTTTTCACTACACCATCTTTTATTTATTCACTGAAAGAGATATTTATCCTCAAAAATTCTAATTGTTATTGACATTTTCTTGATCAACATAAAAATTTTCTTCTCTTGGTAGAGTAGTTTAATGCACCTCTTTTTATTTTTTACAATTAGGTATACAAGCTCCAACTAAAGCTCGAACTGTATCTAAGAACACGACATTATCTTTAGGAACAACCGTTGGCCGTCGGTCGACGATTAGTTACGATGGCAAATCGGAAAGTACAGAAAAAAACAATTTAGCTGCTGAAGTACCTAGGTGAGTAACTGAGTTTGTTTTAATGTTGTTTTTTTTTCTCGAATTTGACATTTCCTCCCTTTTTTGTTTTGTTACTTTTTTCTAAAGAATCATTTGTAAATGTACAAGGTTTAGTGGTGCATTCACATTGATCTGCTAGCGCAAATTTAAATATAGCGCACCAGGGGTAGCGTCTTTACTGACAGCTTTCTGGTTGAAAATAGTGCCAATAGTGCCTTGCCGCTGCAGACGTGTAATTAAGTCAAGATCATATCAAATTTATGCAGTTTTTTCTCCCATCAGATAGTTTTGAACAAGTTCATCCACATAAAAAGAAGAAAATGATTAGTTTCTTGATAGTAAGTTTCAGAAATTATAAAACAAATTATTGATTTGAAGTTATCCATATTATTCTCAATGTTTTTCCTCTGAAACTTGACTTACATTTTCTAATTGATAGTCTCAGCGCACGTGCTCTCAATAAAATTGAATTGTTTGAACAATACAATTCATTAATCAGCAAATTAATATATTTGGCACGAGATGCTCCCCTCAAGGTCAAACGGCAAGCACGCGATGTGCTTTTGTTTCCAATTATCTTTTTACTTCTGTGTCACGTTACCATGATATATGTAAAATTTAAACGTGCACATTAAACAACCTCAAGCATCAGAGCGCCTAATTTTTAAAGCTTCGACTTCTTCTGTTTAATTTTTTTTATTTTCGTATAAATTGCTGATAGTGGTTTTACTAATTAAGCACTATTGACCAGAGCTAGTCAAGTTCTAGATTTACAGGGTGTCAGAATGTTACAAATGCCGTCAAATTCACGCTAATTTTAGTGTTTCGTAACTATGCTAATTACATACTTGAAGAAAAAATTCTTGTGGTCTCTAAAGTCTGTCTTGAGTTATAATGAAGATCAGGTTTTCCTTAAATGAGATGTTTGTACGCCTAGTCACAAATGTCACATTTACGGGATGGATGTCATATTCAAAGTAACGCAACGTAGCGAAAACTGAAATTATCGCAAAAAAAGACTTGGGCTTGGAAGATGCCGTTTTTCGACAGTTTTTCCATGAAAAATGAACATCCTTTCAAGTTTCAAGGTGATGAAGCGACATTCGAAACACAGTATATTGAGTGAGATCTTTGTCAGTTGAACTTGATAATGATTGAGGCCTGCGTCATTTGAACGTGCCGAATGATCGAGATCTCTATAAATTGAACTTGATATGACTAAACTCTGTGTCAATAATTTTATGTTTTCACTAAAGACCATAAAGAAATGCTGCAACTTTTTAATTTTAGCATGAAACCTTGTTGCATTTTTTCTCAAACTAACGAATATCAAAACAAAACTTGTCTGTACCTGTCCCACCCTGTATAATCCCGATTAGAATAATATTACTATGTGTTTCTGAATATGTAGTTGTTGTAGTCTTTATATCTTTATAAATTTTCTTTTATATACTAACCGCATGTGCAGCTCTGGTGAAAGTGGGGGCACAGGAGATACTTTGAGGCCTGCCAAAGGCCATGTTAAATCTGCTTCGGTCAGTAGTAGTGGGCCAGAACCTGCCTCTGATTCGTTACGTTCTAGGTAGGTGCCCATGTAGATTTCTATCGTACATGTATGTCTTTTTATTTGTTATCAATACCCTATAACACATACCTGCTCTTTAGGAAGAGTTGTGTCGTCCCTAAATTTGAATTTTCTATCCTTTTAGTACTTAGACTAGAGAATCCAAGTTTTACCAGTGTATTACCCCTAATAATTGTTTTCGTTTATCATTGACATGAGCGCAAAGCTTTGCTTTCGAAAATAACTGAAAAAAATTTCAATTTCTTTGGATTTTTTCATTTTTACATGTTTGTATCGCAATGTTCTAACGTGTTTTTGTAACAAAACAGTCGCACAAGTGCTTCACCAGCAGCAACGAGGCAGCCGGCATTCCCAAGGAATACATCATCGAGAAGTACTTTCCATTCAGGACAAACTAGGCCAAGAGCTACTTACGCGCAAGGTTCTCCGGGTGATTCGCCACACACCAGGACTTCGTTCTTCTCAAAGTTTCTTAGCAAAGGGTTTACCAAAAGGTTCGTACCAAGTTTTACTAATAGTGCCGTGCAAAAGCTGTAGATGGAGTAATTTTTTGTCAGTATTTTTTATTGTGTACCTATATTAAAATTTTACAATATCTACAGCGTGTGTCATTCTCATGGTGGACTTTCTTACACAACTACCTATAAGAAAGTTTATCCATGCCCTATACAACCTCTTGACAGGGCTCTACTTCACCTGTACTCATTGCTTTTGTTTTATTTGCTTTTTCATCTCTCTGTGGACGTGGGGCTACTGGGTGTGCATACAATAAGTGTCGTTGATCGCTCTTATAATATGTAATGGTGAAAAATATACATGCTATATTTTTTAAGTTGAACTTACATCAAGTAAGAAAATACCGTTATGTATTGTAGCTGTTGAGAACAGCTTATTGGACACCTTGTATGGCCACATCTGCATTTCCCGCTTTTCCTATTACATCCCTATACCAGTTAATTTGGTTATTTTCATTTTCTCGAATTGAAAAAATAACGACAAATTGACACTAAACTATTCATCTCTTAATCTTGTGACTTCATTTCTAACTCTCTTCATTCCATTGTTTTCAATTAAAACTGGAGCATATGTGGTGAACAGCATTTTAGTATTGTCGTTGTTACAGTGTTACATCAGTTTCTTCTTTTGTTTTATTTAATTTTGTATAATCATCTCACATTAAACATATTAATAATACCAATATTCACTTGACTAATACGTGCGATTAGTTGATAATATTGTGTCACGCTTGACCAATGGAAAAATGAAAAATGTAAGACAATTGTTAGAAAGACAATTATTATTATTATTGTTCTGTAATGATAAAACTGCGAGATGTGTATAGACATATTTTTTCTGTAAATATATAGCTGTATTGTTGATGTAACGCTTGTAATAACTGTTGGGATTTATGTGTGCGAGTGGTTCGTCCCTTACTGGCCGATATCTCAATGATCAAAGATATTATTATTCTGGTTCAGGAATTAAAGAGGGCACTGAGGGACGCACCACTGCATGCCCTGATGTCTTCCCCAACGCCTACTCTGCTACCTACTGCTGCGCTCAATTGGATCTTGGCACAACCCTACTTCATCTCTCAAAAAAATGCTATAAAAGATACTCTATTTGGAAGGCTAGAAAAAACAAAAATGTGTTGTTCATTTTTTTTATATTCTTATCATATAATGTGCTATTGTGTTCTCTTTTAATTGTTACATAGACAATTTTATTAGTCAAATTATTTATTTTATACTCTACTTCCTATAATAATTATTGAAGAAAAAACCATAACGTTAGGTTTGTTAGAAACGTCCGACGTAAGCTCCATGCAGCTTAAATGGATAAAAGTGATAAAATACTAATGTTAATTTTTAGAATTCTAAGAGCGACAACAAATTTTTTGTGTTTACGTCAATTTAGGCCAGCTTTTATATTGTTACATTATCAAAAAAAAACTATTTAGATCATTTATATTAAACATTATATTTTACCTTGTAGCTTGTACATAAAAAATGTTGAAAAATATATTAGGAACAATACTTATTATTGTTAATAACTTGTAAGTTTTATATTATTTCTTCTGCAAAAACTCAGCGCGTGCAACTAAACATCATCAATTTATTAATATCAAAAATATATGTTTTCAATGGTCAAGTGTTTGCGAAAAATATATTATTGTTCAAAAATTTTATTGTTAATTCAAAGAGATATAAAAAAACTTAATCCCTGAAGCTTCCAATTTTATAATTTCTACCCTCTTCATGCTTCATTCTCTCATCACTAATATCTTTCATCTTTGTGTTTCTTATCATTTTGATTTTGTTATTTTCAGAGCATTAGATCCCACCCAACATGTTAAATATAGCAACTCACCATTACCTACTGTAGGGTAAGTTGAATATTGATCGACCAAGACTGCACAAAATGATTGTTCGGTCAATTTATGAAAGAAGTTATTATTTCACTTAAACTATAAGAAAGCACATTTGATGGTTACTGTAAGGTTTGTTGGAGCTCAATGGCACTTTTTACACACACCTAGTTTTTCCTTTAGGTAATCGTTATTGTAGTTGACCTTTCCAGAATTAGAATATGTTAAGTTAAAAATTGGAAGCAGATAAATTTGCAACGTGCGAAAAAAAAACAAATTTTAAAATAGAAACATCTATCATAGCAACCGTCACGTTGTCATGCTATGTGATACAACTTCTGCTTGCTTCCACACGTTGGTCGCCATTAGTATCATAGGTACAAGCATTGTATGCACAAGTCTAAAACACAATTTAAAATCGCTCTGGCTAGTAACCAAGAAGAACAGTAGTCAAGTTGTTTGTCGGTCAGCAAGTTGACAGTGTAGTTTTTACAATGACACGGACGTGGATTGTAGAAGCTATGGGCTGTGCAGCTCAATCAAGCTCGGATTAGTACTAGCAGAGCGAAGAAAAAAACCAAAGAAATGTTTTTTTCTTATTTCAAAATGGTAGGTCGAAATTTCGTAGTTGTGTGTTGAGAGGACCGCGTCAAAGTACTTTATGAGCCGCGAATTCCGACTTTGAGCCATTATGCGTGCGTCATATCTAACCATTTTGTTGTGGGTGAGAAATCTGTACCGCATTACAAGGAAATGTAATGAAAGAATGAATCACGCTTTCAAATTCCAAATTATGACGTCAGAAGTTTTTCGACCGTATATGGCGCATGCGCACTATCTTGAACAGAGTCCCAAAATAACCATGCAAACATCTGGCCGACCCAGCCAACGGTTCTCGGCCATCAGTGTCATATTACTTCTCAGTCATTTATTGGAAAAATGAGAAGTATGGTAAACCTCGAAAAAATAATGAAAATTTTTATTGTTACTATTATTATTATTTTCACCCAATGCTTGAAATGTCGAGATCGAACACAACATAATTAAACAAGAGCGTCCAGTATTTTCCACATATTTTGGAAACTTGCACAGATTTTGATAACAGTGGGTACATGAGTAGTATCTGAGGGGCGGAACTTTAGGTTAAAATATTCTTGACGTCAGGCAACTACGGCCTCCAGAATTGGAAATATAATTGTGGAAAATACGCACATTTCTCACGTTTCAGGCCGCGGCGGGGTACCAGAAATATTGTAAATTTGTGTACACATCTGCCAGTTCATAATAATTAGGAAAAAGGTGTTTACAACAGAAATCGTCTTCAGATATGATTTTTTGAAAATAAGCGACGAATTTTGTATTGTGAATTTCTTGGTAAATTTGTATTTGATTTTATATCTTCGGAAATATTCGTCTGATTTTGTTGTAATTCAGTATAGGGGTGGGAGCCTTGGAGAAAAGTGTCTTGTCCAAAAATAGTTGATACCGTCGATCACAGCCGCCACAAGTTGGAAAACTAATCTCGAAGATAATTACTTTGATAGAATTGAACTCATCACCTTCCAGGATCTTGCAGGAAGGATGTTACGATGAGAACTCCACCGCATCAGTTGATTGAAAGAATATTAGTAAATTTTATTTATACTTTCAAGAGCCGGTGGTAGCTCAGTGGTTGGAGCGCTAAACTGCGAACCTAAAGGTAGTGAGTTCGAATCCACGCGGCAGCAGTGATGAAAAATTTACTGCTGTCGTTATCCTTCCCGGCAAGTTCTGTGTGAACAAGGGGTAATAAGGTGGTTGTCTAATACCCTTGACAGACTGCACCTTAATGATCATTAACGTTGAATGACGATTGCGAATTTGGGGGTGATACACTGTAAATCGTAATAAGCCTATGAGCTTGCGCCGTAGCGCATGAATAAACGTGGCGATCAATTTTCCCCCAAAATGTCAATGTCAAATTTTCGAGTGGTCTAGAGTATTGGGCTATTATTGCCCTTATTATCTATAATTATAATAATAATTTCATATTTTCGGTGAAGTGTGAGGTGGTATTTAGCTTGGATTCCATTCAATCAAGAAAGCGTGGTGTGAACATTGCAAGCAATAACAAAGTAATTATTGCCTGCAATGTTCACACCACATCATTGTGCCAAAATATTTTATTTGTTGCCAAAATATATGTTGAATTTGTATTGAGTCGGAAGAAATGGAGGAATAAGAGACATGATTTAGTCAATAACCTGATTAAAATCGCATAGCCTCATAGTCTAACCGACTTTTAACCGCGGCCCTGATTTATGTGCGCGGCTGGCAACAATAAATTCGACTTTGCCAAAGATAGAGTACCACCAACCGATACTGTGCTACAAGTTCGCAATGTTCGTATCATCCAACTCGCGAACAGGTGCAGGCGGTCAGGTCAGGTGCTCGCTTATGTGAAGCGAGGAGATTTTTCAATTTTTCTTACGTGCTTATACGTGCATGCTACGGGAATTATATACCTACCTGTCTCACGGATACTTACGGGAACCCATCTCCTCATCAATAAATTCGACTTTGCCTAAAAAAAAAGTGCCGCCAGTCTATATCCTGCTGCCCGTTGGCAATGTTCGTATCATCCAAATTCCGCGAATAGGTTGACATTTCTTATGTTTTTGGAGTTTTATTTTTTCGTACGTGCTTATACGTGCACACTACGGGCATTATCTCATAACTTGGTACAAGAGATGTTGCAAGAAGCAAGACACAAAATCCAGTTCCTCCATTCCAAAAAATACGTGTCTGAATGGCGTACTGAAATGACGGACTTGATGACAAATGACAGATATTGCGATTCATTGCAGAAAAGCTGGCCAATGGTATTCAAAAATCACGGCGATGATGCACGACCACCGGCGATTATGGTTACTCCTAGTTAATGACCATTAAGTTTTCCAGTCTGTCAAGGGTATTAGACCTAAAATACCCTTGAAATGATGATGAATGATGAAATAAAATGATGTTTATCCCATCACCTAGGGCCTCAAGGGGTCCGCGACAATCGGGTAGTGGATGCAAAGAACGGAAGCTCTAACCTTCCGCTTTGTGGGCCAAGTCCCTCAATGGGATGTAGAGCCGCACTATTATTATTTATACTTTCAAACACCCTTCCCCCTCATAATCCAACACTATTTTCGACTTAATTGTGGACCGTTGTCAGCAAGAATTTTATCCATTTTGAATCTATAATCACATACAAAAATTATAAAATTATTGGAAATTTGAAAAAATGAATTTTGCGCGGGTTTGTGAGGAAATTTTGCATGGGTTTGTTGGGAAAATTGGACGATGGTGCGCAGACTTTGTAACTTCTCCAATTTTCCTCACAAACCCACACAAAATTCATTAATTATTATCACGGACACTAAAAATAATAATAATATTTTTATTAGCCTTCGAGATACAATAAAATATTACATATAGGCATCGTCAAAAATATGATGTACAATATTCACATATCATACAATAGGTGAGATAAATTGAAAATTTGGCACACCAATCACTTTCATATTGGAAACTTTCTTGTTAAAAGTCCACGAGTCTTTTTACCGTCTTCTTTTTCGGAAAAATCTCAAGTAGGTGCCTAGGGAGTTGTTCCTCAGAGGCAGTGTAGGTGTAGGTATTCGACTTGCGTCTGTCTGACTGACTGACTGACTGAAGTCCATGCATGTCGACTGGAAATACTGAAACCGCCGTGGCCTTGGTGACACTTTTTCCAAGAAATTCCCCACGTGCGCCGTTTAGAATGAAACTGTTCTACCAGCCTGTTATATGGCTGACATGCGTCTAACCATATAATATTCACTGATGAAATTGACTCTAATGGTCACTGGTCACTAATGAAAAATTGACAGTAGTAATAATCTAATACCTACTGCAGGTTCTAGTTTCCATGATTATTACACACAACGCCCTTGATTATCGGACCTACAAGGATAATATTCACTTATCTATATTCCACTGTCAATGGCAACGGAATAAAATTGATGTAAACAACAAAATCTGACAGCTGTCACTTCGGACTTCTTTTCTGCAATAATCATCAAAACATCACTCGTGCTCGAGATTTTCCCAGATAATTTTGGACAAGCGTTTTCCTCGGGCTGGTTGTCCCTAGATAAATTCCCTCCTCCTGCGGAGTCGGACATTTATCGCTACAAGCAGCACTCGATATCGTTAGGCCAAATTATCGTGAAAATCCAAGCACTTGTGATATTACTGTTGATTATTAACGTAGGTACTATCACTGGGAGCCATGGACGATTTTGCTCCCGCCAGAGTGCGCTAGGATGAACAACGTAAAGAGGTTTTTTCAAGAAAGTCAAGTGTCGTGATGAATTTGACTTTTTAAGTGACACTGACAATGGGTTGAGTTAAGATAGACTGACTGGAATGACAAAAGCTTGACGTGGTCCCTAAGGTAACAGTGGTCCCCAGCCCATGTTGCGCCCTCTGTAATAAGCTTGCGAGAATATATCTCATTGTCATGGTGACCATTATAACCATTTCTTATTTGATTGCTGTGGAATTGGCAATTAGCTTGATTTGGTGGCACTATTTAGCTCAATTTCTGTACCTATGGACATGTACTTAAACTGTACCTACTGATATCAGCATACATTGGAGTAGGAGGCTGGCATTGAAAGTAAAATTTGGAACTTTCGACAAGCAAATGTTGGCTGTTTGCTAATATGACTAGTCTCGACGGTACTAGTCGGATAATAAACCCACTTGACCAACCAAGTTTCATTTTGACGCAAATATCCTGTGCAAAGCACTTGCAAAATTCTCTTGACAGCCTGCAGGTCAGTGTATTGTCCTCGTCCATACGAACAAAATCGTACAAATTAACATAGCAGCAGTAAATGAGCTTTAGCAAACTTATTTGAACATGAAATGTTGTTTTGTAGAGAGATCTAGGAAAGTTTCGGTACTTCGAAGTCTATGATGACTATAAGTATTCATACAGAATGGAAACCAAAAGTGCATCTTCCTTCCTGGTTCATACGTAGGTACTCACGTACTTTCTATGTATTCTTTGACTTTCATTGGGTACTTTCAGTTGAGTAAATTGCATTTCATTCTGAGAGCGTTCTGCGTTTCCATAGAGAATGAAAAGTTCGAATGCGGTTGTGGGCCCGCGGGCAGCGAACTAGTTTCACATTATTTGATAAAAGTGCCCAGGATTTGTTCTTTCATTACATTTTCATAATTATGCGGAACGAGAATGCCTCTCGGCGGTCTTTTTTTGATGAAATGTGTGAAAACCCGTTTTCTCAGAGATGGAATGTTGAATTGGTGCATTTTTAGGGCCGGTGGTGGAGCACAAAACGACGACCAAGTGAAGCCACGATCGCTTCGCTTCACATGGTCTATGAAAACCACATCCAGTCGGGATCCGGCCGAAATCATGGCGGAAATCCGAAAAGTCCTGGACGCCAACAACTGCGACTACGAACAACGCGAAAGGTTCCTTTTGCTGTGCGTCCACGGCGACCCGAACACGGACAGTTTGGTACAATGGGAGATCGAAGTGTGCAAACTTCCGAGACTATCCCTGAACGGTGTCCGTTTCAAAAGAATTTCAGGTATGTATCATTGATACAGTGTATAATCAACACATTCCTTAATTCGTCAAAGATGTCAGAAAGAAGGATCAGTGACTTAACAAACTGGTCCTCCTAAAGCTGAGGCCAGTGACTAGCAGTTGCCTATGTATCACTGTAAGCTTACAAAAAAAAGTGCTAGGATACCTACTCTGGTCCACTAACGGAAAGAGTAATAAAAATGCATGATTGGCAATTGGCACGTGATTTCAAGATGCATATTTTAGGACGTAGTAATGTTGTCGGGGAAGTGTTGCGCAACAGAAAAAGAAGCATGCACGTAATTTTTATTTCATATATGTGACTCGTAGCGGTGATCCAGTTACTATTTCTATTGGTGGGCCAAAGTGTAGATGCTTCAACAGGGCACCATTAGACAGACACACGTCTGTTGCTAACTTCAATAGTGAAGTTGTCAGGTAGCGTCATTTATATTATAATGTTGTTCCAGGTACTAGTATTGGTTTTAAAAATATTGCCAGCAAGATAGCAAACGAACTGAAACTGTGACTGCTTGTAAATGAGCCGGAAGTTTCCAGCAGCGAACCATCACCACAACCACCACCATCAGTAACAAAAACCATACAAGAAGAAGAATAGAAAAAGTAGTGTAGTGATTTCTCAACGTTTTTACTTTTTCTATAATACCCAAGGCAGCAATTGCCTTTTGTTTTTTCCTTCTCTTTTGCAAACCAACAAACTGAAAACTGCTGAATTTTTGAGTTGAATCTTCACACAAATGTAGAGATGTACACACCACCACACGATAACACACGCTGTGTTTTACACGTTAAGTGTTACACTCATGACATGTTTCTTGGTTTTTATGGTTTCTTCTTCGGCTCTCCAAAAATTCAATGTGTAATCAAAGATGATGGATCATAGCATGTTGTATTAAGCTATAACTACTATATCTAATTTTAAGCTTGTGATATGTGGAATTGAAGATGAAAGTACGCGTACTGCTACACCCTATACTTGCAAGTTGAAGAAAATCTCTATACTCTTTTCATTTGTTCAAAATAACAAAGACATACTCCAAGATCTCCTTTTTAGAAAGAGAAACGATGAGTCGTAGACTTCTGTGCAACTCGTTACTATAATAATGTTTAAGAGAGGTGTTTCATTGGACCAGTGGAATATCGTGGTCTTTTAATAATTATTATTAATATTATTTATTCAATATTAGTGACTGATTTCTTTTCATGAATGTCCCAGTACAACATGCATGTGCTGTGTAAATTCCTAAAATCGTTAGGTTCATCAAACATGTGCAGGTTTGAATGATCATTGTCAATTTGTCCCAAATGTAATGATATCACACGCAATCCATGGTATCTCGAGATTTTTGTCACACAAACCAGTTTATAAATTTTTATTTATAGTTGATCTTTATTTAAAAAAAAACGAAAAATCATATTTAAAAATTGTACCCAATTGACTCGTCAGTCGTTTGTCGTATAATTTTTTTTGTGATATATACATATTATATATTTATAATTGTAATAATCTGCGCTAAAAGCAAGGAAGAAAATTTCAAAATGCGCCCGCCTTGCCGGGGCAACGCGCATTGAAAACCTAGTATTTCAAAAGAATGTAAATATTGTATGAAAGTTGTGTGTTATAGGTGTGACTGTTGAAAACTTAGAAAATAACTTTTAATATTTTATGATACAATTTGCATTCGTCAGGTGTTTTTACCAGAATTGATAGACTTGTTAGTTGATTTATATTTTTAGAAGACCAGGCGTTTTTCAAAATACAGGTCATGAACTAAAAAAACGTGTGCACATTATTGCGGATTGTATTTATTATCGTTTGTTCGTTGTTTTTTTTTTCATTTGTGCCTGTCGAATGCGATTGTAGCTAAACATAAGAGACGGCAGATCTGTTCATGAATGTACTTAGATAATTTCATCTTTATCTGTTTTCTGATAATTCTTGCTTCTTCTACGATTTTTTCCGAAATTCTATGTCCCACGATTTTTGGTTTTATTTTTGTTTGTTTTCCTCTCACCTTTTTTCGTGTATATTTTTGTTGTTATTATTATTATTATAGGAAGAAGTAAGGTTCATGTTCTTTTCGAATTCACAATAATATATTATAGAAACATATAACAATATAATTGTTAGGAGAAAGCTTAGATTAGTATGCTGTAAAGAGCAACATTGCTTTCCATATTACAATTCTTTCATTGGGGATGGGCACTTTATGTTAGTTAAGCTATTGATCATTTATAATAAAAATTGAACCATTCTTTGTCATTTTTTCCCCTCCTTTCCTTGGCTCCAGCCAACAATTATTTCAATTTGTTCTATGCTGTGTTGTGATTTCAAAAGTAACATTGGGCATAATAGTGTCGGAAGTTGAGATGAGTGTTGAACAACATGTGCAACGAAACGCAAGCGCCTCATGGGAGGCATGATAGAAGTGGAACGAACACTTACCTTTTTTCTTGGTGTCCAGTGAAATGACGATTTGATTGAACTGTTTATAATAATATTGGTACAATTTACCATAAGGCTTAGTTACTAATTATTGAGTTTTTATAAAAAAAATCTATAAATTGTCCATGAATATCAAGCTGAGTAGCACGCCAGGGGGCTGGCTGATTGGAATCTGCAGTATAGCAAGAGTTTACCTACAACGCTCTGATTTATTTCTGAATGTTTGACACATTGGATTTCCCTGGGAGGGGAAGCAACTACACACTTGTAAATTGTCGTTTGTACTTTTATGAAACGGGCCCCAGGGGCTTGTTTATCAAAATTATCTATCAACAATCAACCTGCCAAATTTGGAAAGAATCCAACCAGTGGCGTAGAACTTATGGGAGGTCACCATTAGTCAACTTTTCTTCGGATGCTTCTCTACAAGGTGTTTCAGTGACCTTGCTTAAAATTTCGGGAGGTGATTCCGCTCAAAAAAATTAGGCGAAAAAGTAAGAGTAACATTTTAAAGGTGCGTTCAGTCAGCTTATTTAGCCGCAAGTTTTAATTTTAGCGGTAAGCGCTGCATCACTTATTGGCTGTTCTGAGGAGGCTGGTTCGTAAGAGCCAATGGGCGTTGCTGCGCTTGCGACTAAAATTAAAACTTGCGGCTAAATAAGCTGTGAGTTTTTAATTATTTCCTCAAGAACCGCCAAGGAAAAGAACTTCAAATTTAGTGTAGAAAGGTTTCTGAACAGTGCGAATGTTTATGCAAAATTTCAAACAAATCTGGCCAGTGACGGCGGAGTTAGAGGGGGTTGGGGTAGGTTGAACTGTCAGAAAAAGTCTGCAGTCCGTTCGTATTTTTGTTTACACTTGGATAGACTTGTTCAAGCCGAAACTTTTATATCTCTTGCATTTTTTTCGTAGGATGCGCTGTTCACGAGTAAAAGTGAAAAAAACAAACGTGAGGCACGACATGCGGGTTTTTTTTTCAGAAAATCGTAATTAGGTACCTACCTAATGTGTAAATGAAAGTAAGAGACTATTCTAATGTGCAAACAAAAATACGACCGGAACGTAGACTTTTTTCTAGCAATTCCCCCCAAGCTTTATTTCGACCCCACTGGTCAAATTTGTTTGATTTTTGTTTTTATTTTTTTGACACGGAAATTTCTTCACCATGCGAATAATGCACGTGCGAGATTTAGAACAGATTTAACCATCATCAGCGGAGTTGGGGGTTGGGTTAGGTTAACTACCAGACGAAAATTATTCGACATGTTCCTGGTGTTTTCACTTTTACTCGTGAACGGTGCATTTTACGGAAAAAAATGCAAGAGGCATAAAAGTTTAGGCTTGAACGAGTCTATCCAAATGTGTGAACAAAAATACGAACGGATTGCAGAATTTCTTTTTCTGGCAGTTCAACCTACCCCAACCCCCTAATTCCGCCGCCACTGGCCAGATTTGTTCAAAATATAGGATTTACATTTGCACTGTTGAGGAACCTTCCTAAACCAAATTTGAAGTCGTTCCTTTTGGCGGTTCTTAAGCAAATAATTAAGAACTGTGTTTCACTCCGTACCTTTGAGGGGCTGTAACTCCCTTAGGAAGTAGTTTAGGAAAAGATGTTACTCTTACTTTTCGCCTTATTTCTTTGAGAGGAATCGCCTCCCGAAATTTTATGTAAGGTCACTGAAACACCCTGTATTAATGACACTCTTGACTTTTGGATTTGAAAAATATTGAGAATTCAAATTTTGAAATTGTCTTGGATTTTGAAAATGTCTATAGGCTCAAACTCAAGTGCCTCCTTGTAGCTTTCCAAAGAGACCTGAATGTCAAACAGCGATTGATTCCGCAACGCCTCATTCCACCAATTAAACTCCATCCTAAAGTAGGTACTGTCAAACATCGGAGTGCAAGGTGCAAGTTCATGTGTTTAATTTCTTCTCCTTCTTCACCTTTATAGACCGGAGAAGTGATGACGTCACAACATGGCAACATGGCCGGCGGTTGACATTTTCTGGAGGCCAACGTCATCACATGAACGTGACGTTTCTATGTTTGGTTGTGTTTGGCATGACATTTTCTGGAGGTTCACAACAAAAGTCACAAAAGTCAGTGCAAAATGGCAGTGAGCATTGATGAAATTGCCAGCCTAAGAGACAGACAGCGTCATACAGGCGGACTTGGTTGCAAAAAGGCCAGACATAGCCCAACAGAGAGCTGCGCAAAGCTGCACTCAGAATCACCAGTGCCTACAGAACGGTTCCGCATGATGCAGCACGAGTGCTTTCGGGTATCCCACCCTTCGTCCTGATGCTTGCGATTAGAGGAAACAAGCCTAGGAGTGCCCACCAGCAAACCAGAAAGCAGAAACAAGGCCACAGAGCAGTTCGTCGAGCAGTGGCAACGGCAGTGGAACGCCTTGGTTCAAAGTTGGATGAAAGAAATACTGGGGAGCCTCAAAAGCCTCAGCGTCAGGACAACGCGGAACACGCTCGTTTTCATTGTAACGGTCCATCAAAGCAGCGAGAAGACCTCGAAGAAAAACTGGGCAGGAGAATCGCCGTCGACAATCTCGTTCATGAGATGCTCAGAGGCAAAGAGCAATGGATCGCAGTTTATAGTTAGCAGTTTTTAGTTTATAGCAATATAGTTTGATTTCCTTCACCTGATATAGCCCAAAATATGGATTATTTTTTGTTATATCCATTTCCGTTATTCACCTTCCCAAAAAGTTGACAAACACATGACAAACACAAACAGAGAAACGTCAAGTGCATGCCACGTGCCGTGCATTCCACGGTCGTGTCACGTTTGACGTTGGCCTCCAGAAAATGTCAACCGCCGGCCATGTTGCCGTGTTGTGACGTCACACTTCTTCGGTCTAATGGAGGCACATCTCTATCAAAAATCTCTATTTGATTTGACAGCGGCCAGACTCCAGTGGCTTGTAAAGCAACGCTTCTTTCACTATGGCACCGCGGCAAAATTTCGGCCGCATCATACGTTAGGTCTGATGAATTTCCGGAAAATAGGGTAGCCTATACACACCCGTTAATTACGTGGGCTACTGGTACTGGGGGAGAACAACCGTAAAGGTCATTTTCAAAAAAACCACCACATAATAAAGAAATAAAATGCATTGCATCTGTTGGTCCAGGAGGCAGTGGATTTTTTGGCTTCTTGTAGCATTCGTTGAAAATTCAATTATTCTATTAGTGATACTAACCAATAAACCATATATTCCTGAGTCTGTCAAAAAATTTCTGGTGGGTTCCATTGGTGTAAATTTCAGATTATTTCAACTTATTTTTCCAGTTAGAGTCTTAGATGCACTAATGTATATCATACTGCTTACTACAAAAAAAAAAACAGTCTGGCTCAAGTAATTTAGTACCAAAAAAATACACCTCCTTCTGGACTATTAGTACAGATAGCACAAACTTGACATACAGCACATCTCGTCAAAATTACAACTGTTTATTAAAACTAAGGGATCAAAAGCTCAAAAAAACCTTAAAAACTACGACTGATTCTTGGGTGGCGGCCGGTAAATGCCGACGACCACGGCGTGGTCTCTTTCGTACGGTTCCAAGGTCATCTGTTCCTGTGGTTTCAGTTTCTCCTCTTGCAATTTTTTTATTTCCGCTGCGAAAACTGCTTCGGGCACCGCCGTGGAATCGATGCAAGAAGCTTTGATGGAGATCACAAAGTGACCTCCGTTTTTCAGGTAGAGGTGGGCGTTCATCGCTACTATCCTGGCTTGATCTGGCTGAGCGACGTCGGCGAATATAACGTCCACCATATTGACAAGCATCCTATATTTCAAGGGGTGGCGGGCGTCTTCGATTATGGGGACGATGTTGGTTCGCTTCTGGGCGACGCCCAAGAGATCCCGGCCGGATCTGTGGGAGAATTCGACGGCGTACACCACTCCTTCGGGACCCACGAGGTCGGACACGTGGGACACCGTCGTGCCCGAGGCGGCTCCCAAATACAGGACGCTGCAGCCAGGTTTCATGTGGATTTTTTCGATGCCGCCCAGGATGGCGGCGGCCAGTTTGCTTCTGAACGGGTTCCACACCCTGTATTCGGTTTTTTCACCGCCCTCAACCTGAAATTAACGTGGAATTGTTGAAAGATTGAGCCTCGAATCGAAACAACAAGTGATTGACACCATGTAAATGAATACGAATACAATCACCACGTTTACGAGAGGATTCATATCGTGTGATCAACGATCAGATGAATTCATTTAGGCAGGCTGTGGCCTGATCAAATTCAGGGGTGCGAAGCTGCGTTTGGCTAGGGCACATCCTGCCTAAATTAAGAACTCATTTGATCACACGATACTTGGAAGCTAGAGTGTTTACGTTAGGCCTAGACACAGGCATTCTCTAAGAGACCATATTCGGTCAGATGTCGGCCAATAAAAAATAAAATCCAAGAAATTGATTTTAAGCGTTCGCGCCCTGTAAGAACGTAGGTACGTTAATTCACTCTCTGTGATACTGGCCGAAAGAAAGCGGCTGAGGTCAGTGAGCAAACCTGCGACCTTCCGGCGACGCAGTCCCCAGAATGACAACGCAGCGTAGTTCACGTGAAGGTTTCATGTCACACGGACACAAATTTTAACGTAACATCCCTTGTATCAAGATGACATTTACCATAAAAAATCAGGGACACCAACAAAACTCGATTTTTTCATGGCAAGCTGTGTTTTTTTTTAAGCTTGGAATTATAATAGAGGTGCTTCCCTTTTACTACAAAACTCACTGATTTGATCCAAGTTAGAGATAGAAAAAGCGAG
Organism: Anaspis maculata; assembly: GCA_949128115.1. NCBI lineage: Eukaryota > Metazoa > Arthropoda > Insecta > Coleoptera > Scraptiidae > Anaspis > Anaspis maculata. The sequence continues at coordinate 42,423,673 of OX421963.1, forward strand.
AAATTTATAAATAATAGTTTTCTCAGAAACATTCTGATTGGAAACTTGCAATAAGTTGACTAAACACATTTTTATTTTCTTTGCCAGTGAAAATTTTCAATAATGAATATGGGATTTTGAAGGGCTAAAATTACTCCTTTAACTATTCAGGTTCAGGTACTTTCAACATGGACCTTCAACTAGTATCATACTTAAGATCCCTGCCCAATACACCAATCAACTTGAATGAAAAACGTAAAATAAAATCTTTTTAATGACTGAATGATTCAATGGCATAGACTGAACTGACTGAAAAAGTCGAAAAAAGCTGTTGACGGGAATCGATTTTTGTTTATTTTTCTTCTTCAAGTCTTTAAAGAGAAATGTACGGGCAATGCTATTAATGGAAATAGAAAGTTCAAATTCGGTATGCGGCTTTCTTAAATAAAGATGTATGGGCGTTTGTGGCATTCTCCCTTTGTTTCGTTTGTACGTTGGTACGCCCGAAGTGGGTATACCGTCGTTGAAAAAAACTTGATAGCATTTGCCGACGGAGGAGGGAGATGGCACCGGGAGCGCGCGGCGGCGGAGAGACAGCAAGTCAACTGTTGTGACGGACACGTGAATTTTAGTGAGCTCGAGTGTGCGTCGTTCATACGAATGCAAGGTGGGTTTTTCACTGATTATTGTATAGTAATTTTGGCTTCCACCCACTCATCAAATCATGCATGGTATTTCGATATACATTTTGTCCCCACAATTATTGTACTTGAAATTCCGGCCGAGTTGTGGACATTTGTTTTCAACGGGCTTACGTAACTCGCAATTTTTCCTCCTCCTTTGAAATCAAGGTGCTTTGCACTGCTTTGAATTCTGTGTAATTTATCTACTCCCAATTTTGATGACAAAGGCCGTGAATCTAGGGGGTGTGCACTACGCGCACTCGTGACGTTGCCTCCGAGTTACACTGTTGTATGTGCGTGTTTCGCGGTTTCATATTTCATACGTTGCTACAAGGCTACTTTTCCGTGAACCAGCACTGACGTATCACAAAAACGTTGTCTTAGGTGTTGACGGAAGCCAGATACCACAAAACTGATGATTCATTACCATTTAATCTTGTGACAGCCGAAAATCCAAAACTGCAAATGACGCATACCGCAGTGTAGTTTTGGACCAGCAAAAAGTATTAAAGGTTCATTGTGCACGTATACAAGTTATGTAACAAACAAAAAGACAACAAGAAGAAACTCTGCTATGTCAAATCAGCCGCTAAGTAGAGAACAGTGATTTTTATTATTCTTTTGCATTTCATTGTCGGATTATACATGAAAGTATGAGAAGGAAAAGGGACTCGCACGCTTCATCGTGTCCGGGGGGAGGAGGGGGTCCACCTGTTTGTATGAATCTGCCTTGTTGAATTTACTAACCTTTTCTTACTTGGGTCGAAATTATGTTATCTATTTTTTCAAAATGTTTAACCTGATCCCTTGCTATGCTGTTTCTACTTATGGTGCAGTTCTGTAGAAGGTGGCATTCTGTAGACACTCTGTTATTTAAAAGAAATCCTGGCGGCTTTTGGTTTGCCTAGTATACGGGGCGTTTGTGGAGTGTTGTTTCTCTAGAGAATCGCAACATTAGTTTCCAATCTCTTTTTCCGCTGCTACTGAGTCGGGTTTGTTTTATTTTACTGCCCTGTTTGACGGGCATATTTATTTATAAATATATTCGGTAGTATCACGGAAGCTCCTCACCAGAAATGCGTACATTGAATGTTGGGGCTCGAATGGAGTATGGAAGCGGGGTAAGTAACCAATGATTGTGATTGTAATTCTCATTCCTCGATAATACCGACAATGTTCGTTCACAACCTCAACTGTAAATGTCACTTTATCTTGAATTCAACGAAAATGAGTGTTTACATTCGGGAACGAATGTACGAATGTAGACACACTCAATATTAAAGAAGTGTTTCCTACCCGGTCTCACTGCTTTTGCTCTGTTCAGTACCTTGGGCGATCTTGTCGGCACTCTCACCGGCAAGCACTTGAGTGGGTTGACCCCACGTGTGGGCTTAATCGAAAATGGGCTTCTTGAGAACTCCTTGTCATCCCATCAGGATTTCACGAAAGTACATCTGACTCCACATTTACCTCTTCGATTCACGTTGTGGGGTTTTAATTTCAAATAAGACGACAACAGAGGACCGCTGAGTCGGACCTAGTCGCACCTTTGCCTGTACTGTTCACTAATTCTTCTTTTGTTTTGTATTTATATATCTGTGTGATTTGTTTCTTCCTTCAGATTATTGCTTATAAAAACTATGACCAAATCCAACTTATTCACTAATCATTTGTTTCTTGTTGACTTCTCCACCTATTCAGCTCTCATTTGTTTCTTGTTTATTTATTTACTTGTTTACCGATCACTTCTTTATTATTTACTTATCATCAATTTGACTTATTTTGTTTGTACAGTGTGAAATCAATTGCTGAGCGTAAGTTCTTTCCAAAGCGTAAGCGATCGAGTTTCCTTTTGTTGTTACGTAATTAACGTGTGAATTTAGAAAACGTTTCAAAGAGGTTTGAGCACCAATTTACGCTGGCTTAAAAAATGCATTACTGGAGTGACTTCTGTCATTTCTTCATGACATGACTCATTCACACTTGACTTTTGTTCAGATCATTTTTTCAGCACTCAATCAGGCAATACGCAGAGGTTTCTTTGACGTGTTCTTCCCATGTGTGCCTGTCGGCGAAAACGTCACTTTCCCTTTGCGATTAAGTTGACAGTTTGACACGTTTTATGATTTCTTGTTTTGCTTTATTAATCTGATTATGATGTTGTAAATTCCTTCGTCAGTTTATTGTTGTGAGGTGTTTTGAGAAAAGAAACGATTTCATTTAAAACTTTGCTGTTGATTTTCAATAAAAGCTCATTTTGCTTCTGGTTCATTCGCGTTATTTTTAAAAATTCAACCTCATCCCCAAAGGCACATTCTCATCTATAGTAAAAGAACTCGCACAACGTAGGTAAAAGACAATGGTAGAAGGTAAACAACGTTGGGAAGGGAAGGAGCAACGACGATCACAGTCAAACGTCGAAAAGAGGGTAACACTCTTAATAGCAATAGGACAACACTACACGTTGCTATCTAATTTTCAAGATTTCAAAAAACAAAACAAAAATTTTCAAAAAAATTTGGAAATAAAAAAAAATGGAAATTTTCAAATTGTTATAGCATTGCTTGTACATTTCTCTTTAGGAGTTTCCCATCAACAACTTTTTTCGACTTATTCAGTCATCAGAAACCACTTAGGTCCATTTCTACTTTTGAAATTTTAAAAATCGAGTCTACCTTATTCACTAATTTTAGAGCCGTTTTCTTGGAAAGTGTATACTTACATCAACGGATATACGTTTCTCTCCATAAACCTGTGATCCAGGTACTAGATTCAGGGTGCACAGGGCATCTTCTTTGCCTCTGGCGACGAAAACTCCTTCAAATCTATGGGGCTCAACAACAACAGCTTTGCCACCCTTGAATCCTCCTCCTCCACGGCCTCCGCCCCCTCCACGTCCACCGCGACCGCCACGGCCGCCTCCAGCTCCTCTGCCGCCGAAGCCACCCCGACCTCCTCCACGTCCGCCAGGTCCACCGCGACCTCCGCCGCCACCCCCTCTTCCACCGCCAAAGCCGCCGCGGCCGCCACGGCCACCGCCACCACCACGGCCGCCGAAGCCACCGCCTCCCCTGCGATCACCTCCTGGTGAAAATCCTAAAACACAAGAAATATCATTTCATGATTAGTAATGAAAAATGAATGAAAAGACCTGATTAATTAATTTCTATAAATCGCAATCGATTTGATCTACAATAATTAATATTATTCGTTACAATATGACCACTATAGTCCGGACGTTAGTGGAAAATACCTTGCACTTTTATACCAATCATTGTCACTTTGCATGCCTGGTTACTGAGACCACCATGGACCAATCTGGATGTGGGGGACATGGTCGCAAATCGTACAGACACTTTATACAGGGTGATGTAGAAAGAAATTGTTGAAAAATCGTAAATCTTGAACCATAACCGATGGACGTATGTAAGTGACGGATTTCATGCTCATGAAGGTGCTGCAAACAGTTTTTGAATATCTTGAGGCGTTTCCGAAATACGCTGGAAGAAGTGAAACTTCTTATTTTTCTTCTTTTTTCAATAAATCAATTGTTTCTGGAGATATCGAGCTGCAACTTGATATTTCGACAAACAATCATGTTTTTAATGAAACGCGATGTGGGGACATCGAGAAAGTCTGCTAGATTCAAAACTAAGATCTTCAACTTTTTTTCCATCGTGAGCGCCATCTCCAAATTGCCCTTCGTGGAGTTGTGGACCAGTGGTCAGAACCAGACTTCCGATTTCAAAAATTTCAAAACAGGGCGCAAGCTGAAACATAACGCTTTATAATTCTTTCATTTGCATTTGAGAAAAAAATATTCTGAAAATGGGGGTCCGTTGAATTTGCTAAAATTTTGTACTGTTTTACATTTCACCCTGTAGATATTTTACATGGAGGTGAATAACGGAAAGACTGAGCTCGCTAACCGTCAAAACAGAACCGAAATGGTTTGGGTCATTCTAAAGTTATTGCGGTCCAAACTGGGACCAATTTTTCCCTCACGACAACATATTTGTTGCGCAGTTTATTTCAAAACTGTTCACAGCATCTTCATGAGCATGAAATCCGTCATCAATATCCTGATTTACATACGTCCATCGGTTATTATTCAAGATTTACAATTTTTCAACAAATCTTTTCTACTTCACCCTGTATAAAGTGTCTGCATCTGCAGGATTTGCACTGATTTTGATGTCCCCACATCCAGATTCGAGTCCAGATTGGTCCAGGGTGGTCTGGTCTCAGCAACCGGCATGCGAAGAGACAAAGCTAGGTATAAAAGTGCAAGGTACCCCTTATTTTTTGCCCTTAACGTCCCGATTACTACAAAGTACAACGCACTATCGCAAAAACACCGGAAAACACGTGTTTGCTAAAATCAATTTTTAACTTATTCAAACAATGTACAAACTTACCGGGTCGTCCCATTTTATATTTTATATCAACAAGTTAATAAAAACTGGCGAAAGCTTGGTTTTGAAACCAAATAAACGATGTGAACTTTTTTGTTACTGAACAGTTGCCGTGCGTCTTCGTCTTCGTGATTCTAACCTCAAAACTCAAAAAGCATGGCGCTGGTAAATGACATTTATGACGCATCATGGGGTAGGGTGCTTTCAGCCGACACTGCTTTCGCGCGACACAGTTTTTACGGTTAGACTATTGGTAGTACTGCGTGGTTTTGGGCCGAAATTTAGCGGGAAATTTAAACATCCAAGCATTACTGCAAGAGGCGGCAACAACGCAAGGTGGGTGGAATGGAATGTCGCGCGAAAGCAGTGCTACCTATCTGGTGCTACCTTCGCATGTTTGAGCTAGGTCTGCACGAGCGGCATATTTGCAGAAATTTGGCGATATACCTACCGCTGAAATTCAATTGTTATCATTGCCATTGTCAGAAAGAGCGGTTCCGGCGTATCGTATATCGCCTTTCAGCGATAAGTATATTTCGCCCGTATGGACCTAGCTTCATACTTTCTGCTTTGCGTTTCGAACGGGGATTTTTTATTAAACCGAAAACTGTTTACAAATTACAAATGGAAAATATTAGGCGATGAAATTGTTTTTTGTTATATTTCTGCTTTCACCTCGGTTTTGACCAAACCAGAATTTTGCACTTCTGCTCGGTTATAGGCATGGGGCGAGTAAAGTCGATCAAATCGTATATTATACACGATTATGCCCTATGCTCAAGTATACAGGCTGATTTTTTTGAAAAGGACTCACCCCAGATTTCTCGCGGGGAAAAAAATTTCCAGGAAAACGTCGAAACAGGTCGATTTTTATTTTGAGGGGGACATCTAGGACACAACATTGTCAAATTTTCATCTTCAACTCCTTCGCCCCCACCCTACCCTTCTTCAGAATTTCAAATAGCACTCTACTTATGTTGTGAAAGATACACTCGGAGATACATCAAATTGAAGGTATCAAAATTCAATTTCTGTCAAACATATTTCGATTTTTTTCAAGTCATCCGGCATCCCTCAACCCTTCTCAAAATTCTCTCATTGTTAATTAAAAGGAAGCTTTCCCCCTATTAACTCCCAATTCTTGGAAAATAGATTATCCAGCGAAAACAGGACACATCTAAGACACGTATCGCAAATTTTTCATCTTCAATCCCTTCACCCCCACCCTACCCTACTTAAAAATTTCAAATACGATAAATAATAGAATTCTCTTTCTGTAAAAAATAATTTCAAGTTTTTTAAACCATCCTCTTTTGCTGGAAAATTTGTTTCTCAAGGACCGGCAGTTAATAGGGGGAAAACTTCTCTGCTTCAAAATTAACAATGGAAAAAATTTGAGAAGGATTGGGGGGGGGGGTTGAAAGATTCCAAGGTGTGTTTGACAGAAAGAGAATTGTATTACGTTTAATTTGATGGATCACAAGATAAGTAATGCTATTTGGAATTCTAAACTGGGGTAGGCTGGAGGCGAAGGGGTTGAAAATAAATATTTGACAATGTGTGTCCTAGATGTCCTCCTCAAAATAAAAATCGACCTGTTTTGGCGTTTTCCTGGAAAACAATTTGGTGACGAGAAATCTGGGGTGGGTCCTTTTCAAAAACTCACCCTGTATTTATACTAGGTATAGGTATACTTGAATACTTATAAAATTTTCCGAATGTTTCTGTCAATGGTTGTTTCAAATTGAGGATGGAAGATTTTCTATGACGTGGAAGGTGAAAATCAGTCTTTTTCTGTATGTTTTTGGACATGAAATGTTGAAATGTTCATATCGATTTTACTCGAAAACGAAGAAAATACTCTAAAAATGTTGTCATGTCGATATGTAACAAAAACTGTATATATCCATCCTCGGTGTAGCTATTGGTTCTAAAATGAAGATTGAATAAAACAAAACTGTTACAAAGTCACAGTTTGTTTTAAATACACTGTTACAAATACCAAGGTGCAGATTTTTCACTATAAAATTTGGCCCCCTTCCCTAATCCCCCATTAGGGAAGGGGGCCAAATTTTATAGTGAAATCCCCCATTCCCTTTGAGATATTTTTCAATATATAAGTACCTACGGTTGCGGCCAAAATTAAGTGGACGACAATGTCAACGAGTTGGCTTGCTGTCATGCGACGTTCAGGCCAGAATCCTGAAAAATCTGTCAACTGTCGTCCACTTTAAAAAGTCCGCAACGGTACCTACTTTATTTTATAGGGGGTTTCGATCTGAGGAAAATGATGGCCAAACGCAGCAGTACTAAAAAGAAAGGGATGAAAATGCTCACTGCGTGCCCAGTGTGGCCCCTGTGAGGTTGAGATCATTTCTATCCTTAGATGGACAGTATAGTTTATCGAGTTGCATTCTCTATAGACACGCCGACATGGTATATGTATATGCCGCAATAATGAACAGTAATACAAAAAATTCTACCAAAAACTCCTTTTTGTATTTTCTTTGTCATTCATCATCGCATATATATATATATATATATACAGGGTGATTTTTTGAAAAGTTTCCACCCCTTATTTCTCGCCGCCAAAATTTTTTACAGAAAAACGCCGAAACAGGTCAATTTTTGTTTCCAGGGGGTCATCTAGGGCACATATCACCGAATTTTTATCTTGAACCCCTTCGCCCCCACCCCACCCTGCTTTAAAATTTCAAATAGCATGACCTATTTTGTGATACATCAAATTGAAGGCAATAAAATTCTGTTTCCGTTAAACATATTTCAAACTTTTTGAAACCACCCCCAACCCTTCTGAAAATCCTCTTTTCGGTAATGAAAGGACAATGTTCCCCCTATAAACTCTCGATTCTTGAGAAATAGACTTCCCAGCAAAAACAGGTCGATTCTTATTTCAGTGGGGTCATCTTAGACACGAGTGGCCAAATTTTGATTTTCAACCCCTTCGCCCCCACCCCACCCTACTTTCAAATTTCGAATAGCATTACCTACCTTGTGATACATCAAATTGAAGGCAATAAAACTCTTTCCGTCAAACATATTTCTATTTTTTTTAAACCATCCCTTTGAAGTAGGGTAGGGTGGGGGCGAAGGGGTTGAAGATAAAAGTTTGGCCATACTTGTCTTAGATGACCCCACTAAAATAAAAATCGACCTATTTTTGCTGGAAAGTCCATTTCTCAAGAATCGAGTGTTTATAGAGGGAACATTGTCCTTTCATTAACGGAAAGAGGATTTTCACAAGAGTAGGGGGTGGTTTGAAATTTTTTTAAATATGTTTATCGGAAAGAGAATTTCATTGCCTTCAATTTGATGTATCACAAAAGAGGTCATGCTATTTGAAATTTCAAAGCAAGGTAGGGTGGGGGCGAAGGGGTTCAAGATAAAAATTTGGTAATATGTGCCCTAAATGTCCCCCTCGAAACAAAAATCGACCTGTTTCGGCGTTTTCCTGTAAAAAATTTTGGCGGCGAGAAATCAGAGGTGGAAACTTTTAAAAAAATCACCCTGTATATATAATTACGACGTTTTCATGGGATATTGAATTCGAACTGAATACCTACCAATTTGGTACTGAATACTCGATCCATGTAAACGTTTGCAGCTTTGGATGGAAAGCGGTGCCACGAACATCATATTGAACATTCTGCCCTAATTTCGCTCATAGTGCGGGCCCTTCAAAGCGGCGTTAAATTTTCAGCAGCAGGGTCCAGCGCGACAAAGGTCGACTCTATTTGAAAAATTCCAAAAGTAGCAATGGACTGAAAACAGTGTCCAATAAGGTTCTGTGTGATACAGAGAATTTACGGGTTATCCACTACTTTTTACGGAAAAAATTATCAAAGCTTACGTAACCACATACAGTACGTTTTTTAATCAAAAAACCACCAACGTCGCATTCTACCTCCAAAATAACGACGGCAACGCTGTTTGGTGTGAAAATATAGGAATATTTTAGTAAAATGTTGAGAGTACAGACGGCATCAAGCGGTCTGTAATTATGTAAGGTTATATCACACTGTCACTGTCACACTGTCATAGTTGTTTTGTTCTGAGTTCTGAGGTGCAAGACGTCCGATTTCTTCATAACGGCGAAGCAACGATATTCTCAACTCACGTTTCAGCAAATTCCGCATTTTTATTGTCAAAGCGGCCTTTTGAGTTTCGCGTTTGAATGGCCTGACAGTGACGGGCCTTTCACTCTGACATTTTTTCGTTTTTGACCTGACGTCAACACAACAACATTAATCGTGCAGCAGGGGTTTTTTTTTCTACCAAGCAAAAGCAACAGGTGGTGGTTTTTTGATTAAAAAACGTACTGTAAGTACCTAATGTATTTTCGGCGGTCGACTTGATTTGAATAACTTCAAAAGTAGGAATAGACTAGAAATTAAATCCACTTTCACAAGTGCATAAGGCAGAGAATGGTGATAGAATGGTTACTGTAAACTATGCGATTTCAGCCGACCCTTTCGTACCTACAAGCACCGAAGATATAATTTTAATAATTAAAATAGACGTCAAAGTATTATGATGCAGTTTTTGACTAAAGCATAAATTTGTGAAATTGGAAATCTCATAGAGATGGATAATGGTCTTCATTTTCAAGATTTCACTACACCAGGGAGCCTATTTCTAGCAGGAAGTTGATACTCGCCCCCCTGAAAATCCCGTCGGCTTACTTAGTTACAGTGAAATGATCAATATTACTGGAAAAAAATGAAATTACGAGCATATCTTCTGTTCTACATACAATTAATTCCAAACTGTATTTTGAAGCCGTCGTAACATGACGACTTTTCAGGTTAGATGTCTAGACTGATGCGGTGATGCGATGTTGCAACCTACTCCCGAACAATTTCTTGAAAAGTCAAATCAGTGATACCAAATGCATAGCATTGAAAAATCTGACGCGCGGAGACCACGTCGCTCCAGAGCAATGTCGCGTGAAAACAGTGCGCCCGCATCATGCACAAGGATGTCACTCTTTCTCTACATCACGAAAGTCACTAGTTGCGGAATTTCTCCCCAGTAACTCGAATTGCCTATGCTTAGGACATACGTTTTAGGAAAAGACGATTACAATGTGGCCATGCAAATGAGCTCGATTTTTTCATTGCAATACCTGTGAGCTATAGATGAATAATGCTAATACTAAAAAAACATCTTCGAGAAACGGTATTGCTGTTGGCAGTACTTATTTCTAATGTCACGTGCCACGTGTCAAAAGCGACCACCAATCACGGTCGAGCGTCATTTTTAAAAATCAGCTGTCCATCAAAATTAGCTTTTAGGTTATAATTCGGACGGTAATAAAAACAAAACCAAAATGATCATACACATCCAAAATTCGAACGTTAATACTGACGAGGCAAAAATTCAAAGCGTTCCTTTCAAAATCCAAGCCGACTGTGATGCCAAGGTGTCAAAATATTTCGAGCCCTACGTCAGGATCAACGAAGACAAATGTAAGCCCCATGAATATCCGTTCACTGCGCAGCAACATTCCTCGTATTCTAGCGCTGGAAGGATCGTTCCGAGGCTACCCTTTGAAAGGCGAACATGTCGACTTGCCGAAAGGCTATCGGGGTTTGATTTTACACGAAAGCATCAAGCCAAATACCGACAAGGAAGAACGCAAGTTTTATGTGATACACAATTTCCAGTCGTTCGTCCAGTGGAATTGGGACAAGAAGCCCAGCAAAAATGACAAGATTCGGCAAGCACTGGATTGGATCGACATAGCAGAAGCTGTAAGGATTTTTTGTTCTGATCAAAAGTTATGACTGATTATGAAATTGGATCTTTACAGCTTCACAGCCCAATAGCTGAAGAAACAGACCAAAGTGAACAAAAAACGAAATAAGTGCCTTTTTCAAGTACCTGGGTACTTAATTTTTACATCAAAGATTGTTTGCTTAGTTTGTAATAGTTATTATCATCACACCATTATACAAGAAGTTAAAGTCAAAACTTTATTCATCTAGAACTTGGCCAAAGTCCAGTTTTACTTCCCCGACCCGCCACCCAACGAGGAGGAGAAGTATTGTGAACGCGCGAATTTTTCCGAGATTTCGACAGATACATCCGTTTTGAGGTCCCCTATGACGACTAAGACCATTTCCAGAATGATCTCTGTGTGTGTGTATGTGTGTATGTACCGGGTGTTTATAAATGTCTGTGATCGCATCGCCTTTAGAAATCACTTTCGATCACTACAATTCCGCCTGTTGAAGCTGTATTACACTACACAATTTCTTGAACAATCTGCTAAAATAGTGTCAAAAAACAATGAACTTGATTGTTTAACTGATAGATTGTACAAGAAATTGTGTAGTGTGATACAGCTATAGTAGGTTCATTTGTAGGTACTGTGACTCTAGTTGGCTGGTCAAATTTTCTACTTTAGCATTGTAGGCTTGCCGCCTTTTTACCTGGTGTGAAACTGACTTCTCTGGAAGTAAAAGTTATATTTCTTATCAAATTGTAATTAAAAACTGACCTTGTCATAAGTAGAAAGGCGACTAGAGAGGCGCAGAGCTGTATTACCGTCATTTAGACACCAGAACCCTACGGGGCCGCCTTCACTTTAAGTCATCTTGACGACGGACATTCAAGGCCGACAAAAACTCATTCCGCCAAGCTCCAAAACGGAAGCAAATTACAACCTGAAGGTACTTATGTGAATTTCGGTACAATACGCAACTTTGAGCGGCTGGGTTTTTTGAAATTCGGTTTAATCAACTTTTTATATGTAAATCCTGCTGCAACTGCAGGCCTGCTGAGATGTTCCTTGTCTTGCCAATAGTGCTTCATGATTCGTCGTGTCTTTTCGACTGCAAGAGGTGAAAGGATTGATGATTCTATGTGACCCCTTTTTTTGGACGAAGGCCTAGTACTTTTTTAGTTTGAATCAACCTAAAGTTGAACCGGCTTCAAGAGGTTAGAAATATTTTTGACACCTGTCAAATGTCAAAGCTGCTTTGGTTTATTTGTTCATTGGCGAAAATTAAAAACAGGTCGAAAAATTACTACATTTTCCAATATAATGGAAAAAAGCGTCAGACATCACGTCCCGCAAAAATATTCCGTCTATCTGCAGAGGATATGCGTAAAAAATACGTTCCAAAAGTGGTCCGAAAGACGAACGCTAACGGAGAAACGCTAAATGAAGCCAGAGCAGCCAACCGCATAGTTTTGGGGATTTTCTATATTTCAGATTTAGAAACTCAAAAACAAAATCTCACAGCCGACTAGAATCACGGTACAGGTGAACCATTGCTTTATTACTGCGTTTTTCGGCCTGACCTATGCCTGCCGCGATCGCAGATTCTTATTAACACCCCATATATATATATATATATATATATATATACAGGGTGTCCCGTTTTTCAACGCTCACTATTGGTATCTCGGAAACGGTAAGAGATACAGAGTCGGTTAAATTACAAAAAAGTTGCGCAATTTTATGACTATTTCAAAAATGTCAAAATATCAAAGATATCTTAGTTAATTTTTGAAATATCCCAAAAAAACTGAAAAATGCAGAATTCCTAAAATTCAAATAACTTTTTTATTATGACAGCTATCAATTTGAAAATTGGTATCCTGACATTTTTGAAGGTCCTTGATCGACTGACGTCAATAATTTTTTTCTACACTTACCAGTTTTTGAGATATGACAGTTGACTCAATTTTTTCTTATGGACACCATATCATTTATCCACCCCATAAAACTCATCTTTTCTTTCCCTTTACAAAGATATAAAATACTTGTGGAATTTTTGTCAAAATAACCTGTAAAAATTGAAAAAACCTATAAATCTAGTTACCGGTTTGGTTGCCATGCTCTCGTGGCATAATAACAATGGCATTCGGTTGCCATGGTCTGTTGATTTTGGAAAAAGTTGAGTTACATTCCGTTTTTATGTATTTGAGTATTTGTAATGATAATAGATAATGATAAAACAATAGCAATAAACATTTATAATTTACAATTACTCGAAATGGGGTCCATTTTGCGGGGAACGCTCAAAGATCGAATTTGTGGTTCATGACAGAACACCCCAGAAAGCAACCAAGAGCTGGAAGCAAGGAGTTGATGATGCGTTTCAGTCAATTAACCCACACGATATCAGCGCAGCCGTTGAAAATATGGCTGAAAGGCACACAACTCTTCATATAGCAAAATGGACTCCAATTCGGACAATTGTAAATCATGAATGTTTATTGCTATGTCATTTTGTGTTATACTTAGTTCTGTATTTGTTTTATTGTTATTCATTATCATTATCATTTACAAACATTTATCATATGCCGATGATCTGAAGATATTTTGCAGAATTGATGATCGCGCCGACTGTCGGTTACTTCAGGCAAATCTTGACTTGGTTGATGAGTGGTGCAAAGCTAATTTTCTGTCACTAAATGCCTCGAAGTGCTACGTACAGTCTTACACTCGGAAGCGCAACCCAACTTTCTATGACTACAACCTGGGCGAGTACACTCTTTCCAGACCTGGCAGCGTGAGAGATCTTGGTGTTTGTTTTGACCCAGAGCTTTCCTTCAGAATGCACATAAACGATGTCGTCAAATCGGCGTTCAAAAGTCTGGGTTTTGTCATCCGAAACTCAAGGGACTTTGCGGATGTGGCTACGCTTCGTCTGCTGTACTGCACGTTTGTCAGGTCGAAGCTTGAGTATGCTTCCATTATTTGGAGCCCCCTATATAAGACTCATATTAACAGCCTGGAGAGAGTGCAGCGAAGATTTTTGAAATTTCTGTCCTTCAGGTTGGACAGTGTCTATCCTCCTAGGGGTTTCCCTAACAGTGAGCTGCAGAACAGGTTCCACTTACAGAGTTTGAACAATCGCAGGGCTGCCCACTCCGTTATTTACCTGCACAAGATTCTTTTTGGGGGAGTTGACTGCGCTGAGATTCTGAGCAGGATTGACTTTCGCGTGCCTGGTGCTCATTTGAGATCAAAAGCTCTGTTTCTGCTGCCTTTTGCCAGAACAAATCTTATGGCATCTTCTCCTCTCAGCAGGATGTACTCAAATCACAGCTTGATCGAGAATGAAGTCGACATCCTGTTCTGCACTCCTGCTTCTGTATATGCTGCCTTCTCTAAACTCGACCTGTAATTGGGCTCTGGCCTGTTGGTCGTTTTAATCACTAATAATAATAATAATAATAATAATAATAATAATTATCAAATACACAAAAACGGAATGTAACTGAACTTTTTCCAAAATCAACAGACCATACCAACCCAATGCCATTGTTTATATGCCACAAGAGCATGGCAACCGAAGCGGTAACTCGATTTTTTCACCTCAAAAACAGTTTTTCCAATTTTTACAGGTTATTTTGACAAAATTGCTACAAGTGTTTTATATCTTTGTAAAGAGGAAGAAAAGATGAGTTTTATGGGGTGAATAAATGATATGGTGTCCATAAAAAAAAATGAAGTTGACTGTCATATCTCAAAAACTAGTGAGTGCAGGAAAAAATTATTAACGTCAGTCGATCAAGGACCTTGAAGAATGTCAAGATACCAATTTTCAAATTGATAGCTGTCATAATAAAGAAATTATTTGAAATTTTCGAATTCGGCATTTTTCAGTTTTTTTGGGATATTTCAGAAATGACAAAAGATATCTTGGATATCTTGAGATATTTGAGATAGTCATGAAATTGCGCAACTTTTTTGTAATTTAACCGACTCTGTATCTCTGACCGTTTCCGAGATACCAATAGTGAGCGTTGAAAAACGGGACACCCTGTATATATATATAGACATATACACGGTCACTGTGAAGCCCGTAGTATATATATACGGTCATTGTGTGGCCCAAATTTTATATATAATTATAATAATTATAATATATATATATAATTTTATATATATATATATATGTATGTCTGGGACCTTCCACGATAACAGCCGCAACGTCTATCTGATCGACTTAAAATTTGGTACACAGAATGAGCCCATTAGTTTTTGGCTGTCATTGTCAAACGGAAGTGGCACTATCAAAAAATGACAGAAGCTATATCTCACGGAACTTGACTTGCGATATGCCGTTTGAAAGCCACTAAAGAAAAAAACTATTCAGAACAGTTGAAAGTACTGCACTATCTGTCATCTGTCAAATAATAAAAATGTCGTCAAAGCTCAAAACTTTACCATTCAATTATTCAAAATCTATCGATGGATTGGGACCAAATTTGGCAAGAAGCAACAAAACAAAAGACCAAAAGAGTCAAATTAAGTCTGCAGATGGAGCTCAGAATGAATTCCTTATCAGAGAAAATATTTCAATTATTCAATCTTTTTCGAGATCTTTTTCTCAAATTCTAACTTCTCACCCGAAGGGACGTCTCATAGTAAAATTTCCATCCATTTCTTGCTAGTCGTCGGGTAAGTTTTGGGGTGACACAACCGACTTTTTTAAAACTTGTACAGAACGTTCTAGCAGCTTTGCTGTATCCTTGCAGTTTCTACTTAATAGATATCCCTACCTTGTAACCGAAGGTCGATACCTCCATGGTCGATACAAAGCCACACGTCTATCACCCTGAGAAACAACATAACTTGGCTTCAGTGATCCAAGTGCCATCTATTTATCAAGAATTTTCTGTTGTTAAGTTTTCTCACTTGGTAGGAGGAATTTTTAGTTGAAATTTTAAACTTCTACGCTTAGATCTATGCTCCTGACTCCTACGACAAATTTTTCAATAAATACATTTTTTGAAGAAAAAAACATGATTTACTACTGTACGGGGAACATAAGTTTGACCTGGACTCCGCTTAAAATACATACAGGGTGATTCAAAAGTGTCGGACCACCTTGGAGGTGCATCAGAGTGCTGGAAAGTTGTTAGAAAAATTCTATGTCTTCTAATTTTGAAGTTATGGGATGGGGGGACAAAAGTTGCTCCTTCGATCGCTTCTATTTTCGTTGTTTCAAAAGATTTTAGTAAACTGTTTATGGAAAAAGAATAAGTACAAAAAATCAACCTCTGAATCTGGGAAGAATTTCTGTTTTGTATACAGGGTGAGTCATATCGTGAAAATTTTTTTCTGAAAGTACCTGTAAACAGCCACATTGGTCCCATAACCTATGTAGAGCACAAAAAAACTACAAAACACAATTCATTTGGATAGAATTCTGTTGCTTCTGGTTTTTTAAGAAAACTAAATTTTTTTAGTTACTGATTCACCCTGTGTAGAAAACAGAAATTCAATACAGATTCAGAGGTTGATTTTTCGTACTGATCATTTTTCCATAAACAGTTTACTAAAATCTTTTGGAACAACGGAAATAGAAGCAATCGAAGGACCAACTTTTGTCCCTTCGTAACTTCAAAATTAAAAGACATAGAATGTTTTCAACAACTTTCTAGCACTCTACTACACCTCCATATTATGCACTGTTGGGATGGTCCGACACTTTTGAATCACCCTGTATACATATGTTCCTTGATAGGTCCTCAACATACCAAAAGTCACAAGCCATCACAGGTTCACCTGGGACACTGCAAAAACTCTAGAATACCTGGAGTTTCGCTGAAACGCACAAAAGTAGAAAACGGAAAATCGTAAAGGCAGACTTTTTTGTAGATGAGATCTGTCATACAAAATGCGTTATGATTCTATAAAAAATGTAATGGATCCATCCAATTTTACCTTTTAGGTTTCGTCAATGGAGTCAACACATTTCCGATTCAGAGTTGGCAGGTTAAAACAAAATTGTTAGAAGTGACAGCTAGTGTGTGAATCATGTGGAAAGTGCTCGGTACCGTCTTCCAGAGTTGTGTGCTTGTCCCTTGTTAGTTCAAGCCGAATCCCCAGTCTCTAATCAATTTCAGTTAGGTATATTTATTGCTCTCCTCATAAAAATCCTCCTCCTCCTCCGCCTCATAATCTACCCTAAATGGGGCGGCACGGCCTGATAGCCCGCTTTTTCACCGTTTATAATGGATTTTCGAGCTTCCAGTCCAGTGGGCCAGACACCTGGCTTACAATGCTTACAAATACAAAAACCTTATAACACGGACACAGAACAAATTTGAACCACTGCACTTAGAAGAAAATGACAAAGAAAAACCGTTTAAATCATTGTTGAGTTGACAATCTGACAGCCGTTTGAATGCGCGCCAACCGAAAATGTATGGTAATCATTGCCAAAACCTAACAACTCAGGTAAAATTGGAAAGGTCTATTGCTGTGGTAAACAAGGATTAACCTGAATTTTTCTGAAACGCTTGCTGAAGCCAGACACTTTAACTTATCTCCACCTAACACTTATTACTAATCAGTGAATATTATTATAAAGGGTGTTTCAATAAAAACGAGCCACCCTGAATGAATCTTTGCCAGGTAAAGTTTGCAAAATTTCCCGAGACCCGTCCGTTTTTGTTTCAAGGGGGACGGACATCTTTTGACTTGAAATTCAATCTTGAAAAATCATCCCCTCAAGCGTGTCAGCTACTACCCTTGATGTTAATTGATTTTTTTATAGTTGTGAAGAGAATCGAAAGACCTTAAAAATGAGGTATCACCCCTATTCCCATTGAAAAAATTTAGGGTAGTCGCCGCCACGCTCAATGTCCCTTATCGTCTACACTGCAAATCACTTCAAGGAAATTAATCCCTCGCGTATTCTTGGAAATTTTCACTTTCGCGTACCTGACGACAACGAGCTGCCCACAAGTCATCGTCGTGCCAATAGATCGTTTTCCTATTCGTGACTATCGTGGCAAATGCGTCAGCCAGGGCGGTACATACGAGCGCGAGCGGTACAAAAACGATTTGGATAGTGACGGTCAGGAGCCACATTTGCACCGCCTGGTCGGACGGATACTGACACCCCAACGCTTGCGCCGCACTGTAGTAGGAAAACCATCTATTCGTACCAACGCAACACATTTTTTTCATAGCTTGCTCTAATGAAGGAAACCGTGAAATTGATTAATAGATGACGGATCGAAGATAGCAGCCAAGAAATACTTCAAAACTGTTGACTCGGTATTATTGATCAGTAGAAAGTATTTCTTTTTCTGTCAAATATTAAAAGAGGGGAGCGGGAAGCGGTCACCGGGCGATGGCGGTGCAGGCAGCCAATCACAGCCCTGGTTGTCTAGCAACTTCACTATCGCTAGTGAACGGATCACATCCTTTCTAGAAATAGGGTCCCAGTATCCCAGGGTTTTGACCAAGACGAACCGCGTTTGGTATTGGACGCAGCGCAGACGTTTGTTCAACTGATTCGACAGTAGATTGCATTGGGCGTCACGTAGGCCCATTTTCAAATGCGACACGGTTTCGGTTTTTTAGGCGGTGATTTTTTCAAAATGAATCTTGTACAGTACATTCCGTGAATTCAAAAAAATTGCATGCAAACTTCCTGCGGTAGCCCCTGGAATATTTATTTCAGGTGCAGACTTGCTGCGGGTCATAGCTGAAAGATGTTCACCATCTTCACCAGTTTTTTTTTTCACAAGATAGGTAACTGGTTCAACATTTTCCAGCAATTTCTTTTTTCAATTTTCCGAGTGTTTTCCAGTTGAAAATGCAAAACCTGACTAGTCGAAACCGGAATCAAATGATGAAGCTTTAAATGGGGTCTTATATTGACGACTTTTACAATGAGATGATTTGGAAAAGACTTAGGATTTTTTCTGGAAAATCGGGTTGTCTCGAGCAAAAATTCCCATAGGTTTTTGGATATTAGCCGGAAAAGTAATGTGATGCCATCCCATACCATATTATTTTTAATTTGCCGTTCCAACCACGAAGTTCGGAATCTTATTATTTCATTCTAATTCATTAAAGAGAAGATATACCAAGCCAAGGTTTGAGGTATTGTAAAATAATTTTAATAACAAAATCGTATACATAATTGAATCACACAAAATGGCACAGGTTCTTATAACATAACGCAACGCAGTTTGTACATAAAGGTGTTTTTTTTTTCGGTGATACAGATTTTTTTAACTGAAACTGAACAATATGTGTCAGGGATAACGATATCGTGTTTACTTCGGATAATAGTATATTATTCAACAAGCGGGTAATGATTGCTTCTTACTCATAAGTATGCGATTTGCCGACACGAGCCTTGGCGAGTGTCGTAGAGCATCTGAATGAGTAATAGCCATTACCCGCGAGTAGAATACTATGCTTTATCCACTCTTATTGAAAAATGCAGGCATGTATGCGCGTGACAATGCGTGCATTATTCAATAGGATTTGATAAAAGCACTGTTCATGGCTATTTGTATGTAAAATCAAATCGGGTGAATGTTTTTCGCGGCTTCGCTGAGAGGTCGGGTCCGGTGCTATGAAGGTCGACTAATTTTGAAAAATTCTAGAAGCAGAAATGGACTAGAATCCAGAATGATTATTGTAGAATGTGCGGTTTCAGTCGACCTTTGGCGCAACGTCACCCAAGACTCCCCCGAGAAATCCAATTTTGGGTAACTTCTTGGCAAGGATCAGGCTTGTACCTCACCAATACAGGGTCCAGTTCCGGACTTAGGTAGGTAAGTAGCACTTTGCGACACCGTTTTTCTCAAAAACAGTGCTACAAGTAGTCAAAGCATAACCGAAATAGACGAAATCAATTTTGACGATTTTGAAAATAATTATTTCGAGTTGTTATGCGATTGTGCATGTGCATGATCGAATGACAAGGCTTAAGGATGGAGTTAAATTGGTAAAATAAGGCGTTCACATCACATTTTTTAATTTTGAAAATGCCAATAGGCTCAAACCAAAGTACATCCTTGTAGCTTTCGAAAGAGACCTGAATGTCCTACCTAAATGGTAAATTTCTGACGGAATAAGCCCACAGCGATTGATTCCGCAAAGCCTTATTCTACCAATTTAACTCCATCCTACCTTACTGAGTATTTTTGATGAAAAAATGACGGCAAAATCTTTTCAAGCGCCAACGCTATCGTTGATCAAAGATCTATCACGCCGAAAAAAAAAAACACCCTTATATCAAGTATAAATAACACGAACACGTTGAGTTAGATGGTGTATAAGTTGGTTATAGGTAGAAGTGGTTGTAAATACTGGAAAGTGTGAATATCTGGCAAGAATGAATGGAAACACAAAATTATGACCACATCAATGTAGGTAAATGGGTACAAGTTGGGGAATATACGAATAACATGAATCTTAGAACTAAAATCATATGATCACTAAAAAAGAATCCCTTGAAATGGCCAGATTTTTCGCAAAATGGAATTTAAAGTAGCAAGCCCTACTTTATTCATTTTCAAATACCTACTGTGACTTAATTCACTAGCTCGCAACTGGCTGATCGGTCACCAACAAACATGTTTGACAGCCATGCCAGTGTGACAAATATAATTTGTCGTTTTGTCCAAACTCTGCAACTATTTTCAGCTTTTTTCCAAGGATTCAAGTGAAGTATTAAAAACAAAGAGTTGTGTTTTCTAAAGTTGGAAGTTATAAGGATTCCAAAAATAGAACAGAAGTCCAGTAGGTAGTACATACATATAAAACACTGAATACAATAATAATAAATGGCAGTGTTCCTTTCTGTCAAATAGACCGCAGTATTGTGCTAAATTGTATTATAGGTTTGTTCCATCAGAAATCTCAAACTAGTCGGAGCCAATGAGAAGCGCCAAAACCAGTTTGAAAACAGATTTTATTAGGTTATTTTCTTTTACAACCTGAACTAAGTATTCTGACCTAAGTTGTTAGTGGTATCTCACTTTCGTGCATGTAATTTCTCGCTCTTTCTCTCTCTAACTTAGATCAGATCCGTGAGTTTTGTTGTAAAAGGAAAGCAGCTATTGATTCCTATTGGCTCTGACTAGTTCGAAACCTCTTGAAGAACAAACCTATTGTAACATTAAATTACAGTTGCCGTCCCGGAACTTCAGGCAGCGCTGTCACCTTGCCTTGAAGTCTGTTTTTTTTTTATCAAAACTAGTGACAAGGTGACAGCGCTGCCCGAAATTCCGTACCTGCGACTGTTCATTTATGCTAAAAACGGAATATGCGTTGAATGAAGTTTCCCTTTTAAACAAATCACAGTATTTAGGTATACCTAAATCAAAATCAGAGCGTGAAATCAACGTTATCCACAACACAACCTGAAACAATCACTTTCCTGTCTTTTATGCTAGAATTATGCAGCAAAAATTAAACTCCAACTCCAACTAAGCATACTGGCACCAGATTAGTTGATTCGGAACAATAAGACATAATTTACCAAACAAATGGGTGGATTCCTAATTGCGGTTGGAGTTTAAATTTTGCTGCATATTTTTAGCATTACTTATGAGAACAATAATATGTATAATGATTATAACACAAAATAAAAATAAATACGCAAGGTTAAAAATGCTATGGTACCTTTTTTTATAAAATACTGGCATATAACTATTTACATAAATACATATCTCGTTGAAAATACCTAATCCATATGGACAGAAGTCTTTACTCTATGATTTTTTGTTTTGTTTTTAGAGTGGATTAGTTTCGCAAAGATGCAGAGTACATGCTAATGATTCCTAGTGATATAATACAAATACCATAAGGTAAAAGAAGGGGGTTGTATAAGTGGTGATGTATGGCGGTATGATTTAGTGCTAGTTTGATGATTAGGTATTAAAGTGCTTAAATGATACCTATAGAGAGTAGTATGGTAAGATGGCTATTGGATTCGAAATTTGATATGATCTCCATTTTTCATGCATGGATAATGATAATTAAAAAAAAAACAGTGAAAACTGGTACTGCTTTGAGCAAATCGAGAGCAATAACTTAGCTAAATAACAGCGTTTTCGGGTCACTAGAATCGAACCAGCTCAGCTCTAAAATCAGAGGATTCAATAGACCATATTAATTATTCTCACTTTCCCCTTCCACTAGTCATTTGTAAGTTAGGTATGTGCCTGTGACCATGCGCACTGCAGTAGAAGATCTCGCGCGCCACAGCATGCATAGAAAACGGAACTTTGCTTCGCTGTCAGAATTTACGATTTCAAGGTGTTTGCTTGATTCTTGGGACGTTTTAACCTTTTTATCCATATTTTTACGTGACGGCTGACGCTCGGTTCGCTTTCAAGCGCTGTCAAAATTCTCGTTAGCGGAAGTTGTGCAATAAAATATGGCGGGTAATTTGAAATTGTTTTGGATTCAAAAACCCCATTCTAAATTGCTTCGCAGAAACTTCACAGCAAGATTTTCCATTTCATTATGGTGAAAAGTAGATCAGGTATTTCTTTTTACACACTTGCTATATTATACATTCGTTGAAATTGTCAATTTGCACCTTGAATTGATCATTTTACAAAGTCATTCAACATGCATATTCTTATGGGAGTTTCAACCCAGCACATGTGGTTGTCTCTCTCCCCGATCTGCGACTGCGCTCTGAATAATTAATATGGTCAATTAGTTCTCGAAAATCCCTGGCCAATCAGCGATTTTTGAGATTAGGTAGCTCGATTCTAGTGAATCAAAAAAGCTGCTAGTTTAGCATACTGTGAGTCAAGTCGAAATTTTCGTTGATTTCAAAATTAAAACAGCTCACAATTCGAGCTACAATGTACTACTGGACTCAAATTTTTTTTTCTTTCTTAATTAAAATGCATTATTTTTGTATGATTCATCTCCATTATTGCAGCGCGACATTGCAATTCTAAGTTCCTTAAAAAATTGAAATAGAACGCTGGTGACGTCACTGATGCATATCTACATCCCTACTGCTCTCACCGCGACACAGGCATGCTGTGTTCGTTCTACACGCAGCGCTTATAAAAGCACCTATGACGTCACGCGAATTTTTAAAATCGCTGTAACAAATAGACGCGTGGAAAAGGCTAACTTTTTCTTCTCAAAATGGATTTATTGATGTGTACTTGATGGTCCGATCATGGTAAAATCTCAAAATGGCACCAGTGTCTAGTAGCCTATTGCTATGATTTCGAATCTATTGTCTCAAATAGTAGACTGACTGTCGGTTCCACAAAACAGATAATACGAGATTAGTTGATTTGCGATTTTTGTTTTCCAATTTGTAGCTGACTGATCAAAGAAAATGCTGGTTTATCCCTCACTAATGGAAAGATAATGGGTCTAGTACAGATTTCAGGCATTTTTTGTGGTTAATCACCTAGCATTCAGCAGAAAAAAAGTTCAGTTAATCTGCAATCAGCCTTGATCGCTGATCATCTTTTTTGTGGAACTGACGGTGAGCTTACTTTTATCTGAAAATAAAGATCAACCCCCATTTAGCTATTCCCCAGTTTTGAGCAAGAAAATGGATAAGTGGAATAGCTCTCTGCGTTCAAATAAGAAACACGCGATTCGTCTTTTAGCCTCAGCTCAGTTCCATGTTTCTTTATTCATAGCCTAATGGCGGCTTTACAGAATTTCGTATGTCGCCGGCGACAGTTCCCCACTCCTTCGTTAAAATCTGGCGACCCGCGACACCAACAACTGTAGTTGAATAATTTGAACGACACGACGAGAGAAACTCGTGTCGCGAGAATGATATGGAGGGAGGTAGTGGAATAATACAGCCAAATCGAATCTTATTGGCCAGCGACACTGTCGTCGGCGACAGTCCTCCAGACCACTGTAGTTGAATAATTTGAACGACACGACAACAGAAACTTGTGTCGCGGGAATGATATGGAGGGAGGCAGTGCCGCCGAGAGGGTGGTTCAGAAGGTGATATATCACTGGAGCCCGGAGCCTCGCGGGGGCCCGTGAGGTGTTAACTTTTTTTTCTAGCTCACTAACAAAAAAGTGAAAAATTGAAAAACCAAAAACAAATGCCTAATTTCTTGACTGTCTATATCTTTTACTATACTTATCTTAATATGCCACAAATTCAAAGAAAAGCAATTTCGCACAGCAGCAGACGAAATTCACAAACAAGCTACTGTTTTGGTGATGGAAAATACCTATTATTATCATCATCATCATTATTATTGTTGAAGAAAATTTCGCCTGCGCTGCCATCAGGCTCGCTCCGCTCGCGGACTCGAGACATTTTCTACTTAGGGGGGGCCCGCAAGTGACATCCAACATCGGGGCCCGGCGAAGCTCTCGGCGGCCCTGGAGGGAGGTAGGGTAATACAGGCAGATCGAAGCCTATTGGCCAGCGACACTGTCGCCGGCGACATACGAAGTTCTGTGAAGCCGCCATAAGGGTTTTATAGTGTCAAGGGTAAATAACCAAGATGACACAATTCCCGAAATAGCACGGAACTTTCACCAGAGCAATCAACAACGGAGCGATTGAAGGTTTGCAGCTGGACACTAGCGACGTAAGGCAAAAGGAAGGTGAAATACTACGGTCGGTCAAAACTGCTTTATATCAACAATACATCATAGGCTTGATAACTAGCGAGCTACTAATGCGCTTGTGTGACGAGGTTCCAGCTGTCAAATCGGTAAATTCAAAGAATGCATTAAAATAAATTTCTGACTAGGAGCGTTGATTGAGTATTTACGAAGATGCGCAACCGGACCTTTGCGGTCTGGCCGGCCAGGTGACAGTACAGTAAGGTCCGCGTTAGGGCAATGTCAGTTCGAGAATGGCACTGGTTGCATGTCTTCATAACAGTTACTCGTTCTATGTCCCTTATGAGACCCACAAGTTGAAGTTCTTGGAATGACCAAAGCAACTTTAGAACTAAACACTATAGGTAATAACGAATAAATAAAAAAAGAAAAACAAAAATGACTAGACATATTACATCTTAATTGCTGGAGGATAAATTAGTATCACCATCTTGCAACACGTCAACGTGCCTCAAGCGCTTCTGCTGTTCCTGCTGTTGCTTGATAAATTTACTCAGTCTTTCCAATAAGAATTGCTTGTCGTGCCCTTCCAAGACCAGCTGATTCTTCAGCACCAACACCATGTGCCTGTTCGCGGAATTGACAGATTTGAAATAGTAAAACAGCAAGAAGAGAATTATGAAGACCGGAATCGCGAACCCGGCCTTGCTGAAGAAGAAAATGATGTCCTGAAACCACAGGGGCGTTCCGTAGAACGTGTTTTCAATTTCAGTCCATGCCGACGGTAGATTGCGGAAGGGACCACAAGACGATGACGGTGTCAGTTCCGCGATGGAGTAAGTTATCGGCACCAAGGCGAAAACCAGCGAGACCAACAGGACCATCATGAACATGGAATTGGAACGGGACGCCCGGTAAATTGTGGCGCTGGGTTTGCTGTTGACCAGACAGGCGAACTTTTTGATTTGGAACATGAGGAAGAATATTATGGAAAACATGAGCGAAAGAAGCGGAGCGTAGAAACAGCCCAACCAACAAAGCGTTTGGGAATAGACCACGTCCAGGACGTGTTTTGGAAGATCGAAGCTTTGTTCGCCTATGAACTTGATGAATTTATTTTTGGCCGTTTTCGCCAAAAGGGCGCGTGGAAAATTGATGAAAAATGTCAAGATAACCTGCGTGGCGAAATCCGTCAGCACCAGCTTGTAAATCTGTTGCCCGACATACGTTTCCCAGCACTTGACTTCGTTACAGCCGCTGTGAACGGCCTGAGTGCCGGTGATTTTTTCATTTAGCGAAGCGTAAAGAACAATGAGCGAAGCTAGCCTTAAAAACACGGTCCTGAAAAGCGTTATGCGTATAACCAGCAGCGGGCTGTAGCATTCAAACGTGATCAGATATCTGAATATAAACGGAACCAATACGTTCATAGAAATTATGGTAATGGAAGGCAAGAATTCGTATGCAAACTGGACGAAACTTTGACTGCATTGCTTGTTTTTTGCCATTTCTCCGTTGCAATAATCGAACACATAATAAATACCGCAACCGCATGCCGCCAAAACAGTAAGAACGATAGCATTTACTATGACCCTATTTATTATCAATTTCGTTCTCTCGTTCCGCGTCCGATTCATCTGCACCTCTTGCTCGTGCTCCGCCTCCAGGCACGCTTTGATCTCATTGTAAACGGCTTTGTGCTTGATCGTCGCCGACTTTTCATTATTTATGCAGAAATCCCAGCCGCCAAAGATCAAATTGCAATACTGATAAAACTGGCCTTCGCTCTCAATCAGGCGGTCCTTGAAACCTTCGGTGCCCGCTTTGACCACCATGAAAAGCGAAACCAAAAAGTACAGCAGCACCGTGCATATGTACGCCAGCGGCATGTTGTAGTACATCGTCGTGCCATAAGAGTCGTAACTGAAGGTCTTGTTGGAATAGTAGCCGTAAAAAAGCACCGTGCATTCCATGAATCCCGTGCCCTGGATGAAATCGAGGATGGCCGTACCGACGTCCGGAGCCGTGGAATTCGTTTCCGGACATTCGGAACCGTTCGCGTCGAAAACCAAAGTTGGCAGTGTGATGAACAGGAAGATGATGGAGAAAATGAAGAGATTGATGTACAGGAGCCACTTGACGAACAAGAAGTAGGCGACGACGCCGGTGCCGAAATAACCCTCGATGCGTTTAAGGTCGTTCTGCCAGATGCCGAGTTTTTCGTACGACTCGTTGATGATCAATTCGAAATGGCGCCACATTTTCCGTCGTTTCCATTTGAACTGTTCGTAGCCTTGGAGGCGCAAGTTTGGTTCGTTCTGTAAATTGCGAAAATAAATCGATCAAGTAACTTCACAAAAAAAGTACACACATGGCAATCAGAATGAGATGGAATGCTTCCTCTTTTTGACCACTCTTGTTGACCACTAATTCAGATTCTCTTGTCAAACCAATTCCGGTTTGATCCCAGAGACTTGACAAAGAAGAAATTCATAACAGCTTCTATGGGCTCGGATCTGTTTCCTAATAATCCTTATGGGCATTTTTTTACACGGAATTGAAGACTGGACTAGCTAATATAAAAGTTCCAAAAGTACCGCACCAAATGGAATGTGTTTTCAAGGAACGTGGGTGAGTGCTGGAAAAGGGTGGGACTTTGAACTTTGAGCCCCTTCATTTTCGTTATCTTTACCAATTTTCTGTAAATAAACTCTTTGGAACAAACGAAAAAGCATTTTTCCTTGAACTGTTGAAATTTGTTGTGTTTTGAAATTTTATTTACTATACAGGGTGAGTTATAAATTTCGAAAATCCAGTTTTCTTCAATAATACACGCAGAAAGTTTTCTATGGAAAAGAATCTTGTTATTTGTTGCTCTACATCAGTTTGATAACATCTGGAACTTTTTGCGGGTGTTTTTGAAGAATACGGGTTACCAAAATTTATGCCTCACCCTGTATAGTAATATGAAATTGCAGAACACATTCAACAGTTAAAAAAAGATGGTTCATCGTTTGTTTTGAAAAGTTTACAAAAATCTGTACAGAAGGCAGAAATAAAGGGGCTAAAAGTCCTTTTTTTTCTCGGCTGCGCCTCGGCTGCAAAACATCAGATTCGGCCAAAAAAGATCACCTTTACGGCCTTGGTACATGAATAACTATTTTCGGCCTGACCCATGCCTGCCGCAATCACAGATTCTTATAAACACCCCTTATAATCATTATAATACTATTTCACAACCGGTAGGCTGACTGTCACATTATTAACCGCCTGTCACCATTATAAACCTCCTGTTACAATTCATATTCTCAAAAATCGTTACAAATCAGGATTTGATGTTTGCTAGTAGTAAGAAAAAACCAACTCCCCAAATGGAATCCAGAAAAAAAATCCAGTAGTAAGAAAAATAGTATGTGAACCACGGTTGTGAACGCTATTATAGCTTTGGCGCCTTATATCCCTCAACTGCGCTCCGGGATTTAAGCTGGCGCCGTAGCTATAACCGAATTCTTCACAACCTTGGTATACAGGGTGTCTCAAAAGTATCGCATTCCAAGTCCAGAGTGATGAATGGAATCTACTCAAGAACACGAAGAAAATACTCCAAAAAAATTGTGACGTAAGATATGGGGGTCAAAGGGTGGGACTTCGCCCCCCCCCCCTCTGTTTTCATTATTTTAAGTGATTTTGAGGAACTGTTCATGATAGACTGTACAGTCAAAATTATCAACCACTGGGTGTGCAGTCGTGCACTGAATTTCTGTTTGAGATACAGCGTGAGTCATAAATCACAAAAATCCAGTTTTCTTCAATTATGTCTGTAAATTATTCCATTGGTTCGTAAAATACTTTAGGACAAGATTTGATTTTTCTCGTTTCATATAAAAATTTATAGTGGCATTTTTTAAGGAAAATAATTTTTTTTGGAATTTATGAATAAATATATATTAAATAACAGTTCAGTGCACACCCAGTAGTTGATAATTTTTACTGATTAGTCTATTCCCAAAAGTTCCCAAAAATCACTCAAACTAACAAAAATAAGGAGAGGCGAAGTCCCACCCTTCGATCCCCCATATCTTCAAAAATGAACGTCACAATTTTTTTTAAATATTTTTTTCGTTCTCTTGAGTACATTCCATTTATTTATCGCTCTGAACTCGGAATGCGATACTTTTGAGACAGTCTGTATAATATACTATTGATAATCGAAAGAAAAATCGAAAAATTGTATTGCTTCTTCGAGATCCCCGTATGCTGAAACTTCGGGTCTTCGGGTCATAGATTGGAGAAGTGTGACGTAACAACATGGCGGTTGACATTTGTTTAACATTTTCTGGAGGCAAACAAACGGACCTTCGGATTTTTTGATGACTATGGGAATCGTTCAGAACCTGTCGAAGAATGAATGATGTTTTGCGACTAGTCCGACCGTTGCCAGCGTAGAGGGTATTCGTGACGACATCGATTTGAGTCTGGAAGAGCGCCAACGATTGGACCAACTGCTAAAGGGAACATTTGATTTGATAAGTGACACTTTAGGAACAACCAGTCTAGTTGAACGCGAGATCATTACCGATTCACCGCCTAACAAACAAAGCTTTCGAGATAGTTCAAAAATTCGATCAATAAAACTATTAGCTCTTGTGGTATTACATATGACTCAACCAGCAAGAAACTGATTATACATTGTAAAAAGAAATCAACCGCTTCAAGAATTTGCAAGGACAGATGCCCATGATAAGAGGTCCCACGGCAGAAATGACGATAATTTTTTTCTTGATGAAATGACTAGGTGGACCAGAGAAAAATCCATTTGATCTCAAATTAGCTCACCCTCTAATGTTCATCGACAGAACTGGGAGTAATAGATCTATGCTCTTCCAATTTAAACGGATTAATAGCTAATAATAGACGTCAATTAACAGATACACATACCTACTCAACAATTCACTATCAATGAATGTAAAGATAAGCCCTACACCTGATACAAAGGAATACCTCATCCATCTCTGTATTACCTTTTCCTAGAATATACGCAAAATATGCAACAAGAGCTGATTATAGCGATTACTCACCAAAATCTTTGCTTTGATTTCCTTTTTCTGCGCCATGGGTATCGGCATGCCTTTGATCTGCATGATTTCTTCCCAAGTGGTCTGTTCATTTGATAAATTCTGAGACAAGTCCGGCAACATTGAAACTTGCACTTCGCCGGCTGCCGAAGGCCTGCGGTGCACCGTGGACTCCCTGCGGGACCTCGATGAAGTCTGTCTTCGTACAGTCCTGTTGTCATTCGTCCTGCCATTTGTTCTCAGTCGAATTGTAGTGGCAACTAAAATTTTCACCGTAATAATTTTTTTGAGTCATTTTTTTCGCCTTTTCTTTTCAATTCAACATACCTGCTCTGGTTTGTTTGCTGGGAAGCAAAGTGGCAAGATGTTTGGGGTCTCTTTGCAGTGCATCCAGTTCACCATCGGTGGGGTAACTCTCTTGGTAGAACTCCGATCCGGCCTCCTCCCATCCTTGAGTTTTCATGGGTTTCTTCCTGTTTCCGCCCCCAGACATCTTTACAGATGTGCTGCAGGGTTAGCGGCCGACACAACAATGGTTTTGTTTACTGACACAGGAACATCATTTCGTTTTTTTCCCCAACGAAATCCTCTGCCGCTAATCTAGGTAGATTAGATGCAATATAGATTAGGGAGGAAGTTACGTTACATTGTACTGATAACGGGAATGGGTTTTGATGCAAGGATACATGAGATTCCACACATACTTTTGAATAATTTCTTGTTATAATTTAAACAACAATGCTTTTGCTACCAATTTTTGGAGATCACTTGTGACAGGTGTCAACAACAACACCGTGTCACTTGTCAAAACTGACAGTGTGCGTGGGCCGTGGCACAGCCTATATTATCGATAATTCGAGGCAAATTCAAAATTCAAATGATAGGATCCTGTAGGGTACCATAAAGAAACTAGTTCGTAGGGAATTCCACTGTAGGATACCATAGAGGAATCAGTTCGTAGGGAATTCCACATACAATCCTTCTTCACTTTTATAAAGTTTTCCCTGTAAGACTTCATTCTATCATAGAAACCTGTACGATAACGGTACGAAACTAACTCGTCGGGAATTCCCTATACAGTCCCATAAGCGTAATAATAATTATGTCCGGTACGGACCCAGTAGCCCTCTACAGACCGGTACAAACTTGGAAGAATTTCTCTGAGCTTTAATGTGTTTCTTTAAGGACGGAGTCATATTGGTGAAATAAGCGTTGCGAAATCGATCCGTCTGGGTTTATTCCTTGACGGATTCTTACCATTTTGGCCTCTTTTGAAAGCTACAAGGATGTACTTTGGTTTGAGCCCATTGGCATTTCCGAAATAGAAAAAAAATTAAATTTTGACATTTGAAAAAATTATTTTTGGAATTTGGAAATGCCAATGGGCTCAAACCAAAGTACGTACATCCTTGTAGCTTTCGAAAGAGACCAAAATGGTGCAAATCCGTCAAGGAATAAACCCAGACGGATAATGGAAAGAAGGGGCATTTTACAGTGGAAATAGTGGTTTCCCCAGGAAACTACGGTCGACGAACGTGATGTTGTGGTGGTGTCTACCTACCATGAAAAGTTGGTGGCTGAAGTCGAGAAGTAGTGGTCGTCAACAATTACCATTATTTTTTATCTTTTAATAATTGTTTTTGTCACAACAAAGAATCTTGTTATAAGAATAGGTGCTTTCCTTTTACAACCTAAACGAAGTATTCTGACCTAAGTTGTTAGTGGCATCACTGGCATCTCACTTTCGCGCATTTGATTTCTCGCTCCTCTCTCTCTAACTTAGATCAGATCAGTGAGTTTTGTTGTAAAAGGAAAGCACCTAATGTATATTCTTTATGAACAATAAATTAATAATAATAATAATTCTCGCAGAAAATAGACAAAAAGTATTTTGCCTATTCGACATTCTCCCTCGCACGCAGTAGATTTGTTCGCGTCGCATGAACTTTCTGCACTCAAACTGCTGTGATTAGTCAGCTGCTGCCAGAGCCCCACGCTATTGGCTAGGGTGCAGAAAGTGCAAAAAGTTCATGCGACGCGAACAAACCTATTTTTAGCACACATACTTGCCCTCTCATCTCAACTGTCACTGTCACCAATAAAACACTTCTGACCACGGAAGGTCGAATGCATGGGCGCCGTTTGTGTGTGGCAAGGGGGGCACTTGTCCTTCATGAAGTTTTTTGACATCAATTATTGTTTTCTCAACATTCAAATCATTCTTTTATTTGGTTTAAATGAACTACCGATAGTAGGTTTCAAGTTTAAAAAAATGCAAGTTGGCACCGCCGCGGCATCAAAATTTTGCTCGAAAAACACTAATAAAAAACTTTTCTAGCAATTTGTTTTCGATTCGAGGTGTCACATCAAGTGAAACCAGCAGACCACGCCCTTTTTCAGAAAAGCTCGCTTCACTCGCGGTATTTCAGTTTTTTCTGCGCGGCTAATGAATAAAAGTAGCTTTACCAATGAAAACATTCTCGAGTCGCCACATCTCTTTTCGAAAAATTCTAGTTTTATTTTGAATTTGCCCCCCTTACATTAATTTTACCATTAACGGCGTCCTTGGCGGCAGGTGTAAAGTACTGGTATCGCCTTCATTGCCAATAAAGTAGTAATAGAACGTTAGAAATTTAGATCAAGGATGTCCTTGGACTCCTTGATGGTTACTGGTTGAGAAGCAGTAAGCACTAATTCGACCCAAATAAATTCAGTCCACGTGGTGTAAACGATCACGGACAAGGACCAAGTAGCTTGAGTCAGGTCTCTTGTTAGCCGCGTGGACTAACCTAAATTTAGTCTGGACCAAATCTCCAGAGATGCTGTGTAAACGGTACCGGACTGACCCAAGCCGTAAAAATCTGTATTACTCAGTTGGCCAGTTGTCAACCAACTTGGATGATGTTTCCCGACTGTCGAGTCTGACAGATATTTTGTCCGTTAGATGGCAGAGAAGATTGTTATATGGCTTACTATATGGCTCTCTATTGTTATGGACCAAATCTGGACTACTGAATTTTAAAATATGGGTCCTTCGTTGGTCTACCGGTGTAAACGCTGGAAGAGAATAGAGACCATTTTAGGTGGAATTTGGATCAGTGCTTAGGTCAGTCCGGCTTTAGTGTTCCGGTGTAAACATAGCCATCTCCCTCATGACAGAATAATTGCAGGGACTCTCACTCGGCGTTCGAACCCACCTCCTCTCTGATAATGCCCTCTGGTTGGAATATGAAATAATGCCCCTTTGAATTTTTAGCCATGAGATATATTTCTATGAAGTTATCACAAGAATTACCATTCAGTGTGCAAAATGACCATAATTGCTACAATTACCTTCCCGATGGGCTGACGTCACATGCTTCCCGGTGACGTAACCATTAGCGTCGGTGAGCACGTGTTACTGTTTATTATTATTTTAAGGGCATTCCCCAATTTTCTCGATAAATGAAGTATAGACTACCTAGCCCTAGAGTAAATGAGTGTACATAAAATATTTATAGGTACTTAATTAATAGTACCAATCTTATATTATACAGAGACAGAGTCAGAGAGCTGCAGAAGGTCAAAGTACCTTCAAATCACCCTGTCGTCCGTCAGCACCAACTACGTAGGCACGTGAACCAGAACATAGCTTGCCTAGAGTTTAGATCAGAAATGAGACCAGAAAGAATCGGTATTAACACTTTATTGATATAAAAATCTGCAGATTACGATAAAACAATATTCGGTAAAAAGAAAAATTGCGTGTTTATTACATTACCTTCGGAAAGTCGTCAAGTAGACCGTTACCTACTTATGCCTACTTCCCACCGAATCCGCCCATCAAATTGCCTAACCCACCGAGTCCCCCTGCGGCCCCAGCCTGTAGTTGTCTCATCATGTTTTGCAGACCGGCCATGCCGCCCATCTGCTGCAACACTCTCGGATCCATCATTTTCGCCATCTGCTGGTTCAGTTTTGCCATTTGCGTTGGGTTCACGTTTTTGGCCATGTCGCCGCCCTTGAACAGTCCCTTGATGCCGCCCATTTTTTTGACAACCGCCGCGAACTTTGTGTACTGAGTTATCAGTTCTTTCACTTCTTTTTCTGAAATTCATTTCAGTTTTTTTTTTCAATAAACTTTTCAAAATGAGCTAGCAATAAGGTACAAACCTGTAACGCCGGCTCCTTGTGCGACTCTTATTACTCGTCCGTTTTGCTTGGAGAAAATCTTGGCCCCGTCTCTGCTGTCGAGTTCATCTTCGTTCATGCTGTCCATGATGGTCATGAGTCGTTTCAGACGGGATACTGACTCCTGCTCGCTTCCTTTCGACATTAAGTCTTGGCTGAATCCGGGAATCATGCCCTGTCACATAAACAATTTTTAATCGAGCCGCGAATTTGGAAGCGCGAAAGCGGTAAATGGGACGTGTCCTCGCAGACAAAAGCTGTCACAGCTAACACACTTTTAGCACAGCGTTTACAACTGAGGGTTTACAACCAGTTAACAATATTTTCGATTACTGTAACCAATTAACCAAGTCGTAACGTTTTTCTAACGTGAATACTGTACAGGGTGTTTACGCGAGATGGATACTCCCCCATAAAAACCTTTCCTTTCGTGATAATTCAAAAGAGAAAACACTTTCCTGAAACAATTTTTCCCGTAGTTTCTGAATATGTTAAATATAATTTTCCATTTCGTGCCACATACAAGGTGTCGCATTTTTTGCATTTTTTCGGAACACCCGGTATTTCATCACCACAATCGATGCACATTGTAATCCTGATAACAAAAATTCATGAAACTTCCTGAAAAATTTCCTGAAAAAAAATTGAAAAATTTACAGTAGCGTTTCAAGATATACTTTTTTTGAGAATAAAGAACTCATTTCAGAAATCAGATATGTTCAAGGTATTTCATCAGTCATTTTATGTCATTCCATGTCATTTAAATGTGAAACAAATATTTCTGACCTATTTGAATTCTAAAATCAATCCATCATTCTCAAAAAAAAAATTGAGACGCCAAAATAATTTTTTTAATGTATTTTCAGGAATTTTTCTCAAGCGCCATGCATTTTTGTGATCAGGATAACAATGTCCATCGATTGTGGTGATGAAATACAGGGTGTTTCGTAAGAATGCAAAAAAATTGAGACACGTATGTGGCACAAAATAGAAAATTTTATACTCGACTCAACATATTCAGAAACGACGGAAAAATTGTTCCAGGAAAGTGTCGGGTTTCGCTTTATTTTACCATATTCACATGTATGATTATAAGCGCGCTGGCTATGAAATATGTAGTTTTAAAACTTCTTCTTTTGTATTTGTTCGAACTATCGAATATGTTCTGGACTTGAACCGCGGGGTCGAAGGGCAGAGGGAAATTTTCATGTCTTTTGCCGGGGTCCAAGAGGAACACGCGAGAATTCAAGGGAGACGAGGTCCGCTATTCGAACGCGACTCTCATGTGTGTTTACTTCCTGCATATTTTTGTAAGTATTGATTGTTACGATTTTTATCAATTACTTGTGCATACGCCAGTCGCCCTATCTTGAATCTGTTGAGTCCAAGGCCAAACAAATAAAATGCCAGGGGGAGGGGGGGGGGGAGCGTACCATCACAGAGTGGTGCCGTGACCAGGATTGTTTAAAGGAGGGGGCGCTGTAGGAGGAAGCTCGGAGTGTTCAAGAGAGGGTCGTTGCGAGCCATTTTTTTTTTGTTTTGGCACTTTTGGTGATTGTTCACGGAAGAAAGGAAGATTGTTCAAAAAGCCAGGATTGTCCAAGAAGCGAGTTTTTTTCTTGTAACTCAGGATTGTTCCAAATGGGGAATCATTCAGACAAAGGAACAAGGGGATCAATTTTTCTTGCCTCGCCGCCATCTTGTTCAACACCAGGAATCACTTTGGCACTGAAAAGAGCAACGAACTATCACCGAGATCGGGTTCCATGATGAAGCGTTTTGTCTGATGTCAGCATCATCATTCAGCAAGGTTTTGCCTCCATCACCACCTGGTTCCACTGAATCGTCTTGTCTGGAGCAGAAATCAATGACTGCCTATCTGAGTTTCCGTTGTCAACAGGATATCCAACTCTTGATCACCAAATGCAATCTAGGAGCGTCCGCCTCTTGTCTGGTTCCAAAGACAGTTGCTTGTCTGAAGAAATCAGAAACCGTTTCCAACAACATCTGGACACTTGCTGAACATTTATCGACTAGGGGCGTTGCTCCTACATCTGAACCACGGACCAGAACGCTTTGTCGCGTTTCGTCTGGTTCTTCCTGGAGTTACATTGGGAGGAGACGCAGAAGAAGAAACAGAAGACAACGAACAAGAAGAAGGAGAACAAGAAGACCAAGAAGAAGAAGCTGCACCACATGACCTGTCTTGGGTTTGTTGAAGAACCTCCGTCATCGTCCTCTGTCCTCTTCCGTCGTTTCTTCAAGAGGCGTTCTGTGGGGTTTCGCTTTATTTTACCATATTCACATGTACCGTGTGATCAAAAACTTTTGTACTTGCGGTAGGCTGTGGCCTGGTCATTGGCAGGCAAATAAGGCTGATTTTGCCCAGGCCACAGCCTATCGCAAGTACAAAAGTTTTTTCCACCGCCGTGAAGCCGTTAAATGCTGAGAATAGGACAACCACTCTGTTTTTTCTTTTAGATAGAAAAGTTTTTGATCGTACGGTATTATTACAAGCACGCTGGCTATGAAATAGTTTTCAAACTTCTCCTTCTGTATGTGTTCGGACTATCGAATATGGGCAAAGATTTGTGAACACGTGTTCTTGACTTGAAGGTCCGCGGGGTCGAGGGAAATTTTTATGCCTTTTGCCGGGATCCAAGAGGAACGCGCAAGAATGCAAGGGAGACGAGGTCCGCTTTTCGAGCGCGACGCTCGTCTGTGTTTACTTCCCGCATATTTTCATAAGTACTGATTGTTACGATTTTCATTAATTACTTGTGTATCCGCTAGTCGCCCTATCTTGAACCTGTTGGGTCTGAGTCACTTTGAAGCATTTCATACTGCTATTTTCACATGTCTTGATGCACACCCTTGCAGGTGCGTGCTTTCCTTTGTGAGCTATTTTTAAATACGTACGATAGTTTATGTCTTGCCGCCGGGCTGTGATTTTACACGAATTGAACTTGTCTGTTTGCATATTAATGGCAATATTTTGATGACCGTTTCATCAATTTTGTGTCTAATTTAATCGTCATGTAATTTTTGTGCGTTGTATTTTGGTCTGTAATTGTTGTGTCATTTTGGACTCCCATAATTTCATGTACTTACTTTTGATGCTCGCTGATTTTTTTTTTGCCAGATATTTGGTGTAGGTATTTTCCAGGATCCCACTAACACCATACTTATTTTGTCTTGTTTTGGATTTGTATGCATTGTTGATGATTTTATTATGCAGTGTTGATTTATTATAGACTGTTTACTGATGTTTTTACATTTGTCTACGAATGTTTTTGCGATTTTGTCTTACTAATAATTACACTGAATACCGGAAATTATCAGTGAGTTTTTTCTCGTTCATTTGTCACACCACATTGAGAGTCATTTTCTTCGGGCAATACTCAGAGGTTTCTTTGCCGGGTTCTTCCACTGAGTGCTCTTTTTCCGAATCCGTCACTGTCCCTTTTTCTTTGGCTTGACAGTTTAACGTATTTTATTTTATTGGTTTCAATTGTTGATTTGTTTTATCATTGTATTGATTTGTTATGTTTCTTGATATTGTGTTTTTACTTGTTTTTTGGTCATTTGGTCTATTCTGTCAGTCACATGTTTGGTGGTTTAAGATTATAAGAAAATTATTTTGCACTTATTTTGCTTTGAGTAAATGTAACTTTCTGTGCAATGAGCGTGTTTCATTGAACTCCACCTTCTTCCCCCTCGGGTTGTTTCCCTCATGAACAACAGTGAGCACAACAAAGGGTTAAGACGATCACAGGCCAAACAAATAAAATGCCAGGGGGAGGGGGACGTACCATCACAAAAGTTTTTTCTTTTTTGAATTATCCCAGTGCGAATGTTCATCAGCCAAAATTAGCACATTCAGACCACATTCAGACAAGGCCAGGTTGGTGAGTAAAATCGATTCAGCAAGTAGGTTTTGCGTTTGGACTGCCTATGGACCTTCACTGCATTTTATTTCAAGTCAAAAAATTACTTTTTCAAAAAGAAACAACCCTGCATTGTTATTTTCTTCCAAGAATTTATTGTTAAATCTGTATAAAGGAAAGCCATCCACGACATACAGGGAGTTGTTGAGGTGATTTTCAGGGCAATATTACTGGACATCAATGCCTCACACCTTTTTATAACTTTTCAAAATATCTTACCTAAGTTGAATGTGTTGCATTTCAAGTCCAAAAGTTTCACAAAAAGGACAAAAGGCATATTCATATAAATTTCCAAAACTTACCATAATCTGAGAAAAGGGGCCCATTTTCATAATATTCTGGAACTGCTCGTACATGTCTCTGAGTGTGAACTGTCCATGCTTGATTTTCTCCAGCAGCTCCTCATTATCTTCCAATTTCAATTCATTTACTTTATCAATGAGACCCTCAATATCTCCCATGCCAAGCAGTTTACTAACAAAAGGTTTAGTTTTAAATGGTTCTAAATCATCTATATGCTCTCCAGTACCAATATAAATAATCGGACTGTTAGTTGCTGCCACACTAAAGAAAACGAAACAATCAATTCCTGTATTCATTCCCCCTCCCCTTCCCAATCAGCATACTTACGCACTGAGAGCGCCACCACCTTTAGCATGGCCATCCAGTTTGGTAATGATAACAGATCCTACGTCGACTTTTTCTTTGAAAGCCTTGGCTTGTGACTCACAAGCCTGGCCGATAGTGGCGTCCATCACGAATATGATGTTGTCTGGTTTGACAGCATTTGAAACGGCCAACATTTCCTCAAAAAGTGACTCTTCCTGTCTGTGCCTGCCGCTGGTGTCCACAATGATAATTTCAAATCCTTCTTTTTTGAACATGTCGACGCCATCTTGAGCAATAACCACTGGGTCCACTTCGGTGTAGCTACCATAGAAAGGAATTCGGGCTTTTGTACAATTCTGTTTGACTTGGTCGTACGCACCAGCACGGAAAGTGTCGGCACACACCAAGCAAGATTTCCAGTTTTTCTTCTGGTAGTGGTAGGCAAGTTTAGTACACGTGGTTGTTTTGCCGGAACCTTGCAAGCCGACAAACATGATAATGTTGGGTTTGCCTTTGGCAGGTTGGAAGGGCTTAACTCCAGGGTCAACGAGCTGAAAATTATTCAAATATTCTTCTTGGATAACTACCGATCAAAGATGCTTACTTTGACGAGTTCTTTGAAGACAGCGCTTTGAATCATGCGTCGCTTGTTGAGGCCACCAGCCATTTCGTCGAAGTCAATGACGGCTCGAACATTCTCACGAAGTTGTTTGACCAAGCGAATGTTGACGTCGGCCTCGAGGAGGGCGGCGCAAATTTCTTTGAGCATTCCATTTAGGACCTGGAACAAGCAGCATTGCAAAAATTGGAAAAACTTAAGTGGTGCATGGATACAGATGGCTAAACATACCTCTTCATTGATGATGGTGGCTTTGCTCAACGACTGCAAAGCAGTCGTTATCTTACGGCCTAAATCTGCTAAAACCATGTTGGCTGTTCAAACTTCGAAAATACTAATAAACGAAAGGCTTTTTGGAATATTTATCTCATTTTGACGTACACAAGGCACCATATGTGAAAACTGTCAGACGAATTATGACGTTAATGACATTTCAATAATACAATGTCGCCAACTACGAGTCGTCTACTCATCAAATGTAACTAACCACTATGACCTTGGAATTGACGTTTCACCCTGGACATCAACCAACGGAACCAACCAAACCTCACCATAACCTCACAAAATCGCTTGAGTTTTTGGTGGGAAAACAATTCTGTTCTTTTTTTCAGAGCGATTAGCAAAAATGGCAGAGAAATTGGAAGATCTGAATCTACCTACTAATACCGTGCAAAAAATCATCAAAGACTCGATACCAGAAAACGTTCTCGTGGGAAAAGATGCGAGGGCTGCCCTCTCAAAAGCTGCCTCAGTGTTTGTGCTATACGTAACGTCACAAGCGACCAAGGAAGCTCAAAGAGGCAACCGAAAAATGCTGCTCGGCCAAGACATAATTGCAGCCCTTGAGGAATTGGAGTTTGAAGAATTTGTCGAACCATTGCAAGTTATGTTTAAAGGTACGTAGTGTGCAATCTGTGCACAAAAATCCTGTATGTTATGTAAATTGTATTGTTCTTTTAGAATTCAAAGAATCTGCTAAACTGAAAAAGAGTTCAAAATCCAAAAAAGATGAATCATCAGAGGTCATAGATGTTGATGAAGGTGTAGACGAAGATGAAGATGAAAATGGAGAGTGAATAATTATTATTAATAAAGATTTATTTAAGAAAAAGTCTGTTTCATTGTAATGATTTGTCCACCTTCTAGTGGAGCGAAATCGGCCGAAAAAGGCGTCTGTTTTTGGAGGTATAACCAGATCAGACCTTGGAGGTCTCTATAAAGCATCAAACTCTACACATGAATGGCTATTTTGATTTTGGACATGTTCTTGTGGTAGGGTTCTGATCTGATGTAGAAACATTGTTTATGCGTGAAAAACCTCAAAAATGGAAAACTGTACTTTTCTACATTTACAACATAACATCTTTGGATCCAATTGAGCTATCAGTCTATTCTATTTTTTAAATAAAAGTAGGGGTACACAAAAACTTTTTGATTGGTCTATTACCTCGTCTATTTTACCTACTGACTAAATTGTTCATGAATTTGTTTATACAGGATGCCTCTAAAGCATCGCATTCTGGAGTCTGGAGTGGTATAATGGAATCCAGTCAAAAACACCAGAAAAATATTGAAAAAAAAATTTATGTCGTTATTCATTTTTGAAAGGGTAGTACAGATACAGGATGAGTCAAATCACAAAAACCGTTTTCTCCACTATAACGCCTGTGAAATATATATTCTATAGATCCCTGAAATAAATTAGAAACATGATATATGACTCTTCTCGTTTTCATAGAAAAAAATTGTGGCGTTTTTGAAGGAAAATGAATCTTTGAGATTTATGAATCACCATATGGAATCACCCAACTGTACGTTAAAGGTAAGTAGTTCAGTGCACACCCAGCGGTTGATAATTTTGACTATTAATCCCCCCCCCCATATTTTCAAAAATTAGCCATCAAGTTTTTAAGTTTATCAATTTTTTTTCTTGTGTTCTTGAGTAGATACCATATAGGTACCGCTCTAGACTCGAAATGCAATACTTTTGAGTTTTGATCGAGGCACCTGCCTGTAGAACAATAATCATAAAAGGCATTTATTGACATTTGATTGTGTTGATGATCATAGAATTCTGAATGATATATTGAAATTTGACGGTTTTCAGACTTCTGCTGGTTTGTTGATGCGATCTTATCTGGTGGGAAGAGCACAGTACGTCTCTGTGAATGATGAGAGATCCGGTGTCAGAGACATTAAAATAGGAGTACCGCAGGGGTCGGTGCTAGGCCCCTTACTGTTTCTGATATAGGTATGTACATCAATGATCTGCTTATAACTGTACCGATGCCAACCTTTTGTTATTTGCCGACGATACTACCACATATGCCGCGGGTGACAACATCTCTAACTTGACGTCAAATGCAGCTGCAATTAAATCATGCAAACTTGGCACAGTGGTTTAGCTCAAACAAACTTTCTTTGAATGACAACAAGAAACAACATAATCTGATCTTTTCGCTAAGGTCAATAAACTCAGAAAATGAGCCTGTCAAGTTCCTCGGAGTTACCCTGGACTGCCGCCTGACCTGGGAAGCTCACGTAACATCATTGTGTATGTGGGACACTTTCTTCTCGAGTGTACCTAATGCGTCGACTGATGAAGGGCATAGATAGTCTCCGGAGAAGTTCTGAGGACGGCGTATTTCGGTTGATTTCAGAGTTGTTTGAGCTATGCCATTTTGGCATGGGGTCACTCGGCGCAGGGTGGTAGGGTCTTTGCAGTTCAGAGAAAATGCATAAGAATAATGACTGGTCTTCGGTACAGGGAGGACTGCAGGCAAGCATTTATAGATTCGAAAATACTATAACCATGCCGTGCCTGTATATTCTTCAGTCTATCATGTATATAAAGTCTAATGAGGTATATGGATTACCAGACATTCCAACATAATTACAGCACTCGAAACAAAAGACAACTTCGTTGTACCATTTCACAGGCTGAAACGTTCTAGAGAAGCTACTGGCTACCATGGAGTCCTATATCCTTTAATAAATTACCGAATCATTTCAAAACAGGATATCCAAGACAGCCCAAAACATCCATCAAGAAAATTTTGCTAGAGAATGCTTTCTATTCCGCCGAAGAATTTCTTTTATTTCATATGTTATGTAAGTCACTATTCATGTAACTTAATCATCTATATTTCTGTCCTTACTTTTTCTGTTTTTTCTGTTTCTTTTACTGACGGGTGTAAATGTATACTTCTAGATATTAACGCGAATAATGTTATGTTATGTTATGTCATGTCATACATATCGACCACGACCTAGCAACTTTTCAACTATACGAGGAACTTTTTCATTTGTGAAAATTTCTACATAAATAAATTTGAGATGTTGAGGTGTTTTCAGATGTTCCAAACGGAAATATCTCAGAAACGAGGCTTCTAATCAAAATTTTGCATTGGTATTGTTACGGTATTCGGGTTCGCCTATATCGAAATTAAACGCGCTGATTTATTTGTAAACAAACCGCACTTTATTAGCTACTACCGATACAACTAAATAACGAACAGAATTAATGACCGCGTAGAAATTCACAATGTCGCTTGAGATGTTAACGCCACGATCGCTCGATTCAAACTCTGCCGATGCCAGGTCGAGTTCCTCTCTTATAGTGGCATCGAAGGTTCTGGATGCTTCCTGTTGGTGTTTCCAGCACACGAGGATTTTCCTGGTATCTGCGTCGAGAATATACGCGTACCTTCTACGGCACCTCCACCAGAAGTCTCGACGTGTCGTGACCTACCGCTTAAGAGCCGGGATGGTCGCGAGCTTCGTAACAGTATACAGGGTGTCCCAGAAATGGCGCATAAACTCTCCACTACGTTGTAGCAGACCTTCCAGGGAACTCTAGAAAAATAGTAAAAAAAATCCTCCTTGACCACTCTTGGAGATATAAGAGTTTGCAGTTGAAAACTCAACTTCTTTATTACTGTGATTTTTTTAAAGCCGCAATATTTATCTCATGGGGCCAAAGCCCTTTTATCATTTTCTGGTGAAATAATCCTCAACAACTTTTGACTAACGGCTACAGCCATTTTTCAATTTTACAAATTTTCAATCAAATTACCTAGAAAATGGATCTGGCATCATCGGCGAAAAACAAATGAGTAGGTACCTACAATCTGACATTGAATAAATAAAAAATCGTCAATTTCTGACAATCAGATCAGTCAGTGTCATTAGAGTGTCATTTTGCATCATTCCTGCCTCGTTTCCACTTTTCCGCGAATAATGTATGCGGCTAGCGAATACAGTGATAAGTTACTGATTTTGGGAGAACGTCGCGGCAATCACTTGCAGGCGGAACGCATTATTTACCCCCAGCAATACCCGCAAAGAAAGCATCCCGATCGTATGTGATGATGAGAACAGAAGAAAGAGCCAGAAGGACCGAACAAGTAGCATCTGCATTATTACAAGCAGATTGCTGTCGCCCTCGTCATGTAAGGGTACCTGATGCTGAAGAGGACGTTTTCGAACTGCTTCAGAATCAACCAGATCGAACGATCGAAAGGCTCACAAAGTTTCTCTTGGACTGCATGCAAACTTTTTCCTCAAATACGGGTAGTCCCAAACTCCTATCGTCAAAGAAGCCTGACGGATGTTAATTATCACACATGATCTGCAAGGATTCTTCTTTGGATTGTTAGTTCAGAACAAGTTGAATAAGTGAAAAGGGTGTAGCGTTTTTTGAAGTGAATTTCTTTCTGAGACCGCCTCAGTAACTCCTAAATAAAAATTGGAGAAACGCAGTTTTACAAGTGTATTTTCTGAATGCACGAAAGTTGTTGAAATAACGGAAAGGTGCGATCGGTAGCCATCAGTCAGTAGCTGTGACAGTAGGCACAAGTAGGCACCAGTATCAGTACCTACAAGGGAATGTCTAAATTGGCCCTGACAATGACCGTTTCTATGATGACCATGTTTATATTGGAACAATTGTATTCTTACCTAGCGGTACGTATGTAGGTGAACACGTGCAGTCGTGCACGTTTGCCAAATCGACCGTTTAGTTTTTTGGCAATAACTTAATAAATAAAAGCCAAAGAATTTTTCTACTATTTTTTCCCGACTCTATGATGAATTCCCAGCAACGTACTGGAGAGTTTATGCGCCATTTCTGGGACACCTGTATAGCTTTTCTTCTCTAAATTGAACGTAGACCCCAAAAATTGGAAACGTTCTGAAAAATCAGAAGAGAAGTGAAAAATAGGAGTAAAAAAGCGATGGTTGTGAGGGATCGCACTTTTGCAAGTAGTTTTAAAAAAATCACTTTAATTCGCGCGAGAAAAGAATTGTTGGTTGCCTGGGTAGACGGCCATAAATCGACAAGGAGAAAAGTCAACAAACATTGAGATATTAGGGGGGAGATGGTCGGGGTAGAGAAAAAGAACTGGGTGATTTTGACAGTAACGCAGCGGTGTTCCACGTTCTGGACCGGCAATTCGTGATTTCAGAATCATCCCCAAACCCACGTTCTCATCTAGAGTAAGAACTACACAACGTAGGAAAAAGTCACATGGAAAAAGTAGACAACGATAACGTAAGAATGGGGGGGGGGGGGGGTAATGACGATCACAGCCAAACGTCGAAAAGTGGGTTACATTACAGAGTGGTGCCGTGACCAGGATAGGTACTCAAAGATGAGAATGTTGTGGGATGATGTTGATCCAATGTTTGCAG
This sequence comes from Anaspis maculata, assembly GCA_949128115.1. Lineage (NCBI taxonomy): Eukaryota > Metazoa > Arthropoda > Insecta > Coleoptera > Scraptiidae > Anaspis > Anaspis maculata. The sequence goes on from OX421963.1 coordinate 42,468,191, forward strand.
TCTCACTGTACCTACTCCTGGTGAATGTTTTGTTTTCATGAGCGTCAACTTAAGTTGGAGAAGATGGCTCGCTGACGACCCAAGCGAGTCTGTGTCATTCCCAAGACACGAAGGCTACCACGTTCAACAGACCGATTCAACAACACCGCTGAACCAGCAGTCTGATGCTCTCTGCTTTCTCGCACTTAACGTCGTTGATCCAGAAAAGACATTTAGAACATCGTCTACTCGACACTGTGAACCGCCGATCACTCAAAAAAAAAAAACGACAACTGACCCACCAATGAGCTAACACAAAATACCTACAAATCGAGATGCTCCACCCGACACTACCCGACATCATTGGACCCCCAGCTTGCCATTCACCCTCGAAACACTGTCACCGAAGAACAGAACAAAACAAAAGAAACAAGAAAACAATGAACCATCGCCACCAACGGACTCAACTTCATCAGAACAAAAGAAAAACAAAAGAACAACTGACCATCGCCACCAACGTTCTCAACTTCATCAGAACAGAACAAAAGAACAACTGACCATCGCCACCAACGTCCTCTCCGCTTTATCACCATCTGGTCCAAACGAGAGCCCCACCGAAAGCAGTAATCCATTGCTGCCACTACAAACTCCAATAACCAACATGACGTTTGGACCCTTGGCCACATCTTGTCGCTTAGGGGCGTATGCCTGCTGCCTGTTTCAAAAGAAAGCAGCTTGTCCAGAACTTTGTCCACTTCTGCCAATGAGTCAACCAGATCAACACGAATCCGAAGACCAAACCCTTGTTCAAGTTTGTCAACTAGGGGCGTTGATCTTGTTCCTGAAAGATGTCTTGAAGATTGAAGACTGGCTTCGACTTCGACAGTGTCCTGTTTCTGCTTCCGAGGTCGCTGCAATCGACTTCGACGGTGTCCTGTTTCTGATGCTTCCGAGATCGCTGCAAAACAACTGGTCAACTTATCTCTCTCCAGCTTTCAACCCAATCTTGAACTGGGTAAGTTTGTAGAACTGACAGGATTTAATTGCGTTTGCTTTACTTCATCTCACTATCCAACCCCCAGTCACATTCAAAGTCTGTTTTTATTCCAACATAGTTTACTGTAAAAATGTTGATTCATTTATATTAACTACAAGTGGTTTAATTGAATTAATTACATTCAAGCAACTATGCCATAATGTTCTTAGTTACATCACAATATAAAATCACATATTTAAATGCTATCATTTCACTATGTACAATAAAATTGCGCCCCTGGAAAACAGATAAAACAATGCAACAAATAAATTAGTATATAAAACTATGTAGGTATAGTAACAACTTATTAGGTAGAGGGTGTAGGTAATAATAATTATATATTTTAAAATCTGATAGTTTTTGCAAATAAATATTGAATACTGCACTGAAAATCTTACTTAAAAAATATGTATAATTACCGCGGAATTTTATCGAGAAAATCGAGCTCGACTATCTTGTCGATTTTTTCCAATATAGTGTTCAACCGGGCGTCCAAGGAACGTTCGTGCAAGGAATGCTCGCCGATAATCAGTTTGGAACAATCCGTTCTGTGCCTGTTTGAGCACAAGCTGAGCGTTTTGAAGAAGCTGTGGAGGTCCTTCAACTGGTTGATACTGTTCATGGTCAACAGGAGTTCGTTCCTTTTCATCGGTAGAGTTTCTATTTCGGTGTCCGTGAATTTACGGTCCATCAAATTGGCTATGCGGATCACGTGCGGAATAAATGCGACGTTGCCGGCTGATTGCGGCTCTTCAAGGTCATCTCCGACGAAAGCCCAACGGTACCTGGAAGCATTATCATCGCAAGATATCAGTCCACTAGTCCACAGACTGGTTGAACGCGCAGTCCTATTTTACTATACTGTATTTTGGAATCCTAGCTCTAACATCACGACGAATCTATAATTTTTTATCCAAGACTGTAAGTGACTGAAAGGAATGAGGGTATAATTCAATAACCCAGAAACCAACACCATAAGGGGGCTCGGAACTGTTGTTATATCCTTGAAAATAACTCAACTATCCAAATGGCAACGTCCGATATACTATCAGCTATATACAGCTATATATCTACAATCAGGCTGTTTGATAAACTTCAACTGACCAGACCTCACTAACTGACATGTGCATCATTTCTGACGACCCCCACATACAAAACAACATTCTCAAAACACAGCATACACAGCATCACCTGACAGATTCCAACTGTCCCTCATCCACTGTCAGTCTTGAAAGTTGATAATACAATAGTAGCAAAGAAATAAATAGATGAAAAAAATTTGTACTTACATTTGGAACTGAGGTAACGAAACAGCAGGCAACAGCAACGCTAAATCCAGTAGCTTAGCCGTGGCCAGCTGCAGCCTCAGCCAATGCGGATGTCCCAGGGCGTGCAGTCCATTGTTGCTGTTCGTTGACCAGCTTGCATCCAAAGTTGAAAGTAACTTTATGTGAGAACTAAAAATACCAATCCAGTATTACAACATCAGTGATATTTTTCCAGTTTTCAAAGTATTAAGAAGCGATCTACACGGTTATGCCACAGACTGTGTTACGTGGGTAGGAATGCGAATATATGAAGCTTTTTTTTAGTAAACAATAACTAAATTACCTGTTACATGTCCTGTTACACACGGCAAATCCCAGCGTGGCACAAACAAATAAAGCTCAGTTAAAAATAGTTAAGAACAAGATACACCAAAGACATGATAAAACATTATGACTAGAACTCTACACACAAACCCGTATTAATTCTACTACAAATTGATTTACTTGCGGAGAATTTTGTGCAAGTATTTTGAAGGATGGAGGAGAGACCACTTGAAATTAGTGCTACAAAAGTAAGGGTTGATTGAATTAAAACGAGGGAACAACTTGTATACCTAACTAAATCAAAATAACCTCTAATAAACCAACACAAATACTAGAAGTGAACTAGAACTGGAATGCAGAGTGGGTTTTATTGCTCAGAATCTTGCAAATCCAAATAAATTTCTTGTTGTGATGCAGCCTGGACTATTATTTAAGGCTGTCATTCCCATCACAAGGATAGGCCGCGGACTACCGGAGTGCGAAAGAGACACAGCAAGACTTTTCTGTCATGACCTTGGCAAAACCTTTCACCGAAAAAAACGAAAAAAAATATTAAAATTTACATTATGTTGCCAAAGCCATTTTAGTTGGCCTCTTTTTTTTACTTTTTTTGGCAGACAGGTTCAGCCAAATAAGGGTCATGACAGAAGGAAAAACACTAGGGAATGACGTTCCTTAGCGACCACCAAGTAAGCACAGTAATCAACGCGGCGCGGCCATCGAAATTTCGCTAAAATTTTCTGCATTTCTTTCTGTAGCTACTTAGGTATATTTCATTCACTGCAACTACGCAAATATTTGTAATAGTTTGGAAACTACCTTGAAGATAACTTCGAATGTTATACATATTTGGCACCTCATGCACTGCACAAAAAAATCTTTTGTGACAGACAACGGGAACAATTGTTTCCCTAAAATTTACCGTTACATGATAACCAGAATCACGAAAAATCCGAAATAGCTACGACCTTTATTTTAGAAGGCGTTCTATGACAAGACGGACGGAGGGACGGATATAAATTAAAGCGCCAGTAATTGGATAGGAAAATGCGCTAAAAATTGAACATACATAATTATGTTTGTGAGTTTTCTGCATCAGAAAGGGTCACCAGATTCTGAGGGGTTTTAAACAAAACCATTCTGTATTCCGCCAGTGATAATCAATGAATTCCAAATATCCACAGTACCTGAATTCTTCCGTGTCAGTTGACAGCTCCTGTTCAATTTGCAAGAACACTTGGACCATCTCGCTGATGATTATGGGCCAAAGAGATGTGACTTGCAACGGACTCATCCTTATTAAAATGACGCGGAAACATAAGAAAACTTGTGCTTGAACGCCTGGCACGCTCAGTCTCAAGCTGGTGGTCAGTTGTTCTGTAATAATAATTTTTCTATCAATTTTTGAAACATCCTACAGAACTTTTTTTTGAATGATTGCTCAATAGCAGTTTCAATTCAAGCCAAGCGATGCGCCACCTAGCGGTAACTTTTTGGCATCAACGCAGTTGGGATGGTTTGATTGATAGATAGCCTGGACATTCAACGCCTGGACCTACGGTATAAATCAAAATTTGAAGGTTTGTAAAAAAATCAATATGCCACAGACGTGGGATAACACAAGACCCTTGCAACGATTTAAAAAAAAGGACAAATTAAGAGTTAACCTGTAAAAAAAAACGGTATTGAAATTAAGTGAACGCCACTTGGCGAGGGACCAACGGTAAATTTTTATAGGGCGACGTATTTTCACGAAAAAAAAATCGCAGCTGCAAGATATTGCATTTTGCAGTCTTTTGAATGCCCAAGTTTGGAAACACGTACTTTATTCCTACTTGATCAAATTGCTTGAAAAGAAACCTCCATCAAAAGACAGGTGTATGAACTTTTTGCCGCGAGCTTGCGGGTACAGTTCACTTCTGCTAACGGATATTCTCGGTGGGCGATTAATGTAGAAATTAAGTAGTCAAAATGACGAAAACAACCTGAAGTTGCTTTATCGCCTCATCTATTTGTCGATCACCTCAACCCTGTTAGCTTGAAATGTGGCCGCCTGCGACTTTAAATTGAAACGCCTACATGAAAAAATTATGAAAGCTTGGAAAACTCACCCTGTATATCAGGCATATACTTGGCATACTGGTCCATTTCACTGCAGAATATAACATACGCAAGCCTTTTCAACAACTGCGCTCTTTGTTCGTACTCTTGCTCCCGGGATGAAAAAATACTCAAGCTCCCGCTTTGCGTCAAGGAAACACGACCTAAACATTAATAATCAAAGTAAAAATAATACAGAGTTAGTTTTAATTTTATCTCAAAGAATAAAATTGTTATTGAACGTACTCATCAAGTCTCTAAACGTAGTATTGTCATGGGTCATCAAATTGTCGACGATGGTTCGCCAATACTTCAAGCACGAATAGTCCATTTGGAACAGCGTATTGTCCAGCAGCAGTTCGAAAACGTCCTTCTTCCAGGCCTTTCTCGTGTACTGGTAGCTGCTGAGGCTGGCCAGCAACTTGGAGCAGGCCAGGAAGCTCGGCATGTTCTTGGTCGTGTGCGTTTTGAGGTACGGCACGATGTTGTACATCAGTGACGTCAAAATCGTCACGACTTTGTCCTTTTCAGAAGAACCAAAACAAATGTCCAGAATGGGCGCCAGAATTTCCGACAGGACCAGCTGGGCCTGCACGCTGTGACTGTTCCCTATCAAGTCCGTGCTCGAACCGTTTAGGCTCGCGTCCGGTACCGAGTCCTCGTCTTGCTCTTTCACGGCCAGGTTTCTTCTCAGCCATGTCGTCTGCTCAAGACACGAACCACATACTTGCGAGACGCATTCTATGAGCTGGAAGAAAAAACGTATTGTATCGTAAAAATAGATTTTTTTAGGCGACCAACACACAAAAGCTTTCTTTACGTCCTTTTTGACGTCCCAAAAGTGTCTTTTTTTTGTACGCTAATGTAAATATTGCCCTTATCGGCCGCTAAACCTCATTTGTTTTACTTTGTTGGGAGGCTAATGTCATCTGCTTTTTTCACGTTACATGATTTTAGACCGATTTAGCTGTTGAATATTTACATCACGAAGTAGTCGGCGGTATACCTGATCAATAAACAGCAATTAATCATTCAATGATGACCCAAAATCATATGTAATAATTACATAAATTTGAAAATAGTTATTTTCCCCGCAAGGTTGGTGCCCACTACGGTGATTTTCGAGGTGATTTCAGTTGCAAGATTGCCACGCTACTACATCATTGGTCAATTCAATGCTACAATGTTAATGTGAATGCTGTCGAAGTCAAAGGCAATTTCATTATTTTGTTTTGTTGGTTATGGGTTATGCTTATGTCGTGAAAATTGACCCAAGTAGGTCCGAAACACGCGTGTCTGTTGGATTTCGATGGATACCGTAGCCCTCACCATGGAATAAATAGACCACAACGTTGACGACTTGCACGATTGTGATTTTACCGAAAGGTACGCCAGGGAAACAGACCCTGTCCAGATTTTTGCCTTGTTTTACAGACACCAACTCATCACAAAATGTTCATACTGCTCCAGGTAAGTACCTATACAGCTTGTGATTTCAGCGGAAGCAAATCCAAAGCTGCCGCATTTGAGCTCCAGTCTGTGGTGCCGGCGGGGTTTGAGAAAATCGCTTTCACTATACCTCGTTCATCAATGACTTGTCTAAACTACTGTCATAATAATACACCTACAAATTTTGTTTTCTAATGTCACAGGTAACTATGTTTTATGAAGAAAAGCACTCTTGCAATAGGCTACTGGACATCAATCGCATTTCAGTATAAAAGTATCATAAACCTGATAAATATCTAAATGACAAATTTGTAGTTTGAAAAGTTTTTCGAAAAATGATTTCATTTCGGTAAAAAATCAATTTGAAAGTGGACTTATTCAAATCAGGAATAATATGCTACGTCACAGCTTGAAAGTGGGCTGGGAGGTGGGAGGGAGGAAGGAGAGGGGAACGCATTTGACATTCGACCGAAGCATTCGTTCTGGATCTATTACGTAGTGGTGTATTTTTACGTGCGAGCACAACTTTATCACAAGGAACTTATTTTTGATGCCATTGCATGGAGTTATTATGTATTATGAAGCGAAATTGTATTGAAAAAAACTAGATTATTTGACGTGGGCTTGACATTTGGCATACGACACTCGCAGTACTGCCACTCATATGGCACTAATAACACTGTTGTGACAATAATGCGAAGCCTGCACGAGCAAAAATAAGTGAATTTTGAGGAAGAATCGACCAAAATGTGAGGTTGAACCATAGCACTCCAGCATTTCATTATATTTTTTTGGTATAAATCGGTTCAAAACGAGGAGGTGTTCTTCAGTCATTGAATGGCCAACTAGAGTTTCTATTGGCTCTTCAAAATGTGACGTCACGCACTTGCCGCGCCATTCAAACAGACAAATCTTTTTCATGTTTTTTTTTTATGAACAAAAACTTTTTTAAACAAAATCATCTTGCCAATGCAACAATTTTGGGAGGATCTTTCATAAAAAGAAATAAAAAAACCCATGTCCACTAGCCTATTGCGAGTAAGAAATCAAACATCAGTATTTTGCTCAATTTTTTGTGATAGTCGCGAAAAAATGTCGTGTGCACCTCGGCCAAAAGGTTCCTCTTTGGCCTCACCTGTTTTGCAGCCTCGGCTACAAAATTTCAGATTCGGCCAAAAAACATTACCTTTATGGCCTTGATACACAAAGTACTATTGTACTGAAACAACATCGAAATAATGATGTTGGGAGCGTTTCAGCTGGCTGAGAAATACTGAATCAGTATTATGGGACTTGCTGTGACAATCTTGGCAATTAGGATTCGAACCAATGCCAATGTAAGCACTGGACCGTGCGCTAGCAATGTTTTTCTGCCCTCATGTGATAAATATCAGGTTTCATTGTTCTAGTACAGTTTCTGTGTGCAAAAGTGTTTGTTTTCCGGGTGAGAGCCGTTGCTTTCCGCGGAACGAGCCGTTTGAAAAAACTGAAATAACATAGTCGATTATATAAACGGCATTATTTTTAGTGGACATTATTTACCCCGGGCGCCATCCCCAGCGTGAATTTTTCGGACCCCTACCCAAAATACTACGGTTTCGTAAGGTGATGCCATCACGAGTGGCAGTGCGCTTTCCGGTCATATATGGTCGACTGTCACTTCCCAGTTTTTAAAACGCCTTGTTCCGCGGAAAGCAACGGCTCTCAGCTGGAATACAAACGCCTCTGTACACAGAAACTGTACCTGACATAGTAAAATGGGACCTGAACTTTATCAACAACTGAAGACAGGAAAACGTTGCTAGCTCTCAAAGTCTTTTCTAGACGATCGCAAGTTATTTGATTGGAAAAGAGGGTGTGCATTATTACAGTTTACCTTTGCAGTGACATCTTGAAGATCTTTCTGATCCTTGCGCTCCTCCATGGGACAGCACTTGATCATCAGTTCGTGCAGCAACGCGGCCAGAAGAAACTGCGCAGGTGGGCTCAACGAACAGCCTTCTCTGATTAAAGCTAAGAGCGAGCTCCAAGCTTCGGATAACTGAGTTGCTGACGCATTTCTCATGTAACTTGAAAAAAAAAACATTATTCCTTGTCTACACTTCTCGAGTTCTTGCGTCGACTTACCAATAGAAAAGCTCCAATACAGAAACGTCCAAGCAAATATCGGCACTGAGACCTTCGGTGGGTGGAGGATTTTTTATCACAGCTGTTACAGTTTGTACTAAATTATCAAGTGGAATGACTCGTATCGCAGAAATCAAATAAACCAAATTGTTCTGGCCGACGTTCGGTTCCGGCAGCACCGTCTTCATGTTGACAAAGTGGTTGCGCCTTTCGTACCAAGCCACGGCCACAGCGGCCAAGAAGCTCGACCCGTGATGGACCGAAATGGGACTGAGAAATTCGAGCAGGTGTTGCTTGACGACTTTGGAGCTGCCGTACACGGAGTTATTGTCATTTTCCAAACTGACGACGGTCTGCCACAGCTTCGCCACGCTCGATATGATTCTGGGCATGTGGCTGAGGATTGTCTTGCGAGCGTTTTGATAATTGTCGGAGTTCTGTTTGGACGTATTGGACAAATCTAAGCCGACCGGGGAGAAAAATGCGCTGACTAGATTGTTGAAAATTTCGCCCGGATTTGTGGCAGAAGGCGTGGTGGCCGATGCCGGCACGTTGGACTGGTTGACGGTCTGAGAGGAATCGAGCAGGCAATAGTGGCATAAGATGGTGAGGGACTCCAGCTGAGTGATGGCGTAGTCTGCGCACAGTTCGGCGTCGATGTCTGCACAACTGTACTTTCCGGCAATCTCTTCGATGTTGTTGCAGATCTGATGTATCACGCTGATCGAGATTTGTTTGATGTTGTCGCCGAAATACGGCAAACACGACGTGATCATGTTCAGCCACTTTTCGTGCAAGCGTTTCATGTTCTTGTGACGCAGGGCGCTCATCACGGCTGATAAAAACATTTGTTGCTGCGGTATGGGCACGGTCGGTGTGTAATTGACGTGTTCGCCGCTGGCCGGTGTCGGCGGCTCTGGCGCTGGGGCGTTCGTCGTCTTGACAGACGGAAAAACGTGATACTCCAAAATTATGTAATTGTGGATCAGCCTGAAAACGCATAAACTACACTTGCAATCCATTACCAAAACCCGTACGTACTTCAGTACTAACAACTAACAAGTCCATTGAAAAATACTCAACATTCAAAAGCAGTCACTGTGAAGTTCGACTAGCCCAAAACTCAGTCATGGGACAGTATTATTGAAAAATTAGCACAAGCAATTGCTCAGATTTCAGATGAGTTGCTAGGAAAAGTTCGCTTAGGGTTCGAGACCAAGTTGCAGGCGCAAAGTTTGGGACGGCGTAACTCGACAAATACAGCGATCTGATTGGTTGGTATCCGCCGTTGCTATGGTAACCGCTCTTTCGGCGATCTCAGTCCCAACTTGGTATCGAGCCGTTAGAAACTTCTCAAAAATCTAAGCAAATGATTGGGCTTATTTTTTTTTATCAGGAGCAAACACCCGTTAGTAGGCAACCCAGTTATATAATTTCAGTTTTTCGCGGTTATCCTGGAAATACAGATACGAACTCAATCATTCTCAACCGTATAACGACATTGATATATAAATTCTCCAGATTTTAGCATCACTTTTGTAAAAGTTTCAACTGACACAGACCTCAATTATTGCCAAGTTGAATTTATTGAAACTGAGGACACCCTGTCACTTGTATCAAAACCACAGCCCTCCTAAAAGCATCACTCAAAAAAGTCATAAATACCTCAAAAGTTGTATCTGGAAAGCCTCGACGTGCTCGCCGACCTTCATGGTTAAATCGTACAAATGGAAATTGTTGAACAGCAAAACTTCTTCCGCGAAAGTCATGTCATCGTCGAAACTCCTAACGGACGTGAGCAAACAGTGCAGCATGATCTTCTGCAGCTTGCACTTCACCAACATGTCGGCAATGTAGCTGGAAAACCCTTTGGAATTTTCGCTCACCATGGTTATAAGATTTTTGACGATCACATCCAGAATCTTCAAACTCTCCAACTGGATCTTCAAGTTATTGCCCAAATCCTGATGGGTGATTTGCAAATCGTCCAGGAACGGATAGAACGTCCTCGAGTAATTCAAACAGATCGAAATTACGACGTCCAAAAACATGTAGCCTCGGTAAAAGTTCACGTATTCCACGTTCATTTCGCCAGTGAAGCCGTAGCCGAGCAGGGACTTCCGGTGTCGGGCCAGCAAGTTGAGGATTTCGTTATTTTTCAAGTCTTTTATACCGGAAGTTGCGAGGCATTTGATAAACAGCTGCGGATTGCACAGTATACAGTTTTTGAGGGTTTGTAAAGCGTAAAGGATTTGATTTGAATCGAAAGTTTCGTAGTAAAGGCAAATGTGAGAATGGATAGGATACAGCACCCAATTCCTCGACATTTTCTGTTTCAAATCCAAATCTGTCGGTCTGGACAGTTCCCCGCTGCCGCCATCGACGACGGTGCAAACTTTATCGATTATTTCGTTCAAAATCTCCGTCACCATCGTCGTTTCGGTTTTTTTGAAGAATTCCTCGGCACTGGTGCTCAGTTCCAGTTCGGCGTTCAAATTGTCCGAATCGGAAATGCAGTACGACCAAGAATGGACGAGCGACAAGTTCTCGAGGTCGTTGCCTTTTCCATTGCAACACTTTTCGTCAAAGCTCTGCGACTTCGGTAATTTCGGCAGAGATTCGTCTTTGATTCCGTCTGATATGGGCAGAGCGATCGTCTCGAGGATTTTATTCGAAGAGTTCGAAATGAGATCCAGTTGAGCTTTGCTGAACGATTGGTATCCTGAATCTCGATCGACCTCCACTGGGAACCGCGAATCGGTGCTCATCGGCGTGAATTCATTGCTGGACGACAGGCTTTCGCTGGATGAGGGATGTGAGGCCGATTCGAGCCTCGAGTACGAACCGTCCATGCCATCTGGATACACCTCTTTGGAACTCAACGGATTTATGATCAATTTTACGTTTCCCTTGGCGCTTTTCTCCGATTTGGGCGTGACCGGTACGTTCTTATAGTCTTTGTTTTTGCGCGTGACCACCCCGAAATCGTCCACGACGCTGGCGGTCATGTTCACCATCGAGGGCGAGTACTTCCGGCCGGATTTGGAGAAAGCGAACCATTTCTTTTTCGGTTGTTTTGGACTGCCGGAATCGTTGGTCAAGTGGTACATGATGTTTCCGTTTTCGCTCGAGACGGCGTAGATTTTCTTGGCGTGGAAATCTTCGACTTTGCAATTCGACTGTACACTCACTTCGCTTTGGACTTCGGAATCGTTTATGTTGACGTGTCGGATAGAAACGCGGGCCGTGTTTGGGTCCAGCAATTTGACCAGAATCGGATTAATGATTCGCGGTATGTCGCTGTGCAGCAAACTGTGGGTTAGGAACGATTCGGAGAGAAGTTGCATGTTGGGTCTCTCCACGTTTTGCAAATTGTCGAGGATTTTCAAAAGGGACCTGAAATGGCAAAAGGTGAGTTCTGTGAATAATTTTACGAAAACACCTACAAGCACAGACAACAAATCAAAGCCGTTCCATTAGAGAATATAACTATTTATGTGGTGAAGTTCAATCAACGGGTGCAGTCTCTCTGGGTGCAGTGACATATCTCTGATGCGAATACATACGAATGAGACACGAGCACGGTCCGACCGCTGCCCAAACGATGTCTCCGTAATATTTCTTACAGACTTTTCTGATGGTGATCCGCAACAACTAGAGAATCGGGGAAAAACGACTGAAAAGTACGTCTCTAGCAGAATAAAAGCTAAAATAGCTGAAGAACTTCAACAATTTGTTCACGCTGACGCAGTTCATCAAAAATTTGATACTTGGAAAATACCTATGTGAGGATTGTGAGATTATCCATTTTTTGGCAAATCAAGTCATTGTCACCAAATTGTAAAATTCAACATTTTATGCTTTACTTCTGAAAGAAACGTACATTTTACTTTACGGTCGCTTTTCCAACTCCCCAGTTGCTGCGGTTCGCCACTAGAGAAGTCTGAAAGAAATAATACGGAGACGGTAGATTGGGCAGGGGTCGGGCCGTGCTCGTGTCGAATTCGTGCGTATTCGCGTCAGTACACGTGTCGGTTTCACCTGAATCGATTTATTCTCCAAAGAAATGCATTTGACACTAGTGAAATAAGTAGGTACCTGTCGAAGCTCCTGATATTTGACTTGTTCGGCGGCAGTTTGATATTCAAATCGCGTCCCAAATGCCACAGCAAGAAAAACTGCTTCATAAAATCTGCTGTTACGTTCTCATGACAAAGGTACTTTCCCATCACTTGTTCCACGAACGACTTTCCATCAAAAATATTGTGAATCTGATACAAAAGCGTGACGCACAACAACAACTGCTGCTGATTACTCAACACCCGCAGCAAATCCCACAGAATTTGCGATAACTCCTGCAACATTGCAAAAATTGAAGGGCCATCATCTCTCTCGCCTTGCACACAACTTACCTCTATGATGACCGTGTTTTCTTCGATATATTGCACGTGAGCGCTCTTCAAGATGCCCGTGATGACAATATTCGTGTTTGCGTCGTCTTTTTTCAAAAAATTTTGATTCTTAGCCAAACTGAATATTTCCAGCAACGTGCTCATGGCGGTGATCTGCACTTCCATGGAGGACTCTTTGCAACAGGCGGACACGATGAGCGCCTGCAGCCATTCGGGCAGCGTTCTTTCGCAAACGGTCGTGTCGACCAGATTGGGAAACGCCGAGAACTCCAGCAATATGTTACAAGCAACGTTCATGGCGGATTCGTACTCGTTCGAGACGTTTTCGTTAGCCACGTTCGTTACTGTTGAAGATTCGTTTTTCGTTAGTATGGTTCTAAAATCTATGGGCCTAAACTCACTTTTACGAGCCAAACACTTTTCTAGCATGTCCACCAGAGTGGTTGTTCTTTCGTCTTTGTCGTAGACCAGTTTCTGTATGAATGCTTTCAGGTCGATGTGCGGCAGAATCTTCGAGCCGACGAACACCACGTAAAACCTCTTGTATTCTTCCAGGCAATTCAGAAAATATTTGTTTTCAATTTTCGTAGTTTTGACAGTTACCGTTGGTTCCGATTCGAGCTTCGGCGAGTCCGACCGTTCCATTATTTCGGAGTTTGTTTCGTTCTTGAGATCGTACAGCTTCGAGCTCGATTTCGACTTTTTGTTTTTGGATTTCTTCTCTATTCTCGGACTGGATTTTTCTTTTTTCTTCAGCATTTGGTTGCTGTACGAACGTTCCCTGCTGCCATCGTCGATGGTCAACAATTCGTTTTTATTGAAGTTCTCATTAATTTTCGAGTCAGATTTGCTCTTCTCCAACGCCGTTCTGGGCTCAGTCTCGATTTTCTCGCTGCTCACCAGAATCTCCAGCGGTTTTTCAACTGCCAAAGCCAGTTCAAGAGAAGCCGAATCAGATTCTTCACTTGGCTTGACTTCGGTTGTAACAGTCACTGGTTGAATCTTTGTCAATATTTTCGTACACAACTTCAAACTCTGCTCGATTTCGTACTGATTAACGATTTCAATGTTCACCTCCAAAGCCGTGATAATCTTATTGAACAAGCTCGGCAAGATCTTTGAAGTATTCTCAGCGTACGACTCAATAGGGATTATATCCAACAAAAAATCCGTCAGTATGCAGATTTCCAAAATGTGCGGAGCTCGCGATCCAATATCGTTCACTCTACACCGATCCCGAGCTTTGTAAGTTTTAATATTCACTAACGAATCCATAAACAATTTTTCAATATAAGACCAAATGTAGTAGCTCTGTAGAGTATTGAAAAGCAAATTCGCATTTTTCACCAGCTCTTGGCAATTCTTCGTCACGAACTGTTTGTTCAGCGTCGTTTCGTAAGAGCTCTTCAAGCTGTTCAGATCTCCGTTGAAAGATACGCAGCGAACCGTGTTGTCCTTTTGCCTTTGCTGGTGCAGGCAGGACAGATATAAAGCTCGAAATACGTCGTATAAAATGCTGTCTAGGATTACGGGGCCGATCTGGGGTTTGTCGAAAAGGGACGTGAGCAGCCGGTAGGGTCGTATATCGATCGGTACTTCGAAGGTGCTCTTTTTCAAAATGGTTTTTATCGCGTCGTTGAGCAAATCGTATGCTATCGACGTGGAAATGGAAGTGCTGCTAGTTCCAGTATCTACATCGGAAGTTGAGGTGTTGTTATCGTTTTCTAATAGCCACGAGTATAGCCGCCTGGAAATGAAACATGCTATTAGTAGTTTCCTAATCTAACATGGTTATCAATCAAATGGGTTGTGTAAACTATATTGTGGAGAATCAACACTTTTCATCTTTTTTTAAACAAACGAACACAGAAAGAATTGTAGTTTTCACCTACTAAGGTGATGAGTTTTGCTAATACTCTATGCCAATGTCACAGAATAGCTATTGTAAACAAAAAAACCACTTGATAGAGACATTAAAAATGAAACGAGATAGAAAATTCATTACTGAAAAATGGCTCTTCATTGTTACTTAGAACACTCCTTTGTTGTCCCCGTTGCGCCCTACCTGCAGTGAGGATGAAGCAGTTCTCTTGTCGAAACCAAAACATTTTCACGCAAAACAAAAGTAAAGCCTTTGTGTAAAGTGCTAAGTGAAAATGACACATCGCGTGTTTTAAAAAGGTTGAGTGAGCACCAATTTTATTTGGAAAATGAAATCCCATCTTGGATCCTATTACACTCAACACTCATCGTTTTGGGCCACTAATGGATGAACAGTCGAAGTTAATTTTTACCTGCAGTTGAATAACAATGGTTTCAAGTGAAGAAGTTCGCCTGTATGCAAAACCAATTCAAATTAAAATTTTTTCAAGTATACGAATAGGTGGCTTCAGCTGAATAATAAAAATGCTGAAATGTGAGAGTTAAGAATTTCGAGTAATTCTGTCAGTTTGAAGATACGAACTGAAAAAAAATCGGTTTCCCCAAAACTTTCCTGTCAAGAAGTAACAAGGAACGGATGGAAATTTTCATTTGAGACGTCCCATAAATTTTGGAAAAACCTCAAAGCCTTTACCAAATACCTAACCTGATTGTGAAAACCGTAAATAAATACTTTATTTTAAGCTCCATCATTTGAACCTGGTCTCAATAAGCTAGACCGGTTATGCATTTTCAACTGAAAAACTCTCGAGAAGTTCGAAAAAAGATGTTGGAAGATGTTCAACGCACGCACGCACAGACATCCCTCTGGAAATGATATTAATCGTCCCAGGGGACTTACAATAGGCCACTTCGTTTGGGCAGGTGCGCATGCTTGAAGGCTCCAAATTTCGAAAACTTTCGTACACCTGTCAGTTGAATGGCAACGCTGCATGCTCTGTCTAGCATTCTGTGGTCTAGCCGCCTGACCAACTACTGGTTCCTGGCTGTCACTTTTACACACACCGTAAACGCATCTCTTCGTAGCTTCTTTGAACTTCCTTCTCGGTACAGCCATTTTCAATAAGTTGTGTTCTTTCGTCAAAACATGAGCAAATGAAATGTAGGTCAGGTAGAAACGAGAAGTGTCATCATAATTGTCACAAGTGACAGCTGGCGCCGATGTCTTGATGTTTTGAGCGCTGTTGCCATTTTCGTTGTTCCTGAACTTCCACAAATGATCATTGAACTTAATTTCAATGAAACATTTCCTTTGAATATAAAAAATGGTATCTAACATCCAACCAAATTATTTTTGGAATTTTAGGTGCACTACAATATTTCCTAGTGTTGATTTTCAATATCGGTGTACGAAACTATGAAATTCGCGCCAGACATGCGCACTCAGAAAAACCGAAACGAAGGGGCCTATGGATATTTCCGTCTTCATCTCGATTTTTTTTTCTAACGCGTAAAAATGTCATTACTACTACCACCGACGCACGGTGTGACTTGTTGAACCAACTTTAATTTTTCAAGATATCTCGCAGGGAACATAGTAGGGGAGGGTGAGTAACAAATTCTCCCGTGAACACCCTGTACAGCCAGCGGCAGAAAAGCAACCCGTCTGGTGGAAAAACGCTGCGATCTGAGATCTGACGTGAATAACATGCTTAAGCCAGTTTCTGTCTAGAACCTCGAATCCTTACACCTTATTTTAATCTGCCGATGGCAAAGTATCGACGTGTTTATTTTTACATCCCAAGAAGCTTTCTTATCGATTTCTGCTAACAATAACGTTGATAGATTGCCGACTTTCGCCAATTAAATTTTATTGACTGCAACACCTGAATTCAAAGGTTATACAGAAATAGAGCTATCGCAAGGGCCTACACCCCATAGGCCTGCAACGATCCAAGCCTGCACCGGATTCGAAACCGGATCCGGATTCTGTATAATTCACTAAATCCTTCTGATTGCAATACATTGTTTTTTTTTGTGTATCTTGATACCAGTGAACTAGTAAAGTGTCATTTTATTGAACACATCTGTGACAGACTTTAACACGCCCCCGTCACTTTCTTGGCTGTTAACCATCACTTGTTCTTCATTCCTGAAAAAATCTTATATCTCAGCTAGAAAGTTCTTCCTTAACTTTATTTGGTTTGCTGCATCTGATCACTTCTAGGTACAGGCTTCATACACAAATAACTATTTTTAGTATTTATATGAATATTGAATAGTATTATGAATAAGTTTATTTAGACAAACAGACAACAGCCCAAATGTATGCCAAAAAACTTGGGAGTATATGAGTATTATTGTGCTCATCATAGGAATCACTCGTGGACTCGTGAGGCAGACACGCGAATCATGATTACTTCATTTTTGGATTAATACAACATTTTCCTTCAAAAACCATCTGTATCAAAAATGAATGAATTTGTTCGCTTGTTGAAACAGATTTTTGAACAAAAGAATATTTTGAATGTTGTGGGCACCTCCAATGCTTATTTGATCTTGTATTGAATCTAACACTATTTTAAATTTTAAATAAATACCTACAAGCAGGTAAGTACGTATTAATTTGAAACTTTGCATTGCATTTTTAAACAAATTTTAGTATGTGTAGTGGCTGATTCATAGCTTTAGAGGAGGCAACCGTGCACAAGCACCACAACCCATTCTCATACCAGTTTATTTGCGAATAATTCTAATCTTATTAATTTAGAAATAGTACTAACAATGACGTCGGCCATGTGACTCAACGTTCATAATTAATTTTCCTGTGCCTTTCCAAGATGAATACCTCTTGTTCGGTTCACGTGATTTCTGTACTACATAAACGAATTTTCCGTTTAAAAAAAATCACATGCAACAGTTAAAATAAACTAGTCCATCTTCTACACCTCGCGGCGTGTTTAATAGGAAGCCTGGCACATATACAACACACATACAATAATTATCATTATTGTTTCATTGTTATCCTGGCATTTATACAAAAAGCAAGGAAACGAAAGTAGAAGAAAAACTGTATGCAACACGCAAGGAAAACTGGTGATTTTTTTCACTACTTTGAAAGTTTGAAAAGCACGAGCAAAGCAAGTATCCAAAATTGGACCTTTTTGATGTCGAAATTAGCAAGGAATACTCGTAGTTTCATCTCCATGCCTAATTACTTTCCGTTGAGGGTGGTTTTCAACGGGAGCCTTGAGATTCTCTTTTATTTTCAGGGTGATCACAAAAAAACACTTTATTGGTTTGCCAGTTATTATAACTGTTTTCCTCAGTGAACACTTTTTTAGAAATGAAACTTAATCTTGAAGCTTAAGCTTCAGGTAAGAAAACCTGAGGATAAAAATTGATTTAAAACAAACATCAAGGTCAGGGGCTCATCAAATGTGACCAAAATCTGAAACGCTCTCAAAAAACCGTTTGAGGAAAAAAATTCATAAAAATCAACTTTCTTCCCAATGATTTATTTTGAATACGTAAAGGTTTTTCTTGCTTATCCAAGTCAAGAACTGTGGGTGAAAGAATCCAAGGACAAACAGCCCCTTGGTCACCTGCAAATGATTGTCACGAACACTACGAAGATCAGGACTTCAGAACAATGAATTGCATAAGATGGTTTGACTGTAATTCATTGTTCGGATTTTCGTAGTGTTGGTTAAGACCATTTTGTTCTTTATTGTTGTTAAAGATTGTTTATATTTGACCGATCGTCTTCAAATGTGGTCGGTATCGAGCCGAAATAGATTAGATTCGATCTACGAAAGAACGAACTCAGTATGTTGTACCATTCGCAAGATACAGAACATTTACGAAAATTTTACTAGGAAGCAAGGAAAAGTCACGAAAGAAATAAATAAGAATAAAACTACGTCTGGCGAGGCCTAACTAAACATATTATGCCCTTCAACATTTCACATAAAAGACGACAATCGGCTCGTTTACAGGAGCTTACGCACAAATAAACAGACGTCGTCGTTGTGTGCAGGGCAAACATGAATCTTCTAAGAAGTCAACGGTTATTTCCACCAACAAAGTTTAAAAGTTGGGCATATTCGATAATTAGCGTACTATGATGGATCTTCTTACTATTTATTCAAATCTTACCCATGATTTGGATACCCAGTGCTAATAGGTTTGGCATTGAAATTTTTGTTTTATAGCCGTGAGCGACACCCACCGGCAATAGTAAATCTGTTTCGAATTTATAGCTCCAAAGTTTTCCTCGGGTTGATTCATATCAAACCTTTACTCACGTGCAGCCATGAAGCCGAAATAAACCTAAACAAGTGAATCTGCCCTCACAGGCGTGAGGCTCAATAACGCACTTTCTCGTATGGACGTAAAATGTATATTAAAAAAGGGGTTTCAACCCCATCGATCTGTGCACATTTTGGATTTAAACAAAATCGGATGAAAATTGTTCATTTCAAAATCCCGGCGAATTTTACAGTTATATCCCGTTCACTTTTTATTTTCAGTTGAATGACTTTTTATATCAAAAATAGAGTGACAAGCTGGGGGGCTACGGCTACGATTGATGGCACCTGCAAGCAAAGTTTTGGGGCGAAAATATCAGCGGCCATCAGCTGAATCCTCTCGGCGCTCCAGCTTGCCACTTTATTTTCGCTCCAAAAAGTCATTCCACTGAAGATAAAAAGTGAAAGGGATATAATTATGTTCACAGTGACATTATATTTGACGTTTATTGATTTGACGATCTTGGATTTAACAACACTCGCTTGTTATAAGAGATGAAAGTGTTGAAGCTGGGCTAGATAAAACCCCTAGAGGTCCCCACGAGGCCGGGATAACTTCTTTTACAAAACGAATGTATAATGTCTCAGAAGTAACGCCCCTATTTTATTTGTCCACCATTTCTCCAATTTTTCCCTTCTCAAAATTACTTGTTCGCTTAATATTTTAAGTCGATACTTGACAAAATTATCATGCAGAATTTTTAAAACCAAAAAGCCAAAAATCAATTATGGCGTTTGGTGCAACGCCTGGTGAGAAAACGTGCCAAAGATTGTTGAAGATCCATTGGTGGATATGTGGTTTCAGCAGGAATGGAATTGCGCCCCACACCTCTCGTGAAACAGTGAATTTATTAAAAACAATGGTTCCGGACCGCCCAATTTCAAGAAACAGCGATATGGACTGACCCCAAAAATCTTGCGATTCAACCACATTAGGCGTTTTCCTTTGGAGTTACCTCAAGCCTCACGCCGATGATCCCCAAACAATTGAGCTTCTTAGGGACAACATACGCGCTGCTATCGTTGACATAACATGTAAAGCCGGGTTTGTGTGAAAGCGCAATGCAAAATGCACTTCGATGCGCGGAGGTCTGCCGAAACGTGCGTGATACTTACGCGATACATACGGTGAGGGGCAAAAATATGGAATAAATTCAATAAAGAATTCGCATTTCGAAAAAAATACTGTTCCATACTTTTGCCCCTCGTTGTAGAATATACGAAGACAAAGTGTCAAATACCTATAGGTCGCGGGAACAAAAATGGCGTCCTAAAGATGGGTATATGGTATAATGTTATTTTCACTAGTACCTACTTGTGAATACAATTTTCTTTAGTTGTAAAGTTGTAATAAATATATGGATAATTTATTGAACAATTGCCGCTTTATCAAAAAAATTATTGTGCTAAACTCAAGATTTGACTGAGTAATGACAAAAACAAGCAAATCTCTACAGCGCCAGCGGTACCTTGGCACCCCATCATATGCGCAAGCGCGGGCAAGAAGTTGGCAAGAAACGCTTTCGTTGTGCCGGCAGGAGCTGCTCAGGGCAGATCACTAGACAAAGAAAGTAGATCCAGCTGGGCCGTGATTGGCGTATGTAACTACTTTCTCTATCTAGTGATCTACCCGGAACAGCTCCTGGCGCAAAACGAAAGCAGCTAATAAGCGCGGAAATGCGTAATGCGCTATTGCCACGTCAGGCATACTTGCAACGTTGCCATAGCGGGTGCCAAGGTAACGTTTATGTTCCCGCGACCTATACAACTGCAAAAGGAACATCTTGAAAATTTAAATTTTTTACCTGTTCAGAGACATGTCCCGTCTCAAGATCGTAGAAAGGGCTGCCGTTACAAGCTTGACCATGTCCGCATACAAAAGCTGTTTGTTGTGCATAGGAAAGCAAACTATCAACAAATCTAACGCAGATCTCTGGACCAGTACGCTAGAGTCCTGCACAGCGGCACACAATCCAGATACCTAAAATGAATACATTTTCATTTCAATTATTCATTCGTGTTCTTTTTTCAATTTTGAATGTCACTACTAACCATGAGATCAATATCACATCCCATCAGGTATAACTGATCGGTCATAGCGACCTTCCTGCTGTAATGTGCCAAAACGTAGCTGATGGCAGGCAAACGGACAGGGCTATTGTTCGCGACGCATTGCCATATGCAAGTGTAAAAATACTGATTTCCCACCCCATCGCACACGTTCTCCAAAAGAGAATTCGTCCTAGAAAGTAAGAGTTGAGATGAATGGGAAAATTGAAGAAAGTTAGGATTATCATGTACCTTTCGAAATGATCTGAGCCCGTTTCGAGCCCTGGTAAAATCCCACTGAGAAACCCGCTGAGAGCTGGCCTCAGTCTTTCTTGTAATGGTACAAAATGTGTTTCGTATATTGTCAACAATGTAGGTCTGATGTTCATAGCTGCGTGACCCAGTAAAGGGAATAAGCCTGTAAATTATTAGCGAAATTCAGCAATGGGGAAGAAAAAGTAGAAAGATTCAAAGAAATCGGTTTGGTAGTAGCTAATAAAATAAGGAGGCGGAAAGAATTTTTGTACTGACATGACAGTTGGAATCTCGGAAGGTCCAAAATACAGACAGGATAAATCTCAACAGCTCAAACCACGTCACTTTTCAAATCCCGACAACCCAAGTGGGTTCATTGTATTGAATTCTATCTTTAGTATATTGGTTCATGAAATAAACGTTGTGTACAACAGAAAAATGAAATACGACTTCAACTTGACCGAATGAACAAGAGACGTGAAATTTTTCAAGACGTTTTCTATAGCCAGTTCCACCAAAGTTTTACGAGCGGATTAACTTCATCACGATGATAGTTGCTATGCACCAGCCAGTAGCATGGCTAGTTGCTTAGTTACTATGAAAGTGATAAAGTCAATTCGTTGATAAAAGTTTGGTGGAACTGGAAATGAGCCACTAAAACCGAACCAGTTCAACTCTAAAATCAGGGGATCCGATTGGTTCTCAAAATTCCCTGGCCAATCATTTTCGAGTTGAACTAGCCCAGTTCCAATGACTCGAAAACGCTATTAGTTTACAGGTAAATACAGCGGCGACAAAAAGTTTGTATACATCAACTTGTCAATGTTGTCAACTTGTAACGGCAAGTTTTTTTCCTTAGATCACGAAAGGTGCAATTTGGATTTAAAAACGGAGAGTTTAAAAAAGTGTTTCCGAAGTTTTGCCAGCCAATGACTACTGGCAAAATATCACATTGCCTATGCTACGGCCCAATAAACGATTGCGATTAGCTTTTCAACAGAAATCCTTGACATTTTTGGACGTCAGGAAGGCAGGAAGCGAGAGCAGCGCAAAAAGTTCCGTTTCTACTAACAATAATTATTGTAACGGTACGTGCGATAGACGTCGGGGATATGAAAATTTTGATGGTCACTCATTTTGAAATACTAAAAGTAAGCTGATGCCTATCACTAGATATTATTGCAGAGTGCTATAGATTGAGCTGAGCAGTGATATTCTGCTGATCTAGTGGTACCTAGCCAAGCACTGGATATTTTGCACTAGTCAATTTTCAACGTTGTGCCACTTTTCTGAAAAAAATTGTGGATTATGTCTAATGTCGGTTTTGGAAAGGTAACATTAATATCTCAAAACGATTTTCCAGTTTCAAAATATTCCTTTCATTCCAAAGGCTACGTGATTTTTTCAAAAATTCATAGTTTATTATTGAGATTCTCTTATTGGCCATATTATTGACATAAATTTGACAAATATGCATGAATTCACTTAATATACCTTCCCACGACAAATTTCACCCCAGCGATCCCCAAGAAGCTGCCCTCGGTCCCCGGTGGACGCCAGCAACCTCTTTAGGGATGAGTTGAAATGAAGCATGTTGTGACGGTTACCATGACCTTTTCCAAATCAGGATTCTTGACGTAACATCAGTAACTTCATGTCAAATCATAATTACCATCATGGTTACCATATCAGCCCCCCCCCCCTTTTGGTCATTTTTGTACAGGGTGCTCACGCGAAACGGATACCCCCCCTATTAAAAACTTTCCCTTCACGATAATTCAAAGAAAAAACTTTCCTGGAACAATTTTTGCTGTTGTTTCTGAATATGACAATCTTGATTTTCCATTTCGTGCCATATACAGGGTGTCACATTTTTTTGAAACACTCTGTATTTCATCATCACAATCGATGCACATTGTTATCCTGATTATAAAATGCAAGACACTTTATAAACTTTTTTCTGAAAAAAAAAAATGAAAAATTTATCCACAATGGCATCTCAAAAATCATTTTTTTTCAGGATGATGAATTTATTTCACAATTCAAATATGTAATAGTATATTGGATTACATATACCGAGGTGGAAAGCGTCTCATCACAGCCAAGGGATTCAATATACCGGGTGATCATTTGAAAACTATCCACCTGCAATAACTCCCGATTCCTAGTCAATATTTCTTCGAGCAAAAACAGGTCGATTTTTATATCGAGGGGGACATCTAAAACATACATGGGCAAATTTCTATCTTTAGCCCCCTCGCCCCCACTCAACCCAACTTTGAAATTTCAAATGACACTACAGGGTGTCCGTTTTTCGAGGCTAAGCATGGGTATCTCGCTTATCTTTAGAGATACAGAGTCGGTTGAATTAGAAAAAAGTTGCGAATTTTCATGACGATCATTGATCCAAAAAGATATTTGACTTGTCAGTTTTAGTTTTCGAGATATCGAGAAAAAACAGAAATTTGTAATTTTTGTTCTCATTTTTCATTTGAAAAACGGTTGAAGGTAGCCTTTTTTAGTTAGGACATTGTGGAGGCAGTTTTCCAAGGGAAATCCAATGGTGTCAAAATCTTCATTCTAGCTTTCAAAACAACCGAGATATGACATTCAACTTTTTTTTCTCTAATGGGCGCCATATTGAATTTTGACATTTTTGAATACAATATTTTTTTCTGGTTACAACGATGTGTCACATGTCACTGTTGAATTCATGCTTTTGAGCAAAAATTTTTCTTTATTTTTCAAAGAGTGCTTTGGAAACAAAATCAGCACCGACAATAAAAAAAAACGTGAATGTTAAACATTTATTCAACAGTGACATGTCGCACATCGTTGTGATCAGAAAAGAATATCGTATTCAAAAATATCAAAATCCAATATGGCGCCCATTAGAGAAAAAAGTTGAATGTCGTATCTCGGTAGCCTTGAAAGCTAGAATAATGATTTTGGTAGCTTTGAATTCCCCTTGTAAAAGTGCCCTGACAATGTCTAGATTAGAAAAGGCCACCCTCAACCGTTTTTTGAATAAAAAACGAAAACAAAAATTCAAATTCCTGTTTTTTTCACGATATCTCAAAAACTAAAATCGATACGTCAAATTCCTTTTTGGATCATTGATCGTCATGAAAATGCGCAACTTTTTCCTAATTTAACCGTTTTTGTATCTCTCACGATAAGCGGGATACCCATGCTTAGCCTCGAAAAACGGACACCCTGTATTTACCTTGCGATACATCCAAAATTTTCAACCCCATCAAATTCTCTGAGTGTTCCATTTAATATTCAGGACCCCTCAAATTTCTTCAGTTCGGTCAGCATCATCTCAAATAGCACCGAAGAAGATAATTTTCGGTGTAAAAAGTGCCACCACCCCATTGCTCTCCCCCACCTCAACTTCAAAATTAAACGAAACACCACCTACTTTGTGATACATCAAATTGAAGGGAATGGAATTCTCTTTCTGAAAATAATTTTTTTGAAATTTTCAACCTCTTCCCCCATCAAATTGGACATTTAAAGTATTTTGGGAAGAAAATGAGGGGTTTTAAAAATTTCTAAAAATCTTGTTCGAGAAAAGAATTGAATTCCCTTCAATTTGATGTATCACAAAGTAAGTATTGTCATTTTGAATTTTTAAGGTCAGGTGGGGGGAGCGAAGGGGTGAATTTGGGTGGCACTCTTCCGATAGATAATTTTCTCTTCCGATGCTGTGCAGGATAACGTTGACTGCATTGAAGAGAATTGAGAGGTCAAGAATATTAAATTGGACACTCAAAGAATTTTAGGAAGAAGGGGGGTGGGGTTGAAAATTTTATCAATATTTCATCAGAAAGAGAATTCAATTCTGTTTAATATGATGTATCGCAAAATAGGTAGTGTCATTTGAAATTTCAAAGTTGGGGTGGGTGGGGACAAGGGGGCTAAACATAGAAATTCGTCAATGTATGGTTTAGATGTCCCCCTTGATATAAAAATCGACCTATTTTTGCTCGAAGACATGTTCACTAGGTATCGGGAGTTATTGCAGGTGGATAGTCTTCAAATGATCACCCGGTATTACCGAGGCGTGACCAGGTGAGATAGAATCCCGTAGGCTGTAATGACGTACGCTTTACTCCGTGGTATGTATAGGACTTTATTCACAATGATCCAGTTTAAATACAAATAATTGGCTTTATTTGAAGTTTTTCGCGGCAAACGTTTTTATCAGGTAGGCATAGGAAGCCTTTTCAAACAACGCCTCCATCAATACTCCGCGCTGCGCGACAGCTGTTTAGATCAGATCACCTCACTTCATACGTCACTTTCCGCCCGTGGTCCGAAAGTGATATTATTTTCCAACCTGTAAGGAATCATTCACTTTCCAACTTTTTAAAAGTTAGGAATGTATCGATTGCTAGCTCATTGTGAATAAAGAATATTCTGTTCTACTTTTAAATGGATGGAATAACACAGAATGACTAATAAAATATCTAGGACATTTCTGATTTCTGAAATAAATCCACCATTCTAAAAAAATGATAATTTTTAAGCTGACATGGTGAGTAAATTTTTTTTTTTTTTAAATTCAGAAGTGCCTTGCATTTCGTAATCAGAATAACAATGTGCATCGATTGTGGTGATAAAATACGTAGTGTTTCGAAAAAATGCAAACTAAAATGTGACACCCTGTATATGGCACGAAATGGAAAAATTATACTTGCTATATTCAGAAACTAAGGGAAAAATTGTTCCAGGAAAGTTTTTTTTTATTATCATGAAGGGAAAGTTCTTAATAGGGGGGTATCTGTCTCGCGTGAACACCCTGTTAAAAAATGACCAAAAGGGGGCTGATATGGTAACCATGATGGTAATTATGATTTGACATAAAGTTACTGATGTTACGTCAATAATCCTGATTTGGAAAACTCATGGTAACCGCCACAACATGCTTCATTTCAACTCAACCCTAGAGAGGTTGCTGGTGTCCACCGGGGGGTAGTCCCCTTGGGGGTCGTGGGATGAAATTTTGTCGTGGGAAGGTATATAAGGTGAATTCATGCATATCTGCCAAATGTATGTCAAAATTATGGCCAATGAGAGAATCACAATAAAAAACTGTAAATTTTAGAAAAAATCACGTGGCCTTTGAAATGAAAGAAACATCTGTGAAACTAAAGAACCGTTTCGAAATATTAGGAACGTATATCTCACTTTTGCATATGTGATTTCTCGCTTTTTCTCTTTCTAACTTAGATCAGATCAGTGAGTTTTGTGGTAAAAGTAGGGGTAAAAGGAAAGCACTTATTGATGCTACCTTTCCAAAAATGACATTGGAAATAATCTAAAATTTTTTCTGGAAAGTGGCACAACATAGAAAATTGACGTCTTGGACATTCCTCTTTTTGACACCCTGTATATCATGTACATTTTTAATTATATTTTGATCCTGTACATCACCACGTAGTCGAAAGAAGGCCCTATCTGGCGTCACCTTCCTCTTTGACATCGGATAATTTTTTTCGAGAGAAGTATTCCGATTTTGAAAAATTTTGCAAAATGCGAAATTTTTGAATACCCCTATTCACTTTTAAACAGTTTATTTTAAGAATACAATTCAATAAAAAATCTATTTTCTTCAATATATTGTGATCGATCTGTGCCATCCCTTGATTAGCAATATTATGATCAGAATTAATGATTAGAATAGAATATTATATGTATTATGGCATAGTCCACTGCAATTACGTCAGTGTGTAGTATAATGATAGGCATCAGCTAATTTTTGGTATTTCAAAATGAATGACGGCATAGAAATATCAGGATTTTGGGTCTGTTGGGATTGAAAAAATTAGTGTTTCTAGCTAAGGATAGAAAAGGCTGAAGATACTCGTCCAACAAGTCTGTAGACTGTTAACAAAATGATGAGTAAATAGAAAGTGGAATTAATTCATTTGTTTAAAGAGTGTTACAATAATATGTTGTTGACATAAAATTAACCCTGTTGATAAACTGGTGTGAACTTTGTTTAGTTTAGTCTACTTAATCCAGTGATAATTCCAGAGGATCTTTTATGAATTTTAACAACTCTAGGTAGGTGGGTGAAAACTGGATTTTTCAGCAATTTTTGCCAATTACAGCGACAATAATTAACCTTATCAATCATATAACAATATTTACTATCACCAGTCATGCGTAGGCTTTACTAATGTTGGGAAATATACCAACCTGCACTGTATATGAACAATTCTTGTGACAACCTGTGTGTCCCCATACATCGAAAAATTATGTCGTACGTTTCTAAAGCTTTCAAGTGGACACCTGAAGGCAAAGCTGGATGCATGCATTGCGCCAAACGTTTGCCTATTTTTATCCTTCTGGGAATGACAGGAAACTTCTGGTAGCTCACCAGAACCTGTAAACAAATACGTTTGCTCATCACTGGGTCCAAATGGCAGGGACTGAGTACCTTATTCAGTTTCCCAAGAGCCGATATCAAATCAGCCCATTCCGAAGTGTACTCGAAATTCTTCAGGGCCTTGTCCACAGCAGCCACGTACATCCGGTACTTGGACTCTTTCATCAACTCGTACTCTTCCATGGGTATCGTCGTCATTTTCGTTTAATTGTTTATTAACTAACAGGCTAAAATTCAACTACATCTTATTTATCAGGTGTGATTAGGCACCACCGCACCAATGCAAATGTCTTAATAAAGGTGAAGGCTGGATTCATTAAACAATAACACAGTTAGCACCAATCAACACTAATATCTACAGCACAAAAGTTTCTGGATTTAGAGTCTATCAATTATTTATTATTACGTTTCAAACTGGACTATCTTCCTTTATAAATTTCCTGACATCTGACATTTGTGCCATTTCAGCTTGGACGTGTTGGCAGTGGTTGTTTCTTTTTATTGTGGTTGATAAACAAAGACAGAGCAAAAAAGTATTTCTTGATAATGAATGACGTTTATGGAGTTTCCCATCGAAAATGACATCATGACAGTTGTTGGTGTTTTTATTTTCGTAGGGTTGGTGGTAACAACTTTTAATGTTTTGAATTATTTTAATTATTGATCATATTTTGATTCAATTCGTTTCAAAGTCAAGGCACTTGGTTAGGAATTTACTAGTTAATCGACTTGTGAAGTAGAACCTTTGAGTGAAACGGCTTTTTTTAGATAAACTTGAAAGTTCAAAAGTAACTAGTGTCAAATAGTTCCAAGTTGTCACTGTCAGTACTGTCACTTGTCAACGTGTTTACTCCAACAGCTGTTATCCCCTTTAAGCGAAGCCCCAAAAAATGGATGAGCAAAATATCCCCATCGACATCAACAACAGCAAGCTGTTGGAGTGGTTGATCAGCCGTCGACACGTCAACAAGGACTGGCAGAGCAGCGTCATCAAAGTCCGAGAGAAGATCAACAATGCCATCCAAGACATGCCCGCTCATCAAGAAATCATCAAGCTGCTGTCTGGACAACACATCAACTACTTCCACTGTTTGAGGATCATCGAGATCCTGAAAGAAACCGAAGCCGACACCAAGAATTTATTCGGCAGGTACGGTTCCCAGCGCATGAAAGACTGGCAAGAGATCGTGTCTTCGTATCAAAAAGACAACATTTACTTGGCTGAAGCTTCGCAGATCTTGATCCGAAATGTCAGTTATGAAATACCGAGCTTACGGAAACAAGTGGCGAAGCTCGAACAATCTCAGCTGGAAGCGCAAAAGAAAATCAAGGACTACACCAAAAACGAGGCGACTGCTTTGAAAGAATTCACAAGCTCCTGTGAGCAGTTAGGAATCGAAGGGAAGGATATCAAGCAAGAGCTGTGGCGGCTCGTCAGGGAATTGCCAAGCATTTATGTGGGCATCGCTGATAAAATTAAGCTAGTCAAGCCGGCTGTGGAACTCTATGAAGAATTCCACAAGTTCCACTCGGGGAGTAAGCACAACGTCCTAGTCTTGACAACATTGAAGTATTTAATCGAGCACGGAAATACGACCACTTACGAGTACACATATGGCGAAAAACCGATTCAAATCGAAGAAGATTCTGATGAGGAATCGATCGATCTTTTAAAAGAAGTCGATGAAGACAATCAAATCGATTTTGGGGACAATGAAGCCGAAATAGATTTTGGAGACATCACCGACGAATCGGGCAACATCGATTGGGGCGCCAGCACCACCGAAGAAGGCTTCGAACTGGTCGAACACGCCGACCTCAGCGCCACACTGGAAGAATCAGGAATCGTCGTCGAAAAATCTGGAATGGATGGCGGCATCGCCAGAGGCACGGAAGCGTTGTCAATCCTGGACAATCCCAAAACCCGCGATCAGATCACCAACGAACTGGTCGAGCTGGACTCATTCCTGAAAATGCGTCTGTTCGAAATGTCCAACGAATCCGACAACGTTTTGGACATATTCCAGATACAAGACGCGCCGGTTTTGCTACAGATGCAAACCGTGGAATCCGTCACGTGTCTTTTGGACGCGGTCAGCATCGCTCTGACTGAGCTAACTAACAAACGGGTACAGCATTTGCACAACATCAAACATTCGGGGAAATATTTGGACAGCCTAACAGGCAGCTTAAAGCAAAAGCTGGTCTTGATAGATCGGCTAAAGCAGAGCAAAGTCGTTCTCGAGGAACAGATTGAGAGCTACAGGAAGGAGGTGCGCGCCATCAATCCGTCGATTAAGATGTTGATCGACAAGACCAAGCAATTGCAAAAGGAACTGCAAGAAGAGATTTCCAAGAAGTACAAAGGCCGAACTGTTAATATTGTAGGCGGAATTAATATGTTGTAATTTTGTAAAATATGTAATTTGTAAGTGTCTGCTGTTGAATTTATTGAAATAAATTAATTTTTTTTGTAAATCATATCACCGTTCATACCTATGAGGTGAGGTTCAGCTCAAGGTTCTCTGCATTGAAGCATTGTGTCTTCCTTGCACAGTCACTCTAGAAGTTTGGTGTCCCCCATAAGTTTAAGGAGCGCCGTATATCAAGCTACTTCTGGTTCTACTATCGGTGCTTTGAAAGTGAAACGTCGAAATCTGTTGATTTATTTTTTCTGTTGTGTATTAGATTTTTGTCCTTCGATTGTTCTCTAAACCGTTCTACCGATCTAGATCAAATTTGGTATACACGTAGGGTTTCGAGCAAAAATGAAACTGGGTACTGTGATGGCCAGCTCAAAATCATGAAGGGGAATTAAATTTTCGGAATACATTAGCATTACGGGCGAGATTGGGAAAGAAAGAAATTGCACAAGGGATGATGTTGTAGTCGCGCCGCATTCCAGAGAAGCGGAGTTTGTTGGCCAGGGGTGGTTACATTTGGGAGGGGGTGGAGAGAATCGGTCCGGAAAGCGCAACGGGGGTGCGTTCGACACGAACGGATGTGTTTGGCTGGGGAAAATTATTTGTCATCAAATATTGATTAACAAGAGTGCCAAGCTAGTTATTAATTTATTAACAATTGCAGGCATCAGTGACAAGAGAAGAAAACACCCAGGCAAGTCTACCTTCCATGTAATCAAATGATAATTGTTCAAAGGAGTGAAAGTAAGTATTGTTTTGTTTATAAACTTTATTTATTAAGTTCTGTTGGTTCGGGAATAAAAGTTCGTAGCAAACTACTCAGGAAGGAAACCAAATGAAATGTACACCACACATTTATTTTTCAAATAAATATAATTAATACAGAAGCAACCATTTCTACACGAAGTCATTTATAATAGTTCCTTATCAAATAGGTATATTTATAATATATTAAATATATTAAAATCTATTCATACTTATATAATTCATAAAATTTCACAAGTAATCAACTGTGACGGAAATGCTTTAGTACCTTTAGGATTTAAAACGGCTTGCACCTAAATTGATATTAAGATAATGAAACAATGTCATTCAAGAATTCCCGCTTGAAATTGCACACGTTTACGCAGTTTTTTTTTCAATACATATTTCATGCGAAAATTGACATGAATCTAGGCACTAGGTTTAAAGGCTAAACTCAAATATTCAACAGTAATTAATAACTGCTCAACTACAATAAAGCAAAAAGTGTGTATTCCTAACTTTATTATAACTTTCGAAATTTTTAGAACTCTTGACCTAAATAACGCTATCATCAGCAAAAGTTAACTTTTTTCAAGTAGTATAATACTTAATATAGTCCAATCACACAATCAAAATTGGTCTTGTATGTATATAATAAAAATATATAAAAGTGTCGTATAACATAACGCTAAAGCTTTTCAACAGGAATCATGATGTTGTATAAGGTAAAAACTGGGATAGAAGGAATTGACTGAATAAAATAATTATTGTAACAATAATTATATAAAAAACTGTATAAAGTGTAAAATAAAGCATAGATCGGCTGGATTTAAGTAGCAATAATAGAAGGGTTTTGCCTTAATATATTTTCCTCCTTATTCGAATCGTACTTATTGCGAATTTCTTTCTTCAGACATGAACTGATCGATGACATTTTTCATTGAATGACGCAGATCCTCGTCGTTTTGTCCCCCAGGTGATGTTAGAGTTTGACTGACTGTTCTGATAGTTCGAGTGACTCTACAATATTTCAATGTGTAAGCATTGGTTTTAATAGTCTAATGACCAAACACCTATTTATTTAGGAGCAACTATTTAAAAGTCACAGTGGGCTAAAATGATAACTTACTTTGCACCAGTTACTGGATCGATTTCTTCTGTTGTAGTTTCTGTATAGTGGGGTTGGTCTTGGTGGTAAAAGTCTTCTAAAACACAGTAGAAATCAATATGAATTGAAAATCGGTACCTAGTTATTTCACACTGAACAACAATTTATGGATTAGTTTTTTTTTCTGTTTTTACAGCAAATAGCAAGTGAATTTTAGTTAATCAAAATTCAAAATTAACCCATAAACTGCAACAGAAGTCTATCGACGTCATGCTGAAATTTCTGTATGAAAAGAATTTGATGGTTTCAAAATGGCAGTGAAAATGTAAATGCGCTTCAATTCTTTGCATACAGTTTCTGTAGTCAATGCAAGCGAGTTCTTTTGTAAGTGTAGAAAGTATTTTATAACATTGTCTTATTTTCATGCCTCATTTTAATATCTTTCCCCTTTATCAAGTTGCGAATGCAAAATGATTTGCCCCACTCGAAAAAAATTCTAATTTAAGACAACATCACGTAGTACCTACAACTAAACAAAATTAAAAATGGAATGTTTGAGTACTGGAACATGGAAGAAAATGGAATAGTGCCTTCACGAATCCATTTTCAAGTTCAAGTTCGCAGTACGTACTTGGAGGTTCTGAAAATGTTGACATTAAAATTTGACGCATTTTTCTTTTCTGATATCCCACGACCTGATAAGCACATGACTTTTTTGAAGTTTTTTTTGTTGGTAAAAAATGAAAGAGAACTGTGGACATGAATGATAATGTTTGCGTGGTTTATGTGAACTTGTATTATTGAAAAAATTGCAATTTTGCATACCGTGATCTGAAAGTCAGTATTGTGCGAGCAGTGCCAACACGATCATGCTTGTTGCCAATGCAATAACCGACCATACTAGAGGGGAAAGAACATGCCAGGTCTCTAAGGAATGCTTTTTTGATGCTAGGTAATAACAGAGTTAATGTTCACTTTTGTTCAATATTGGAACCATCAAAATTAACGTTAATCTTTATCTCTCTTGATCGCTGTAAAGGGTTGAGAACTCTCAAGTATTTTTCAATCAAACGAACGAGGTATCAACGTTTAACTTAAGTTAGACATAAACTGTTAAGAGTTAGTTAATGTTAACTTTAATGGTTAGAAGAAGTAAAAATAAAACAACAAATTAAAATATTACAAGCTAAGACTAGATGAACTAGACAAAACACATGCTGAAATTATTAATAGTAAGTAGTCAAATTATTGAATTGTTACCAATATTTTATACTGTTAATAAAAAGGTCGAGAACGAATTGAAAGTAATACAAATAAGATAGGACTTTTACATATTAGTGAATATTATACAAAAAGTTGAAGAATTATTATTGTTAATGTCTGCAGTGAAATGTTTTAAAAATATATGTTAAAAAAAGATTCTTGCAGAATATTTAAGTTGGCATACTCGCTTCAAAGAGATCTTCAATCTCCGATTATTATGTACAATTTTGCATCATTCCTCAAATTTTCCGAGCTGTTGTGGCCAAATTGTCAACAATATTGATCAAATCTCAGGAAATCTTACTGATGTGAGTAGATATATAATTTTCAAAACTGAAAAGAGTGTCTTGGTTCTCATCATTTTGAAGCAATTTTGGCGTTTTTGACAAACTTTTCAACCTCCGAGTGCTCCTGCCCTAGAAAGTTCGTCGGGCTCCTTCCATTTATAAAGTCGAAATTGCGATAGTCCTATTTTTAGAAAAATGCCAGACAAAGAAGTGAGAAATTTTTATTGCTCAGTTCAACAGCTGTTTTTACAATATTCCCAATCGATATTAGGTACTGACATTACTAGGAAAGAATAGGCTGAACTGTCCTTCAACAATATTTCAAGGGTGTACATGTACATGCGCAGCCACAGGTGAAAATTACGCAGACGAATTTCAATTAGGCGCGGTAAAATACATGTAGCACTGTGCGAGTACGTGACAAGGACTGTAAAAAGTACTTTGCTCAGGACGCGCCGTTTATACACTCACTATCGAGGACCATGACCTCATAAAAAATCTACTCCAGTAAAGCGGAGCAAGATGCCAGCCCAAAATAATCTGAACATCGTTTGCCCGTTGCCGTGAGAGCCAATTGCACAGAAAACGTATGCCGCTCCCTACTTAATTTTGCTCGAAACGGGTGCAATTGCTGAACACCTCCACTGTAACCAATGAATAGAGAACCAAGAACAGCTCCATTTACATGATCATGACTTAAAAAAAACACCAGTGAGATTCCGCGGGATCGCAAAACCTGTGCAATTTAAAAAGACTGAGTGCGCAAAGCTCGATACAGCATGCTTGATTTTGCTTGTGTGTTTTCCGAACAAAAACTATACGGCGCATGCAGTGTCAACTCTTGAGACACGCTCACAAAAAATACCACAAGCCTAATTATGCCGGTCTAAAGATAATCTAAAAAGATTGCAAGAACAGAGATTCACAGAACATACCTGTTTCGCTTTCGCTCAACTCGGCCCCCTCTTCGTGCAGCGCAACATCGGAACCACTCGAGCTACCGATCGTAGTCCTGACGCTGGTCTTCTTTAGAATCCCTTTAATCGGCGGACTTCGGGATCTGTCTTCGTCCGAATCGGAATCTAGCGTGCCGCCGCTGCTCTTCGACACTCTCGATCCGGGCGACACGACTCGCGTCTCCACGGTCGGCGAAATCGCAACGAGTTCCGGTATTTCCGGCGACGATATCCTCGTCGTTTCCGTTTTCAGAACGGGTATTTTGCTTTTTGTCACTTCATAACGTTCGGTTATTTCCGTCGGCGACAGCGTTTCGGTGTGCAGGACTGGAATTTTGCTCTGTTTAGATTGAGGAGGAGATTCGGTCGTTGTCGTTATCCTAGTGACTGTCGTTTTGACTATGGGATCCATGGCGTCATCTTGATCGTCCCAATTGACATCTTTCGAGAGCTGGACGAATTCTTTGAGTGGATCTTTGGAGTGTTTTTTTATGGTTTTAATTTTGCCTCCCTTGACTACTGGAATTTTACTAAGCAAATCGTCATCTTGAGGTGACGTCGAACCTTCGAACGAGAAGAGCAAATCGATGTCTCTTTCGTTTTCGATTTTTTTAGATTTTGGCACAGGTATTCCACTGGATTTCGAAGATTCTGAGAATGACACAGATTTCGTTGATTCCAGAGCCGAATCACCCCAACTTTCCTTCAACGGAGTCAGTGGCGTGCACGGCTCATTCTCTAGGAATTTGAAAGCTTCTTCGCTTTTCGCTTGGAGCGAATTCGAAGTCGAATCGTCTTTGAGACTCTCTAGATTATCCAAAGAATCCTCCAAGCTATCCAAATCCTTGGACGGCTGTTTTAAATCATTGACCACGCTTTCAGCTGTCCTAATAACGTCATCAACTTCGCTTTCGACTACGTTCTTTAGCGTGCTGTCATCCAAAGATTTATTTTTTGTCTTCAAATTGATCAAATCTAAGTTGATTTCGTTGGAAATGTGATCGTCTTTTCGACTCGGAATTATTATGTCTTCTTCAGGTAGAAAATCGTTGCGTTCTTGGTGCAAAAACGTCAGAGTGTCGCTGACATTTTTCTTGAGGACTGCTATTGGGTCTTCCATAAGAAAATGTTCGTCTCCTTTTGAGGGAAAATAATGAAAAATACAATCTACTAAGAAATGAAAATTAAAAAAATAAGCTACGACACACGTGTGCAACATGGCTATTTACGTGAAGTATATGCAAAGTAAATTAAAAAAATGCGAAGTAGAACTAAAGCGTGCAAAAAACAGACACCAAGAAAAAGCACACAATATTAAAATGGGCATGGCTCGTGTTATATGATACAACATTTCCGCTTTTCAAAAATTTCGTTTTTTTTTTGCTTTCCAAATAGCCAACATAATAAAAAAGCACACCGACGATTGGTTTTTAGTCGATCTTACCTATTTGTTCCATGAAGTTGGCTTCTTCGTCGTAAGCAACGGCTGGGCTAGGTGGCGGGGTGAAATTCGCGTTAGATTTTGGCGTGGAATGGACATTGTTCAATTGATGAACTTCTACGTGTTCTTCTGTGGCGTTTCTGTTGTCTAGAATTTGATCTTCCACGTTCTTTTGGAAATTTGAATACGAATTCGGTTCGCTTATGTCATCTGCACATTTTCAAGCATTGCAATTTTATTGAAAATCGTAGACAAAGTAGGCGTTCCCGAGTTTTATTCCAAATCAAAATGATACACCGGGTGGGACAAAAACAAGTAGCAAGTTCTCACGGGGTGAGTTTTACAGCGCATTTTCCGATAGTGGGATCAGTGTTGTAAGGCGGTAAATAATAGTGGGAAGTTTTAGTTAACAAGACATGAATGAATTCAAGTTTTTCTTGTTTAGGTACCTCTAGGTATTTCAGGGAAGGAATCATGAACTTTGTCGTTGTCGAAATCAACCATAATATATTATTAATCACTATACGAGGCAAAAAATATCCCGATTTATTGGAGTTAGCTGGGGAAGTGGAAACTATGTCTGCGATTTGATTCATGTTCCCGCGTTGCCTGGTTGACGGTTCAAAAGCGTAATTTGAATCAAGTCGCGGACATACGTTTTTACTTTCACAGCTAACTGCAATTCACTATTTCAAGAACACCTGGTATAACGCTATCTACCTAAACGGCACTGATTTGGAATAAAAATCGGACGAGTTTTCATCATTTTCAACTTACAGCTGCGATCACTTTTATCAACTTCATCGTCGCTGCCTTTGAAATTTCTCTTGGGGGTCACATCTCGTCTGAGCGAAGTGTCCCTGGAAGATCCCAGTTCGTCTCTAAGAGCATCAAAGCCTGATTGGTCCAAGTGAACTTTGGCCAGGGCCTTTTCCATGTCATCAGTGACCAGTTCCACATTACAAATGCACTTTGAAACGATGTCATCCCTTCCTATTTTCTTCAAGGCCAGTTCCAGTTGGTTTCCTGAAATTTAGTAACTCTGCTCAACACTATGCCTATTGCCTATCGAAATGTGAGCTCAGAGCAAGGTTGGAGGATATTGACAACTGATGAACTGATAGTACTTTTAGCATGCACTATCGAGTGGTAATGACGCTTTCTGTACCTTATTATTATTACGAGTCCGCAACTAGTGTCATGACCCTTAGAGCAGCTGTCATTCGTACTACTGGCTGCCTCCTAATAAACTCATGCCAGAGCAACCTCCTCTGAGTTAAGTCCTTCAGAACAAATTTGCCGCAAACTTGCAACTTGCAATCCGAGAGTATACATAGGTCAAAAATAGTATCAAATACCCTTTTAAGCTTGAAAAAGTAATAATAGGTACCTAAATGACACAAAAAGAAAATTTGAAGCATCACTCCTGTCTTCTCTCTTGATGCAGTTTTGGCAGTTAATAATTTTGGTCTAATTATGAATCACTCTGTACGAAAATCATGTTTTTTTTCGAATCCTGGTTCAGAACTTGGGTTGAGTACCTTGGGTCAAAAACCGAAAGATGTATCAAAAATTAAATACACGTACCTGTAGCTTTGTTGGCCTTCTGCCTCAACCACAACCTGAACATAATCATGGCTTGCTGCGGCTCATTGTTGGGATACTCTTCTCGGATCAGCGAAATGTCAGACGGTGGTATGCCCAGTTCAGATGCAAGTTTGTCCCAATCTTCGTTGAGAAGATTGCAAATATCCGACAGCTTAAAATCGGCTCTGTGAATGGCATCCGGCTTGCCTGCAAAGCACAATAGAAATTGTTCTTTTACCTCTCAAAAACCTCGTCAAGCTACGGGTATGACTCACTGATGCCACCATGCTGCAAAAAGCTGTTATCCACATTCAGAGAAAGCAAATCGGACTGGGAATCGCGATCGGGCAATATGTCTTTGGGCAACACCAAATTAAGCGTGCACAAAGGAGTCTGTGTCGGCTCTCCTTTGGCCACTTTAGAATCGCTCATGAAGACGATGCGACCAACCGGCTCTTCGTCCTATGAAGAGAGGCGTTGTTAAAATAGGTATAGATACATCAAAAAGAAATAAGCTTGCACTTGTCCGGTATGTTCTGGCAAATACAGCATCACTTCCAGGCTAAATCTTCGTGAAATTAAACTATTGTGCGTGAGTTCTTCCACGCGTGGCAAAAGTGAAACCTCTCAAAAATATGAGTGCATGAATGGCAATAGTTTTGCTGCGTACATGAAAACGTGAACGTAATAGATAAGGGGGGGGGGGTGCCAATATCTTGATGATCGATTGTTTTGGTGCAGATAATTTCACATACATACTACTGCAGTGGAGAAGTTTCACTTTTGGGAATTCTTGCGATGCTTTAGCCACAGCTCACGACAACAATAACGGAATAGCACAAAACTTTTTCTAGTAGTACCGTAGATATAATCACACAGAAACACTCACGGGATCTTTGAGACGCATCGTGAACGCCAGCCTGTTTTCTCTGAACGCCTTGAAGCCCAACTGTGGCTGATCGCCGCTCTGCAGGACCGGAACCAAGTTCCCGCCGAATTCCATGAATACGTTCTTGTGTTCCATGACTTCAATATCGCGGCTCTTGGCGATCTCCACAAAGTGCTCTTGATGCTCCAGAGTTTTGTCCTCCTTGTCGTCAGTCATGCAGAAGACCCGAACTCTCGACTCGTGTCGACTGATCCGCTTAGCGAAAACGACAAATTTGGCCATGAAGGGTACGTGTGCGGCTTGCATGTACAGATCTGTGGCCATCCTGGCCGCATCCGAGACATTCCGACAGTCCATCAGCCAGAAACGGGCCGAAACTGTGGTGGTGAAGGAGACGCAGTCTTTTACGAACGTCAGAGGTGTTGAGCCCGTGACATCCTCCCATACCGCCTTGTTTTGACCGCCTGTGTTCCCAACAGGAGTTTTTTTTTTCAATTAAAAATGAAGTAAAGGGTAAC
The DNA here is from genome assembly GCA_949128115.1 of Anaspis maculata. NCBI lineage: Eukaryota > Metazoa > Arthropoda > Insecta > Coleoptera > Scraptiidae > Anaspis > Anaspis maculata. The sequence goes on from OX421963.1 coordinate 42,506,997, forward strand.
TGCTATTGAAAAACAATAAAATTCGCAAACCAATTTTCAAAGTGAAATCAACAAATTTTGGTTCATTTGCTTGAGGTGTTGTAGTAAGGTGTGTTCAGGTGGTAACAACAACTGTCTACAATCCAGAGTGCTGAGATTTATAAGCAGTTGTGAGTGGAAGAAATGTTCTAAAAACACCTTTAGTAGTGTACATTCAATTTATCAGGTCAGTCAAGAAAACCATATTTAGAATACCTACACCGAATTAGAGAATTGAACACGTCACTGATGTACATACAGACGTGTTTTGTACAGCAAAGATTAAAATATATCATGCGGCGGACAAAATTTCCATTTGTAGTTGGTTTTGCTTTGACCGAGGCTTTGACTCATTCAGCCCTAATCCAGTGGCTTCACTTGATAAACATTCCCAAAGCCAACTCCGAATGAAAATTGTGTTGATCAGTGTAGATCGCACGGTAAAAATACGAAATTTGTGATAACCACAAATAATAAAATATTATAGGTTTCATGGGATGTTTTTCTATACAGGTGTCCTAGAATTTATGACAAAAAAAATATCAGAAAAGTCCCTTGTTGATTATATGACTTCCTATAAGTTCTTTTCTTGCAACTTTGGAACCACCGATTAGATTTCAGCGATATTCCGACTTGAGCCAATAATCGTTCAAAACAAATCTCTGTCTAGTTAGAAACACATATACCTCAACCCGGTAATGAATTATTCATGAACAAACTAAAAAAAGTAGAACACTGACAGGCAGAGTCACCACATGAACAGGAATATTTACGGTTATTTCTTCCGCCATCAATTCTGGGACACCTGATGTGCGATTTATTTTTAAAAATTATCGAATTGCTTCTGCGCATCATCACTTTGTATTCTGAAATGAACGATTTTTTTATCGATTTCATCTGGTAGATGTCAGCTGATTTTATTGACTCACTCGGGTACAAAGCAGATGGAAAACCAACCAAAAAAAAAAAACTAAAACTTTACAAATCAGGATAAGTAAGGAAAATATCCAAGAGTTCTCGGAATGACCGTAAAACGAACTGAGCATAGGTAGTGAATAAAGAAAAATAAGCTTAATAAAGTAGTGGAACTAAATTTACCTGATTTAGTTCCTGTTGAAGCAGGAAGTTAAAATAATAGTTTGCAACGGTAAGGACAACATTGACACATTAAGTACATTTTGAACAATCATGCAAAGTAGCACTCAGTATTTCCCCGTGAGAAAACAAAGGGCGTTACTTTTTCTAAAAATATGAAATAAATAATTCTTAAAAATCGACAGTGTGCGGCAAAGTCACATCGATCTTTGACTACTCTTAAGGGCGCCGATCGATTGCTGTGAGATGCGCTCACGCCTTCGTGCTAAATAATCTTATTTTTCAACAGACATTTAGCGTATCGTTGAGGTCAATATGAAAACAAAAAAGATCACAACTCATTCACTGCAAGTTTTTCAATCTAATAAAACAACGTTTGCAAGTTTAAAACAAAAACTCGCAGTGAATGAGCGAAGCTTTCTTGTCTCTTCCAGTATTGACCTCAACAATAAATTTCTGTTGAAGAATACGGATGTTTAGCATGAAGGCGTGAGCGCATTTTATAGTAATCGACCGGCGCTCTCAAGTTTCAGAGGCTAAAAGTGGGCTAGAACACAATCATGTTACCATACAAATCCGATATCTGGACATTCCAGTTTAGACTGGACCGATGCGAAGCTCCTACTGCTCGTGTGATCTCATACTCATCCCATATACCTACCCCTACCGGGTGCCGCAAAATTATTTCACTTTTTTTTTTGAGGGTATTAAATTCATTTTGAGAATCCAATAATATTTACGTTCAAGATACCTATTTTGTTTTGCTTTTGAATGGCACAAATAAATGGAAAAGTAAACTAATTATTGTCATGAAACTCGTTGGAGATCACGACGCGCGAATAGGACACATCTGCGCAATTGGTAGAGCTGTCGTGCTTCGACAGCTTGCCAGTATATACGTGAACGCGGTGGACTTTTCTACAGTCCCCGCGAATGAATTGGTGACCAATGCTGGAATTTACCGAAGATGCCTGGAATATTCTCGAATACAACATGCGAATATAGAAGGTCCAGGCACGGCCAGAGCGAGCCAGATTTGAATTCGCAGCGACAGTGAGCAGATAGATCAGCAAAGTTTAATAGAGCGAAATCTAAGTGCGTCGATCCATTTGACGTGTATTTAGTAGTACGCCGTAATAAAATGTGTGTTTGAAAGTTCATCTCTCAATTATTAAAGTACCCAACGTAAATTCGTAACATTATCCTAGACGTATTTTGATCCTCAAATTGATCCAATATAGTCAAAAATCAATTCCATTGAGATGCTTTTAATTCTTTATTTTATGAGTTTCTGATTCCGTTCGGAAACCTCTGTTGGTGCATTTTTACATAGAACAGCAACATTATCGTTAGTGTAGAAGTTTGAACCTGTGACCGGCCATGCGTGAGGCCGAAAACACAACGGAAGCAGGTTGTGGGCGCCGAAACTGGAAACCAGCAACCTGTTTTCGTTGTGTTCTCGGCTTCACGCATACAAAGGTACATACATCTCCAAACTTCTAGACTAACGTTAGCATTGCTGTTACAGTTTTATGTAAATAAGCCACATGTTTCATCAACATCTGTAAGTAAGGTAAAAAATGCATCGATTGTAATAATGAAATAGAATAAATACAAGGTGTTTTGAAAAAATCTGAACAATTATGCGACCCCTGCGTATATGGCATAAGATGAAAACTATTTTAAAACTACGGGAAAAACCGATGGAGGCAAGTTTTCTATGTACTGAACTATATTAAAGAGGGAGCCTCCCTCCTCTAGGGTGAGGTATAATTTATGCGTTAAACACTAAGTACAGTAGGTACGTACCTACATCTCAATAAAAAAAAAAACATATACTAACATAACTATCCTAGCAGCCTAACAACACGAAAATCCTAAAAAATCTGCAAAACTTCTATAAGCATTAGTAGCTTTGCGTTCGGTTTAGCCTAAATTGGAATGTCCAGACTTCGTATTTTTGGTCTGGTAATACATATACACATCAAACATTCAAAAACTATAGACTTCCGTTTTACATGTTCGAGTTAATTGTAAAAAGAAAACTTCTATGGAATATCTAGAGAACTCCTTCACAGGTTTTCAAGTGCTTATTGTGGTATATTATATGATCTTGTAGAACTGATGAAAAATATTACTCACCAGTGATGGAACACAGAAGTCGTAGGGTGGGAGCAGATCCGGAGTATTGGTTGATCATTCCTTGGGAATGTGCCCTTGGCGCTGGCATGCTCAAAGTTATAGCTTTGTGGAATTTACGCCGTCTCGGCTCTACTGTGACTATGGGCGATACTGCAACGCCATGTCCCAGCAACTTTGATACCAGTTCAGGTTCAATAGCTTGTGCCTAAGGTGATAAATAATCAAAATACATGGTGTCCTTTCAGGAAAAATTATTAATACGATTCATTATTTGTTTGCAAGCAAACATTTTACGCCGACAGCAATTTAAATACCAGACGACAGAAAAAAATACTGGGTTGATCTTGGACATGAATTGTGAGAAGCATGGGGGTGGGCCAGAGAATTCGCGCCCCGGAATCCAAAGCAGTTTAGGAAAATGCTTCAAAAATGTATCAGCAAAGTCTAAAAAAAAAGGATTGATATTGTTTGCGATAAGGGGGATCGAAGGGTGGGGAGGGTGGGGCCTTCACCCCTACTTGGGACTCAAGACTAAAAATCCTGAAACTGAAATTTTCACGAAAAACGCCCGCAAAATAAATCACTGGAAACGAATAATTTTGCTTTCTGTCCTACATCGCATTGGGACGTCTGGAATATTTTGCAATTGTTTTAAAAAATGTAAGACAAAGTGAAAAGCTTTTTTTCTCTCTTCAGTCTGTTCAAACAGGTTTACTGAAATCTCATCAGATTATGAAAATAAGAGTGGACAAAGCCCCTCCCTTTGACCCATATATCCCATGAAAACCCTGAAGAAATGTAACTTTTTTCTCACACATTCGGAGTATTTCCTCGAACTGTTTTGGATTCTGGAGCGCAAATTCTGAGACATTTTGTATTTAGATCTTAGATGATTACCGAACAGTCACTGCAGCAATTCATTGAAAGCGACTTGGTAGGTCATCAAATGTAAAGACAATCTATCAAATGGCATAGATTCGCAGCTTAGGTATTCGACGTCTGCAAAGAATTTATATCTGACCACGTAAGCAAAAACCACGGTTGCCGAAATCACTTTCTACTTTCTTCCGATCGTTTTTTAAAGATTTTTTTCTTACTTGAAGTCCCACTCGTATCTTCTTGGTCAAAGCATTCGGTGGAAAAACGGCTTGGACTAGTGGAACGGCACTGCTGGACACGGTGCCGCCATCTGGACCGATGGCGTGGACTTCTTGCCTAATTCTAGTCACTACAGCGAAATAGTGAGGGAAATCGTTCGTCAGTATTCTCGTAATTCGACTCGTGTGCAGGTCCTCGATTTGTCTTAGTTCTGAAACCGAAGCGAGCGGTCACGTAAAATTCAAAGTGAGCGGTGAGGATAAAACAACCTTCGCCGTCGAAACTGTGATTCAAGACGTCTTGGATGGCTTCTTCGTTGGCTTCCAGAGTGTGCTCTTTCCACGTTTCGCCGTTGTCGGATCGAAGGACCACGATTTCGCGTTGCTTGCCTCGCAGCGAGGCGAAATGCGGTACTTCGATTATTACTGGTCTAAAGTAGCATTGTAATTGGTATCAGTTTAAATTATGACGCTAAATCCCCCAAATCAAAACAAAATAATAATCTGTGATCTAATATTCCCTTCATTGAGATCTACGCCATCTGAACCTAAACAATGACTAAGGTTATTATAAGTTGAATTGGATAATGACTGCGGTCTGTGTCAATTGAGCTTGTCAGTAACCGAGATCTGTGTCAGTTGATCTCAACAATGACCAGTATTCGTGCCCGCTGCAATACTAGAAACTAATGGTGACAAGCGCATTACTGGTGATTTTTGACGTTACGTTCGTGACGAGGAAATTTGAAAATTTTCAATACTCATTTTTCAATATTAACCACTTTCAACTGGTGCGCGATTTCAATGACGCCTGTACCTACGTACATAAACAAATATGGTAGTGGGGACGGTACGCGACGAAAATCCCTTGGATACTGCACTTTTGAGTAGAGTTATGAAACTTGGCACATAGTTTCTAGGGACCATAAGAAGAAATTTCGCCCGATGTTCCAAAAAAAAATTCCGACGGAATCCGTTATATAGGCCCCTTTTTCCAAAATGGCGTCCAAATTTTGAAAATTGGCGATTGGTCGTACAGTGGCGCGCAAAGTATCAATTCGTAACATTTTGACCATAACGAGTTGATTTAAGCCACCCGTGACTCGATCCGTCTGATATTTTGGCCATTTGGGCCTTTTTTCCAAAATGACAACCAAACTTCGAAAGTTGGAATTTTGTCGTATAGTGGCCTGCAAGGTATCAATTCTGGACATTTCGACCATGACAAGTCGATTAAAGCCTACCCCGACTCTACCCAACCTCAATTTTGGCCTCAATACTCAATTATAGTGCTGAATTAGAATTTTTTTTTAATCTTGAAAAGGGTTGTGGAAAACCCGAGGGAAAACCACTTCTTGGACTTTCTGTGTGTCCAACATGTGAGTAATCCGGAGAACAGAATCGATACATTTTATCCGAAGAAATGAAAGGTTCCCCCAGTGGCAAAACATATTTCACGCATGTATAAAACTGTGACAACCTCGGTGACAACCATAGAAAACGTCGGAAGCACATACCTACATACCAACGGCAAGTTGTTTCAGAGAATGTTCATCAGTGCAGAAGAAATTTAGCATGTTGATTATGAATAAATTCTTGCAAGGTTTGATTATCTGCATAAGAGAGCGTCCCACTAATGTAGAGCATCTGAGTCGACTGTGCGCTGATATATGGGGTGCAATTTATTTGGAAATTTGCACGTTTGCACGAAGTATCAGTTCGTAACATTTTGACTATGACGAGTTGATTCAAGCCACCTCTGACTCAATTCGGCCATCGATATTTGGGCCATTGAGGCCTTCTTCCCAAAATGATAGCCAAACCTCGAAAATCGGCAGGTGGTCGTATAGGGGCACACAAGGTATCCATTCCTGCACATTTCGACCATTGCAAGTCGAATAATACCCTTCCCGACTCGACTTGACTCAAATTTTGGCCTCAATCTCCATTTCTAGTCCTGTCCTCCTGTCAGTGAAGAGTGAAGATCTCGTGGCTTCAAAACCGTAAGAAATTTCGAAGTGCAAGTTGTTTGAATATGTGCGGGAAGGGATCGAGATAAGCCGTTTTTGCAGATTTATACGTCGATAAGAGTTGAACTTGGAGAGATTTGAGCAGAAGACAATCACAATGTACCTCTTACTGAATCATAGTACTGTTTATAAACATTTATGCAAGTTTCTAGTGTGTCCAAGGCACAAAGATGGGTCTTAGTTTGTCCCATGTGACACATTTTTGGCAAAAAATGTAGGTACAGTGTTTGATTTTTTGCACTTATAGCCGTGAAGTCCCTCATTATTAAAACCTGTTCCTGAATCGCAATCGGATTTTTTTCTATGGTAGGAAGAATATTATACCTTCGAGAAAAACATTACAGCTTTAGCGCCTTATGTACGTAGCTCTTTTCCAATCTTGGTATATTATGTAAGTGACAAAACGAGTATAATGCAACATGTAGAAATTGGATCACCTACAGGAATTAGAATTGAAAAGGGATTCAGGATAGGTGAGAGTTTTGTTCTTCACCAATGTAATAGATAAAGAAAACAGTAAAGAAGAATGTAGGTGAGCGTCTCGCACAATCGCACAAACGCAAACGTGCAAATTTTCATATAAGTTGTATCCCATATCGGCGCACAGTAGACTCAGATGCTCTACATCAGTGGGACGCTCTCTCATGTAGAAAATCAAACCTTGCAAGAATTTATTCCTAACGAGATTCCTCATCAACATGCAACATTTCTTCTACACTGATGAAAAGTAACCGAAGTCTGAGGTCAGAGAGGCAGAGAGAAGTCCAACCTCCAAACACCACTGAGAAACAGCAAATACACGCGATAGAACGCAGATTCCCCAATTACTTTATGGGTTTGACAGTTTTATACATGCGTGAAATAGGTCTTGCCAGTGGAATGGGGAGCCTTTTATTTCTTTGGAAAAATGTAGTGATTCTGCTCTCCGGATTACTCACATGTTGGACACACAGAAAGCCCAAGAAGTGATTTTCCACAACCCTTCTAAAAATTGAAAAATAAATTTCAGTATCAGCACTATAATTGAGTTTTGAGGCCAAAATTCAGGTTGAATGGAGTCGGGGTAGGCTTTAATCGACTTGTCATGGTCGAAATGTCACGAATTGATACCTTGCAGGCCACTATACGACCAAATGCCAACTTCCAAAGTTTGGCTGTCATTTTGGAAAAAAAGGCCCAAATGGCCAAAATATCAGACGGATCAAGTCAGGGGTGGCCTTAATAAACTGGTCATGGTCAAAATGTTAGGAATTGATACTTTGCGCGCCACTGTACGACCAATCGCCAATTTTCAAAATTTGGTCGCCATTTTGAAAAAAGGGGCCTATATAAGGGATTCCATCGAAATTTTTTTTGGGAACATCGGACAAAATTTCTTCCTATGGCCCCAAGAAACTATGTGCCAAGTTTCATAACTCTACTCAAAAGTGCAGTATCCAAAAGCGTACCGACCCCACTATGGGTTTTATGTGAACTATTCATATGAAAACTCAAGCCGACACAACCTTGCAGACTGGGAAATTTAGCGCAGATCATTTTCAACGTTCAAGATGAAAGAACTCACCCCAAAAATTTGGCTCCGACGGGTGCCAACTCCAAAATTCTGCTGGCCAGAGCCTCGCCTTCCATCAAAGGCGGAGGATGTGGAGTCCTTTGCGGCCGAACGTACCGACACGTAATTCTTGTGGGGCTCGAAGCACAACGTGGAGGTACTATTACCCTCACTCCAGAATGACGGCACCCCCTCATTGCCCCTCCTCTAGCATCCACCAAGAACGACACCAAAAAGCTGCGGAACCAACACATGATCCGCTGTAATACTCGCATGCACCAATCGCAAAAAATCAACTTTTTCTACATCAATTTATACAGCTGCAGGTAAATACCAATAATGCAAAATGCTCCCAATTTTGTTACAGTCTCCCAACAGTGCTAATTACCCTAAATGAATTGTGTCACCCTTGATGTTGCACTTTTATTTTTGGTTATTATATGCTTTCAAAAAATCGTGAAAAAGACCAAGTTGAAAATGGACTAATCTACCAGTGAAGCATACTCAATATATACACTGTACAACTTACTTTATCCAACACGGAACACTGTAGACATTACATGACAACAAACAAACCATGGTTAGTTTTTCAAGCGGCTTTTTACTAGAGATGTTCAATTTCACTTTTATCAATAAAAAATCAATAATCTATGAAATTGAACAGCGGTCGTGTACATATTAAATAAATTTTACAACATTAAAGAGAAGCCCTCGTATTTACAGATACCTACGTGTTAAAACCAAATAAACCCATCGACTAAATTAGCATAAAAGTTGGGCACACATGTTAGAAAAATGTTTAGGGTGCTGCATTCAGTGCATTAATTTCGGTACTACAAGTTAGTACCATTAAAAAGGTACCTTTCTCTGCACAGCCCTGATCCTTGACCTTTGGGACCCAGAAGTTTCAATGTATGTAATAGATTGGACCACTCTTGTCTGCATAAGCTTTAAATACATACACACTACAACTACAACATGTCACACTACCATACTAATTCAAGACAATTTAATCACATTCTACGGTTTAAAAGCAAAAAGAAACTTGACGAAGACAAATTGTCTTGACTGAATTTTATGTCTTCATACTTCTATACAAAAAAAATCCTCTTATCCGTAAGCATTACTAAACATTATTTGTTTTAGCACAAATCTTTTTTCAAGTTTAAGCAAGTTTCTCAAATCAAAGTAATATTAACTTGTTTTAAGTAGTAATCAAAGTTAGTTTTTATGGAAAAAACTAAGCACTTACCCAACGGTAATTGGTTGCCTATTGATGTCAATGTTGTCAGCTGCTGAGTTAACGTTTGTGGCATAATATTCTTTGACAAGTTGCGGATTGATGATAAGTTCATTGCTTATATGTGATGGAGCTGAAAAAGTCCAATTTCCAAATTATTAACAAGGAAGTGGAATAAAAACTAGTTTGTCGGGGGGGGGGGACCACATAACCCTATGTCGAATGAAGCCGTTGGTCTTTCCAAAAAGATGCCAAATGTTCATGCTGCAAGGTCGATGTAAAATTTTCAGCCGATAGTTGACAGCTCCATTATCAATGCCATTTTCAGCATTTTCTACAGTATTTATTGACATGTTTTAGAGCCAATGTCAGTGTATGTGACGGGTTGGGATAGTTAGGTGGAGTAAAAGTATATGACTAAGTTGCGTATTAGCGCACGATGACACAAACAAGTGTATGGACCAAGGAGGTTATAATTATAGCAGGAGGGAACATGAGCTCAAAAAAGTGAAGCCGTGTGACGTCACGTTCTGGGTATGCAACCCGTAAGTTATGAACCACACGAAGGCACACGACCACGAGTCACAGAGGTCCATCCCACAGAATCATGAATCTGTCACTGCGAAAAGCGTAGTGACAGAATCAGTCAGTTTTTGTGTTTGTGTTTTTCCTTTGCCAATTTCTCATTTTCATAATGGCGGAATCAGTAGCTTTCATGGCTTTTGGATGCCGAGACCACTAGCGGTCACCGCCCAGAAAGAAATTTTTCGAGCAGAAAAAGCAAAAGGGCATAGCGTAGCAGAAATGGAAAGCAGAACAGAAGGAACAGAGATGAACAGAAGCAGGTGCAGATAAACAAGTTACAAGACTCTAGATATGCCAAACCAAGAATACAAAGACCTACAAGGCAAAGTGCCTAGATGCACGCTTAATCCAAACGTGAAGGCTGGAAGCAGCGATTTGCAAGGTTGGGGTGTGGTGATGGGGTACAGACGAGTAGCTACTGGAAGCTTCCAGGGTATATCATGTTGTGGAAAGGAGTGAGACGATGGAGCACTTGAGGTCATGTCAGGAATCGCTGAAGGAGGGCAGAACTCTGAGGCAATTGTTGGGAGATGACGAAAAGGGGCTGAAATGGATGACAAAGATTGAAAGAAAACAGAAGAGGTGCAACACTGATGATGACAAGATGTGGCAGTCGAATTTTGTTTTATATTTATCAACATCTTTTTATTTTGCGGCGTAGTGTGAATAATACAAATAAAAATGTAACATTCTCATAAAATATCAACAATAAAACTCAGTTCTTTCTCGACATTGAGTATCAAATTTTTCTTGATGTATGAACTTCTCATCGTCTCTTGTCTTCAGCGAGCGTTCTTCCTTTATTCCAGCTCAGTCAATTTTCTGTTATTTATCTTACTGTTGCGTCCTATGCTTCTTTTTGTCTTTCTTGATTTCTTATTCCTGTCATTCTCGCTTATCGTTCTACTGATGGTCTATCCTCGTTCATGCTCTCTAGGCGTCCTCAGCAACTCAGTTGTCTCTTATCTACAAATTTTGTTGCAGGCCTCATCTTAGCTCTTTTACTACTCGGGATTACGAATTGTGTCTCCTCACTATTTTTTTTTACTCCGCAGACGCATACTTCATCCCCGTTGCTTCACGCTCCTTCTGCATTCTCTTAGATAAGACCTCCATGTCTCACCTGTGAGTCATCAGTCAGTACTGATCTGAAAATCGTATTATAGGTACTTTCAGCTTGGTCTTCTTTGTTACTTCTTTTTTATTCATTAGTGTCTTAGTAGTACATATTACTGGTGGTATTCTTGTACAGACTTTTTATAGCACTAGTTAGTTTCTTTTTCACTCCTCGTTGCTCTCTGAATTTTTTGATGCATTGTGAAGATGAGGCTTTGCACGCTACCTTTTTATCGGAGTCCACTCTGAGTGTTCAGCAACGTTGGCTCTATTGTCTTTTTCAGTTTCTTTCCCAGTAGTTGTATATTTGCATTGGCATGTTCAGCAAGGTGATGCATTTATGGTTTGCACACTCGTTAAGAACCCCCTTTTCTTTTCTATGCTTCATATTGTAGATTTCCAGCAGCAATCTTTTTCCCTCTTCTCCCAAAGCTATTTATTATCTCTGATGTAAATTTATCATGTCCAGGAGCTTTGCCGTTTTTCAGTTTCAGGAATGCTTTTGTTCTTTCAGGTCTTCTGTTAGCGTCCCTTCATTTCTGTCTTCGATCGTATTTTCTTTGTTAATGTCGTTTCATCAGTCTACCTTGGTTGTGCACTCAGTAACTCTTGGAAATATTCACTCCATCTTTCCATTACTTCTTCAGAGACCACCAGTAGTGCTCGATCCTTCCTTATTGATTATGGAATGTTCTGGTGAGGTTCAGAGATCTTGAATATGGAAAAGTTATTTTCAATTGTAAATTTTCAAAGAGATTTACTCAAGTTTCAATAATAATTCTTGGGCCAAGCAGTATCGTTCTTCTGATTGATCATTATTCTGTGGTTTTTTAATGCCTTTCATCATGGTGCTCTAAACTAAGATCTAGGCCTCCTAAAGCTAAGCCTCACATCATATCCATTTCATCAAATCATCACCTATGCACAAAAGAACTTGAAGGTTGACTAGGTCGAGGCGGTCATACTTCAAGTGACTTTTTTCTTTATTCACTTTCTTCTTGAGTAAAAGGCAGTATCTTCTCTTCGATCGTGCATGTGAAATCCAAAAATAGGCATCCTTGAATTTGGAAAGATAAAACCAATATTATCAAAATTTTGTGGCATTTTTGACTCTCAATTACCTAATTGACTTGCTTCCATTTTATAAGTATGAATTATCCAGTGTAGGTGCACACTAGTACAACACACACGTAGGTCCGTACGCACAATATTGGTCACTGTACTAGGTTAAATAGGTAGGTACACAGCAGCTGTGCACTGGGCAGTGCAGGAGGCATACTTTGGCTTGCTCGAGCTTTTCATTTGTTTGGTCTTCCATGAGTTTGCAAGGCGGTTATGTCCTTTTCAATTCGGCACTGGACAAGGGCACACGTCGTAGAGGATACAATCAAATCATTTGGAGCTGCAAATCTTGAATTGGGCATATTCGTAACTTCAAAATTTATTGTTCCAGGTTCACTTACTTGTGCAACAGTATTTTCTAATTTGGATTGTCTTCTGCTTGGAAAAACTATCTCTGAACGGCGATCGCTGTGGTTTTCACATTCGAAAACCTCAAAAGCGATTGAAAATGCCACATTGAAGAGCGAAACTGACAAATGAAAAAATTTAACCACAAAAACGAATGATATGCTGTCACTTTGCTGTATAATTCTGTGGGATAGACCTCTGTGATTCGTGTGCCTTCGGGTGGTTCATAACTTACGGGTTGCATACTCAAATACATGATTTCCCCTCACCCCGTTCCGCATCAAATTTCCTCGCCTACAAGCTGGGTTACGTTCCCTCCTTATATTCTAACCTCCTTGGTATGGACAAATAATGAGAACGAAAATTTGAAATAAAAATATATCTGTTATCAATATTGGACGAAACGAACGAACGATTAACGGCCAAATTCAGAGACGCCACTCATCCTACACTCTCACTCATTCTTCACTCAACTTACTCTTGACACAATGGGATTTTGAAACCATTGTGTTGGGTCAAGTTGAGTGAGAATTAAGTGTGGGTGTAGGTTGAGTGATGACTTTGAATTTGGCCCTAAGGCTCTCTTTAATTGCTTACAGGGCCAAGAACTTTGTAGAAAGGAGGAAGAAAGATATGATGGGTGCGGCTTACAGCGCGACGAGCTAGAGGGCACGACAGTATCCCTAACTACTTTCATTAATTGATATTCACAACTAAAATAATAGAAAGAACTAAATAAACAACCGTCCCTGCTTCAAAAGTTCCTCTCCCCTTAGGGCTTCACTTTTCCGTCTTTTCCTCACCCACAAGCTGGGATATGCGGTCTCCCTAGTAATAATTGTGCCAGTTCCTTGGTCACAAATAATGTTAAAATTGTTCTGTACTTACCCATAGAGTTTCTGTAGTCTTTCTCATCGTGTGTCACATCCATCCGAGAATCGTCTCCCAAAGATTTCATATCGTCCATCGTCATGTATTTGTATTGCTGCTGATCGCCAAGAATGGGGTCGTCGCCTAAATAGATCATTTTAAACTTCAGTAACAATCTAGGATAGCGATATTACGTAACATTTGAAAAAAAACGGTGCGAACGTTTAAAGTTTTGCCTTCAAGTGCAGTTGAAAAACTATAAATTCAAGATATCGAGGAAAGCTTCGATTTAATTAGAGATAAAAGAAATATACAGGGTGTTTCAGTGACCTTACATAATACTTTGGGAGGTGATTCCTCTCAAAAAAAATAAGTCGAAAAGTAAGAGTAATTTTTTTCCTAAAGTGCTCCCTGAAGAAGTCACAGCTCCTCAAAGGTACAAAATGCAACAAAGTTTTCAATTATTTGCTCAAAAGCTGTCGAAGATTTGTTCAATCCTAAACTTTTATTCCTCTTGCATTTTTTCCGTAGGATGCATCGTTCTGAAGTAAAAGTGAAAAAACACGGACGTGTCATGAATAATTTTCAACATAATCCCAATCCCCTCTAATTTCGCTGCCACTGGTTAGATTTGTTTAGAACTTTGCATGTACATTTGCACTGTTGAGAAACTTCTCTATACCAAATTTGAAGTTCCTACCTTGGACGGTTTTTCAGCAAATAATTTAAAACTTTGTTCAACTTCGTACCTTTGAGGGGCTGTAACTCCCTTAGGAACCATTTCAGGGTAAAATGTTACTCCCACTTTTCGACTTATTTTCTTTACAGGAATCACCTCCCGAAGTATTATGCAAGGTAACCAAAACACCCTGTATAGTAAGTAATCAAAATCACGTGCACATATTGGGTGGTATGCATAAAACCGTGCATAAAACGAAGTAGATGCTGCTACCAACTACGATTTTGTAAGAGCTGACAAGCAAATTTTCCGTAGCAACTCCTCCAAAATTGTAGTATGTAGTAGCATCGACTTCGTTTAATACATACCACACAACGTATGTAACGGGGTACCGTAGTATTCGTTATTGTAAGTCATGCTTTAGTTCAGAGAACAAATTCATGTGCAATTTTTTGAAACATGAAAAAGATTGATTATTAAACGCCTCCACATTAGCAAAAATAATTGTAAATAGCAAAGGTGCAGTATTTTACCATAATCTGTAATAAAAAAAATCGCTTCGAAGTTATGATGCATTTCTAAATATTAAATTAAGCACACTTCCACTTTGGCATCCTAGAAGGTACATCTGGTTGGTCCTCAATGTTCACATTATGGTTCACCTTCATGCCAAGTGAGTAATTTATTCCCACTAATAATCATCTTATCATTTCCTAACGCCCTATCCCTATACCTACTATACTGATACTCTGTGTCAAACTGGAAGTGTGCCGAATCGGCAATAGAGGCTGAGTGCAAGACTCGGGTCGGCACGGCATCTTTTCAAGTGCAAGTTCACAAGTTGCACTGCATGTTCACAATTTGCAAAACTCGCCTCCATACTTCATACCATTTCATACATTTCAGAATCTCAAATACTGTATCGAGCCTCCAAGTGAAGTTCCCCTCAAGTAGTCTCTGGGAATAAAAACGTAGGGCTTGGATAGATCCTAAGAAGGTGTGTAAGTGTGTCAGCAATGTTGAAAATGAAAACTCATTATAAAGTCAAAGACCTACATTTTATTAGCTCACCTACTTTGACGGGAGATTTACTTGTACGCTTGATATAATCCCAGTAAAAATTAGGTTATTACAAAGGGTTAATTGAGAAACATTAGAGACAGCAAGGATGAAAACACTTAACAAAAAGCTACCAGCTACCAAGTGTTAGACAGAGTTAGAAACTTACGTGTATACGTCATTTGTCCTTGGTAGAAAGGTAGATAGACGTGCTGCGCATGCGTCGGTCGCCCATAAGCCACGAGCGGCTCGTCCACTCCGCCTGCATGCAACAACCACCACCACCCTTAGCTTTTGCCTCAACGGGTTTTTTAGACCTTTACACAAGTACTTTTTTCAAAAATTTAAGGAGATCAAAATGAATTTCCAAAAATAATCCCGGCGAATTTGCGGACACTCTGTGGCGGGTGGTTATTACTGGTTTGGTTCAAAATACTAACAGTTTGGAGGGGGAGAAGTCCAACAATTTCTACCAGTGATAATGTTATTTGGAGAAGACAAGAAAATTAATTTCCACAAAAATTATACACATAAAGAACCAAGGCATGGGTATAACCAATTTATAAGCGAAACAACACTTGGCGAAAACGAACATGAATAATACTGACCACCTTCGTCTTCGGAGTCGGACATGAAGGTTTCCTGCATGGCTTCGGGCGCAACCACTTTGTACTTTTCTTCGATATTTACCGTCGTCGTGGTGGTGATGTTGGTTTCAGTGACGACTTTCAGTTCTTCGACTACGCTGATGTAGCCCAACTTGTTGGCGATTCCCAGAGCGGTTTGTCCGTTCTAGAAAAACTCATCAATCAAATTTGTGCTGGGTAATATGGCATGGACACATAGTGCCACAGGCACACAGTTCCATGAGTTTGTCAAGCCGATCGGCAATGGAGCTCATGAGACTGTGCCTGAAGGAGAAGTGTTCCTGAAACTCACATTCGTGATAGCGTTGGGATCTGCTTTGTTCTTCAACAATAAGCTGATGACGAGCACGTGTCCTTGTTGAGCAGCCTGATGCAAAGGCGTGTACCCAGCACTGGTCACTGGATTGACCTCAGCGCCTTGTTCGATGAGCAATCGTACAATGTTGACGTGCCCATGGTGGCAAGCCACGTGGAGCGGAGTATACCCGGCTTTTGTCTGCACATCCTTCTGTGCTCCCGCCCGCAACAGCAACTGAGCGACCGGAACGCGGTCTTCTTGAGCGCAAAGGTGCAACGGAGTCAGCCCGTTCTTGGCGGCGCGATTCGGATTGGACTGGTGCTCCAAAAGCAAGGAAGACATATCCGAATGACCCTCTTGCGCGCTCAAATGCAAGGGCGTGAATCCGGCTTTAGACTCGGCGTCAGATTCGGCGCCGTACTCCAAAAGCGTCGTCGCGATGTCCATCTGGTTCTTGCGAGCGGCGATGTGGAGCGGAGTGTGGCCGTTTTTGGCGACGGCATGAGGGGAAGCACCTTTATCCAGCAGAAGCAAAGCGACCGGTTGGTGGTCGTAATGGGCGGCCACGTGGAGCGGAGTGACTCCGTTTTTTCCCTGCGCATCA
Source organism: Anaspis maculata (assembly GCA_949128115.1). Taxonomy (NCBI): domain Eukaryota; kingdom Metazoa; phylum Arthropoda; class Insecta; order Coleoptera; family Scraptiidae; genus Anaspis; species Anaspis maculata. The sequence goes on from OX421963.1 coordinate 42,523,499, forward strand.
GCGGGGGCGTCCCTCTGGAGAAGAAGCCTGGCCACGTTCAGGTGACCATATTTGGCAGAAAGGTGCAAGGGTGTGAAGCCTTTTTTCGTGGTGGCCGAGAGATCTGCGCCGTTGTCCAGTAAAACTGAGGCGACTTCCTCCTGGCCTTCTTTGGCCGCAATGTGTAAAGGCGTGTACAGATCTTTAGTTGCTGCTTGTGGTTGAGCACCGTGTTGCAACAAAAGCATAACAATGTCTACATTTCCTAGCCTCGAAGCGACATGAAGCGGTGTTTGCTCTTCTCTGGCCCGAGCATCCACGGCGGCGCCGTTCCTCAACAGTATTCTTATAATGTCCGTCTGAAAATTGAACATTGAGAGTTTTCAAATTTTTTGCGTCACAAAGGTTACGTCAAAAATCACCACTAAGACGCTCGTTAGTTTACAGCATTTCAACGGGCACAAATTTTAGTGATTGTTAAGCTGAACTGACACAAATCGCAGTTACTGACACAGTCATCAGTTACTGGCAAGTTCAACTGACACAGACCTCAGCCACTGTCAGTTCAACTGACACAGAACTGAGTTTAAACAATGCGCATTAATAGCAAAATTAAAACTAGATGCAGCAATTCGACCAACTTACCTGGTTAGCCCTCGCTGCTAGGTGAAGAGGAGTTTCACCTCGCACAGTTGGAATGTCGGGACTGGCGTCGTGTTGCAACAAGTAGATGACAATGTTCATGCAACCCATGAAACTAGCGACGTGAAGCGGCGTTAAGCCACTCTCGGTCGTAGCACCAATACTTGCACCGTGTTTGAGGAGGAGTTCCACCATTTTGATGCGGTTCTTTTTACAAGCGATATGCAGAGGAGTGAAACCATTTAAAGCCCGAGCATTCGGGTCTGCACCGCGATCCAGCAGGAGTTTCGCAACTCGGACGTGGCCGCAATGAGCTGCCACGTGCAGAGCCGTCAAGTAGTCGACGGTTACTTCGTCGACGGGAGCACCGTGATAGAGGAGGATCCTGGCGGCGTCGACGTGCTCGCCTTGAGCTGCCATGTGAAGTGGAGCCAGTCCATTCTGGAAGCAGTTTACCCATGATAGTAATCGACTTCAGCTGCTCTTGTATCAAAATTTTTCAGGCTTTGGTTATTGTGCAGATTCAAAGGGTTTCAAAGCGAAGATTTTCGACAGTTTGCACTTTTTCAACAAGATCATGTTTGGTCAGTATTGGAACGGTTCAAATATTTCAATAAAAACGTCAAGTAATACCTACGTGGTATTATTCAGTGGGCTCCGTCTCTGGCGTCAAACCCAGAGGTCCGGAGTTCGAATCCCACCGGGGCAGGTGACTTTTCTCTATGCGCTCTCTAGTACTTTGACGTGTACTAACCGAGCGGTCACGTCAAGGAAAAAAGAGTCACACGGAGGAAGTCACCGAAAAAAGGGCGCTAATGGGCGCTTTCCACCTATACGGTACAAATATCACCAGACGGAACATGTTTTATAGTTTGGCAGACAGTTTTAGGAGGTGATCCAATGAACGGCACAGAACTGGGTAAGAACACGTAGATGGAAAGCACCGGTTTGGCACCCGCACATGCGTAAATGGCAGGTGTACCAAACCTAGGGATAGGTGGAAAGAACCCAATAAGCATGTACTTGATGCGCCCCTAAACACTATATAAAAAAAATACCTACTTGAGGTTCAAAAAGTTCTCCCTCGTCGACAAAGTACTTATACAGTGTGATTCAAAAGTGTCGGAGCATCTTGACGCTGCGTAATATGGAGGTGTAGTAGAGTGCTAGAGAATTATTTTAAAAATTCCATGTCTTTTAATTTTGAAGTTATGGAGTGACAAAAGTTGGTCCTTCGATTGCTTCTATTTCCGTTGTTTCACAAATTGTAGTAAACTGTTTTTGAAAAAATAATGGTACCAAAAATCAACCTCTGAATCTGTATTGAATTTCTATGCAGGGTGTATCATAAAACTACAAAAACCTAGTTTTCCAAAAAAAAACAGAAGCAAAAGAATCCTACTGAAATAAATTGTTTTATAGTTATATTGTGCTCTACATAGGTTATGGGACCAATGTGGCTGTTATCAGGCACCTTAAGAAAAATATTATTTCCAGGGTTCACTCACCCTGTATACAAAACAGAAATTCTTAGCATATTCAGAGGTTCATATTTCTACTCATTGTTTTTCAATAAACAGTTCACTAAAATCTTTTGAAACAACGAAAGTAGAAGTGATCAAAGGACCAACTTTTGTCCCTCCATAACTTCAAAATTAGGAGACAGACTTTTTTTACAACTTCCCAGCACTCTACTACACCTCCATATTACGCACCTTCAAGGTGGTCCGACACTTTTGAATCACCCTGTATGTATACTTGGGGCGAACTTTCACGCCTAAAGGTGCGTTCAGTCAGCTTATTTAGCCGCAAGTTTTAATTTTAGTCGCAAGCCCTGCGACGCCCATTGGCTCTTATGGACCAGCCTCCTCGGAACAGCCAATAAGTGATGCAGCGCTTACGGCTAAAATTAAAATTGCGGCTAAATAAGCTGACTGAACGCACCTTAAGAGACGAGCTCTGAAGTCATACTCAAGTATAAGCTTGACCTCAAGCAAAGACTATGGATAAATACTTATTATCTACAAGCGTTAAATAATACCCGTCACTTTTAGCACGTCGTCATGGGCGACGTGAAAAAATGATGATTCTGCGCATTCCTGTCATATTTTCAATAAATTCTGACATTTACCAAACATTTCAAAGACCATTGTAGATAAAATCCTGTACGATACACGCGTTAAAAGTGTCTTATTTTGCTCGCGGGGTTGCTCTACTCGCTAATGCTCGTTTCGCAAGCGTCCCCGCTCACAAAATAATACCTGTCACTTTTAACACTCGTATCGTAAATAGCTATTACTTGTTCCGAATATGAAATGATAAAGCATATCTTCGGGGGAAGAGGACACTCGAATAATTTACTCGTAATTGTGTTTTGATTCAAATTGAATAAATGTTTGCCCACTGTTATGAAATAAAGGAAGAAGATGATTTGGCATGAGTGTGTCTAGACAGAGCTGCAGCCCATTATCTATCCACAAAGCTTGGGAATAAAGTCGGGAGCGAACTGAAGTTTTTCCAAAGTTTCAGCAGCAGTGTATGCATTAGGTATCACTTGGAAAGATGTGCTGGGGGGGGGGGGGAGAAGATACATTGTCTGCTTATTCTACGTGTATATAGCGACAGAGGAAATTTCTCGCAATGTTCTAAGAAACCAAACCGACATTATTATGAGTCGTGATGATTCACGAATCAGAAGTTCCTGTGTTCTTTACGATGTATTTTTCTATATGGAATCTATTCAATTTTTGGTCCAGAGTAGACTTGATATACACCTTGTCTTTTGATTAGAAGCATTTCGTTTCAAATCCGCAGTCCAAAATCGCCCGTGTAAAGGATAATGATAATATCGCAGTAGAAATACAATAAATCTGAATTTCACGGCCAAAACATGAAGAAAATATTGGAAAATCTATAACGGTAAAATGAAAATTAAACAAGCACTTTGGGCATGTTTCCACCATTTCCACTCCAGCGAAGCAAGAGCCCATAAAAAATTCTAATAATTAAACGCCTCAACTGTAAAACAATATGGTTTGGTCAATTTTGCCGACTAAAAATCTTCATCCGAAAATATGTTACAATAATACAAGGCCTCGATAATATCTGACAATACCGTTGATAATAATACGTATTCAATTTTATCTCTCATGTTGAATTTTATTTTATACATCTACGATAGGACGAAAAGAATGTGTGCCTATTCCACTCTAATATCTCCCTACCTTTCCAATCGACCGATCCAAATCCTCTCGAGTGTAATATGGAACACGGCACACAAAGAAACGTGAGCTTTTCATTTGGACTTCTGACGGGATAAAAGAAGCTTTTAATTTGAAATGTAATTCAAATACATATAGCGTTTGATTAATTCTCTTCTCGTAGAAGCACTGTGCCAAACTGGCTTTGTAACAGAAATGAAATATAATAATTACCGAGAATATTGCCCGTATATTATCAACTTTTCCAGAAATCCGTAGAGCATAGCGTAGCTTAGAGAAGCGACAGTAACAAGCCATTCAACTGTTACGTCCAGATCATGAAACTGGAAGTGCCATTTTCAGAGAAAAAGAATGAAATCGCATCTCAGTATGAAATCCACCAATGTTGAAGTTGCCAAACTCAACTCTCGTTCAAAATATAAAATATACCTACAGGGTTCTTGCAAGAACTTAATTTCAAGAACTTTGATTCATTAAATAATCATAGAAGTTGTTTACAATAATAGGTCCACCAAAAAATTCAGTTCAAAAATATGTTAGTTCTTCAATTAAAGATCAAAGTTTGAATTCAGTTTTGCTCGTCGAAAACATACTTGATAAATTTTTAAGGTCTACCATCCTGCGACGCAACCCATAATCGCCACCATGACTCATCAAGTTATCAATTTGCCAAATTCAAATTTCGTACGCCACATGTTTTTCACGTGATGAATTTTCCGTTTCTACAATGGGCGCAATAGATCCTTTCAGTCTGTGGTCATGGTCACTAGTCATTTCAATCCGCATTTGGAAAACACTTTGTGGCGGAGGAAATTATTGCTCAAATAATTATAAAATTAATTAACTCTGTGAAACAGACTACAGGGCGATTTTTTCTAATCAGTGAATATGTTTCAAAATTTTATTTACTCCACAAGGTGTCATAAATCTTGTAAATACAGTTTTGTTAAAAAATGCACGCATAAAATTGTCATGGAAATGAATCGTGTTACATTTGTTGTTGCTTCACATATACCCAGTTTAAAAATTTCTTGAAATTTGAAATTTTTGGGGTGTTTTTGGAAAAAAAATGGATTGTCAAGATTTAGGTCGACTCAAATACCTGTAAAGTGAATAAAATTGTTCTAAAGAGTTTACTACAATCGTTTTAGATACCCAAAATAAGGGGGCTTATTGCTTATTGTCAGTTTGAGCCCCATATAAAAAAAACTGTTTTTTTCCAACACTTTCTGAATCATGACTGCCCTGAACTAAATTTTCGCTAATATTGCGACACCCTGTAATATGAGTTGATCTATGAAAGTAATTGTTTTTTTTTTTACAAAAACGTTCATTGTTTCCTGCTGGTAATAATCAGTTTGCGATCGCCACGTGCGTACGACGTAATGCAATGTGAAACGTCAAGTTTCCCTTGTAAGTTGTAAGGTAAGTAAGTAGCTTGCCCTTTGTTACAGACCAGATTTCACGTGAAATTTGACGTTACGTCGTACAACGTAGAGATCGCAAAATGACTAAAGTAATGTACTTATGTTACGGCCGAAACTTGTAGGACTCGTTTTTTAACAAGTCCTTGAAGTTTTCGGACGGCAAGATGCAAGAGGGCACAGCAATTAAAAAAATGGCCTTACTTAATTGTGAACATTATGACCTTACTTCATGGGGAACATTCAGCTTACCTTCGTTTTAGCATGCATCGGGGCTCCATTTTCTAACAGCATGTCTACGACCAGGTCGTGACCTGACCTAGCAGCACAATGCAGAGGCGTGAGTCCGTCTCTGGTTTTCGCTTGGATGTCGGCGCCTTTAGCTACCAATAGCGTGACCATGTTGATTTTTCCCCACTTGCTGGCCACGTGCAGGGGCGTAATGTTGTGTTTTGCTGTGTAGTTCACGTCGGCCCCTTTGTCGTACAATAACGACGCCACTTTGTCGTTGCCATAATGGGCCGATATGTGCAGAGGAGTGAATCCACTCTTGGACGTCACGTCTGGATTATGGTCGTTCTAGGATAAATTGTGATTGCATTTTAGTACGTAAGAATAATAGTAATATCATTTTTCGGGGATCATGAAAATTGTCATATTTTACGAGAATGCATGCATGCATGAAATAACAGCCAGAGCTTTCGAATCATTATTAATTTGCCATTCGGTTTCCAAAATTCAAAAACCAAATAAATTATATCTCTAAAAGCCAGCCATATTTATTTATTTATACTGGACGGATTTAACACCATAATGTAACTTTGTAATACGAATGGAAAACTATCCATCAATCATAACGTGGCGGCCAAAAAATGTCTGAAATGCTCATGAGCAACGAGAGTCTTTTTTTAATGACATCCATACTTTTTAACCAACTCTGATAAGGAAACTCTAGGTTTGTTTCTTTGTCCTGCTCTAACTTACTCCAGAGCGCTTAGAGCAGAAAATAGAGCTGTCTGATTGGTGATTGCTAGCAACGTCTGCTCCGGAGTAAGTTAGAGCAGGACAAAGAAACAGACCTTCTGTGTTCAACACGTTGATCTCGATTAAAATTTATAAGGTGATAAAATCAACTTGATCAACGTTCTTACCGAACAAATGGTTCCTAAAAACAGTTTCATAATAGAGCGTTCATCATGACATTGTTGTTTCCAGTAGCCATTATGATAGCAAAGTACAAGAAAATTGTCAATGCTCTGGGTAAAAAAAATGTTATCTCCATCAGATTCAGATGAACCGTATTCGAGTTGTGAGTTACAGCCGAAATTCTGAACTCTCGACTGATACATACCTGTAATAATAAAGCCGCCGCTTTGACATCGTCCTTTTTCGCGGCGATATGCAGGGCCGGCAACCGCACTTTTCCCCTCGTGTCGTTTTCAAGCAGCACGGCCACGACCTTGTCGTGGCCCTGTTGCATCGCCACGGCCAGAGGGGTGAAACCATCCTTGAAAAAAGAAATGAAAGCCAAAGTGTTAAAAGCGAGTCAACTCTTCCATCATGACGTAGAAGAGATAAAAATGTGGTATCAATGTAAATCCTATCGTAACTTAATGGTTAATTAACCATCAGACTGGGGAGACCTAATTGACCCAACTGAGCTGATGAACATATATAAAAACAACACACATACCATACACTGTAACTTTTATTTTTAAACTGTGAAATTGTAAAGGTTTCAACGCTTCAATCTTTCATATTAGTGCTTCTAATAAATTTAACTCGAATTTTTTTGAAGCACGGCAGTTGGTGTTGTTATTGTCGGATTTTTTCCTGCTGCAGAGAATGTACTAATGAGACATGTTTGAAAATATAGGTCGTCGCTAAATTAGCTTCAGTCATTTTCTCTCAGTTTGTCGCAGCTTCCGCACTCACATCTCATGCGGTATGTTTAGCGAAATTCCAAAGCAATGAATGTCAAAGGGCCTTTTATGGAGCTACAGTCCTATTTTCAGCAGTTACTTTTATTTAAAACATTGCTGGCAGCCCTGCTTTTTTATGACACACATCACATTATACAAATGAATCAAGTTACTTTAAAAAAAGTTTACTAATGCAATAAACTACCGTATGATCAAAAACTTTTCTCCTCTAGGCAGGCTGTGGCCTGGCCAAAATCAGCCCCGTTTGCCTGCCAATGACCAGACCACAGTCTGCCTAGAGGAGGCACGTTTTTGATCATACTTGATCAGTTTTGATTATCGGTTGATGATCAATCCCTAAACTGATCAAAACTGACATTCAAGAACGATCCAAGCAGCTAACATTTTAGAAATCCAGCCGACTTCCTAGCAGAGCCGTATGAATTATTTCGCTCCCAACTGTACATTTCAAAGGTTTATTTCCATGTATAGATGTTCCTAACATTACGCAAGTGATAGTTTCAGTTGACAAAAATACATTTTTCATCACAACTGTGTCGTCAGAATCGTTTCATCACAACTAGAAAAATGTGCGCATTACGAACGTTTGAGAACCACTGGGCAACTATAACTACGGCAGTGGCAGTGGTATCTCTCTCACCCATATCATGTCAGGCCACGAACAGCCACTTTAATTTTTATAAACTTCATGGAGCTGTCATAACAAACTTTTGCATTCGAACTCAAACCAAAGTTGAAACACAAACGCGTATGAAACTATTCGCGACAACCAGCCGGTGAGTTAGAAAGTCACCTCAAAATCTGGTCAGTCAGTTGGGTCAGTGGTCAGTTTAACTTTGATGCAACTTATGATGACAAACTGAGTGACTTGAAAAGTCAATTAAACCTTCAGGAACACCTAATGGCGGTCCAACGCCCTGGGATCCAACGCCTGCTTTCTGGATACTCAATGGGGAGTCATTAAAATCATAGAAATCGCAGCAGAGTGATTCCGTTTATTCTTGGATAAAAATACCTACACCTATAATAATTCTTGAAGCAAAGGTCTTGAATAGTAAAAGGCCCGACATAAGTGTTTTATTATTCTCATAGCAGACCTAAAAATAAAGTGAATTATTCATTCCAATTATTTAGCTAATGACCGTATTTCAAGGTGAAGTGCATCTCAACAGTTGTACTACGCACACGCTTCTGTATTTGGACATTACATTTGGCGTTTTTAGTGGTTTATGTAACTTCAATTCCATCAGGTTGATCATTATTGCAATCTATCAACTCTCGCTTTCATTTTCAGGCATCCCTGATAGCAGAGACATAATTGTAGTTAAACGCTGATCAACAGATTACCCGTAGGTATCATGCTGCTATTCGATTTTAAACCTTTTAGAATTCCACAATTTAATGTCGGAGAGTTCTAAATTCATTTTGCGTTTTGCAATCAAGGATTGCACGTCTGGTCTAGTCTAGCAACAGTAATTTCTCACGTCCCCAGACAAAGTTCATGGATTTGTTGAGATTTAATTATTAGTGCAGCGCTCTATGCCAGGGTTCTCATACGAAAGCACTATATTTCGACCATGTTCGATTGTTTCTTTTTCCAACAATAATAATTGTAATTATGTAATTATGATAAATATACCTACTTTATATAATACCAACTATAGTTGTTACATACGAAGATTTAGCTATACCGCAATAAAATGGGGTGCCAGCCATTTTTGTTGCTTAAAAATAAAAATCAATTTTTCACATCAGAAACTATATAAACTACGACTGTACAGTAATATTGACTAACTGCTTTCTGTCCTTCTACAGCGTGCACGTAATAGGCATCCATTAGATACCGATGTGTACTTGCCGGTCGGCCGTTATGTACTTAATTTTGAAATGAACTCCTCAAGTGAATTACAATGAACCGCAAGTTTTGAAGTCGTTTTTAAAATTCGAGTCGAATTCAAGGCCAAATTAATACAGCCGCAGTAGGTTGTGTTTGGTTTCATTTATTGGGATTTACCTACTTTCAGCTGAGTAATAATAAACGTACTGAGGACTTGTCATTTTATCTTCTGTTACCACTGATTCGTTGCAGCCAAGCACCAGTGAAAAGGCCCAGTAGTATGGGCCATCGAAAAATTTCGGCCATGCGGTACGTATTTCGAATGGTAGAAATCAAGGACTAGATCACTCAACATTTACCTTTTCTTTTACTAAATAACATGAAGTTACAACCTTATTTCTTTAGTTAGTAATGATAAATGTATCAACTTTTTGGTAATAAAAGAGAAAGGAAGGCACCGACTGTGACTTTTGCAGAGCAATTATTCTTATTCTAGAGTAAGACGAAAAAGTAACGGTGACCCTAGCAAAAACAATTGAATACTCACTTCGGTGGCAAGACTTTGATTGGCCCCTTTGGAAAGCAAGTACTTGACACAGCCATCGTGATTTTCTTGAGCGGCCATGTAGAGTGGAGTGAAACCGTTCTGCGATTGGATATTAAGAGAAGCATTGTGCTGAACTAATAATCGTACAATTTCTTCTTGGCCGGCTGAAAAGTAAATTCAGAGTTGGAAATAAAAATCTCAGACACAAAACACAGAATGAGTAGTTAGGTAGGTAGTGTACAACTGCATTTTTATGTTTCAACGGTGGTGGATCCTAACAATTACTGCGACAATCAGAGCGCAACTTCCTGTATTATTTCGATTTCTTCTTTATGGTCATGCAGCACACACTCATAAAACCAGACGGGCGCCTCCGCACTGAAATTGTCGAGAATCGTCGCGAAGAAAGATGAAATTCTAAATTTATTGCTAAATGGATGGTGAGAAACACAGGCAAGTTGATATAACTTTAATGACAAAAGGCGCTAAAGCTGTAAATGTTCCAAGAATGAGAATGAAACAGAAATATTACTTTACCTAATGACGCTATGTGAAGAGCTGTGTTTCCTTTTTTCGTAGCTGCATTTACGCTGGCGCCTCTTTTCAGGAGTTCTCTGGCAACTTCCACGTGCCCATCTTTAGCTGCTAGATGAAGAGCATTTAACCCATTCTGTAAGACAATAATGATATTAATTTTTATTGCATGGTCGTCAAATTCTAGATATGTAATTCAATTTTATTATTAATTAAATCCAATACCTCAATAAACAAAAAAAAACGGTATTTCTTTGAATTGAGTGCAAAGGCTTATCAAAAGCAAGAAAAATCGAAATGTTCAATTGGCTTGGCACTCACTAAGTTTTAAATAATTAATAGCAACTAGAAATCTAGAACAAAGCTATAAATGATCAAAATGAAGTTGACAAGGCTGTTACAGGCCCGGCAGTGGGGGCCCACCACAGCCCCGAATCAAGGGATGACGAGGTGGCGCCTGAGTCTGAGTTGTGCAAGCTGAAGACTGACCCCTAGACTAGTTACTATAACCTAATGAGCTTCTTTTTCTTGATACGATTCGAACAAATTCAAAATCATGCATTACAGAAGGTGCGGCAGTTGCACAAGAGGAAAAATGAACAAAAAAAGGTAAATTACCTCGAATAGCAACAGAAACACTATTGCATGGTAGTATAATTATAAACTTAGTCTAAATGGCCTAACTTATAAAAAAAATACTGCAACAACTATCAAGATATTTAGGTGAAAGAGAATGATTTTAATCGCTGCCTCTATCTGTTTGATTATGAAATCAGTGTAACGCTACAAATTTTCATGTTTGTGTATTCATTGTCAAAATCATGCTAAAAGCGTCAAGGCCGCCAAAAACAAAAATCACCCATAATAAGTAAATATTGATGTCAAGTATATTTTTGCATAATTGCTTACACACATTTTTATCCAATGAAAACGAAGATAACCCACTGAACTAACTAATTTCCATAACGATAGCACTGTGGCGTTATGTATTTTCCAAATTTAAAGACTTACCGCATTGCAAGTGTTGATATCTCTCACAGTTCCCGAATCTAAGTATTCCTGGATTTTGTCCAGCTGCCCCGCCCTAGCTGCCCTCAGGAATGCGGTATTTGGATCAGTCTGCAAAAAAATCACACAATGTAATATTTTATTTTATTACCACGTCCATTATTATTAACAAGTGATCTACGACTCTTTAGGAATAGATTCCTATACGTGACCCATTCATGACTGCCTGTGAAATTGGTTTGAAAAAATTCGTTTTTAAACAGATGGTAGGTACAGCGCTTCAAAGTTAGACTTTTTATTGGTTTTTCATGAATTATTCATAAACAAGTGAACATTTGGCTGTACCTAACTTTATTTGTCAAAGATTTGTTTTTAAATCATGCTTAGTGGACGTGGTACAACCGAAATAGGAAATATTAGTTGCAAATGATGATAAAGGCAAACCACTTTGCATGGTTACAACTGAGACCTAAATAAACGATTTGACCCGCAGTGCTTTTCTTTTCGTCCCTTAGGATTTGAATAGCGCCCCTTTTTCAAAATGGTGGATTTTATCTAGGGGCAGAAGGTATTGAATAGCCTGGTGATGTCCAGCTTAGTAGAAATGACAATATCTGAATTTTGGCCCTTGTGACATTAACATGTTTATAAACATATGAAAGTACATTCAATCCTCCACAGTTTGACATCTGAAGCAGCTCTGTGCGACCCGCGGTTCTTGAGCTAGACCTTCTGGAAGTATCAATTTTCGGTTCCAAAAGAATAAAAAATCGCCTCTTGGGGCTGTGCCAGGTCCACCAATGTTCATGATTTGTGATATATGACGACGCGTTATTGATGGGTAACTTGATTAAGACATGGAGGTGATCCAGTGGTGAAATCCCGTAGGCGCGGTCACTATTTAACACCGAAAATTGATACTTCCGGAAGCTCTAGCTCAAAAACCCTGAGTCGCACAGAAATGGTTCAGGTGTCAAATCGTGGAGAATTGAATGTGCTTTCGTAGGTATATGAACATTTCAATCTCGCATGCACTAAAATTTGGATATTGTCAAAAACTTCTTTTCAGATATCATTTTTTCAACATGGCGGTGCGCACTGCAAAGATATAAATCGGAAAAGTGCAAATTTAGAAAGGGCACATTAAAATCTACAAATAGGGCAATTTTCATGGAAATAAAAAAAAAAACTTTTTTTTCAAATTGTTTTTCAATTTTTTATTCAACATTCCTCAATGTCTTTTTTCATGGAAGGTATAAGATAATAAGAAGAATTTACTTTTCCACAAAATGAGATGTCTTTTGTTAAAATTGGATGGAAAATGAAAATTTTACAGCAATTTTCTTATGACCGTACTAAATTCAATTTGGCGCCTCCACCAATTTTACCTGCGACAGATGTCAATGTTCCACCATTTTTTTAAATAGTGTTTGATGTCCCAGAGACCGATCGAGACATAGCTCCATATATTTTAACGAAGCTGGACATCACCAGGCTATTCGATACCTTCTGCCCCAAGATAAAATCCGCCATTTTGAAAAAGGGGCGCCATTCAAATCCTAAGGGACGAAAAAAAAAGCACTGCGGGTCAAATCGTTTATTCAAGTCTTAGTTACGATCCTGCAAAGTGGTTTACCTTTATCATCATTTGCAACTTGTTTTTTCCTACCACGTCCACTAGATCTACCATAGGCGGTTCCAAAGTTGGAGGGAAGAGGGGAAGGATTGAGGAGTCGCAGAAATGGACCAATTTCGAAAAAGACACTGTAATGAGTTCAGCTATCTAGGGTAAACCCGGTACAATAAGGGCGGATTTCAAACCATTTTATGTTGGGGCTATTTACCTCAAATATTATTGTAAATGAAAAATGATATGATTAATGTTCTGACAATTTCTACTTCAGAGGGAACATGTCTCTATGATTTCTGTCTTGCTAATTCTATGGAGACATGTTGGCATGTTGGAAAGGTTCACGGTCCAACATCCCTCAATAACATTTGCGCATACCACCCGCTGATGACTTTACGATGATAATACCTAATGATCTTTTGTACAAATTACGGTAACAAATATTTATATGAAAATATGATGTCATGTATCGAAGCGTAGACCCAAGCGTCACGGTTGAGCGAAATACAATGCGACACCTGTAATGCAGCAGGTGGGTAAAATATTAACAATAATTATATTTGTTTATTCGCACAGACAGTTATACAGGTATATAATTATGGTTCGCAACGATTTGTTTACCAAATCATCAGAGGACGCGCCCACTTAATGCTCAAAGCTCAGTCTGAGTTGTTGTAATGAACATTGAAAGTCAATCAAGAAAATTAACAGAGGGAATTACTATGGTCACTATTATTAGTACTACAGTAGGTATATGAATCTTCGTTCCAGCCAAATTGAAGTTTGTTTAAAAAATCGGGCTAAAGTGGTGACATGCAGAGAAAAAATAATAATTACGCAATGTTTTATGATGCTACCGAAGTAGCATTATACCCAATGTACGGCCTTGGATGACTGACATCATCTGCGGCATAATTTAGTTTTTGATGTAATTGTGTGACTGTGGTGTTAAAAGTGGTAGGGTAAGTGGTTTTTTAATAGCATTCAATTGAAATACGCGTCCGCCAACTCAAAATCCGGCCATGCAAAGCTTAAAGGGCGTACTTTGTGGCTTTGCTTCTATAATTTCATGGACAAAAAACCGAGCAAAGAACCAAATGTTACGAGCGGCGATTCTTGTGCATTCTGGAGAACACCTGATCTTTCTAGACTCTTCCCATTAGAACGCAGTGTGCAAGTGCGAAGCTCTGGACATTTCCAGAATATACACAATGGGTGGTATGAATAAAAAGGAGGTAATGCTTTGACTATAGTAAAAGCTAGCTTTTACTTCGTTTTGTATGAATAAGAAATCGAAGCAAATGCTCATGCTCAAAGTAAAAGGTAATGCTGGAGTAAAAGGAGGATTTGCTACCGTCGTGAAGTAAATGCTCCATTTCATATGAATAAAACCGAGCATCTACTTGTTATGTTGAGTAAATGCTTCTTAATTTTGGAGGTAGCTCTGGAGTAGACTCAGGTCACAAGCCAGAATATTTAGATCAGTATAGGTCGATTGTTAATATGGCGGCTTCTATGCGAGCACCTCTAAGAAAGATTAAAAATTATAAAGTACGACGGGAAACGAATCCAGAAAATTTCGAAAGCCTATACCTATCGCTTTAACAGGGAAAAAGTGCAATGGATGGCTTCATCTTTTTAGGAGATGAGTTAGAAACTAAAGGTGGAGCCCGAATTATTATGCCCTGATAATTATGTTTAGTTTTTGACGGATTGCATTATAACCCATGCGGTATACTTCATCTTTGATTATTGTTCCATATCAACTTTTGTGTGTCTTATTTTTTGACCAATCCTGCCAATCCTCCCAATTGTCCATTTAAAAATTCCAGCAGCCCTCTTTCTCGCTTCATAATTTTTGTCGTGTCTTTTTTCCAAGGCATGTTGCTGATCCCGGATTCCAAACGGGAGTAGCTGAAGATATAGAGAGTTCATTTGTTTTCCTCTATGAGCTTTATAAAATAATAAGGATGTTCATACGAGACAAGAGTAAGTTTCACGTTTCATGACAATCGTTCCACTAATGAGAAATTTCAATATGACGGCTAAGATGGCGGGAGAATCATTAAATTCAGCTTGAAAATAAGAATGATCATACGACATAAGGGTGAGTTCCAAGTTTCATGAAAATCGTTCAACTAATAAGAGATCTCAATATGGCGACTAAGATGGCGGCGCAATCATGAAATCCAATCTGCTCACTGGCCACCCTTAAGGACCTTAGTATGGATCGGAAAAAGTTTTAGGGCTCTAGCTTCATTCCCCGATATGAGGAGCTCAACTTCTTAGAAGTGCACAGGAAATCTTAGTTTTATGATAATAATAATGATGACTATGTATTTATAAAAAAATAATGCACATTGGCCACCCTTGGGGACATCAGCTATCCATTGGGAAAAATTCCAAAGCTCTAGCTTCATTCCCCGAGGAGTTCAACTTCTTAAAAGTGCACAGGAAATCTTTGTTTTTTGATAACAATAGTTTAACTATGTATGGATGAAGGAATAATACACAGTGGCCACCCTTGAGAACATCAGCAATCCATCAGAAAAAGTTTCATGGCTCTAGCTTCATTCCTCGAGGAGGAGTACAACTTCTTAGTTTCTACACAGACAGACAGACGGACATACAGACAGACAAACCGGCCATATAAGCGTCATTTTCTTACGAAAATGCGCTAAAAGTATAGCACTTGCTTCACCTACAGGTAGCAGATGCTCCAAAGTAAAAGCATTTCCTTATTCATACGAATTGGAGCAGCTGATGCTTTTACTCCGACCTTTTACTAGGAGCAGATGCTTTTACTACCTAGCACTTGCTTGGAGCGAATGCTTCGTTTTTATTCATACGACCCAATGGGTGGTATGAATAAAAAGGAGGTAATGCTTTGACTATAGTAAAAGCTAGCTTTTACTTTGTTTTGTATGAATAAAAAATCAAAGCAAATGCTCATGCTCAAAGTAAAAGGTAATGCTGGAGTAAAAGGAGGATTTGCTACCGTCGTGAAGTAAATGCTCCATTTCATATGAATAAAATCGAGCATCTACTTGTTATATTGAGTAAATGCTTCCTAATTTTGAAGGTAGCTCTCGAGTAGACTCTGGTCACATGCCAGAATATTTAGATCAGTTATAGGTCCCTAATGGCTACGTTTACACTAGAGGACTAAAGCCGGACTGTCCCAAGCACTGACCCAAATTCTACCTAGAATGGTTCTTCTCTTCCACTGTTTAGACCGGTAGACTTACGGTCGACCTATTTTGAAATATAGTCCAGATTTGGTCTATAATAATCTTCTCTTCGAGCTCCTCTTGAATACTCGAAAAGATATTACATAGCCTCGACAGTCAGGAAGCATCAGTCAGGTTGACTGACAACCGGCCAACTGAGTCTAATACAGATTTTTGCGGCTTGGGCCAGTCCGGTACCGTCTAGTCAGTCCACGGCTGCCAAGAGACCTGATCCAAACACTTGGTCCCAGTCCGTGATCGTTTACACCTCGTGGACTAAATTTACTTGGGTCGAATTTAGTGCTTAGGTCGCGGACCAAATAAGCCACGGTGTAAACGTAGCCACTATGGCGGCTTTTATGCAAGCACCTCTAAGAAAGATTAAAAATTATAAAGTACGACGGCAGACGAATCCAGAAAATTTCAAAAGCCTGTATCGCTTCAACAGGGAAAATGTGCAAGGGATGGCTTTATACTTTTTAGGAGATGAGTTAGAAACTAGAGGTAGAGCCCTAAGTTCGTTAGAAAAAATGAAAGTCTTTTTGAGGTATGAGTTGAACTTGCGCAAATACGAAGTGGACAAAAAAAAACGCGCATTAGATTCTTAACCGATGTGATTAGGTTTAGTTTTGACGGATTGCATTATAACCCATGCGGTATACTCCTTCTTGATTATTGTTCCATATCAGCTTTAGTGCGTCATATTTTTTGACCCATCCTGCATTGTCCATTTAAAAATTTCAGCAGCCCTCTTTCTCGCTCCATATTTTTTTCGTGTCTTTTTTCCAAGGTATGTTGCTGATCCCGGATTTCAACGGGAGTAGCTGAAGATACAGGTGTGGACCAAAATACTGTGTTCAAGACTGTACAGTTTGTCACAAACAAAATTATGGAAAGGGCTGGTGATTGGATCAGGTTTACCCAGAACCGGGAAGAATTGATGGAAGGTTGTTTTCCTCTATGAGCTTTATAAAAACTATGGGAGATTTCTCCAATTTTGAATCATATTCTGACGACTCAGAGGAAGACATTACTGTTCTGTTATTCACGTACTATAGCCGTTGTGATAATAAACGTAATGGAAGAGAATATGAAAAATTTTCAATGCACAAGCATAGGAAGCCAGCGATTAGATGTTAGAAAAATATAGCACTTGCTTGACCTACAGGTAGCAGATGCTCCAAAGTGAAAGCATTTCGTTATTCATACGAATTGGAGCAGATGCTTTTACTTCGACCTTTTACTACGAGTAGATGCTTTTACTACCTAGCATTTGCTCCGAGCAGCAGTGGTACGATTTTAGGGAATATTCAATTCGCGATATGCACAAGCCGCCACCAACTCTAAAGGACAAAAGGTAATAAACGAAATAATGAAATATTCACTTCCCCCTCGACACTACTCTGAGCTCACTCATAAACAGCCAGACTGCAGGAAAGCAAGAGAATTGCGTATCTCACCGTTTCGTACTCTGACATGAACGGGGTTTAAATAGGCCACATGGAAGTAGGTTAAGGAGGAATGGTCAGGTCAGGACACAGGAGAATGAGGGATGGTGGATCGATACTTTTCAGGCTTTGGCGGGAACCACTGCCGGCCGGGGAGCATGTATGACATGAATAGGGTATTCATTTTAATATTTAATTACGCATCACATCAGTGTGTCCAGCGCCTCGCTTTTTTTGTTCGGAATTTTTGCACGCAACTATGAACATGAAAGGCTTGCTTTTCTTCCATTACGGTAGGCACCAGTGGTATCTAAGAGTCGTTTTCACATCATCAAGAAAACATTACCTCTATGGATCCATCAAGAGGATGTTACCTATGGTAATGTTGTGGTCTTCATTGCTCACACATCATAGGTATTGTCATACATATGAGTATAATGAAATTTTTCCAATGCAAAACATATTTAATTTAATTATGAAAATGCATTAATTGGGTATGTGACACAATAATAATTCATCTCTAAAGTTGTTCATGAGTCACACGAATAAGAGATAAAAATAGTATGCGATACGTTTCGAGTTACCCTTATATCCGTGAAACTAATTAAAAAGGGATGATGGAAATTCACTCGAGCAGATGCTTTTTCGAAAGGTCTCCGTAGATGAGGTATGGAATATGTATTAGAGCATTCAGTTTAAACTGCGTTGTATAATCGGCATAGTATTCTCACCTATAGGTCATTAAGAACATTCACAAATCAAATTTGCCGCCAAAGTGATATCAAAACTAAAAAAAAAAAATTACCCACAGGTACACAAAGTGTAAGAACCTTGGAAACAATATGAACATTTATATGCTAATAGGAATAATGTAGAACATGTGTTTGTAATTGGACAAAAATATTGATCATGTATTCATGACATTTCAACTTTCAAGATACATACTCGTCTCTATCTCTAAGCCATTCGTTTGCTGCATATTTGCCACTTCAATGGATTTTACTGTTTTCATTCTTGGTTCATAATTCAATACAAAACAGTATTCTTCAGTTGCCATGTTGGCAATAATTGATGTCTAGTTATTAATGATTGAATTATTTAATCAATTAGTTTAAAATAAATGTTTAAAAGATTGAGAAGAAATCTTCAATAAATATACAATAATGTTTGATACGAGAGCGGAATAGACCGTTCCAATTTTACCTGTTCGAGTTCGGCAATGGCAGAGTTAGCAGGTTCAAAATTAAACTGTCAGGTCAGGTCAGGTCAAGTGACAGCCAGTGTGAGAGTCATGTGGAAAGTTCTGAGCAACGTCTTCGTGAATTGTATGCTTGTGCTTTGTTTAGTTCATCCGAATCCTCAGCCCCTAATCTACCCCCGATGGGGCGGCACGGCCTCATAGCTCGCTAGCAAAAACAACCGAAAATGGGTTCACATTTCGGTTCGTGCCGAAAACCAACATTGCCAAGGTTTATAATGTATTTTGGAGCTTCAATTTGCGGGCTAAAGATCTTCGCAAATACAAAAACATCACAACACGGGCACAGAACAAAATCGAACTACTGCATTTAGAAGAGAAAACCGTAGAAAAACCGTTTGAATTCCTGTTGCGTTGACAATTTGACAGTCGTTTTTTAATGCAAATTCCTGCTAAGCTGACAATTTGACAGCTGTTTGGATGCTCGTCAACCGGAAATTTACGGTAAGCATTGCCAAACCCTAACAGCTCGGGTAGCATTGGAAAGGTCTATTTCAGGCCTGAAGCTCTGTTTGCTAAGGGAGACTCCTGATTGGCACATCGTTCGAGTATCGAACAAAATCTTTCGTAATCGTTTCAGCAGATGAGAGGAAATTTGAATTGTAAATTTTGACAATACGACTACTTTTGTATAATAATATATACAAAAGAATATCACGCGCGATACACAAATTGCAAATCTAGGTTGTAAAGGATGGACAATATTGGTCAAATAACACGTTTTTCTGACAGTCATAGCTTGAGAAGCACATAACCGATTACTCTCGGAGCAGACTCGTTGGTAAGCTACGAAAAATTCTAATTCAAAATTTGGGGATGCTGATAATGCTATGACTGTCAGAAACACGTGTTATTTGACCAATATTGGCAATATTGCAGCCACCCATCAGCCACCTTTTAAGTATTTACAATTACAAGTAAATTAACATATAGATTATATCTATCCAATCTCCATGATAAAATCGGTGTAAATCTCGATGTGAATAAAGTTTTTGATGATACGGCATTTCACTTGGAACATAAAACTACCCAGATTTTAGACAATTTTAGAATTCTTTCCCATAAAAACTGATTAGCCAGTGCCTCTTTATGAATCGTTATTTGAATATGTCTTTGTCATATTTTTTCGAAGTTTTCTCCACTTACTTTGCATTTTTGGGCCAAACAGATTATTCAAGAATGTAAATGTGATACTTATGTCATGAAAAGCGGCTTGACATTATTCGAAATGGCTCCATGCTTGCTGTGAAAAAAAAAATGTCTCGGGTACTATTATGATGGATTAGTTTTATTTTGAATAATGTTGGTTTCGACAGTTTTTGACTCCACAGATTATATAGGGTAGTTCAGATATTCAACAATGAATATTTTGACAAGATATTGTCCTTATCGTTTTGATCCGGAAAATATATACAAACCCTTTGTCAAATTTCAATTTTTTCGTTTTTTGAAAACTAATCGCGTAATAACTTTAACGCTTCTTTCACCCTAATCATCCTAGGTTAGTTCGCAAACACTGCCTACCTGCCTGTCAAGTGGCATCGAAGTTACTAGGATTCACAAACTAATGGCTAGTTTATGCACATCTAACATCTAACATGTAACATTTATGATTTAAAATTCAACATTTAAAACACTGAACTGCAGTTTATGCAATATTTAATGATAGTACGCGAACCGAGGGGTAAACCACTGACGGAATTTTTGTACACCGATTTCCAATGATTTTTCAAATGATTTCCACTGATTTCCCAAGATTTCCAAATGATTTCCAAAGGATTTCCAACGATTTCCAAATGATTTCCAATGATTTCCATGGAAGTGTACACCAGATTTCCAAGGTGGTTTATCCCTCGACGCGAACTGATTAACATATTTCATATTAGAGGCGCTCAATCGTCGAAATGATAATGCTTCCTGTGTTCACGCTTGCTAAATATGCCACTTAACATGTAAGATTTAGTAAAGATAAAAGATGGCCATCTTTCAACGTCATAAGTTTTACATGTTAGATGTTACATTTTAAATATTAAATCTTAGATGGTGCATAAACTGACATAATGGATTCAAATGGTTTAACCTCACTTTTAACTTGATAAATTTTGAATCATAAATGTTACATGTTAGATGTTAGATGTGCATAAACTAGCCATAAGTGACTTAATTTTTTTAGCAGCCCTGGTAACTCCGATGTCACTGGTTGGATTTCAGTGAAACTCGACAGGCAGGTAGACAGTGTTTGCAAACTAACCTAGGCTAAATTACAGAAAATTGAATTAAACCGATTACGAAAAATTACATTACGAACATTACGTTCACCTTTACCATACCCGGTCAAAATGAGTAAAGGCCGCGCTCAACTGACCAGGCCCAACACAAGAAATAGGTAGAAAACGAGCGTTGGATGAAACTGCCAGAATCACTGAAAATGGCGAAAATACTTGTACAGTACAGTATACATAGAGCACAAAATTGCTCTCATACATGCTTTACAAAGTGCATAAGTCAAAAGAAACTGCAGCAAATTCGGATTCGAATAATCTGAAGCCAGTTTATTCTCGGTTCCAAGTTTATTTATATCGAAATTAATGTAGACTGTCTTGATATAAATCAGGTAAGATTCCAAATTTTGATCTCCAGTCCGTTCTCGGGTTTCCCAAAACAGGAGTCACTCTGGATTAAAATCAAGGGCAATAATAACTGAGAACTTATAGGATAGTATTTTATCAATTATTCTCAAAACAGAATATGAAAACGGCATCCAATTATTCACACTTCACTCTAAGGTGATAAATACAACAAAATGCAGATAAAGCGAACGAGTAACATCGTACAACTTGTCGTAGGTAAATAAGGACAAGGATACTTACGCATCATTTTTTAACCTTTCCTAAACGCTTTTAACAAGCAACCATGAAAGTTATGGTTATTGCACTTGACAATATTTATGGAGTCATTTAAAAATGCAAGTTATTGCAGATGAAAATCATCATCTTCACTGAAATCTTCAGAAGATTTGCGACATTTCGTTACAGTTAGATACATTCCACTTATATACAGGGTGTTTAAATGAAAACGAGCCACCCTGAATAAATTTTTGCCAGTTGAAATCTAGAAAATTTCCTGAAACCCATCGATTTTTGATTCGAGGGGGACATCTAAGCATACATTGGCAAATTTCTATCTTCAACCCTTTCACCTCTACCAAACCAAACTTCGAAATTCCAAATGACACCACCTACCTTGCGATACCTCAAATTGAAGAGAATTGAATTCTCTTTCTGAAAAAAATATTTTAAATTTTTTTGACCCCACCCCTCTTTTTCCTTAAATTATCCTCTGTGTCCAATTTAATATTCTCGACCCTCAAATTCGGTTTAATTTAGTCAGTTCCATCCTAAATAGCACCAAAGAGAATTTTTGGGTGAAAAAGTGCTATACCTAAATTCACCACCTTGCTCTTCCTCACCCCAAATTGAAAATTTACCAAGACACTACCTACCTTGTCATACATCGGAATCAAGGGAATTTTATTTTCTCTCTGAAAACATTTTTTTTAAATGTTAACCCTTCCCTCAATTAATTGGACATTCGGAGTTTTTGAAAATTTTTGAAATATTTTTTTCGGAAAGAGAATTCAATTCTCTTCAATTTGATATAAATGTATCACAAAGTAGGTAGTGTCATTTCAGATATTTGGGTTGAGGTGGGGGAGCGAACGGGTGAATTTGGGTGGCAATTTTTCGCACTAAGACGATAAAGAAAATCAAAAACAAATGAAAAACCAGAGATAACCCGCTTTTGCCAAATTCACATGAATTTGTCATTTGATCTACAGACTATTTCCGATTCTTTCCAGCTTCACACATAAATTTTATCAGAGATTCCAACGTCCGATATGTGGTGGAACCTCAATTCCCATTATGGGCTATGTGCATGACCTTGAGCGGTGAACGCGTTGAACATACAGCATACAGAGCCCATGGTGGTGAAAATAAGAAATTCTTGTTGGACTTCTTTGACAGCAGACAGCTTTGACGTGGTTGCATGGTTACTTGTTTTGAGATTTATTTCTCGTGCATTTATTTGTTGTAATGGGCAACTGCTGTTTTTTTTTCGGTCGACACAAACGCCACCTAGTTCGATGTTCGCTAACTAAATAGAGTCCAACAAGAATTTCTCATTCCGCCACGGTGCTACATATAATGTCATGCACGTAGCTCATTGACAGATCCTTGCGCGCAGACAAAATTTTCTTTCTCTCGTTCAGGTTGGCCCAAATTATAATATAAGGCTTCAAAGTTCGATGGATGTGAAACCGCAGTTCTCATTAGAAATATCCATAATCCATTCATGATGCACATCCTTTCCTCATGGGTAATTTTCTTCAACATTGTATTATAATATCGTCCCAATATTTGCTGGAGACTTCGATGCGAGGAGAAGACACACACCTGCACAATTGGCGGAGGAGCCGTATATTGACTTCTTGAGTGAGCTTGCCGGATTATTCATTCCAACAGCAACAGATAGTGATATACCTAATTGTTCAATAGTTGTTCAAATTCTCAGAACACCAAAACCAAACCTCAAACTTCCACGCCGGAGCAATCATGTTCCATTCGGAGCATGATGATGCCCTCATGAAGGTAATAACTGTTTCATCTCTTGCGGTCAGGGTAATGCCCTGATGTATCATGGTGAGTGCCAAAACGTACTTTCACTTTTATGTCATCCAACGTGTGCGCTGAGTGTATGTATATCATTCCTACGTACACAAAATGCATTTACCGTGCGCGTACGACCTCTATTTATAAACACATTTTTTACGACCTGTATGCTATATTTTTCCACCACCGCACATGTGTTTCGCAGAGAAATACACCATCCAGCGACGTCCAGAGCTCAGGCTTTTATTACATAAATACGAAAGGCACTTTTATTTAACGGCTTTAATTAATTATATACACGAATTTCCACATGCTCAAACAATAAACCGAAAAAGTGGTTGTGATGTTAACGTTAACACACACAACAGCAAAGGATTAGAGGTACGTTCTGTTTGTTGTGGTAGGAGGGTTTGGTTCCTACACACATACACAGTTTTGCAGCATACGGGGAGTCCGAAAAACGAATAATTTTTTTTCGGCGATTACCTTACTTCCCATTTTTTGAAGAATTCGATGAGAAGTAAAACTAATGTCACCAACACATCCGCAATGGTCAAAATCGTTATACCCCTTGAAGGAATTTTCTGAAAAAGTGCCAGGGAAGATAACATGGAGGTGATTCCACTTCATTGGGACACGCTGTATGTCGAGAGCGGATGTCCAAAATCTGTCGAATTTCACAATTAATCCAATGATTTCTTTCCGCTAGGGTGAAGTAAAAAGTTACCCTCAAGAGTGGTCTGTGCCTCAAGTAATAAAAAATAAAAAAATAAAAAAATAATTGTTTCCCTCCTTATCGGCTTTTTTGCCATTAGCACTAGGTGAATGAACCTTGCAAATGGTGATGAAAGCATGAAATTCGGTACACTTACTCAGAATGAGCTCCTCTTTCAGATAAGAGGTGGAGCCACGCCGAATTTTCACCGGAAGGGGGCTCGGGGGACTCCTGAAAGTTCAAGGTGCTAGGGCTAGGACTCCCATTAAACCGCTTATCAGCTCGTTTTAATAATTGAAAAGGGAACTTATGAATACATCGTAAACATTGACGGCGTTTATCGCCTTGTCCCGGGAATTTTTCATTATGAAAAAAAATAAGTTCTTCGACAGATCACAGAAATTGGTTTTATTTTATTTTCACCTACAATGAATTGATAAGAATATGTGCAACACGTTGATTCCCACAAATTCGTATCCTCTGAATTCGTTTATGAAGTCAAAATTTTGATGGTGTATCTTCTTGAAGAGGGGCATTCCAAAGAGTGAGATGTTTTCAACACTAAGTTCAAACTGGATTTATTTTTTCAATGTTCTGAATCGAAATTACTGAATTCCTTCCAGAAAAACATACCTTGAACCGTTCTTTGGGATTACCGCGTGTGATTGAACGTGGAGTAAGTCCTGAAACACCATCAGAATTTCTCTTCTGTGATGCTGCGCTCCACTCTCGACCGGGGCAATTAGGTTCCTACATAGCATGCGGGGAGTGTATACACAATGTATACAGGGTATTTTCTCGGCTCAGTCAAATTTTCCATGATTGAGATTGTGTAATAATATTGAAATTACGTGTAAACACTCCGTACTTGATTAAGAACATTGAAAAAATCCTGTTTGAATTTAGTGTTGAAAATAGCTTACTCTTTGGAACGCCCCTCTTCAAGAAAATACACCATCAAAATTTTGACTCCACAAACGAATTCAGAGGATACGAATTTGTGGGAATCAACGTGTTGTACATCTTCTCATTAATTCTTTGTACGTGAAAATAAAATAAAACCAATTTCTGTGATCTGCCGAAGAACTTTTTTTTTCATAATGAAAAATTCCCGGGACAAGGCGATAAACGCCGTCAGTCGTCAGTGTTTACGATATATTCATATGTTTCCTTTTTAATCATCAAAACGAACTGATGAGCGGTTTAGTGAAAGTCCTAGCACTTTGAACTTTCAGGAGCCCCCCAGGCCCCCTTCCGGTGAAAATTCGGCGTGGCTCCACCTCTTATCTGAAAAACGAGCTCATTCTGAGTAAGTATACCAAATTTCATGCTTTCATCACCATTTGCAAGGTTCATCCCGATTCTGGCTCTTAGCGCCCGCACTACATAGGAGTTGGCCCGTTTATTTATTGAACAATTTATTACAAAGAAAAGTGCGACTTCGGACAACACATCAACCAGACTTTTCACCGGGAATTGAACCCGGGACTTCCGCATCGCAGGCAGCCACAGAACCGCCTGCGCCACGGAGCCGTCCGTGCCAAAAGTAATACTCTGTTGCGACTGTTGCGAGGAAAGCCAAATATTTGTCTATGGAACAGAAGTCGTACTTGAGGTCCACCTTTTTCTTATTTGGAGTGATACTTCGACAAGGTGGACCTCAAGCATCGTCTATGAATACGGACATAAAAGCCATTTGCAGTCGTTGTCTCCTGTGCCTTTGTCATTCTCAATATGTAACTCTTCACAAACTGAATTCGCAGACGAGTTTTTTTTTAGAAATTCAATTACGAATCATTATTAGGTATTTATGATATGTCACGGTAACGATTGAGAATTCACCTGTATCTTACCTTACCGAATAGATGATGCGATTAGCATGAACATTGAACCAAGTTGACAAAACCCAACAGGCGACAACATCACCAAAGGCCAGACGTGTCGACGCCCACTGCACCCACATATTTCAAGACATCGTATGATAATGAGCCATGCGAAGAGAGCAACCAGAACAACAACGGACGCATCAGAGATGGCCTTTTTATTATCGATTGCGAATTACGTCCATCCATTGTAATTCGCGGTCAAGAACAAAGAGCGCAAGTATGACGATGAGTAATCTGTTACAATGTTACACAGTCTCGCCCAGTCAATAGTACGCCTTCTCGGAGAGCCCTAAATACCCTAATAATTGACCCACATTACTGCACGTTTTATAGGAAGTAAAATTGCTTCGGTATACGCGATGCTTCCACAGGCCGGCCAATTTCTGCGAGATATCTCTCAACGCCATTCACTCATTCTAGAAGTTGCAGCTCGCCGTGTTGAGTTCAAAGATAATAATCAGAGACTTGTGCATGGAAAAAGTTTACAATAGAATGGACGTCAGTTATTTCATTGAATTTAATTGTTGCATAACCTAACCTGACGAAAGGTGAAAATAAAGCGACCCGTTTTACGTTACTGTCTCAACATTCTCAACCCATAATAGCCCAGATATTTTAGATAAAAAATCTATCTAACCTCAGAAAAAAATGGAAGAGTTGAATTTTTGCATACTGCTTCACTACGGTGTCCAGAACATCCCACTGAAATTCTCGAACTTTCCCATGTGCGCATGATGGTTTTTTAAGGGGAAAACTGGCATAGGTACACACTTAATAAAGCGCGCTAAACAATAAATTAAAATTTTGAAAACTTTTTTATATGCGCGTCATGTCTTTTAAGGGGAGGAGGTAAAATACCTCTTTTCACAATACACATCCAGTTGGCGCCGAAAAAGGCCGAAAATTTGCATACAGACGCAGCAGTGTGTTGATTGAAATCCTGATTTTCCCAAACTTTCCCACTCACACTTCATATTTTCTTCAAGAGAGAGGGTGTAATGCACATTCCCGCTAAAATCATTTGTTAGAAGCTGAAAGAGCTGAAAATTTGTGTAAATTTTGAGTACTTGTGTTGAACATTATACTAGACTTCATTATTTCTCCGATATTCACGTTATGGTTTGATTGGGGAAAAGGTGTTTATAACCTACTCCTTGCTAGAATCATCAAACTGAGGCTGAAATAAGCCGAAATTCTGCATGCAAGTGTGATAAAGTACGCTGAACAAGATAGTGAAATTACAAATCTTTTCTACAGGGTGTCTACGGTTTAAGTGCTCTAACTGTAGGGTTGTATTCTTTGGCCAAATGCAAGAAAATTTTTCTCATATTTTTTTTTTCTCCGGGCTTCAGTTTCCAAGTTACAGGGTGACAAAAGATTAGAAAAAACAATCTTTTTTCGCTATAACTTAGTAACTACTATTTCCACGAAAACCAAACTTGGTACGATTGATACACTATTAATTAGCTTCTATTTGGGGTCTACCATCACTTTGTTGAAAAACCAGTGGCGTAGATATTAGGGTTACCCACCAATTAACCCCGGTTATCTGCACGCCACTGAAATCAAAATCAATATTTGATAACATTTTCTGATTCCCCGGACAATTCAAAGCAAAAAAGGTACTCTTGGTCCGAAGCTCTAAAGTCAACCATTTTCAAGAAAAACGGCATTTTATGCTCAAAAACATGAAAATCGATCATAACAATAAATTGACTGATTAGACTTTTGTGAGCTGCAGTATTATCGAAAGTATTGAAATAACTGAAAAGAAGACTTATTAGAAATTATTGCTTTTGTTCAATATTATTTACACTAATTGCAAGATAATTTAATGAAAAATAAGGTGACAATTCTTTTTCTAATTTTTTGACACTCTGTAACTTGGAAACTGAAGCCCCAAAAAAAAATTATGGGAAAAATTTTCTTGCATTTGGCCAAAGAATACAACACCACAGTTAGAGCACTTGAACCGTGGACACCCTGTATATTATACGCATCATACATTTTTCCTAATTTTAGAGGAAAACCAGTTGGATAGGTACAGTCGTTGCCCATAATTTAAAAAAAAGGACCAAAATTTACATCCAGTCATCAATTTTTGTGATTGTGATATATATTTAGATTCAGGATGAAAAACGGAATCGATTTCCATGTTGAAATACAGGGTGTACGATTTGAGAAACATTTTTCGATGTTGCACCCTGTAAGCGATGTATCTACCATTAAAAATTTTCGGAGAAAGATTCGAAGCCTACGTAAAAAATCATGTGAGAATCGTTTTTTATTCTTGAAATTATGTCTAAGGGGAAGTCTCCAGGAAAAGTAGGAAAAGGTAAATTTTGGCCCTTTTTGAATATTTCAAACTTGTCTTAGGGACCGAAAGCCCCCAAAATTTTTGTCTGACGGCTCGATTTTTGGTTAAGGGGATATTCCCACACAAAAGCCCGTGGGTTTCATTTATGTACCTTATGACGTAAATTTTGAGGCACCACCAGCTCCTTGTCCATCAATTTCTCAGTCCTCTTTAAATATAATTAAATGGATATTTATTGAAAAAAATGTCATCCCAATGCGGAATCGAACCCTCACCTGCAACGGCTATCAGTTTCTGATATATTCGGTTTCTTATGCCAACGTGTGTCATCCACTGTGCTACGGCGATGACAGCCGCCTTCGCCAAACCAGGTTTTTCCTTAAATTAGGAAAAACGTATAATGCGCATACTTATATGAAAAATTTGTAATTTCAGTATCTTGTTCAGACGCACCTTATCATACTTGCATGCAAATGTTCGGCTCATTTCAGCCTCAATTGGATGATTCCAGCAAAGACCAAAGAGTAGGCTATAAATACATTTTCCCTAATTGAATCATAAAGCGCATATCGGAGAAATAAGGAAATCTAGTATATTGTTCAGCACAAGTACTAGAAAATTCACACACATTTTTAGCTCTTCTTAGCTTCTAAGAAACGATTTTAGTGGCAAACTGCATTACACCCTCTCACTTAAGAAAACATGAAATGTGAATGGAAAAGTCTGGGAATATTAGGAATCAATTCGACATTCTGCTGGGGCTGTATGCAGATTTTCTGCCTTTTTCGGCGCCAACTGGATGTGTACTAAGAGAGGCATTTTACCTCTCCCTCTAAAAAGACATGACACGCGCACATGCGGAAGTTTGAGGATTTCAGTGGGATTTTCAGGACACCTTAGTGAGCCTGTATGCAAAAATTTAGCTCCTGTCCATTTTTTTCTGAAGTTGAAACCTAAAATTCCTGGGGTATAATGTCAATTCTATCGTATAATAACTGTCAAAGTCCGACACTTTTGAATTAACATAGCTCGTAGATTTGCACAAAATCCTAATCTTTGATAGTGATTATGGTTTATGAATGGCTCTTGTGCAAAGTGCAATAAGGCAGGTACTCATATCAAGTTCACATAACCTGCAGGGGCCTGCAATTATTATAGATGAAAGGTGAAAACCGGCAATTAAATAACGCAAAAAAAAAGTACCGTTGTGCAAAATGACGTAGGTAGGTAATTATGTGAACCAAGGAAAATGACTCATATGGTAATTGTCATGCTTACCTACTTCGAATATTGAAATCGAATTTATATAGCGATACATTGACATTGAAGTTCTTGGGCAAAACTATAATGAGAGGATGGATGAATTACGTATGACACGTCAGGTTTCAACAAAATATGTAATACCACACCGCCAGCTGAATGAAAACCAACAATTCCATAAAAAGTTTTTTATTTTTTGTAATTTGCATCTAAATGTTTGTTCTCAATTCGTTGTAATAATGCCCATTACCGATAAAGTGGAGTTCACTTGAGAAACTACATGTCGAAACTCTGATGCTCTATGTAGGTATTTGAAAAAACCGTTGTGTGCTTTACTGGCTTTCGTTTTTATTGTGAAAGATAAACATGTGCGTTCAATATGAGTATTGAAATAAGCAAGTGTCTGAGAGCACTTTCATTATCTACGTCATATGTAAAGTTCAATTTTATAGTGCACGCTTATATGGCATTCACGATCTTCATTTCGAGACAAGCTGGTACTTTTCGGCACTGTGCGTAATTTCTGTGTAAATAAAGACATTGCAACAAGTCAAGAAAGTATTTTTTGTGCTTGGATCCACAGCAAGATCCAGAAAATGAGATAATGAACTTATCGGAAGACGACGAGGGGTCAATGGTCAAAACACCTGCTACGAATGAAGCCGTTCCGGAAAAGTGGTGAATGATGGATCAACCTGGTGTTAGCAAGCTTCACGGAAATTAGTGCAGTTAAAAGCCTTGCTCATAGGATTTCAAAGAGCGCCCACGTTCAGATTTGAGCCACTGATAAATTTGATTACGTGATTCCTACATTTGACTGATTGGTATGGTGACAGGGACAGGGCGACTTATCACGAGGCCTGGTGACAGCCCCGCTGCAAATGCAAGTTTGTGAGAGACCACGATTTCGTTTTGTTCGAGGTTTTGTTTCTTATAAACTCCACAATATCCTACCGGATGTTGGGAATTACTATGGCCGTTCTCGCTTAGTTCACACCCGACTTCACAGCTTTGTTCGGGGCCACATTCCCTTGCTAGAGCTAAAAAGTATGCAGTTTCAGTACGGTTGCATTAAAAAGATACGCACAGATACCAGAAGCAGTGACCCTCCATTTCTGCAAAAAAAACGCGGGTTTTCAAAAGGTTCCTGAGCGAAATATTTGCGAATGAATCGAAATTACGTAACATCTTGCCAAAAAAAAAAAAACATTACTTATGCAGAGATGTAAAAACTTTGACCTTATATCCTAATTCTCGTATAAAATTCTATAATATGCCATTTATATCCCATACGCGCGAGAACTAGACACAAGTTGCATTCTACCGTGACATCATCGCGTCTGAATACATTTGCATATTAAAAAACATAAACAAATTTAAACAATCTGTTTTAATTTAATGAAATAATATCAGTAGACACACTAAATTTCACGTTGGTGTTTGGTGTCAACTGGCTTGTCGGATATATTCCAACGACACCAGTAATGATTCTTAATGGTATCAAAGAGACGGTTGCATTCTTCTGAGATGTGGAGTGTACATCATTAATGATGGCATTTAACCTATTTCGCAACGAGTTTAGCAGATCCTTGACACACCACATATTTCTCTATTTTCCGATAAAACTGAAACAAGTACTCATACGATGAGCGTATGAACTTGAACGCAAATTTCAAGAGTATCTGTATGTAGGTACAACCTACGCAAATTATTTATACGGGCAATTTCACGAAGTCAATTAAAATTCATTCACAGGTGGTTTAATAATGCAGAATGCAGTAGGTTGAGGACGATTGTGCATAAATAGTTG
This sequence comes from Anaspis maculata, assembly GCA_949128115.1. NCBI lineage: Eukaryota > Metazoa > Arthropoda > Insecta > Coleoptera > Scraptiidae > Anaspis > Anaspis maculata. The sequence goes on from OX421963.1 coordinate 42,554,858, forward strand.
ATGTTTCATTACCATCACACCGGCCAATTTAAGTACGCGGTAACAAGCCAAGATCCTATTAGTTAGATCCGCATTATAAATGATTATTTTGGACCAACAAAATATTTTAGACATCCCACAACATCAAGGATTTAAGCAGGTTGCGTTGCGTCTTGGCATGCCTCCTGTGAGGTCATCAACGGTATGTATTGAGGAAGACCGCTCATTCTCCTACATCCTTACCTGCACCACTCCGATCAGCTTCTGGCTGTTTCTTTCTGGATTGAACAATTTGACTCGAATTCGACATCATTTTTCTTCATCTTCTTCACTTCTTTTCCATTGTTTCATCACATTACAGTCAAATCGATGAAGTTATCAGTTTTTTTTTAAATTATTAAGTTTATTAGATATTTCTTGTTTTCACTCTTCTGTTATTTACTTGAATTTATTTATTTTTTCAGATTTGGTTCGTACGCTCAATCCAATGGAGGTACGCAATGACGGCCTCTATGAGTGACGTCATTATAGGCCTTCCTCCATAATATTTGATAACCAATCCAATGTTCTAGATCCTATTTACACTGAATTTAAAACTTTTACTCTTCATATCTTCAAAAGTTAAATTTGAAGAATTTTTTTAGTACTTTTTTAGGACTTCACAAAGCATTCCATAAGTGTATTGTTTTGGTCTGACACTTTTGAATCACCTATATTTTCTTCTTTATACAGAGGGCGTGTGAAAGGTTTCTAACAAATGGATTATTCTTTTTACACGCAGGAACATTCGAAAAGCGCTCGGACAGGAAGTCATTCTATTGCAAAATGATCTCTCGTTGCACTCATCATGGTGATGGATTTTGATAAGTTTTAAATATGTTGTAGAGAATTGAAAATAAGTCGATCCGTATTCGGCTGCTTCTACTTCCCCGACCCACCACCCAACAAGGAGTATTGTGAACGCGCTAAAAAAAAATTTCGAGATGAAGACGGATAATGGGGTACTTGCCCAATTTTTTTTTATTGGCTTAATCGATAGTGTGGTTGAAAATATTGTTACGAGCGGCGATCCCGTACATATTGGTAAACACTCGATCTTTCTGGATTCTTCCATCCATTAGATCGCAGTGTAGAAGCGTGGAGCGATCTGGTGCATTCCAGAGCGTTCGTGTACGTGAAACTGAATGGAGACTCGAATGCTTGATCAGGGCACATCTGTTCATTTTGGCGGAGGCGCCGTTCCAGAACCCGGCAGAATTATACGGGTGATGTGTATGATTATTCAGGAATGGTCTAGAAACCGCATATGCCGAGCCACTATGGAATTTGCTGGAAGTAGACAGAAAGTTCGGGAACACTATTCGGAGGCCTTATACCGTCCGTTTTTTCTTTTAGGCCCCAGCCCGTAGCATCTTTATTATGGGTTTCACACCCAATATATTATATATTTTTGAAATCACAAAAACAAGATCTTCCGACTGATGATATGTCAAATTATTTTTGACAGATGTCATTTTTTGACAAATGACAGAATATCACTTGTGACACATCATTTTAAAGCCCATAAAATTCTGAGGAGAACTGTGTTTTTATTTTTGTAATAGGGTGTCTTTTACAGCTTCTAGGGGTCTTTCAATAGGAAAAAAATGTTGAATTTCAAAAATACATAATAAGTAAATAGGTAAAGTAGGTACCTATTTTTAATGTAAACTAATGATAATGATGATTAATTAATCACAATGGAACAAAAAATGTCTTAAAGAAGTTGCTCGAATGACCGTCTCCTTGTTCCTTGAATGAAAGATTCGACGATCAGTGAATTGGAACTACCACCGGCCCAACGCGATGACATCTGAGCTTGCCAGAAATGACCCCCCTCGAGTTTTTATGAGCCTACCCGAAAGATAAGGTGTTTATAAAGTTTCCCAATAATTTGAACAATTTAAAAATCAGATCATCACCATTAGTTAATTTTAAAAATACCTATTACTCATTGAGTGGCTATTTCTGAAATTGACATTTTTTCCTATTGAAAGTCCCCTAGAAGCTGTAAAAGACACCCTATTTTAAAAATAAAAACACAGTTCTCCTCAGAATTTATTAGGCTTTAAAATGATGTATCACAAGTACTATTCTGTTATTTGTCAAAAAATGACATCTGTCAAAAATAATTTGACATATCATCAATAGAAAGATCTTGTTTTTCTGATTTCAAAAATATATAATATATTGGGTGTGAAATCCATAATAAAGATGCTACAGGCTGGGGCCTAAAATAAAAAACGGACGGTATAAGGCATCAGCCGGCAGCTCAGAGCAGTATTGAATTGGAATGCGAAGTGGTACGTGTTTTAAAAATATATTTGGGACGTCACAAATATACTGAAAACTGAACAAACAACACTGTTGGATTGAAAACTCCAAAAACTGTTACGAGTGACATTACAATATTTGAAAAATATAGACATGAAAATCCCACTGACATTTCCCTACTGTCACCAGCTCTTTGAAAAAAATAAAAATAAAACAAAATCTTTTTAACCAGTGGATATATTTCCAGGAAATTTTCAGGAAATACTCTTTATTACTCTTACTTGATGATGATTAAAAGTATTTTCAGTCAAATCTATTTCATTGGCCAGTACCCCATAATATGTCCATTTTAAGGTCCCCCAAGACGATTAAGAGCATTTTTGGAGTGACGTCTGTCTGTGTGTATGTGTCTATCTGTCTGTCTGTAATCTGCTACGATTACAGCCGCAACGTTGATCCGATCGACTTGAAATTTGGTATGCGGACGTTGTTAGTCCGTGGAATGAGCCCATTAGTTTTTGGCTGTCACCTGTCAAACGGAAATGTCACTATCAAAAAATGACTGAAGATATACATCACGGAACTTGACTTGCAATTATGTTATCTGAAAGCCCTTGAAAAACTCTGAAGCTGTTGAAAATTTTTGTCCATCTGTCATCTGTCAAAAACTAAAAAATGTCAAAGTTCAAAACTTTACCGCCTAATTATTCAAAACCTACCCGATGGAATGGAACCAAATTTGGCAGGAAACAACACAACAAATTAGTCAAATTAAGTTTGCAGTTGCAGTTCCTCGCCATTTTCCAGTCGGGCGTTATGAGTTTCCAAAAATTTTCCTGGCCGTTCGTTGCCACCCGAGAGGGCCTCTCGACCGTATTTTGACTAGGACGACTCTCTTTTGATGCAGGACTCCACTTAAAATGTTATTCCTGCTCGGAGATCGACTTTTTTCGAAAAATTCCAACTGATAACGGAAGAAGATTGGATTGGGCGTCGTGTAGACCTATTTTCAAAATCGGCACGCTCTCGGTTTTCCGACAGTAATTTTTTCAAAATGAAATTAGCACATTCCGTGAATTTCAAAAAAATGCAATGGAAACTTCAACATGCGGTGAGTCGTGAGCCCCACAAATTTATCCATTTTAGGTGCAGACATGCTGGAAATAGAAGTTGTAGAAAAGATTAAATAAATTTTTGGAGAAATTTTTTTTCGAAATCAGACCCAAGATTTTCGAGTTTTCCTCTCTGAAACAAACTGCAAATTTCCAACTTTTGATGCCGTGAACAGATTTCCACTTTTTTTTTAAACAAGAGGTAACTGGTTCCTCGACATTTTCCAACAATTTTATTTCCAATTTCCCGAGAATTCCCCTGTTGAAAATGTAAAACCGCAAGTAATACCGTAAAACGTAAGTCCGGGTTATCGAGACCGGACTCAAATTATGGAGCTCAAAATGAAGCCCTTATTAAAGAAAATATCTCAGTTCTTAAATCTTTTCCTTCCTTCCTACCCGAAGGGACGTCTCATACAAAAATGTCCACCCGTTCCTTTGCTACTCGTCGTGGAAGTTTTGGGGTGACACAACCGATTTTTTTCATTTCAAGAATTTTGAAATTTATGGTTCCTATTGTAGGAATGATGAAATGAACAAACAAACCAAGAAATCATGTAACGAAATCGAAGCAATAAAAAAAAATCGGAATGGATGGAAATTTAATTTTTTATTATCCCATTAGAGAGAAAGATCGAAGAATTGGGATATTTTCTCTAATAAGGAATTCACGAGGAATTCATTTTGAGCTCCATCATTTGAGTCTAGTCTCGATAAGCTAGCCCGGTTACTCATTTATGATTTATGAAATGGAAAACTCTTGGAAAACTTGAAGAATTTTAAGAGAAACTGCCTGAAAATGTTCAAGAATCACTTATCCTTTGTTTAAAAAAATTGGTATAAATCTGTTCACAAGCTGAAAAGTTAGAAAGCAGTTTCATTAGGAATTAGGAACCAAATTATGTAGAAAGAAAATAAGCTCCATTATTCAAGTCCGGTTTCGATAACCCAGGTTTGTTTTACATTTTCAACGGGGAAATTCTCGAGAAAATTGGAAAAAAAAATTGTTGGAAAATGTTCAAGAACCAGTTACCACGAGGGGCCAACCACTCCGAGAATACCTGTACAAAATGTTCAGAATACTTAGGGAATACTGTGGAATACTTGGAGAATACTAGGAAATATATGGAAATACCGGGAATATTCGGGAATACTCCGGGAATACCTGAGAATACATGGGAATACTCGAGAATATCAGGAACTATCTAGGAATACCTAGGAAATACTTGTATCAGAAAACCTCACCAGAGATCGGGAGACGAGCCGTTTCTATTTGTTACGGAAAAAATATCGTCGTTCGAAAGAGAAACAAGACAGAGAGAACAACACAGTTCGAGGGTGAAAGAATCGGTGCTGTGAATTTCTGGGGAAAAGCGTTAATAAAGGGAAATGTGGACCAAATTGTCATACATTTTTCAACATTGCTTCTCCTGCATGCGTGAAATAGTAGTAATAGTTATACGAGAATTTTCATAGAATTAACAGCTTATTTTGATCTTGTTTACCTAGTCTAAACAAGTGAATATCCCCTCACGTGCGTGAGTCGCAATGGCGCATTTTCTTAGTGCAGATCTGTTATTGATAGAAATGAAGTCCAGCTTGAGAATAAGAATGTTCATACGAGACAAGAATAAGTTTCACGTTTATTACAATAGTTCAACTATAACAAATGTCAATGTGGTGGCCAAGATGACGGCGGAATCATGGAATTCAGTTCGAAAATAAGAATGATCATACGAGACGAGGGTAAGTTCCAAGTTTCATGGAAAATGTTCCGCTAATGAGAAATTTCAATGTGGCGGCCAAGATGGCGGCGGAATCATGAAATCCAATCTGCCCAATGGCCACGCTTGAAGATCTAAGCTATCCATGGAAAAAGTTTCAGGGCTCTTCTAGCTTTCATACCCCGAGGAGTAGTTCAACTTCTTAGAAGTGCAAAGGAAATCTCTGTTTCTTGATAATAATAATAATAGTAACTAAGTAGAAATGGAGAAAAATTGCCCACTGGCCACCCTTGGGGACATCAGCTATACATCGGCAGAAGTTCCAGGGCTCTAGCTTCATTCCCCAAGGAGGAGTTCAACTTCTTAGAAGTGCACAGGAAATCTTTGTTTTTTGATGATAATAATAATAATGATAACTTTGTATGGATAAAAAAAAAGTCCACTGGCCATCCTTGGGGCCATTAGCTATCCATCAGAAAAGATTCCAAGGCTCTAGCTTCATTCCCCGAGAAGGAGTAGGTGCAACTTCCTAATTTCTACACGGACAGACAGACGGACGGACGAACGGACCGACCGACGGACGAACGGACCGACCGACGGACCGACGGACGGATGGACAAACCGACCATATAAGCGTCATTTTATACCAAGATTTTATACAAGTTTCATAATTCCGCCGCCATCTTGGCCGCCACTTTGAATTTTTCATTAGTGGAACGATTGTCATGAAACTTGGCTGTCTTGGAACTTACTCTTGTCTCGTTAGAACATTCTTATTTTCAAGCTAATTTCATGATTCTTCTGAAACTTGGAGACTCATCTCTCAAAATTTGTTACAACTAGTACCTATATTACAGGGTGAGTCAATAGCAAGGAATCGGAACACTACGTTTCATCCGTTCAAAATTAAATTATGATTCGAACGCCTATCCACATCGTTTTTCATTCTGCATCGCTCAAAAAAATTCAATTATACAGGGTGTGGTGAGTCATAGTTCAGGTACCTATACGTGTGTCAACGTTTTTTCAAATTGGACATCCGAAATTTTATGAATAATAAAAATAAATGAATAAATGTTTTTCTCCTTAAGCTTTTTCTCGCCATAGGAGTTTGCTCGTTTATCACATTATTCTTATGAGCCTTTAAAGGCTAATAGTATAAGTATACAATACTAATAGGTTCAGAGCGGTATGAAATGTTTGACGTTTTGGTGCGGTCGTCTTGAAATTTGGAATACATTGAGAAAAATGACATCTCCATCCACATGACATAATAAGGTTTGGCGGTAATGTACGGGGTGATCAAAAACATTTTGAAAACTGTTTATTGAGAAAGTCATAACACTTCATTTATTGAAATGGCACCCCCTGTACTTTTTGACATGACTGGATCTGTCTGGTCTGTCTACATTATTCATAAGGTATGTCCTATACCTAAAATGCATATTTGTTTCAAATATTGGATGATTTTTGCGAAAAATAATCTTTCACACCCTGTACTGTTTCTAAAGCCAAACCTTATCAAGTCAGGCAGATAAAGCTGTCCTTTTTCCTCGTGATGGTACCTATACATTTTTTTGGCGTTTTGATGCGGCGTTGCCAAACAGTTTTTTTCAGATTTTGACGCATGACTATTTTTATTTACTAAAAAAAGAATCTCTACTGAGTTTTATACTTATAACGTTATTTAATAACGTTACAAACCGCGAGGATGCGCCAATTCAAGGTTTTTAGGCTTTTAACTGCGATATATTTCAATTTAGGTGCATAGAAAATACTTTGGGAATACCTGAAAATACTCGGAAATTTTAGGAAATACTGGGGAATACAAGGAAATACTGAGGAATAAATGGAAATACTTGGGAATATCAAGAAATATTGAAGAATACTTGAGAAATAATAGGGAATACGTGGAAATGCAGGAATAGGTCGGAAATACATGGTATTCTCGGAATACCTGTACAAATTTTCATGAGTGGTTGGCCCCTCGAGTTACCACTTGTTTAAAAAAAAATTGGTGAACATCTTTTCACGGGATAAAAAGTTGGAAAATTTGCAGTTTTTCCAGAGATGAAAACTCGGAATCCGTGGGCCCGATTTCGAAAATTTTCCCTCTTATTAATTTCAATGAATTTAATCTTTTCTCCAACTTTCATTCCCAGCATGTCTGCACCTAGGCTGGAAAGAAAAACAAAAGTTTTGACAAGCACTAACCCAGCCGCCTTTAACCATATCACTTCTGACAGCTGGGTGCAAAAAATCTAGAAATGGACAAAACGCGAACCGAGTGATACTAAATTTAGTCAAATTTAGTCAATGACCGGATGGGTAAACTGTTGGTCGTGTGAGTGTAAGTATAGTATACCTGACCTGTACGCTAAAGATACTTAACATGCAGTTTTCTCTCTTGCAGCCTCCCAAGATTAGATAATACTTGAAACAAGACAATAATTCCTTGTGTATGTGAAAGCCTCTGTTTACACAACTGCATGCTGCATCATCATACCGTCAACCGTATTAACTCGACCCGGTGCGGCCAACAACAATTATCAATTACATTTGACAGGGCGTTGTTGTTGGACCCAACCGAGTAGTCCACCCTGAACGGAAAACCTTTTGGTACAAACAGACCGCAATTATCGCGAAGCTTTGTGACTTTATGAATATCCCTTTGTGGTCAGTTAGCTAACAAATTGGCTAATAAATGTTTACTTGAAGAACTGGGTGCCAGGCATTATAGGGTATTATAGTGTAAATAATGATTGTAAACAGTAACAGTACATAAACACACCGGACTGAAGAGAAGAGTCAAAGGCACCTTTAGGTGAGTAGCGTGAAAAGCCAGATGTGCAATTTTACCTGTTTAGTAGCCCTTGGCAGCGTCTCCATGTTAGTCCCATTGACCACGGGGGCCTTTTCCTGGACAACACCCCCATTTGGGGTGCTACCGTTGCCTAGGGCCATCGCACTCGTACCCTCCCGGGCACCAAAGCACTCTTAGATCACCGCGGTCAAAGCTGGACGCGGCCGGTCACGACGATAAATCGGTGATAAAATACACGACACTCACTGCCGGGGCAAATCCAGCATTTTTTCATAAAAACACAATTCACCTTTCGGCACTGATATCATATCCCTTGAGGACCGCACTCACAGGCACCGACGACACTCTCGCCTCCAAAATTCAGATTGCTGTGAATTTTTTTGCCACTGCACAATGTTGGTTTCTGCAACGAATCAAGCGACGACGTGCTGCGCGTGCCGTCGGCTTTGTTTGTCGCGCGGCGGACAGGCGGGACGTGCGGCGCGAATAAAGGGTTGCGCCGATTTTGTTTGTTGCGCAAGCGTAATTCAAACAGAATCATCGGTTTCTACGCAGGGCCGGGTTTAGCGCAAGACGTGAGACCCGCTATGGTAACCTTTGATGGTAACGCTGGCCGTTGGACTTGAAACACAGTAGCGTAAGTCGTAAATGGCGTGGTAACCGCGATATCACGTACTTACTTATGTATGATACAGGGTGTAAGGTACTGGTTATTGTTACAAACTTTTTTGAGAGATGTCGACATAATATTACATAACTATAACGTGGAAACTGGAGAGTGATATATGTATACCTATTTCATACGAGTGGGGAGTGGGATGTTTAGCACGAGCCGCTTGCGGCGAGTGCGGAAACCCCACGAGTACAAGAAATACACTTTATTCACAATGAGTTAGCAATCGATCAGAGGCGTATCTACGGGGGGGCAAGTGGGGCACGTGCCATGGGCGCACTTTGACCCTCAGGGCGCAAATGAGAGGAAAAGATGGAAATGTAAAAAATGAACAATGAAATTATGTAGATATTTGAACTGTTGGACGCAATTCGTGTGAGCGATAATTGACAAGCGAAATGGGAACAGAAAAAGAGGGAAAAAAACCAAACCAATAAATTGAAACAGACGATCAACTGTCGACTTTGTTATATGATCCAGATAGGTATAGTCTAATACAGGGGGCCAATTTGTCGTTGGCCCACCTGAATTCTGGAGAAAGACGCCTACGGTGCATTTTCCAAGGTTTCTAATCCAGGGGGCGCACTTTTCATGTTTTGCCCTAGGCGCAATTTACCCTAGATACGCCACTGCAATCGATACATTCCCAATTTTTAAAAAGTTGGAAAGTGAATATGATTCCTTACAGGTTGAATAATGTCACTCTCGGACCACGGACGGGCCGAAAGTGACGTATGAAAGAGAAGTGATCTGATCTAAACAGCTATCGCGGCGCGGAGTGTTGATACTGTTGATGGATGCGTTGTTTGGAAAGGTTGCCTATGCCTACCTGATAAAAACGTTTGACGCGAAAAACTTTAAATAAAGCCAATTATTTGTATTTAAACAGGATCATTGTGAATAAAGTCCTATACATACATACCACGGAGTAAAGCGTCATTACAGCCTACGGGATTCTATCTCACCTCGGCACGCCTCGGTAATATATTGAGTCCCTTGGCTGTAATGAGACGCTTCCCACCTCGGTATATATACTATTCAACGAGTTGTGTATAGGTATACACTACCTACTTATCTATTTTTCCTACAACCCCAAAAATTTCAATCTTGAAAAAAAAAATTCACTCATAATCATATTAAGAATGCATCCATTACTAACTTCGACGAGGTCAGGAATGAACAGAGGAATGAACTCATATTCCTTACCTAGGTCAGTAATATGGAATGGAGTATTATACTAAAAAATTTTTTTGATTGAAATGAAAGCTACATTGAAAAATAATTGACCCGTGTTTTTTTATTCAGTCAAAAACCGTACCGTTTGGACGCAATAAATGAATAACATCAACTAGTTCTGACGTCACAGCGAGACACCGCCTATACTGCCTGTGTAAATGACGTCAGAAATAGGCAGAATATAGGAATTTCGTTTATTTATTGCGGCCAAACGATACGATTTTTGGACGAATAAAAAAATACGGGTCAGTTATTTTTCAATATAGTTTCTGATTCCATCGAAAGAAAAATATTTTTTCAAAAGTATAATACTCTATTGGCAGCGCTGGCCTTCTTGATCACTACCGCTACCACTACCACTACTCGTTGACATTATTTGTGATGTTTAAATGACAGGTTATGTTATGTAATGATGTTTAACGTCGTTTTCAACCTAGAGTACGTTGTCCATAAAGTCGACGGCTTCCTAATCAGACTCAGCTCTTTGAAATAAGTAAGCACGACGTTCTCGCTGACTTGCAGAGGGCGTTCTTATTCTTTATCCAATATCCAATCCATATAAGTGTTGTATGTTTAGCGCACTTTCGTAAGAAAATGACGCTCATATGGCCGGTTTGTCTGTCTGTCCGTCTGTATGTCTGTCCGTCTGGCTGCCTGTTCGTGTAGAAATCAAGAATAAGTTGTACTCCTCCTCGGGGAATGAAGTTAGAGCCTTGTAACTTTTTGATGGATAGCTGATATCCCCAAGGTTGGCCAATGGGGATTTCTTTTATCCATACATACTTAGTTATCATTATTATTAGCATCAAAAAACAAAGATTTAATGTGCACTTCTAAGAAGTTGAACTCCTCCTCGGAGAATGAAGCTAGAGCCGAGGCTAGAGCCTTAGAACTTCTCCCGATGGATAGCTGATGTCCCCAAGGGTGCGGGCAATATAGGCATTCTTTTTTTACACATATACAGAGGGGTGCATAAAAAATGGCCACCGCTGTAGCATCGTTATTCCTCATCCGATCTTGAAAATTCAAGAACCAGTTTAAATGGTTTCATGTCTTCTATGATTCGACAGTAAAAAATATTTTTTTTGTAATGATGCTTTTGAGCACTGATAGTCAACTTTTGTTTTTCAAATGGCAACAATATTTTTTCAATTACTTTTTTGATTCCTTATGCTTATCTGAATATAATGATGCATCAATATCACACATTTTATTATTGAACACGAAAAAAAAAAATGAAACTGCGAAATTTTTACACATCACAGTAGCATCACAACACCCACGAATCCCACGATATGCACGCGATCTGGTAGGCTGGGTGCAAAATGATGTTCAAAAGCACATAGTAGGTCAGGCGTTTGATTTTTCAAAATGTAAATGTCAAAATGTTTTCAAAATCCAAAAGAAGCTGTCCGTCTCTAAGACGTCTTTATTCTCTATTTTCAGCTTATTATTTTACACATTTTTAAGTAGGTATTGTGACCTGTGAGGACAAAAACGTCTTATTGATTTTTCATTCCCACAATACACACTTGAAAAGATATAAAATAGTAAGCTAAAAATAGAAAATAAACAAATCCTAGAGGCAAACAGCTTCTTTCGGATTTCGAAAACATTTTGACATTTACATTTTGAAAAATCAAACGCCTGACCTACTATGTGCTTTTGAACATCATTTTGCACCCAGCCTACCAGATCGCGTGCATATCGTGGGTGTTGTGATGGTACTGTGATGTGTAAAAATTTCGCAGTTTCAATTTTTTTTCTTCGTGTCTAATAATAAAATGTATAATATTGATGCATCACTATATTCAGATAAGCATAAGGAACCAAAAAAGAAATTAAAAAGATATTGTTGTTATTTGAAAAACAAAAGTTGACTATCAGTGCTCAGAAGCATCATTACAAAAAAAATATTTTTTACTGTCGAATCATAGAAGACATGAAACCATTCAAACTGGTTTTTGAATTCTCAAGATCGGATGAGGAATAACGATGCTACAGCGGTGGCCGTTTTTTATGCACCTCTCTGTATAGTCATCACTATTATTATCAAAAAAACAAAGATTTCCTGTGCACTTCTAAGAAGTTGAACTCCTCCTCGGGGAATGAAGCTAGAGCCCTGGAACTTTTTACGATGGATATCTTGGGTCCTCATGTGTGGTCAGTGGGCAGATTGGATTTCATGTACTCTACGTTTCCATGGAGAATTGAAATTGATTTGAAAACGGTATCGGGATTGAATACGGAAGTGTTCACATGAGTGGTTCGAATCGAACTCGGTATTCAAATCGATTTGAATGTTGTTTACATAATATATCTGTCACGTAAGTCTAACCCTAACCTAAAACTATCCCAACCTAACGTATCAAAGAAAGTGCAAGTACTCTACAAACTGCAAGTGTGCAGAAGGCAGAAGTGCAGACAACAGGTGCAAGTATGAATGCGACCCTCGATGCGATCAAAACAGCGGTTTTACTCATTGCTATGTATCAGTTTCTGTTTGTTGATGTCTTGATTCAATCCGATTGGTTTCCATTGAGTATTTATTTCGATCCGATCCCGATACGATTCCAGAATTTGCCGAATCGACCTTGAGACTCAAATCGATTTGAATACGGTGTTGCAAGCGTTTACATGTAGTTTTCAATCCCGATACCGTTTTCAAATCGATTTCAATTCTCCATGGAAACGTAGTAAGGGTTGCGCCGCAATCTTGGCCGTCATATTGGAAATTCTCAATAGTGGAATGATTTTCATGAAACTTACACCTTACGACCCTTGTCTCGTATAATCATCCTCATTTTTCAAGCTCAATTCTATGATTCCGCCGCCATATCTTGGCCGCCATATTGAAATTTCTTATTAGTGGAACGATTTTCATGGAACTTGGAGCTTATTCTGGCGGCTGGTAGCTGTGAGATTTTGCTGAAAACGCGTAAAGATGTTCAGGAAGGCCGTCTGCCCCTCGGTCTGCCCCTGTGAAATCGAATCCAGCAGCCCACGCACTATAAACCGAGGGGAGGAATCCACCCCCCAATTTTATTAAAACATCGAAAAAAAACTTATCCAAATAGGATTTTGCTGAAACCACGTATAGATGTTCGGGGAGGCCGTCTGCCCCCTGTGAAATCGAATCCAGCCCACGCACTATAAGCCAAGGGGAGGAATCCACCCCCCAATTTTGAATCGTCGAAAAAAAAAACTTATCCAAATAGGATTTGTCTGAAACCGCGCGAAGATGTTCAGGAAGGCCGTCTGCCCCCTGTGGAATCGAATCCAGCCCAGGGGTGGAACTCTGTGTTGTCGCTATCGACAGCCACTTCTAAGCGATAGTCGCTAAGCATAGGAAATTTACATGTACCTACTCAAGGCCAGGTAGAAAGCGACTGTTGACAAAGAACACAGGGTCCCACCCCAGAAACGAAATAAGTGTCACTGTCAACAAATGTCAGAAGCTATATATCACGGATAACTTGACTTGCAATATATCATTTGAAAGCCCCTGGTATTCAGAACAGTTCAAAGTATTACCCTATCTGTCATTTGTCAAATAATGAAAAATGCGAGGAAAAATGTCAAAGTTCAAAACTTTACCATTTAATTATTCAAAATCTATCCGATGGATTGGAATCAAATTTGACAGGACAACAAAAGAGTCAAACTAAGTCTGCAGTTGCAGTTTTCCACCATTTTCCAGTCGAGCGGTATGAATTTTCAAAATTTCCCCTGGCTTTTGCCACCCGAGAGGGCCTCTCGCCCCTGTTTTGACCAGAACGACTTAACTCGCTTTTGTAGCAGGACTCCACTCAAAAATTAATTCCTGCTCGGGATCGACTTTCTTCGAAAAATTCCGACTGATATCGAAAGTAGATTGGATGGGCCTCGTGTAGGCCTATTTTAGAAATCGACACGGTTCCAGTTTTCCGACGGTAATTTTTTCAAAATGAAATTTGCACTTTCCGTGAATTTGAAAAAATGCAGTGCAAACTTCGAATGCGGTGAGCCCTACGAAATATTCATTTTAGGTGCAGACGTGCTGGGAATGAAACTCGGAATCAAAGTTGGAGAAAAGATTGAAATAGTTTTCGGAGGAAAAACTTTTGAAATCGGACCCACGGCTTTCGGATTTTTAAAGAATTTTAGGTTTTTCGAATCTTTCGAATTCGGGACGTTTTGAACAAAAATTCACAGTTCGGGCGGCTGCTAGGATTGGGTTTTTGTTGTCAGGATAGCACGAGGGATATACTTTCCTCTTTCTTTCTTACACACATACTTAGACCTATACCTACCTATAAATCAATCAGGGCAGACAGAAGACAGGGCATGCATGAGTTTTTATTATTCCATTTTGATGATCAAATAACTTGATCGGCCTTGACCTAGCCATCGTTATAAAAGTAAAAACAAGGTCGAAATAAAACTCCACTGGAATAATAACAGGATGATAATAATAATTATAAAGTACCTAACTACATGATTTTTATGTCAAAATTTTGCGCAAAAAAATTGACTAGATATGTAGGTAGGTATGTATGTAATAACTACCGGAGGTAACTACTAAAAAAAAAAGAGTCGCGCAACTCGACAGTCTATGGTATTCGCATTAGTCAAACTCTCATATGCCTGATTGATTGAACAAACGTGGTTTACCTACCTATCAAATAATTTTAGTTCGGTACCAAACACCAAATGTTTTAAAAGTGAAATAAAATGCAAAGAATCCTATTACTTCAAATAAATAACATGATAGGAATACAAAATATAGCTCCATGCGATTATTTGTATAGGTATACAGAAAAAATAACACACGCACTTAGTCGTTTTTTTTTAATTGCAAAAAAGATCTGGCAGTTTCGCTAAAATGTGTTCTTGTAAGCCAAAATAAGGGCTGTCTCATCTGGGCTCTGGTATACAAATAATCGCTTGGAACTATTTTGTATTCCCATCATATTCTTTCCTTGCAGTAGTTTTTGGGTTAGCATTTCATCCCACCTCAAAAATTTGTCCCGTGTTTAATACCGAACTAAAATTTGAATTATTATCCAATGGCGTAGAAAATAATAAGTGTGAAAAGTCAACCCCTCCACTATCTACCTCACTGGATAACCTGAGAAAACATTTGACAACTGAAAAATAGGTGTACCAACCGAGGTACCAACCCGCTGAGACGGCCCGCTAGTCGAGTGGACTGCGTGTTCGCTCGGCAAGCTGAGCTCCCATGGTTCGATTCCCGGGCAGCAGGTCTGGGTGTTGTGCTGTGTAAGCGGATTTTTTCACATGTGATGATTTCAATAAATATATGGAATATGGCATGCCGAGAAGGAGAAAAACAAACTTTTGGACAAACTTTTTTAACTAGGTATCTATATACCAACCTGTTTCAAAGTTAAGAAGTTATCACAAACTTTTTTCAAAGTTCAACTTTGACGGCCCCTCTATCACGAAAATGAAGGAACTTGGCATACTTTTTCACAGAGCTTTTCGTCATAAAACTGCATGAGAAATCGTCTCGTCGAATATTTGACTACACTTTGGAAACACCTGTGAAAGTGAAAGTGACATGTGACTTCGAAATTGCAATTAACTCAAACCAGACATGAGTTTATCTCAAGTTTCAGTGAAATCGGATCACTTTCCTGGAAGTTCAATATGGCGACATAAAATGATAATTATCTTCGCCATTTTACCTGAATTTTAGAAATTCAAAAACAGTCCTGAAGCTGAAACAGTTGGAATGAGTGAAATCACGAATCGCGCTCGTACTGAACTTTGAGCAATTTTACACTGTTCAGTTCGAGGTTCAGTTGATCAGCCTGTAGAAAATTTATTACATTTTTCGTGTTTGACGTGATCAAGGCATGAAAACGAAAGACCAGGATCATGGACTAGGCTATCGAACACTGAAAACCGATATTAAATCGTCGAAATCGACAATGGAAATCAAAAGTTCCATACGAGGTTCCATATCAGTAGGTATTATTTTACCTTGATTTTAACCTAAGTAGTGGGTAGGGTTGACGTGTATAGACTTTCTCATACAGAGCCGGTTCCCTTTGCTTGCAGCTTGTGCGCAGGTCTTCATATAGACCAGTTCGAAAAATATTCGCGCGTTTGTAGCCAAGTGGGGATGCGACCAGGCATCACGCTGGCCCATTCAAGTTACCCTGCGCCTCGAGTACCTTAGGTGTATGAGAAACTCTATAGATACAAGAATCAGATAGAAGTAAGGTGAGAAGAATGGTTTTTGGAACCACAATCCTCGTATAGGCAAGAAGTATAATAGTATGGGGGCATAGGTCGTGCCGTGTGCAGCTTCGTGAGGCTATATAGGGATATGTGCCAATCGATTTTCGGACCATCAAGAAATGTGAAAAATTATGGTGGAACATTGGGATCTGCTGCAGGCATATATGGTGGAAGCGCCAAAATGAGTCCTGCTCGTTAACAAAAAAATGCATGTAGCTTTTCCATTTCACAATGGATTTTGACATGTGCCACATGAATCTGTAGAGGAAAAAATCCTCTTGGTATCCCATTTAATTTTTTGGGAAAAGTATCATCCGAAGCTGTCATAGTATTCGAGTTCTTTTATGCAAAAATACGGGATTTTTTGAAAGTTTTTGGATCTTTTTGAAATTTGGCATTTTAATAGATTCTGGTTTGGCCCTCTTGAATTTCCACCTTTCAACTTTCAATTTCCATCCATAGCGCCGCCATATTGGAAAAATGGCGGCCGAAAAACACATTTTTTACAATATCTCAAATTAAGTCAATGTGAGATCAAAAATATTATAGGGATATGAAAGCTTATTCAATTATCAGTCATTTGACATCTCAACCATCTCTATGCGATTTGCGGTGCTCGAGATATAGCTTCTGGAAACATTAAATTTCGGCATTCCAACATCACGCCTATACGTTGCTCCACCCACATGTCACAACCAAGTTGACCGTCGACAGCTTCTCGCTACTGATTACAGATGGATGAATTAAGCAAATGAATTCCCACAAGTAAGCAGCATTGAGACGGATTTTTGACTGATTTGCAAAAAAAATGCTCGCGAGCCAATCAATGGGCAAAGAATTAAGAAGGCCCTGCCATAGTTTCCGTGAAGGTTTGTGGAGCTAATACAATTGATTTGTAAGTGATCAAAGACCACTTATGAATCAATTGTTGATGTTTCTTGTCAATTTGGAAGTGATCATTGAAAAAAATGATGAAGCATTGACATCTGTTGGAGGCAAAAATTGCAAAGGAGTCAAAATAAGCAGTCTCGACTGGCTCCCAACAGCAATATTAATTAGGTTCACGTACCTTCCTATACCTATATTTCTATTACTCATTCGGATGCTTTACGACACTTGCCAAGGCTCGTGTCGGCAAACTGCATCCTCATGAGTAAGAAGCAATCATCACCCGCTTGTTGAATAATATACTATTAAAGCTTCTTTACCATTAATACTTAATAACATATCATGAGCATTAGTTCTTCAGGTTGTGTTGGAATAGCGAAATTCAATGCTTCCAGAAGCTATATCTCGAGCACCGCAAGTCGCATAGAGATGGTTGAGATGTCAATTGACAGATAATTGAATAAGCTTTCATATCCCTGTAATATTTTTGATCACACATTGACTAAATTTTGAGATATTGTCAAAAATGTGTTTTTTGGCCGCCATTTTTTCAATATGGCCGCGCGACGAATGAAAATTGAAAGTTGAAAGGTGGAAATTCGAGAGGGCCAAACCAGAATCTATAAAAATGGCAAATATCAAAAAGATCCAAAAACTTTGATAAAATCCCGAATTTTTGCATAAAAGAACTCGATTAGGTACTATGACAGCTTCGCAGGATATTTTTTCCAAAAAATGGCATGGGATACCAAGAGGATTTTTTCCTCTACAGATTGAAGTAACAAATGTCAAGATCCGTTGTGAAATGGAAAAGCTACATGCATTTTTTTGTTAACGAGCGGGACTCATTTTGGCGCCTCCACCATATGTGCCTGCAACAGATCCCAATGTTCCACCATAATTTTTCACATTTCTTGATGGTCCAAAAATCGATTGGCACATATCCCTATATAGCCTCATGAAGCTGCACACGGCAAGATCTTTTGCGACCCTATGCCCCCATACTATAATACATGCACGCTTCAATTTCTTGCGTTTTAATTCAAGTTCAATCCTATCGTTAATTCTGACATGCGCGCGTGACATGACTGACATACCTACTTATGTAATGGCCGGTTTGATTTTTGAGTTTTGGCACTGGGTGCAGGGTGCAGTTGATTGGTTGCATGATGAGGAACGGGGGAAATGGGAGGAGTTCCCTATTGGTGAGCGGGTACAAGGAAAAGGGGCTATTCGAATATTGCAAACATAATTAACCTCGACGATACTTAATTTGATTTCTATTAAAAATTACAAAAATCTTCATGTCATGAGTAGGCACTTTGATATGTATTTTAAATAATTAGGTACTTAGTGACATGAATAGGTTTTTTTCGGTAATTTTCTCACAAAAAACTAGTCTGTACTTTATCCTTTATGGAGGCGTCACAGAACTTCGTATGTGGCCGGCGACAGTGTCGCTGGCCAATAGGATTCGATCTGCCTGTACTCCCCTTACCTCCCTCTATAATTCCCGCGACACGAGTTTCTGTCGTCGTGTCGTTCAAATTATTCAACTACGGTGGAGCGGGGGACTGTTGCCGGCCAACAGGATTCGACATTCTACGACTACGACTGTATTCCCCTACCTCGCTCCGCCATATCATTCTCGCGGCACGAATTTTTGTCGACGTGTCGCTCAAATTATTCAACTACAGTTGGTGTCGCCAGATTTTAACGAAGGAATGGGGGACTGTCGCCGGCGACATACGAAGTTCTGTAAAGCCGCCATTATACTGTTACGAGCGGCGATCTTGTACATATAGGTAAACACTCGATGTTTCTCGATCTTTCCACCATTAGATCGCAGTGTAGAAGTCTGGAGCGATCTCGTGCATTCCAGAGCGTTCTTGCATGTGAACCCAATGGAGACTTGAACGTTCGATCAAGGCACATCAGTCCACTTTGGCGGAGGCGCAGATTCCAGAACACATGGAAAGCATACGGGTAACGTGTGCGATTATTCAGGAATGATCTAGAAACCGCATATGCCAGACCCTCATGGAATTTGCTGGAAGCAGACAGAAACTTCGGGAACATTATTCGGAGGCCTTATATAAGGCGTCAGCCGGGAGCTCGCGGCAGTATTGACTTTGGAAGCGAACAAGTGCGAAACAAGCGAAGTACCTGCGAAATAATTCCAAGTGGATATTTGTTGGCATTTATTGTAGTAGTACGCAGAAATAAACAGTGTTTGTTTTAAAACAATCGTCTCAATTATATTCGAACCCGTACGCGAAATATCGTAACAATACGTTATCCATCCGTCATCCGTCATCCAAAAAATTCAAAAATAAAATAAAAACCTTCCTGTCAATAATAAGTAGAACCATATCCTTTCTCTTTTCAAATTGACTTCCAACGATGAATTTTGTTGAAAAATAAGGCTGTTTCGCCGGAAGGCGTGAGCGCATTTTATAGCAAATAAAGTACATAGGTCCAAAATAATATTGCATTATCTGGAGAATTTTACATAAAATTGAAATGATTTTCAGTGACGTTACAGGACTTACCTACAGGGAGGATTCTACGAGAGGTCATGCAACAGCTATGACGACGTTTTCATACTTTTGGCCGCTAGTTATTAAATTCCTAAATTGTCAACGCCTAACGTGACACGCTGGCATGCTCATGACATCCCAAGGACATGCTTGTCAAATCTCTCCAAAGTAGCACGTTTCTGCTGCTAGAGGCGCGAAAACAGGTGCGGAATTTGAAATCCGCAAACCGCCTATATTTGTACCTACCTAATTCATTATTACGCCATAAATTCAATCCAACAACGTTTAAACCAATTAAGTAACCATTTCCTGCACTATTTCCAGCTAATTATAGAATTTCCTCTTAATCAAACTCATCCAGTACCTAATTACGTTTAGGAACTGTCAATTATTCACTTGTTTTAGTTGTTTATTTCGACGACAACAATAAACCTAGTTAAATCTTTTTTTTTGCAATGGGCGATTCCAATTATTTCATTTCCTTTAGATAACGATCAGATGTGTAGGTATACCTACCTCTTCCGTATACCTACCGGGTGTTTTTTTTTTAAATTATGAACAGCTAACCCCGATTCATAGTTTGAAAAAACGCATGGTATATTCACATATCAAGGTGGCCTACCTACTAAGCCTGTTGGCTAATTTTCCAGAAATCAGAGCCATACAACTGTATAGATTTTATTTGCGAAATAGACGAACAAGCTGCGGCCTCTGATTTTCTGGTGGAACACACTACGTCCTTGAACTTGGTCTCGATTGGAGAAAACGTAAATAATTAGGTACTGATGACGATGAGTCGAGTTCTTGAACTAAACACAACCTTTGAGTCCAAGGAAGCTTGCAAAATCTGAATTTTGTGTGACTGCGTTGTGAAACCTTGCATTAATTCACGCTTTTGTTTGATTTGTGACATATAGGAGAGGAGTCCTTCACATCCGAGAAAGAAAAAGAAGAAGAAGAAGAAGAAGAAGAAGAAGAAGAAGAAGAAGTAGCTCGAAAACGAGCTACACGTCAGTCTAGCCGTGTTAGAGTCGACTAAAATTATAGCTAGGTTCTCACTTCTGAAACACCCTGTATACAGAATGTCTCAAAGATTTCGCATTTCGAGTCCAGGGCGGTGTCCATGAAAATTCACTCAAGAACACGACAAAAATATTAAACAAAATTATTGACGTTCATTTTTGAAGATATGGGGGGCGAGGGTTAGCCCTTCGTCCCTCACTATTTCCATTATTTGAATTGATTTTTGGGAACTGTTTGTGATAGACTAATCAGTAAAAACTATCAACTATATCCTGTACAGGGTGTTCACGATAAAATTCACCCCCCCTCTAGGGGATTCCCCTTTGAGATATTGTGAAAAACTAAAAACTTTTTCTCAACGATTGTTACCAGGGATCTTGAATAGATCGTCTAAAAGTTTCCAATTGCTACCGTATATAGGGTGTGACATGTAACTTTTTTATTTCAAATGCAACACCCTACATTTTATTACGTCATTTGATGTAGCCTTTCTTTCTGATTACAAAGATATATATCATTCATGATTTATTTTGACAAGGAAGCTGTCAAAAAAATAATAAAATAGGTAGTCAAATAAATTAAAAATTAAAAATTCGCGACACCCCGTATTAGGAACGAATTAGACCATTTATCTATGCAGAGTTGAATTCTGCAGACAGAATGCTGCGAGAATATCTTTTTTTCAAGTGAACTGTAGAAACCAAAGCCATCTTGCCGCGAAACAAAATTATTTGGCTACCTATATTATTATTTTTCCGACAACTTACTTGCCAAAATAAATCATAAGTGTCATATATATTTGTAATCAGAAAAAAAGGCTCCACCAAATAACGGAATGAAATATAGGGTGTTGCGTTTAAAATAAAAAAGTTACATATCACACCCTGTATACGGTACCAATTAGAAACATTTAGAGGATTGATTTAAGGTCCCTGGGAAAAATCGTGAAGAAAAAGCTCTTAGTTCTTCGAAATATCTCAAAGGGGAATCTACTGGAGGGGGGTGAATTTTATCGTGAACACCGGCCCTGTACCTAGATAAATTTGAATTTATTACTTTCAGTAGAATGACTTTTTGAAGCAAAGATAAAGTAACAGGCTGGAGCGCTAGGAAGATATACGGCTGGTGGCCGCTGATAGTTCAGCTCCAAAACTTTGCATACAGTTGCCATCAGCCGTAGCCGTAGCCGCCCAGCTTGTCACTTTATTTTTGCTCCAAAAAGTCATTCTTCTGAATTTAAAACGTGAACGGCATATAGTGGGTGTGGACTGAATTTCTGTTGGTCATACAGGGTGCGTCATAAATCGCAAAACCCAGTTTTCTTCATCAATGCCTGTGAAATATTCCATTGGTCCCGAAAAAAAATAGAACAAGATAATTGACTCTTTTCATTTCAATAGAAAAATTAATGTTTACTAGCGTTTTTGAAGTAAAATGAATTTTTGAGATTTATGAATACCTACATTTTACATTTAATAGAAACGGAGTGAACACCTAGTGGTTGATAATTCTTACTCATCAGTCCATCACAAAAAAGTTCTCTAAAATCACTTGATATTTGGGAAAAACCGAGGAAGAAACTGTTGAAGAACCGAGAAAGAAGAGGTCAGGGGTCAGGCGTTCGTCCTTTACGTCATACAGCGCTATAGGACATTCATGCAGGGAATCCTTCCCTTCATATTCCTACGCCATGTCAGTCTTTACCACAGGACACAGGACTAGTGGACTAGTGCCCTATCCCACTACCTACTTCTCAGTAGAATGCATAAAGCATACCTATACCTATACCATCCCCAAATTGTAACTTTCAATTAAAAATGCATCATAATAATCTAAATTGGGTTGATAGGTACCTACCTAATGTGGTAAATGCATGGTACCTACCTAAATACCTACCTATACAATGAAAGAGATATCATCGCTCTAAAATACTTCTGCGAAAACACGTTATAATCAGTTTTAATGAATAAAACCCCCCAGAGTGGTGTTGCACCTATGATTACCTACCTAGAACTCCGTTTTCAATGTCAATTTGTGAACACATTTTTATTCAATAATACACCGGAAGAATGGACATTTGATTCCAAGTATAGCTAACAATACTGGTGATACACGTGATTTACCTGTGATTATATAACCCTTCACGGTCATGGTGGTTGGAGCCGTCAACTCTTCTGCGCAGATCAGAGGAATAATAGTAGGTACATATATAAATTAATCATTTCCCTTATCAAAAACCATTTGTTGTCGAATTAGCACCCAATACAACGCAAACATGGTATTCATCAAAATGTTGCTTCTGGCTAGCCTAGCCCTGGTGCTATTCATGTCGTCTTGCTGTTTGGCCGTAAGTACCGACCCTCTTCTGCCACTTAGTTTTTTTCCCTCTCTTTTGCCTTTTCCCGTCATTATCTTTGCAATTTCCCTTCCAATTTCTCGAGAAATTTCTTCATTTTTTGTCATTTTCTTCTGTTATGGTTTTTATTCATATCTATGTATTTTTGCAACTATACCTATCCTTGAATGTCTTGCATTCTAGGCGCCAAACCCTTCCAGACGCGACCAAGACCTCACTAAGAGCTTTGCAGAGTTCTTGCAGCAAGACAAACAGATGGCAGCAGCTTTCGAAAGAGCCAATTTAGGAGACTCGCAGTTCTTTACGAGACAGAAGAGGCAAGCTGAGACTGAAATGGATACATCTGAGCAAGGAATGGACGAGGCCGGTGAAAAACCGGGATTTTTTGACAGGGCAGCTAAATTTGTGATGGAGGTTTTGCAGCGATTTCTCAAATGGGTTAATCAAGACAATTAGAGACGGAGTTGCAACAGCGGTTACACACTACGTGGTCAATGCTTTTCTGGGAATTTTCGGATGAGCTCTTGCAACTACATGCTAACAAAAAAGTACCTACCTTGTAACTAACTGAATTTTGAAATTAAAGTTTAATGATTTTTTTTATAATAATAATTGTTGCTCCATAGGCAGGTATACTGTATACTTACCTCGGTTCCTCGATACCTATTCAACCGCGGAAAGTTGAACAATACATAAACTGCTGGACTATAATTGAAGTAGTAGGTACAGCCTCGAGTACAGCTCCTCAATATGGAAGGGGACTAATTCCGAAAAAGTTGTTTCTTGTGAATAGCTGACTTTTTTCACTAATGCATGTTACATGCCGTATTCGAGACCTGTGTCTTCCGTGTTTATTATACAGGGCCCTGCAAAATCTTAGAATTTCGCAAATGTTCCCAATTTTGTTAAAAATATCAGAATGTTTTCAACTGGTCCAGGGAGGTCATAGAACCAATATCTCGAAACGGTTTTTCAAATTTCTGCCTTTTATATAGGGTGTCTTTAAATTAGCCTGCCAAACTTCAGCAGCAGATTCTACGATTAAAAATAAAAGTTCTCATAAATATGGATCGAAACTGCTTCTTCGTAAGAAGCTACATTCGGAGCTACTGGCCGACTTGCCCCTGAATGTAGGGCCCATGCAGAGATGGTCTTTATTTTGAAAAATTTTCAGTCGTCGGTTTAAGACAAGCAGAAACCTTGTAAATAAAGCCATGGTGCAATCTTACTTTAGTTGGGTACCTATGGCATATGTATTCAAACGTTAAAATCGCTTTTACGTGAAAATAGTTGATCCTATTAATTACTGTGTTTGTGCATCATTTCAATGCGCATTCTGGAACGCGATTTGGCCTAATCCCGTCGCATGAATAGTTGGACGAACGCCTTCCTAATGCGCATTTAGTCTCCAAATGCGCATTGAGCAAAATGCGGGTAAATTGCTGGTTCTGGCTTGGATCTGCTCTGGTATAATTATAAACACCGAATGCACTTTCGAAACAGTAAGGCCAAGTAAGAAAAATAATAGAATATAATATACCTATCCCTCGATATATCCCATACACTTTCTATTTTCAGTAGAATGACTTTTTTGGAGCAAAAATAAAGTGACAAGCTGGGGGGCTACTGCTACGGCTGGTGCGAAACTATTAGTGGCCATCGGCTGTATTCTCCCAGCGCTAGCTGGGATAAAGCTTGTCACTTTATTTTTGCTCCAAAAAGTCATTCTACTGAAAATAGAAAGTGTATGGGATATACCTACACTTATACAGAATGTTTCAGTGGACCTTGCATGTGAAAATGCAAGGTCCTTGAAATGACCATATCATGTGTTCAGCTGCTACAGCACGATCACCAGCGAACTCACACTCTTTAATTATTTAGTCAGGTCTCCTCGATTTTACAGGAGAAAATGAGTTTAGAGTGTTCAGACGAGCAGGACGAGCTACGCTCAAATTTAGGACAGGACAGGAATGTTTTACAGCTGAAGCTGATTCAAATAGGCAAATAGTAAGCCACTGGTGAGCACGTTACGGTCGGATGTGATGACTCAATGTGCTCTTCATAAAATGAACGCACTCTACCTACTTATCTTTATATTATTGAATTAAAAATAATACTGTAGTTCTGCCACTGATATAGAACATAGTTTACCCAATTAAGGGAATAGAAAAGTCAAAGAGAAAATTGACTTATTCTGAAAAACCCAGGAACGATCTGTAATTTTTTAAATTACGGGTAGCGCCAAATTGTATGTTATTACAGAACTGGAGAGGATGTATGTCGATAAGGACACACATAGTGGCCAATTAATCATCATAAAAAACACATTTATGTATTTTGCCAACTATTCCCGAAGCGGATTGATCAGAGCAGTCTACCGACCTACCTGCCTACCTCTGCAATCATGAAATTCTATTTGATACCATCAGGGATATTACTGCTTATTTGCAACATCGAAGTGTTGGTGGTAATTGATGGAAACGAGGTGTTACATCCAAATCATATTATTTTGTGCTTTAGTTATGCGATGAGTGCGTCAGACCGGAAGATTTGAAATTAAAGGAAGATCGCTGCTGGACAGCTCAAGTTGATCTGGTAGACAGAGCCAGGGAGACGTCGAGGAATGTCTTGAACTTCGCCAAGAAAAAATTGGGATTGGGGACAGAAGATCCGAACGAGCCGAAAAGATGCGAATATTACCAGTGTATTCTTCAAGAAATGCGTGCGGTAAGTTGTCTGCCAGCCAGAGAAGTTTCGAAATGGATATTGAAGTACTTACCTCCATGATGGTGCCCATTCACATCCGATTGTAGGTAAACGGAAACGGTTATCCACTGTATGAAAAAATAAAAGAATGGACGGAAAGCCATGTGGTATACAATTCAGCTTTAAAACTTATGGATCAACTTGAAAGATGTCAGGAAGGTTTAACCAACAGTACTGGTGAGTGAGTACTCTTAATTTTTAGGCATGGATTAGCAGAGAACGTGCTTGAATAATTAACGCGATATTGAACTCAGATGGCTAGGTATTCTGAGAATTTTATCAAAGCTGGAAGATTACAAACAAAATATCTGGGTAGTAACCTGATCATTTTTATTAATAGGTAGTAATTTTTATTTAAGTTCTTGAGAAGATTTTCTACGGCGACCTTGTTCAACCTAGTGATTCAGCCGAACAGCTACCCCCTGAGAAGGAGCAAAGCAAATGCGAAATTGTTGCTGAATACTTGAAATGTTTATCACATCAAGAAGAGGTGAGTTTTCTACATTCGATGAGTGAGGCCAATAAGTAACTGACTACATGGTATGAAACCGAGTAATAAGAAACTAACCCACAAGTTTCTTGGCAAGGAGTGCAGCATGAACCAAAACTAACGCCAAACTCCAAAGATACCACCTCTAGCTATTAGCGCAGAACATATTTTAGTTGTAACCCATCCTGCTAGGCCTGGTTCACATAGCGAGATGTCGCTTACATGCGCAATCGTTTCTCGATAGCCACTTAATAGGTCTGTTCCATCAGAAATCTCAAACTAGTCAGAGCCAATGAGAAGCGCCCAAATCAGTTTGCAAACTGATTCTTTTGATTACTATTGGCTCTGACTAGTTTGAAACCTCTTGATGGAACAAACCTAATATCACGACTTGTTTGCTTCACTCAATAATGTACAATTGCGAGCAAAATATTTCGTACATCACATTTTCTGATATTCCAAGACGATGTATGGTCTTGATTGCTTTATTGCTATCATGATCTGATTGAATCGGGTCCTTGCATGTTTTTTTTTTATTAAAAATCTGCATAGTTTTTTTATTTTGTAAACCTAAAAAACTGGACAGGCAACTTGAACCTCGAGAGCGGTTTGATGTCGACCCGTCTTGGGGTTATTTTGCTCTACCCCAAAAGCAGATGAATGCTTGCTTATTATTGCTTATCAATAACAAACTATTTTAAATTAATTTAAACAGGGGGGAGGCGCTTGAAGCCGGTAAGCTGCTTAAATACGGACCCAGACAGTCTGACTACGCCACTGCTCGATTCCAGATAGCGACGTTGCCAAGTAAAAGTTCAAGGTCACTGCGTTGTGACGTCCGTCAGTACGGTCAATAGGAAAGTCTCGAAAAAAGTTTACCGCGCAAAAAAATATTTCAAACTTTTATCTTCATTTTAAGAAAAGGCTTTTTTTTATTTTCCAGTCCGACATTATTTTGTTAACAATAACGTTTGAAATAAATGCATGCAAGCACCCCATTGGCTTGTGGTTATAGGCATTATTATAAATACCTGCGAAAGGACTCCTCCCGCAGCTACATCGACCTTTTTGGAATGAAAAAAATCGATGTCGCAAAAGTTATGCTCGTAACGGTATTTATGTTGATACCCACCTAACTCAGTCATCAACAATATAAACAGCAATGTAATGATCTGATTTCAGTGTTCCATATTCCACTATCCATGATCGAGTGTACAAAAGCAGATATCAAAAAATAAACGTATCGACATGAACCCTTGTTTTCTTTGCCAGAAATTCAGCATTTATACCGGGTGATCATTTAAAAACTATCCACCTGCAGTAACTCCCGATTCCTTTCCTAGTCAAGATTCCTTGAAAATTTTAGAAACATTTTTTTAGAAAGAGAATTCAATTCCGTTGAATTTGATGTATCGCAAATTGGGTGGGGTCATTTGAAATTTCAAAGTTGGGGTAGGTGGGGGCGACGTGGCTAAAGATAGAAATTTGCCAATGTATTGTTACGAAGCTCGCGATCATCTCGGCTCTTCCCGGAGAAATCTATATTTCCGCGTCGCACTCGGGAAGCACCGAGACTGCAGCGGTAGGTCACGACACGTCGAGACTTCTGGTGGAGGTGCGTAGAAGGTACGCGTATATTCCATTCGGCTCTGGAATCCCTCTCGACGCAGGTACCAGAAAAATCCTTGTGTGCTGGAAACTCCAACGATCAAACAGGAAGCATCCAGAACCTTCGATGCCACTATAAGAGAGGAACTCGACCTGGCATCGAGACGGAGAGTTGGAATCACAGTTTGTTTACAAGTAAATCAGAGCGTTTAATTTCGAAATAGGTGAACCCGAATACCGTAACAGTATGTTATTGTTATTAATGTCCCCTTCGATATAAAAATCGACCTGTTTTTGCTCGAAGACATTTACACTAGGAATCGGGAGTTATTGCAGGTGGATAGTCTTCAAATGATCACCCGGTATAACTACACACCCATATCCCATACACTTTCTTTTTTCAGTAGAATGACTTTTTGGACTAAAAATAAAGTGACAAGCTGGAGCGCTGGGAGAATACGGCATACGGCCGATGGCTGCTGATAGTTTCTCACCAAAACTTTGCAGGTGCCCATCAGCCGTAGCCGTAGCCTCCTAGCTTGTCGCTTCATTTTTGCTCCAAAAAGTCATTCTATTGAACATAGAAAGTGTATGGGATATACCTACTTACCGAGATTAATATATCGTAAGATTAATTTCAGTACACAATATTGCGTGACCGCTTAGCGCATGCGCTAAAAAACGAGGTGATTCGTTCTAAGTCTTCCATATGTTACGCTGTAAAATAGGTGATTCTCAAACTCAGCTCAATGGATTATGCGTCGTTTTCAAGTAGAAGTGGTTACATAGAAAAATCGGAGTAACACTCGCAACCTATTCATGAAAGCACATATGTGAGAGATCACTTCCAAATGCCCCAAATTACGAAATAAAAAAAACATGGAACACTTCAACCATAAGATTCAAATTTACCGCGAAATTGTCTGGGGATATTTCATTTAATCAGGGCTGTATTGTATTGACGAAAGCATGGTGTGGCGTCAGTCAGTCCTCTGAGTGGCATACACTTTTTTGACCACCGAATATCCATTTTAAATCGGAAGACTTCACAAGTTGCTGATAAAACTGAACAAAACGTCAACGTCAAACGTCATTGTCGAATCCACGTTTACCATCACGTACATCACTTCAGCGCATACATGAGAACGCATACCTGCAGAGCGCGGTAATTTCAATTTTGACGCACGAAGTGTCACTGTCAAAGGCAACTGTTAATCAATAATTGAAATGTAAACAAACAACAAACATAACCTCCTAACCATTCAACATTTAATATTGTTCAGAATGAAATGTTACGTGCCGTATGGCAGAAAGACGCAGAAAAGATTCAGGTGATACGAAACATAACGAGCTGCAAGGCGATCGACGAAACAAGAGCGTTATTTGGTTAGATCTGTCGAAACGTCAAATCGACGTCAAGCGCTGTCAGCTGAAATTTGCGTGACATTACACACGCACACCGTATTACAATGTTGTCAACTTGTTGTCGTGATATAGATATGGCAACGCCCTACTTCCACAGGTATGCGCAGAAGCCTTTCGAGAAACGTGGATTCTGAACATGCGCGATGATAACTTGTCACCGCTTTCTTAGTTCGCATGACATCCGTGTCGGAGCGCCACTTCCGTGCAATATTATGTATTCAGGCTGCGGGCCGTTCAACTACACGTCCTCCTAACAGAGGGCGCGTTATCAATAATTCGAAGGAAACGATAGTCTTTTTCGAGCGAGTAACTTTTTGTAACCGGTTGACAGATACTGTCATTTTTTTGACATCTGACATTTCTCGCTAAAACGTTGCGGTTATAACTTTGGTTGTCAGCATTTGGCGGGAAAAGAGGGACTGATAGCTTCAATAAAATAGTTACGTACTTGTACTTGTCTCTGTTACATACCGTGTACTCAAACCATCCGTAATCTAGGATAGCTTTGAAGGTGAAAAATTCAGTCATTCAGCCAATTCAGTCATTTGAATCGATGAACATCTCGTTTCCGAAGTCACCCGGGTGGGCCCCAATCAGGGCCCTGATTACGAATTTTGTGGATCACACGTGTATCGTGATCACATCACACATACAATTTCTATGAAATCCTGTTTGTTTTCTTGTTCATGGTGTAATACCGAAGGAACAATAAATAGTTATATTGAATTGAAAATCAACTATTCATATTCCTACTATATAAATAGGAGGTATGACAAGTACTTTCAGGATTAAACCACCATCAGGCGGCCATCGGACATCTGGATTACCCGATGTTCTTGTGGGTCCATCGCAGATGAGTCCATCGTCTTCGATTCTTCTCGTTGCCAAGTCAAGTTGTCAAGTTTTTGAGGTTAGGTTAGGTACGTTTCACTTTTGGAAATTCTGGACCGCTGCTTGTTTCAAATTCAAATCTGTTGCCGCCACAATTTGTTCCCCCACTATAACAATAACCAGCCTCATGACCAGGTTATGAAATGTGTAGGGTGCTTTCCACCTAGACGGTACAAATACTACCAGACGGCACATGTTCCATGGTGTGGCACAAAATTTTACGTGATCCAATGAACGGCGCAGAACCGAGTAAAAACACGTAGATGGAAAGCACCGTTTGGAACCCGCACATGCGTAAATGGCAGGTGTACCGAACTTGAGGCTAGGTGGAAAGCACGCATAACCGGTGATGATATCAAAATGGCGGCCCTTCCTTTACCGCTTATAACCAATCCTCGCTCAAACGTCAAATTCTATAACCAAGTGTAACCGGTCATGAACGGTTACTCGCTCGAAAAAGACTTATGTTTTCGTATGACACAGCACGCTCGAAACTTGTCACTGGGGACAAATGCCAAAATTGGCGCTGAAGTGTATTTCATATTAGGGAACCTAATTATCACGCGACCGGTCGGCCGGCGTAAGGGTACCGCATTCTGGCTGAGCGTTTGTTTACTAAATGGCCTCACGGAGTTAGGGAGTGACAGCTGTCGGCATCACGGAAGGCCATACCCACTCAGCGTTGGGTGCTTTCCACCTAGACGGTACAAATACCACCAGACGGAACATGTTCCACGATTGGGTACACCTAGATGGAAAGCACCGGCATCGTTGACCGACGCGACATCTCTGGTCTGGAGGCGAAAGATGACTATGGCATTCAGAAATAAATAAATGGCAGCGTAAATCTTGATCGATCGTACGTTATCCCTGCAGAGAAATAAAATAAATCACGGATGCATCAAGGAGGTTATAATTATAGCAGGAGGGAGCATGAGCTCAAAAAAGTGAAGCCATGTGACGTCACGTTCTGTGTATGCAATCCGCAACATACGAACCACACGAAGGCACACGAGTTACAGAAGTCTATCCCACAGAATTATACAGCAAAGTGACAGCATCGTTCGTTTTTATGGTTAAATTTTTTTATTTGTCAGTTTCGCACTTCAATGTGGCATTTTCAATCGCTTTTAGGACTTTCGAATGGGAAACCACTGCGGTTGCTGTCTAGACACAGTTTTTTCAAGCAGAAGACAATCCAAAATAGGAAATACTGTTGCATAAGTAAGTGCACCTAGCGATGATAAATTTTGAAGTTACGAATTTTCCCAATTCAAGGTTTGCATCTCCGAATTATCGATTATATTCTCTGCGACGTGTGCCCTTGTCCAGTGCCTAATTGAAAAGGACATCACCGCCTTGCAAACTTATGGAATACCAAACAAATGAAAAGCTCGAGCAAGCCAAAGGCCACAAAGTATGCGTCCTGCACTGCACACTGCACAGCTGCTGTGTACCTACCTGTTTAACTCAGTATATGTACCATTATTGTACGTACGTACGTACCTACGTGTGTGTTGCGCTAGTGTGCACCTACACTGATAATTCATAATAATAAAATGGAAGAAAGTCAAATAATAGGTAAGCAAGAGTCAAAAACTTCACAAAATTTTGATAATATTGGTTTTATCTTTTCAAATTTAAGGATGCCTATCTTTTGATTCCACATGCACGATTGAAGAGAAGATACTGCCTTTAACTTAGGAAGAAACTAAACAAAGAAAAGAAGTCACTTGAAATATGAGCGCCTCGACCTAGTCCACCTGCAAGTGGATGATTTGATGAAGTGGAAGTGCACTACTGGTGGCCTCTGAAGAAGTAATGGAACGATGGAGTGAATATTTCCAAGAGTTACTGACTGCACAACCAAGATACACTGATGAAGACGACATTAATTGAAAGAATACGATCGAAGACAGAAATGGAAGGACGGTAAGAGAAGACCTGAAATAAGCATTCCTGAAATTATGGAAGCAAAGCTCCTGGACATGATAAATTCACATCAGAGATGATAAATAGCTTAGGAGAAGAAGGAAAAAGGTTGCTGCTGGAAATCTACAATAAAACATTGACAGACAAAGGGATCCCTTATAAGTGTGCAAACCATAGAAGCATCGCCTTGCTAAACATGCCAATAAAAATATACAAATACTGGGAAAGAAACTGAGTTAGACAATTGAGCCAACGTTGCTTAACACTCAGAGTGGAATTCGAAAAGAAGGTAGCGTGCAAAGCTCCATCTTCACAGTGCAACAAATAATTCAGAGAGCAAGAAGAATGAAATAGAAACTAATTAGTGCCATAAAAAGTCTGTACAAGAATACCACCAGTAATATGTACTACTATGTACATTGTACTGTACTATGCAATGAACAAGAGACATTAATAAACAAACAAACAAAAATAACAAAGAAGACCATAAGCTGAAAGTATATAAAACGATTTTCAGATCAATACTGACTGATGGCCCACGGAAGTGAGACACAGAGGTCTTTATCTTACAGAATACAGAAGGAGCGTGAAGCAATAGGAATGAAGTATATGCCTGTGAAGTAAAAAAAACATACACTGACACTGAAGAGACACAATTCGTAACCTTGAGTAAGAAAAGAGCTAAAGATGAAGCCTGTAACGAAATTTCTGGATAAGAGACAACTGTTGGTGAGGACGCCTACAAAGCATAAATGAGGACAGACCAGTAGAACAGATATGGGAAGCAAGAATGACAGGGAAAAGAAATCAGAGAAGACAGAAAAAAACATGGGACGCAACATAAGGACAAATAGTAACAGAAAATTGACTGAGCTGGAATGAAGGAAAAACGCTGATGAAGACAAGAGACGATGAGCCAAGCTCATACATCAAAAAAAATTTGATCATGTCGAGAAAAAAAAGAGTTCTATTGTTGATATTTTATGAGAATGTTACATTTTTATTTGTATTATTCACACTACACCGCAAAATAAAAGTATATTGATGAATATAATACAAATATCGACTGCCACATCTTGTCATCATCGGTGTTGCACCTCTTCTGTTTCCCCTCAATCCTTGTCATCCATTCCAGCCCCTTTTCGTTCTCTCCGAACAATTGACTCGAAGTTTTGCCCTCCTTCAGCAATTCCTGACAAGACCTCAAGTGCTCCATCGTCTCTACCTCCATTCCACAACACGACATACCCTGGTAGCTACTCGACGTTAGTGCCCTCGTCCAGTAGGGGAGACCGGGGCGAGTTGATACCAGGGGTAGGTTGACACAGGGCCAAAATTTCGAAAAATTACCGCCGGAACTCCATTAAATTAGAAGTGGAGTGTGCTGTCATCTACTGGAATACTCTGCGGAAGTTAGAACGTTATGACGTCTGTTAATTTGAAACTATTGACAATTTACATTTTTCGCGCCAAGTGAGTAAATTTTCAACTTCTCTGAAAATATCACATTTTTTGCATAAAATCATATCCTGATGTATACTTTTTTGTTTCACTTAATGCATGCCTATTCTTTTTGATATTTCAGTCTTTGTATTCAATAATAATGAGTGGTTTTTATAAAAAAAAAATATTTAACCTAATATTTCACACTGGGGCTAGTTGGCACTCTTTGACGGGGTATGTTGGCACCGTGTATTTCAGTGGGTATTTCGATTATGATATATGATCATGGGTATAATTGTTAATTTATTATATATATTCTTATTTACACAGTATTACGATACAAATATGCGTATTAGTTATTATAAAGTATGTATTTTTCTGCATTTTTTCATAATAGTATTTTATTATGTTTTGATATTTCTAAAATATTTTTTATTGTTCATTTCAGTTCTTGTATTTTTGTATAGTGAGTGGGATATGTTCTGAACTCAATGTATTTCAGTTAGAAGGTACATGTTTTACTTTGTTCTTTTTTCTGATTCTATATTTTTCATGTGCCAATTTGCCCCTGCATGTGTGCCAACCTGCCCCTGAATCGGGGTCAGTTGGCACGCTTACATTGGTTTGAAAAAAAAATCATAAAACCAAAACGCAAAAAAATATGTCTAATTTGACTTCAACAATTTTTAGCCAAAGCATGACTCTTAACTCCAACATCATAACAGGAACTTGATATGGCATATTTTGTCGGGAAAAAAATCGAATCTGAAAAGTGTGCCAACCATCCCCGGTCTCCCCTACCTCATCACCACACCAAAACCTTGCAAATCGTTGCTTCCAGCCTTCAAGCTCGGATTAGACGTGCATCTAGGCACTTTGTCTTGTAGCTCCTTGTATTTTTGGTTTGGAATATCTAGGTTCCTGTACTTATCTTGTTTCCCTTCACAAGCTTCTGTTCGTCTCTGTTTCTGCTTTCTACTTCTGCTGCGCTATGCCCTTTCGATTTTTCTGTTTAAAAAATTCGTTTCTGAGCAGCGACCGCTGGTGGTCTCGGCATCCAAAACCCATAAAAGCGACTGAATCCGTCATTATGAAAATGAGAAATTGGCAAACGAAAAACACAAACACAAAAACTGACTGGTTCTGTCACTTCGCTTTCGCAGTGTCAGATTCGTGATTCTGTGGGATAGACCTCTGTGTCAGTTACTCGAGTGCCTTCGTGTGGTTCGTATGTTGCGGATTGCATACCCAAATACCGCTTTCCCCTTACCCCAACCCGCATCAAATTTCCTCGCCTACAAGCTGGGTTACGTTCCCTCCTGCTATTATAACCTCCTTGGGATGCATGGATGAAACGACACAGAGAGAGACATATGACAACGGAGTGCTGGATTACAGCTGACGGTACGTCATTTGTCGCATCCGTTTCCGGTGTGCCTTCCGACGGCACAAAGTTTCAGGTGATCCACCGGACGGCACAAAACCAGGTAAGAACACGTAGATGGAAAGCACCGTTTGGAACCCGCACGTGCGCAAATGGAAGGTGTACCAAACTTGGAGCTAGGTGGAAAGCACCCATAGCATGTCATGTTTCATAAATGAGATGATCTCAATCATGTCACAAAATAACATCACAATGAACGTTACTTCCACATCTCTGTGATGTTCATCCGCGATGTTATACGATGTAATGTCTGAGAGATGTTTCGAAATGAACTTAAATTGAACATCACACATGAGACATCTACCGGACATCACATTGTTTCTGCTTTCAACTTGCCGAAGTGTAACATCTCACTGACGTCAATGAGATGTAGTCACTGAGAGATTTTTCAAATTTCGCGGTCTGTCATCGTTAAGCTCTGTGTGTCGGAAAATATTTAATAAATAATTTTGTCCTCTATTCCATGTGTGTGATGCCAGGACAGCCTTATGTCTTCATGTTTAGTGTGAGGCCCTGCAAGCCCTCTTATGTCTTCAAGTGTCGTTTGGAACAACTTTTGTGTCTTCTTGTGCTTGTGGCTTTCGGAACTAGTGTGCCCCGTTTGTGTCTCCTTGTGTTCTTCGAAAGCCTACTGGGCCTTCTTGCATTTTGTCGTGACTTTCGCATCTTTGGTGAACCCTTGTGTCTGCTTTTGCGTTATTCGGAACCCCAAAATGGGCCCCTTTTTGTTTTATTGTGCTTTCAAATACTTTGATGACTCCCGTTCATGTCTTATTGTAATGTCCGGGGCCCCAACGGAGTCCCTTGTGCCTTGCTGTAACGTTTCGAGCCCCAGCGAGGCTTTTTGAGCTCGGTGTATCGTTTGGAGTCCTAATGAAATATTCCGAGAAACATTCCTGAACATCAAGTGTGCTGTTTAAATATACTGTAGTAGACAAGTTGGTAGCTTAGACGAATCGGCAGCAGTGCTTCTAACCATCACCTGTAGGGATCCAGGTTCGAATCCTGCGGAGGACGTCATAGAAGAAGAACTTTTCTTAGGGAAAAAACGTGTTGTATAGGCGATAGAAAATAAGGACTACGCACCCTGGTGTGAGATCTGTGAACCAACTTAAACCCGCTCGGCCCGGCGCCCGGAGCGCACAGTCACGATGGCTGTGGCGCGAAATTGATATTTGACATTAGTAGGTACGTCAAAAGTTGAAAAAAGTTCTGAAGTTTTCCATACTCCGGAACATCGCTTTCCAGTAATTTCCTGAGATGACTACACAGTGAAGAAATTGTCACTGCCACACGGAAATGAATTCAAGAGGATTTTGAAATGGAAGCAAGTGCTATTGATCCGCCCCAAAATTCGAAATTGTGTTGAGAAATGTGCGGGTACACCTCGGGGTACACCCTCTTGGAACATTCATCCGAGAAAGAGAAGCCGTTATAAATTGAAAAGTTTATTATTGTAGTTCACATTTTTGTATTGTAACATTGTAGTAACATCCATGTACCATGTAGATGCTCTAAAGAAGCCCTAATAAATTGGGGCGAAATATATCAGCCGGTTGAGGGAAGGACGTTTTTCATTCCGATGAGGACGAAGGGGGGAAACCAGGAGGAAACAGGGAAAATTTCGGGGAACCACTTGGGAACAGGATACGGGCTACAAAGCTCTCTGAACCCGGAAATTTTTCCTAAAAACTGAAAGCAAAACAATATTAAAACATAACCTCACACCTTGGGTTCCTTTTACCATCATCATCGACAAGCACACAGCACCCTTGTAAGTGGCAAAGGCTTTTATTTTCATGCCATTTTCGGGGAGGATGCTGCTTCGATGGACATCCGCCAGCTAAGGACGACGTCCTAGACAAGAAATCCATCAAATCCAAGAGGTATTTTCCAACGTGCCGGTCGTTTCAGTGCCCACATTATTATCGACACCGACACCCTGAGAGTCCTGGGACGTCCGCATCAGCTGTTGGATCCTTTAGGCAGAATCTCCTCGAGAACAGGAATTCTTGTTGGTATTTTATCACGATGAAAACGAAGCGCGAGTTTTAAACTTGAAAAGTGTCAGTCGAGGTGACAGTCATTTGAAATATAAATCCGAACTGTCAAGTTCAAGGTCAAATTGTCATCTGTAAAGTTGTTTCGGACAGTTCCGTTATTGGCCACCTGGCGCTGGGATCTTAAATTCAATCGCCTATAGATTGTAAAAATTAGTAAAAATAGGTGCGGAACCTCCTGTGACATAAAACTATGTTGAAAAGTGGTGAAAAATTGATTTTTATTTGAAAATACACATCCAAAATGCGACGTATCATGTACGTCAAAAAGTGATATCTACGAGATGTGGAATAGCGATGTAGATAGTATGTCACATTTGGACATCTTTGAGATATCTCATTCATGTTCTAATTACCCGGACATAAGAAGTAACAGAGATGTCCACTTAACATCGCAGAGACTTTTTTTGTTAACATCGCAGTTGTGACTTGAACATCTAAGTGATGTCACAGGGATGTTTTCTTGCTGAGTGGGTAGGCGTCCGTCTCAACGGGCTCTGGCTGTCAAGAGCGTGTTAATTTTGGATTTAGGTGTACAAATTCGTGTGAGAGGTGGATATGACTTGCCCGATGAGTTTCAAAACACGTCTTTTATGCTGCTATATGAATGAAATTTTCATGTATGTTCGGTTGCGGACATCAAGCAACAGCACCGGACCCCGCAAATTTCCTTTTCTCTCCGCTCATGATAAATTTTGACACATAGCTGAATTTTAGCCCCTCCCATCGGCCCTTAGCAACGGATGATTGCGTAACCCTTGTACAGCCAAAGCTGTCGATAATCTAGCAACCCTATTTCATATTTGGAAGCATATTATCTAGCAGTTAAAATTTCTTGTGTTTTATGCTTCAGACACCATCTAGGCAGGCACGTGTTATTGTTGTGATATCATTGTGAAATATTCCTAGGAAAATTTCTGTCAAAATATTGCCAATGGGTGATTGTTCAATTTTTAGTTCTAACCTTACTCAGTGATAGGTCCATGTTCATAAAATAAGGAAGTGATGTCATTTTTCAACTAGGTACTCCAGCTACACCGGCGCCATCTAGAAAGCTGTCAGTATTTGCCCCCACTGCACACACGTGCGCGAAGGTAAAAATATCGTCACTAGTGCCTTTTGCTTTCGCTTTGGGCTTTTGCAATGTCTACTTTGGATATTCTAATAGGCTACTGGACATCAATCGCATTTCAGTATAAAAGTATCATAAACCTGATAAATATCTGAATGACGAATTTGTAGTTGGAAAAGTTTTTCGAAATATGATTTCATTTCGGTAAAAAATCAATTTGAAAAAGGACTTATTCAAATTAGGAATAATATGCTACGTCACAGCTTGAAAGTGAACTAGGAGGTGGGGGGGGGGGGAAGGAGAGGGGAACGCATTTGACATTCGACGGAAGCATTCGTTCTGGATCTATTACGTAGTGGTGTATTTTCACGTGCGAGCACAACTTTATCACAAGGAACTTATTTTTGATGCCATTGCATGGAGTTATTATGTATTATGAAGCGAAATTGTATTAAAAAAAAACTAGATTATTTGACGTGAGCCTGACATATGGGCATGTGACACTCGCAGTACTGCCACTCATATGACACTAATAACACTGTTGTGACATTAATCCGAAGCCTGCACGAACAAAAATAAGTGAATTTTAAGGAAGAATCGACCAAAATGTGAGGTCAAACCATAGCACTCCAGCATTTCATCATATTTTTTTGGTATAAATCAGTTCAAAACGAGAAGGTGTTCTTCAGTCATTGAATGGCCAACTAGAGTTTCTATTGGCTCTTCAAAATGTGACGTCACACACTTGCCGCGCCATTCAAACAGACAAATCTTTTTCATGTTTTTTTAATATGTACAAAAACTTTTTTAAACAAAATCATCCTGCCAATGCAACAATTTTGGGAGGATCTTTCATAAAAAGAAATAAAAAAACCCATGTCCACTAGCCTATTGACAAACAGATTCTGATTTCATTATTTTAATAATTTCAAAATCGATATTTTGGAGAATTATTCAATATAAGTAGGTCATACAAAATTTATGTTTGAATATTCTCATTCCTAACTTTTCGAAAATATCACGATCTCAACTGCCTATGACGATAATGATCGGCAGGCGCTTAAGGCTTCGAGTATGGAATCAG
Source organism: Anaspis maculata (assembly GCA_949128115.1). Taxonomy (NCBI): domain Eukaryota; kingdom Metazoa; phylum Arthropoda; class Insecta; order Coleoptera; family Scraptiidae; genus Anaspis; species Anaspis maculata. The sequence continues at coordinate 42,593,993 of OX421963.1, forward strand.
ATAGCAGCAGTAAGAGTGAAGATGTAAGTATTAAGGTTTGTTCCATCAAGAAATTCCAAATTAGTTAGAGTCACCGACAGTTTGCAAACTGTAAGCAATGCGCATTGCGCATGACCCACTCCGGACCAGTTTCCGACTGGCTGCTGCTCGTTGATGGAACAGCAAACCGTCAATCATGGCTATTGGCTAGGTACCTAACCTACTCAATTTTATATCATTGCAGCTGGAAATATAAGACGTGAAGTAAACACTGACCAGAGAAGGCTCGATGCCAAATAAATGTAATCCACTGCGCAAGCCCGGACGAGAAGTTTCCGTAATCCGTAAATTCAAAATCCGCAAACGCACACTTTCCTGACCGTTCCGAGACCAGTTTGAGCCGCTGATGGAACAGCAGATTCGGGCCCATATTCAGGTAGCCTCCCTCCCCATCCCCTTATGATTTCGTCCCTGGAGAGCATTTCATTCAAAAATGACTTGTGGAGTTGTGGCACTAGTTTTACTGTTAGATCACTGTTAGAAAACGAACAATTGTCGAGTAATATTAGGTCTTTCCTTTTACCACAAAACTCACTGATCGGATCTAAGTTAGAGAAAGAGCGAGAAATCACATGCGCGAAAGTGAGATACCACTAACAACTTAGGTCAGTGGTTAGTCAACTTAGACAGAATACTTAGTTCATATTGTAAAAGGAAAGTACCTATTATGGACAAGAAATGAACTGTTACTATTTTTCATACTAATATAATTATGCAACCAAGCATACATTCAACAGACCATCTACTAGTTTCGAAATGTCTATATGCCGGGGGGACATTTGAGTGGTGGGATGATTTATCGGTGTGAAGACTCGGGGATAAATGCGTGGACTTTTTTCCGGTGGACCGTTTGAGCAGTGGATGTCTTTGCGGTGTCAGAATTCGGGGATTAATGCGTGGTGAACTTTTTTCCAGTGGATCCTTTTAGCAGCGGATGTCTTCGCGGTGGGGAGAACTCGGTGATAATCGAGTCGTGGACTTCTTGGACGTTTGAGCTACGGACTGATTTCACTGTGGACCGCTGAGTGGGCTCCCGCGAATTCCAAATACACAAATTGTTGAAAATGTCAGGTAGGACTCTCTCTCACTTAGGACGGTAGAATAAATTAATAGTAATAATAATAATAGGACGGCTGATTCGTAACATAACTCAAATGAAACATTATATTTCAGAAAGGTTCATTGATACTTTACAAAGTTGCACTCGCTTAGATGTTATTTATTGTGTAATTTTTTTACATAAAAAAGTCAACGCTAAACATATAAAATGCATTCCACAATAGGCTGCGAGTGCAGAGGATCCTTGGTTCACCAATTACTGAAAAAGAAAATCAATCCCGTTAGATTATATTCAAATTATTCTTACCTGCATTACAAGATTTCAACTATAAACACAGTCTATGATCGGTTAATAAACTATCAAAACAAACCTAATTAGGCTGCAACTAATATTACCGGCAAAACACGAGGGTGACAAAAATTAAGTCTTTAGTAGGTACACACGTGGAAAACAAAAAACCAAGCTGTTAAAAATAAACTTTACCAAAATGATACCTAAAGTAGAAAGACGAATCAAATGAAATCTATTTCTTTCCACCCTGAAAATAACCATCCAAAATTTGAACATCCAAAAATATTACATGAAATGCTCTTATGAAATTCATTGAACGAAATGCAAGTTTGTTGATTGGTTTGCAAAAACCATTATTGTTTACATCAGTGGATTCCTTAGAGCAACCCAATAACCAAGAAAATATATTTTGATTTTAAATTTGAAGACTTAGGAATCTTTTTTATTTAATTAATCAATAGTCTCTTACCTTCTTGGCAGCAGCACCAACTTTGCTCTTCTTTGTACCACGGACCTTCTTCATCCTGTTCTTGCGTTCCTTGCGCTGTTTTCTCGTCTGCTGTTTCTTTTCGTACAGACCGTGGCGAGCCAGCCTGTGTTTGGGTTCGAATTTCTTGGCGTTATCCAAAGTGTCATAGATCAAACCGAATCCGGTAGTCTTGCCACCTCCAAAGTTCGTCAAGAATCCAAATACAAATACTACATCTGGTGTGACCTGAAATCCAGAAAATTCTTGCAAAACTGAGCTAGTAGACGATTAGGACGGCACTCACTTTGTACATTTTGGCCAGTTTTTCCCTGATTTCCGACTTCTTGACGGAGGGTTGGCCGGGATGCAGAACATCCACCACCATTTGTTTGCGACACAACAGCCTGTTGGTCATAAATTTGCGCGTGCGAATAGTCGCTGTTCCTTCAGTCTGAAACATAACGAGATAAGAAACTTATTAAAATCATAAATACAAGAAATCGCATCGCGGGTCCGCGGGTTCGTAAAATTTGAGGTTAGCACGACCACGGCTGCAAGTCCGTGAAAACATGAAAATTCACCACTTTTTGAATAAAAATGCTCTGGGATAGAACGATTGAGCATTTTTGATGATGAACATAGTAAATTTTCACGTTATTTCTTGCGGATGGTCGGGTTTTTTGAAGATAATCTCACTTACCATTTTGACAACAAAATGCTTCACGGGGAAAAGAAGGGAAGGAGAGAGGAGGCAAGCAACTGTCAACGTCAAATGAACGAACTAACCAAACTGTAATTTTGTTGTCGAGTTGTTGGCTGCACTGTCGTCGCATTCTAGGGTTTTTCCCCACGAAAAATGGCGCCAAATTTCAATACTACTATACAGGGTGATTCATGAGTGACCTTACATAGGCCAATGGGAGATAGAGGACTTCGAGGCGAGTCAGGATCCACTGAAGAAATTTTGTTTTCTCCATTGGTTACGAAGATACAGGGTGTTTTGTGTGTTTCGTATGAAACTTTGATAAGCGATATTTCTGAAACGGCTAGAGATATTTTTTTGAAACTCACCAGTAATAATTCTCTATTGGAACTTAACCTGAAGCCATACTGGGTAAATAAAAATCCAGGGCCAGGATTGACAAATTTGTGCCCCTTTTTTATTTGATCAAAAAGTATATTTTCTGCCCGCTTTTCTGAAACACTGCCATCGGATTCGAAAAGCTAAGGAAAAATGCTTCAAGAATCACTCTTCAACTTAGATGGCACACCTGAACCGTTTCGACATAAAAATTTAAATTGAAAGTGAAATTTATGGGTAAAGTTTCCATTTTTGACCGGACATAATCCACTCATTGTTTGATTGAATTCATTCAAATTCATTTTTCAGCTTGTCTCTGTGGAATAGAAGGGCTTGGTAGGAAGAAAAATTCCATAGCCGAAGATTTTTTTTTGACGACCAAATCGAGTCTAATAATTTTGGTTTCACTTTCGATTTTGTCATAAAAAAAAATGGTCGGCTCTGAAATTTTTCTTTCAACCAAGCTCTTCTATTCAACAGAGACAAGCCAAAAAATGAATTTTGATGAATTCAATCAAACAATGAGTCGATTATGTCCGGTCGAAAATGGGAACTCACCCACAAATTTTACTTTTAATTTTATTGTCAAGTCAATTCATTTATTTTTTTTTGGTCTTTTGTGTACAGTGTAGTAAAGTCACAAAAAATATCCTATAGAGGACGTAGAACGTGTCAAGTAGAAGTTAATACATATATATATACACATAAATAAAATGATGTAAACAAAATTTGGATATAGACAGACTAAAATACATATAAATTTAAATGATACAAATTAAAATCAAGATATGGAGCAAACTACAAGAAACATGTCCAACAATACAACAGGACACTATATACACATTATACAGGGTGTCCGTTTTTCGAGGCTAAGCATGGGTATCTCGCTTATCTTAAGAGATACAAAGTCGGTTAAATGGGGAAAAAGTTGCGCATTTTCATGACGATCAATGATCCAAAAAGAAATTTGACGTATCGTGTTTCGTTTTTGAGATATCGTGAAAAAACAGGATTTTGATTTTTGTTTTTATTTTTTATTCAAAAAACGGTTGAAGGTGGCCTTTTCTAATCTAGACATTGTCAGGGCACTTTTTCAAGGGGAATCCAAATCTGCCAAAATCTTTATTTTAGCTTTCAAAGCAACCGAGATACGACATTCAACTTTTTTCTCTAATGGGCGCCATATTGGATTTTGATATTTTTGAATACGGTATTCTTATCTGGTTAGAACGATGTGCCACATGTCATTGTTGAATAAATGTTTGACATTTACGTTTCTTTCTATTGTCGATGCTGATTTTGTTTCCAAAGCACTCTTTGAAAAATTGAAAATTTTTTTTTGCTCTAAAGCATGAATTCAACAGTGGCATGTGACACATCGTTGTAACCAGAAAATAAAATTGTATTCGAAAATGTCAAAATCCAATATGGCGCCCATAAGAGAAAAAAAGTTGGATGTCATATCTCGGTTGTTTTGAAAGCTAGAATGATGATTTTGGCAACATTGAATTCCCCTTGAAAAAGTGCCTTCACAATGTCTTAACTAGAAAAGGCTACCTTCAACCGTTTTTCAAATAAAAAATAAAAACAAAAATTACAAATTTCTGTTTTTTCTTGATATTTCGAAAACTAAAACTGACAAGTCAAATATCTTCTTGGATCATTGATCGTCATGAAAATTCGCAACTTTTTTCTAATTTAACCGACTCTGTATCTCTAAAGATAAGCGAGATACCCATGCTTAGCCTCGAAAAACGGACACCCTGTATATCATCACGTGCTAGAAGCAGAATGACTAGAATATTATATTATCAGATAGGTATTCATATCTAGCCTATAATAGGCCTTAACGACGAGAAACTCTTTTAGCCTTTGCCGAAGGATGTTCAATGGCAACTCTCGTACAGCCATTGGCAGATTATTGAAGATCTTGATCAATTTAAACTGTACATTCTTTTGGATAAAGCTGTGGTTGCACTTAACACTGCTGAGGTCCCTTTTTCCACGTGTATCATGTGTATGCTCCCTGTGACAGTCCATGAAGAGATCTGGGTTCTTAGTAACAAACATTATTGCCTCATAAATATACAGACCTGTCAGAGTAAGCATATCATTTCCAGTGAAATGTGGTCTACAACTGTCATAATTTGCTAAGCCTAGGATTCGTCTTAGACATCGTTTTTGCATAGTAAAAGCTCGCTTGAAATTAGATGATCCCGCCCAGAAAATGATCCCATATCTAAGTGTTGATTCTACATAAGCATGGTAGGTCATTAGCGCAGCGTCCCTATTAATAATGGTTGTGAGCATGTGTAGCGCGTAGCAATATTTGTTCAATTTTTTCACCAAATGATCAATATGTGCGCACCAGTCCAGTCTACATATTCCACGTAGCTATAATATAGTTATAATATTCCACGTAGCTTTACTTTTATTTTCCGAGCTCTGTATGTATGACAGATTATGGTTTTTCTTCGCTAACTTTATTTCTTTTCGAAGCGACTCGCAGTGTCGCTTATAGATCTCTCCCGATATAAACCCGTTCTGCTTATCTCTGAACATAATTTGAGATTGAGATTTTCTACGGGACTGGAGGCATTAATTCTGCAATTACGACAGAGCTCTTTTTTCTCGCGGACTATAAATATTGTATGATGATACAGGGTTGCGTTCGAGAACTACACTATTCTGCGATTGTTGCAGAAATGACCGTTCTAAATCTCTTCAGTGCACACTATCGGTAACGCAGTAAACCGTTCGAGAACTTAAAACGTGTCGCGTTGAAGTGACAAAATTCGCAGCACCTCCGAGCGCCGTGAAAGTTACTCGTCATGCGCACCTCAGCACCCCACATATTTTTCTGTCAGACTTATTTTATTATTACCATAAATCGTTTCGATTGGGTATTTACGTGGTAGGCAGTACCTATAAAAATGGGTACTTTATCAGAAAAGCTTACTTCACTTTGAAACTGAACAGCACTGCGATCATCAATCAGTGAGATTGACAGTGACATTTCCAGCACAGCGAAAATCGTTCGGAAAGTGGTAGTTGCCTTACTTGACACCCCTACTCCAAAAATGTGAGAATCGCAGAATAGTGTAGTTCTCGAACGCAATCCAGGACGGGAACCGCTTGCAGGTGGCGGCGGGCGGCACGCGGTGAACTTCAAAGGGAAATATTCAAAATTGATTTCGGTCGATACTATTTATGATATTCAAATTTTGAAAAAAGGTTAATATACAATATTCATCAGAGGATAAAATGACTACCTTAAATTTTCAAAAAAAAAAATGAAAATTTGAAAAAATCAATTTTTTTTTTCCAAAAAAATATAAAAAAAATAATTTTTGACTACAGCATCAAATAGTTATATAATCTAAATATAATAACGTTTGAATTTTCAAAATCGGTCCATTGAGTTAATTTTTAGAACGTTATTAGTTTCCGCGCCATCTCGCGTCTCAGAAACACATTATTTTATCGTCCCCTTTAGCCTTAATTGTGCTTTTATTTTTGATACTACTTGTCATCCACTTATTACTTTCCCTATTGTTGATCTTTACCTTTTTACGTTTGAAAGTTTCACTCATAATTTTTGTTATGGTTTCAAGAAATAAGTCGTAGGCCACATTCACGCCATAAACAAAGTCCCAGTTTATGTACGATATTTTCTCAGTGCATTCACTCAACTTGGAATCAGAATATATCGTTACATATTTCACCTCTTGATGCTGTGTATCAACCTGTTGTGCACTTTGTGAGAATAAAGTTATCTTTTGGGCGTCGTGGTCCGATAGTGCGTTTTTTACAACAACGCTTTCAAACTCTTTGATGTAACTGTTTATGCAAATGTTATCAATGCAGTTCCCCTGCCTAGTTGACTCCAGTTGACTCTTCGATCGTTGGGGCAAAGCAATAGGAGTCAATGACGTCCTTAAATTTAGTAAGTCTGTTACTTTCTTTAATAAAAATTTGGGAAATTCTAAAATGCAGGTCAGCCAGCCTGCAGGCCAGCAGAAATCGTACCTATACCCCATTCACTTGCCTTCTGGAACACATACCTACCCACTCATATGCCTTCTACGTCGGCGAAATATTCTTGCAGGTCGGTATACAGGCCGTTGCTGTCACCTTTCCCGAGCACTTCCAGACAATTTTCGTGGTCCTCCAGGTCCTTGGACTTTTGCTGCTGGCGATCAAAGTGAGAAAATTTTGCAGGTCGGCTAAAATTCTTGCAGGTCGACCTACAGGTCGTTGCTGTCACCTTTCCCGAGCACTCCCAGACAATTTTCGTGGTCCTCCAGGTCCTTGGACTTTTGCTGCTGGCGATCAAAGTGAGAAAATTTTGCAGGTCGGCTAAAATTCTTGCAGGTCGGCCTACAGGCCGTTGCTGTCACCTTCTCCGAGCACTTCCAGACAAATTTCGTGGTCCTCCAGGTCCTTGGACTTTTGCTGCTGGCGATCAAAGTGAGAAAATTTTGCAGGTCGGCAAAAATTCTTGTTGCTGTCACCTTTCCCGAGCACTCCCAGACAATTTTCGTGGTTTTCCAGGTCCTTAAACTTTTGCTGCTGGCAATCAAAGTGGGAAAATTTTGCAGGTCGGCTAAAATTCTTGCAGGTCGGCGTACAGGCCGTTGCTGTCACCTTTTCCGAGCACTTCCAGACAATTTTCGTGGTCCTCCATGTCCTTGGACTTTTGCTGCTGGCGATCAAAGTAAGAAAATTTTGCAGGTCGGCAAAAATTCTTACAGGTCGGCACACAGGCCGTTGCTGTCACCTTCTCCGAGCACTTCCAGTTAATTTTTGTGGTCCTCCAGGTCCTTGGACTTTTGCTGCTGGCGATCAAAGTGGGAAAATTTTGCAGGTCGGCAAAAATTCTTGCAGGTCGGCCTACAGGCCGTTGCTGTCACCTTTCCCGAGCCCTCCCAGACAATTTTTGTGGTCCTCCAGGTCCTTGGACTTTTGCTGCTGGCGATCAAAGTGGGAAAATTTTACAGGTCGGCAAAAATTCTTGCAGGTCGGCATACGGGCTGTTGCTGTCACCTTCTCCGAGCTCTTCCAGACAATTTTCGTGGTCCTCCAGGTCCTTGAACTTTTGCTGCTGGCGATCAAAGTGAGAAATTTTGCAGGTCGGCAAAAATTCTTGCAGGTCGGCATACAAGCCGTTGCTGTCAGCTTCTCCGAGCACTTCCAGTTAATTTTCGTGGTCCTCCAGGTCCTTGGACTTTTGCTGCTGACGATCAAAGTGGGAAAATTTTGCAGGTCGGCAAAAATTCTTGCAGGTCAGCCTACAAGCCGTTGCTGTCAGCTTTCCCGAGCACTTCCAGACAATTTTCGTGGTCCTCCAGGTCCTTGGACTTTTGCTGCTGACGATCAAAGTGGGAAAATTTTGCAGGTCGGCGAAAATCTTGCAGGTCGGCATACAAGCCGTTGCTGTTACCTTCCCCGAGGACTTCCAGTCAAATTTTGTTGTCCTCCATGTCCTTGGACGTTTGCTGTCGACGACCAAAATGCGAAATTTTCGCAGGTCGGCAATAGTATATTACATATCGAGACGGGAAATACATCATTACTGCTGAGGGCTCATAGGGCTAGCCCGAAGCAGGAATGATGTATCTACCGTCGAGAGTATGTATACTATTTACTCACAACCATGTACTCAGCTTGCAGGATTACAGGCGTTAATTTTGCTGAAACGGGTTCAGGAAATACTGATTCCCTTCTAAAGCTACCATTTCTTCACTTTCTCGGGAGGTCGGCGATGGGTCACTACCCGAACTCCTACTAGGTATGTGATGAATCAATTACCATAGTGGTTGTGAGTACAATTTTTTGCCGACTTGCAAAAATTTCGCACTTTGGTCGCCAGCAGGAATAGTACAAGGACCTGGAGGACCACGAAAATTGTCTGGGAGTGGTCGGGGAAGGTGACAGAAACGGCCTGTATGCCGACCTGCAAGATTTTTTTGCCGACGTAGAGGGCATATGAGTGGGTAGGTATGTGTTCCACAAGGCAAGTGAATGGGGTATAGGTACGATTTCTGCTGACCTGCAAAATCGGCTGACCTGCATTTTAGTGACACCCTTATAATTTTACTATTCTTATTCTTTGATGTCAAAACCCTCAACATACAGTCAAACTTGACCAGAAAAATGTCAAACTCACCGCTAGGAGATCGATATATACAAACAATCACAACATCGATTTCATCATTGAAGACCCTTATGGCTGCGGCCTCAAAGTGTTTTTCAACAACCAATTCGTTCACAAACTCAATTCTATCAAACTGTAAACCATTCCTGACATATATTGCAACCCCCCCCCTAATTCTATGGAATTCTCTACAGAAGGAATTTGCAAGAAAAAATCCCTCTATTGATAAGGAATCAATCTGCTCTAGTCGCACATGATGTTCACTTACACAAACTACATCATAATTATCATGATCTAAAAAAAGTTCAAGCTCTAGTAATTTATTGCTAAGGCTTTGTACATTTTGATGGACAACACATAATCGTTTTATTTTCTTATTACTTAATGATTGTATCTTTACATCTGACTCTTTGTTAGGCCCCTCAAATATCTCTGATTCAAGATAAACAGTCTCGATCCCCATCGGCCGCTAGACAGTTCCCGTTAGCTCTACATCCACGAGAAAATTTTGATTTCGTACAAAATAATTACTTGTAGTTTCGGTTATAGTCTCGCCCAAATCAGGTCGCGAATTAATAATCTTACTTAAAGACACAACCATCCTAAACATACTACATCTACGATTTCCATAATTATTCATCTCTACATAGCGCACTGTACCCATCGATATTTCATTAAATCTCTTTAAAAATTCGCACAACCTGGAGTTGAATTTATACACCCGCCGGTTCACTCTCGACGAATAAGATAAATGAGACAAGTACGCAACAGACATGAACAAGAGATTCGGGTGGGTCACGATTGGGTGGGTACACATTTTTAATTTGTCACATAACAGTCAAAATTTTCGGATCTGTCCCATTCTCAAATCATTGAGTCCACCTCCGATGATAACAAAGTCCTGTAGAGTGAAATCCTTAACCAGTAAGTCTACATTTTCTAGCACTTGGTAAAATGTTGCACCAGGTTTTCTGACAATCACTACGTTATAGTTTTTGGCGTCAAATCGTTTCCTAATGTATCGACCAAATCTTGGGCCATCGTCATCGGTTAGAACCAGAACATTCCGCCTTGCCCCCGTGGCATCACTCTGTCTGGTGTGCATACTCTCTGTCGAAACGGTTCAAGTGTGCCATCTGAATTGAAGAAAGATTCTTGAAGCATTTTTCCTTAGCTTTTTGAATCCGATAGCAGTTTTTTAGAAAAGCGGTCAGAAAATGTACTTTTTGATGAAACAAAAGAGGGGCACCTTTTTTCTAGCCCGGCCCTGGATTTTGACTTACCCGATATGGCTTCGGGATGAGTTTCAACAGAGAAATATTACTGGTAAATTTCAACAAAATACCTCTGGCCGTTTCAGAAATATCGCTTCTCAAAGTTTCATACGAAACACACAAAACACCCTGTATCTTCGTAACCATTGGTGAAAATAAAATTTCTTCAGTGGATCCTGACTCGCCTCGAAGTCCTCTATCTTCCATTAGCAGACTTGGTTCGAATCCCGAAAAAAAGTATTCGAATACGAATCCTGAATCCCGATGCAAAAAAAGGATTCGAATCCAGAAGATTCGAATACTGACACTCGAAAGTATTCGAATCCATGTATTATCGTGAAAATGAATACCGTTTTTGAATACCCAAATAGATTTACCTGTTTACGTACTTTATTAAGCTGGATATTGGCTTGAAAGTACTTTTCCGCAAACAAAAATATAAATAAACATGATTTCATTGACAAAAGGGTGCGATTCTCGAGTTATTCGAATGACTTTTTGTATACGAATCTCCTTGGTTTCGTGTGCACTTGGACAATCGGAAAGAAGACTTCGTGTACGGTAACTTTTTGAACACGTTCAAGAATAGCACCCCAGGTCGGTACAAAAATCTACAAAAATGAAATAAAAATTGAGGAGCTTGTGGTGTGGTGGTTAGCGCGCTCGACTGCCATTCCAGAGGTCGCGGGTTCGATCCCCGCCGAGGACGGATTTTCGCCTCGAAAACAAGCTTCTTGATTTAGTAGGAATGCTTGCTGAATGCGCGACGTAAAATACGAACGATGGTGCCGACCCCATGCGATGTTGGTGGTCGTTCAAAATCCCTATCCTGTGTTGGAACACACAGAGGTTTGGCAAAATTTCCGGTATAGTGGAGGAAAGCATTCACCGACGTCGATGTTAGGCCTCGTTGCGGAAATAGGCCGACCTCAAGGCCAACGTTAAATAAACGAAAACAAATATAAAAAAAAAGAAACTCTGGCCTAAAGGAACCAAAAAATCTGGTAATTGTTGACGACGACTACTTCTCGACTAGCATTTTCTAAGAGTTAGGCAACCACTTAAACAGCTATATAGGACGCTTCCTTCTTGCATGTACTTACGTCGTAGGACAAGTAATGGAAAGAAGGGGCATTTTATAGTGGAAATAGTGGTTTCCCCAGGAAACTACGGTCGACGAACGTGATGTTGTGGTGGTATCTACCTACCGTGAAAAGTTGGTGGCTGAAGTCGAGAAGTAGTGGTCGTCAACAATTACCAAAAATCTATTTTAATATATAAACAAAATTAAAAAAATTGAAAAAGAAAAATAATTCAAGCTTCGATGCCATTAACTTTTAAGATAACAAGAATCTGAAATAAATCGTTGCTCAAATTTTACCTTACTGGCGAATACAGGTTTCCTAAATTGAGCGTCTTTTTCTGGCCCGTGACGTCACGTTCGATTGCGCAGTAAATCGTCGCAGTCCTAGTGTGCCAACATTGCCCCGATTCCATAAGCGGAACGTGTGTTTTGATGGTGTTATTATTGGTATTTAATATTTATACAGTTTTCGCAAGTAGTTATGGAAAATAAATGTTGTGTGCCACTATGCAAGTCCACAAGTTATACAGCGAATGTGTCCCTAAGCATGGATCCATAAAGTACGACGTGACACTCGAAGAAGTAAAAAGAACCCAAAGCCCTTCAGCGTTACAGTAGCGTTCCTGCTTAGTACATTAATTATTATTAATTCAAGGGTACACTTGGCCACAATTTTGCATCAAACACTGCAAATTTATAATGATGGCTATAATACACCACAAAAAAATATTAAAACTGGGACCTGGGACACGCACTCACCTGTGCTTTCTGCGCACGTCCATATATCGTTGATACATCCATTACAAAAATAGTTGTATACGGGCATCAAATGCCTCTCTGGCAAATTCTTCTCTGCGGAATATTCATTGAGAAGTTCGTTATATTTTTTAGTGACTTTTTCAGCATGGTTTACTTCAAAATTCAAAAAATAAAACGCACTTTTAACACGGCGGAGCAATGTGAATACAAATGGCGCCATCACTCATGGCACACTGTACGCAGAACGTGCCGAAAACAGCTGCGCGGAATCGCGGCTTCCCCATCTCTCTTTTGAGGAAACCTGTATTGATCATTCAGTTGCTTGTGCGCGAAAGGGCGATGGGTATGGGTGCGAAGGGGAAGTGAACAATAGAAGAAGCTCATGCTATTGTGTTTCAAAAACAAATCTTCAAAACTGCGCAGTTCTGGCAAATTGTTATTTTGGATTTCACCCTACTATTGTTAGTGTCGGTAGGTAGGTAGGTACCTACCTTTCCTAGATGGTCAGAATCCATGGATTCGAAATTAGAGTCCTTCGAGTCCATGGATTCTTTTCCAAACTGGGATTCGAATACTATTACTCTTTTCTTTGCTGTAGAATCCAGGGATTCTATTATAGTATTCGAATACTTGGGATTCGAATACTATGAATACTAGAATACAGCAGAATAGTAACTTGAATCCAGAATCCCGAATATCGGCAAAGAAAAAGTAGCTGCATAAATACGAATACAGAATTCATGACTGTATTCGAATACGAATACCGTAGAAAGTAACTTGAGTAGGATTCAAGTTACTGGATATTCGAATACTACCCCAAGTCTGTCCATTAGCCTATGTAAGGTCACTCATGAATCACCCTGTATTATTCAATAAGCGGGTAATGATTGCTTCTTACTCATGAGCACAGATGACCTCATGAGGATGCAGTTTGCCGACACGAGCCTTGGCGAGCATCTAAATGAGTGATAGCCATTACCCGCGAGTAGAATACTATGCTTTATCCAGTCTTATTGAAAAATACAGGCATAATATGCGCGTGATAATGCGTGCATGATTCAATAGGATTGGATAAAATAATTGAATGGTAAAGGAGTCTGTGGCAATGGCAGGGTGTAAAATGAAAAAGCAGAATAAATGGAATAATGATGATTTTGTATTCATATATAAAAATATAGACAAAATTAAACTTAAATTCAAAATTAAAAAATGTAGGTAGCAAAGATGTTGATTACAGTTTTCATGCATTTTATGATAAAAGACTATCAAAATTATTTGCAATTTCCTCATTTCCTACAGTTCCTACTCTGCTGGCCGCCTCGATTTGCTTTTCATACTTCCTCGGGTCTACGGGAATGGTGTGCGTGCAATTGAATATTTTGTATATTCCAACCAATCTGTCACACAGCTGGAACATGTTCTCGCGCAAGGAAATTATGATGAACTGAGCATTTTTCGTGCGTTCCTGCAAAACAAAAATTAGAAGGAATCCAAATACAGGTGTCCCGAAAATATACCGACAACGTTCTATGGCAGCTTCCTCTCATCAAAACAAGAAAAAAGTTCCTGTGAACATGGGTCTGGAAACGCTTCCTAAGGGAGCTACAGGCCCCTAAAGGTGGGACCCTGAAGATGGTTTTTATTCAATATCTCCAAAATCGTCCAAGGAAAATCAATCAAACTTGACACATCCACTAATCTTTATATGCTCAACAAAATGAGGCAAGATTAATTCCACAATAATTTACCAGGGGTGGGTCAGGCTGAGGTGTGGGGGTAAAAATAACCCTAACTTGTTTGAATGAGGATTGTTTCCAAATTTAACGAGAAATTATAGAATATTGGTGTTTTCTACCGAAAAAAAGTCCCCCTGTTCAACCTCGATAGATGCACCGTTTACGTGATATTTGAGTTTGAATGTATGAAAACGTGGTCAGAAATGCTAATTTTTAATTACGATAATTCAAGACGAAAGAAAAACTATTTCAAAGCAACTTCATTTTTGTTAGGCATAAGAAGGTTATTGAATGTGTCAAGTTTGATTGATTTTCCTTGAACGGTTTCAGAAATATTATTAAACAACCATCTTCAGGGTCCCACCTTTAGGGGCCTGTAGCTCCCTTATGAAGCGTTTCCGGACCCATGTTCATGGGAACTTTTTTTCTTATTTTGATGAGAGGAAGCTGTCCTAGAACGTTGTCGGTGTATTTTCGGGACATCTTGTATAGTGAAATAGCAACAATTAATTTTTGTTGCAACATACCTTGATGTAGTGAGCAACGATGGATACATTTTTGAAATCCAAAGCAGCGTCTATTTCGTCCATGACGTAGAGCGGAGATGGTTTGTAATGATGCAAGGCGAACACCAAGGCCAAGGATGAGAGAGTTTTTTCGCCACCGGAAAGATTTGAAATGTTCTTCCAAGACTTCTTCGGAGGCCTCACGCTGAAATCCACCATAGGTGTAACATTGGCAATATTGACTTCAAGTCACATCATTTGTTTAATTTAATAGACCTTTGTAAGTAGCGCTACTGTTTTTCTTTCACATGAAACAAAAAAAAATCATTGCATGAGTGTTCTACAAGGCCTACACGACGATATTAGAAGGGGAAGCACAAAAATCTTTCCCTTAGGGCCGCAGGGGCCCCTGTCAAGTTGATGGTCCAAGAACCCCTACCAAACCATACTTCAATCTCATTGTACCACTCAATGGGGATCACGTAACTCCATTCTGAATCTTGATGGCATCAGTCGCCATGTCCCTTTCATCTTTCATGCTTGGAAAAAATTCTTCACGAGATCAAAAAATCACTCTTCATTTTTTATATTAATATGTATACAAGAGGAAGCAAAGAGTTGACATGTTTTGTGTGGAGAATACATTTATAAAGTCTTTTTCAACATCCCGTTCAGATGTACCTACCGGGTAATTCATTCTCCACGGATTCTGTGTTTTATTCAAAAGCCTGTCGTCCGAGACAAGCCAAATTTTCAGGATATACTCTCATTATCTGGTTAATTAAGAAAATAGGGTCGTTCTCGTTACAAATACAGAGTGAATCGAAACACAAGAAATAATTTCAGATAATCAACTATGAACAAATATTTTTTCTCGTCTTTTGAAACACTCCTGTATTCAAAGAGGCCTCATCACCTCAATTTTCAAGCTAAACTTTGCTGGCCACATCCTTTCTGAAATTGAGGCTGTTTCAATCAAATACCGATATTCAAAATGTTTGAATGTTTGAAAAACATAGTGAAAACGCCAATTTCAAGAGAATTAAGATAATGATCGGGGAAAAGTCACGATTTCTTTACTGAAACAGACTTTCCAGGCGTTTCAAGTTCATGAACCATTATTTTAGCTGAGAAGCAACAAGTTTTCGAAAAATTCTTTTTTTGGCTCTTGAAATTGGTTTACAAGATTTTTTTCAAACATTATGATTCAATTATCTCGAAAACGAAGCCTTTAACAAAAGTTGTCAGGAGTAATTTTTTCCTTTGAATTGATTGCAGAGTCCAAATGCCTAGGCATTTTTGCAAAATAGTCAGTGGCGAAGAAATTAAAGGGAGAACAGGGACGAGTCCCCCAATATCCACGCCATTGGACCAATGTGTCGAAACTCAAAATCCTTTATGCCCGGTTGCAAGAACGTGGTAGCTAATTTTGCTACGTAGCAAATTGAATCGGGTTGCAGGAACAGGGTATCAAACACGGTACCAAACAGGCTGTGGCTAAGGTTGTCACACATTTGAACTACTTGCATCTTTTTATACGTAGGTAAGTACCTAAAATGTCTGATTCTACAGTTTATTTTGAATTTTCCAACGTCTCCGATTATTATTCTACTGAGAAGACCAAGAAATAGCAGTTCGTCGAGACGTTGGGTCATTGCCGATCGAAAAAACCTCCTCGTAGATAAAAAAATGTACTGCGCGGGCTGCGGGCTGTCAAAGTCAAAGAAGCGTCAAAAATTTTGAGGTTGACAGCATTATTTATTTCTTCGAGTTTTGAACAATAATATGCAAATCATTGCACTAAATACACAATATTGCGTGACCGCTTAGCGCATGCGTTAAAAAACGAGGTGATTCGTTCTAAGTCTTCCATATGTTACGCTGTAAAATAGGTGATTCTCAAACTAAGCTCAATGGATTATGCGTCGTTCTCAAGTAGAAGTGGTTACATAGAAACATCGGTGTAACCCTCGCAACCTATTCATGAAAGCACATATGTGAGGGATCATTCCCAAAGGCCCCAAATTACGAAATAAAAAAAAAACATGTAACACTTCAACCATAACATTCAAATTTACCGCAAAATTGTCTGGGGATATTTCATTTAATCAGTGCTGTATTGTATTGACGACAGCATGGTGTGGTGACAGTCAGTTCTCTGAGTGGCACACACTTTTTCGACCGCCGAGTATCCATTTTAAATCGGAAGGCTTCACAAGTTGCTGATAAAACTGAACAAAATGTCAACATCAAACGCAGAAATCAATGTCATTGTCGAATTCTGGGCCGCTATTCTTGAATCGTGTGAGAAGAGTCCCTGGGAGTTTTATATAATCCGTGCTAAACTTCTGTAGCGAAAGTTGCCTAAAAACCACGATTTTAGGCAACATTCGCTACATCAGTGTACTGCGGAATGTATTTTACTCCCAAGGACTTTTCTCACACGATTCAAGAATAGCGGCCCTGAACATGCGCGATGATAACTTGTCACCGTTTTCTTAGTTCGCATGACATCCGTGTCGCAGCGCCACTTCCGCGCAATATTGTATATTGCGAATAAAATTAAAATCGAGTTATAAATCGCACTTGAGTTGCACGTAGATGCAGTGCCGGCCTTAGCAGTTTTGGCGCCCGGGGCAAGAATGCGAAACCACCGCCCCCATCTTGGGTCCGCGAGCGAAGCGAGTAAAATTGAAATAATTTTCTTACAATAATGAAGCTTTGTGTGCTTTTACATCAGCAGATTCGGTGATCGCCGCTGACAAGTGTTTTTTGCTTTCGTAAATTATCAATTTTTTCTATTTCAACCCCAATTTTTCCGCCCCTATAAGCTGGCGCCCCGAGCGATCGCCTGTCTCGCCCTACCCTAAGGCCGCTACTGCGTAGATGGTTCAAGTGTCAAGTTGTAGGGAATTGAATGGGCTAGAATTAGAGCAGGTGCGGGGTACAGTGACCCATGACTTACCAACAAAACAATGTTGCGCAATGTTGTGCGTGGGCTTGAAATTGGCACCGCATAGAAGAGTAGTACGACGTGAACAATTCAACTGCAAAGAAACTATAAGTGTGATCGTAATTTCCCCCTGGGTCGGGACTAATCATCGTGAGTAGAAGGCAACAGAGTTTGTTTCGTGGTTGTAAAAAGTGTTTACAATGTAGCCGTTAAGTGTACTCGGCCCCACTGTTTTTTTACGCCATTTCTTCTATATGGTGGGCGGTAAGAAGGGCAAAGATACGAAGTGGAAAAGTGGAAATCCGGAAAGGGCACGCCAAAATTTATAATAGATATATAATGCCAAGTTTTAAAAATATCGCATAACCTCCAGAAAAGGGCATATTTTGGCTTATCATATAATTGTATATTATTATACGAATTTAATAAAACGTAACATCGTCACACGACTGGTTTTGGGACACGATGAGCTTGAGATGAGTGCTCCAAAGGAAGGAATGTGACAATACGTCTTATTAAACGAGTATAATAGCTGTATAATAGCTGTATTACACTACACAATTTCTTGTACAAACAGTTCAACAGTTAAACAATCAAGTTCATTGTTTTTTGACACTATTTTGACAGACTGTACAAGAAATTGTACAAGAAATTGTATGGTGTAATAGCTGTATTACACTACATAATTTCTTGTACAATATGTCAAATCAACAATCAAGTTTATTGTTTTTTGACACTATTTTGGCAGATGGTTCAAGAAATTATGTAGTGTAATGTGTAATACATACAGCTATAATATACTATTTCATCTACTTTGCCCTGATAATTGCTCGGAAATTCAAAATTCTAGCTGCTAAAAATAGAAATGTTTGACAAGTGACACTTCGCGGCTGACGTTCGCCTACCTTTTGGTTGAAAAGCGGTTTAATAATGCGCGCTTTCCATTTAAAACATTTGTGTCGGTTTGTGTCAGTTTGTGTTAGCTTGTGTCGATGAGACAAAGGAACACAGATCAAATGGAACGCATTTGTGTCGATTTGTGTCGACACAAGTCGACTTGTGTCGGTAAATGGAAAGCACACATTATTATGCTCCCTTTCGACGCGGCTTTCAGTATCTGAGAGTGTCCATTGTTAAACCAAAGTGAATAAAGACAATTTTAACAGTTCCCCAAAATGTTCTTTTGAAATGAGGTCAAAGAATGATAAAAATAACTTGAAAATGGCCTATCAGGTGACGAAATTTGTTGAAAAACAAATGAGATGCAGCAATTTTCTTACTACCAGAAGGCGGCCATTCAGGCGCCTCCACCATATTTGCCTGAAACAGAATATGCTACTGTTCGATCATAATTGCTCATGATCCTTAATGTTCCAGGAATCGATTGAGGTACAGCTCCATACATCTTTACGAAGCTGCACATGGTAGAGATTTTTCAATCCTATCCCCTCAAACATGGATATAAAAAAAAACTCCATGAAAAAGAATCGCATAAATTTAAAATGTCTGGTGAAATATGTAGTTCAGAGAAATCAGTGTCACAACACCAGGGCCTTGTTCCCTATAGCTATTCGTAACTTTCAAGTTGCGCTTTGCGATTTTGGGAAAAAAAATAGAAACCTTGATGGAGCATTCGAGATTCCAAGAAAATTCTTTGGCATGTTTCCCATCATAGGAAAAAAAAGTAAAAAAACATTTGAATAACGAAAGTGAGCCCAAACAGTTGGCCGCAATTTAACGCTAAACATCTAGCTTGGCGTGATTGCAGTGAATGAATCCGGTCCGTATTGTTGATCATTCCAAAATCCCTAGGTAATAACACATGTTCCAGAACTAATAAATAACAAATTATTCACCACAAGTGATGACTTACGACGCTCACAAGCAATACTTACTTCAACTGTACGCCTTCAGAAAACGGATCAAAAGAATCGACAATTTCAAAATCTGCATCGCCACCCAGAGTGATCATCTGGTACATTTCCTTCAGTTTCAGCTTGATAATGTTGTATCCGATCATGAACTCGTCCTTACGCTGATTCTTGACGCGATCGTGGATGGCTTTGATTTGATTTCGTCTTGTCGTGACCTGGTTCAGCTCTTCAGATCTCTGCATGAACACTGCTTCACCTCTGCGGTACTCCTAAGAAAGAAGAACGAGTCCTTGACGTTGGTAGTAAGATATAAATAAATAACGGAACTTGATATTCAGCTAAATGATTGTTAAGTCGGATCAGACCCTCAACATCACACGGAAACTTACCTGAATCACATTCAAGTTAGGCTTGGCAGTTTTGATGTTCTCCATCGCAGTTTTCAGGTCACGTTCTACCGCTTTAATGTTCTTTTCTTCCAGTTCTTCAGGCGTGAACTGCTGCAACTCTTCCGCGGCCTCATTAGGAATATCTTGAAGCTTTAGATGTTCCAACTTAGCATGCCACTGGTGCATTTCGCCGTTGCAATCGTCCAGTTTCTTCTTTGCATTTTTCAGGGCGTTATCCACGTCGACCTTTTCCAATTTCAGTTTGTTCTCTTGTTTGGTCAGTTCGGCCACTTCTTCTTTTCTACTGGCGTACGCGTCTTGGCCATTCAGCAGCTGTTCGGTGATCTCTTGAATGCATTCCAACAGCTTTTTGGTGTCCTCCTCGATCTGTTCCCGTTCGGCTTTCATTGTTCTCAGCTGATTTTCGGCGCTCTCGATGTCGTTTTCGAGGGTCTGAATTTTTTGCGTGCACTTTTTTCTGTCTCTTTCAGACGTTTTTATGGCCACCCTCAGCCTGGTGATCTCGCTCTTGCACTTCTCCAGCGTTTTTCTGGTTTCGCTGAGCGATTTTTCCACGCCCTTCATCTTGCCGGATTGCTTGGCTTTGATTTCGGCGGTTAGCTTATCGACTTTGACTTGGACTTCGTTTGCGGCCTTCAGAGCCTTGTCGTATGAAGCCTTATTCTTGGTGATGGTGGCCTGGAGCTTGGCCACTTTGGCCGGGTCGGCTTTTGTACCTTTAGCTTTGACCTCTTGTTCTTTCAATTCTTTTGAAAGCAAAGGTTGTTGTTTGTGAAGATGGTCTAGCTCTTTGGAAAATTTCTCGTAGTCAATCTTCATCTGTCTCAGTTCTGGATGAAGAGTTCTGACTTGATCTTCAAGGGTCACTTGTTTCTGGCGTAACACTCTGACGCTGTTTTCCAGCTCTTGCAGGCTTTGTTCCATTTTTTCGATTTCTTTTGGGTTGACTTCTTTGACGGTCACGGACTGACCCATTCGGCCTCTCAATACAGACCTACCGCCACCGCTCATTGTGCCGGAAGTTTCTATCAGGTCACCTTTAAGGGTGACGACGCGGAAACGTTGTTGGCCGTAAGCGATGCGGGTGGCTTGGTCGAGGTCGTCAGCTACTAGAGTGTCTCTGAGGCCGAAATAGAAAGCAGGCTTGACGGCTTCATTTTCAACTTGAATCAAATCGTAGAGGCGATGGACGTTTTCCGGCCTGTGTAAAAAAATATATGACTAGTGAAAAAAAAATAGAAAATTCAGCTCAATAAGCCTCAACATTTTATTAACGGAATTGGGAAGACAGCTTGGTATTGCTAAATTCTTTCTGAAACGGCCATTTTTGTAATAAGCTTGGACAATTTTCAACCGATTTTCAAAAGTGTATTTCTTCGTAGACAATTTTGTACACCTTTCTACTTCACAAATATTGCTTTGAGATTGAAAAAATCTTTGAAATGTCGAAAATACAACGTCTTCTCATGTGGAAACTCAATCTGAATCACCCTTTATATGAAAATGCGTAATATAAACTTACGTTCGAATCTTTTCGTCAGCACGCGCTCGCAGATGCTCTTGCTTATCCAAAGCAATGAAAGATCCTCTACCAATGTTATTATGTTTCAAATACTCTATGCACCACTGAGCAGTGTCCACAGTATCCACAACTATGTGATCGAGAGGACCACATGCCGTTGACACGGCTACATCATACTTTTGATTTATTGCTCCCAAATCACCCTGAAAGAAACAACCATAATGGGACATTAGTCACGATTAAGAAACCTTCAGACGAACTTCCGATTTTCAGACCACTTCTGTTTTTTTGCAAACATCAAAGATAGGATTAACAACACGCGTTACAGAAGTCTTGAATGAAAATTTAGGTCAATGTGAAACCGCCGCAAGTTTTTTCACTGACGTTAAACACAAAACAACCTACCAATCTACCCAGCAGACCAAGACAATTTCCCTGGCGTTTCTGCTGCATCAACGAATCAATGACTCTGCCCCTGGACTTTGAGGCATTCATGGTGGATCTCTTTTCTTCCAAAACAACGCGCTGACTTCCGAGATCCCTGATGATTTGCGATTCTTCATGCTTAACCGTATTTAGCTCTTCAGTAGCCTCTCTCAGTGATTTCTCGGTCAGAGGAATTTTCTTCTTCAGCAGTGCCACTTCTTCTGTACGTTTGGCGATGTTTTCAGTGCATTCAGCGTGGTTGGCACGGATTGTCTCCAGATGTTTTTGTTCGTTCTCTTCGTTGCTCAAAAAGATTTTCAATTCCGACTCGGCCATGTCAAACTAGAATGATATAAAATTTCAATTTTCTTCACTATGGCTATTCCGCAAAAAATATCTTCGGTCTGAAGCTGGCTTCGTAGTTGCGGTAAGAAATAAGAAGTTAGTGAATTGGTTCAATTTCATCATTTCTTACTTTTTTAACTCGGTTGACTTCTACTGTTTGTACAGAATCGTGCGATTGCGTGTCCATCCTTGGTAGTTTGAAATTTTGTATCAAAATAAGAGTATTGTCTACCCTCGGTTGCGCCATACCTAAGCTCTCAAATTCTAAGTACGTACCTACCTAATACATTTAAATTCGTGCTCCTAATGAGTAAAATTTTGAATTTGTCCAACAGAAGCTCGAATTAAAAATTATCAGGTAGGGTAATTAAAATTCAAGAAAATTTGGTGCAACTGAGGGCCAATAAAGTTCCCACAATAGCTGCAGCTTATTCATCGTCACTGTATCAAATTTATTACCGGAATTTCGAAGAGCGATACGAACAACACAACAGTTTAAGTACCGAACTGTCGACGGCTGTGGTCAATCAACAATATCAACGTCAAGTATTGCTCATGTTCATTTCTTACTTTATGCAAATTCTGTAACATTTGATACTGCTCAACGATTACCTACTGGTTACTTTACATCTTAGGCACTGTTACTTTTTATTTCTTACCTTACTACAACTAAAAATCCAGTTCTTTAAGGGCTCAATTTCAAGTCCGGTTGCGTCGGATTACCATGACAACGGCGCAAACAACATGTTTTAGCCAATCAGGGCGACATATTCGGCAATTTGTACCGACACAACTTTGCGTCACCTGACTTGAAATTGAGCCGTTAGTCACTGCTTATTGTCGGCCTCATGAACAAATCTATTGTGAAACCGCAATACTTTCAGGGCAGGTATGTAGGGACGTAGGACACGTAGGTGGGTTTTTGTTCAAGGCGTTCCTTTGAGAGGAAGGTAGGAACAGAAAGCTGATCGAAAAATAGAAAAATCTCCTTTACAATAACCACAGAGCACTGTGGCTGTGGCTCTTTGGCTGCAACATGCGCATAAGCGTCTTCGTGGCACATTGAACCGAGTTCACCCAGCAAACAAAACCATGTGATAGGAATCATGAAACCATGGTTCACTCACAAAACACACTGTTGGTAGGAAGGAAAATAGCTACCTGATTGGTGTTCGTTTATTATTTTTAACCAGAAATTTACCGTTGACTTGGTGCTGTTGACCGTCGTCTTGAGTTCCGTAAGTTCGATTTGAAGTTCCTCCTTTTCCTCTTGTAACTCCTGGGTTTCTTCACGCAAAGTAGCCAGAACTTTTATTTTGTCTTCCTCAAGTGTCTTCACTTTGGTAACAAGTTCTCCTTCTCTGCCCTCACATTCGGCTATGGTCTGTAAATGCAATAAGCAAATGATGACATCTATTTAACCAACATATTTTACATCCATGCAGGGTAAATTTCAGTGCTCAAATGAGTTGATGCAATACCAAGGAACAATAAATAAACAAACC
This sequence comes from Anaspis maculata, assembly GCA_949128115.1. Lineage (NCBI taxonomy): Eukaryota > Metazoa > Arthropoda > Insecta > Coleoptera > Scraptiidae > Anaspis > Anaspis maculata. The sequence goes on from OX421963.1 coordinate 42,617,484, forward strand.
TTTTCGTTCTCTTCGGGAATCCTTTCAAGCTCGGCAAGCCGTTTTCGCTCCTTCGCCAGATCCTCTTTCCACTTTTTCCTGTTATTATTCAGTTGAGCCATGTCCGCCTGTAGCTGGACATCTTTTTTTTCAGCGTTGTTGAACGTTTCCTTGTTTTTCTCTTTTCGCTTTTGCAGATTTTCGTAGACGCTACACGAGAAATTTCATATAAAATCAACTAAAGAGTGTGATAACTCTATGGTGATAAGAAAGATTCTCCAGACAAGTTTTCCCGTCAGATTTTCAAAAATCTTAGGTGGCTTGCAAAGATATTTTTCTCTCACTTGTTAAGGATGGAGTTGAATTGGTAAAATAAGGCGTTGCGGAATCAAACGCTGTGGGCTTATTCCTCGAAAGAAAAAAATCGAAAACTGTAATTTGAAAAAAAAAAATTTAGATTTTGGAAATTCCAATGGGCTCAAACCAAAGTACGTCCTTGTAGCTTTCGAAAAAGACCTGAATGGCAAATTTTTGTCAAGGAATAAGCCCACAGCGTTTGATTCCGCAACGCCTTATTTTACCAGTTTAACTTCACCCTGAAGATAGTTCAACAAGCAAGAGCGATCAACAAGATTTCCACTTGGAGTTGGAATTTTTAAAAAATTGAGCGACTGGATTGGCTGAATGAATATTTTGACAGCAAAGCGAACTCCAAAAATTTGTTGATCATGAACAAGGCACGAAACTTACGAAGCTTCATTCTTCAGGAGTTTGTCTTTTTCAGACTTTTCAGCAGCGAGCTCTTTCAGCTGTGTCACCATCTTTTCGTGCTTTTCTGTCACTAAACTTTTTTCTTTTTCTAAATCTACCGCTTGGGAAGTTAAATCATGGCTGAAAAAAAATCATTGTAAATTTAAAACAACACATGAAAAAACCAAATCAGTAAAAACTGGAAATTATTCTTACATGTTCTTTTGGTACAACACATTTTGGCATTCGACGACAATATTTTCGGTTTTTAAAAATTCGACTGCTTCTTCCAATGCTGGCTTCAGTTCTGTTAGGTCTTTTTCGACTAACCTCAGCCTGTTGAGTTTCTCAGATCGCTGCTCTCCGAGAATTTCCATCAAGTCGTTGAGCTCGCTCAATGGTTTCTGCAGTGATACAAATTAAATGTTCAAAAATGAAAGCTCCTTCCTTTTCAATAAGAAGAAAAACATGGACTCAGCTGAAATAGGTTTTCTAGAATTTCTAAGTTGATAAACCACCATTTTTTCTGAGAAACGAGAAGTTTTCAAAGTTTCAAACCCAAATATCTCCTAAGCCTCTAATCGAGGCGAGACAGGATCTAAAAAAAAATTTTTGTTCTCTTCGTTGGTTACGAAGATACAAGATACAGGTGTTTTGTGTGTTTCATATGGAACTTTGATAAGCGATATTTCTAAAACGGCTGCTAGAGATATTTTGTTGAAATTCACCAGTAATATTTCTCTGTTGGAACTTATCCAGAAGCCATACCGGGTAAGTCAAAATCCAGGGCCAAAATGTGCCCCTTTATTATTTGATCAAAAAGTACATTTTCGGACCGCTTTTCTAAAAAACTGCTATCGGTTTCGAAAAGCTTAGGAAAAATGCTTCAAGAGTCACTCTTAATTTTGGATGGCACACCCAAACCGTTTCGACAATAAAATTAAAAGTAAAATTTGTGGTCAAGTTTCCATTTTCGACCGGACATAATCGACTCATTTTTTATTGAACTTATTCAAATTCATTTTTTAGCTTGTCTCTGTGGAATAAAAGGGCTTGGTTGGAAGAAAAATTCCATAGCTGAAGGTTTTTTTTTACGACCAAATCGAGTCTAATTTTGTGTTCCACTCTAGAAATTGCCATTAAAAAAAAAGGTCGGCTATGGATTTTTTTTTCAACCAAGCCCTTCTTGACACAGAGACAAGCCCAAAAATGAATTTGGATGAATTCAATCAAACAATGTGTCGATTATGTCCGGTTGGAAATGGAAACTTACCCAAAAATTTTACTTTTAATTTTATTGTCGAAACGGTTCAGGTGTGCCATCTAAATTGAAGAATGATTCTTGAAGCATTTTTCCTTAGCTTTTCGAATCCGATAGACGTTTTTTAGAAAAGCGGTCAGAAAATGTACTTTTTGATCAAATAACAAAGAGGCACATTTTTTTTAGCTCGGCCCTGGATTTTGACTTACCCGGTATGGCTTCTGGATAAGTTCTAACAGAGAAATATTCCTGGTAAATTTCAACAAAATATCTCTAGCCGTTTCAGAAATATCGCTAATCAAAGTTCCATACGAAACACACAAAACACCCTGTATCTTCGCAACCAATAGAGAAAACAACATTTTTTCAGTGGATCCTGACTCGCCTCGAAGTCCCCTTTCTCCCATTAGCCTATGTAAGGTCACTCATGAATCACCCTGTATACGTCCCTGAAATTTTTTTATGAAACACGTTATGATTGTTCGACAGAAGATAATTTCAGTAAACCTTTGCTTCGAATTTGAATCAGATCGGTTGAATGGTTCGAAAGTTAAGCGGGAAAAACGATTATTTATTTCCAACTCTATCTCCGTTATTAGGCATTTCTCAAATATGTTTTCTGGAGAAAGTCCTTTTAATTTTTTATTCCCTATCGATCCTTGGATGTAATGACGTTTAAGCTGGACCACTCTGTATATATTTGTAAAATTTTCAATTTTTCAATTTTTTTCCTCGGAGAAATCCACTCATTTTTCGATGCTCTACCATCTCCTAAAATATTGCCACAAAAGTGTAACACCCTGTATTATTGTCCAGTTTGTCCAAAACAGTGCGCAATAGAGTTTGGATGAATTGAAACATAGCTATTTTTCCCGGCACTGTTCAACATGGAACTATCGAGGTAACGATGAAATGATTCCAAACTCTACATTGTCACATGCGCTATCTTTCAAAGCGCTATATTTTGAAGCACTGCTTTTTCCTAGTGCTACCTTTTGACGCGCTAAATTTAAAAGCGCTCTTTATATCGCAGCGTCCTCTTTACACAGAGCCATATATTTGTTCTTGAAAATAGTTTTATAGTTTACCGATAATACCCGATCGTCCTCAAATGCAACAGGTATCGAGCCAAAATAGATGAGATTCGATTAGCCAATAACAAACCTGGTATGGTCAACGGTTTGGAAGAAATTATGTAAGATTTAGCTACCAAGAAAAAATATAGGTGAATTAAAAAGAAAAAAGCGGCCACCAATAATAGTGTCCGCATCTCGGTATGATGAGGCTTAAAAAATGTAATGATAGCTCCAGAAGTCCAGATGTCTAGGATGTGACATTTCTACATGAATTTAGTGCATTCATCTGCGTTTTATGATTAGAACAAAAGCATAGTCCCAGCGCAGCATGACGTCACAAGAGAGGGTTAAGCTGTTTTGGACTCTCAAAAACGGTTTTGCAACCAGTTTCTTAAGGCGTGTTAAGCCCAAGCAAGGCTACTAATTCAACAATTTTAGTGGCATCTTCTGAAAGGTGAGAAGTGTACCTAGACCTGAAATTTCGTAAATGTTCTCTTTAGAGTTTAAAGCAGTGACTGACGCAACTTTCCATGCAATGGGTCAAGTCAAGTCTGACAAGTCAGGTAAGGTCTTCTGCAGAAGTCTATGGTTACTCTATGGATGGCACCATCATTCTGGGACACCCTGCATTTCTAATTCTAAATTTTACCTTGTATCTCGTAGTTCCAATGATATCTTCGAGGTACTCCAGCATGCCAGTTTCACCCTCTGCACTGCCTTTACATTTCATCATGGCAATTTCCTCTACTTCACCCTATCAACATCACTCATTAAAATAATATCATGGTGGGTTACATAGAATCTTTATACCTGCAAGATGAGGAACCGATTGTGATCCAAGTCAATGCCATGCTTTCTGAGAAGTTGAGCAACCTCTTTAAAGGGTACTTTTTTGTCATCTAAATGATAGTAAGAGGAATTGTCTTTATTCGCTGTCCTGGAAACTACAAACTCACTGCCGGGTACCACTTCATAGTCATCTCCAGGCTGAAAAATTGATTCTATAGTTCATATTCAGTTGAAACTTTAAAATCAAACCTTGTCAATGATCTGGCAAAAGTGTACTGAAACGGTACACGACTGTACGTTTCGGTACTGGTCAGAGTTGTGGAGTAAAACGGAAATCTTTTTTGACCTGATTTTGGTGGCCCTGTACCCAAACACAAACAACATTGAGTCGATGACGTTGCTTTTGCCGCTGCCGTTCGGTCCGACGATGGCATTAAAGCACTATAAACAAATGCTTCAAATGGGAGTTTCTAAATTATTGGAGGTGTTACTTTGTGAAAAGGTCCAACGATAGTTTCATCAGCATAGCTCTTGAAGAAGTTGTTGGTAATTTTTGTGATGATGAGTCTGGTGGCGGTATTCGGGGCAGCTAAGGGAGTAGCCGGGGGTGGTATATAGATCCCTTCGACTCTGGTGCCCCCTTCTTCGTCTGACCACTCCATATCAGAGCCCTCCTCATTGTCACTGGCATGTTTTCGCTTTAGCGAAGTGTTTGCCGTTTTTGTCATTTTACCAGAAATTGCTTTACATTTGCACGAGTTTGTTCTGTATTTTGAGGCCCCTTTTTCAAATTTAACCGTAAAACAGTTTGGACGCTTTGTTTTGACAGTTAACAATTTTTCACTTGACAGCTGTGACAGTTCTAGGGTGAACACGATTGATCAATGGAATTCATAATTAGTGCCAACCCAACAACTTGTCATCTCCCGCCAAAGACAAACGAGCTAATTTTGAAAATCTACATTCTACAATCTACAAGTTAACATGATATGAACCTGGCAAATTATCTCTATGGCGAATGGCCTATTTTTGTTGAACTACATATCTTGATAAGAAACAGTTCCACTTGCACATTTCACTTGCATTTTTAAATATTAGATTATTAGAGTTGCTGTGCTGACCTTGATAAAACAAAGTAACTAAAAATTACACTAGTTTGTAGCTGTCTTGTCTTGACGTAGTTTGATATTTTTGATAAACCAAATTAATCAAATTATTAATGTCAAAGTTTTCTATTGCAAAATTTTTTGTTGGTCTTCAAAAATGGACTGTAAAGACATGAAGTACAAGCTGAGAAGTGGAAATTATATGCCTCTCATTGGGTGTAATCCTTAAGAATTGTTATAGGCGTGCAATATAATTTTTTTTGGTGATTCTAGTTGGAACTTACCAAATCCGAGGAAGAGAATTGATCAAATCCGTCTTGAATGCAGCCTTAGGTGCTGGATACAGACAAATAGGTGTTTCACTACCATTTGCATGCAAGAAGTATCAAAAAATCTATTATTGTTCTACTTTTTTAGATACCGCAGCTGTTTATGGCAATGAAGTCGATATTGGACTGGCTCTCAAAGAATTGCTCCCGAAATACAATCTCAAAAGAAAAGATATTTTTATAACATCAAAATTATGTATTTGTTTTCAAATTATGCTAAAGTGCTTCAGTGCTAATATAACTTTTGCAGCTCCTCATGATCAAGGTGATGGAGCTCTAAAAGCTCTTGAGAATTCCATTCAAAATCTGGACTGTGGATACTTGGACTTGTACCTGATCCATTGGCCTGGTGCATCAGGTCGTCCGACTAATAACCAGTCAGAGTTGAGAAATGCCAGCTGGGCATGTCTTGTTCAGGGAGTAGAAAAAGGAATTGTGAAAGACATAGGAGTCTCCAATTATTTGGTCAGGCATTTAACTGAGCTCATGGCCAATGACCACGGCATTAAACCTGCTGTTAATCAGGTAGAGTGGCACCCGCATTGTCATTCATCTGAATTGAAAAAATATTGCAAAAAAGAAGGCATATTACTGCAAGCATATTCATCTTTAGGGGGAACCAATAATGAAAAATTGATGGGAGACCCGAATGTTAAAAGTATTGCTCAAAAACTTGGCAAGAGTGAGGCTCAAGTGCTGCTAAGATGGGCTTTGCAACAAGATATCGGCATAATTCCCAAGGCTAGGGCTAGAGAACGCATTGAAAGCAACATTGATCTCAACTTTAAAATTTCTGATTCAGACATGAATACTTTGTATAATTTAAGAAAAGAACGATATGCTTGGAATCCTGAAAATATTGCTTGAGTGGTTCCGTTGATTTACACTTTAGTCTAAGCTTTTACACACATTTGCCTTATTTTTAAGTTTGAACTATCTATTGAATAAACTATTTTGATTTTGCACATAGAAACTTTTATTTTTTTTTTCAATCAAATACATAAGCAGGTACATTTTAAGTGAATTACAAATAGTGTTTTTAAAAACAATAGTGAAACAAAACATTTGAAAGAAGTTAATAATAATGAACAGAGTACATTACTATATAATCAACTATAATCTAGGCATTGAGGAAACAAACTTATAGGTAAATTAATAATCTTGCGATTGGGTCTTGCCCCCCTTGGATCCGCCGCTTGTTCCGCTGCCAGTTTTCTTCGGCAAAAGCACAGCCTGGATGTTGGGGAGGACGCCACCTTGTGCGATGGTGACTCCAGACAGGAGCTTGTTCAGTTCTTCATCGTTACGGATGGCCAGTTGGAGATGTCTCGGAATGATCCTGGTTTTCTTGTTATCTCTGGCGGCGTTTCCAGCCAGCTCCAAAACTTCAGCTGCCAGGTACTCCATGACCGCCGCCAAGTAGACTGGGCCCCCAGCGCCAACTCTTTCAGCGTAGTTTCCTTTTCTCAACAAGCGATGGATTCTGCCGACCGGAAACTGTAGGCCGGCACGGCTGGAACGGGTCTTGGACTTTCCCTTGACTTTTCCGCCTTTACCACGTCCAGACATCTTGCGAAACTTAAAATGCGACTTTGCCGTACAACAACCCAACGTAAAATGGGGGCAAAGCGCGAAAAGTAACCGCCTTCGGTTTTTTCTTTTTCCTGTCAAAAACGTCAAAAAATACCGGCAAACTGGCACGTACCAACGTCAATCGATATGCGCGAAAATCCCTAAATTTAGATTAAGGGTGGATTGGATGCTTTCCACCTAGCTCCAAGCCTCCAAGTTTTTAGTACACCTGCCATTTACGCATGTGCGGGTGCCAAACGGTGCTTTCCATCTACATCTACGTGTTCTTACCCGGTTTTGTGCCGTTCATTGGAGGCGCTCTGCACATTTTGAATATCCCGCCCGTTTCAGCACCCTCATGCGGCAGTCGCGAACATATGTGTGAGGAAAATTGTTCAAATTGAAGTTTATGCATTGTTGAAATTGACATTTGCAGATGGTATGATTATTTAAATGGCATTGTTGTTATGGAAATAGATAACTTCCTGTAGGAAAAGTACAAAAAACCCGCAACTTTTGGCGCTGAAACAAATCCGCAGAGTGCCTTGCCGTCTGGTGGTATTTGTACCGTCTAGGTGGAAAGCACCCATTAAGGCCATAGATGAAGCGTTAAGGGCTCCCTTACTTAACCTAAAAATGTGCAAACGGTAGAACATCCTTTTCTTCGTACCCGTTCAACAGAAAAAATCAAGGAAGGTGGCTAAATGTAGATAAAAATCAGGAAAATGAACAGTGTTCCAGTTTGTTGATAAAACATGACTTTTTTTTTAAATTGGGAAAAATTCAAAAGCCAAAAGCTTCAATACTTATTACTGAATTTCTCAATTTCTGGGACCCCACAAAAAAATCAGTGCATGCACAATAGGCTACTTCGTTTGGGCAGGTGCGCATGCCTGAAGGCTCCAAATTTCGTAAACATTTGTACACCTGTCATCATTTGAATGGCAACGCTGCATGCTCTGTCTAGCCGCCTGACCAACTACTGGTTTCTGGCTGTCACTTTTAAGCACACCGTAAATGCATCTCTTCGTAGCTTTTTTGAACTTCTTTCTCGGTACAGTTATATCCAACAAGTTGTGTTCTATCGTCAAAACATGAGCAAATGAAATGTAGGTCAGGTAGAAACGAGAAATGTCATCATAATTGTCACAAGTGACAGTTGGCGCCGATGTCTTGTTGTTTTGAGCGCTGTTGCCATTTTCGTTGTTCCTGAACTTCCACAAATGATCATTGAACTTAATTTCAATGAAACACTTCCTTTGAATATAAAAAATGGTATCTAACATTCAACCAAATTATTTGTGGAATTTTAGGCACACTACAATATTTTTTAGTGTTAATTTTCAATATCGGTGTACGAAACTATGAAATTCGCGCCACACATGCGCACTCAAAAAAACTGAAACGAAGGGACCTATTGTACCGTCAACATTCAGCTTCCTTTTACTGCTATGACTTTCGACAATTTGTTTTCTGGTTTAGCGTGAAAAGGCGTTAGTTCCCCAATGACATCGTATTTTATCTGGGATACGTTACGTAGGTGCTATTTGTGGTGGGTATTATTGTGGTAGGGTAGGACCCGATTATGGTGTGAATTTATTGATGGTGGGTGCATGTGTGGTTTGCTGTTTGCTGCATGTATGATGGGATGACTTTACCGTGGATCTTTAGGGTGGTGGGTATTTGTAAGGACGCAACCAATACGGTGGGCGTCTTTTGGCGTGTGCTACATGTATGGTGGCATGACTTTACGGTGGGTCACATTGTGCGTTCCCATAAATTTTTTTCAATGTTTTTTTCCATCTTCAATCTTTATCGAATCAATCCAGGCAAAAATCATTTCCGAATTATTTCACCGGCTTGAAAAGAGAACTCTTTTATTCAAACAAAACTAATTCAAATATACTATGACGAGAAGACGAGATGGCGCCAAATTGACTGTGATGACAAGACGACACTACCCGACCCTGTTCCAAAACCTCGAGCAAAAGTAGTGACGTCACAATGGGCAACTATAGGCAAAACGGATTGTAGAGGGCGACGTGTTCCATACATCTATATTGACACTCTTGACAGTCATCGTACATAACCTCAAAGAAATGTACGGAATAAAGTGGAAAGTGCTAATACTCAAAAGAGAGATGAGGCGGAGAGGATCCGAACTGAGAGGAAAAAGAAGAGCTGGTGCAAAGGTGCAGCCTGGTACAGAACACGTCACTACCATTTTTTTGTACCACGGTTTTTCACTTGTCGATGTCTCTACTTTTCTCTGCTTTTTTACTTACGAAGTGACGCAAACCGCTGGTTATATGCTGAGTGCTGACTGCTGACAAATGAAAATGAAACGACACATACAATGTTGAGGTTATGTACGCTTAAAATGACACTAATGACAGCTGGGGTGCATGGAGCACGGGCGCCATTACTTCAGGCGTTTGCCACTATAGTTTCTCAATCACGGATTTCTGAATATAGAGCTGGATAGCTAATACAACACATGCGTGTTGTCCGAACCCAGCTGGCCGCCATACTGTGCTAAAATGTTATTGGCTGACGGGCAACAAATCGGATTCAAAATATAAACCGCCGTCTTTTATGCATTGGTGTTTACATTTGTTTCAAATATTAATTGTGAAATAATAATTACCTGAAACTGGACGAGTCCTACAGGGAGAAAGCTAAGATGCTTGTACTTTTGTTTCGTAGAATGATTCTTGGTTCTTGAATCTTCCTATTATTCATTTTTTAATTATTGGTTAGTGGTTATGATTTCATTAATGTTGTTCATTACAAATTGCAACTCATTTTATTTCGGAATAGTTAACTACATACATGTTGGAAACGTAAGGTATTTGATGAATTGCTTCGAAGACAAAACGTAGAAACTCAAGCAAAAAACTAATGGCGTCTTCGACTGGCCAGAACGGAGCCAGTTCAGCTTGAAAATCGCTATCACTGATTGGGCAAGGATTTTCGAGAACCTATCGGATCCCCTGATTTTAAAGCCGAACTGGATCGGTTCTAGTGATTTTAAAACGCTACAAAACAACACAAACACGAACCTGATTTATATCACAAAAATAATATGAAAACAATTATTGAAGTATAACATAATTGTTTATTTGTGCCTAATAATAATTCCGACATAGCTTGGCTTGTTGATGCTTTCGGCATAGCTTGATCTGGTCATGATTCCGGCATAACTTGGCTTGTGGTTGTTGGAGCTTCCTGGATAGCTTGACTGCTTTCTGAAGCTACTGGAATGGGTCTCAGGTATACCGTGGTCTCAGGGTAGGCAAATCAAGTGAAGGAATTACATTGGGTTTCAGTTTCTTGAGCAATCCAATTCGCTCGAAGGCTTCATCCAAGAAATGATCTGAACAAACACGCTCTCATTGTTACGCTGCTGAATAAATGTTTGTTGATCCCTACTGATGGCCTGGAGCCACTCCACTTTGATCGTTTCGGAAACCTGAAATAATTCTTTTGTAATAAATGAAAAATCGGATAAAAACATCGAACTTACACATGATAGGTTATGCCGGTTTTGTTTTGTTTGTCGCTATTTTTGCAACTAGGCACAAAACAGGACGACATCAAGTCTTTTTCTTCAACAAATCACTGAAAAACGCCGAGAAAACTTCGCACAAAGAAACGGATAAACAAGAAAAACGTCAAAAAATGACAATAGATTGACATTTGGGTGACATTTGGCAATCAAAGTGACACTCAGGGATGACAATTATTCGCAGCTTTGCCAACCCACAAGCATTAAAGTAACTAAAATTAGCACAGTATGGCGGCCAACACGCGTTTGACAAAAATTGTGGTGGGGGTATATTGTGATTAGCTATCCAGCTCTATATTCAGAAATCCGTGTTCTCAATCCCCATTATACGTCACACCCCGACTGGGGTGTTCGGGTAGGGTTTTGGAACGTTCTCCTGTGTGCCAGGTGGGAGCACCGAGATGCGACTCAATAGTAGTTTTCATGACAATTTAGTGGTTCAGTGGGCATGTGCAAGATTTGACAGTTCGGGTCGGCTAGTACCAGAGGTAGAGTGGACAGAATGATTACAGAGCTGTGCGAGTCTGGCAAGCACGCGAAAGTCGAATTTTTGATGGGTTTTTAACAGTCTATTCAATGTATATCCTTCAGTGTGTCTGTTACGTTTTTGCCAATCGTGCATCTTCTCAGACGCGTGGTGATTTGAATCCATATCCTGTGAGGAACGCCGACAGTCTACATATCGCAACGGGGCAGACCGTTGGACGGAAGGCCCGCTGGACGGAAGGCCCACTCGACGGAATGAAGTGGGGATACGCGCATGTTGGATGCATGATACAGTGGTTCTAAACAAAGCTCCCAATTGCCACTTTGCACATCTCCTCTGCGTGAATACTCGGTTGCCTACACCTATGACCTCCGAAGACCAAGATTTCCGTCGAACAGGCCTGATGCCATTCCGTCGAACGGGCCTGGATGCCATTCCGTCGAATGTACCCTCTAATATCTCCGTCAATAGTCCGAAGGTTAGTGACTTGACCTGTTCATTTTGTGATACAGGCATGAAATTTGGTATGAGTGGTCTTCATGGTCATCCCTTTCAAATGTGGACGTGACGCCACGCCGAATTTCGACTAGGGGGGTTCCTGGGTCCGCTTGAAAATTGGCAGTGCAGGAAATTCTATAGACCATCTATGGCCATCAGGCCCGTTCGACGGAAATCTCAGCGGGCCCGTTCGACGGAATGATCATCAGGCCCGTTCGACGGAATTACCGTCAGGGCCGTTCGACGGAAATATTAGAGGGTACATTCGACGGAATGGCCATCAGGCCCGTTCGACGGAAATCTCAGTCTTCGGGGGTCATAGTTGTAGGCAACCAAGTATTCACGCAGAAGAGATGTGCAGAGTGGCAATTGGGAGCTTTGTTTAGAACCACTGTATCATGCATCCAGCATGCGCGTATCCCCACTTCATTCCGTCGAGTGGGCCTTCCGTCCAGCGGGCCTTCCGTCCAACGGGGTAGACAAAAGCAAAAACCGCTCAAATGAGAAAAAGTGCTGAGATTTTGTCGTTCAAATTATACAATCACCTGCCGTTGGAGATTAGGACTGCGCGGTCTTTTACCGGTTTTAAATCTAGAGTCAAACAACACTTACAAATGCATTTGTTTCTACTCAATTCAAGAATTTTTTTCTCCGGAGAACTGAGCAACATTTGGATGAAACTGTTATCTATATATATTTTTTTTAAAGTGTTGTTCTGTCCCATTATTTTTTACATTTATTTTTATTCTTATGTATATATGATGCGTATCTGTGATATTTTACTGACAATTTCTTATACCTTGTAGGTAAGGTCAAACAAGAAAATAAAGATGATTATGATTATGATACCTAACTACTATTTGGAAAATTGAAAATCCTATAAGACCGACCGACGACCACACCACAATAGATATCTGATATCTGATAATTTTTGTGGAAGCCATCAGCTTTATTTGAAAAATGTCTATCCCCCCCACTCCTATGTATGGTGAGTTTTGTATAGTATCTGATACTGTATACTGCCCGCCAAAAAAAGTGCAACACCTTCGCTCTCCAAGAAAGCGTCCTATATTCGCCTACTATCGTCATAAGCGTCAAAACAAAAGTGGAATTCGTCCCTGAAAAAAACATCCTTCTGTTATTCTTCAGCTCCACTGATTTGCTTATCGCACCATTCAAGTCTTCGGCATGTCTTTCCTCTTGCAGTCAAAATAAAAGAGGACGACAGAAACTAGGTCCAAAGACGGAATTCGTCTAAAATTGGTATTCGACGAAATCAGACATTCTAGGGCCGCAGTCCTATATCTTACCTATAATTTGTTTCCAACATCTTATAGTAGCCACTCGAAGACAAACATTTTCACGAAGAACAAAAACTGGTGGAGGACCAGATTTTTTTTGTCGTTCACAATTTGCCTCCTCGGTCCATTGGTTGATTGGAGTTTCTAAAACACATTTTCTGTGAATATTTGATCAAAATATGGTTCACGACATTTTGGTGTTACACTTTTTTTGGCAGGCAGTACATATTATAATATGATATGCGACGGCCATGAGCGACGGCATGCTACCACACTGACGAGACGATGCCGTACCGTGCGCACTCTTTAAAAATTGATGCGTCCGAGGATGCGTCAGAAAAAGATCATATTTGAAAAATTACGAGTCCTCAATCAAAAGTTTGTTATCAAAAAAATCCTCAATGCTTTGGCTGTATTTGCTTCACAGGATGTAAACTGCTGGACAACGAAGTTGTCGCGTTGTCGGTATCGGAAAAATGGTCGACTTTGAAGACCAATAACTTCCGATTGCCGAATGTGATTTCCCTTTTTTTATTGTGTTAATTAGCCCAATGTTTCCGTAACCTATTCTGTGAAGGTGAATGTTGAAAAACTTCATGTAAAATTTGTACAGGGTGATGATACGTGCCAAAAAAATTTGTTCATGTATTTTAATACAAAAATCATGAAATGTGGTGTATTACCTCGAAACGGTTTTGGAATTAGAATTTTGGAAGTCTCAACATTATAGCTGTATTACACTACACAATTTCTTAAACAATCTGCCAAAATAGTGTCAAAAAATAATGAACTTGATTCTTGATTGTTCAATTGACAGATTTTCGATAAATTGTACAAGAGATTGTGTAGTGTAATACAGCTATTCCAGATATAAATTTTGATGTTGAATGTTACAGATTTGCCTCGTTCGCACGCGAGATTAAGTCACGTTTGATGAATGAATGTTGACACTGAGCAAGATTGTTCGTACAACAGTCCAGGACAATTTTACTCTCAACACAACCCGAATATTTGGTGTGGGGCCAAGCAGGGGGTATTTTTCAAAGTGCTTGTTTTTCGTACGTTGAATTTCGTCAGAATTTCATCAGAATTTTAGATGTGAAACATATTCCATTAGCAGGTTTAAGCCCCTAAACATGGTAACGATGTGAAACTTCAGTATCCGAGTAAAATATAGCCCCCCTGGACGTTATACTTTTTGTGCTTGTGCTATGCCTGAGTCTCGTAAATCTGCAACAATCAACATAAAGATTTATATCTTCAATGTTCGACTTCCAATCTGGGTAATTCCAAAACCGTTTCGAGATAAGACACCGCACTGCATGATTTTTGTATTAGAACATTGAAAAAATATATTTTTGCAAAATGGGGGAACAATGAAGTCGTTGTAATTTTGCACCATTTTACGTATCACCCTGTAGAAAATTTATATGAAGTGTCTCAACATTCACTGTTATAGGATGGGTTACGGAAAGATTAAGCTAGGTCATGCAACAAACAAAATGAAAATTGCAATCGGCAATCTGGAGATATTGTCGATATTGCCTCTAAAGTCGAAACATTTTTTCGATGGTAGTCTGTGCCGATACCGACAACTTCGTTGTCCAGCAGTTTATATAAAAATTTTTGTAAACAAAAAAGTTTTTCGATTGCTGTAAAGGACAATGCATTCATAGCGGATCGAGATTATTCCTGGGGTATAAACAGTCCAAGTAAATTAATAAACAATAATTGTTTCCTAATTACTTTACACTGTTACAAAGGTATCTATGTGTACTTCAATTTAATTAAAAAATTAATCACACAGCTTGATTAGACTCAAAGAAATGAGGAACGTAAAGGTTTGTAAATCTGCTCATCGTTATATGAGACGAGTTTCGCGACCCGTGCATTCCCTATTGTTGTTATTGTTCATTTTTGACCGATCGCCTTCAAATGTCGTCGGCATGGAGCCGAAATAGACAAGATTCGATTAGCTAACTAATGAAAGAACGAACTCGATATGTTCAACCGTTTCGAAGATGTGAAATATTGAGGAAAAAAGTTAGCTTAGGAAACCCGGGAAAAAATAAAAATAATCAGGAAAAAAAGCGGCCACGAATAGCCTCCGCCATTACGTCTGACGAGACTTGAAAAATATGATCATTCACACAATGGAGGTGTGTTCGATAACGGAAGACCATCTGTACCTAACTAAATAGCCTCCCGTTCCACCAAAATTTTGCGAGCAGATTAAAATCTATCATGCTCCTATGCACCAGCCAATAGGATGGCCAGTTGCTTAGTTACTATGAGAGTGATGAAGTTATCGCGTTGATAAAAGTTTGGTGGAATCGGAGATAAGGGCTCGATTTCAAGTTGTAGACACGCCCGCGCAAGTGTATATCCCATACACTTTCTATTTTCAGTAGAATTACTTTTTGGGGCAAAAATAAAGTGACAAGCTGGGGGGCTTGTCATTCGCTGTGGGTTCATTACTTGACAGAAAATTTTAGATTTAGGAAATGCCAATGGGCCCAAACCAAAGTACATCCTTGCAGCTTTCGAAAGAGACCTACCTGAATGGTGGGATTCTGTCAAGGAATAAACCCACAGCGATTGATTTCTCAACGCTCTATTTTACCAATTCAGCTCCGTCCTGAACAACCCGACGCGATGATTTACTTATCGATTCCGTAAATGAGTGGTGCAAGTTGTTTCGCAGACTTGAAATTCAGCCCTAATTGTTTATTCAAATCAGAGGATTTGCGCAATATAATTTTTTTTTTTTTCATATAATTCAGCAGTAGATTTGAACTTGGGCCAAACCTAGAAAACAAAAGCAGTGCTTGCATTATGCAGTTCGTTTATTTAACACGAAAAAGGTGTTTGAAAAGTACAATACGTTTAAAAAATTATACTATGTTTTACTTCTTCCTTTAAGACACATCAGGAAAGACAATGGCACAACTTACTTGTTAAAAAAACATTTACGATCACATTTCTGCCGACCATTGGATTTTGTCATCATGAGCACATTGTCATAAAATATACTAAGAACTACACGTAAAAATTACAGGGGCTCAGGATATAATCGGCAGTGGTATAATATATATTCAACATTCACACACATGAAGAATGTTTAACATTAAAAACTAGCACTACTTATACATTAAAATCAGTGTAAAATAAATTGTACACAAGTGTAAATTGTACAGTACATGAAAGCCTACATAAAATTGAGTTAACATGATAAAATGATACTACTTAATTTAATAGAAATAAAATTACCTATTTGTCTTTGCTGTGAAAAAATTTGATAAATCTACTACCTTTAGATTGCTTAGTTTCATGGACATTTGCTCCCAATCTAAAAAAATGATTTCAGTTCAATTTTTGTAAAGATCACAATTGATAAAGCGAGATCGCATTTTGGCAGTTTCAGCTGAACACAGACATGGAGTTATATAATAATTGCCCCAAAGTCCCTACACCTAGTGAGATTATTGCGACGTATTCACAGATGACAATGAAGAAACAGGTTTTTTTTTTAATTAAATGATTAATAGGTAAGTATACCCACATTCATGATGAAGGACCAAAACTGACCAAGAAGTTTTTGTTTCAAGTGAACCTACAAGATCTAACAAAATGCAAGGAAACATACAACATAGAGAAGTGGAAAAATAGTGAAACATAGTTGTATGTAGTTAAGATTGTATTCCTACCCCATGTTGTTGTTATTGTTGAATTGTATCAATCTTGTTAGTCGGCTCAAGATACAAGGGATTTGTTTTTGCTGGTGCATAGATGGAGTGTCAGGCGTGTTGCTCTCGTAGTCGATGGCGACTTTCTGAGAGACAAAAGTCAGAATTGTAACCAAATCCTGGCTGTAAGCTCTCTCCCTTAGTTCGTTACACAAAGCTTGGATGAACCAAGAACCACGAGTGGTGTTGCGCCAAGCATAATACCCTGCAACAAGTTTTCATGGCATTCAATACTTACATTCAACTTATGTTACATTTCGCAAGTTTAGAAACAGCGTCAGCAGTAACAAATTATAGAGAAACCTTGCAAATGATACGTTTTCCAACCACAATCAAACAGCAGAAAAAAACCGTAATAGTGATCAATAAGTCTTTTTTTTATTAGGTTTGTGAGATCACTACTTCGCGAAGAAAATAGCGAGAAGGCATGGTTGAGGACCACTTAAAACGCGTGATTACTAAGTGACGGACATTTGAAAGTTATCAGAATTTTTTTAACGGGACTGAGCGCCTGGCGTAAGCATTCGCCTCAGTCCAAAAACGCGTCAACACGGTACGGCTCACAAGCCTCGTACGTGCACATTCCAAAAGATACTGAGGTGCAGTTTCATGCATTTGATTAGAAGAAAGCTTGGAAATGCCAACCGTATCTTGAAAATGTTACTTTGATTAAACTAGTCTTATTCAACTTGACACAATTTTTCAAACTTAATTTTTGAAAGCCGTCACTGATCATATAATAGATCAATTACTCAAACTGGAAGGTGGAAGTTGAACAATTTTGAACAAACAGGGTATAATAGTGTTTTTCACTGGGAAAAAAATGCGCACTTTCTGCTCTCGTCGCTAAAGAAACTGATCATGAAGAATAATTGCTATTGGTCCATACGTGTAGCCAGTGCACAATTTACCAGCGAAAAACTGGAGCAACCGATCAAATTCAACAATTTTGAATCTTGGATGCTCCACTAGGAGCACTTTTTCGATCACGTTGCATAAGCTCGACCAATGTTTTGTCGTCTCATAATCAGATCCTACTGCGACAAAATCGCATTAAATATTGTGCATGCATTTTACGACCATTCTTGTTTTTCGTTACCTTTGGCAGTCGCATGGACTATGAGAAAATCAGCCTGATTCGGAATCCTGTAGTTGTTGAAAGTTTGACCATCAGTCTCAGTTCTCGATTGCATGGTAACTCCGGCATCTAACTTATCTCCTTGGCATGCTTGGACGAAAAAGATCTTTGGCTTGCCTACAACATTTTTTGTTATAAAAAAATATGAAATAGAATTCTGAGAACCACTTGTTACCGACAAGAGTGATGCACCGATTCGCCGTGAATCTTTCGAAAATATTATCTGGCTTGTACGGTGTATCTCTAGCATACACAATGCCGGTGTCACCATGGCTCAAAACAGCAACAACCAGACAGTCACAGTCTGAATGGTCCAAGGAGGCAACTGAAATTAATTTTTTAAATGCATTTTTTTTATTATACATACAGGGTGTCCCAGCTAAAACAATCCAGCGCAATTTTCTCAGAAAATATCAAGGTAACCAAAAAAATGTCTCAATTCAGGGGAAGCCTGACCTTTTAGCTTTCTTTTAAGGAGGCGCCGATGCTTGTAGCTGCTCTGGTTTCCAAGAAAATGCAATTTCAATCGGGCGAGTCACAAGAATTCGAAAATTCATGATCGACAAAACAAAAGACTTCAGATGAAACAAGACCCTCTTTCTCTGGGCTTTCAATTGATGTGTCGCCGATGTCTGTACCTGGCTCAATAAGCCAGATATTCTGTCTCACAGTCCGGCAAACACAATAATCAGAATTCATGACGTCGCCGATCACACACTTGTTGACTTCAACACTAGTCGTTACTAGGACTTTTCCACTTACCATACCTGGATTCACCATAGCAATGAATACTGGCTGATGTTAAAATCAACAAGTGTGTGATCGGTGACGTCGTCATGAATTCCGATTATTGTGTTTGCTGGGCTGTACCTAAGGCAGAATATCTGGCTTACTGGGCCAGGTACAGACATCGGCGACACATCAATGGAAAGCCCAGAGAAAGAGGACTTTTCTTTCTCCAAAGTATTTTGTTTTGACAGTCATGAATTTTCGAATTCTTGTGACTCGGCCGATTAAAACTGCATTTTCTTGGAAACTAGAGCACCTACAAGCATCGGCGCCCCCTCAAAAGAAAGCTCAAAAATCTTCCCCCCAATCGAGACATTTTTTTGGTTGCCTTGATATTTCCTGAGAAAATCGCGCTGGGTTGTTTTAGCTGGGACACCCTGTATTTAAAAACAAAGAAATTATTAGGTGCCTACCTACTACAGTAACAAGTCTGTGCCATGAGAGATCCTAAACTAAAGAGAGTCAATAGGAAGCCAAGACAATAATCCTTAACTGAGATGAGTGCTTTGAATTGGATCTAACTTGTTTGGAATTTCTGATGGAACAAGCCTAATAATAATAATATGTAGGTACCTATATTGATTCATATATATTTTATATTACAATGTTGGTGTTGATTTGGTTACTCGATCACAGGGATGGAAAATTGAAAATTTTCTTTTTAGCCGACGTTTTGTCCTGTTTTTTCAGACATTATTGGAGATATTAAAGATATAGAAAAAAAATCTGTTGTGGGCGACACAATACTTTCCCGACTAGTATCCAGGAAAACTTTTGTTCGTTGAAAAAAAAATTGCAATATTCTCATGATAAAAATATAGCTGTATCATAAATTGTGTATGTACAGGGTGTTTACGATAAAATTCGTAGAAGATTCCCCTTTGAGATATGTATTTTGAAAAAGTAAAAACTTCTTCTCAACGATTTTTCCCAGGGATCTTGAATCGATCATCTAAAAGTTTTCAATTGGTACCGTATACAGGGTGTGACATGTAACTTTTTTATTTCAAATGCAACACCCTATATTTTATTACGTCATTTGATGAAGCCTTTCTTTCTGATTACAAAGATATATAACATTTATGATTTATTTTGACAAGGAAGCTGTCAAAAAATTAATGAAATAGGTAGTCAAATAAATTAAAAATTAGAAATTACGCGACAGGGTTCAGGGTTCTGTATCAGGAACTAATTAGACCATTTATTCATGCAGAGTTGAATCCACGTTTCCCGAAAGGCTTCTGCGCATACGATTGCGGCCAAAATAAAGTGGACGACAATGTCAACGAGTTGGCTTGCTGTCATGCGACGTTCAGGCCAGAATCCTGAGAAATCTGTCAACTGTCGTCCACTTTAAAAAGGCCGCAACTGTACCTGTGAAAGTAGGACGTTGCCATATTTCATATCACGACAAGTTGACAACACTGCAATACGGTGACAGCGCTTGACGTCGATTTGGCGTTTCGACAGACCTAACCTAATAACGCTCTTGTTTCGGTGATCGCCTTGCAGCTTGTTGTGTTTCCTATCACCTGAATTTTTCTGCGTCTTTTCGCCATACGGCACGTTACATTTCATTCTGGACAATATTAAATGTTGAATGGTTAGGAGGTGTATATGTTTGTTTACATGTCGATTATTGATTGACAGTGACCCTTGCGTCAAAATTGAAATTACCGCGCAAATTTGAGAACGCTGCAGGTATGCGTTCTCATGTATGCGCGAAATTGATGTACGTGATGGTAAACATGGATTGTGCAGACAAATTGCTGCGAGAATAACTTTTTTTTAAGTGAACTGTAGAAACCAAAGCCATCTTGCCGCGAAACAAAATTATTTGACTACCTATTTTCTTATTTTTCCGACAACTTACTTGTCAAAATAAATCATAAGTATCATATATTTGTAATCAGGAAAAAAAGCTCCACCAAGTAACTGAATAAAATATAGGGTGTTGTATTTAAAATAAAAAAGTTACATATCACACCCTGTATACGGTACCAATCAGAAACTTTTAGAGGATCGATTTAAGGTCCCTGGGAAAAATCGTGAAAAAAAGTTTTTAGTTCTACGAAATATCTTGAAGGGGAATCTACTGGAGGGGGGTGAATTTTATCGTGAACACCCTGTACCTAGGTAAATTTGAATTTTCTGGGTAAACCTCAAAACCGAATGGTTCCATTGTAAAAACTGTCGAATAAATTTTGCCTCATTTCAAAGTTTGTATAGCGTGAATCGGTTCAAGGGGAAAAAATTGATGGAAATTATTTCCTCATAGTATCAGGAAAACTCAAAAACGCATGTCTTAACACTGAAAACGGATGCAATCTTTCGCCTGAATATGCTCAACTGGGAGTCGATCCCCCACATGCGTCATCCAACATCAATCATTTGAGTCTGGTCTCAATATACCAGGCCTATTTTACATTTTTACAACTAGAAAAATCTCGGGAAATTGGAAAAAAGATTGAAAAATGCTCTAGAATTTGATAACGTATTGTTTAAACAAATGGTGACAATCGGTTCACGTTATGATAAGATAGATATTTGCAGTTTTTCCAGGGCGGAAAACTCGAAAACTATTCATCCGATTTCGAAAATTTTTGTACCAAAAATAGCATGTGTCTATATCTGAAATAAATATTTCGTTGAGCTTATCACAGGTCGAAGTTTGCGGTGCGGTTCTTTTAAAAATTCATGGATTTTGCAATGTCGTAGTTATTGAAAAAAATCACTGCCAGAAAACCGAAACTGTGTCTCATTTGAGAATGAGCCTACGCAACGCCCAATGCAATCTACTTTCGATATCAGTCGAAATTTTTGAAAAAAAAGTCGATTCATCAGCAATGAATGTCGCCTAAGGTGAGTTCGGCACCGAACGCCAAAATTGCTGGCCAAAAACTGCGCGAACAGCCTACCCAAGTGGTATCGACCAGGGAATTTTTTTTAAATTCGTAGCGCCCGCACACTTTGCGAATGTGATTTGAGGAAACTACTACTAAATATTCGCTCATTTCAACGGCTATCGAGAAAAATAAGGGTGATCATGTTTTATAAGAACCATCCTGTTTCTGTTTTATTATGTCTGTCCTACACTATAAATTTTAGGTCGTACAGTCATTCTGAGTGTCCGTCAGTCTCTAGTGATGCAAGACAGACACTAGAATTTCAATCAAAATCAATGGAATGTGCGTCTGATTTTTTTCAACTGCTTCGCCTCTGATGTAAATGTTTTAAATTTAGAATACCTGTGCAAAAATAAAGACATTGGCACACAATTCGTTGAAAAAAAAACTTGACCGAAACACTGTATGGATGTACGATATTCACATTATTCAGTATGTAGTTGGAAATATTTATTTGTTCTATTTCTGAAGCGGCAAGGTGAATACTTTTCAATTTCTCATAAAATTAGAAGCTCCCTTTTGTGATGCTTATTATTGATTCATGTTCAATAAGTGAATAGCACCCAGATATGAATTAATACCCAAGTTGAAGAGTGGAAAGTTTCGAAACGACGTAAAAAATTGATTTTCTCGAAAAATTAGGGATCTGCTCTCTTTAAAGATGTTTAACAAGTTGCTACTACTTCACAACCGGAAAATTTTGTATTCTGTCGAGATGTTGATTGTTGTGAAAATTATTCATTAGTAGTGTAACGAATGAACCGTATGATCAAAAACATTTCTACTTGCGGTAGTGTGTGGCCTGGCCAAAATCAGCCTCGTTTGCCTGCCAATGACCAGGCCACAGACTTCCGCAAGTAGAAAGGGTGACTTTATTATCGACCTAATAAATTCTCATCAAAGAAATTTTCGAAAGATCTTTGCTCGGATCTTTGGCTTGTCCACGATTATTGCCTAGTAAAACTGTTCAGACACAAATGATATTTGTTCATTTTATAAACAAAAAGAAAACATCATTATGCTGTGGAGCGAAATAACTTTTGGCAAATATCTTTATATTCTACAGATTGTCTGAAGTAAGTACCGTATGATCAAAAACTTTTCTACTTGCGGTAGGCTTTGGCCTTACTTGCGGTAGGCTTTGGCCTGGCCAAAATCAGCCTCGTTTGCATTGCCTGCCAATGACCAGGCCACAGCCTACCGCAAGTAGAAAAGTTTTTGATCATACAGTACAAAAAGTACCTATCAATTTAATCATACTTGAGAATATGATTGTGATGACTGATGATTGATGAATATTCAAATATGTAAGCAGAAATCAATTTGGTTATTCAATTAATTATCTACCTATTAGGATAACATTATCAAATAATAATGATGCTAATCCAAGTAAGAAATAGTCGATTAAAAAACATTGAAGCATTGTTCTGAAGTATAATGGATGTACAGTTCTCATGAACAAAAGCAACTATACTTATTGTGAAATCGTCACGGTTCGATTCCTGATGTAGTCGAGGTGTTGGCGATTTACGTATTGATTTTTTAAAGTAAGTTTAGACAACTAAGTACAAGTTTTTCAATTTATGTAAATACCTATGAAAAACCAGTAGAGAAGACTACTTTACGTTATACAAGGTGTCTCAAAAGTCTCGCATTCCGAGTCCAGAACGATATATGGAATCCACTCAAGAACACGAAAAATATATTCAAAAAAAAATAGTGACGTTTATTTTTGAAGATGGGGCCTTCGCTCCCCCTCTATCTTCGTAAGTCAAAGTGATTTTGGGGAACTGTTTGTGACAGATTAATCAGTAAAAATTATCAACCACTGGTTGTGCACTAAACTTCTATTTGACATGCAGGTGTCCCGAAAATATACCGACAACGTCCTAAAGCAGCTTCCTCTCATCAAAACAAGGAAAAAGTTCTAATGATAATGAGTCTAGAAACGCTTCCTAAGGGAGCTACAGGCCCCTAAAGGTGAGATCCTGAAGATGGTTCTTATTTAATATCTCCAAAACCGTTCAAGGGAAATCAATCAAACCGGCCCTATTCAAGTTGGGACTTGAAATTCAGCCGAGTTTGGTCACACAAGGCAGCTGGATGCTGGAATAGCTGCCATAGCTGCCGTTTCTTTCAGAATTTTGTTTTTCAAATCGTGCAATGGGTAGTATTACTAAAACAAGTGAGTATGCCTTCACGTGCGTGAGTCTCAGTCACATACTTAAATAGCTATACCGCGCAAGAGAGACGTCCGACACCTGTAATTATGGGCGCCGCCATCTTGATGGTTATTTAGGGACTTTGGGTGGTGTGGACTGGCACCACTTCGCTAGTTGGCCACTTGACTAAGCACGACATTATTTTGCTTCTCCCTCAAAGAACGTGGAATCAACACTGATAACATCAAGTGGGAATCAACAGGTGAAGAAAAGGTGTGCGATCATTCCAGCATCCAAAAGTTCGGTTAACTACGTGATGTTTATTTACACTGTCAAAAAGCTGTCACTTGACGTTTCGTTTACTCAGAGTACAGTGACTCCCAACCATCCAACTCGATGTGAGTATTTCGTAATTTCAAGAAAACTAAATACACTTACGTGATGGTACTTGAAAAAACTGGATCGCTATTGTAAAATTGCAGAAGGTTTGATCAGTTTCACGGGCCTTAGGATATTTTGTGGTAGCTATATAGCTCGGTATTTTGAGATACACTGGAAATTAACCATCAAGATGGCGTCATTCTCTAACTCCTTCTGTTACGCGGCGCGGCAGAATGCGCAGTAGGTTCATGAGCGGTATAGCTATTTAAGTATGTGGTCTCAGTAGCGCATTTTCTTAAAGAGGCATATTATGAATGTAAAGAAATTTGGTTGAAGGAGAAACATCATTCTTTGCCAACTCTCTCCAGTCGAAACTCATTGTGATTTTTTTGTTATCAGAATGGGGTACTTGTCAATGAAACAGATTTGAATGAAAATTCTTTCAATCATCAATATTTTTTTGTTTGGAGGCGGAAGCTGGGAGCAGCCACTAATCAACAGTAGCCTATTCTATCCGATTTTTAGTCGGCTATCCATATAGCGAAAGAATTAGATCGTTATAGTCTTCGGGTTTATGTTTTTCATTCATCTGAAAATTATGACAGTTGCATTTTTTTTTGTTTGGGGGCGGGAGCTGGAGGCGGTGACTAATCAAAAGTGACCTATCTCTTCCCATTTTTAGTCAGCTGTCCATATACCGAAAGAATTAGATCGCTGTGTCTTCGGGTCTATGTTTTTCATTTTAAAGTGATTGGGGGCGGTTTTTATACTTATAGCGAAAGAATTGAATCGTTAATCTTCAGGTTTATGTTTTACATTCATCTGTTACTTTGATGGCGGCGTGTGGGAGCGGCAGAGTTAGGCAAAGAAATTCTTGCAGTTTAAGCTGGGAGTTTATCTATGTTTGAGGTAACATTAACATCCAAATCAGTGAAAATTGTTGGAAGTTGCACTTTTTTCTTTCGGGGACGGAAGCTGGAGGCGGCGCCATATCAAAAGTAGCCTATACTTTCCCATTTTCAGTCAGCTATCCATATAACGGAAGAATTAGATCGTTATGTCTTTGGGTTTGTGTTTTTCAATCATTTCCTACTTTAAGGGCAGCGTTTGGGGGCGGCAGCATTCGGCAAAGTAACTGTTCCACAGTTTGAGTTGGGAGTTTCTAAATGTTTAAGGAAATATGACAATCAGTGAAAATTGTGGAAGTTTTTTTTTTGTTTGGGGGGCGGGAGCTGGAGGCGGCGGTTAATCAAAAATAGCCTATCTTTTCCCATTTTCAGTAAGCTATCTATATAGCGAAAGAATTAGATCGCTATGTTTTCAGGTTTATGTTTTACATTCATCTCTTGCTTTGGGGGCGGCGTGTGGGAGCAGCAGAGTTTGGCAAAGAAATTCTTGCACAGTTTGAGTTGACAGTTTCTGAATGTTTGAGGTAACATCAAAATCTGAATCCGTCTAAATTGTTGAAAGCTGCACTTTTTTTCTTTTGGGGGCGGAAGCTGGAGGCGGCGCCATATCACAGGTAGCGTTTCCTTTCCCATTTTTAGTCAGCTATCTATATAGCGAAAAACTTATATCGTTATGTTTTCGGGTTCATGTTTTTCATTTATCTCTTACTTTGGGGGCGGCGTGTGGGAGCGGCAGCGTTCGGCTAAGCAAATGTTGCACAATTTGAGTTGGCAGTTTCTAAATGTTTGAGAGAACATCTCAATCAGTAGAATTGTGAAAGTTATACTATTTGTCGTTTGGGGGCGGAATCTGGGGGCAGCGACTAACCAAAAGTAGCCTATCCCTTTCCATTTCTAGTCAGCTGTTCATATACCGAAAGAATTAGATCGCTATGTCTTCGGGTTTATGTTTTTCATTTTAAAGTGATTGGGGGCGGTTTTTAGCAATTTTTTCATATCGGCGGCGCATATTGAAGGCGGAATGTTTCTGGGCTTACGTTCATAAGTGGCAACTATGTATTATTTATAAAATGAGAACACCAGAGCAGTAGGTCTGGGAGAAATTGCAATATCATGTTATTTCAAGTTTATCAGGGGCGGTTTTCTCTATGTTGGCGGCGCAATATGGACATCCAATATAGCCTAGCCCTCCTTTGGGGGTGGCAGCTATGTAACAGCGAAAAAATTAAAAAGCTAGGGCGTCTAGTTTGGGAGGAGTTCGAGGAACGGACGGACGGACAAAGCGGTTGCAATAACGATTTTTATCAAGATGGAAAATGCGCTAAAAAAAGCATAAGCATTTGCTTGAATTTCCTAGGCGTTGCTAGGGAAAGTCTGCTTAGCAACTCCTCAAAAATCTAAGCAAATGCTTATACTTATTTTTTATTAATACAATTACTACCCAATGTAGCAGGTGAAAAGGCGATTTTTTTTCTGTCGATGTAACCTCATAGGAAGATAGATCGGGACTTCTTGAAGGCCGGAATTGATGTAACCCCCCCCCCCCCCGATTTTCGCCGAATTTGGTCTCAATCCATTTGATAAATTTTGAAGAATTGAATAGCAAAGCTTTGAACTTTGACATTTTTTGATATTTGACAGATGCCATGCAAACCAATATGTACTTTCAAAAAATTTAAATAATACAGTTCTTCAAGGACTTCCTTTTTGTCATTTTTGATGCTGACATTTCCGTTCGACAGATGACAACCACGACGTGATAAAGCTCATTCTACAGCAAAATCATGACCGCATACCGAATTCGATCGCATTAACATTGCGGCTGTTATCGTGGGAGATTACAGACACAGGCACACACAACTCCGTAATCTTCTCTGAAAAACTTTGCCATTTAATTATTCAATATCTATACGATGGATCGGAGCCAAATTTAGTAGGAAGCAACAGAACAAAAGAATCAAATCAAGCCCGCAGTTGCAGCTTTCCACCAATTCCCAGTTGGAAGTTACACGAGTTTTAAAATTTTCTCCTGGTCGTTACAACCGGAGACGGTCGCTCGCTTTGATTTTGACCAGGACGACTCGTGTTTGGTGCAGGACTCAACTCGGCCGTCCTTCCCTAGTGGGGAATTGATTTTTTTTTCAAAATTCCAACTGATATCGGAAGTAGATTGCATTGGGCGTCGTGTAGGTCCATTTTCAAATCCGACACGGTTTCGGTTTTCCGACGGTGATTTTTTCAAAATAAAAGATTTAATTTTCAAGTTTACTTGTTTTTCACTTTTTCAAAATATGTAATAGATTTAATTTTCAAGTTTTCTTGTTTTTCACTTTTGCAAAATATGTACTAGATTTAATTTTAAAGTTTTCTTGTTTTTCACTCTATTTACCACCGAATGTCAATTTTTCAAGCGAAACCTTCAAAAGCATCAAGTCGGGCATCCACCTGGTGATTTGTACCGCTTCACATTCTATTATAATTTTTTCTTTTTTTTTTCTCCTGTTTCACCCTGTATAAATCCCCTGCAAGAAATTCAAGCAAAACATCTGGTGAGGTGTAATTGCCGCCCATTCAAGGAATGTATTTCACATGCTCGCTATGCTCTTTCATTCAAAATCCCACGGAATGATTTTTATTTACATAAGCTCCTGGACTATGAGTCGGTATTCTGATTGTGAATTTTTTCTGTGGAAATGGTGATGGAAGGGGAAAATCGATATCTCAGGACCCATCAAATAGTACAAAGATCATACGTGTACCTATATTTTAAAATCACAATTTGTGACTGTCTATCCAAATCAGTCAAAAAAATTGGGGGTTGTCGTTGGAAAAAAAAAATGGCGATGACGTCATCGTTTGAAAACGGGAAGGGTTGAAAAGTTAAAATTTTCGTATAATATCCCTTCCAACTTCCAATGAAAACCAATCTGAGCTGTCCAAGCACTTTTCGAAAATCCCAAGGGGGATAAGAAACATCCAAGTTTTGGAACTTTACACGCTCCCTGTATGTTTTACTATTATTCTGTGAGTGGAAAATATCCTTTTATCAGTAAGGATATTGCATCACGAGACAGACTAGAGATCAACAAGCGTTGTAACAACTAATATATTCAATCAAGGTCAAGGTCTGAGAAAAAAATGAGGTGAACGACTCGCAAATTTTGGCTGTGAATGTTAAATGACGCTCCAAGTACAATATTAATTTGATGTATAAATCGAGAAAATGCTTCCAGGAAAAATTGAGCTCTCTAAATAACAATGTGATGTTATGTTGGTTCATACTATTGTGTTTAACTGAAAAAAATCAAAACGTTCTTGAGGATGATTAAGATATGGTATACCAATAATTACATGATACATAAACCATGTAATCAATAAGATTTCTCTTGGGAGTTGGCTTTGGTTAGAAACTGTTCAGTCATTCCAGCCAAATCCAATTGGCTTCATAATAAAGCATAAAATTGCGAATCTATATGGTAATTTTAATATATCCAGCTCTCGATCCAGCTCTTTTGGCTTTGATAAAAAAATTTAAAATGTTGCTTTTATCATGTTTCAAGGGAAAAAACAGTCGAATTCATAACCTGCAGATGAAAAAAATGGATTAATAAAAACTCCTATCTCAGGAACCATAAGAGCTGAAGATATAAAAATCTCCGAATATATTCCTGACTTTATGCTGTTGAAGATGCTGCAAACCATCCTGAAATATCTTCAACCGTTTTTGAAATTTTTTGAAAGACTGAAAAATTTACCAAATCCTTTTTTTCTCAATAATTCAATTATTTTTTGAGATTCTGAAATAAAACTTGAGTTTTGAATTGAAAATCATGTACGAAATAGAATATGATCATCATCCAATGTCTAGGTCTATTATTTTCAGAAAAAAGATAGTTAACTGTTTTTTTCTTTTAGGTCGCCATCTTGAATCCGCCTCCTATGCAAGTAATGAAATGGTATATGTCTATTGTTAAGATGGTCATATGAAATCATTCAATTGCAAAAAGAAAAATCTTGAGTCAAGACAAGGACTTCTTCCCTGAAGAAGTGAGTTTTCAATAATTATTGATTGCCATTATCATGAGTTCCTAAGCTCGGATTTTAGGGGACTTTTATAGCTAATAGCTCATTTATCTGATGGTCATAAATGTCATTTATGACCATCAGAGGAACGTTTGTACAAAATTTCAACCCTCTACTATTTTTTCCGAAATGGAAAGACATAGTGACTGGACTATAAAAACAATTAGTTCTTCATAAGAACAGGCAGTTAGAAATAAGTATTCCTACAAATTACAAAGGTATTTTGAATCAATTTTTGGCTGCATCATGTCTCCTCTGCCTCTGAGGTTGCAATTCACATTAGGTACCTATTTATTTCAACTAGAAATGAAAAAAGGTCTTAATTTCTGTAGATAGGTGAACTGCATTAAAATGCTGCACCAGAATAAATAATAATACTTAGATAAAACAAGATATTGGTTTTTTCATTTCAACTATACCCAGGTACATTATCTGATAAAGGATTTAATAATACATAAACGCACATGCACATCAAAGATTACTACTGGTTATCTCAGATAACAAAAACCACCATTACTGAAAGCCCTTTGTTGATCTGTACTTACTGGTCTTGATTTCATTCTCGATCTGCTGATACTTCAAGTCCTGGAAAACCAGCACGTCAAATCCCAGTCCCTTCAGGGTGGCTGCCAAATTTTTGCAGTCCGCATCTGTACCAGCCCTGGATTTCAGATTGGCCACTTCGAAAACCTCATGGTTAAAAATGACCGCCTTGCCACGATACTTGTGATTCATGTTGTAATGAGAGGCAGTCTTCTCGACAGGCATCGAAGCAATGAGCTGGCCATAGTATGACCTGGACACATAATTACGATTTAATTTGAGTTCAACAGTTTCTTATCACAACAGCCATGACATCACCTTGTGTTCCCCAAGGCATCTCCTTCATCCACACTTTCTCTCACATTTTTATATCCATTATTCCCAAGACAATTTCCATCTTTGTCGTCGGGATTTTCGGGCACGGTCTTTCCGTTCCTACCGGGGATGTCTTCACCAGGATTTTCCATGTTTTAAAAAGTCTGCAGTGAAATAACAAAATATACCTGCAAGTCCTCTGGCACCTCTTCTATCGCACCAACATAAAATAGAATCGTATTCAGTCAACTTCAAAGTTTACTTTATGAATGGTACCATTAACGAAAATGATTCAGAACTGTTTTCCAGAAAACATACAAAAATAAAAGTTTATATTATTACCTTATCTTGGCACGCGTCCACCTGTTCACAGAATCTAACCGTTACTGAAACAGGAAAACAAAAGCACGCGAACAATAGACAGGTTCTACGATAGACAGCATGTGAGAGAATTCGAATATCGGGCATCCACCGAGTTGGAAAAAGATAGAGACGGTGTAATCTGTCTTACCGGCTCGGTAATGGCGGGAAATATAAAGATATTGCGTCGAAGTTCAGTTAGTTGAGCAACGTGATTGTTTTATGATTTTTATTGAGTGAATAATGAGTAAACATGTTACGGGATAGTATAACTTGTTATTCATCTGCTTTTTTTGTTGTTGGTAATTGGAAAATGACACAGGTTTTGTTGCAGAGAACACGCACGGATTTGGAAGAGGACCGTGAGAATATCCGCTTCAAATTATATTTTGTGGTTCCCTATAGTGTTGCGTAATAATAAAATAATAATTATACCTACTAATTATAGCGTTTTTGACTACGAAAAAAATTCTCCGCATCCTCAAAATGCCCGCTAGCACCTGACAATGAGTATAGGTACAGGTGTCCAGAAAATTGCGGAAAAGCTCTCCATACTGGCCAGTACCGACGTTGTAATAAGGCAGAGATTGTAAGGGATCTTCAGGGAACTCCGTAAAAATGATCAAAAAATTCTTCGACTTTCATTTCTGGGGCTATCACTATCAAGGGTCAACAAGGGACAGCTAT
Organism: Anaspis maculata; assembly: GCA_949128115.1. Lineage (NCBI taxonomy): Eukaryota > Metazoa > Arthropoda > Insecta > Coleoptera > Scraptiidae > Anaspis > Anaspis maculata. The sequence continues at coordinate 42,648,218 of OX421963.1, forward strand.
TTTGAACCCTCGATCTGCTAGTTTTATTAATTCAAAAGATTCCAGTTCACTTTTGACGGCAGAATTATGAGAAAGAATAAAGGTGCGTTCAGTCAGCTTATGTAGCCGCAAGTTTTAATTTTAGTCGCAAGCGCAGCGACGCCCATTGGCTCTTATGAACCAGCCTCCTCGGAACAGCCAATAAGCGATGCAGCGCTTACGGCTAAAACTAAAATTGCGGCTAAATAAGCTGACTGAATGCACCTTAAATATCTACCACTGCTGGATGTGCATTGATTTTATTTTATATACAGGGTGAGTCAGAGAAACTAAGAAAATTGATATGCGAATAAGGACCAGTTTTTGACCCAAAAATTGTTTTAAAATGAAAGTCGAAGACTTTTTTACTTTATAATCATTTTTTTGGGATTTTCTGAATAAGGGTTCTGCACAACGTGCTGCAGAGCTTTTCCGCAATTTTCTGGACACCTCTATAAACCCAAACAGGGGCGGCGGAACCGCCCCCCCCCCCAACTTCAGTCTTGGGGGGCCTGGCTCCTCCAATTTTCTCGATAAAGAATTTTTCTTCATGTCAAAAAAGATAGCCACGCCTTTCTTCCGAAAAATTTTTCGTCTGCGGCGGTTATCTCGTTTCGCTTGCACTTCTTTTCCTCTCACTTGTGCCCCCCCAATAATTAGACACTTCCGCCGCCCCTGGGGCCCAGAGACATATAGACCAATAATAGTAGGACTGGCTAGCTGGCCGCTAAGTTACCGAAAGATACGGAGTCCCATCACTGGTACTGAGGAATATATGTATACAGGCTGATCCAGATTATAGTAGCAATAATTCACCATTCGATGGTCCGTCGAAAACTAGGTCGACATGCATGATCAATTTTTTCTTCAAAACGCATCCTAAAAGAGATACCGTAGAACGAGGTCACTTGAACAGTTTTCCAGTTTAAATGCTGATATCTTCGAAAGTGTTTGTGTGAAAATTTTGAAAAAAAAGTATATCACGGGCATCGCTTTGAGCTACAGTTGATCAAAAATTCCAATTGCAATATGACCAACAAGGCCTTTTTTTAAATTAAAATGTGGGTGTTCAAAAGTAACCCCTCGGTTGAGGTTACTTTGAACAATAAAGGTAATCGAAACATACAATTTCAATGAAACCTTTTTAATAGGGTTTCTTTGAACGCTACAAAACTAAAAAAAAATTGTTTGATTTAAAAAAAAAATTCTCTATATTTTAAAGAGACTATAATTTATGTTCAGGTATTTTATCAGTTTTACATGCAGGTACAATAAAAAAAGACTATATCATAAGAATAAAACCTTGAATTAAACCCATGAATGACATAGTTGAAAATAACACATAATTTTCCAAAAATTCTACAGCAAAAATGTGATTAGGTAAACGTAAGAATATAAAATGAAGAGATCAATATCTCTGAACAATACATTAAGTCCATAGTTGTTCACTGTAAAGTTTTGATGGAACGCTTCAGGTCATTACATATTGGTCGCAACATTTCAAAGGTAACATAAACGAATTTTGGAGCCTGTAATGCAAATACTAACTTTTCCAAACGGTAAAGTTTGCGCACCTCATCAACCTCACTTTTTTACAGCTGTCAACAAAACTTCATTATTACCAACCTAAAATAGTGATCTTCAACCAGTGCTGCTATATAATTCCTGAAAGTATAATAAACCTTATAAAAAAACTGCATGTATCTAAACCTGATATTATTTCCGCTATTAATTATTATAGCAAAGTTTTTTTTTTGTTCAAAGTTACCCCTCGTTTCAAAGTAGCCCCACTCTATGGTACAGCCCTTCAAAGTTCAGTTTTTAAAATCATCTCTATGCAATAACTCTCAAGTCATCAAAGCGATTTTTACGGATACGGAGGAGTTGTTTTACTTTTCACGCCCTATTCTCTACGTCACAGAATATTTTTCAAAAAATCATATTTTTTTAGAATTCCTTGTTCCATTTAAAAAAAAAGTTACTCTTGTGAAATTTTGATTAGAGGCTTGATTTTCGAGATATTTGGGTTTTAAACTTTGGAAAACATCTCAAAATCGCCACTTTCCAGAGCCCAAATTGTTTTTCTCTGAAAACGCCTCGTTTCTCAATGGCAGTGAATCAACTTAAACGACCTAGAAAACTTATTCCAGTTGAGGAATCATGAGTTTTCTTGGATTTTAATTTTTAGGCCCTTGAAAGTCGCTATTTCGAGGCGTTTTTCAAAGATTCAAACCCAAATATCTCAGAAATGAAGCCTCTAGTCAAAATTTTACAAGAGTAACTTTTGTTTCTAACTTGAACAAGGAATTCAAAAAAAGTATAATTTTTTGAAAATATCCAGTGGTGTAAAAAATGGGGTGAGAGAAGTTGAACAGTTCCCCCGTATCTACGCCACTGGACAATTTTGACAAAAGTTATCTACGTCAAGTGATGAATATCTATTTCGTAAGCATCTGTACCAAATTTGGTCAAATTCGCTTCAATGACTTAAGAGTTATTGCAAAAAAGAGATTTTAAAAACTGAACTTTGAAGGGCTCTATCTCCCTTAAGAAACGTTTTGGAGAAAAATTACATTATGCATGTCGACCTAGTCTTCGATGGATCATCGAATGGTGAATTATTGCTACTATAACCCGGACCACCCTGTATACAGGATATCATTCAAAAAAGATGTCCACCCCCATTTTTCTCAAGATCCGTTGAAGCTAGCGAGTTGCGGTAAAGACCGTTGGATTCAGCTGGTTTTTCCGATCAAATTTGATTATTATGTCAACAAAACTGCTTCACCAAAACTTTGAGCACGAGGGCACCTCAAAATTTTGGCCATTTTTTTTACACTGCACAATATTGAGTGATATGTCATTGAAAAGGCCTTTGAAGGTTTCGATGGACAAGTGTGCCATCGGCGGTGGGCGCTGAATGCGGAGTCCAAGACGAACTTCTTCGACCGTGCGATGGCTTAGAATTATTTTGTTACAATATTAATTGACTAATGACTGAACGTTTTTGCACTAAACCAAATTTTTAGAATAAGTACAATAATTAAAAAATGCATTCCATGTTTTTCTACCGATAAAAATCTCTTGCCGCCTTTAGCGTTGGGGGGGGGGGGGGGCGCGCCGCCCTTTAGCCCTTCCGCACCAGCCGCCACTGACAAGTACCTACAAAAAGTTTCCGAAAATTTCCAGCGGTTTTCATTTTAGGATCGAAAACAAAAACCTGGAAAAACACGTTTTTATGAATAAAATGAGAATCAATGAGAATTTTTCCAAACTGCAAACTGCATTCAATAGAACTCAAAACGGTCAGTATGATATGTGTAACTCAATATGCAATTACTATAATGAAATTTGATGTTTTCCTGGAAAATTCCAATTTTTCTGACAAAATATTCAATTTCCTGCAAATTATTTTCAATCTTCCTCTCTAATTCCAACTTTCCACCCGAAAAGTTGTTTTGAACAAAAATTTCCATAGGTTCCTGGGATAGGTACTGCATGATCGGGAAAGTTTTGGGGTGACACAACCGATTTTTTGGAAAGCGTACCTACCTACATCAATAAACGCTTTCCTTCTACCACAAAACTCACTGATCTGACCTAAGTTAGAGAGAGAAAAAGCGAGAAATCAAATGAGCGGAAGTGAGACACCACTATCAACTCAGGTCAGGAAACTTAGTTTGGGTTGTAAAAGGAAAGCACCTAATATTTCGAAACGGTTTTAGAGTTTTTATCATATTTTGTTTTCCCAAAGAGTTACTGATTTTTCCGTGATTTATAGACTGATGAGAATTAAGCAGTAGTAGTACAGGAAAAATAGTAAAAAAATCGGCCAAACCTTGGAAAAAATATGGACGTCCTGAAAATTTGATATTCTGTTCAGAATTGAATGCTCTACTACCTATCCAAAATCGCACCTGGGGGTTTTGAGTTATTGGAGGGAGGGTAAAACAAGTGAGTATGCCTTCACGTGCGTGAGTCTCAGTAGCGCATTTTCTCAAAGAGGCATATTGTGAACGTAAAGAAATTTGGTTGAAGGAGAAACACCATTCCTTGCCCACTTTCTTCATTTGAAACTCATTGTGATATTTTGTTATCAGAATGGGGTACTTGCCAACTAAATAGATTTGAATGAAAATTCTTTCACTCATCAATATTTTTTTGTTTGAGGGCGGGAGCTGGGAGCGGCGACTAATCAAAAGTGGCCTATCTCTTCCCATTTTTAGTCAGCTATCTATATAGCGGAACAATTAGATCGCCATGTCTTCAAGGTTATGTTTTACATTTATCTCTTACTTTGGGGGCGGCGTGTGGGAGCGGCAGAGTTTGGCAAAGAAATTTTTCCACAGTTTGAGTTGGGAGTTTCTGAATGTTTGAGGTAACATTAAAATGTAAATCAGTGGAAATTATTGGAAGTTGCACTTTTTTTCTTTTGGGGGTGGAAGTTGGAGGCGGCGTCATATCAAAAGTAGCCTATTCTTTCCCATTTTTAGTAAGCTATCTATATAGCGAAAGAATTAGATCGTTATGTCTTCGAGTTTATGTTTTTCATTCATCTCTCACTTTGATGGCAGCGTATGGGGGCGGCAGCATTCGGCAAAGTAACTGTTGCACAGTTTGAGTTGGAAGTTACTAAATGTAAGGGAAATATGACAATTAGTGGAAATTGTGAAAGTTGCATTTTTTGCTTGGAGGCGGCAGCTGGAGGCGGCAGCTGGAGGCGGCGGCTAATTAAAGTGGCCTATCTTTTTCCAATTTCAGTCAGCCATCAATATAGTGAAAGAATTAGATCGCTATGTCTTCAGGTTCATGTTTTTCATTAATCTCTTACTTTGGGGGCGGCGTGTGGGAGCGGCAGCGTTCGGCTGAGCAAATGTTGCACAATTTGAGTTGGCAGTTCCTAAATGTTGAAGGGAACATCTTAATCAGTAACATTTGTGAAAGTTGCACTTTTTATCGTTTGGGGGCGGAATCTGGGGGCGGCGACTAACCAAAAGTAGCCTATCCTTTCCCATTTTTAGTCAGCTATTTATATACCGATAGAATCAGATCGCTATGTCTTCGGGTTTATGTTTTTCATCCATCTCTCACTTTGATGGCAGCGTATGGGGGCGGCAGCATTCGGCAAAGTAACTGTTGCACAGTTTGAGTTGGAAGTTACTAAATGTAAGGGAAATATGACAATCAGTGAAAATTGTGAAAGTTGCATTTTTTTACTTGGAGGCGGCAGCTGGAGGCGGCAGCTGGAGGCGGCGGCTAATTAAAAGTGGCCTATCTTTTTCCAATTTCAGTCAGCTATTAATATAGTGAAAGAATTAGATCGTTATGTCTTCAGGTTCATGTTTTTCATTTATCTTTTACTTTGGGGGCGGCGTGTGGGAGCGGCAGCGTTCGGCTGAGCAAATGTTGCACAATTTGAGTTGGCAGTTCTTAAATGTTGAAGGGAACATCTCAATCAGTAACATTTGTGAAAGTTGCACTTTTTATCGTTTGGGGGCGGAATCTGGGGGCGGCGACTAACCAAAAGTAGCCTATCCTTTCCCATTTTTAGTCAGCTATTTATATACCGAAAGAATCAGATCGCTATGTCTTCGGGTTCATGTTTTTCATTTTAAAGTGCTTGGGGGCGGTTTTTAGCAGTTTTTTCATGTTGGCGGCGCATATTGAAGACGGAATGTTTGTTGGCTTACGTTTATAAGTGGCAACTATGTATTATTCAAAAAATGAGAACACTAGAGCATCAGGTCTGGTAGAAAGTGCAATATTATGTTATTTCAAGTTTATCGGGGGCGGTTTTCTCTATGTTGGCGGCGCAATATGGACATCCAATATAGCCTAGCCCTCCTTTGGGAGTGGCAGCTATGTAACAGCGAAAAAATTAGAAAGCTAGGTCGTCTAGTTTGGGAGGAGTTCGATGAACGGACGGACGGACGGACGGACGGACGGACGGACGGACAAAGCGGTTGCAATAGCGATTTTCATCAAGATGGAAAATGCGCTAAAAAATGCAAGTTGAAATAGAGGGGATGAAACACGTCAATCCATTGGAAGCAAATACCTACGTTATAATTCGACACATCATATCCCGTTGATACCATTTTGGCACAAAAAGTGTCGATCACTGTTGAAGGGGGGTCGTGGGGGGGGGGGGCGAAACTTTGCTAGGTGGTCCATTTTGTTTTTCTGGCCATGTAGAACCGATCATGACAAGTTTGGTATCTTTTCCGACTAAATTCAATCTCTGAACTCGAATCCGATGTGTAAATTTGGATGAAAACAAGTCTGAACAAGTCAACTTGAAAAAACTTGTTTTTTCTTTGACAATTTTGACGATTTTATTTTTACTGTTGGAGGATTAGATTAGAGTGTATTATTCACAAAAATTATCCACTCGATGTATAATTTTGTTTCTCAAGTTTAAAAAATCGATTTGAACTTGAGCCGGCGCGGCGCGTCGCCTACTACTGACCAGAACACTACAGCGTGCACCTTTAAATGAAAATAGCTCAAACTATTGGAGAACAAACAACTCATCTTTGAAAATTCGATGATCTGTGCAGAATTGAATTTCCGAGTGAATTTCTTATAACATAAACAAAACCGCCATGAATCGCACTGCAGGATTTTGAGTTATTTGAGGGGAGAGGTAACAGTTCATAGAGTACGAATCTTGACAAAATGTTATCCTCCTCCTCGAAAAACTCAAAATCCTGCAGTGCGATTCATGGCGATTTTGTTTATGTTATAGTGTATTCAGTTCTGCACAAATCCTCGAATTTTCAAAGATAAGTTATTAGTTTTCCAATAGTTTGAGCTACTTTCATTTAAAGGTGCATGTTGTAGTGTTCTGGTTATTAGTAGAAGCCGCGCCGGGCCAGCTCAGGTTCAAATCGATTTTTAAACTCGAGAAACAAAAGTAAACATGGAGTAGATGATTTTCGTGAAGAATACACTTCCATTCAATGGCCCCTGAAAATTTTTCAAAGATGAACACCTCCAACAGTGAAACAAAAATTCATCAAAATTGTTGAAGAAAAAACTTGTTTTTTCTAGTTAGCTTGTTCAAACTTATTTTTATCCAATTTAACACATCGGATTCGAGTTCAGGAGATTGAACTTAGTCGGAAAAGATACCAAATTTGTTGTGATCGGTTCTACATGGCCAGAAAAACAAAATGGACCACCTAGCAAAGCTTCGCCCCCCCCCACGACCCCCCTTCAACAGTGATCGACACTTTTCGTGCCAAAATCGTATCAACAGGATATGATGCGTCGAATACACAATATTGCGTGACCGCTTAGCGCATGCGCTAAAGAACGAGGTGCGATTCGTTCTAAGTCTTCCATATGTTACGCTGTGAAATATAGGTGATACTCAAACTAAGCTCAATCTATTATGCGTCGTTTTCAAGTAGAAGTGGTTACATAGAATAATCGGAGTAACCCTCGCAACCTATTCGTGAAAGCACATATGTTAGGGATCATTCCCAAATGCCCCAAATTACGTTTTTTTTTTAATTAAAAAAAAAATTACGAAATAAAAAAAACATGGAACACTTAAACCATAACATTCAAATTTACCGCGAAATTGTCTGGGGATATTTCATTTGATCAGTGCTGTATTGTATTGACGACAGCATGGTGTGGCGACAATCGGTCCTCTGAGTGGCACACACTTTTTCGACCGCCCAATATGCATTTTAAATCGGAAGACTTCACAAGTTGCTGATAGAACTGTACAAAACGTCAAACACTGAAATCAATGTCATTGTCGAGTTCTGGGCCGCTATTCTTGAATCGTGTGAGAAGAGTCCCTGGGAGTAAAATACATTCCGCAGTACACTGATGTAGCGAATGTTGCCTAAAATCGTGGTTTTTATGCAACTTTCGCTACAGAAGTGTAGTACGGATTATGTAAAACTCCCAGGGACTTTTCTCACACAATTCAAGAATAGCGGCCCTGAACATGCGCGATGACAACTTGTCACCGTTTTCTTAGTTCGCATGACATCCGTGTCGGAGCGCCACTTCCGCGCAATATTGTGTATTATAACGTATTTGGTTCAAATGGATTAACGGGTTTCATCCCCTCCATTTTAAGTTGCAATTCCCCCCCCCCCCCTCCAATAACTCAAAACCCCCGGGTGCGATTTTTGGCGAGCACTCAATTCTGAACAGAATATCAAATTTTCAGGACGTCCATATTTATTCCGAGGTTGAACTTACCAAAAATTATTTTTTCAAAACTTGAATTTTTTTGGATTTTGAAAATTTCTATAGGCTCAAACCAAAGTACATCCTTGTAGCTTTCCAAAAAGACCTGAATGGTGAATTTCTGTCAAGGAATAAACCCACACTGATTGATTCCGCAACGCCTCATTTTACCAATTTAACTCAGTCCTTAAATAGTATTAACACGAATGGCAAAGGCTCTTCGAGAAGATAGTTCCAGGAGGTGGACAGATCAAGTCTCCAGAGCATCCAAGCTCTCTTGGGAATAAGAAAAAAAAGATTTGTCAGATGTGAAAGCAGAAAGCTTTGGTGGGGGGTCTGTAGGGCCTGACAAAAAGTTTAGGGGTACTTCTATGAAACTTCCATGGGGTTTCTATGGCAGGGATTTTCTATTCAACGCGCTACGAAGGGAGTCCCCATTAGTCACATTCAAGGCGATGAGACGCTTTCTAACAACAAGAGAGTTCATATCGGGCACTCGCGAAAATTACGAGATTGTGCTTTTCTTCATACAAAGACTGTGCTTGTGCCTTGAATAGCAATTCCCTTGTCCACCACTTGCAATGATAAACAACGCTCACTATTAACTATTTTTTTATTACATCCACTTCCATCACATCCAGCATTATGGAGGAATCACCCTTATAATATTGGACTATACTTTTAATCATCTAATACTTATAAGTTTGATTCCATTAAGAGATTAGAACGGAAACCATTATTATAGTGTAAAATTGATACGATAACAATCGAGGCTAAAAAAATAACTATCAAAATTAAAATGAACTCCTAACAAGTACCGATTTAAGCCTAAGAGTTGAAACATACATAGGGTGTTTTTAGCAGTGGTCTTTCCTTTTTGCAACAGAGCATAACACGTAACAAAAAAGCATTGGATAAAATTATACACATATTTTATGTCACTTCAACAATAAAGTTATAAATAATAATTTCATCTAGAGACAGATGCCAATAAAGTGTATTTTAATTTATTGAAACAATGTCATATTTGTTGAGATGTGATATAGTTGTGCACAGGGGAGGCCATCAGATCTAGAAACATATTATCAGTAATTTCCAATCCTAGTCCAACAACAATTATCATCAAGTTGTTTGTTAATTTACTTACACCGTCAACAGGATCTGCTTCATCGGCTGAGCTGATTTCATCACCGAATTCAATATCTTCATCAAAACCTTCCTCGACAAAAGTGACAGTTTCATTGATCCTGACGGATTCTGGGAATTCGCCGTAGGTCTTCAGATTTCGAGCTTCGTCTGGTGTGTATTTCAAGATAACGTCGGCTTTGGCGTCTTGGTAATCCCTCAAACCGATCAAGATGATGTCTCCTTGGTTGATCCATACCTTCTTTCGGAGCTTGCCTCGGATGTGACATAACCTTTTGACGCCGTCGAAGCACATGGCCTCCAGCCTGCCATTACCTAGCATTTTGGTCACTTGGGCGTATTCCTGGCCGTCCTCTTTGAAGACCAACTCACGTTTTTCTGTTTCATTTTCGTTCTTTCCTCGACGACGATTTTTACCTCCCTTTCCTGAAAATTACGGTCAATGTTATCGCTTGCACGACCACTGTTTTGGAGTCAAAGATTCTCAAGCCTTGAAACTGGTTTTCACGGTTCTTTTGTAGACATGGTGGTGAAATTTGGTGAAATTGCCACCAAGGTCCCGCGAAAGTGAAATATGGTTTATATAACTGAACTAGTTGACTCAGTACTCACCCTTATTCTTCGGCATGGTGGCTAGAGTTCAATCAAATTATTAGTACAGCAATTTTCTGAAAATCCAGCTGTTCAAGCATGAATCGCACGAGCAATTTCAGCAAATGACTGAAAGTGACACTGATGGATGACGAAAAGAGGGAAAACAAGCAGGCGGGGATAGAGCTTATAACAAGGACGCGATTAGGAAACTGCGCATGTGTCGTTACAATTTTGAAAATTGGCGGGAAATGGTACGCTGATGGCCAAAACTGCCAAAAGTTTAGGAACACCTGCGACTGCAAACTGCAAGCACAACTTGTCAGTTCTTTGCATCAAACATCCCTGCTCTATTAAAGCTTCGTTCATAATGGATGTTAAGGATGGAGTTAAATTGGTGAAATCAACCGTTGCGAAATCAAGTTATTATTCATCCTTCTTTATTCCTTGACAGAAATTCATCATTCAGGTCTCTTTAGAAAGCTACAAAAAAGTATTCCAAAGTTTTGATATTTGAAAAAAATATTTTTGGATTCTTGGAGGTGGCAGGGACATTTTTACTTGTTTTTTTTTGTTAGAGACGCCATTTCCTAGTATAAAAAATGGCTGAAACAGACTGCGGATTAGCTGCAGAGCGAAAGAGAAACAATAGTAGATAAAGATTCTTGTATCTTGTGGCGTGAGTTTCTGCCAAATCTGTGCAGCTAAAAATTAAAAAAAAAATGGGTCATTGAAATCTAGGTTGGCAAGAGAATGAAGGATTTTTAGAAAAATATACAAAAAAATTTGAAAAAAAAATCGAGTACCTATTTCGAATTTTAATTTTTTTAAATTCCTACCTACTTATACCTTTTCATACTTGGTTTTGGATTACCCTTCTTTTTTTCAATTCTCCTACTCCACTGGTTTTCATCAAACTCACGTTCAAAGAAAAAACAGTAGGAAATGCCGTCCTCAGACCCTTTAATTGGTGTTTTTGAGAGGTTTCGAAAACAATTATTTTCAAATATTTCTAAAACGAAGCTCAGTCAAAATTTTCTAAATATATGAAACCTTTTCTGGACAAATGAACGCAAATTTTTGGAAAATCACCATCAGTGTTGTAGAAAGTTAAGGGGTGGAAAGTGGTTCCCGCCCCCAATTCTGAGCCACCGGCGGTTTTTTCCAAACGAATTCGGCGGTTCTCAAGTTGAGGTCTAATAATATAGGTAGGTACTTATAATACATAAAGCCTATTTCGAGAATGTCTCCTCTAAAACTAAAATACAGCAAAATCGGTTGAGTGGTTTCAGAGTTAGGTGTAGGTACACCTATGATGAAAATTGAAAAACGATTTCTACAGGGTGGTCCATTCTAGCGTAATTATCCCATAGCGGTCTTACCGTTCAAGATAGAGAAAAAGATGTAAGAAAGAAGTTATATGGTTTGATGAGACCTATAACCTAAAATTATTTTCAGCTATACAGGGTGTCCCATTTTGACGGCATCAACAAAACGTCAATTTTTTTAAATGGGACACCCTATATTTATTTGCATTTTCGGATTTAGCTTTTTTAACTGTCTTATGCCTGTATTTTTGTTTTCCAATTGTGTGGCAGTGCTACCAACTAAAAATTAAAAACTGAAAAAAATCGCATTTCCACAGTTATCTTGAAAAAATCGTAGCGGCCTTGCTTTTCAAAACTAAGAGATGAAACTTGACATGGTGATAGTCAAGTCAAAGACCAAAATCCCAATGTCAAAAAATTGCGATTTCTTGATACAGGGCGTTCACAAAAAAAAATCAAACTTTATAATTTTCAAAGTCTCATAACTCATTTTTTTCAAATAGCATGCCCCTAATTTTATAACGTTATCTGATAGCTTTTTTTATCCTCTTTCATTTTTACTAGGGATACCCTACCCTTAAACTTCATTTTTTTCGAGATAATCGGAAATTTTCACAAAATTTGTGATTTTTTTATTTTTTTTCACAAATTGAGTTGGCCGTGATGAATGACAGACAAGCCAAATAGTACGCAACTCTCAGTTAGTCAGTCTGAATATTGTCGAACAAAGAAAAATGACTTTACGCGAGAGAAAATGATTGATATGATATTCTGGTAATGATCCCGATATCCAGGATCCCAATTTGTTTTTTTCTGCGTTGAAGCCATTTTCTTTTGTTCGACAATATTCAGACAGACTAATTGAGCGTTGCGTACTCTTTGGCTTGTCTGTCATTCATCACGGCCAACTCAATTTGTGAAAAAAAATTGAAAAATCACAAATTTTGTGAAAATTTCCGATTATCTCGGAAAAAATGAAGTTTAAGGGTAGGGTACCCCTGGTAAAAATGAAAGAGGATAAAAAAAGCTATCAGATAACGTTATAAAATTAGAGGCATGCTATTTGAAAAAAATGAGTTATGAGACTTTGAAAATTATAAAGTTTGATTTTTTTTTGTGAACGCCCTGTATCAAGAAATCGCAAATTTTTGACATTGGTATATTGGTCTGTGACTTGACTATCATCATGTCAAGTTTCATCTCTTAGTTTTGAAAAGCAAGGCCGCTACGATTTTTTCACGATAACTGTAGAAATGCGATTTTTTTCAGTTTTTAATTTTTAGTTGGTAGCACTGTCACACAATTCAAAAACAAAAATACAGGCATAAGACAGTTGAAGAAGCTGAACCCGAAAATGCAAAAAAATATAGGGTGTTCCATTTAAAAAAATTGACGTTTTGTTGATCCCGTCAAAATGGGACACCCTGTATAGCTGAAAATAATTTTAGGTTACAGGTCTCATCAAACCATATAACTTCTTCCTTACATCTTTTTCTCTATCTTGAAGGGTAAGACCGCTATGGGATAATTACGCTAGGATGGACCACCCTGTATATCGCAACTTTAAAGGCCTCTCTCTGTTACTCCGTTATTATTTTTCATTTTCGAAATGTTTCCTGGGCGCAGTCTGCTTTTTTTTTTGATTATCTAAATATATCGACTGGCAAAGTTTCCATGCACACTTAAATACTCATAGACACCCTGTCGTATATTCACCTAAACAATTTTCAACAATAATAAATACTTACAGCGTTTTACTTTTTTTTTATCGTACTTACATCCTTTTGTGTACCTACCTATATACTTATACCTACATATTTTAAAGGAACAAATAAATCTATCCTATTCCTTAGTTTGCGGGTTTGTAACTTATCCTCAAGTCGAAGTCTCCAGTAAGTAACAAACAAGTACATACCATCTCCAAAAGGGGAGATATAGGTACACCACGGATTTCTGAATATAGAGCTGGATAGCTAATCACAATATACCCCCACCACAATTTTTGTCAAACGCGTGTTGGCCGCCATACTGTGCTAATTTTTAGTTACTTTAATGCTTGTGGGTTGGCAAAGCTGCGAATAATTGTCATCCCTGAGTGTCACTTTGATTGCCAAATGTCACCCAAATGTCAATCTATTGTCATTTTTTGACGTTTTTCTTGTTTATCCGTTTCTTTGTGCGAAGTTTTCTCGACGTTTTTCAGTGATTTGTTGAAGAAAAAGACTTGATGTCGTTCTGTTTTGTGCCTAGTTGCAAAAATAGCGACAAACAAAACAAAACCGGCATAACCTATCATGTGTAAGTTCGATGTTTTTATTCGATTTTTCATTTATTACAAAAGAATTATTTCAGGTTTCCGAAACGATTAAAGTGGAGTGGCTCCAGGCCATCAGTAGGGATCAACCTAGGAGGGGATCAACAAACATTTATTCAGCAGCGTAACAATGAGAGCGTGTTTGTTCAGATCATTTCTTGATGAAGCCTTCGAGCGAATTGGATTGCTCAAGAAACTGAAACCCAATGTAATTCCTTCACTTGATTTGCCTACCCTGAGACCACGGTATACCTGAGACCCATTCCAGTAGCTTCAGAAAGCAGTCAAGCTATCCAGGAAGCTCCAACAACCACAAGCCAAGTTATGCCGGAATCATGACCAGATCAAGCTATGCCGAAAGCATCAACAAGCCAAGCTATGTCGGAATTATTATTAGGCACAAATAAACAATTATGTTATACTTCAATAATTGTTTTCATTTTATTTTTGTGATATAAATCAGGTTCGTGTTTGTGTTGTTTTGTAGCGTTTTAAAATCACTAGAACCGATCCAGTTCGGCTCTAAAATCAGGGGATCCGATAGGTTCTCGAAAATCCTTGCCCAATCAGTGATAGCGATTTTCGAGCTGAACTGGCTCCGTTCTGGCCAGTCGAAGACGCCATTAGTTTTTTGCTTGAGTTTCTACGTTTTGTCTTCGAAACAATTCATCAAATACCTTACGTTTCCAACATGTATGTAGTTAACTATTCCGAAATAAAATGAGTTGCAATTTGTAATGAACAACATTAATGAAATCATAACCACTAACCAATAATTAAAAAATGAATAATAGGAAGATTCAAGAACCAAGAATCATTCTACGAAACAAAAGTACAAGCATCTTAGCTTTCTCCCTGTAGGACTCGTCCAGTTTCAGGTAATTATTATTTCACAATTAATATTTGAAACAAATGTAAACACCAATGCACAAAAGACGGCGGTTTATATTTTGAATCCGATTTGTTGCCCGTCAGCCAATAACATTTTAGCACAGTATGGCGGCCAGCTGGGTTCGGACAACACGCATGTGTTGTATTAGCTATCCAGCTCTATATTCAGAAATCCGTGAGGTACACACATCAAAAGAATCTAGGGGACAAGCAAATTCAGACGATTTCTAAAATCATCATAACTTTTGATTGCCGTCGGCGATTTCATATCGGTTTGCAGTGTTCGATAGCCCAATCCTTCGTTTTTATGCCTTGATCACGTCGGATACGAACAATGTTTCATAAAGTTTCTACAGGGTGATCAATGAAACAGTGTAAAATTTCCGAAAGTTCAGTACGAGCGCAATTTCCCAAAAACATTTTTTTTATGCATTCCAATAGCACAGTTATGAAGACTGGTGCTTCAGCTCTGGTAACGTTTTTGAATTTTGAAAATGGAAGGTAAATTATTGCCAAAGATATTGATCATTTTGTGCCGCCATGTTGAACTTCCAAGAAAGTGATCCGATTTCATTGAAATAACTTGGATCACACTCATATGTCTGGTTTGAATAATTAGAATTTCAAATAATGTCTTTTTCAGTCACTTTCAAGCCGCCAAATTAAACTTTTATGTAAATTATTCGATTCTAGTGTGTTTCAAGTTTCATTCAAATCGAATCATTCATGTAAAAGTACAATATAGCGGCTCGAATGTAATCGAAAGTGGAATCTGACCTTGAAATTCCAGTAACTTGAACCAGACATGAGGGTGAAGCATCTCCCAAGCGAAACGTCCGAGGCGCTAACGGGCTGGGAACGTCTCTCGCGCGAAAGCACTTTTGGCGTCTCTCAAGCGAAAAGGCCGTTTCGACTATTTGGCGATTCAGTTTGGCAACGTGGCCGTATCTTTGACGGAAATATATTAAGAACGTCTGTCGAGCGAACACCATGGCAGCGTCTGCGGCGCGAAACACCGTTTTGGTGAATCTCGACCGTGCTGGTGTAGGTATTATAATTCGCTCGAGAGACGCTGTCGAGCTTTTCACTCCAGAGATGCTGCCATGGTGTTCGCTCGACAGATGCTGTCAGACTTTTCGCGCCACAGACGCTACTACAGTGTTCGCTCGAGAGACGCTGGGCGCTTTCCATTTAAAACATTTGTGTCGGTTTGTGTCAGCTTGTGTTAGCTTGTGTCGATGAGACAAAGGAAAACAGATCAAATGGAACGCATTTGTGTCGATTTGTGTCAACACAAGTCGACTTGTGTCGGTAAATGGAAAGCACACGCTGTCGGGCTTTTCGCTCCAGAGATGCTGCTTAAATGTTCGCGCCACAGACGCTGCCATGGTGTTCGCTCGACAGACGCTATCGGGGTTTTCGCTCCAGAGACGCTACTCATATGTTCGCGCCACAGACGTTACCACTGTGTTCGCTCGAGAGACGTTCTGAATTTATTTCCGTCAAAGATACGGCCACGTTGCCAAACTGAATCGCCAAATAGTCGAAACGGCCTTTTCGCTCGAGAGACGCTAAACGTGCTTTCGCGCGAGAGACGTTCCCAGCCCGTTAGCGTCTCAGACGTTTCGCTTGGGAGACGTGTATTCGACATGAGTGCATGTGTTCCAAGTTTCAATGAAATCGGATCACATTCTTCTTTCTTTGAAGTTCAACATGGCGGCACAAAATGATCAATATCTTTGGCAATTCACATTCGATTTTCAAAATTCAAGAACGTTACTGAAGCTAAAACACCGATCTTCATAAGTGTCGTGCTATTGGAATGCATGATTTTTTTTTTGGGAAATCGCGCTCATACTGAGCTTTCGGCAATTTTACACTGTTTCATTGATCACCCTGTAGCAACCTTATAGAACATTGTTCGTATTTGACGTGATCAAGGTATGGAAACGAAAGATTGGGCTATCGAACACTGAAAACCGATATGAAATCGCTGACGGGAATCAAAAGTTATGATGATTTTAGAAATCGTCTGAATTTGCTTGTCCCCTAGATTCTTTTGATGTGTGTATGTAGGTCATTGTAGGTAGGTATAGTTTATTATCGTTTCGTCTTTTTTTTTTTGTAAAAAAAAATAAAAACTTACCTACCCCAAACTCTGCAAGACCTAACGTTTCCTAAATGTTTCACTGCATTACAGGTGTCCCAAAAGTATCGCATTCTGAGTCCAGAGCGGCATATAGAATCCACTCAAGAACACGAAAAAAATATTAAAAAAATTAATGACGTTTAATTTTAAGGATTAAGGATAGGATAAGGTTAAAGATAAGGATTTCTGTTTCTGTTTCTGTTATTCAAAGTAATTTTTGGGATTTATATATTTATGATACATTTTAATCAGTATCAGTAGGTAATAATTATCAACTATAGTGGGTGTGCACTGAATTTCTGCCAACGATACAGGTTGAGTCATAAAATCATGCACGGAAGTCCAATTCTCTTCATCAATGCCTGTAAAATATTCTATTGGTCTCTCGTTTCCATAGAAGGTTTACTAGCATTTTTGAAGCAAAATGAATTTTTGAGATTCATGAATTGCCAAACAGTTCCCAAAAATCACTTTAAATAATGGAGATAGTGAGGGGTGGAAGTCCTAACTTTTGACCCCCCCCGCATGTCTTCAAAAATACCTGATCGTCATTTTTTTTTTATATTTTTCTCGTGATCTTGAGTGGATCCCATAATATGCCGCTCTATACTTGGAATGCGATACTTTTGAGAGACGATACACTTTGTATAACGTCCTCTCTGGCTGACAGAACGGCGTATGTCTGTTAATCATAGACTTCCATTAAGATAAACTGAATTGAAGTTTTTAGTTTTTTCATTCACATAAAAAGCTATAGGTGGCTTCTATTTTTAACGCATTCAAGGTAATTTTTACTTCCCATCGAATTCTTCGAAAAATGAGAAGTGGAGGTAATCGCTAGAAAAATTATTTTTTTATTCGTTTATACCTATATGTGCCCCTGTGTGTCTTTCCCCCGATTTATTTCTATACCGTCTGACCGATTTCGCCCAAATTTGGTATGCACGTAAGACGTAAGGTCTTGGTAGAAAGGTGAAAATAAGCTTTTCAGCGTGATCTGTCTAAGGGAAATGTCACTGTCAATAATGAATGACAGGTGATTTTGATGTAACGATTTTCATTTAATAGCTATCATTTTGAGGTCTTTGGGGAACTCTATTTTGCAGTTACATTGCTTTTTGGTCTACTGTTGAAAAGAGTTTACTAAAATCTTTCAAAATGACGAAAATAGAGGTAGTCGAAGGACCACCTTTTGACTCTCCCATATTTCCAAAAATAAAAGCCCTTTTTTCAAAAATTTTTATCTGATACTTTTGAAACATTTCCCCAACTGCGGTTCAATTCTCTACCCCAAGTTTGCAAACACCCTGTGTAGATATTTTCAAACCAATATAGTTTAACACTGGTTTGGATGGGACCCACATTTGAGGTGGGTTTAGTCAACCTTATTTAGCCGTAATTTTAATTTTAGTCGTACTCGTTAAGCTATTACCATCGCCCATTGGCTCTCATGCGCACGAGAAGTCAATAGGCGATAGGCTGCGTTTATTACAACTAAAATCAAACTGCAGCTAGCTAAGCCCCCCTCAGACTTTTTTCTAAAAAGAGGCGCTAGGAAAGCCCGACGCACCGTTGCGGGATCCTGTGTAATAAAAAGGAAAAAATGATCAGAATAAATAAATGGCTTTACTTAGTTTATTAAGCATCTTTTTGTCATTTTCTTCTTCATTCAGACTTGCAAATAACATCAGATTTCTGTAGTCTGTGGTGGAGACTACTGGGGCTCCTAATTTTCTTTTTTTGCTCGTGGACGTCGGCGTCGATCCCTCGGGATAAACCCGCCAGTTTTTGAATCCGACGCAAGCATCAGACCAGGCGCAGTGCAAAGAGCACGACCTTGATTTAGCGATCGAGCATGCGGACGGAAAGAGTTCGTGCACCTCGCACTGCAGGTGGCGTACGCGGCGCATGACGTTTCCGGTGTCGGCCAACTCGATTCTCTCGAAAAGATTTTTATTCGTGTCAAAGATGGATTCCGCTCCTGACGTTCGAGAACACGAATCCAGTGTAAAAAGAATTAAACTCGACCTCGGCGCGTCGGATTTGGGTGAATTGTGCAATGGGGGCGGTTTTCCCAGCTTTTCCACCACCGTGGCGGCTCCGATGGACTCTGGCGAAGGTAATTTCAGCAAAATATGTTTAGTTGTTCGAGGAAAAATTCACAGCCAACATGGCGGACGGCGCAAAGGCAATAAGCGGACATTTTGTAGGCGTGGTACACGCACGGGATGACTAAGCATTTCGCAGATTATTTCCAAATAAAATCGAAATAATATTCATTCATGCCCAAAGCACGTGCTTGCGTTCCAAGGGATGGCCTTTTTATTTCTACTGGATGCGATGTGAAAAAATTTCGATTCAATAAATACAGCCATTGATTTGTGGAAAGTACCTGTCGTTTTATTTACCTTGTGATGGCGCTAGGAGGATTTTTCGGGGATTTTCCGTCCAGTCTCAATTTTCGTGTTGCGGATTTCGAGCGGGCCACAGTGTGATTAGACAACCCAAAAAACATTTATTGCAAACAAATGAGCGCTGAATTTACATGGAAATTGTAGCAGGCCATGAAAATTTTTGTTTGGAATTGAGGTTAAGTTCCATGTGGTGGTACGGCTGTCAAAGCCTGGTGATCAAATGAAGTGGTTTTTCTTCCATATTGACTTCACTTTGCAAAACTTACCATTTTGCTGCGACTGGACTTTCGATAAGGAAGGATGGCTAATTTTTTTTAAAATCATTTGAATCTTCTGAAAGGGTATCCTCAATTTTTTTTTCAGTTCTTCCAAAAAATAAATCGATAGGATTGACCAATAAAAAAAATAAAATTCGTAAACTGTGAAAATAAAGGAAAAATAATTGAACAAAGTTTCAAGCTCGGTTTTATTTAAACAATTTACATGGACGTTTACGTGAATATTACCCATTACATTTCATTCACCAATCATTCAACTTGCTTTTAGACAGGTAGGTACCTACCTATCACTCTGTTCTCTAAAAGAACAATCTATTTTATTTTTTAAAAGAAAACATTTATTTGCCAAACGTTCAAAGCAAAGACAAAACTTCTTGCCGCAAGAAATTTTATTGGAATTCAAAGATTGTAAACGCTGCCATTGAACACGTGTAGACTTGAAAAAATCTGCTGTAGGTCTACGTATCATTTATAACTGCACGGGAAGAAATGTTAATTGATGTTCTAATGATATTATTATGTAGTTTATACAATTAATAAATGATGTTTTTACTTTACCGCTTTCCTTGTCGTTTTTTCACCAGGTAATCAAAAACCTTCAAATTTTGGAAGTGATGGTTGATGCCTTTTGAGTACATTGTGGGGATTTAAAACAATTTAAAAGCACCATTGTACATCGTTCACCAATGATATGACTCTTAACTTTGCACGGTTCTTGTTGTTTATCTGGCTACAGTAGTAGTATGTAGTGTACTAATCTTGGAATTGGATAGGACAAGCATTATGAGCTGTGATTATGAGCATAGAGTTTATGAGACAAGCAAAGTGCAGTGGGCATGCTCGGATTGTGTAAATTATTCCTGTGGTTGTGGGATCAGGTCAGGACTGTCGAAGTTCTGTACAGACTATTTTTGTTCTACGTCACATTTTTGAAGATCAGTTTGCTATCATTATCGTATTTTGTATTTCGCTCCTTGAACTTGCTTCTTCTTCATGTTGGCTTGTTTAGGTAGGTAGGCTATTGAACAGAACAGGGTGCGAAGATTCAAATCGTGATTAAAATCAACCGATTTTTTTATTTTAATCATTTGATTTAAATCATTCTATCTTATTTGATTTCCTGGTACAGTTTTCTTCACGAAATACGGCCAAACTCCATCTCCTTTTCGTCCCGACATTTTTCTCTGAGCGCCGAGCAAATATGAAATCTCGTATACCCCCATGCACAATCAGCCTACCCCACCTCCCAACGAACGACGAACCATCCTAAGACGTGACGACACCTGTTGTTTTTGACAAGTACCTATTGTAAATTATTGCATATTGCTTAATATAGTATGGGTTACGATTAGAACCATATACAGAGTTCAGTGAGTTGCCAGAGTTTCAGCTTTTCTGGAAAAAACCCGAGAACTTCAAATATGTGTAAAAAAACAAAGGATCTGGACACCGGAAGAGTATCTGTATTTTTTATACTGTATTTCAGCCTTGATTGCATCAGATTTTTTGAATTGGCAAACAATTTGACTGAAACCGGGAAAATCTGATCTAAATCAAAAAAATCTAATTTAAATAAAAAAATCTGATTTAAACAAAAAAATCCGATTTAAATAAAAAAAATCGTTATTAATTTTTTTTCGCTAACTAATAAATCGTTATTTATTTTTTTTATTTAAATCACGATTTTTTTGCACCCTGGAACAGAACCAGTCAAATTTTAAGGAACTTTTAATTTTTGGAAGTAGTATCATCTTTGTTTTTATTTGTTCCTTTCTTATAGCGTTTTCTACTAGGAAAAAAAGTGCGCACTTCTTGTTGTCGTTGTCATAGAAACTCGCCAGTGCTCGCCAGGAAGCCCTGCTATTGGTCCATGCGCAAGGTTAGGGCAGTTAGTGCCCACTTTTTTTTTGATTAGAAAACGCTGTAACATTTTGTAACATTAGCCTTGCACCGGGCTATGGGGAAGAGAGACATACATATTTGTTATACAACTTTAATTCAAAAGCTTCTAATCAAAATTTTGTAATAGTAACTTTCTTCTCTTGATTGAACGTTAAAAAATTTTTTGATTCCCCCCCCCCCGATCATCTTCCCCCCTAAGAACTTCTGGTGAAACGCGGTATTATTATCCAATAGAAGCTTACTTTTGTAAACTTTGATTCAAATTTTACCAAAATCAGTTAAACAGCTCAGAAGTTACGGTAAAAAAAACCGATTTTAAGAAGTTGACTTCAGCACCCGGCGTTTTTTTAAGGAAGCACTTTAGAACCATGAGTCTCTACTTCATTCACTTCTCCGACCTCATTTTTTTATAAGGAATCATCCTTCAAAATTTCCAACACTTAGTACCTAATCCTAATATGTACGTACCCTATACAGGGTGTTACGCTTTTTTGCGAGCTTTTTTGTCAATATTTTAGGAGGTGGTAGAGCATCAGAAAATAAGTAGACTTTCTTCAATGTTTTTTTTTGTTGTAACTCCAAATTTAATCATTGGATTTTTACCAAATTTGACACACAAAGTAAGGTGATGCATACCCACCTACAATAAGCTGGTCATACTGACTTTTGTCGCATATTCGCATCTGGGAATCCAGCTTAACGTATAAGTTATACTGCCGGGTAGCGAAATTTATCAGACGGACAACTTTATCTGAAGATGGAGATAAGCATATTGGCACTTACCTGGTCTGGTGGACAAATGTCGTTCGATACATACTTGAAATCATAAAGTTGGAAAAAAATTGAGAAATCATCACCAAATATTGATGACATAGGATTCTGTGACATAGGCACTAGGCAGTCTCCAGGACCGATCTCACCAGTTTGACCTTCTGACAGCACTCATGCTATCAAAATATAGATTTATTTCAACAATGTAGGAGCCTGGGAATTGCTTTTCTTCACTGGGATTGATGACGTCACAAGGGCAACAGTTTGAATTATTTGGTGTTTCAATTTTTTTTTTGTGGAAATATTTGAAAATGTTGCCCAATTTCTACGTGAGTGCTATTATTCAAGAACAGACAACAGGTTTGTATGATTTAATACGGATTTGTTTATGGCTTATTCCCGAGTCAGAGTCTGCAGCGAATACCGTAGAAATATTGGAACCAGTAGGCCTAGAAATAGGGGGTCACTCCCTCGGAAAGTCAGTCAATAATCGAAAATTGAGAAGTCTATAATGGTCTTTATTGCAATGTTATCATCGGTAGCTATATGTCGACGTCAGCTAAGGCTGCAGAGTCCTGACTGGAGAGCCTCACTTGTCTAGTCTCGTCCGAAATCTACTGCAAAAAGCCATACTAAAAATTAGCTGCAATTTGCCATTTGTCCTCCGTTTTAGAGCCCACGCGAGACGAGTTTGTGTCGGCGCCGCCTACACGCCAGAGGCTATGGCGAATTATTTCGTCGTCAATCTCACGTGATTAAGGCGTGTTTTGCTTTTTGGTATTTTGTCCATGTCCTCTTTCACAAATTCTTCATGCCAAACAGGCAACATTATCTGGGAAATGTGTATCGAAAATAAAGAGAAGATGAGCCATTTTCTTCATTCTTGATCTAGATTGGCCAGATATTATCGAAAAAGGACATGCGAAAAGTACCAAAAATCAGATAAGTACGTCATTACATGAAATCGACGATAACGATTTGAACCATCGTTGCATAACTTTTTTCAAAGTTAACCACTTTTCTGGGCAAGGCTTTCGATTAAACACACTGCGAGGTAGAAAGATGGACTGGTTTTCATATGAAGAGTATTTTATAGTCTTGAAGTTATCTGGGAGTTGGGAGAAATTCGCGAAATCACAAGAATGGAAGAGTCCTTAGTAATCTTGACGCGACATGATTTTGAAACGCTCAAAGAAGCCCAAAAATAATTTTCCAAAATTATGACATGTTGATTTAATAGTAGGGGAGACGTGCAAATAAATTCTATCGCGGCGGCGGAGGCCAGGCGGTTTGATTCTAGCGGAAAATATACGTTATACCATGCCTAACGACTCTGCGTTTTATGGTATTGCGATAATTTTCAATAGAGTCGTTAAGCTTCATTTATGATACATAAGAGGATACCCAAAGCTCGTTTTGTGAAAGTTCTTACATTTTCAAAATTCGGCTGGGCTCCATTGGCCCGCCCCCTAAGGGCTAGATTTCAAGTCTGAGATCCGCCCGCGCAAGTGTAGCGGAAGTCCTGTCACTATGGCAACATAACACAATCCGACGCCATGATTGGCTTATCGATGCCGTGAATGAGTGGCGTAAGTTGCGCCGCTATCTTAAAGTTCAGCCCTTAGGGACGAAGTTTCAAGTTCTGCGGGTCAAATCGCTTAATTCATTGTTTGGTCAGGCTGCAGAATAAACCTACGTCGAGAAAATGATGAATTCGGCTGTACGTCTCTGTCAGAACCACATATTTGATTTAAGCCGAGTATTATAACGTCCGGTTGACAGATGTCTGAGCCAATGGCAGCGCTCTTATCCTGTACACTTTTTATTTTCAGTAGAATGACTTTTTGAAGCAAAAATAAAGTGACAAGCTGGAACGCTAGGAGAATACGGCTGATGGCCGCTGATGGTTTCGCTCCAAAACTTTGCATGTGCCATCAGCCGTAGCTGTAGCCCCCCAGCTTGTCACTTTATTTTTGCTCCGAAAAGTCATTCTACTGAATTTAAAATGTGAACGGCATAAGGTGTTCTACACGTTACAGCCGGCCTAAATTAGGAATTTATTTGGTCACGATACTCACCCTGCGTCCACCAAGAAGAATCGAAAGAGACCAAAAAGACAATGAGAAAAAGTAATTAGATAGGTAATTATCATCATTTCCTAAGGTACGTGTCATCGTGTCATATCACAAAAAATGTATAGCGTTGAAAGCACTACTTCTCGTTTTTTATCCGACTAGTTCAGTTGATACTAAAGCATCTAAATACAGGGTGTCCAGATAATAGCGGAAAAGCTCTGCAGCACGTTGTTCAGGACCCTCCAGAGAATCCCAAAAAAATGATTAAAAAAATCTTCGACTTCCATTTTTGAAAAAATTTTAGGTCAAAAACTGGTTCTTCGAATATTAATTTTCTTAGTTTCTGACTCACCCTGTAAATAAAACAATTCAATACACATCCAGTGATAGATATTTCTTTCTCATAATTCTGCCGTCAACAGTAAACTGAAATCTTTGAAATTAACAAAACTAGAAGGGTTTAAAGAGCCGTCCCTTGACCCTTAATAACCACAAAATGAAAGTCGAAGAATTTTTTATCATTTTTTTCGGAGTTCCCTGAAATGTCCCTTACAACGTACTGGAGAGCTTTTCCGCCATTTTCTGGACATTCTGTATATCTACAGGGTGATCTCGGAATAGCGCACCAGAAACGGTACTACGGTACCTGGAATCGTTTATGAATCCTGCAGAAAATACATAATAAAAAAG
This sequence comes from Anaspis maculata, assembly GCA_949128115.1. Taxonomy (NCBI): domain Eukaryota; kingdom Metazoa; phylum Arthropoda; class Insecta; order Coleoptera; family Scraptiidae; genus Anaspis; species Anaspis maculata. The sequence continues at coordinate 42,672,999 of OX421963.1, forward strand.
TTCTTCGGCATTCTTTTTCGAAGTTACGAGTCAAATAGTGGTCCTTCGAACCCTTCTTGCTTCGTTGTTTCAAAACATTTTAGTGAACTGTTGGTGTGTTGAGATAAAAATTCAACCAAATTTCAGTCTTCAGTGACACTCTCAAAACCTTTGTCAAAACCACCCGGTTGGTTCTCAGCAACAACAGGAATTTTTCGCGAGGATTTGCTTGGAGAAATTGGATTTTTTTTGACCTCATGACATCCTCTCTAGCAAATGGAAGTTGAGTGCACACTGGGTGGTTGATATTTTTTTCTTATAAATCTGTCGTCAACCGTTTACTAAAATCTCTTGAAATAACGAAACTGGAAGGTTTCAGAGGACCACTCTTTAACCCTTCATAACTTGAAAAAAAATCGTTTTTTTTTAACATTATCTGGGTGCTTCATGAAATATTTCATTATACCTATTACTGTTTTGGGTCATATTCATTTCGAGATCACACTGTAGGTACCTGTATCATTATTAGTGTACCTTAGACGGATAGGAGTGCGAGGGCCGTTGGCCTTGAGTTGAGTCCAGTTAATGACGTTCCTGTTCCGCTAGAAAACAAAATCAGCCTATTTCTCTCGAAAAAATCATTGCCTTTAAAAAAACTTGATGGTTACAAAGAGGTCTTCTTCTGGATAGTGCAAGTGACCTTGAACATCTATCTCTGAGGAAAGACTGCGGTTTTTCGGAATTACTCACGTTCCAGTGACTTCCACAAGTAAGTGAATATTTCACTTCTGAGATGAAATTCTGTGAATAATAATCATTATCTCAGTATTGTTATCAAAATAATATGAGATGTAGCATTTGTGTGATACGCAGTTAAGGCGCCACAATTTAGGTGAATATTTCGTGAAACATAGAAAAAGTTATTTGTGTAGCATGACACTAAAGTTGAACTTTTGATGACGAAGGCACAGTCGTAAAAGATTTTTATTCATACAACCGTTGAGTGCAGTGTTGGGAGCCCTTGGGAAATTTCCGATATCATGGGAAAAATAGGGTATTTTTCGAAAAAAAGATTTTACAAAATATGGAGTCTTCCCAATAAACCATCACGTATGTTTCTGCATGCTGCATGAAGAAGAATAGTTGAAATAACGAAAAAAGTTTAATATAAATATTTTTCAATTACTTAAGTTTCAGTAAATTGCAAACTTTCGCCTGAAGCGGTTTTTCCCGGGAGTCGATCATCTCAAGCAACGTTGTCAAATTTCCCATCACGGATAAAATTTCCATATTAAAATTTTTTTTATGCGACCCCCTGCGACCCCTCCTACACATTTTTTCCCAAATATGGGAACTTTCTCCGAGATATGGGAAATTTGACAACGTTGCTTGGAATAATTTCTGTCATCGACTTCACAACACTGGTTGGGTGAACAGTGTGAAGACCCTTGGTGAAGACACGCAACGTGTCATATCTCTCAAACTGATATTGAATGGTCTGTCACATACGGAGCCACAGCGTTGAGTGCCACAGCCACATGGTGGGGCTGAAATTGCGGCTTCATGCTAAAAATTTTTCCAATAAAAATGTTTCGATCCAAAGCTTGAATCGAAACCCAAGGTACAATAAACATTACTGTGGTGTCACCTGGCCGGCCAAGCAAGAGTCCGGTTGCGCATCTACACGATAACTCAATCAACGCGCGGTACAAACTAATGTAAAAGGTTCGTTGGTCGTTTATCGGCTGACATAGGCCCTACGATGCATTCGTTCCCAGGTCATCTCTTGGCCAAGAAAACAATTCAAGAGCGTAGAAAGAAGAACGGCGTTTTTTTTCCACAAATTTTAATGTTATAAATAAAAAATAAATAAAAATAAATGTTTTCCTCTTTCTCGGCTTATCAGCGCCATAGGAGTTTTTGCGCCTTTTTATTGATAACAGTGAATTATTACATATGAATTACAATATACGCAAATTTTTCAACACACGCAAAACATCCATGACTTACCGGGATTCGAACCCGCGCCATCCGCACCACAGACGGCAGACGACCGACTGTGCTACGGGGCCGTCTAAATTATAATGTTACACAACAATGTTCACCACTAGTGTAAGGCAAGTGGACACTGGGCACTTGATAATGCCACTGGCAGTCGAGACGGAGGCCACCCGTGGAATATCATCAGCGTCTGAATGTAACTCAATGATCCATTGATACACGTTGCAGTCGAAATGATTTTTATTAAAACGTGTATTGTAGGTTCGCTTTAATTCACGAAAGCAAAGTCAGTGGATACAAAGTAGGTTTTAGGTTCATGGTATTTTAGAGGCTATGTGCAGTTGAGTACTCAAACAGGTCGCAGAACCTAGGTGTTTGGGTGGATATTCTATACTTTTGAGGAGAGAATCTGTGGCACCTCATTGAAGGCAATCCTGTGTAGGAGAGGTGGTAGACAAAAAAAATTGAACTCAAAATATTTTAAGTACCTTTAATTTCTATTGTACGGAATCATTTGGATCACACTCGAGTTTTGAACAAGATCCGCAGATTAATCGTATCGTTGGTATATTTTGAAGTATTTGCGGATGCCTCTCCTTGAAAAAAGGAAGCTACGATATACGTAATTTACATGATGCAACTGAAACTACATCTCGTAATTTTTTGAGAGTTTTAGCGCTCTCATTCCCTTTTCTTGACGACATTTTAATACAAAAGTGCTCTTTTTTTTTCAGCAATATCGGTCGATTGCGATTCCGGATACGAAGCTTCAACCTTAGAATCAATTCCTGCGTCCTCTCACCACACATCTCCTCAAACGGACTCTGGAGATGTCCAGGAAAATTTGTCAGAGTTATTCTTCACGCAGTCCCGGGCAGACCAGACGGACACGTCCCAGGATAGCATGGAACCAGACGATGACAATGCCTCCACGGTCAGTCACTTGAGTGAACTGAGCGGACTGTCTGACTTGTCCGGACAAGAATGGAAACCAATGGCCGGCAGCATGATTTGGGTACGTATCGAAGGAGTTTTATATCACGTCAAACGATGGCACAGTAGGTTATTCGGAAACGTAATTTCGGCCTTTATAGACTGCGTTTAATGAGAAACGACCATGTCCCAGAGTAAATATGTTTTTTTACTCTAGTGCAGTGACTTCCGTACTAGAGGCAGCAATACAGTCTTACTGTATTATTGACAGTGTCGAGAAAATCAGTTTGCAAACTGATTTGGGCGCTTCTCATTCGCTCTGACTAGTTTGAGTTTTTTGATGGAACAAATCTTCTGACTACAGGGTCTCTCGATGGCACTATAAATAAATGAGAATGAGAATACTATGATCAAATTTAATCCCTAATTGAAATTTTACGATGATGTCGAAATTAATTGATGTTCATGTTTTGTTTCTCTTCAGATTCAGAAGCAAATGACAAACGGCGTCGATCCTAAGAAGATTTTAAATGAGCTGGGAGTTGACATGGATCAACTGCCGGCATATTTGAACGACGTGACTCTATGGAAGTTGATCATTAATATGGTATCCGAACCGCCGAGACGAAACAAGCTCAGACATGTCAATACGCTAGACGACGTTGTGCGATTGGTCAAAGGTAAAACGTCGCTTTTTGTCTTGAAAAAAAAAAACTGTTGTTCCTTTCCAGGTGCTCAAAACATAATCGTTCTGACTGGAGCGGGCGTTTCGGTTTCGTGCGGTATTCCAGATTTTAGATCGCGCGACGGCATCTACAGCCGACTCGCCATCGACTTCCCTGATCTTCCAGACCCGCAGGCCATGTTCGATATCGGCTATTTCAACCAGGATCCCCGGCCGTTTTTCAAGTTCGCCAAAGACATCTACCCAGGAAAATTCAAACCTAGTCCATGTCATAAGTGAGTACTCATTTTATTTTCACTTTATCCATACCTAATCTTCAATCTGCCCTGTACTTTGGCGGGCTGTGTCTCTAGTTTTGTACTTGGGGGTCGAAGGTTCAAAACTCGGTCGGTCTTCTCTTTTGACTGCAACAGTCGTGCTAGTAGAACTTGAGCTCCAAAATAAAAGTAAATAGTAACTATTGTAGACTAATTCACATGCCAATTTTTAGCTTCATCAAAATCCTGGAGAAACACGGCAAGCTACTCCGCAACTATACGCAGAACATCGACACATTGGAAAAAGTCGCCAACATTGAAAGGGTCATCGAATGTCACGGTTCTTTTGCCACAGCCACATGTACGAAATGCTCTCACAAAACGACGGCCGACGAGATCCGAGATACCGTGTTGGCCCAAAAGATTCCTCTGTGTGAAAAATGTCACGAGGGCCGACAAACTTCCGTGTCCTGCACGGATGACAGAAACGATAACGGCGAGTCAATCAACTACAGGGAGTTGGTAGCGTCTGGCATCATGAAGCCGGACATTGTGTTCTTTGGCGAGGGCTTGCCTGACACTTTCCACGACGCCATGGCAGAAGACAAGACGCAATGCGACCTGCTGTTAGTCATTGGTAGCTCTTTGAAAGTACGACCTGTCGCTCTTATTCCAAATTCTTTGCCCGCGCACGTTCCACAAATCCTGATCAACCGCGAACCACTGCCACACTGTCACTTTGATGTGGAACTTCTGGGCGATTGTGATGTCATCATCAATCAGTTGTGTCACCTGTAAGTATATTAGTATAAATTATAAAATATAAGTATGGCTGTGAGTGCATTCACCACAAAATAATTCCGAGTTGCAAATACAAATGCTTATAAAGCGGATCTTCTAATTTGGGAGGCAGCAAACTTGTTCTTGGACAAGCAACTTGTGTGACTTGCTAGGAGGGTAGTATGCTCCTGTGCAGTGGGCCTTTCGAACCTCATCACCTCATTTGAATAATGATAATATTGGTAATCAACAAAAATTATGTGGTAAATGTACCAAATAATACGTAGAATTTTGATCCTGAAGCTAATTTTAGATTATTTCAATGACTTGAGCCAAGTTAGTTATAGGCGAAATAGTTTCGTCATGCGTCAAGTTGGATGGAAGAATTGCCAGATTTGGCATTGTGAACCAACCTTGGTTGTGAACTACCTACCGCTTAGGACAAGAGCCTCTTTTCATTTTCTACTTGCGTCCCTTATCTGGTATCCAGTTTTGAAAATACACCAAGCTCGCCTGTCTAGAGGCACTCCAGAGGAGGTTCCCCAAGTACATACGTTTCGTTTTTTCTGGATGGTGTATATCCCTCCCGTGTGGATTTGACCATATGAATCTGTTGTCAGTACGTAACTTTACATCTTTGGAGGCAAGATGTTGCTACTTAATATTCTAAATTTAAAATTTTTTGTTCCTATTCTTCACTACCTGTACTTGCTTTATTAGGTTTTAAATAAACTTATTATTATTATTCTTGATGCACGACAAAAATATTTCAACTGTGAAATATCTGTATAGATTGGGTCAGGGGGAGCTGAGTACCTATTAGTAGTTTCAAAATGTGAATGTTCACTGAATCATCTTTGCAATTCACAGCTTGCAGGGTGTCTGGAAGGAGGGAGCGTATGACGAAATGGTCCTGCAAGAAGCTTCCCACCTTCTTCCCCACCCAGAGGAGGAGACATACAGTCAGAAAAAAGCAGAAGAGCTAGACAAGCCAAACACCAGTACATATTGCGAATGTAATTCTAGTACAAAATGTAGTTCCTTGAATGAAATAGAATGTTCGTGTCCCGCGGGACGCTCGTCAATTATTAATAAGCAATTGGACTCTGACAGTTTTGTCAATTCACTAGATATTAAGACTAAAGAGAGGCATGTGTCGATCGACTCGGCGCGCGACTCGGGCATCGGCGAGAATTCGAATTTCGGAGCAGATCTGGAACCAAAGGAAGACGAAACGTCCGAGGCGGAACAAGTCGAAGACTTTCCCAAGTCTTCCGACGATTTGAACAAAACATACGAGAGCAGTCCAAGCAATTCGGATATGAAGGGCTATTGGCAACCTAAAATCAAGAAAAGTCTAACTGAACGTTTGCCTTCTGATTCGTTCTATTTGATCAAGCCGAGTCGATACGTTTTCCCTGGCGCTGAAGTTTTCTACGATCCAGACGAGAAGTTCAATGATTCAGACAGTTTGGACAGTTCAGATAGTGAGGGCGAAAGTGAACCTTTGAAACAGTTCTAGTAATTTCATGTTATTATTTTTTTAAGGATTTTGTTATTTATACAACTTACCCATATTATGTGAAAAGATGCGACCATAATTTTCAAAGGTCCAAAAGTGACGTCCATGTAAACCCCAAATTTTTTCATGTATTATGGTTCTCTAATCTAATTTTGATTGTTGTTAAAAGTGTGAATGTGGAAAAAAGCTCAGGGTGTATTTAAGGGTTCACTTTCGAAGTGAGTGCAAAAAGTATTGATCTCTAAAACTGTATTTGTGTAAGAGTAAAGGTTTGTTTAGGTTTTATGAAGAGTTGAAACGACTGATTATTCTATTTGATTTGTGTGTTGTGGAGATTTTCTTATTTTTGTGGTACAGTGATAGGGTTACTTCCTCTTAATATGTAAATAAAATATTAGTGTTCTTAGTACTAATTTTCCATAATTACAAGACATATTCATTAACTTAGAAGGGAATGTAAGACAAGGTATTTTTCCAAAACATTTGTTTTCCTAAGAATCGCTCTACTACTATACTATGATATAAATTGTTGAAGTCTTATGATAGGTACCAGTGTATATAAATCAATACGCGTAAATCAGAGCCTTTCGTTATCTAGTTTCTTGCTTCAGAATTTGCCAAATTGCATTTTACTCTGTTTAATTTCTAATATTTTAAGTATTTATTTTTGTACGTTATTTATTGTTTATGAAGATGGATTTAGCTAGCTCTGATTTAAGTAACTAAATATATTGTCGTAACCAATTTTCAGTATATTTAGTGCTTCATGGTTGTGCACAAAAATATTTTTTATATTATTGGAATAATAAAAAAAAATTGTTCTTTGAATGGAGTGGATTAAATTGTGTAGTTAGGTCTAATTATTTGTGAAAATACTTTTATATTGTCCGCTTTAAATATATTTATTGAATCTTCTGCATGTATGGAAACTGTCACTTATTTCATTTTTCGCCCCCTATACCTTAATTTTATTAATATAATATTATCATGTATTATAGAGTAATTTTTTGTGGATATAATAATTTTTGTACAACTACAGTCAGCTCTACACAGTTTTGTATTCGTCAGTGTTTAATAATTGATATTATTTGAAGAAATGTATACCTTAAGTATAAAAGTTATATTTTGTAATATTATATTTTTTAATTTATACTTGAGTGTACATATTTAATGTTACTAAAGCAATAAACTTGTTTCTTACCGAAACTGTCTTATACCTGATATTTTTCGGAATCTATCAAATCACCTTCCTATTGACTTATATCCATGGGTTAATTGCATGGTTAATTGATTTGAACAGCCTTTATTTCCATAGAATTTCAAGCCGTACCTATTTCCAGCAAAAAAAATCTCCATTTCCGTGGTAAGCATCTACTCTTCCATCAAAATTTGACTTTTTCTGCCATGGAAACTATATACGCCGACTCCCATCGAAATTTTTAATTAATTCAAATATTTATAGGTATGTGGTATGCACGGTCACTGTTAAAAACGCGTATAAGCTTTTGACACGGAGTGTACTGATTTGATGAATTTTGGCTATCCTGTCACTGTGGCACCAGGCCCAAATTCAAAAATCAGTACTTACACTCCGTGTCAAAGTTGTACGCGTTTTTAATGAGCAATGTCTGTACAGTAACAACCATACAAAAATTATATTCTAGACTGTTGGATACACGACGGTAGTTAGTAGGTACACATGCGCTCAGAAGCATCTTCAGTAGCACAGATTTCAGTAGGTATACCACGGATAGGTATACCTATATCGGTATAATGAATGACAGAGCAGTGAGCAGTTCAGAAGACTGAAAAGCAACCATTTTGTCATTATTACGTCCACTTTTACACTTCTTATGTTATACACTGTTTCCGAGACTATTTCGTTAGAATAAACGAAGCTAATCTGCCAAAACCCATCTTCCGAGCAACTTCAAACACCTACAACCCCAACAGACTATGGCTATAATAGACAACCTTTCAGTCGTTTTGTTACTAGCAATAATGGTTCTAATCTGTTTAACGTTTAGAATTTGAAGTAGTTAGGTACTACCTATCAGGGAGTAGGTATTTATCAACTATGGAGTATGGAGTTTATCAATTGGCGGCATTTATTTTGAAGCCCACTGTACATGTGACGTATGCGGTAGGTTTTTTCGTGGTATGGATATATAAACCTTTCGCTCACGTTTTGTTGTCAGTATCAGTATCAGTAGATGTGTTTTGTGTCTTGTTTGTAACATTTTATGTAAAGTACGTGGCTCTAAAATGTGTGGTAAGTGAAAATCTATTTATTTTTTCTATGAAATATAGATTTTTGACACATAACCTATACGCCTACCACATAAATATCAGAGGGTGCTTTGAATAGTTTTTCAACTATATTTTTATTTTATCTAGCAGATACATTCGGAAAATATACTGATAACACGGTTTTTCGACGTTTTAATTAACACTTGATGATAATTTGTTGGAAATAATCCATTTATTTTTCTAGATTTTCTAAACTAGTTTATTGCCGGATGTGTAGGTAGTACAGAGAGAAAATAATGTTTTTCACTTATGTATACCTTACAATAATGATAACCTGCTTTTACTAAGTGTACGTACCTATTATTATTTTCTCAGGGTTTTCGTAAAATTGGTGGGCTAAGGGCTTAGGTAGGTACCTACCTAGTTCGATTATAAAATCAAAATGTTCACATACCTAAACTTAGATTCAGATTTAATAATGTTGGGTAGGTATTTTTTTTAGACTTGAAGAAAAAAAACTAAAGAAAAGAAACAATCTTTTTGTGAATTAAAATTATATAATGGTAATATAATAGGCATGTCTACCTGCAGTAGGTATTTTTATAAACCTCGTTTGCTCAACACTTAAAGTGAAAGTAAGAACATGAATAGTTCACTATACTTACCCAATTGATGCAGTCTCTGAGATCTGTGATTTATTGGGACATTATTATAACACATGTATTATTAGTTATTACTATTTTTTTATACTTATTAGTTCTTGTATTTTTTTTTCACAATTTACTACAAAGATAGCAGGTCCAGATACACGGTGTTCACGATTAAATTCAACCCCCCCCTCCCCACTGATAGGTGACTTCCTCGGAGGTTCCCCTTGACGCAAAAATGTTACGTATTGTGTAACATTTTTTTCAAATGGAACGCAGCAACACATGATGGGTATATGGGGTTTCGACGAGGGTTTCGACTTGGTTCTTTGCCTACTCATATTGGATAGGGGACCTACAATAATTATTTAAAGTTGATTCCGATCCGCGAGTGAATGTTAAATCAAAAACCATCACTGTTCCAGAGAAGCTTACGGCCGAAGTAGGTACACGGGAGGTTTGTCCAGAACCTTGCCGATAAGGGGGTTTTGCGCCGGCACCGTCTCCAGATGAGTTCTACCCAGGGGCGGATGGGCCCACCGGGATACCGGGAAATACCGGGAAATTTCCCGGTGGCCTACTGTCGGTCAGTGGCCTGTGACCGTGGACCTGATTGCGATTTTTCTAATTACACTGGAAAATAATATATGCAAAATAATATGTAATATATACATATGGAAAAAATATACGACTTAGGAATTAGGTTCAATTTTTAGTCGTTTTCAGCGCACTTTCCCACAGGGAATGACGCTTTTAGCTGCACTTCGTCCGTCCTCGGTAATTTTTGAAACTGTTTGTATTCTACACATCTTGTGCTTATAATTTTGTTACTGTTGCACCTTCCAGCACTTCTCATTTTTGGAAGTAATGCACTTAACGGCGTTTTTAATGCAGAAAAGAATGAAAGTTGCGTCACAACGTACACGGGAGAAAATCCCCCATTTTTGAATCACTCTGTATAGGTGATTGAAAGATGGCGCATCAACTTTCATCCAGTAAGTTGTGAAGGAGTCGTCATGAAAAAAAAACATAAAAAATTTATAAAATGTATGAAAAACTATAGCGTATTTCTGGATTTTAAAATCACCCTGTATTAAGCTAAGTACCTACCTACTCATGTAGTAGCAGTCAGCACTGAAGAAAAAATGGAATAATTTCTTTTGACCTTGCATTCTGCAGTCTGCACGATTGCTGCAAGCTTTTTTTTTCGTAATTTAATGGGAAGGGCCGGAAAAGAAATGCTTCTTACAAAAGATCTAAGATCTCTATTCTCCATTATAATGCCTACAGTGTTTTATTCTAAGCGCATAGGTAACACAACCTTTTACTTGATTAATATTCATTATAATTTCCGTATACTTAATTTTTGCCATGGCAAACGAGATTGACTTGTTACATTTTGCCTCTCTTATCAAGGTCATAGTTGAAAGAATCTTTCGGATATTCGAATTCGAACAGTTACGGTTTTTTTTTCTTCAATAAAAGATAAAAGTCATTGAAAAAATTCTATAAAATTCCCAAGTGCTTGAACGGTGGCCCTCTGTAGGTACTTGGAACCCGTAATATTGAAGATTACGCTTCTTGAATAATAAGTACCTATACCTATGCTTGTAAGCCAAAAGATTTTACCAACAAAATCACAACTTTTACAATAGTGTAGTGATTTTTAGTAGCTTAGCTTAGGCCACAGAATCTTGACTGATAGACGTGATGTTCTATTATATCGTGTCATTCTTTATTACTTCATCTTTATATCATCGTTTTATGGATAGAGCTAGTGGCGTACCCGGAATTTGAGGGCGCAGGGGGCACAAGCAACGACGAGGGCGCGCGTTCAAGACTGGTGGCGCCGTAGGCGATTTTTTTTTACATAATGATGATAATGTTCATAATAATCGGCATATTTCAAACTTTTCGATTCAAGTTTTCAACTTTTTTAGCACAATTATTTATTAAACAAACTTTTTTCATAAAAATTTTGCGCTCATTGAAAATTTTCGATAGGAAACCGATCGTTTCTGGATTAGTTTGGTGAGATGGAGTGCCGTGGGTGCTTTGAATGCAGGGGGGGGGGGCACTCGCTAGCCAAGTTCCTATGTTCATAATCGGCCAGAATATAGAACATGATAATGACAAGCTATGTCAATTATTGTCAAGTGTTTCTGTTTATCTACCTATGTATGCCAGTGTACAGGGTGTTTACGATAAAATTCACCCCCTCCAGTAGATTCCCCTTTAAGATATTTCGAAAAACTAAACACTTTTTCTTCATGATTTTTCCCAGGGACCTTGAATCGATCCTCTAAAAGTTTCTAATTGGTACCGTATACAAGGTGTGATGTGTAACTTTTTTATTTTAAATACAACACCCTATATTTTATTCCGTTATTTGGTGGAGCCTTTTTTTCTGATTACAAATATATATGATATATGACACTTATGATTCATTTTGACAAGTAAGTTGTCGGAAAAATGATAAAATGGGTAGTCAAATAATTTTGTTTTGCGGCAAGATGGCTTTGGTTTCTACAGCTCACTTGAAAAAAAGTTATTCTCGCAGCATTTTGTCTGCAGAATTCAACTCTGCATGAACAAATGGTCTAATTAGTTCCTAATACAGGGTGTCGCGTAATTTTTAGTTTTTAATTTATTTGACTACCTATTTTATTATTTTTTTGACAGCTTCCTTGTCAAAATAAATCATAAATGTTATATATCTTTGTAATCAGAAAGAAAGGCTTTATCAAATGACGTAATAAAATATAGGGTGTTGCATTTGAAATAAAAAAGTTACATGTCACACCCTGTATACGGTACCAATTGAAAACTCTTAGACGATCGGTTCAAGATCCCTGGGAAAAATCGTTGGGAAAAAGTTTTCAGTTTTTCAAAATTTCTCAAAGGGAAATCTCCTAGAGGGGGGGGGGGGTGAATTTTATCGTGAACATCCTGTACCCCTCTCCAGTAGATTCCCCTTCAAGATATTTCGAAAAACTAAAAACTTTTTCTTAACGATTTTTCCCAGGGACCTGAAATCGATCCTCTAAAAGTTTCAAATTGGTACCGTATACAGGGTGTGATATGTAACTTTTTTATTTCAAATGCAACACCCTATATTTTATTCCGTGATTTGGTGGAGCCTTTTTTTCTGATTACAAATATATATGACACTCTAAATAGGTAGTCGAATAATTTTGTTTCGCGGCAAGATGGCTTTGGTTTCTACAGTTCCCTTGAAAAAAGTTATTCTCGCAGCATTTTGTCTGCAGAATTCAACTCTGCATGGATGAATGGTCTAATCCGTCCCTAATACAGGGTGTCGGGTAATTTTTAATTCATTTGACTTCCTATTTTATTATTTTTTTGACAGCTTCCTTGTCAAAATAAATCATGAATGTTATATATCTTTGTAATCAGAAAGAAAGGCTTCAAATGACGTAACAAAATATAGGGTGTCGTATTTGAAATAAAAAAGTTACATGTCACACCCTGTATACGGTACCAATTGAAAACTTTTAGACGATTGATTCACCCGGTACCTACCTAATGTTAGGTATTTAAGGATTAGTTAGATTGGTGAAATGAGGCGTTGCGGAATCGATTCCAGTGGGCTTATTACTTGACAAAAATTATTGACAAGGAATAAGACCACTGAAATTGATTTCGCAACGCCTTATTTCACGAATCTAGGAATCACGAACTCTATTCTTAGGCCAGGTTTCGCTTTAAATTTTATTAGGTTTGTAAGAGCATTTTTAGATTTTCTTTAGGGTAACATTCTATAATATATTCATGGTGCGGGTACCTACTGCAATTATTTTATACGTTACGTAGGCTCTCGGGTGTGTTCCATTCAAACCCACACTTAGATATTGGCTCATTGAAAACTATGTTCATAAATTATGTGTACCTGCTCGAAGTATGAGTGGTGTGAAAGCAAATATATGCTTCCTCGTCTCCCATTTCCATTTATCCTAGATCGATTGTCTAGCCTAGAAGCTGGGTGGATTTATACATCTGTTCATGTAGTCAACCAAAGACCATTCAACAGTTAGGTACAGTCGCGGTCTATACAGGGTTATTCAAAAGTCCGGAATAAAATTCATAATTTTTTTCCATATTTATTTCGGAAAAAACGCTCGAACAGGTCAATTTTTAAAAATGGTGAGCCGTTTTTTCATGACACGTGTCATGTTCTACCGTCAACCCCCTAACCCCAAGCCACCCTTAGTATTTTTTTTCAAATAGCACCCTATGGCTTGTGGGGGCTCGTTGGAAAGCTTGTCAAAAACTCTATTCAGATCTACCATTGAAAATTGGGTCGGGCGCTTCACCATGAAGTTTTGAGGAACTCCAGTTTTACTTAACAGTCCGGAATAAAATTCATAATTTTTTTCCATATTCATTTCGGAAAAAACGCTCGAACAGGTCGATTTCTAAAAACGGTAAGCCATTTTTTCATGACACGTGTCATATTCTACCGTCAACCCCCTAACCCCAAGCCACCCTTAGTATTTTTTCTTCAAATGGCACCCGGCAAATGGGTGGCTTGGGGTTAGAGGGTTGACGGTAGAACATGACACGTGTCATGGAAAAACGGCTTACCGTTTTTAGAAATCGACCTGTTCGAGCGTTTTTTCCGAAATAAATATGGAAAAAAAATATGAATTTTATTCCGGACTCTTAAGTAAAACTGGGGTTCCTCAAAACTTCATGGTGAAGCGTCCGATCTAATTTTCAATGGTAGATCTGAATAGAGTTTTTGACAAGCTTTCCAACGAGTCCCCACAAGCCATAGGGTGCCATTTGAAAAAAAATACTAAGGGTGGCTTGGGGCTAGGGGGTTGACGGTAGAGCATGACACGTGTCATGAAAAAACGGCCTACAGTTTTTAGAAAGCGACCTGTTTGAGCGTTTTTTTTCCGAAATAAATATGGAAAAAAAATATGATTTTTATTCCGGACTTTTGAATAACCCTGTATATTAAATGGGCTGCAGGTTTTTTCTATGTTTTGTCATTTCCAGCCTGCTGTAGTCTGAGCCTGACAGGTTATAACTTTTACGTTGGTTTGCATCTTAGTTTCTGTTGTGTTTTGTTTAAGTAATTTTGGTTGAAATTTTGAAAAAAAATATTTAATTTTGAGAATGTCTCTAGGCTCGAACTAAAGTACCGACCTCCTTGTAGCTTTCGAAAGAAACCTGAATGGTAAATTTCTTTTAAGGAATAAGTCCGCTGGAATTCTGGCCAAATCAGTCAAATCACTTGAACTTACTTGAACCGGCTTGCGTCTGGAAATCCGATTGTATCAGAACCAATCCGGTTCAAGTAGATTCGGGTGATTTGACCAGGAGACGCTTAAAAATAACGCCACCCACCCGCCGTGTTAGTAAGCCACGGTCTTGAGATAACCGTTGGCCTACTAGATATTATACAACGGTACTACACAATGGTACTACCGAGGGTACTACTGGGCTGCTATGGGCTGCTCCATGGCTATGCCACTCTTTTGGCGCTACAAAAAATTTGATGTATGTAATACAGTGATCTTGAGATAGGGCACTAGAACAGTACTAAGACCTTTGACTACTACGATGGTATACGGAATCTTTTAAAAAGCCCGCAAATAAATCAAAAATTTCAACTTCAACAGTCAAATGGTCCTTCAGACTCTTCTAGTTTCGTTGTTTCAAAATATTTTAGTGAACTGTTGGTGGCAGAATTTCGGGAAAGAAATATCAACCACTGGATGTGTATAGAATTTCCATTTACTATGGAGTTAGCAGGGACTCATCCTCTGTAGTAAATGGAAATCTAGTACACACCCAGTGATCAATATTTCTCTCCCACAATTCTGCAGAAGTTTCGTAAAATCTCTTGAAATAACGAAACTAGAAATGTTCGAAGTCGAAGGACCACCCTTCATAACTATAACTCAAAAAATAAAAGTCAAGAGTTTTCTATGTTTTGTTTTGTGGGCTCCATAAAAAATTCCATCATACCGTAGTAAATACTGTTCTGGGTTCTGGTGCGCCATTTCGAGATCACTCTTAGTTGACTTATCGTCCTCAAATGCAATAGGTATATGTCGAGCTAAAATGAATAAGATTCGAGTAGCGAAAGAACGAAGTCAATAATTGATATGTTGAACGTTGAACCGTTTGGAAGGTACTGAAGATTTAGCTACCGAAAACAAGAAAAAACGAAAAGTAACGAACGAAAAAAACCCACAAATATAGCTTCCGCTACTTCATATGGTGAGACTTGAAAATGTGAGTCTGTCTTCATGACCATTATCAAGATCTTGCAAGAGGATGCGACTACTCCACGGCAATTTAGCCACGTGAAAAAATCCATTGATGCGCACTACTGATAACATGTGGTATTGATTTTGGAGTACCTATGTTGAGCCGATAAGAATCATTTGTGCAAAAACACGGGACATAGGCCAGGTATTACGATAGAATACAGGAAGTTACACAAAATTACAAAAATATTTCGAGATTTGGAAATCGAGCGACTTTCGTAAAGGTGCCTTACCTTAAGTCATCTGTTTCATTTCATTACCGACCTTGATAATATTATCTTGAAATTTTTTTATTGGTACTACCGTACTTTTATAGTTTCAAATTACCAATTGCTGAATTTTGGGTAAACGCCAGGTGTAAGTATTGCTACATTTCTTTTGAAGTGTATAAATGTACTATGCAATTCATTTAATCCTCCAAACAAAAGGTCTAAGTCAACACACTAATCTTTCCAAGATTAATTGCCAACGAAAGTGCACTAAGCCATAGTGAGCCAAAAAAATCAGCGGCACCCCGTCGGCAAACTAGATATACTTTTATATTTGTACATGCATGGTTCACATCTAAATTCGCAAGAATGTCATGATCCGTCCGTAGAATGTCAAGGCCACCGTGTCTTGAGTTCACTCCTCAAAGTCATCTTTTTGCAGTGCAATAAACGAAAGTATATCCAGTTATGTTGGATGTTTTTTTTTGTTCAAATCTTTTCCAATCGTATTTCAAATGGAATGAAAATTTAACCTTCCAAATTTGGCAACTTGACATGTTTACCAGAGTGGTACCTTCTGGTACATTGTACTGCCGGTGTTAACCTTCACCTTTTGCAAGGATGAAGACTTGAGCGGTTCTGATCTGCCGGTACCGGTCGGTGGTAAAAATCATACACGCTGCACTTTCGCCTTCTGAAATTCGCGCATAAACATTATTATGGCAAGGTTCTTTTTTTCTGTCTCCAAAAGTCAAGTCTTCACCGCTCACGACGGTAATGGTTGTTGAGGACCATAACGCACTTATACTTACCTATACCTATTTCAAATAGATATTCAACATAATTTTGCAATTGAACATCATTATTTCATTTAGTGACGGACTGACGGTCTAATTTTTATCTACCTATTCAAAATTATTCTTGTTTGAAAATAACGATAATGGGCAAATAATGGATTATGGATGCACCTGAGTGGTGTCGGTTGAAAAATGCTCGGAAAAATGTATAATTTTTATGAAAGGCGTTGAGCAACTGCATGAAACCCGATATTGGATTTACGATCCATCTATTATTTGATTTTTGTTCTTATCGCATACATTTTTTCGACACCACACCCACACCATCTACATCACAGGTTGTAGAAAATTGTAGGTATTTTATTTTTCAATTATTTTGAAATCTACTACAAAAATTGTCCAAGTGAGGTTTTTCCTTTCCAAATCATTATAGCGTGAGATAAAAATTACCTATCTTATCTAAATTATATCTTGCTTAAAATGACAAAATTGGCCATCTGCACCATAGTTACGACATCAGGGCCGCCCTCCACATGAAGGGGGGGGGGGGGGACATTCAACAGGGGGGAATTCTCTTGTGATCAACCTGTATAGGCAGCGTCGGACTGGCAAATTTTGGCCTACCGGGCAAAGAATGAAAGTGGCCTCGAAACCGAAGGAGGAGTCAAAGGGGCCCGCCCCCCAGTTAGCGCCGCAGGCGACTTTTTTCAAATAATAATAATAATAAGGCCAATAACAAAAAAAAGACTCTGACCAAATTGTCTATAGATTTCTGCAAACTCAAAACTTTTGCTTGAAATACACCACGATAATGAAAACAACGGAGGAAAGAAAAATATTTATTATTGTTACGTATTTCGCGTACGAGTTTGAATATAAATGAGACGATCGTTTTAAAACACACACTGTTTATTACTGCGTACTACAATAAATACACGCCAACAATTATTTACTTGGGAATATCGCTGTGATTACTATTCGCTTTTGATAGGCTCGCTACCACCTCGCATTTCATTGCATAACTGCTCGTGAGGCGACGATTGATGTCTTATATAGGCCCGACTGATTCATCTCGAATGTTCCATGCATTTTCCAGCAGTTTCCACAGTGACCCGACATACGGTTTCCATACGACTCTCGAAAAATCTTGCACATTACTCGTATAATTCTGCCGTGCACTAGAACCGGCGCCTCCGCCAAAATGGACTGATGTAGCTTGACCCACTGCTGAGGTCTCCATACAGTTGTACGGGAAAAAGCCTACACGCGCGCTCCGAAACACACCAGAACGCTCCACACTAGTACATTGCGATCTAATGGGAAGATTCGCGTGTTATCCAGAATCGCCGCTCGTAACATTAGCCCAGGAATTACAGAAATAATAGCGAACAAAAATGAAACCCAGCCGGATTTTTGCATATAAGTTCATCAACAGTTTTGATTTCAAAGATTGATCTACTTGCGAATTTGTCGATGATTTCTGCATGTGGCTAAAGATGTAAATTCTACATAGATGGTAAAGGAAGAGCACGACTAGATGGCAGATGAAACAAACCAACTGCGAGAGCAGCGGGAGCCTCACACATATACAATCTTGGCATTCCACGACTATCACAAACAAAAGTGGACCAGACCAGATACAAAATTGAAAATTGGGGATTTAAAAAAAAGCATCAGTGCAAGTGCAAATTTTTTCAAATGTGGACAATTTGGCCTCCAAACTGGGGATTGGCCTACCGGGCATTTGCCCGGCTGCCCGGTGGACCAGTCCGACACTGTGTATAGGGGTTCTATGCGAGTGTACGCTGTATCTCTACTATCTTTAATAAAAGCTTTTCCTTTACGGTAAATTGAAAAACTTTCCTTCACTAAAATTCCCCCATGATTTTCGAATTTGTCTAGTAGGTACTAAGGTACTTACCTATAATTTGTCATTTCATGATAAGTAGGTATACAGGGTGTCGCAAAATAAGCAGAAAATAAGTTCAGGGCAGTTTAGACGAATACTTCAAAAGTGCCAGGGAAAAAGGTTGTCATTAGGTACGTCAATCATGGAAGAAATTAGGCCAACGTGGCAATCCACCCAGAGTAGTGTCTAAAATGAGAGAGGAGGGCGTAGCGTGTAAGTAGTAGGCCGCTCCAGTCGGGTGATAACTTGACTGCAGCAACGCTGACCGCTGCCAAGAGTTGGATGGGAGACGAGACGTCTTTCATCTGATTCGAAGCCGGTCTGACTTCTCCTCAGGTGGTCTTAGGCAAACTCCCCAAGTATACATGGCTCCAGCCAGCCGTACGGCAATGTGTAGAGGAAAACCAGCAGCGTGGTCGGGAGGCTGACAAAATCAGGAGTACCGAATCAGGGAGCTTGGATGTATCGGACATCCGCACCTGTGGTTCGGGGGTGAAATACGGAGTCTAGGTCAACCGTGCGCTTGTCGGCCGTAGTGCTTGGATGGACCGACCATCAAATATCCAGGCATCACATTGCGGATCGGTGAGTCCGGCTGGTCTGGGAGAGGGGTACAATGGGCCCAATAATGAGGCCTACGTGCCAGGTGAAACTATGTTCCACCAACTCCCCAAATGGAATCCAGATCCAGTGCCTAAAATGAGAAATTGAAATAAAATGCGGATAATCCATTTAGTTTCTTGTTCTTCTCCCTTTTAGTTATGGGACCAAGAAACGAACAGGGGGGTGCTGGGTCGGTAAGAAGGTTAGTATGCTGGGTGGGTAAGAAGTGGTATCGATAAAATAAAGGGAGTAGAACAAGTACCTAATGCGCAAAGAAAAAGTCGAGAACAGTAACAGTGGCGGATAGTAAATGTTAGGTTAACTATGAATGCTATCATCATAATGAGACGTACCGCTGACATTTTTGACAGTAGCCGTACTCTGTGGCGTAATAATAGCTGTATTCCTTTTACACGAAATCTCAGATAATCTCACCTCAGTTAGAGAGAGAAAGAGCGAAAATTGCATGAGAGGGAGAGAGACACAAATAGCAATTGAAGTGAGAATTCTCAGTTCAGATGATAAAAGGAACGCAGCTAATGTGAGCTCCCAATGTGCGAATGGTGAAGTGAATTGCGATAGAGAAAATAATCCAACGGAATTTGGATGAAATTCTAGGTATCCGAATGTTATTCTCGCAACGCCCGTATCGAGATCGTAAGGCAAATGTGATGTATTTCCTTATTGTGAAATGTTTCGTTGAGAGAGACGTGTATAGCCCAGTCATTATAGGCTTGGAGGTGACGAAAATTCTGAAGCTGCAAATTGACGACATTATTTGGAAAGAGCTTTGAGGTTTCTCAGAAAAATTGGAATTTTCACAGAAAGTCTATTTTTTTATGTGTAATTTTTTTTAAATTTTTTGTTCAACCATTATGGAAGATGCTGCGAATTTGTTCCAATCTTTCTCTCAAATTCCAACTCCTCATCCGAAAGGGACATCGCGAAAGGAACAAGGCGTCTCGCACATAAATTTTCATATCCGTTCCTTGCTACTCGTCGGAAAAGTTTTCGGGCGACACAATCGATTTTTCCACATCACTATGCCCTCAGTTTGTACTACCATTGTGGCCAAAAATTTCCGAATGGTCCTTCCATCTAGTATTTTATAGCTTCAGAATGGATGCTTGATCACACTAACAATCCACGTTTCCCGAAAGGCTTCTGCGCATACCTGTGGAAGTAGGACGTTGCCATATCTATATCACGACAACAAGTTGACAACATTGTAATACGGTGTGCGTGTGTAATGTCACGCAAATTTCAGCTGACAGCGCTCAACGTCGATTTGACGTTTCGACAGATCTAACCAAATAACGCTCTTGTTTCGTCGATCGCCTTGCAGCTCGTTGTGTTTCGTATCACCTGAATCTTTTCTGCGTCTTTCTGCCATACGGCACGTAACATTTCATTCTGAACAATATAAAATGTTGAATGGTTAGGAGGTTATGTTTGTTGTTTGTTTACATTTCAATTATTGATTAACAGTTGCCTTTGACAGTGACACTTCGTGCGTCAAAATTGAAATTACCGCGCTCTGCAGGTATGCGTTCTCATGTATGCGCTGAAGTGATGTACGTGATGGTAAACGTGGATTAGGGCCATTAACTATAACTTTATAGTCACTGTGAGTAAAACTTTAACTAAATACAAGGAAGAATTTTTTGACTGAGATACTACGTACATAATGTACTTCCATAAATAGGCAGTTAGGTACATGGTTTGAAAAGTACAACTGGCAACTGGCTCATCTGATTGGTTTTCCACTGGACAGTCCAGTGCGCCCTTTCTTACCCTCGTCGGCAGAAGAACTTGTGGCGGCTCTCACATGGGCATGTGGCGGAGGAACTGTTCTCTCCTTGGTAGCTTAGTGGTAGAGTACCCATCCGGCAAATGGAAGACGCGGGTTCGATTCCCGCTCAGGGCAGACACTTGCCCTGGGCCTGAGGAGAGACACTCATCAGTAGCTCTCTTATTGGTCTATACTTGCGCTCAGTATAGCACAGGTGCGCACTGAATTGGCCAGTGGATAGCTCTATTCGTGGATAACTATGCTATAAGCTTACATGGGGTAGCGAACTGACCCACCCTCATACACATTATCCCAGACCGAAGCTAGTGAAGGACTTTCGCCACGTAATTTAAATTCTTTTTTATTCCAGGAATTTTTGCGTATTTGAACTACTTGACTCCGAAGAAGAGGAGCGAAATCCTCGAACTTCTAATAACTGGTCTGAAGCGGTTGGAATACCGTGGATATGACTCTGCAGGAGTTGCTATTGACTCTGCGGACGCCAAGAACATGGCCCTCATCAAGAAAACGGGAAAAGTGGCCTTATTGGAAGAAGAAATAAAATCAAGTAAGTTCATTAGCTTCTCGGCTACTATTTAAATAATTTGGCAGGTATGCTCTGGTCTACCAACAGAAAAAAAATAGTAAACGCATGAACAGTGCATGGTGCACGACGCTATGAGTCCTTTTGGTTGGTGGATCAGAGTATTGCTTTACCTCGACTCCGTGGATGTAACCTTTGGCAAAATATCGTATTTCAGTAGGTGGGATCTTTCTAGTTTCTATTGTTTTTTTCGATGCTTTCTGTTGCTTTTCTAATTTATGACGGTTTTAAATGTTGTGCGACGTTGCGTTACCTTTAAAATTCAGTTCACGAAAAGCCGCATTGTTGGAAGTCCGATAGTAAGTTGCGTTTTTCTTTCAGGAGCCACCGAACTGGACATGGACGGCATAGAAGAGGTCCACTGTGGTATCGCCCACACCCGTTGGGCCACCCACGGTCCCCCCAGTGAACTGAATTCCCATCCCCAACGCTCCGACAATTCACACGGTTTCGTCGTGGTCCACAACGGAATCGTCACCAACTATAAAGAAGTCAAGGTGTTCCTCCAGAAAAAGGGTTACAGCTTTGAAAGCGAAACTGATACTGAAATCATCGCGAAATTGATACACCACTTCTACAGTCAGCATCCTAGCTATTCATTCAGAGAACTCGTCGAAACTACCGTCCAACAATTGGTAATGTTTCTAAGAATATTCAGACAGACAGTTCGGAAGAAATTTGACATGATGTTTCTTTAGGAAGGAGCTTTCGCTCTTTGCTTCAAATCGAAACACTTTCCTGGCGAATGTGTTGCTACGCGCAGAGGTTCTCCTTTGTTGGTTGGTATAAAAACAAAAACCAGGTTGGCTACCGACCATGTTCCAATTATGTACGGCAAGGGTGAGATTTTTTTATATTAGTAATTAGTAAATCAATGTATAGATTTCTTAGTAGCTACCTATCGTTTACATAAAATCACTCTTAGCTTAGATAGGTGTGAATAGCTTAATTAAACTGGGAGGTAGGTGTTCTTAATTCTAAGCTTTGCATGGCCATAATGCGCTCATCGATTTTTAAAGGTTCATGAAATACCGATTGTTCAAAAAAATATAGGACTTCATAACATTTTCTGCATTTGTTCTGATGGCGGCTCTACAGCCAGAGTACAGGAAGAGATTTGTAAGATTCGTTCGCCATTATTCTGAATGGGTATGAATGAAGTGACAGCCAATTTTTTGACCATGAAACACAAATCCATCACGTCTTCCTGCATTCTGCTTACAGCAACAGACCAATTACCAAGAAGTTACAAGTCGAAAGCAAAGTCGCTTTTTGAACTTTTATCATCAAGTTTATAATGTAATACGAAGCTTCTGAGCATCCAACTTCGGTGTTTGAGTGACAATACTACTTAATATTTGAATTTAAACGCTTTAAAATTACTAATTTATAAATTCTAAATGCATCAAATTATGTTTTTGAATAATTGTACCTTATATCTGCCTGCATAATTTTTGTACGGTAAAAAATATCATGTTTCACCGTTTCATGTTACGCAACAAAAAATCCTTTTATCTATACACCTGCATTTTTATCATTCACACTTTTAATTTTCGAGCGCAAAGATAACACCCTTTTCAAATTAGGTGTCGGGTTACTTACTACTGCGGGATCCTGTTGCACTAAAATTAAGTGGTGGATAGCGGATAACACGTCCCTAGCTTGCATTCATCTAATTCTTCGTACTTTTTTTGGTGAGGTCTTGTAGTAACAGTAGTTGTAAAATAGACTAATACTAGAAGCCTGTTAGTTGCAAACCAGTACTGACTTTTTTGTGATTGTGTTATAGTGCATTTTTAACCATTATTAATTTATTTGTTATTTTCCCAATTTCATTCTCTTCTCTATGGACATTGGTCAAAATAGATGACGTCCCAAAATCACCTACAGGTATATGAAATTATGCTAATTAACATGCTTTTCAGAATTTTGTTTTTATTAATAATCGAGGAGGCTTGTCGTGTTTCAACTTTTGTTTTTACTTACTGCGTTATACAGGGTGACCCAACGAAAACCAACGGACAGGTTTTCGGTCATTTGACCTCGTTTAAAAAGAGCTCTATAGGTTGACTTTTTTCAAAGAAGACGTTCAGGTGCTATTAATTCAATTCCTTCTAAAATTTTAAATGACAATGGGGTTGAGCGACGCACCATTTGGAAGCTCTTTCAGTATCTTTACGGCGCAGCGGTTATATTTTTTCCGAAGAGGTTGTCATCCCGACAGTGGGGATGGAACATCACGGTTGACTTAGTAGCACTAAAATATCCCATTTAAAAATAAAATCGACCTGTTCGCGGTTTTTTCGAAAAAAAAAGAACGAAAGTGCACGAAAACCGTCTGTTGGGTCTTCGTTGGCCCACATTGTAAAATTATTGTGTTTATTACGTTTATTGAAACACAATTTGAAACACGATAAATTTGTATATTTTTATATTGTTTATGTACAATTTTGTTTTTGATTCGAACGGTCCTTGTTGCTTTTTTGTTTTTATTCGTTCAACGTCGATATCGAATCAGCTTTACATGACCTAAATTATTATTGTTTATAGTACCTACATGACTTCTTATAGCAGTATGACTCCAGTAATTATTAAAGGCAACAACAAAGGTTCCCTTAGACCACCAGTGTTACTGCCTTTTCGCTAAGTCTCTATTTATTTCAAGACTCATTTCTACTTATCTACTAGAAATAAAATCCATACGCTATAAAAATACTTCAATGATTAAATTCGCGAGTTTGATTACTACAACAAGTGATTCGTTCAAGGAATTTCACAGTAAAATGTAAAACGTCATGTTAAGTTGAATACCGACGCTTGTTTTGATTTGTTACATACAAAATCTGAACGTTTCTTTTTCCTCTGTTTTAATCTTGGGATCCGTGCAGAAGCTGATACCAATTCAGGTAGAAAATTTGTTGATTGTCTTTATTTAATATTTAACACCGGCTTTTGGCTTACTTCCATTAATTCCAATCCATAGTTTTGTTTTTATATGCTTCGTTGGAACTTGGTGGAGGATTTTACAGTAAGTACGGGGTAGGTAAGTAAATGATTGCATCTTGTTGTATCTGGGGTGTCTGTGGTCCTTCCAGTTAAGGTGTTGGTGCGATGCAGTACCAATTTAGTTTAAATTAATTGCATGCTCTTGTAACTTTTTTATGATACTCTTTCCTGGCGACTTACTTTCTGACGAGTGAAATATTTTAGAGCACAGACCTCATGGACGCACTGACTACCCTGTACTGCCTAGATCTGATTCCACATCAGAGTTTGAACCACTGGAAGACAAGCAAGTTGAATACTTCTTTGCATCTGACGCTTCCGCCATTATTGAGCACACGAACAGGGTTATTTATTTTGAGGCAAGTTTATTTTTTAATTTCTACAGAGAGCTTTTTTTATTATGGCATTTGAAATGACGATCAGGTTTAATTTTTCAGGATGATGACGTAGCTGCCGTTAAGAGTGGTTCATTGAGCATTCACAGACTAAGACGTCTTGGAGATGATCCTCATTCCCGCGAGATCTGCACCGTAAAAATGGAACTGCAGCAAATCATGAAAGGCAACTACGATTATTTCATGCAAAAAGAAATTTTCGAACAGCCGGAGTCTGTTATTAATACTATGAGAGGACGTATGAACTTCGAAACAGGGGTAAGTTGTCGTAGCGGGGAGGGATTGAATAATCGTTCTTTTTCACACAGTTCAAACATCCTCGTTTATTCATACTCGCCTTTTCTTTTCAAAATTTTATTGGAGAAATTGGAGAAATGGTAGGCAAATAAATAACTATCAAGATAAAAACCACGCAAATTAAAATTTATTTTATGAGAGAGATAAAAAACTGGCATAAATAAGTTCCCGTACCCCTGGACAAGCCTGTAGTTTGCTGAAGTCAACTGACTGAAACTGGCCATTTTTTGTTTTGCAGACTGTGACATTGGGCGGCATCAAAGACTACATTCCAGAAATAAAGCGCTGCAGAAGGTTGATGATGATCGGCTGCGGTACCAGTTACCACAGTGCCATCGCCACTCGCCAGCTTCTGGAAGAATTGACTGAACTACCGGTGATGGTAGAACTCGCTAGCGACTTCTTGGACCGCACGACTCCCGTCTTCAGAGACGACGTGTGCTTTTTCATTTCCCAGTCGGGAGAGACCGCCGACACGTTGATGGCTTTGCGGTACTGCAAGCAGCGAGGTGCTCTGATCGTGGGTATCACCAACACCGTGGGCAGTTCCATTTGCCGCGAGTCCCATTGCGGCGTCCACATCAACGCCGGCCCAGAAATTGGCGTGGCATCCACCAAGGCCTACACCAGCCAGTTCATTTCGCTGGTGATGTTCGCTTTGGTTATGAGTGAGGACAGGCTTTCTCAGAGAGGCAGGCGGAAGGAGATCATCGACGGTTTGGGCAAGCTGCAGCAGCAGATTAGGGCAGTGCTACAGCTGGACGAAAGGGTCAAAGCGCTGGCTCAGGACCTGTACAAGAAGAAGTCTCTGCTCATCATGGGCAGGGGTTACAACTTCGCCACTTGTCTGGAAGGTGCCTTGGTAAGTTATTTATTCACTAAAAACTTCTGTGCGCCTACGACACATTTCAACATTTAAACAAAAACTTCTTGAACCATGGAAGCGTGAAAATCGCTTGGAGGAAAGTAAGTGAACGAAAACGTCGTGGACGCTTTGCCGTTGTCTACCGTAAGAGTATTCTCAATTTTTTAACTACCTACCGATGCCATGCTCAAGTAATACTTCATATAGGAGTCGTCCTTTTCGCAACAGTTTCTTGAGTTGTGCAGTTAAGCCACGTTTAGAAAAAGGCGCGAGTCACTACACTGAAAAACAATACATCCCCAAGGAAATTTTTGATGAAGGGGACATTTTCATCTCTAACCATACTCTCGTGCTCTCTGGCGATATAAAACTCAGCGTAAGCCTGGGTGTAAGCTCTCATTGAAGTTGGACGGTACCTACGTACCTATAGTACCGTAGTGCCGTACCACTTCACCACTGAGGATAAGCCATGTGAATGGCCAGACCACGAATACCAACTGATAAGTCCAAAGTCCCCGATTGGCAAACGGCGCCACAAGCGCCCCCTACATGCAATCGCCCCATTATGGAACACTGGGTGGTTTCCACTTATCCCCAAGTTTGGTACACCTGCCATTTACGCATGTGCGGGTGCCAAACGGTGCTTTCCATCTCCGTGTTCTTACCCGCGGTTCTGTGCAATTCATTGGATCACCTGAAATTTTGTGCCATACATGTTCCGTCTGGTGGTATTTCTACCGTCTAGTTGGAAAGTGCCCAATAAATACGATACATCGACGGCAACGTGAGAAAATTTTTTCAGCAATTTGAATGAATATGATGAAGTTGTACCGATAGGTCTATCGTCTAGGATCTAGAAACTGCCGTTAGTGCTGCGATGACCACTTCAGCGGGTACCTACTTATCGCGTGAAACTATAGAATTAGGATGGGCAATGCCCATGGATAGCCTGGATTTCCTGGGACATTAAATAGAAGCATGGTAACGCACAAAAGATCTTATAGGTCGCAGTGCAGAAAGGATCCTCCATGGACCAAACGACTACTTCTTATCTACATGGATAGCCCACCAAAAACAATTTGACGCTCCGAGTCCAATATATGTAGTGGAGCAGAAGGATTAGGTAGCTATCGTTAAGTTGCTGGAACTCCGATATGGGGACCATCGCGGACAGCAGGTTCACCAAACACAGTTTTGGTCAACGACGCAAAGAAGAAGAGGAAGCCACAGGAATTTGATGCTGATGTCAAGAGGCTAGTTCTTCTAGCGTAAGTCCTCAACGTACTCAGTCCATATCTCTGCTGCTGGGAGCTGCTGATCGAGACCAGGAATCAGTCATGACAATTCAAACGATCTTTCCCGAAGGCCATGCAGAGACGATTACAAGCAGTGCAAGAAACGTGGGTCAGCATAATGCAGTACAGGTCGAGGCACTCTGTTGAGATTTCATAGAGCTGGGCCACAGCTGCGGTGCAAGAGAAGCAACGAGAACACTGCTTCTGCTATTGGCTTGCTGGCGAAAAAAAAGACCTTGGACAGAACATACTGGAATGGGCAAATTTTTAATGAGAAGGACCAACATTTAAGGCTTTCTGGGCCAAATAGAACTCCTTGAGGATAGAGAACGGGATATTGGAAAGAGTATGGAAAAGCCTGGATATGAAAAGCAGGAAGTGTCGCAATTGGTGCTTCTCAAAAAATGAGTGAGGCAGGTCTTCAGAAAGGTGCATAACGACGCTGCCGAAGGACATCTTGGAGTCAATAACGACGTTGGCAAAAATACGCGAGAGGTTCTACTTGCTGAACTGTCGAAACAATGTGAAAACCTGGTTTCGACCAAGAACTCGTAACCGAAGAAAGCTAAAGACGTATAACGTGGGTGCACCCTCTGAACACATCGCCATCGACGTGGCCGGATCGCTTCCTACGAAAAACGATTAAAACAACCACATCCTAGTTGTCATGGACCAATTCGGCTAGTGTGGCCGGAAATACAAGCCCTGCTTAACAGGAAGCTGTAACCCTAGCATGGATGCAGGCCCACATCCTGATCAGTCGAATCGGAGTGCAACTGGGGTTAATGCGCTCCGACCATTGGCGGAATTTCAAATATAATGTATTCCAAGACATCTCTGCTTGTAATACAGAAGACTCGAACGACTTCTCTTCACACACGCTCTGGTGGAACAAGGAGCGGTTCAACAGAACGATTGGAACAATACCTGTCAAAGGTCGTCGACGAACATCAGCGAGCTTGGGGTGCTAACAGTGCTAACACTGCTAACCTCAGTTATTCGTAACAGCTTATCGAACTGCCGTCATGTTTCAATGAGAAAATGTCCGGCACTTTAGTCCGGTGGACTAGCGCCAAATATTGCCCAAACTATGCATTTTATGACTACGGAACAATTTTTTGCAGGCATGTTCAGGAACCCTTCCTCTATCATTTGAGAAGTGCTGCCAAGCAATTTTTCAATGTGGGGGGCCAGGGGGGCCCCTTTTTTGACAACTTGAATCGTTTTTTGTCGATAAAATCCGTGATAAAAAGGCTATAAAAAAACTTCAACGGATTATTGAAGAGCAACTCAAAATGTCACTTATGTGTGATAAGGCTTATTACAGGGTGAACAGGTTCCGAGAAAGATGACTTTCCGTCAACATGCAATATGATGAAGAAAAAATTGCGCCAAAGACCTTTAGTTTCGTCATTGAAAGATGCCGATTGGCATATTTGTTGATCATACGTACCTAAAATGGTTGAGAAGCGTACCCAACTGCGTCATTGGAGCCGGAGCTATTTACAGGGTGGAAGAGAAAAATATTTTTGCTATTATTTATTTCAAAAACCAAGATAGATAAAGTGATCGAAATTTGGGAATTGATGCTTCATTCAATGCGTGTGAAGACACAACAAACCGTTTTGAAATATCTTGAAGCGTTCCTGAAATATTTTGGAAAAACTGAAGAATATCATGAAAATTTTACTTTCTACTTTGATTTCGTATTTTCCATTATATAGAAGTGTATACTTCAATTTAACAACAAATTAGGGTGAAAACTAAACAGCCACATCACTCACCGGCATCAATCATGTATGCGTCAATGCGTCATATACAGGGTGTAAGAAAAAATGGTTGTTTTCTTTGCTGTAATAGAAAAATCAAGACAAAGAAAGTGAAAAATTAGAGAGGTAAGAAATTTCCGGGGAAACAAACCAAGCCAAGACACCTGATAAGGTAAATTACTGACGTGAATGTGTAATCCACGCGTTTTTTTGCTTGTTTTTTCATATACAGCAAAAAAAACAACAATTTTTTCTTACACCCTGTATACAACGCATACATGATTGATGCCGGTGATGGTGCTGTTTAGTTTCAACCATAATTTGTTGTATATTGGTGTATATTGTGAAATTTGTTGCATAACTTGAGGATATACATCTGTATAATGGAAAATACGAAATAAAAGTAGAAAGTAAAATTTTGATGATATTCTTCAGTTTTTTAAAAATATTTCAGGAACGCTTCAAGATATTTCGAAACGGTTTGTTGTGTCTTCACATGCATTGAATGAAACATCAATTCCTTAATTTTGTTCACTTTATCTATCTTGGTTTTTGAAATAAATGAAAACAAAAATATTTTCCTCTTCCACCCTGTATATAGCCCCGGCACTGTTGACGCTGTTGGGTGCCGTTCTCAACCAGTTCAGGTGGATATGATCAACAAATATGCCAATCGGCATTTTCCAATGACAAAGATGAAGGTCTTGGGCACAATATTTTCTTTATTATATTGCATGTTGACGGAAAGTCATTTTTTTTCGGAACCTGTTCACCCTGTAATAGTTTTTATTACACATAAGTGACCTTTCGAGTTGCTTTTTAATAATCCGTTGGAATTTTCTATTTAGCATTTTTATTACGGATTTAATCGACAAAAAACGATTTAAGTTGTCAAGAAAGGGCCCCCCTGACCCCCCACATTGGAAAATTGCTTGGCAGCACTTCTCAAATGATAGATGATGGCTTTCTGAACATGCTTGCAAAAAATTGTTCCGTAGTCATGAAATGCATAGTTATAACCCTAGTCCACCGGACTACTTGTGTTTTTTGACCGCGAACTTCGTCTTCTTTATGACTTGCAGTTTGGCAGACCTGATGAGAACGAACTGTTTCGGAGTACGTCGATGACCAAATGAAAATGCGATACGATTTGAAGGCCTATTCTGTAGGATTTCAAGCAGGTGTACAATCTCCAATGCAAGAAGAGAAGATCACCGCAGCTCCATTCGTTATGGGAAGGAGCTATACACCGTAGTTGAAGGGATCAATGACGTTGTATACCGGATAAAAAAAGACCCCAGCGTCAAGATGGAAGTTACTCATTTGAACAGACTCGCACGGTACTGAAATAACGAAGTGCCTGCTGGAACGAACCGGCTTAGGAGGGGAGCAGTATTACCAGGTATTACGAAGATCGCTGAATATCACAATGCGCCAATAAGATACACCTGCTATTATACCAAACACTCTGGCCTACTCTGTGCTCAAAAGCTGAAGTTGAAAGTTTTGAAATGTGACTGCTGAAACGCCAGTGTCTAAAAGGAGACTTCAAAAATATAGTTATTTTTCAAAATTTCAATGTGAGTGAGTCAATATGGCTCGCTATATGACCGCTGCTACCTTCTTAATATTGGCCATAGTGTCGGGTCAGTGTCTGAAGCTGACAAAGGACCACAGATTGAAATTCCCTCAAGTTGCGTTTGGCTCCATCTTCTTCAATTCTTTGCTTGGATTCATCATATGGGTTCAGGCGGATGTTGGATTTCGCTTTTGGAGAGCTTACAACATTTCAAATTTATGTGTGGTGGTCTTTTCGCTGCCATGCATCACGACTGTCGTATGGCTCCAAAACGGTTACAGATGGGAATATGCATACGCCCACTCGGTATTTGGCATAATCCCTCTCCTAGGACGCCTCGGTGATGGGCTATACAGCTACGAATTGGTGGATGTGATCGTTACCGTCAACATGATCTCGCTGGGGTACGTCTCTTACCTGGCCCGCAACACGTACGGAGTGGCAGCCGCTGTGGTGTATGCCGTCAACGAGTTGTCGGTCCTTGGAGACGATTTGGGTGGTTTATGGGTTCAAGACACAGTCAATTTGATGATGTGCGTTTATTCATACCTTGCTCTCCGAGCTATTGGTGGACACATGTGAGCGATAAGTGGTCGTTCTCAGAGCATAAAAATGTAAACAAGTGTCAATATATTTCTTCCATGTAAAAGCGCGATTGCTTGTTTTTCTTCTTGTCCCATCCATGAAACCAAGTGTAAACTGGTTCTTGAACATTTTCCAACAATTTGTTTTCCAACTTCCCGGGAATTTTCCGGTTGAAAATATAAACCGGCCTGGGTTATCGAGACCAGACTTAAATGATGGAACTTAAAGTGAAGCCTTAAGGTGGCCGGAATATTGGTCAAATAACACAGTTTTCTGTCAGTTCCAGTAACCTTATTCCCTGGAGGAAAATTACCATCCATGTCTCTTTTGGATGGTAATTGAGCGATATTAAGTGTGCTCCAGACGTGAAACGTAGTAGATTATTGTTGTGGTGGAACATAAAAATGGCAGAAACGCAATTAGGTGTTGTGAAGGTACCGATTTATTCACTTGATGGCCTCAACGGATTCTCGGTGTGTTGTGATGGGAAAAGAAATTCTCAAGTCACAGTTCCTCGTGCTGTGTGATCGGAAGCGGAGTGAATCCAGCACCAATTTAAATAATATAGACATATTTGGATTGCGTTTACAAACCAGCGCATTATATGAATCTCCTTTACAAGGTAACTGGTAATGTAATTAAAAGAAACAGCAGTCACCGTTCCTGTGAAATTGGAAAGTTCAAATGCACTTGCAAAGCAGGCGATAGTGGGACAAACAACTGCTTTTTCCGAAATACAAGCTAACTTAGAAATATATTTGTTAATACGCCTGGTTGTCATCGCAGAAATATTTAATGCCCGCTCTATGAAAATTCGCAGCAATCGCAACGCAACCACAACGCAGAGCGCAACGTTTCTGATTGGCTCTTAAGGTCTTCGCAAAGCCATCGCAACGACGCGAAAGGCTTGCGAGCCAATCAGAAATGCGTAATTTTATGGAGCGGCCTTAAAGGAGACCACAACGCAAAATACAAGTTGGTCTCAGATGAAAAAGTTGGAAAAACTAGAACGATTGCATAGGGTCTTGTAAATTTACTTATCTTGTGGCGGGCGCTGCGGTTATAATAAAGAACGACAATGACGTCAGAGGGGCAAATTTTCACGGGCTACCTATAGCTACTCACGGGAATATCTGTACCTTATTCCGTTGCCGATGAGACGACGACGGTTTCAAGCCTGCCATAATCATTACTGATTGTTTGAAGACAATGACGTTTGTCAAAACGACAACAGCAATAACAAGACCATGGGAACGTGATAGGTGAAAATCGGAGGTGGAAATCTAGGTAAAAACATCTTCCCAAGTGACGTCACGATAATATTTTCAAAACGTTTTATCGGCTGATCGAACTCGTATAGAAAACTTAGATTTGTTCCGTATACTCTTAAACTACCTTCCCCATAAGTTAGTCAGATAAAATATAGACTCGATTTTTGTGTTTCCTTTAAGAAAAAAGCCAAAGCTCCAAATGTTAAATTCATCTTCAGCTTCATAGAAACCATGGCGATTCTATCTGTATCACAGCGCTTGTGACTTTTTGTGCCTGGAAAATGTTTTGTCTTCATTTTTCCCCTTTCCACACCGCGACTCACTCGAAAACAACAATTTCTTCACCACTTTTTGTTATGATCTATCTTGCCACCTTCCATGATGCTGATGCCACTTCTTGCCAGTCGTACACGTGCCACTCTTATTCAAAAATGAAATGCTTTTGCAACCGACGATACGTAGTACATTCAAGATAGTGAAATGTGCGTAGCTCACATACTTTTTTAGAAAAAATTAACGCCTCGTCAAGTCAGATCGAGTCAATTGAAGTCACCAAACAGTGCAACGCTCATAAGAACTCACACAAATCTGCGATTGATGCGTGCGCGAACGTTTTTTACATGTTTGCCGTCAGGTGGCGTATTCGAGCTTGAAACTGGCCAATAGTCGGCGTGTTTCCACACCCTGACCTGTTAAGTTACGGCATTCGAGCCACCGCACCGTTTCAAATGTACGACCGACCCCGTTTGCTTCTACACAGGCGGCGATCGGTAATATCGCCCCCGCAAAATTGATGTGCGGCCCTTTTCGTGACGCCGCCGACGCCATGCCATGCATAGATATGCCATTAATCAGTAAATGGTCAATAACCATTCATGAACATTTCACTGACATTGACATTCGTCAGTTTTGTTTGCCGACCGGCGGCAAGGAACGTGAGCATGCGCTCTAGACCTCATGTAAAGACCTATTACTGCACTGTTGATAATAATTATCAATAAGCGTCATTTTGTGGTTCAGAACTCGTCAATAATTTGATTATTTTATTTCAGACAATTCATTTACACGCCCCGATTTCGGAATGTTCCAAATGTTTTGTTTTGATAATGAACATATTGAGCTATCGAACACTTAACACAGGATCAAAATCGGTCACGGTAAAAAACTCCGAAGTTGGGTGACCACAACATTATTAACAATTTGCCCCTCCCCCCATGTGAACTCCAGTTCAATAAAATCTTTTGAAATAACGAAACTTCAGTAAGGTCATAAACTAACTTCCTCAGGTTCGCGTGCAGTTGTCTTTTTTTTGGACAAGATTAATAAGGTCTCCTCTCCTATTCGCACATTCTGAAGCATGCCAACTTGAGGACGTCCGTACTTAATCACAGGTTAGAAAGAGTAGAAGGACCACCCACCCTTTGGCCCTTCACAACTTAAAAATTGGAGTCAGAGATTTTTTTTATTTTTTAATGGCTTTTTTAGTAATATCCGAGGAAAATTTCATACTTATACCATAGTACCTACTATCAAAATGCGATACTTTTGAGACACTCCGTATAAACATAATAACATGGTACGACAAATTTTAATATTGTTCTACTTTGCAGAAAGTGAAAGAACTGACTTACATGCATAGCGAAGGAATAATGGCCGGCGAATTGAAACACGGACCCCTGGCCCTCATTGACGAGGACATGCCCGTCATGATGATCATAGTGCGCGACCCCGTGTACACGAAATGCATGAATGCCTTACAGCAAGTGACGGCCAGGGAGGGACGACCGATCATCGTTTGCGAAGAAGGCGACGAGGAGACCATGGCGTTCGGCCTCAAGAACCTGGAAATCCCCAGGACCGTCGATTGCCTCCAGGGCGTCCTCACAGTCATTCCGATGCAGCTCCTCAGTTTCCACATTGCCGTACTGAGAGGCTGCAACGTCGACTGTCCGCGGAACTTGGCCAAGAGTGTTACTGTTGAATAGGATGGCTTGCCGTTCCTGAAGAATTACATTTATACAATAAGGTGTGGTTTCCGGTTGCATCATAGTATATCAGTGTAGCCCGTTCCATTAATTTATGAGTTAAAATATTTATTATTTGTATATAATCGAATGTTTAATAGAGAACTTTGGATTAAAAAAAGAAAGTAAGGGCAGTACCGCTATGCGAAAATATCATGTAATTGAGTAGAAAAAATCGACTGAGCGCTAGTTTTATGTAGATTTCTGAATTTCATATTAGCAAGTCTTTTTTCGCAATTTTTGTTGACCAGTAGGTATATAAAGTATTACTCAAAGTGATGTTTATGAAATTAATGGATGCTTTGATATTATCACTTACGTGTTATTTTTCACATGAAGTATAAACTTTTACATTGTACGAAAATTTTATTGAAGATTGTACATTCTATATTATTATTTTTTGATTCGTTTTGTACATGTATGTTAAATTTATTAACTTGTTCTGATGTATTTAAATCTTTTATTAGGTGACTGTAGATATGATGATAATTTTTTAATAAATTGAAAGTAAAATTTGGGGCAACGTTCATTTAATCTCGTTCTATTCTGAAGTAAGAACAATGGCTACGTTTACCATAGACACGTTTACACCGAATGACTCAAGCCGGACTGACCTACTGACCCAAATTCCTACACCTAAAATGGTCCTTTTCCAGCGTTTTTATCAGTAGACCAGCAGTCGACTTATTTTAAGGTATTGCCCAGATTTGGTCCATAATAATGGTCCTTCTCTGCCATCTTCTAACATGTAATATTTGATACTTGACCAGAGATAGGTAATAAGTACAATCTCGACAATCGGGAAGCATCAGATTGGTTGACAGCCAGCCAACTAAGTCTTATGCTCAGTTTATGATGAGCGATACCCGGCGGAGTGGAGCTGAGCTGAGCGATTTTTTTTTGTCTGGACCAATCCTATCCATTAATGATGTCACGTCCCCGCATCGTAATTGGCCTAGGCAAAAAAATCGCTCCGCTCCGCTCAGCTCAGCTCAAATCGCGGCAAAAAATCGCTCATCATAAACTCAGCTTAATTCAGATTTCTGCGGCTTGGACCAGTCCGGTACTGTTTGCACCATATTTTTGGGGATTTCGATTTGGTACAGACTAAATTTAAGTCGGTCCACGGCTAACAAGAGACTTGACCCAAGTTACTTGGTCCTTGTCTTGTCCGTGTCCGTGATGGGTTTACACCACGTGGACTAAATTTATTTGGGTCGAATTTAGTGCTTAGGTATCGCGGACCATGGCGTAAATGTAGCCAGTAAATATTTACCGGTTGATCATTTGAAAATGATTCACCCGTAATAATTCCCGAGTCCCGATTCTTGGTGCTTTTTCTATGGGCAAAAACAGGTCGACTCCGAGGTCGATTCTTATACACGGCGTCTCAGAAATATAGCATTTCGAGTCCAGAGCACCATATAAAATCCACTCAAGAACACGACAAAAATATCTAAAAAAATTCGTGACGTTTATATATTTTTGGAGGGGGAAACAAAGGGTCGTGGGACTTTGCTCTTCTCTATTTTCGTTCCCCTCACTGCGTTCGTCGCGTCAGACAAAAACAGTCGTACGACAAAATTCGTCCTATTAAACTCGTATAATAATATACTATTTTCGTGCTCTTGAGTGGATTCCGCATAATAACGCTGTGGACTTTGTATTGTAATGCGATACTTTTGAGACACCGGGCTACGGCTACGGCTGATAGCACCTGCAAACTTTTGAAGCGAAACTATCAGCGGCCAGCAGTCGTATCCTCCCAGCGCTCCAGCTTGTCACTTTATTTTTGCGCCAAAAAGTAATTCTACTGAAAATAAAAAGTGAAGGGGACACATTTGTGGAAAACAAGTCTAGAGCTCTAGAGTGGGACCAGGGCATAACTCTGCTCGGCAGGAGGCTAATTTATCATCATTCACCGGGATCCACGTATCATCAGCATAAATTATGGTTCTGAAACTAGATAGGTAACAAGAGAAATCATTATCAAATAAATAATAGAAAGCAAAGGTCCGATGAGGATGGATCCTTGAGGCACCCCCTGTGTAACCGACTCCACCGACTGTGACACTCTGTATTGAGGGAAGCATCTTCTATCTTCAGCCCCCTTCGTCCCCACCGACCCCTACTTTGAAATTTCAAATGGCACTACCTACTACTGAAGCTATCAGCAGCCATATCAGTCGTATCCTCCCAGCGCTCCAGCTTGTCACTTTATTTTTGCTCCAAAAAGTCATTCTACTGAAAATAAAAAGTGAACGAAATATAGATAATGCAACTCTTTGATCACATGTGCTACGCTAACAAGGGGAAATACAGCTCGGGAGCAGACAGATTTCGATTGTAGCGGAGGGCTGTAAGGACTGTGCCTGGTCTACCTTACCTTCTTCCCCTCTATATGATTGCATGCGTGTTTGATGTCTTTAAAAACCAAAATTTAATGGGTCGGGCAAGTCATGGATATGTACGCGCCATATGGGTCGGACCTTCCGAACCATATATCTATCTAAGGTCCGGATAAGGTTGAAACATGGTTGTTATCTTCAAGGTAAAAACATGTTTCGACGTAGGTATACATATATAAGTGACAACATTTCAATGTCTTTTCTAACTATATGCTCATGATGATGTCCTTTTTCTTCTGTGAAAAAATCAACCCGGTAGAATTAATCTTCTTAATCGCTGCCGGACATCACCTCCCGCCCCCGTGCTGATGATGAGCACAGAAGTGTCGTCAGCAAATTGCAAACTCTTTCATCCAGAACCGAACTCACCAAAGGTACCTAAGTCATTTGGTATACCTAGATTACTCAAGTAGAGTACCCAATGGTCCCAATATTGATCCTTGTGGAACTCTTCTTTTAGTCCTTTTCATTTAAAGAACATATTAGATTTTAGATGATGACCACCTCAGCTCTCTACGCCATCACATAGGTATTCCTAGATTACCTGAGTAGAGTAATGGTCCCAATATTGATCCTTGTGGAACCTCGCCTTTTCATTTAAAGAACATATTAGATTTCAGATAATGACCACCTCAGCTCTCTCCGCCACATATTGCATTTGATTTAGGTAATAGACAGCTAGCAAATAAGTTGAGTGTATTACCCCCCCCGGGGTTCCGCTATGTGCCGCGCAATATTCTTGATTAATTTAGTGGGGACTTCATCATCTCCCACCGAAGAGGTACCTACCTATCCTTCAATGATCCAATTACGCCAATGACCTCTTCCTCTACAACTGGCTCAAAAAGAGAGAGTTGTGGTTATATTTTACTCTACTCTACTCAGATAGCTACCATCAGTGATTTCAGGACACGCATTGATGAAATGATCGTCAACACTACCGCTAGTACCGTACCGCCTTGGCCGACTAGATACCTACTCTGTGCTCGATACAATAAGGTTTTTTTGTTTTCTAGAATGCTACCTTTATCTTTTTTATTTTTCCCTGTATATTGAATAACTAAACTCCAAATTGCTTTGTTCATATTCTTCGCATTGGATAAGTACCTATCTCTCACTTGTTGGCATTCTTTTAGCTGAACTTACAACCCATCATAACATTTGACTTTCAGGTCGTCATCACCAACACACAGCAGCCACCATAGGTCCCCACGGGCCTCGCGTATGAAGCAATGAGGTGGTAACCATCGATCGTCAGGCACTGCAACAACTGCCTCCACCGTACACAGTGGCGTATTTAGAGATTTGGGATGGGGGAGGGGGGGGGGGCAAGGTGATTTTTTTTTTAAATGAAGATATTAAAAAAAATACGCAAGAAGGTGTTTCCGGGGGGGGGGGGACAAATGACTCCATCCATCAATAAATCAATAAACAGCAAAGACTTGGACTAATAGTAATTATTGTGCAAGGGTAGAACGTTATTTATTACGTATTATACAACGAAATTAAGTATACATTTTTAAATTTTCAACATTATTGGAGCGCGCCTGTTCTTTTGCCGGTATACCTTCTTCTTCTTCTTATTATTATTATTATTATTATTATTACAGATCAATGGGGGAGGGGGGCACATGCCCCCATGCCACCCCCATAAATACGCCACTGACCGTACACCAGTGCTCGGTGAAGCAGAGCATCCTTGGCTTATTCGTCAGCTCACCAATATGTTCATGTTTCAAGATGGAACGTTATGATGCAACAACGTATATTGTTACGAAACTCTTTGGAAACCACAACGTGCGAATAAGACACAAACCTGCACAATTGGCGGATGCGCCGTGCTTCGATGGCTAACCGGATCCATGGCTAACCGTAATAGCTGATACTCGAGCTGAGGTCCCCACGGGATTTTCATAATGAACTCTTCGGTCTCTCCTGGCACATCGCTTGACATTTTTATCCTTCTCCTTGTATTCCTGAACTAGTTAGCTGGGAGCAGCACATCGGTCACTTGGCGGGACGCCTGAGCCGGAATATATTTGTACTTCGAACGTTGAGTCATTGTGTTTCGAGACCGACGCTCCGAATGGTCTACTTCGCTCTGTGTCAGTCATTGATGAGCTATGCCCTTTTGGTTTGGGGTCATGCAGCATCTACCACAAGAATATTTAGCCTTCAGCGAAGAGCTGTCAGAGTTGTGAACGGCCTCGGCTACCGCGATGATTGTCGAGATGCTTTCAGAGAGTGCGAAATTCTCACATTTCCATGTTTATATATTTACCAATGTCTTCTGTACATAAAGACACATGAGTCCAGGGCCGTTCCTAGGGGTTTGAGCGCCCGTGTGCAAAGCTTCTAGTCTGCGCCCCCCCCCCAATTCTATACTCGATCAAAAAAATTCAAGAATTCAGAATCCATGTCACTGTTTCATTTTTTTTCAAAAGTTATATAATAGCTGTATTACACTACAATATTTCTTGTACAATTTATTGAACAATCTGCCAAAATACTGTCAAAAAACAATGAACTTGATTGTTCCACTGACAGATTGTTCAAGAAATTTCACAAGAAATTGTGTAGTGTAATAACAGTCTTATAGCTGTATTACACTACACAATTTCTTGTACAACTTCTTGTACAATCTGTCAGTTAAACAATCAAGTTAATTGTTTTTTGACACTATGTTGGCAGATTGTACAAGAAATTGTGTAGTGTAATACAGCTATTACACTTCACCATTTCTTGTTCAATTTCTTGTACAATCTGTCAAATCAACAATCAAGTTAATTGTTTTTTGACACTATTTTGGCAGATGGTTCAAGAAATTGTGTAGTGTAATACAGCTATAATACAGCTTCAACAGACATAAATCTCACAAAAAAT
This sequence comes from Anaspis maculata, assembly GCA_949128115.1. Lineage (NCBI taxonomy): Eukaryota > Metazoa > Arthropoda > Insecta > Coleoptera > Scraptiidae > Anaspis > Anaspis maculata. Next base: position 42,712,649 of record OX421963.1, read on the forward strand.
AACAATTCAGTGAATGGATTGAAAAAAAAACATTATTATCCAGGATATCAATGAATCTGGGTTTTCAAACATATTTTTGCATGTTTTCTGGGAGCTTTTCATTATCTTTCAGGGATCACAAGTATGAATACCTACTATTACCGACACATGAAAGTGAACGACAGATGAATGACATTTTACACTTTTGTCCTGAGAATAAAGCTCAAGAGTTATCCAGATGCTGAAAGATGATCCATTGGCCTTGCTGTACGCATCTTGAATTCTCCAGCATGCAAACGACTCGCGCCTTGGAGAAAATTTTAAAAAATCATCCATCTGTGACATTCTGTCGTTCAGTTTTTTGTGTCGTTATTAGTAACTTTCTTCCAGCGAATCAGAAGGATTCGCATTCGTTAGCGAAGAACGTTCGCGATACGTTCGGTGATTCAGTCATTCGACACGTGAACCTTTCGTGTCGAACCGAAAACCAAATGAACGTTCGCGTGCTACTAGGGATGCATTTCTTTGCATTCTGTTCATTTTCCTCATCTGGGCCGAAGCTGGCTGTCATAGTTACCGTGGTCCGTGATTGTCTTTGTCTTGTGATACGGTTTTCAACGACTTGCTTACGCTACCATTTGCGTAACCGTATGCGGTTCCGTATCCGCTTGCGTCGACTATAAACTAAGCTTAACAGCGAAAAATTGCTTCGTATTGGTATAATTGGTGTTCATATCGGACGCTGAAGCGCCGCCCGGCTATAGCGGGGGGCGCAATGCGCCTTTTTGAATTTTTTTCAGTCGGTCGAATTTTTGCGCCCCTGGCAAAGTGCGCCCGCGTGCGTCGCACGCCTTGAACGCTCTGTTAGGAACGGCCCTGCATGAGTCTGACCTGACAAAACACTGTGATATGCATGACTATGCAACTAGAAATAATCATTCATATTTACTGAAATTTTGTAGATTAAAAAAGAGTCAAGGTAGTTGTAAGGTACCAGGGTTTGAAATTTTTTAATAAAATACTGCAAGCTCTGAGAAATCTACCATATGAATCTATCACTCCCTGAATTTAAAAAACAGATGAAAACGTTGCTAGTCACAAATGCTTTTTATTCTTTCAGTGAATATTTTGACTTTGTATTATTACTTTCCCGGCCCGTCCAAGGGAAAGTTATGTGATGATGCAGGATGCAGGAAAAACGTTCTGACACGATAGCTGCCGAACCGGTAGTCTGATCGACTTGAAATTTGATATACAGACAGGGTCTTGCTGTTAAATGAGCTGATTAGTTTTTGGCTGTCATTTGTCAAACGGAAATGTCACTATCAAAATATGACAGAAGCTATATCTCACAGAACTTGACTTGCAAGATGCCGTTTGAAAGCCCATAAAAAACTGTATTCAGAACAGTTAAAAATTGTGCTTTGTTTATCATCTGTCAAAAAATAAAAAATGTCAAAGTTCAAAACTTTACCATTCAATTATTCAAAATCTATCCGATGCATTGGGACCAAATTTGGCAGGAAGCAACAAAACATAACAGTCAAATTAAGTCTGCAGTTGCAATTTTCCACTATTTTTCCATCGGGCGTTATGAATTTTCAAAATTTCTCCTAGCCGTTGCCACTCGAGAGAACGACTCACCCGGATTCACTCAAAAATTCATTCCTGCACGAGGATCGACTTTTTTCGAAAAATTTCGACTGATATCGGAAGAAGATTGAACTGGGCGTCTTGTAGATCTATTTTTAAAATCGACACAGCTTCGGTTTTCCGACGGTAATTTTTTCAATAACAAATTTACATATTCCGTGAATTTGAAAAAACTGCAGCGTAAACTTCAACATGCGGTGAGCCGGGTGAGCCACACGAAATAATCATTTTAGATGCAGACATGCTGCGAATGAAAATTGGAGAAAAGACTGAATTAATTTTTGGAGGAAAAATTTTCAAAATCGGACCAACGGTTTTCAAGTTTTCCTCTCTGGAAAAACTGGAAATTTTCCAACATTTTATTCCGTGAACAGATATCTACCATTTGTTTTTGAAGAATAGATAACTGGTTCTTGAACATTTTCCAATAATTTCTCTCCAATTTCCCGGAAATTTTCCTACTGAAAATATAAAACCGCTCATGCGATCGTGCAAATTAAGCGGTTCTGCCACGATAATTACCGAATTATTGATTCGATCAAATCGAAATCAGGTACGAAAGCATAAGTTCAGCATGGAATGACCTGATTAGACTTCAGGTAGATGATTTTGATCGTAAGCCTTCAGGTGACACATTGTGTCTGGGCTTGTCTGGATATAGTATTGCATTCTTCAAATTTCGCAACAATTGTCTTCTTCCTAGTTCTCGAAATATTTCATAACCATGGAAACCTAAGAGCCTGTCACTTGTTCAGTAGGCCCAACAATGGATGCAGAATGATCGCGTAACGCACAACTGAGTAAAATGTTTTCATCAATTTCCGAATTAAGTCCCACCCTCCCGAAGGACACTTCGATCAAAATCATTACTGACGTCCCTGGATACCGCCGGGAAAGTTTTGTGTCGCCCCACAACAGATTGTTATTGTGCTTCAAACTTTCGGTGTGTAATTACCTGTATATCATGCACTTATTTACTTACTTATTTATGTACTTAGACGCCTATTATGTATGACAAATTATGCAATTATCCCAAGCTGCTGTTCAATAAATATACAATATGTATACAATATAGTTCTTCTCGTCTTCTCTGGTTCTTTTCACTTAAAGTTCTCTGTTTCGATCTGTCTTCGTTCTTCAATCGCACTTCATGTTTCCCTTGATATCCATGGCTTCATATTCTTGTTCTTTTTTCCCAGTACTTCTTCTGCGGTTTCTTTGATTGTGGTTTCCAGGTTCGTCCAAGACTTTTCGATGTCGTTACTTATGATTTGTTTTATTTTGTTTTTCTCTTCAGATTTATGTTTCAATTCTTCTCTTAAATTGTTGTCCCCTTCCAGCCTCTGAACATTGTATTTAATTCTATTGTCTCGTTTGATCCTCTTTATTGCTGCCAATCGTATTTTTGCTCGCAGTAACGTGTGATCTGATGATATGTCGGCCCCTCTCATTGCTCTCACATCCAACAGGGAGCTTCTTCACCTTCTGGTAATGGCTATATGGTCAATCTGATTGTGTGTTTTTCCATCCGGGGATGTCTAAGTTGTTTTAAGTATATTCTTGTGTGGAAAGATACTGCCGCCAATTAGAAGACCATTCTGAGCGCAGAAGTTTATGAAATAATCACCATTTTCGTTTCTTTGCCCTATTCCTTCTTTGCCCAATGCCCATGGTGGTCTCCATGCACGCCTATGTTTTCTGTACCAATTTTTGCATTCATATCCCCCATTAGAATTATTATGTCCTTTTTGTTTTTATTCTCTATCCGTTCGTATAAATCTTGAAGTTGTTCATAAAATTGTTCCTTTTGTTGAGTTTCTTTATCGTTGGTGGGAGCATAAACATTGATCACTGTTGTGTTTTGGAGTGTTTTGGAATCTTGTTCCAAATGGATGGACTCGTCGTCTTCCTTTCCAGAGTAAAGAAGTGTTTTTCCCGAACTCAACTGCACTTTTCCTTTACCTTTCCATCTGACTTCACTCAGTCCCAGTATTTCTATTCCATTTCTTTCCATTTCATCTGCTACTTGGTTGGCTCTCGTTGCTTCTTTCATTGTACGAACGTTCCAACACCCAACATATTTAACTTTTCTCGTATCCATTTCCATTGCATATTTCGTCATATTCATTTCCGTCCGATTTCCGAGGCTTTTGGTAGTTGTTCCTTTAGCGGTTAAAGGCCGTTACGTGGTAGGGTTGCTAACCCTACGCACCCCCTTCCTCCTTTATCAGCTGGGCTTGGGACCGTCCATGGTGAAATTACGTATATCGAATACTGTTACGAAACTTTTCGAAAACCACAACGTGCGAATAAGACACAAGCCTGCACAATTGGCGGATGCGCCGTGCTTCAATAGCTAGCCGTAATAGCTGATACTCGAGCTGAGGTCTCCACGGGTCTCGTGTAGGAAGCAACGAGGTGATAACAATCGATTCTCAGGCACTGTAACAACTGCCTCCACCGTACACCAGTGCTCGGTGAAGCAGAGCATCATTGGCTTATTGGTCAGCTCACCAACATGGTCATGTTTCAAGATTGAACGTTCTGGTGCAACGTATACTGTCACAAAACTTTTCGGAAACCACAACGTGCGAATAAGACACAAACCTGCACAATTGGCGGATGCGCCGTGCTCCGATAGCTAACCGTAATAGCTGATACTCGAGCTGATAGCTGTCTTGACTAAGCTCATTATTAATTCCATATCCCCGAAGAGAGTTCCCCAGCTTGCTAAAACTTGCGAGTTGCGACTGTTCTCCCTGTTTATAAAAAGGGCGATGCCACCAATATAGAGAATTATCTCCGGATTCCAGTATTAGTACAGGCCAGTTAGAATAAAAACTGGCTCAACCTAGGAATTTCAAATAACAAGCTGAAATTTTGGGGATATGTTTAGGAAGCTACTGTGAACAAACCCTGGAAAGTCCCCAAAAATCCCACTTGGGCAAACGCCGCCATCTTGATTTCTAACATGATCTCAACTTTCTCTCAGTTTTTACAGTTTTATTTTAATTTTTCGTTACAACTAAACTAAGTATACATATTATAATCAAATCGGGTAAAAATGTTTCTCTATATCCCATACACTTTCTATTTACAGTAGGTAGAATGACTTTTTGGAGCAAAAATAGAGTGATAAGCTGGAGCGCTGGGAAAATACGGCCGATGGCCGCTGATGAATAGTTTCGCTCCAAAACTTTGCAGGTGCCATCAGCTGAAGCTCCTTAGCTTGTCACTTTATTTCTGTTCCAAATAGTCATTCTACAGAAAATAGAAAGTGTATATGGGATATAGCTGATACGCCGGCGCCTCGCAACGGGAGAATCTGCATAGTGATGCGTATACTCCTCTCCATCTTCAGCACATAGGTGAATTTTGTCATCTTCGTCTACCTACACCGACCTTTTGCTGCAGCCATGGCCAGTGCAGAAACCACACTCATTATCAAAATGCAATGGCTTATTATGGGCCAATTATGGCTCCGGTTCTTGATTCGATGTTTTAGGCTTGTATTTCCCATCCGAGTTGTTACTGGTTTTACAGAGTTTCTTTGCTCATGATGGCTAATGCGGTTTTTGAAGGAATGAATTACATCAGGCATTCTTGTGTCCCATATTTTGTCAAATCAGTCCACCAAAATCATCATCATCAATGTATAAAGAGGTTCGTTCCTGGCAGCTGGTCAGACTAAGTTTGTTATCAAAGTTGCCATCAAATGCTTGGGAATAGTATATGGCCACAAGATTCACCTGGAAGTAATTTGATAGGATTTGGTGTTGACACTGTTTTATAGTCTCCGATAGTTCAACGGAGAAAGAACGATAAAGGCTGAAAAAATTTTAGGTTGGAATTTTCATGGTTGTTCCACTTCTTTTTCCTATATACAGGGGCTACAGCGAGGGCTACAGGGTTGGCGCCGATGGCTACACTTCTGAATTGGAAGAGTATATTTCAAACATTCACTGTGCCAAGTGTCATGTTCCAACCATGGTGCTTTCGCCTACTGTCCTGATCGAGGTCCAAATATAGTTGAAATTCCCTTTTTCTAATCTAGAACGTCTTCTTCGTCTTTTATGCCACAAGTGGACACATCTCACCCGTTTTTCTTACCATTCTTAGCATCACTGTCAACATCAAATTTCATCAAATTATTTCCATGCCAATTCCCACCTTCCGTGGTAATAGATTTTTCTCAAAATGCATTCGATAACGATGAAACTTTATATAAATATTTTTGCAATTTTCACACTGGCATGGACAAACGTTTTCACTGATGATGATAAATTTTTTTGATGACTTGAAAAAATGTGAGGCATAAAACTGCCTGACGTAATAATTCTCCCTTTCGAAAGCCATCTTAGCCATCATGAGCAAAGAAAGTCAAGACAATGTGTACTCTACAAGGAAGCAGTTCTCAATGTTGAGATTACTGTTTTTGTGGAAAAATGATTGTACTTCACCAACCTTATAAGTACCAGTCACTTTCTTAATAATTTTGTGAATAGTGAACGCAAGATGGCCCTCGGGAGGAGAAAAAAAAGGAAAATGTCTGGGTTTTTCTGGGGATAGGCCTAGGCACTGGCTACCGATCATTTTCAATTTGTTACATTACTGAATAAAGAACTATGAAGTTTCACTCCTATACTTTGATAATTCACTGATTTACTTGAAAATTAAATTTTTATGGAAAAGACCAGTTTTTTTTCAGAATATTTCAGGAACGCTTCAGTACATCTGAAATGGTTTGATGGAGCTTCATGGGCATGAACAGCAGGCTATGTTTACGCGACTCTACCTCTTTCGGTTCATGAGTTACATTTTTTCTTCTTCTTTTTTCTTTTCCAGCCTGTATTCAGAGCTGCATGTCTGTCGCCGATGGCTACACTTCTGGTCCATGGTTATGGTCCATACAACAACTATATGCCAAGTGGCATGTTTTAACGATAAAATACAGGATGCTTTTGCCTAACATTTGGACTATTATAACAAGATCTCCATTTTTTATATTTTATCATTTTTTGTGTTGACATTGTGATTTTGAGTTGAATTGATGATTTATAAATTTTGAGTTACGCTTATCCACTCTTGAAAACCTCTGGAGGAGCAAAAATTTATAAAGAGCGAGTCGCTGTGATGTTTTGTTGATGAACAGGCGACTAAAAACAAAAAAAAATTGAAGTAGGATGAAAAATCAAGATATCGGCGTTTGCCCAAATGGGATTTCTGGGGACTTTTGAGGGTTTGTTTCTACTGAGTCTATGAAGATCCCCTCCAATGAACAAGAATTTGATTGAGGTGGGTATCTTCTTTCAATCTATCGATCGCATTCGACACCATTGACTCACTCTTATTCGTCTGCGACAAACTAAACGAAAGAGATGTTGACATGGCAACGCCACAGGGTGGTGTATTTGGGCTTCTCCTTGACTTATGTAAACGATTTACTGGGCCATGGCATTGCCGCCGAGAGGGTGGTTCAGGAGGTGTCATATCATCGGGGCCCGGAGCTCGGTGGGGGCCTGTGAGCGCCACTTAATTTTTTTCCAGCTCTACCAACAAAAAAGTAAAAAAAAATGCTGATAAACCCCAAAAAAGCTCAATTTTTGTTCGTCTTTGTCGTAATTTTTGCCTTAATTGATGAATTGCTTGTTTTTTTTTTCGCGGGCTTGAAACATTTCCGAAGGTTAGGGCCCGTCAGTGTCATCATCGGGGCCCGGTGAAGCTCTCGGCGGCCCTATATGGGTGATGTCAAGGTCTGTATGGATGCGGATGACACATCGATTTTGGTGGAGTGGTGGGCGATGATAATGTTGACTTGCTGAATCACAAAATATCTGAAGCTCTGTAAAACTTCGCAGACTGGTACTGGAAAAACAGTCTCATTATCAATTTCCGCAAAACTGAAATCATTCAATTCAGAAATAGGTACAAGCCGCGGATCGCCTTGCACGCAAAAATGGGCGATGCTGACTTACTGCCTGTGTGCTTGGTGAAGTTCTTGGGCACTAGGGGATCGACGAGCACTTGGGGTGGAGTGAGCATGTTAAGAGGTTTGTGTCAAACTGAGTAGGTGTTGTTTTTTAGTCAACAGATTCAAAGACCAGCTGGAACTCAAGGATTTAATAATTGTTACTGTGTATCATGCATCGGCATATTCTGCCATAAGTCATGGTGTTGTCTGGTTGCGTGTTGGAGACGGACAACCACGATAGAGAGAATACTGGTTCTGTAAAAGACACTGATTCGACCAATTTTCAACATACCTACCCTTTAGGATCTCTTGTAGAGAAACTTTCAGAGACAGCGGAATATGTACTAAAGCGGTTGCTAAAATATATACCTTCTCAAAGTGTTAAGATTTATTTTTGCCCATAAAGGTCTCGGCACGCTTTTTTTTGAGAGAGATCATCGCTCCACACGGGCGTATTTGGGTGCTTTCCACCTATAGCCCCAAGTTTGGTACACCTACCATTTACGCATGTGCGGGTGACAAACGGTGCTTCCGATCTACGTGTTCCTACTCGGTTCTGTGCCGTTTATTGGATGACCTAAAATTTTGTGCCAAACTATGGAACATGTGGTGCCGTCTGGTGGTTTTTGTACCGTCTAGGTGGAAAGCTTCCTTTTTATACAACTTACTTTTCGGTGACTTTAAAACTTGCCAAACAAAGCAATAATTCAGAATTCATGTAAGAGAGTAAGAGAGTTCATAACATCAAAATATACTGTGTAGGTACTACAGCATTCAGGAGTTCGCGCGTGGTAATTGTTAGCTGTTATTATTGTTGGAAATTTCTTATACTTACGTGTACCTAGGTATTTGCAAGTTTCAAGCTCGAATACGCCACCTGACGGCCAACATGTAAACAACGTTTGTGCACGCGTCAATCACAGATTTGTGTGAGTTATTATGAGCGTTGCAGTTTTTGATGACTTCAATTGACTCCATTCCACTTCGCGCGGCGTTAATTTTTTCCAAAAAAGTACGTGAGCCACGCACATTTCACTATCTTGAATGTACTACGTATCGTCGGTTGCAAGAGCATTTCATTTTTGAATAAGAGTGGCACGTGTACGACTGGCAAGAAGTGGCATCAGTATCATGGAAGGTGGCAATAAGATATATCACATAACAAAAAGTGGTGAAGAAATTGTTGTCTTTAAGTGCGAGTCGCGGTGTGGAAACCGGAAAAATAAAGACAGAACATTTTCCAGACACAAAAAGTCACAAGCTCAGTGGTGCAGATATAATTGTCATGGTGTTTATGAATAAGCTGAGAATGAATTGACCATTTGAGCTTTGACTTTTTTCTTAAATATTTCTGCGATAGCAGCCAGGCGTATTAACAAATATATTTCTAAGTTAGCTTGTTTTTCGGAAGAAGCAATTGTTTGTCCCACTATCGCCTGCTTTGCAAGTGCATTTGAGCATTCCAATTTCACAGGAACTGTGACTGCTGTTTCTCTTGATTACTCACATTCCTAGTTACCTCGTAAGGAGATTCATATAATGCGCTGATTTGTAGACGCAATCCAAATATGTCTATATCATTTGTGTTGGTGCTGGATTCACTTCGCTTCCGACCACCACAACACGAGGAACTGTGACTTGAGAATTTCTTCTCCCATCACAACACACCGAGAATCCGTTGAGGCCACCAAGTAAATAAATACCCCCACAACACCTAATTGTGTTTCGGTGACAGCAAGGGAAACGTAATTACGTTCGTGCAATGATCATCAACCAATAAAAAAGTCATTGTTTTTCCCCGTGCTGTCTTCAAGACAGCAAGGGAAGCTAAATGACGATCCGTTAATGATCATTAAGCTTTCTAGTGTGTCCAGGGTATAAGGCTTCAAGGCGGCTCTATATTATCATTTGATTGATTGCTTGATACCTACTTGACAGGTATCATTCTGTTTCAAAAATAGAATTTAGGTTATGTTTTTCGAAAAGTTTTGCACTTTTGAGTTTTGACTGAACCTCGAAGGGAAGAGAACAAAATGAATTAGAGAGGCTTTCCTTTTTTCTGCTTATTATTGTCAATATTATTATTATTATTATGCCCAAAAATTTTCGTCTGCGGCGCTAGTTTTTAGTGGCTGCGGCCGCCCAGTACAGAGTTGATCTTTTAAGGTGCGTTCAGTCAGCTTTTCCAACCGCAAGTTTTAATTTTAGTCTTAAGCGCTGCATCGCTTATTGGCTGTTCTGAGGAGGCTGGTTCATAAGAACCAATGAGCGTCGCTGCGCTTGCGACTAAAATTAAAACTTGCGGCTAAATAAGCTGACTGAACGCACCTTTAAATATACACAAAACCTCGAGCGAAACCTCCTTGATCCCCCCCTGTACATAAATCTGGGTACGCCACTGGAGAGAAGCATGGGGCTTATTTTGATCGTAGCCCTAACCTTAAGTGGTCGGTGAACCGTACCCCCTGTTCAAAAATGCTGGAGCCGCCAGTGACTGTTGCTGTTGTTGCAGTTGCTGTTGATAGTGTTGTTGTGGTGGTTGTTGTTGTTGTTGTTGTTGTTGTTGTTGTTGTTGTTGTTGTTGTTGTGGGTGTAGTCGCTGTTGCTGTAGTTGTCTTTGTTGGGACTGGCGATGTAGTTGTGGACGGTCTTGTTCTTGCAGCTGCTGTTGCTTGCTGTGTTGTTGCTGCTTTAGTCCAGGTATTTTAGGTGCTATTCAAGTCGAAGCGTGAACTAATTTATGGTCGGCCAAATTTCTCATTAAACGACAGTAAAGAGTGTCTGCTATAACATACCAAAAGTCCCCTAAGATCCCGTGTCGGCGTCCCCCTTTTTGGGGCGTTTGTTCTGAAATATGACAGTTACGTTATCTAAGTATAACACACAGATATTGGGACGGGCGCCTGTCACCCGGAATAGCTCAGTGGCAAATGCTCTGCTTCCCGATTGATGGATCGCTAGTTCGATTCTCCTTCGAGACACAATTTTTTTTCCATGAAAGTGTCACTCTTTACTGTCGTTTTATGAAAAATTTGGCCGACCATAAATTAGTTCATGCTGAAACACGATAGTACCTGGGCTACTTGGAGAAAGTAGTTCTCAAACGGTTTTTTGCTAAATGGTCAACTCATCCCCACCTGTTAAACATGCCAAAAGCATACATCCCTGTGAAGCGTAATTCTTAGTATACAGGGTGAAAATTGGTGATTTTGGTTGTGCGACGAGTTGCTAAGGACAATTTCCGTAGCAACTCCTCGCACAACAAAAGTGGAAGCAACATGTAATTCATCCCGTATATCAAGTCAGAGTGATATTGGAGGTGCATTTTTTTATATGGCTTGCGAAAAACTCTGAGTTTTCCAGTGAACCAGATAAGATTGTTATCCGAATTAATTTCACCCCAGAAAAAAAAATAAAACAAATAAAGTATGTTTCACCCTGTAGGTTGTGTTGAGGGAGTTTGAGGAATGTGACATTTTTATATTTTGAATGAGAGATTATAGGCTTGTAACAGAGCTGGAATTGGCTTTTGTCTGAATTGATTCGATGAAGATAAAAAACATTGAAAAAAATTGATTTCACCCTGTACGTAGGGTACCAGCATCAATGGAGGGATACATTTTTCATATGTTCAATAGGAGACTATAAGGTTGCTAAATATTGAGAGATTGTTTTTCTCGAGGATTGTTTCATCGAAATAAAAAATTTCAAAGATTTATTTCTCAATTTTCACCCTGTGATACTAGGTATTACGCGTTACAGAGATGTATGCTCTTAACATGTTGGACAGGTGGGGATGAGCTAACCATATAGCATACAGCAAAAAACCGTTTGTGAACTACTTTCTTCAAGCAAGAGATTTTTTTTTACTATTTCAAGTACACTAAAATAAAACCTCTATATTAGGAAACTTTAGGCCATAACGAGCTAAAATAGGCGAAATAGGCCAAAAACATTTTCCAACTGAAAAATGTTGAATGTGAAACGTGAATTTGGGTTATCGGAAAGAAGCAACGAACATCCGCTTGAAAAACTTGGAGGGACAGAAGCTTGCGATGACAGGTCCCGCGGCAGAAATGACGAGTTTTGTCCCTATACTTAGGTAGTTTTATTATTAACCCACACAGATGCGACCAGGTGGGTATAGGTACCCGGTATACTGTTTTACTTCTAACCGTTTGGTCCACCGGACAAATTTTCCTGGTTGACCTCTAATATGGCCCAATGACCCACAACGCACCGTGTTGAGTCTCATCACTATTTTCCTTGCGTCAAGCGACTCCCATTATCGTACTGCCCTGTCAGATGGAGCATTCAAAGTAAAACGTGCGGACTAATCGAAGACTTGAAAAAAATGATATCACGGGGACCGGTATAGACCTCCGAGCACGTGAGCAGCGCTTCCACCGCACACGTAGGTACGCCTCAACCGGCGCTCTTCTCGTGGCGGACGGCAAGCGAGAGGCCACAACCACCACCACCACCTCCACCGGTGCGAGCGCCGCTCCACTGAAACGACGGAAAACCCTCTGTAGACGGGACGCAATATTGATCTTTTAGGTTATATCCCCGAGGAACGACTTCACAGCAATTCTCCGTTCTCGCTCAGAGCCGACCGGTCGGACTTGGCCGACAGCTCCTCCGCCTGACCACCGCGGACCGTGCGCTCCGTCCCTCCAGGTCTTTTCCGGGCGGCACATCCGCATTCACGCATCCTGCCCAATCCTGCCGGCAGCAGCGGTGTTCCCGGCCGACAGAATTCCTGCTGGCCTGCAGCGTTCGGTGCGTGCGGTGTGTGTATTTTTGGTGGCATAATACCGTGTGTGCAGGTGGCCGCCGATGTGCGCGAAAAGTCCGCTTTTCTCGTGTGCGTCCGTTTATTAGTTGAGAGAGCAACATATACACAGTAGGTTTTAGGCACTGCGGTAGTGAGCTATGGCGGTGCCAATTGCATGTACGCGTTTTAGCGACAATTACGATTTAAAAGAGGAACTCGGAAAGTAAGTACCAACCAAAAGTGTTTTGCCTGTATTAAATCCCAGTAAGTGTGCATATTGAAATAGCCAAGTTCGATGCTGCGCGGTAATTCCTGCGAGTGTTAACATGGACGAATTCCCGACTCCTGCTGAGGAAGATTTTATTATATATATTTGAAAAACCTCGCAGTAAACGCACAGAACGAACACCAAAATAAACCGGAGATTTGTGTGTGGCCGGCTACTGTGTGCTAGTGGGGCTCTCTATTATGCAGTGTCCCAGTAACGAGGTCGCAGGCGGCCAGCTTTTCCTCTCTTGAATTTTTCGGCGCTGTTTGAATATCTGCATTGCCAGTAAGAAAATCAATATAGTGAGAGACTCTGCCCTGTACAGTATGACAGGTGGTTGTCTTTGGAAAGCGCTAATTAAACGCTTCTGCAGTGGGATATTTTAGTTTTTCGGAGATTTTTTTCGGGATTTCGGGCGCTCGTAGGTACCTACTATGGCGTTACGCGCTGAAGTGATGATGGTACAACACGCCGTTTAATCAGCTTCTTTTATTAGTCCATTCTGATGTTTACTGTTGTTTAATAAGCAATAAGCACACTGCAGTACACCTAATTCACTCTTGTGTGTAGTAGTGTATAGTAGTTTAGTAGTATAAATAGTGTTTATTTTCATAAACTGCGCCTGGCTATGCCGATTTTGCTGAGAATATTATGTCATTGGACTGGATTTGTTAAAAAATGTCCTGTATCATTAAAGTCCGCACACCGATTTCTACACCTGTCGGTATATGTACGTGTTGAAACAAAATGATATAAATCAGTAATCACATGGGCGTAGGCGTAGGTACACTTTATACAGAGAATTCCGTATCCCGTGAAATCTTCAACAAGTGAAAATGTAAACTTTTTTCTTTTACAGTTTCAAATACGTACTAGTACAGCTTTTCAGAAACCAAAGCCAGTTATTCAAACTAATAATCATGATCAAGTAGATAGGTACTTATTATTCTGAATTAACTTGAATTAAGTAATAATAATTTATCCAAAAAATATAGGTCGGCTACGATATTTTTTCATTTGTGTGAGTTTTTGCATTTAGGTAAGGTATCTACTGGTATCTATAGGTACCTAAACATTTTAGAATAAAAATATACGGCACAAGTGTTTACGGAAAATTCAGGAGATTCCCCTTATTCGCGACATTTGAATTCACTTAAATCCAGGGACTTAAAATTTCTAAAATTTTTCAATTGATACCGAATACAGGGTGTGACGTGTACCTTTTTATTTTCAAACGGAACACCTATATTTTCTTAGGCCATGTGATAGAGCCTTTTTTCCGATTACAAATATACCTACATATAACCATATCGTGGTTGTCAATGGTATGTCGATATAACCATTCAAGTTTTTTGACGCTTCATCTTTAGTCCAGGGGCATGCATAGAGTCAAAAAAGGCTTGGCCGTATGCAACTTCGTATAGATATAATATGGAACTGTACCTCACTCAATTCCTAGACCGTCAAGGATCGTGAAAAAATATAGTGGAACACTGACATCTGCTGCAAGCAAATATGGTGGAGGCGCCAATATGGGCTCCATCTGCATGGTAGTAAGAAATTGGCTGTACCTCGTTTGTTTTTCAAGATATGTCCATTACTTGAAATGTTATATTGTAGACAAATGAATTCTCTTATTATTTCATATCTACACTTATCAAAAGATTCTAGGGGACAAGCAAATTCAGACGATTTCTAAAATCATCATAACTTTTAATTGCCGTCAGCGATTTCATATCGGTTTTCAGTGTTCGATAGCCCAATCCTTCGTTTTTATGCCTTGATCACGTCGAAAACGAACAATGTTTTATATTTCTACAGGGTGATCAATAGAACAGTGTAAAATTAGCGAAAGTTCAGTACGAGCGCGATTTCCCAAAAACAATTCCAATGCATTCCAATAGCGATTTTTATGCATTCCGCAATAGCGCAGTGATGAAAACTGGTGCTTCAGCTACAGTAACGTTTTTGAATTTTGAAAATCGAAGGTAAATTGCCAAAGATATTGATCATTTTGTGCCGCCATGTTGAACTTCCAAGAAAGTGATCCGATTTCATTGAAACTTGGATCACGATCACACTCATGTCTGGTTTAATAATTGGAATTTCAAGCTCAAATGTTTTTTTCGGTCACTTTCAAGCCGCCGCGCCACATTGAACTTTTATGTAAATGATTCGATTCTAGTGTGTTTCAAGTTTCATTCAAATCGAATCATTCATGTAAAAACTTCAATATAGCGGCTCGAAAGTGAACGAAAAAGAAATTTGACTTTGAAATTCCAATTACTTGAACCAGACATGAGTGTGTTCCAAGTTTCAATGAATCTGGATCACATTCTTCTTTTTTTGAAGTCCGACATGGCGGCACTAAATGATCAATATCTTTGGCTATTCACCTTCGATTTTCAAAATTCAAGAACGTTACTAAAGCTGGAACACCCACAGTGTGTGTAAATTTACAAGCATCATTTCGGGAAACTGTCAAAATATTGTCATTATAAGATAATTATGCTAAATTCTGTAATTTTTTGAAGGTTATCCGATATTTTTTAAACTTGGCAGTATTATAGACCTTGACGTCGTGCCCTTTCTGAATTTCCACTTCGTATCTTTTCCGTTTTGGCCGCTATATTGAAAAGATGGCGCCCATAAAACAGTTTTTGTCAGTACAATAATGTATGGATAATCCAAACCTCTATAATCCAAACACCCCAATAGAGTAAAATGATATACATAATCCGAACTCCGTAACTCTTGTATTCTGTAATCCAAACTATCACTTGAATAATCATAAGTAATATCACAAGTGTTTCGATTTCCACGATAATTTTGGTCTAGCGATCGCGAGGGCTGATTGTAACAAGGGAACAATCAGCCCGAGGGAAACGCTTGGCCAAAATTATCTGGAAAAAACTCAAAACACGAGTGAAATTTGGCTGATTATTGCAAAAAAAAGATCCGAAGTGACAACCGTCAGATTTTGTTTAGATCCTTTTTATTCGGTTGCCCTTGACAGTGGGAAATAGATAAGTGATTATTGTCCTTTTAGTTCTAATATAATCAAGGGCGTTGTATGTAATAATCAGCAGAAGCTCATATTTAAGTTGGGAAAAGTCCACTTCATTATAATGGGTTTGGAACAGTAAGTTGCATGCTGCGTTACCCTGCCACACGCGCTCTTGCAAGTTGATACGTCAGAAGAAAATCATATCTGAAAAACTATACCTACTCAAGTCTTAAATCAATAAATTTAGGGACGGAGTTGAATTGGTAGAATAAAGCATTGCGAAATGAATCCCTGTGGGCTTATTCCTTGACAGATTCTTACTAGAGATGCAACGGATAGTGATTTGGCCGGATACCGGATATCCGGTGCGCCTCTTGGCCGGATAGCCGGTTATCTGGCCAAATTATCCGGCCTAAAATAGGCACTCCGTATTCCTAAAGGTGCGTTCAATCAGCTTATTTAGCCGCAAGTTTTAATTTTAGTCGTAAGCGCAGCATCGCTTATTGGCTGATCTGAGGAGGCTGGTTCATGACAGCCAATGAGCATCGCTGCGCTTACGACTACAACTAAAACTTGCGACTAAATAAGCTGACTGAACGCACCTTAAATTTGACGAGGTACCAGCGGAGAATACCAGCAAGAAGGAAACAACTCTGAAGAAAAGCAAAATTGCCAATGAGGTTGATAGTTTTTTGAAAACAGCACGGATTGACAGAAACAGTGATTCTTACGCATGGTGGTCTATCAACTCTAGTTCTAGTTTGCGAAGATTTACCTCTCAGCTCCCTGTAGCAGCATATACAGAGAGAGTTTCTTCTCGGAAGCTGGCAACGTGTACGATAATAAACGGGATCGGCTCCTACCTTTGGATGCAGAAAAGGTTGTATTTATCCACCACAATTTGCCACTTCTTGATTTTAAATATGAGGCTAGGGAAGGCCAGAAAATTTTTCTTTTCTCTTACTTTTGTGTTATGACTTGATTTTATGATTACAAGTTACAATGTAATAATTATGTTTTTTTGCTAGCCATAAACAACCCATCAAGGGCTTCGGCTTGCATCTCTCTGCCATATTCATATTAAAAATAGGGGGTCAAAAGTTTGAAGTGGATTCCGACCCACGATTGAATAGAAACAGCTAATCACTTTTCCAGGAAAAGCTTTCGAGGGCCGAAATACTCGAAATACTAATTACTAGTTATATGTAGGTACTACTACTATAACTACAACTAGTAGTTGTTATATATGTTAATATAGAAAAGGAAGATAGGGAAGTGGTGATAAATGAAATCTATCGAATTTTTAATTTTTTGTAGCTATCCGGTTTCGGCCGGATATCGAAACACTATCCGGCCGGATAGCCGGATACTAATAAAATGGCCGGACGGCCTGGTGGCGCAAGTGGTTGTGGGGCTGACTGCAGCCGCGATAGCCCCGGGTTCGATTCCCGGTAGAAGTCTAGATGTTTGTGTTTGTCCAATTTGCAATTTTTCATGTAAATGTGATATGATAATTAACAGCAAAAAGTCCTATGGCCGGTGCAGCCCGATAAGGAGGAAAACATTTTTTTTTAAAAATGGCCGGATAGGCCGGATACCGGATAGTAACCGGATATCCGTTGCATCTATAATTCTTACCATTTAGGTCTCGTTCAAAAGCTACAATGATGTTCTTTGGTTTGAGCCTGGACTTTTTGTGGGTCGGTTCCAAACTCCCTGTATAATAGATTTGGACAAAAAAAAACTGAAAAAGTGTCGCTCACTGTGAAGGATAATGCATTCATAGCTGATTAAGATAATTTCTGGTCCACAAGTATGAATAAATTAATTAACAATAATTGTTTCTCAACCGCTGCTACACTATTAGGCTATGACAGAGGTTTCTGTGTTTTTCAATTGAATTGAAAAACTCTAGCTTGATTAGATTAAAAAATATGATGACGTAAATGGTAGGAACTACAGTGCAGTGCATATTTCGCGCATTATTATACTCACACGGGCTTTGCGACCCTTTTATGGTGATAGTTTCGCGTTAAGCCTGAACAAATTGACCGACTTAAAATGAGAAAAAGTAGCCCCAAAGAGACTCGGCTATAATATATCAAAAGTCCCCTGCAGTCGCGTGTCGGCTTTCCTATTTTCCAGAGGAACTAGATAGGTATTCATAAATAATGATTGTTTCTTATTATACCAAGGAAATAATGTTTCAAAAACTCGTGGTGGTGTTTTTGTTTGTCATACGTGATAATCCATAATAATAATAATAAATGCGCCTCCATTATTCCTTCGATGTTCCTATATGTAGTTATAATACCTCCAGGCACTTCGCCATTCGAAAAATTTTAAACGGTCCTTTGAAAAACTCTTCAAGCGTCCAAAAAGTGTCAAACAATTTCCTTGGTAACTTGGTGAGGCCTTGTTTTATTGAATTACTTATGATTTGTAATGTTTTTCAATTGTTTAAAAATGCTGCTGTGTAACCAAACAAAAGTAGGCAAATTCTTTTGGTTTCTTATAGCGTTTTTCACGCATGGACTTCCGACTGGGCTGCTCTTAACTAGGGAAATTCACCAGGAACCAGCAAGTCTTGATGCTATTCCAATGTGCTCGGTCATTGTTATTTATTGTGCATTGAATTCTCCAGCGAAAAAGGGTTCTAGAGCTCTGTGAATTTTAAAGAAGCAAAGACTGCTTGAAAACGTCCGAAAAGCATTGGCATTGAAATTTTACTATACGTTCAAGTCTTTTGATCGACTGAAACTGACCAGACCTCACTCACTACTCACTGACCTACATTTTGTCAGTTTTGACCATACCATTCAGTTCCTATACAAACATTTCAGAAAGTGAAACCTATACCCCATCACAATCCAATGACTACCTACTAAAAAAAACAAGTCTCAGAAAACGACGCACTAGAACATTTAAGTAACCGAACTGTTTAGTGTTTACCTTTGATTTTGCGATTTCCCTTGGATTTCCTCTTTTCCTCCTATACATATTCGCGCTAAGATTTTCCGGCTTATTGGGGCTTACCTTATTACTTTATTTCCGGATTCTGGATTCATGTATAATAACCGGAGGGTGAACCATTCGGCACTCCATAGTCAAGACTTTTGTTGAGCTGAGGGATCAAAACGGATGCGGTTTTGAAAATGTTGCGAGTTCTCGCCCCAGTCTTCGATGCTAGTGCAGTAGGTACACCATCCGTTATTCCATTTTATACTCACCTGACTCCCGATATATTTCACTTTGCTCGTTCCTTGGCCCAAAATTCCTCCTAAGTACCTTAAAGTACCTACTTGTTGAATCAAGAATGCTTCGTTTTAGATGCTTAAGATACACCCACACATTCAAGATTACACTCAAAATAATCTCAAACGCCAATGTGTATTTTTAGGCCGCGGTCTCAATAAAATAGGAATTTAGTCGTTTGAACAATCATTTGATGAATCTAAAAATCTAGATTTCCGATATAGGTACCTACCAACAAAACGATAGATTTTTTCGAAACACTACGTTCATTCAAATAAGTTATATCGTAATCGAACTTGGCTATTTTTATGTGCTTAGCTTGTTTTGTCGGGGTTTGTGTTAGTTTCTATTAATAACAAAATCGAGTTTGTGTCTTTTAATTCAGGAGTTTGTGTATATACGTGTTGTGTGTATGCTCTTGAAATACGTGGTTTTCGAGAGCGCCACGGAATTGTCAATGGAAAGTATGAGAGAACTTTCTCAGTTTTTCTTTTTAATATTTATTTGCGGCAGCAGTAGGTGTTTTGTTGATACTGTACAGGGTGTTCACGTAAAGATTGAATATTGTTCCAGGGATGAGGCTACTGGGTGGGGGGGGTCAATCTCAACATCATATAAACACTAAATACCCTGTACATTGTACTCTATATAATAGTATAGCGTGTTTTATTGAAAAGTTTTCACTGTAAATAATAAATATAATGTAAATAATGTTGCTATAAGGTTTCATACTTGTGCAGGTCTAAATTGAGGCCTGGATTCGCTTAATCCAGGAAAGTTAACCGTGCGAGTAGATCTCAGATCCAAGGCAAAAATAATCCCGCTGAAAACTTTTCGTTGGGACACCTATTTCCCTCCAGCTTCTTCGGGGTTGGTATTGAATTAAGTAAAAAAAATCCTCTACTTCGAAAACAGTTTATTACAAACTCATCTGATGACACAAGAGACGTGTTTCTTCGAAAAGTGCGCGAACTGTGTTTCACAAGTTTTTTTTTTTTAATAAAACAGTGTACTGGGTTTTCGCAAACACGCGGTTATGTTTGTTTTGTTAACGTCTTGTGATGTTCGCTACATGTTAGAATTGGTTTGAGGCAGTTTTAATATGCAAATTAATTAATTGGTTTCCATCCGCCATTGTTATTGATTTTGTTCGGGCTCAAAGAGAAATTTCCTGCAATGGCATTTGCTATAGTCAGTTAGGTATTATTGCGGATGCTCTCTTTTTCTACAAAAATTGAATACGATCTTGCTTGCTGCATGGGTTTAGATAGGAACTTACTACGTAGGTGCCTATTATATACTCTAATTTAATTGGTTCACTGGTTCACACGTTCATGTTATGCATCGGAAAGGAATTCTGTCTGGAACTCGGATTAGTTTCCCCAGAGACATGTTTCGGTTATTAGAATCTGCATACCACGAGCTGTAATGGAATTTTTAATTATATCTGCAACATTGATGGTGTATGTCGTTCTTGAAAGTTTAAATCTTGACTTTCAGTGCATAATTTGGCTTAGGTATAAGGAATTCATGATGTAACTATTTGTTCTGAACTATTTCTATATCATTTCTATATCGTGGAAAATTCTTTGCACTCTGATCTAAACTTATTGTACCTACCATACCCTGTAACCCAGTTGTCAACAAGTGGGGTGTCGTTGTCGAAGGTTATTCGGCACTGAACTCAGAGCCAGGGCCGCCCAGAGCTTCGCCGGGCCCCGATGTTGAATGTTACTTACGGGCCCCCGTTCTTGAAAATATTTTGAGCCCGCGAGAGAAACGAGCACAAGGGCACCGCAGGCGAGATTTTTTGAAAATTACCTAGTCTATGTAAAATCTTGTGCCGAGTCAAGAGTTGAGCTAAAATTTTTAAATCCTATAAACCCACGAACCTGTAATATAGCTGGACTGATGGTAACAGAGGAGGAAATGACGCCAGGCGGGCGCTGCCATGAGATTATGTGGACGTTGGGTTTTTGTTTTTAAGGGTTGGCATCACCTGCCACGGCAACGGTCTGATTCTACGAGTTTACCTAGGTATATCCTGTTCACTTTTTATTTTCAGTAGAATGACATTTTGGAGCAAAAATAAAGTGACAAGCTGGAGCGCTGGGAGGATACGGCTGACGCCCGCTGATAGTTTCGATCCAAAACTTTGCAGGTGCCATCAGCCGTAGCCGTAGCCCCCCATCTTGTCACTTTATTTTTGATACAAAAAGTCATTCTACTGAAAATAAAAAGTGAACGGGATATAGGTACAAGTCGCAGAAATCAAAACCAGAAATCAAGATATTACCCCAGATCAAGATAGCGCAAAAATTTGAAGGGGATTTTACTCCCCCCTCAATTAATTTGACACCCCTCGGGGTAAAATTATGCAACGATCGTAACGTTATATTGTGAAGCATAAATACCTAATTGACTGTACAAAATCCTATTTTTCTATTACGAACGGTTTCGGAGATATGTCATAAAAACTGCTTCCAAAAGTCAACTACGGAGGCCTGTATCTCTCTTAGGAAGCAGTTTCGTATAGAGGTAAGTTTGGTTGAATCGACCTATTTTGTTGTCAGGAATATGTATTTTTTTGTGTGAGTACTCATTTCTGGGACACCTGTATAGATTCCGTGGGGGTTTTGAATGAAGGAGCATAGCGACCATGTGGAATACATATTCCTTGAATGAGCAGCAATCACACCTCACCCACCGGGTGTTTTGCTTGAATCTCTTGCAGAGGATTTGTACAGGGTGAAACAGGGGAAGAAAAAAAATTATATACCGTGAACTATAAAAGGTGGACTGGTACAAATCATCAAGTGGATGCCCGACTTTGTGCTTTTGAAGGTTTTGCTTAAAAAATTACATTCTTATTGAATAGGGCGAAAAACAAGAAAACCGGAAAATTGAATTTATTATTTTGAAAAAATCATTGTCGAAACCGTGTAGGAATTGAAAATGGGCCTACACAACGCCGAGTTGAGTCCTGCACCAAACACAGGTCGTCCTGGTTGCAATCCGAGCGAGCGGCCATCTCCGGTGGTAATGGCCAGGAGAAAATTTAAAACTCCTAACGTCCAACTGGGAATTGATGGAAAGCTGCAACTACGGGCTTAATTTAATTATTATCTTATTTTGTTGCTTTCTACCAAATTTGGTTCCCATCCATCGGATAGATTTTGGATAATGAAATTGCAAAAAATTTTAGAGAAGATTACGGAGCTGTGTGTCTGTGTTTGTAATCTTCCACGATAACAGCCGCAACGTTGATCCGATCGACTTGAAATTTGGTATGCGGACATGGTTTTGCTGTCGAATGAGCCTATCACATTTTGGTTGTCATCTGTCAAACGAAAGATATTTCGCGTCGCCATAAAAAATAACAGAAATTATATCTCACGGAACTTGACTTGCAATATGTCATTTGAAAGCCCTCAAAAAACTATAATCAAAGCTGCTGAAAGTATTTCTCCGCCTGTCATCTGTCAAATAATCAAAAAAGTCAAAGTTCAAAGCTTTTTTATTCAATTATTCAACATTTATCCGATGGATTTGGACCAAATTCGGCAGAAAGCAACACAACAACAGAATCAAATCACGTCCTCAGTTTGAGCGTTTCACCTCTGACCTTCTTCCCAGTCTGGAGCTACGAATTTTTATTTATTTTTGCTGTTTCACCCTGTATAAATCCCTGCAAGACATTGAAGCAAAACACCCGGTGAGCTGTGATTGCTAGCCATCTAAGGAATATATTCCACATAGTCGTTATGCTCCTTCATTCAAAAACCCACAGGATTACATAAGCTCCTGGAGTATCAGGAACTTTAGATAATTCAGGTTTTAAAACTCGAAAACAGAATCTCCCAAGCAATACTTAACGCACGACACATATTTTGCTCGTAGCCTATAGGTACGTACTCATCAAATTAGTTTTTCCCCATTGCGTCATGTTCCATTCTGATATATATGTTCCATACGAATATATTCTTATATATAAATATTTCTCGATGAGTAAAAGAGGCGCATAGACAAATTGGATAATAGAAAAAGTTTTGTTAGCAGTGTGTCTCTATTAAAGCTAATTAACACTGTTGAACCTTTCATTAACAATGATCACTATGGCTTGGCGTTATTATGCATGATACTTGTTTGAATAATTATGTTTTGGTAAAGTTCTGTGTGTGTATGGTAACTGTTGGGATTATCTGGTGAAGGAGAGGAAGGGAATGGTAATTTGGGTAAAATGCCCTAAAACCATTTGGCTTGAAACCTGCAATTTGCGTGTTATGGTAACTTATAATTACCTAAACAATTTTAGACTGTGAATATCAAAGGTGAATATACCCAAATCCACTATTTATATGTGATCTAAGACATACTGATATGTATTAGAATAGAATTCGCTTCATTTGCAATTGTTTCGTGTCTTTCCCATCGGCATTCACTGTAATTCTTTGTATGGTCTGACGCAAAAGAATGAATAATACGGTACATTCACGATCAACATGCATCGTACTGAAAATTAAAATAGGTGGATTGCTAATGTTTTTTGTCACCAAGTTTGCTAATTTTTCTGATGCCCTTAAGCTCTAAAATACAGGGTGGCCCAACGAAAACAGAACAGAGGGGCTTTCGGGCATTTCAAATAATTTTTTGGAAAAAAGCTCAGACAGGTCGATTTTAATATCGAGGGGGACATCTGAACCATACATGGGCAAATTTATATCTTCAGCCCCCTCACCTCTACCCACCTCAACTTTGGAATTTCAAATGACACCATCTACTTTGCGATACATCAAATCAAAGAGAATCAAATTCTTTTTCTGAAAAAAATATTTTCAAAACTCTCAACCCCACCCCCCATCTTCCTAAATTTCTTTGACTGTCCCAATTTATATCCTCGACCCCTCAATTCTCTTCAATTTAATCAACGTCATCCTAAATAGCATCTAAGGAGAAAATTTTCGGTGGAGAAAAGTGTTACCCAAATTCACCCCTTTCCTCTCCCCCACCCCAATTTCAAAACTTAACAGACACCACTTACTTTGTGATTCATCGAATGAAAGGAAATTGATTTCTCTTTCTGAAAACAATTTTTTCTAAATTTTCAACCCCTCTTCTGACAAATTGAACATTCGGAGTATTTTAGGGAAAAAGGGGGGTTTTTGGAAATTCTTAAAATATTTTATTCAGGAAGCGAGTTCAATTCCCTTCAATTTGATGTATAACAAAGTAGTTAGTGTCATTTTAGATTTTGAAGTTGAGGTGGGGGAGTGAAGGGGTGAATTTGGGTGGCACTTTTTACACAGAAAATCTTCTCCCTCGATGCTGTGCAGGATGACATTGACTGAACTGAAGAGAATTAAGAGATCAAAAATATTACATTGGAATTTCTGACAATTTTAGGAAGAAGGGGGGTGGGGTTGAAAATTATAGAAATATTTTTTCAAAAAGAGAATTTAATTCTCTTCAATTTAATGTATCGCAAAGTGGGTGGTGTCATTTGAAACTTCGAAGTTTGGGCGGGTGGGGGTGAGGGGGCTAAAGATAGAAATCCGCCAATGTATGTTTCAGATGTCCCACTCAATATAAAAATCGACCTATTCGAGCTTTTGAAAAAAAAATGAGGTGAAATGCCTGAAAACCTCTCTGTTCTGTTTTCGTTGGGCCACCCTGTATAAGTTGTTCGTTAGAGTCCTGTGCAATATGCACAGTCTAGTTTGTGAAACTTTGCTTCATTAAAATACTTGAAGAGTTGCAGAAAAAATGATTGGGAAATTTCGTATATTTTCGCCCCCCTGTTCCACCCTAAAAGCCCTGATGTGGCCGTCAAGGTTAGACTTTTCTGGTTCTCAAATATCTAGTTTTTCAGTATCAATAACATATTGATAACTAACGCGAACTAAGGTCTGGTCAGTTGAACTCATGTTCTGGCCCGTGTTGAATCAGAATATAGCTAGCCATTGATAGTATTGCTCAGTACGGATTTCGGGTTCGCCTATCTTGATTTTCAAGTGCGATTGTGCTGCATTCAAATTGCATTTTATTTTGTATTTGTTTCTACAATATAATGTTACGTATTTCGCCTACGGATTCGAATATAATTGAGACGATCGTTTTAAAACACACACTGTTTATTTCTGTGTATGCACTACAATAAATACACGTCAACAATTATCTACTTGAAATATCGCTGTGATTATCGCTCGCTTATCCGCTCGCTGTCTCTTTCAATTCAATACTGCCCGTGAGCTGCCGGTTGATGCCTTATATAGGCCTCCAAATAGTGTTCCCGAACTTCCCGTCATCTTCCAGCAATTTCCATAGTGGCCCGGCATATGCGGTTTCTAGACGACTCCTGAATAATCACACGCGCCTTTCGCGTGCTTTCCGTGTGTTCTGGAATCTGCATGCACCTTCGCCAAAATGGAGATATGTGTCCTGATCGAGCGTTGGAGTCCACATTCAGTTTCACGTACACGCACGCCCTGGAATGCACAAGAACACTTCGCATTTATACACTGCGATCTAATGGATGAAAGAATCCAGAAAGATCGCGTGTTTACCAGTATGCACGGATCGCCGCTCGTAACAATATCATAATCGCACACTTGTAATAATTGTTCCACAACATGATCGCCAATGTTCGCTTCCATACTAACCCCTCTATTCGCATCCATCGTCAGCAGAACTTACACTGTGCTACTTGAACTGTAACTCTGTGCATCTAACACTGACTAAAAAAGATACAGGCTGTCAAAGTTGAATTTTTTGTTTTTTTTTAACAATAATAATTAATAGCTCATTAACGGTTTAGTGGACGGTTCAGTTTGCGAAACTGCCTACCTGCCTGTCAAGTTTCACTGAAATCCAACCCAGTGGCATCGGAGTTACCAGGGGTCGCAAACCAGGTGCTTTAAATTTTTTGGCAGTCAACACAAATCACTGCCATCGTTGCCATTGATTGAACTTACATTAAACTCGACAGGCGGTTGGGCAGTGTCTGCAAACTAACGTAGGCTGAATTAAAGCGAATTTTATTGAACCGTTCATTAGTTTTTGATGTTCAAAGACAAAAAAAATCAATTTTACCACTCTGTACCTTTTTAAAAAAGCGAGTGAGACGCATAGAATGTGACATTTTTCTGAACCAGGAGGGCTAAGAGAATCTTTTCCAAAAAATTTGATTGGTTAAAAGTGTGACAACTGTATAGGACCTTGGATGCTCCTGGAGACTTCGACGATCCGTTCGGAACGATCTTCGCGCCGCGCCTCCACCATTCACAAATATTCCAGAGCCACCGCTTCAACTTTAACGGTATACTTTCATCGTTGTACCCGAAAGAACCGTTTGAGAGCCTCTCACCTCGTAACAGTGTTGACTAATTACTATTACCGTTTTACGAACTGAGGTCTGGTCTGGTCCTGTCAGTAATAATTCCCGTCACTAATAATGCAGCAGCCCTATTCATTAGCGAATAGTCTTTATTATTGGCACCTATAAAAAAATTAAAAGCTGACTACTGCATCTTTGAATCTAATGGGCTTCGAAAACACCAATAATAACATCAAATTGGCGACGTGAGACAAAAGCCGCTTTCTTTCGGTCAGGATCACGGATCATGATCCGGAAATACGCTCACGGGGTTGGTTGGCTGTGTCACGTGCAACCAATCCAACCAATCCAGTCAGCGGATTTCCGAATCATGATCCGTAATTTTAGCGGAAAGAAAGCAGCTGAAATGTCAAGGCACCAAATTTTAAACTGAAAGTTGAAGTAACAGATTGACTGATGCATTTGACATTGTCACTATCGACAGTTGAAACGTAATTCAGACGTAATTGTCCTCTTCAATCACTTCAATCAGAATTCAATTCAGAATGGGCGGAAAGAATGCGCGAAAAATTCGCACACAATATAACCCATTTTCATCATTCATGTCCCCTCCTAACGTACCCAATCTCAAGAAGCGATTCGTGTTAGGAGGCTCGAATAATGAGAACAAACTACTTTAGTCCTAACGAGACTTTATTCGTGTGTAATTCGTCTCAGCTCTTGGAAAAATGGGAAACGGCAATACATTTCCTCTTTTCCAGTCCATGACCTTTTCCCGTGTTCCTTATTGTGTTTGGGCGATTTCCCCGGCATCGCACCTATACTTCTCTCTCTGACCGTGTGGGATGTCCCTTAATTGGAAGTTTGGAACTGTGTTTGATCAAGACAAATAAATTTTGCTTGAGCTCCCTATACCAGCCTACCTCCTTGAGAAAAAAAATTGTAAAGTCACAAGACCTTATTCTCTCTACCCGTACCAAAGCGACGAAACTCAATTTACCGAATAATAACGCCCATGCCCCCGAAACATTGTTGGAATTTTCGACTCCATTCTCATAAGCATTTTGTGTGTAGCCAGTAGCAGTATAGTCGCTCGCAAATTTAATATTAAATTTTACTGACCGAAGTTTTCCGAGACAAGTTTACGAGTGTAGTAGTGAAATGGCCCTAAGATTCTCCCAGAGAACGGCTTTCTCAATAAAATTCATTTTATTTTCCAATTGACCTGAAACTGTGCGCGTCATGTGGAAATTTCGTCGCAAACTTTAACGTTCCCACTTAAAACATTCTTTAGTTGGAATAAGTAATGCAATCCGTTTAAAACCAAAAACATTTCCGATCATTTTTTTTTATTCAGTAGGACTTCGATAATTTTACGATCGCATTTCTTTTCTGTCGATCATTAGGTGCAAATGGTACTGAAAATTGATGGAATTTTAGTGTAGGTGTCATAATATTCATAGCGAAATTTAAATTGGAATAATAAAGTTCTTTGGAGTGAGCAGTAGGTGTATTACGCGATTTTATCACCGTGGGTCATGTTTGGAATCAATTGAATTTGATTTCATGCCACTATGCTCTTCAGCTTATTTTTTATTCTTATGATTTCAATTATTTTGATTCAACTGGGTTATAAGTGGAGTTGAGCTATTGATCTCATGACATATTTTACAACATATACCCGAAATATGTACCCAGCGAGGACCAAAAGGTGCTCGTTATTGTACAGGTCAACATAAAGCTCCTAAAGCATAATCGTTTCAGTACAAGTATAAGTTTAGTGATCAGAACTCACTTTAGCTTCAGTGAAGCTCCTCGGCTATTGATTGGCGAAACGGAATCAAGCTTAATCGGGCAGAGCTAAAAAAAATCCAATTAAAATTAATTGGCACTCCGGGATTATTCTTTCGATTCCACTGCAACTTCATCTTTCATCCATATCAATTTTGATGAGAAAAAGACAAGTTCCATTTTTCCCTCGGGACTAGATATTCAAATGCAAAATTTTCCAGCTTTTTTGATCAGGTAGGTAACAAATTATTATGCAATTTCTCGGTTTAAAGTCAGCAATTTTTATCAAAGTTATCGATTATCTTAGAAACTATGCAGTTTGGGGGTACGATACCCCTAGTGAAAATAGAAGGGAAGAAAAATGTATAGAATAGTGAGGTGAAATAGGAGTTATTCTATTATTTCCATCTGAAAAAAAACTACTCATGGCACATTGAAATTTGCAAATTACGAAAAAAATTGTGCACAATTGCAAAATCTTAACTTTTTTGTGATGAAGTTATTCATCTTCCATTCGACTATTGTTGTGTCAGATTTCATTCCCAAACTTCAAAGAAACAAGGTCCCTATGATTTCTCAGAATAAATAAATCAAAAAAGAATCAATAAATGAATGAATATAAATAACACTGCCACAAACTGAAGAAACAAAAATAAACAGGGCCAAAATTGAACTGGACCACCCCGGAATTTTGCCTCGGTAAACATAGGGATATATCAAGGGAAAAATGCCCGATTCTGAAAATTTTTGTGATCTACGATAGAGCAATCTTTTGACTACCCAGATACCATCTTCAATCACCTGACTGTTGATCTCATGTAGGATATACAGGGTGACAATGAAAGAAGTGCAAAAAATACCTGACTTCAGCAAGATCCCGTTTTAAGAAAACAAGTCGCAGAATCTTGTAGGTCACATTTTTGGAAAGCATATATCAATATATCGAAACGGTTTTGCACTTCTGATCGTAATTCGTTTTTTTCGCAGAATTATTGTTTGTTTTGTGATTTATGGAGTGAGAGCAGTAGAACAGGCACCCATGATATGGTACAAACTGGTGACTATGGCAATCAATGCAACGGATACTTGCCATTGATGCATTTTAAACCATTCTGGATTCTGGACCATTTAAAATGTGAATGCAATGTCACAGCATGCTTGATTTGCCATGGTCCCACAAGAGGTCTAGGTCCTCACCATTTCTGAGGGCCGGCCGGGATGGATCAAATTGTTTCATGATACATTTGATACAGCTATTATGTACCCACGTTCGTGTCAAATTTCAAGGATGAACAACAGCTTTGGCAGAGTCTAGATATTGATGTAGGTACGCTTTTCGAAAATATGACGAACAAAATTAATTCTGCGACTTGTTTTCTTGAAATGGCACTTTGCTGAAGTTAGGTCATTTTCGCACTCTTTCCATTGCCACCCTGTGTATTGCATATAAGGTCGACAATCAAGCAATCTAAGATGGTGTATTGTAGTTGAAAAATTACTCTGTCGAGCATCATAAAAATGTCCAAAATCGGGCAATTTTTTCTCAAGATATCTTCATTTTAACTGAGGCAGAATTTTGGGGTGGTCTACTTCAATTCTATAAGAAGAATTGATTTCATTGTAGAGAAAAATGGAACAGCCTGTATTCATAGTTGAAAATGATTCACGACGTTGATATTTTCAAACCAATAATTTTACGCATTAGATTTGTTTTCCATTGATAAATTGAATCGGTTGACTGTAGTAGGTGTACAGGAACGATTCGAGCTTGAATTCATCAAATAAGAGGTTCGATTTTTTCAAGACTTTGAACGTCTTGAGTGTATTCTTACGGATTTGTGTTAAGCGTTAGGGAATTGAGCTGTCTTGTGTGCAATCAAATACTATTTCGACGAACTACTGATTAGTTTACAATTCACAATCACATGTTATCGCTCTTGACATCGTGTTAGATCTATGGCAAGGTTTCGCACTTGTCGCTGAACTGAACTGCCTGCCCTGGTCCGGTCCCGCTCCGAGTTGAGTCGCTCTGCTCTAATGCAAGCGGTAGAGGCCCAGTGTGAAGCCAATATATGATTTTTTTCGAATGGTGGTTTAAGTTTTTCAAAATTTAGCCTGATACTCATTGTACGACTTACGTTTTCTCTACAATTTGGGATTTCTAAACATGAGTACATCATTATTTCATTTATTGATTATTACATACAACGCCCTTGATTATTGGAACTATAAGGATAATGATCTCTTATCCAAAACCGAATGAATTGAATACAAACAACAAAATCTGACGGCTGTCACTTCGTTTTTTTTTTATAATCAGCAAAATATCACTCGTGCTTGAAATTTTCACCGGTAATTTTGGCCAAGCGTGTTTCTTTGGGCTGGTTGTCTCTAAATGAGTGCTCTTCTCTCCTACGGAGTCGAGTATTAATCGTTACAACCGGCTCTCGCGTCGCGACCGCTTGGCCAAAATTATTGTGAAGGCCGGAGCCGGATATTTTCTGACAGCTGACAGTTCCAAAATTGAGGTTTCGTAGGCGAACTCTGGCTGACCTAAACGAGTGTCGGAACATATACCTTTACTCAATGCCGTTGGTTGTCGGTCAAAATAGGCAACAATTGAGCCTGGCGCAAAGATACCTAATTAATTTAATCGCAGAGTGTGCAGGATCTGCTCGTATTGCAATAATTGAAACATGTGGTTACCCAACTAATTTGATTGACTGTTTTCTCAATAATAATGGAAACGATACCTACTGATAATTGCTGGCTGCGTACATAAACATTAAATTTGACTGTTGCTAATTAAATATGTTACCTGCGTCAAAATCCATACTCCGAGATTATTTTTGGTGGCGAATTTAGTAAATTACTACTCAGATAATGATTTTATCTTCATCATTATTAGTAGGTTCTCACCTCTACCTATACATGTGCCTGGATTGTAGGTGCGCATTACAAAATAATATGGCATTCATTACCAACTCGATACGAGGCTCGATCACAGGGGGGCAGTTTCACGTTACTTTTAAAGTGCCATTTGTGACGCATCATGGCCGTCCAGTCACTTGTCAATGATTTCAATATTTCGCAAAAAGACATGCCATACGGACAGTTTTACCGACGCAAAAATAATAACAGCTAGGCCTTGTATGGCAAAAAGGATTAGAGTTATGTATATACATAAAGGCTTGGAGTAACGATCGTGAATACCATCACATGATTATATCTAGTTGGAGAACAGTGCCGTGAAATGTTTTTCCTGCATTTGATTAGGCACAGTAGGTACACGCAGTACAAATCAATACCGAGCCACGTCGGGTGTTCAATGACAAAAACATGAAATTTTTATTCAGGATGCCAAAAAAAAACACGACAGCCTAGCCTATGAAACTTTCAAGAACAGTATACCCCGTTATTGTACCAATTTCCCACACATTTTCAGGTTTCTCAAGGACTTGAAGTGCTGTCTACGACATGATTTTGCTAACATAATCATTGGGGCATATGTGCTGTAAATATTGATGTTACAGTTAGTTGGCTCCTTCTTCCCGCTGGCAGTTGCGTGGAATTAAACTTTTTTTTATTATCAGTACCTAACGTACGTAATTATTTTAGATCAAATAAGGTGATAAAAATACTGTTACCTACTTTTTTTGAAATAATAAATTTTTGCCTTCGAGAATGGAAAAGTTACGAAGCTTTGAATTAGATTATGCTAACTACTAACGGCGTCTAATTTATAATATAACAATGTTAAAAGTTAAAACTTGCCATAGTCATGCATGTGTGTGTGGTTCATGTTGTACCCATTGTTGTTGGAAACACTGCTACCTACCTACAGCTTACAGTAGACTGTAGCCGACTTCAACGTCCGTGGCGTCAACTAATAATTTTGTTCTCGAAAGTGAAGTCATGTTATACCTACAGCAGGATATATTCCGGAGGAGTCTCTTTGTCTCTTTTGGTACCTAACATTCCGCTGCCAGTGAACTATATGTAGTTCAGTTCATAACTAACTAATTTTTATAGATGAATACAATTAAATTGGGTCGCCTTTTTGCCAGTGCTAAATAACTCCATAACCATAACAATAATTCAGATGCGCAACA
Source organism: Anaspis maculata (assembly GCA_949128115.1). NCBI lineage: Eukaryota > Metazoa > Arthropoda > Insecta > Coleoptera > Scraptiidae > Anaspis > Anaspis maculata. Next base: position 42,744,795 of record OX421963.1, read on the forward strand.
GAATTTGTTTAGCGGTTTTGTGTATCAAAGGTGGCCTAGTAGTATCATAAATAAATGCGAAATTAACGTGACGTTCATTAGACATAGGCTGTGCTGTAAGTTGGCGTTGCAATACTAGAAGACGTTTCAAACAGATTGATAAAACTCTTTTCTGAGGAGAGCAGTTGTGACGGACGGACGAGTCAAGTGCAATCAATTCAGTAGAAAAAGTAGATCATTTCTATAGCAAAAAAAGAGGCGTTAGATTTGAAAAGTTTTTTTTGAAACGCTGGCGCCGTATATTGCGAAATATAGACATTTTTGATTTTTGAAATTCAATAATTTCTTGTAATTTGGGGGACGCGTAGTGTAGTGAACATCGCGCTTGGCTTCGATCATAGAAGTCAATCCATACACAGCGCGGCCCGTCTTTAGATGGGTTACTGCTGCAACATGACGCTGTGGTGGGGCTCACTTGAAGGCGGAACACCGCCACCAAAATCTCCCCTCGGCAAGACTCTGGGCAAACCTTCCGAGTACTTCGGCCCTCGAAAGCTTCCGTGGTTCGGAATCCTGAACTGTAGGTGAATATGAATAGGCAGAGAAGCAAGCGGAAGGCTTTTTTCAAGCCATGGATGGGTTCAATATATACCCGCAATGACCATTATACGCGCAAAACCGCAATTTCCCTCGAATAAAACCAAATTTATGAATCGTCTAATTTGAACGTTTAATAACTGGTTCCTTTTCAAACAACGGTGTCGTGAAAATTTCCATTTCCATCGTGCGACGAAATAACCCGCTGAAAACACAAGTCGGGTGCAATTCGCTGTAATATCTCAAATTACCATAACAATAAATTCTATGCTCGCGGCAGAGATCTTCCGCACTTTTTCGCAGTTTTTCCGCGTCGCTTCACTAGAGAATTCCAATGAGCTGTGCATTTCCGTTCCGAGGAGGCATAACCTGATTCTTTTAATTTATAAATTATTTCTACATATTTAATGTTTATGTCTGCGGAAGAAAAAACAAGGGTATTAGCACACATTACGGAGGCAAAGTCGATGCAGAAGCTGTTGAATAAATAATAAGCTTATGCACAAGTTTTCCCCCTCGCCTTCTTTTTCTTCTCCCGGCACGAGCGCGCCTCATAAATTTCCAAATGGAGACCCTTTTACGTTAAAAGGAAAACTTGTCACTGAATTTCTTAAATGTTTGAATTAAGTCCCTTAATTGCTTCGATATTATGCGTGCTAAACGTCTTGTAACGACCACCTGAATGCAAATAATTTTGTACATCAGAAGCTCTGGAAGAGGCTCTCTTTTGTTTTAATTGGGTATGAAAGTTGCAATAATTGTATTTCCGGTTTTTTGTTTCATTTAATTAAGTAGGGTAGCGTGTGTAGGTATGGAGCCCGCCTCCACTCTGACGATATTAGATTTTCTTCGGTGGCGTCGTCGTCGATATAACGTCGTCGGTCGCTTGGTGAAAACATACTCCAGTAGACTTTAAGGACATCGGGAAACCATAAATAATTCGAACAGTAATCAATTTCACCTAATAACGTCGAGTAAGCAATACAAAACCATGAGATAATCCCAATGTAATTTACCAGCTGAAATTATACTCTCCCCCTGAACTCGGTGAATACAGCACCAGGCAGTTACCGAGTCTATCGCAGAGGCTACTACAATATTCTACGAAGCATTGTGCTGTATAATGGCAACATTTAAATACCTACACCGAAATGTTTACTAATTCGCTGAAGCTATTGGTGGAGTATTGCTCGAATGATGATTATGCTGATGCTCGCGGTCTTGGACCCAATGGGACTCTAGGACAATAGATGTCCCGATAAAGTTTCGGATAAGTTGCGCTCTACGCTCTACGCAGCGTTTATTTGCCAAATAGCCTGTTTAGAACTTAATTAGGAGATGGCCCTTGAATCCTTGATCCCCTTCATTCCATGAGTTCCATCGTGTTTCGTCTTGAGCTTCGGCTCTGATCTGCAGCTAAGACTTCTGCCGGCGTCTGCTTCTTGCACTATGTTTTTCTTCCATGTTCGCATCGGTCCGCTGTCTTCTTTTCTCGGTGGTTGAAATTCCACAGCTTGCTTAGTGATGCCTTTGTCGGATTAACGGAACGTTTGATCATAATCCATTTCCATTGCTTTACGCATCTGTTGATGAATACTGCTATCTTGTTAACGTTGCTGTTTGTTGTTCTCCAAGTTTGAGAACCATAATTATAATGATAACATTAGCTTGGCTTATACGCCTACCTGTTCCACCATGTAACCTCGGAGTTGGTAGTAACGCAGAAGACCTTATCGGGGAAGGTGAATAAATAAATAAATAAATATGCTTTTGTCTTGTGCTTGTGTCTCCATCAATTTCCGGTATTGTAACAATTTCTTCTCTCAATTCTTTTGGTATCTTCTCTTGTTCTAACATGTTGTTCAAGAATCTGCCACAAAACTTCCGTCATTTCCTTGATGTTCACTTTGAATAATTCTTCACTTCCCCACAATGTCATCTAGGCCAGCCGATTTCCAGTTCTCACACGTAGATACCTAAGTTGTAAAATGCTTTTCGTTCTTTCTTCCCGACTGAATGTTGATGCGTCGATACTATCGATACGTCCAATGAGCACAGACAACTGTATTGTCTATATTCTGAGGAATTTCCCCCTCTATACATTTCTGTGAAGTATTCACTACATCATCTCTCTCAGTTTCTCTGGTGTTGCCAATTTCTTGCCTTGTGAATTCCTGATATGCACGACATTGGATCTCCATTTTTTAGACAAAAACTTTCTGTGATTGCACAAAGTCCTCATATAGTTCTTTTGGGCCGCCCTTCAGCTTTAGCTAGTAACTTATCAAAATATTTTTGTCGTGCATCGTATCATGGAAGATGCCGTTTTTAGGTTTTGAAATCTGAATTAAGTATTTAAAGCTCCTATAAAATTTCACATCGGTCATGGTGTGGTGTTTCAAATTTCAAACTGGACAGTGGTAGTCAAATACGCCGGTGTCAAAACGTGAATCCTGTCTCCCTGCGATGTTTCTGAGGTTGACGAAAGCCAATGTGCAAATGAAGCGGCCTGATTCTAGATACATTCAAATGACTGTGTCCTCAATAAGTACGATTACAATGATGTGACACGTTAAATTTTTTGAAAGTTCTCTAGCGTTCAGCAGGTGAAGTTCAAAGCGCACTGTTGTACAGGTGTCCCGGAATTAGTGTTACAAAACTCATGGGGAGATAGAAAATTGAGAAATAAGGGAACTTTTGTTGATAAACATACCCTCTCAAACGTATAATAACGGAGATACAGGCCTTCGAAGTTGTATTTTAAAAACAGTTTTTTTTTTGCATACTTTTTGAACCGCTCAACCGATTTAATTCAAATTCAAACCAAAGTTTACTAAGACAGGTCTTTATTGAACAATAATAACAAATTTTATTAGACATTTATAGGGGCGAAGATACAAGGGGGTACCCTCCCTCTTTTCCCCCTATTTTCAACCACCCTGGATATTTCTTAAAACAGTTTCAATTTTTGAATCTTGCGTTTAATTTGAAGAAAAAAGTTAGTCTTGCAAAATTTTGATTAAAGGCTTAATTTTCATGATATTTAGGTTTGAAACATTAGAAAACATCACGAAATCGCCACTTTCCAGGGCCTAAATTGTTTTTTTTCTGAAAAACTCCATGTTTCTCAGCGAAAATTATGGTTCATCAACTTAAAACACCCAGAAAACTCATTCCAGTTGACGAATTATGGGTTTTCTTGAATTTCTGTTTTTAGGCCCAGGAAAGTGGCGATTTCAAGATGTTTTGCAATGTTCCAATCCCAAATACCTCGAAAACCAGGCCTCTTATCAAAATTTTGCAATCGTTTTCTTTAAATTGAACGTAAAATTCAAAAATTGAAACAATCTCCAAAAATATTCGGGGAGGTCAAAAATAGGGGGAAAAGGGGGAGGGCACCCCCTATTATCTTCGCCCCTAAAAATGTTTGATGAAATGTGTTATCATTGTTCAATATATACCTGTTTCGGCAAACTTGAGTTCAAATTTGACTGGAATCGGTTGAACGGTTCTAAAGTTACGCAAAAAAACTGTTTTTGAAAAACAACTTTGAAGGCCTGTGTCTCCGTTATTATACGTTTGGGAGGGTATGTTTATCGACAAAAGTTCCCTTTTTTTCAGTTTTCTATCTCCCTGTCAGTTTTGTAACACTTATTACGGGACACCTCTATATATATTTTTTTTTTTACGTTTTTCACTCATTGGGACATGTTCAAAGGCTTATTAAAGGCATTCAATGTACCCTATTTTGAAATGCTCACACTGAACTAAATGACACATCTTACTCGAGTACGTACTGACAGCTTGACACCACGTTGGGGCTCAGACCGCCGTGAGTGAGGTTACCAGACAACGACAAATGACAATCAATCAAGCCGCTGTATTTATTAAGTTACGCCTCCCAACTTTGCGCCTGAAACAGCAAAACGTTATTTATAAGTGATCGCGATAATGGACAAACTGGGCTTGTAGTGGTGTCAAGCAAATATCCAAGGTATTGACCTGACCCGACCTGACGTGTCATCCATATTCTTTTTCCAAAACATCTTTTATACACGTAACAATTTCATGTATTGTGTAGCTAGCTATACATTTGTAAATACTTTCATTACATTTATTAATAAACCACTTGCTTCCCGCTATTTTTAGGAAAAGCGCATCCACTGCTTATAAATTGTGCATCGTATAAAAAGCCGCACATGCCATTTCGTGCTCTTCATCTTATAATAATGATATTGAAGTTATTGAACAATAAATATCTCATTTTAAGCCAAATACCGCGGTATCGATGGCGATTAACACTTTAGCGTAACAACAGCCATACTTGAACTCTGAATAATGAACTGTTAAGAATCCGTTTGTAACAAATCAAAAGGAAAAGTCAGCTCTAAGTCGCGTGTAACAATTAATATTAATTAAGATTGCGTGCTTCCCACTATTTAATTTAATGTCTGCTATTATGCCGACCCCATCAGGTAAAGAACATACGGGACACTTCCGACTCTGAAAACAATTCACTGCTGTTGCATACGGTGCTGCATACCTAATTTCCATAATGTAACATTTTTCTTGTACTGCACTTTCAGCAAAGTGAACTGCAATTATTATTATATACTTACACCCTTTGCCTTGTTACCAGGTATATACTTAAGAAGCAACCGGCATGATTGTGAGCCGGTATAAATATGTGCTCAACTATACATTAACCGGCGACAAATTATTTGTGCTGAAACATAATATTTGCTAAAACCTCATAATATACCTACTCACTGTTATACCTACTGAGTATATGCGGTTCATAATCTCTCGGGACAACCGAAGTGGGTAGTTTTTTTTCGTCGATCTACCTACATTACATTTGATTAATAACCGCTCTATGGGAATTCGCAAACGCTACGCAACAACTGCATGGCTTTTGATTGGCTCGCAAAGTTTCCGCAAAGCTGTAGCAACACTAGTGGGGTCGGTACCTACACATTGAAAAACGATACTATACGGCATTTGATGATACAGAAAATTTCTTTTGCATGAGTGTTCCACAAGGTCTATAGAACGATATTAGAAGGGGAAGCACAAAAGCTTCTCCCTCGGCTTCTCCTTAGGGGGGCCGCAGGGAGCCCTGTCAAGTTGACGGTCCAAGAACTCCTCCAAATCATCTTTCAATTTCGTTGTATCACTGAAATGGGGATCATGTGACTCCATTGCAAATCTCGATGGCATTGGTCGCCATGTCTCTTTCATCCTTCATCCTTGAAAAAATAATTTCTTCGGGAGGTCAGAGAAATCACTTTTTATTTTTTATACATACAAGAGGTTGCAAAGTTGGCATGTTTTGTGTCTTAACCTGTTATTTGGCATTCTCAAAATCTTATTATGAAGTCAATTTTCAGAATTCTCAATTTTGGGTTAATTGGTAGGCTAAGGAGGAGGTGTTTTTTAACATCCAGTTCAGACGTACTTTTTTCAGTGTCCAACTGGAGGTTATTGAAATCATCATCAGGGGTGGATACACTAAACTATTTTCTAAACATTATGTCGAGAAAATCAATTCTAAACCGCGCATAGAGAGTACACAAATTATTTTTCTTCCGGTCAGTCGAATTGCGATGCCTAGTACGCCCGTCAGGGAGAACGCTGAGCTTCGCCAGCCTAAACTAAATAGTATGAAAACAGCCTAAACAAATTTCAAACTGACTAAAACTGTGAGTGCTGATTCAGAATTGAATTTCGAACCATATAATGAGTGTTTCAGGCAGTTTTGAATCCGTTTAGGCTGTTTTCATACTACATAGTTTAGTCTGGCGATGTTCAGCGTTCTCCCTGACGGGCGTAGTAGGCTTCGCAATTCGACCGACCGGAAGAAAAATAATTTGTGTACTCTCCATCTGCGATTAAGGATTGATTTCCTCGACATAATGTTCAGAGAATAGTTTAGTCTATCCACCCCTGTGATTATTTCAGTAACAATCAGTTGGACATTGAAAAAAGTACGTCTGATCTGGATGTTAAAAAATACCTACTTCTTAGCCTACCAATTAACCCAAAATTGAGAATTTGAAAAATTGACTTCTCAATAAGATTTTGGAAATACCAAATAATAGTTTAATACCCAAAACATGCCAACTTTGCAACCTCTTGTATGTATAAAAAAATAAAAGTGATTTCCTTGACCTCCCGAAGAAATTATTTTTTTAAGCATGAAGGATGAAAGAGACATGGCGACCAATGCCATCGAGATTCACAATGCAGTCACATCATCCCCATTTCAGTGATACAACGAAATTGAAAGATGGTTTAGTAGAAGTTCTTGGACCGTCAACTTGACAGGGCCTCCTGCGGCCCCCCTAAGGGGAAGCACAAAAGCTTCCCCTTCTAATATCGTTCGATAGACCTTGTAGAACACTTATGCAAAAGGAATTTTCTGTATCATTAAATGCCGTATACGAATGGCTACCAACCCCACTACACCGCAAGGTACTCGCAAAGCCATCGCAACGCAACCGAGCCAATCAGAAACGTTGCGCCTTGCGCTGCGGCTGCGTTGCGTATTTTCATAGAGCGGCCTTAACTGGTTATGGCTTCATTTCGCGAAGTTTTCAACTTTCGTGCTCACTCCTAACATGAAACTGTGACAATATTGCCTGTTTCTGGTTTTTGCATCATTAACTATAACATTTATAGTTAAAATGTCATTGTGTAGGTAGGTTGTCTTTATTTTTTGTGTTTGATTCTCACTCAGCTGCGTTTAGCATTTAGTGCATGATCAGTGCGATGGTTGGCAGCTTGCCGTGTCTGTTATTCCACATAACCACTTTGTGGAGTGCTTCAGTTTTTAGTTTTTTCCACTTGGCAAGCGGTTATACCCTGGACACACTAGAAAGCTTGATGATCATTAACGATTGATCGTCATTTAACTTCCCTTGTGTCCACCAAAATTTTAGAAGCAGATTGAATCTATCACGCAATAGTTGCTACGCACCAGCCAATATAGGATGGCCAGTTGCTTAGTTACTATGAGAGTGATAAAGTTATCGCTTTGATAAAAGTTTGGTGGAACCCGAGGTAAGCTTTCTAGTGTGTCCAAGGCATGAGGGAAGGTGTTAGCCAAGTTCATAAATTTCATGTGAGAATTAACTAAAGCGTGTTTTCTGTCTTTATTTAATGCATTTCTTTGCTTTTGATGCTGTTTGCTCCAATTTCAAACTTGACACAATTTGACTTTTTCCAATCCATAGTTACCACATGATAGTCTAGGGGAACGCATACCAACCTAAGTCAAAAATTGGAGGGGCGAAGTGGACTTGAAAATAAAAAAAAACTGTGTCTAGTCATTTGCGTTATAGTGTAGAGTCCTGGAATTACTGAGGAGATGCAGAGGCTATCCACGCCCAAATAAATTGTTAATGGACAATATTTTTTGCTTTTCCTATAATTTCAGTTCAAAATGTACGAGCCAGTTAATTTTTAATTCGTTGGGTAAAAAATAGAACTCGGAGGGGGTTGAACGTGGGTGGTGTGCATCAATACAATCTTTGATTAACGGAACGCTATATACGCATACGTAACATTTCCACCATTTCTACAATATTACAGAATTCTCTCTATACACGCAGTCAGTGGTGGGTACCTAATCTAATAAAGTAGGTAGGTGCTGCTGGCGGCTAGTGCTAAAAATATTTCCTTGGATAAACATAAATATAAAATACAAAATCGGTTTTGCTTACTTCCTTTCGAAAACCCAATCATTGATGGAATTGGTATCTCCATAGTCCTGGTTAATAAGTTTCTTGGTATGGGTAATCAAGAGATTAACTGCGTGTGAAAATGCGGAATGAAATGATCGATCATTGCACTATTAAGGGTAATAGACACTTTTATACTGGATACGCCGTAATCTACGCAAGATTATCAACAATCAACAGAATAACAACACATGCCGGGGACGTTTTATTAAAGCAGTCACTTTCCTATTAAAATGGAGGCTTTTCCAATATCTAAGTGGCGAGGTCCAATGACAGCGCTAGTGATTAAGCCTAGTTGAAGATTTTGTAAAACGCAAAATAATCTATAATATGGCGTAGCGAAGATAGTAGATACCAAGATACCCGCCTAATACATTCTTCAACCAGGTAGAGGGTGAAGGTCGCGGTGATGAAGCTAGTAAAAGTTGAGCCTGTATGATAATCAAGCGTAAATTTTTCATGTAGTGTGGTGTGACCATGGATATGTAGGTCAGTCATATTGTGGTGGTATATTGTGGTCACTTTCACAGTTTTTTCATTAAAGTAAGCTATGGAAAATTATTGTTATGCTAACGTCGTCACAGTTATATGCCGTAGAATGGTCTTATTTATGTACCTAAGGACGTAAATTTTGGCCCTTATTCGAAAATTGACAAGCTATACCAGCCTAAAGCCCCCGGTCTGACACGTAAGACAAAGAAATTTTCAACAACTTTATCAACACACATCAAGTTTTGGGGCACCAGCTCCCTGTCCACTAACTAGGCAGCACATTTTCACTTCGAGAAAAGTTTTCATTTTTTCTTTCGCCACAAAAACTTCAAAATTTCACTTACGCGTACATCACATCGCAGTATTCGCAGTAATCGCAGTGACAAGATGACAGCGCTGTCGCATAACCTCTGCAAATAACAGTCATAGCATAACACCACGTCCACACAACTGGCTGCGACGACGTTAGCTTCGTACCAACCCAACGATTTTTTTCCATAGCTTACTCCAATGAAAAAATCCGTGGAACTTATTATATCTACAATATGATAAATGTAACGGGACTAACGGAAGACTGATTCAACAGTACTAAGGCAAAGTAGGATTTTATGAATATGTGTGCTGTGCAGCTAGGCTGTAGGCCGAGAGCAAGATTGTCGATATATTTTATAAAGCTGTAGGCAATATCTAGTTATGTCAGGTCATGTCAAGTTATTTTTACTGTTATCAAACCACGTAAGGTGAAGGCAGTTTAGATTTACTAACAATAATGTTAATGGTGGGATAAATTACTTTTGGGATATATATTTGGAATGGGATATTCTTCTGGCTGCAATATTTTTGCTGGAATAGTTAGTATTTTTTTTAGCTGAAATATGTCATCATCCACTGGTACCGGTCAATGGTTCGGTTATAATAAAGCTACAAGCTACGGTTCCATTACTTCTATTACAGTGATCCAGTCAAAGCAAAGACTTGGATAGCTCAGCTTGCTGCTTGACAGGAAAGAGACATGGAACATAAATAGCCAACTTATCGACAGAAACTTGCAGAGCGCGATTCAGTGTTTAGCACAGGAAAAGTAGTTGCTTACGGGTAGTATATTTGGGGCACCTGTATTGGAATTTGGAATATAACTGTTGCTGAATTCCCAGATGAGGAATCCTATAAATTATCATAAGATGAACGGGGAATACAAAGTATGTCGGAATCGATCCGGCATCAGACTGGATCACCCTTTTTAGCCATACGACTCCCGGCTCTGACGGCATTCACTCTTGGGAACAAAACGCATTTGGAAGTTCCAGGAATAGGGACGTAATCATTTGATTCAAAGGTGGCGAAGATGTTATTTTATTCAGAGGTTTGTATCCATATTTCAAATATTGGCAGCGCCGCCATTCCCTTGAAATCGTATCACCAGCAGCAGTCCTTTTTTGTATGATGAATACAAATGGGTGATGTACTCTATGGTGATGTGGAGACTGAAGAGAATACGGCTTTCAATTAAAGGCATCTGCCTGAAACCTGAAAATTGTTTTGAAATTTTATCACTTTGAAATCGGGCACGTCAGGTATATATGGAAAATTGGCAATAAGAGCCATCGATAAACCAGAGCCTCTCCATGATTAAATTTTAATTGGAAATACTTTGCACTGCGAATAATTATTGTCGGTTGCTGTTGCTATACACAAGAAGGCGATGGTGGTAATATGGCATGTTGGAAATGAATTCTTTCAACATTTATGGTGCGATTCTCTAAAAAATAACATTCCATAAAGGCTCTGTTACGTTCGAGGTTACGTTGTTATTATCTAGGCAACAGCCAATGGCGGACACGAGTTTTTACATAACAGAGAGTTTACGGAATATTATTTTTTACAGAATATCACTATTAGCTCAAAAGTGAATGAAATGTTCCGTATTTTTAGCGCACTTCTCCAAACGGGAAGGCGCTTTTGTCCTCGCTTTGTCCGTCCGTCCGTCCGTCCGTCCGTCCGTCACAGCATCTAGTCCTAGACGAAACGGTTTTTGCGGAAAATTTTTACTCCATTGGGTAGCTCATGACCTTGTATCCCGAACCAAGAAAAATCTTGACGAAATAATAATAAACAATGACAATAATAACAATTTAGTGTGACGCGGCATCGCCGTTGAATGCTGCATTTCAGAAGCCGGCCTGATCTCGAAAGTTATCACATGCGAGGAAGTACCCGATCTTATCATTTCACCATAATACATATGCGGAGTTATATTTAGAGGATGATTTGAACTTTATTTTAATGAAATTTTCACATCGGTGCGAGGTGCCGATTAGTAGTTATTAATTTTTGAAAATGACTCCGAAACTACGGCTCGGCCGCAAATGATTTATTCGTTGCTTGCTGGTGCTTGATATCCTTTCCTCCGAACAAAACGAAATTCAATAGACCATATCAATTATTCTCACTTTCCCCTTCCACTAGTCATTTGTAAGTTAGGTATGTGCCTGTGACCATGCGCACTGCAGTAGATCTCGCGCGCCACAGCATGCATAGAAAACGGAACTTTGCTGTCGCTGTCAGAATTTACGATTTCAAGGTGTTTTCTTGATTCTTGGGACGTTTTAACATTTTTAACCATACTATTACGTGACGGCTGACGCTCGGTTCGCTTTCAAGCGCTGTCAAAATTCTCGTTAGCGGAAGTTGTGCAATAAAATATGGCGGGTAATTTGAAATTGTTTTGGATTCAAAAACCCCATTCTAAATTGCTTCGCATAAACTTCACAGCAAGATTTTCCATTTCATTATGGTGAAAAGTAGATCAGGTGTTTCTTTTTACACACTTGCTATGTTATACATTCGTTGAAATTGTCAATTTGCACCTTGAATTGATCATTTTACAAAGTCATTCAACATGCATATTCTTATGGGAGTTTCAACCCAACACATGTGGTTGTCTCTCTCCCCGATCTGCGACTGCGCTCTGAATAAATAATATGGTCAATACAGAAAATATTTCAACTCGAATGGGTAGCTCATGGCCTTGGTACGCGAATCAAGAAAAATTTTGCCGAAATAATCATGAACAATTACAAAAATAACATTTTGGTGTAGGGCGGCTTCGCCGATCAAGTGCTGGCATTCGCGGTAAGATGTAGAAAGTTGCGATATGCAGGCAACTACAATTTCTTAATGAAATACATCACTGCATGTACGGCATTATATTTAGAGAACAATTTGAACTTCCTTTTGACAAAAACCCCACTTCGATCCGACCGTTAGGTCAATTGTTATCGATTTTTGAAAACGGCCGCAAAGCCACGGCTCGGCGCATATTACACGACCCTACAAATTTAAAATCAGACGTGCCGAAATAGTAATTGAACATTTTGAAATAGCCAATACTAGGTACCTGAAGGATAATGGCACTCAAATTACGAAACATGTTCGCTCAATAACAAAAGAAAAAGTAGGTAGGTATCACTAAAAATCATGTGACAAGGCTACCATTTTTTCGGTTTTTCGATAAAAAAGAAATGTTCCAATTCAAAAGTGAACCCGATATTCGTGTTCAGGAGGTCGAAATCAGTTGGAGAACATTTTTTTATATAAGTAACAGAATGACGCTTATGTGGCCGGTTTGTCTGTCTATCTGTCTGTCTGTCTGTCTGTCTGTCCGAGTCCGTGCAGAAATTAAGACGCTGTACTCCTTCTCGAGAATTGAAACAAGAGTCTTGGAACTTTTTTCCGATTAATAGCTGATGTCCCCAAGGGTGGCCAATGAGCACTATTTTTGTTATCCATACATCGTTATCATTATTCTCAAAAAACAGAGATCTCCTGTGCACTTCGATGAAGTTGAACTTCTCCTCGGGAAATAAAGCTACAGCCCTTGAAGATTGAACTTTATCCGGTGGATAGCTTAGGTCCTCAAGGACCAAATAGGCAGGTTGGCTTTCATAATTCGGCCGCCATCTTGGCTGCCATATTGAAATTTCTTATTAGTGGAACGATTGTCATGAAACTTGAAACTTACCCTTGTCTAGTACGATCATTCTTATTTTCAAGCCAAATTTCATGATTGCCCCACCATCTTGGCCGCCATATTGAAATCTCTTATAAGTGGAAGGATTTTCATGAAACTAGAGAGTTACGCTTGTCCCGTACGATCATTCCTATTTTCAAGCTGAGTTTCATAATTCTGCCGCCATCTTGGCCGCCATATTGAAATCTCTTGTTAGTGAAACGATTTTCATGAAACTTGGAACTTACCCTTGTCTAGTACGATCATTTTGATTTTCAAGTCGAATTTCATGATTCTGTCGATATTTTGGCCGCCATATTGCAATTTTTTGCCCAAGACGGTAGAACCCTAATCACTTAACATCTTGCGTTCACTAATCCTCCAAAAAGGAAGTGCGCTACTGAGCCTCATGCCCATGAGGCGTATTCGCTTGTTATTTATTTATTCGAATGACCTGCGCGCCAGTAGTGGGTGCTGCATGAGAACATGAACATGAACATCAATCATGAAAGTTTTTTCATGATAGGATGATTACACTTTCAACTTTAGTACTCTCAACTCGCTTGTAGAATATCAAATTTCTGTAGTGCACACCAAATATTTTGACTTTTGGCTCATTTCGTGGTACATCGTAAATTTGCTCCTCTCTCTCTAGTTCAGCGACCAATGTATTATGTCGCGAATAATTAGGTGAATTCACTATTAATAGACCGTTGGGGTTATAGAAATAGCCGGTAGGTATACTATTTTCAACGTGGTTGCTAAAATTAGCGATGGCTAACATGTTTGAGAACAATTTTTATTTTATTTAATTAATTATGTGCATTTAATCCGGTCGTTAAAGCAAGGTGTGAAACCTTCCTGGGTCAACACAGTTTAAGAATAATTACTTAGGTGCTCTGCTCTGGTCCACCAACAGCAAACGTGTAATGTCAATATTGCAATTTGTCAGAACACAGCATCCTAGGATTCCATTTTTTTTTTTTCAATATTCCAGTAAGTAGGCCTGTTTTTTTTCACTTTTAGACTCACGCAGTTTTTGATTCATCATTTCCAAATAGGGGAAACATCTCAGCTCACGGATGATAATCTAACCGTCTCCGTCGTTCCATTGCCACTCAGCTAAATTTTAGAACAATTCGCGCGTTCTTGGAATTTTCAAACTTTCGCCGAACTTGTGTTCCGATCCCATACACTACTCGTATGTATACCGCACTACACCAGGAGCTTCGGAGCTTTTTCTGTTGTCGTGCAATCATCTGTCTCTTGCTCTTGCTCTTGTTTTTCCCTGGGAATTCCCGACCACCACACCACATAAACCTCCAACTTCTTAATAATATACTTTGTGCGTCAGAACTTTCAGCAGACTTGATGATGAGAATTTGATTAGTCCGCTAAAGCTGATAAGACCACTTTTGTGGAACAGAATGTCACACCTTAAAAAAGAGAACGTAACCCAACGTCAGGTAGCTGACACCGCGGCCGTAATTTTTGTTACGCCTGTCAAAACTTGTTAATTTTTTGGGTCAATTGAAATTAGGTACATGGTACTTCGTGAATGTTGTCTGAGGAAACTACTTGCTTTTACGGATCCGATGATGTCTTCTTCAGTTTTTGAGAACCAGTGATTTTCTCAACTCAAAATCATGCGGCCATGATTGACATTCAAAAATTGACAAGTTATGACACTGACAGATGCTAAAGTTTTTTCCGTCACTGATGCAATGACCCGCTGCGTTCTTTTTATCATCTGAACTGAGAATTATCACTTCAGTTACTAGTTGTGTCTCTCTCCCTCTCATGCAATTCTCGCTTTTTCTCTCTCTAACTGAGGTGAGATTATCTGAGATTTCGTGTAAAAGGAATGCAGCTATTATATTATTCAACAAGCGGGTAATGATTGCTTCTTACTCATGAAGATGCAGTTTGCCGACACGAGCCTTGGCGAGTGTCGTAAAGCATCCGAATGAGTAATAGCCATTACCTGCGAGTAGAATCCTATTCTTTATCCAGTCTTATTGAAAAATGCAGGCATACATGCGCGTGATAATGCGTGCAATATTCATAGGATTGGATAAATGGATTGACTTCAAGAGTTGTCAAACGTAGGTCAGAGTCCCCATCTACATTTCCGAGGACCAAAAGCAATAAGCAAATTTACTCGCTGACCTACTCTCAGTTGAAAAAAATCTGAGACTTCGTGCGGAGTGTGGGTACTGATTTGGCGTGCTATCACGGTGACAAGAGAGCCAAAATCCATAAAATATTATCCATCGTTTAAACAAATACAGTAGCATACTGTATTACTACCATGGGCATGTATCTGAACTGGACTGATAATACCGTACCTACGTTGCCATGGCCCCAAAATACTGGGCCGACGAGTCCGTCATGGTAGTTAACAAACATGCAACTACTGGGCACTAGTCAGATATTAAATGCAGTTAATCGCAGTTCAAGTACAGAAAATTATCGTTGGATTCTACTATAGTAGGTTATTCGTACTTACAGAACTTGAATCAGACGTACTTGAATATCTTGTTATTGTTATTTTATTATAGCTTCTTGACTAACTCTTAGTATCACTCATTGAAATAGCATCAGGAGCTCTCAAACTGCTTCCTTTCGGTAAGATTTTTTGGGAAAGATGTCGAAGAAAAAACACATTATTGTTAGCGCACACTTTTATTTAGAAACGAGTATCAATATCTACAAATACCAAATTTAAATGCAAATTCCAGGTTTCTGTATGCTTTTCAGAACTATGCTCTTATTTTATCTACGATAGTAGCGCTCATATTGGGGACATATTTATTATTCGACCTGATACTCCGATTAGCAGTCGAGTTTATATGTACACAACAGGTCCATGGTTAATACTGATGATCATTTTTGACTCTATGTAGAGAAAGTTTGATAAATATATCTTCTATATAAATATTTCGATTGCTTTTCGTTCAGTATTGAATCCCAAAAGCTCTTGGAAGCTGTTTCTGATGAAAGAAAATAGTGCAAGTAGCTAGAGGGCAAATACGACGTTCCACAATGCATTTCAAATATTCATTATTTCATCAGCTGAATTACTCTTTGGTTCAGCTACAGACTTTTAGACATACCTTACCGGCAAAAGCACTGGAAGTAGGTATTCCTATTCAAACCAAGAGCAATTCAAGTTGAATAATATTGTAATTGTCACTTAGCCCCGCCGGTTTCAGAAGCGGATGTCTAGTATCTACCGATTTAATTGATTCTGTATCAAACTTTGACTTTGTATTGAGCCAATTGGGCATCATTTCTGTGACGTCCATTCGAATATTCAACTCGTAGTTATAATCCAGATCAACGTTTTTCTATAGACTACCATCTTGAAAAATTATCACCCGACAATTTTAGGCCAAGAAAGACTACTTTGTCGGTGAATATTGGTTTATAATCAATTTTCAACTGATTCGATCTGCAAAATTGTGTAGTGTATAGTGTCAGTAGTGGGTCATTTGCACCCATACCCAAACTAGTAGCCCAGTCATTGGGTAATATTATCTAATAAAAAATAAGCATAAGCATTTGCTTAGATTTTTGAGGAGTTTCTAAGCAAACTCTCCCTGGCAACGCCTATCGAATCCAAGCAAATGCTTATGCTTATTTTTAGCGCACTTTCCCAAAAAATGGGAAAAAGGCGCTTTTAGCTTCACTTTGTCCGTCCGTCCGTACCCGGGATAACTTCTCGGGGAAGAAAGATATCGATGTGGTGTAAACGCTGATCAATAGTACATATGTCCAGGATGTCAAGTTGACTTTTAGTTTTTTGTTATTCTGCCGCCATCTTTGATCCGCCATTTTGAATTTCTCTAGAAGTGATCCGTTTGAAATGAAATTTGCAGGCAGTGTGAACCACATCAAGATCTATCCAATTTTTGACAATTTATGTCCCGCCGCCATCTTGTATTCTCCATATTGAACATGTTTCGAAGTGATAGAACTAGGAGAATTATGCCTCAACGAAAAAAGATATCGATGTGGTGCAAACGCCAATCGAATGCGTACGTGACCACCATATAAAGTTGACCAATGATTTTTGTCACTTGGCCGCCATCTTTGATCCGCCATTTTGAATTTCTCTGAAAGTGGTCCGATTTGAATGAAATTCACAGGCGATGTGAACTTCCTCAAAATACATCAGATTTTGGACAAATCATGCTCTGCTGCCATCTTGGCCGCCATATTGAAATTTCTTATCATTTAACGATTTTCATGGAGCTTGGGACTCACCTTTGTTTCGTATGATCATTCTTATTCTCCAGCCAAATTCCAACATTCTGCCGCCATCTTGGCCGCCATATTGAAATCTCTTATTAGTGGAACGATTTTCATGAAACTGGGAACTCGCCCTTGTCTATAGTACGATCATTTCGATTTTTAAGCCAAATTTCATTAATCTGACGTTATTTTGGCCGCCAAATTTCTGCCCAAATAACGGTAGAACCCTAATTAACATCTTGCGTTCACTAATCCTTCAAAAAGGAAGTGCGCTACTGAGCCTCATGCCCATGAAGCATATTCGCTTGTTTATTGATACTACCCATTATGGTTCTATTCTAGACCTTGAATAAATTGGTTAAAGGCTAAATTTTTGGTCACAGGTCCTATGTACCTATTATGTGAAACAACATATCAAAATTCTCGGAAATTCTTGGTCCAGCAAATTTTTTTATGAAGCCCTATGGGGCCAAATTCATGAAAATGGACCGTTTTTCTCAAATAACTGGTGAACGGTGATTCTACGACCAAAATTCCATGGACGTTTGGGTGATTTTCGATCTACAGGGTGTCCGGTGTTTAATCTTGGAAATTGAAACAGCGGATAAAGCATCGAAAAAGAAGGGGGCTTGCAATGTAAACTTTATCTCAAAAACGAAAGAGTTTTTAAAGTTAGAATCAAAATACGGGTTTTTCTGCATAACTTTTGCAAAAACAGTTCAACCGATTTTGTTTAAATTTTGACCAAAGTTTACCAAAATAAATCTCTATTGAAAAATAATGATGCAATTTATCAAACATCTTCAGTTGCGAAGATAATTGGGGGTTCCCTCTTCTTTTTCACCCTATTTTTCGCCTCCCTGCCTATTTTCGAAAATGGTTTCAATTTTTAAATTCTACGTTAGTCAAAAAAGAAAGTTGCTCTTGTAAAATTTTGATTAGAGGCTTCGTTTTCGAGGTAGTTGGGTTTGAAACTTTGAAAAACATCTCAAAAACTCCACTTTTAAAAGCTCAATTTTTTTTCCCTGAATACTTTTCGATTCTGGGGGAAACAAGGTGGTTTATTATGCGTAGAAAACCTAGAAAACCTATTTCAGCTGATAAATCATGAGTTTTTTTTGGATCTCAACTTTTCGTCCTTTTAAAGTGGCATTTTTAAGATGTTTTCCCAGGTTTCAAATCCAAATATCTTGAAAACAAAGCCTCTCTAATCAAAATTTTGCAAGACGAACTTTTGTTTCCAAATTGAACGTAGAAATAAAAAATTGAAACCGTTTTCAACAATATCCGAATGAACAATAAACAACAATTATTCGAATATACAGGGTGTCGCATTAACAATTTTTTTGCGACACCCTGTAAATGATAGGTTGTAAAATATTATAGTTTCCGATTTTGAAATGTACGGGAAAAAATGTTGCAGAAAAGTTAAAAGTTTTTTCATTTTCAAATTATCTCAAAGAGGAAAACCTCCAGCATGAGGGGTAATTCTCGCGTGGTGATCACTGATCACCCTGTACCCTTTAATAAAGCGTTGCGAAATCAATGTCTGTGGGTTTATTCCTCGACAGATTCTTACTATTTAGGTCTCTTTCGAAAGCTACAAGGATGTACTTTGGTTTGAGCCCGTTGGCATTTTCAAAATCCATTTTTTTTTATTCATGGATTTTGGAAATGTCAATGGGCTCAAACCAAAGTACATCCTTGTAGCTTTCGAAAAAGACCTGGTAAGAATCTGTCAAGGAATAAACCCACAGGGATTGATTTCGCAACGCTTTATTTTACCAATTTAACTCCGTCCTTAATGGTCTCTAGTATACTAGAGAGCGACAACTAGATATACATAATACATTGCTTTTTGAGATTTCTCAGAAAATTTCAGAGGAAATTAAAAGAAACATCAATATTTGGATCTGCAGTGCCATTATTATTATTACTTTGTGTGTAAGAAATTAAAAATTTGCTAATTTATGTGTATCTACTATTTTATAATATTGATTATAAACTTAATTCAAAAGAAATTCTTGAAATCGTTCGTAAGAGAAGGTAGATGCACGCAATGCACACAAATTAGCGACGTTTGTTACAAGACGTGTAGTGCAATTTTAATGGTGCTATGCAGACTCGAATATTGATATTTCCTTAAAATTTCTGAGAAATCTCAAAAAGCAATATATTAGGTTAGGTATGTATAACTGGTTGGCGCTTTAGTACAGGAGGCTGTTAAGGAACCAGTGAAGCAAGCTTTGCTTCATATGTCAAGTTGACAGCATGTTGTTTGACTTTTGACTATTGTCATTTCAATAAAATTCTTCCGAAAATTTTGTACCTACGCAAAAAGAATGGAAAGTTGGACTAACTTAGGAGGGAAAAGGGAAGTCTTACTAATTCTACATTAAATTATTCAAAACATCGTTTCCGGAGTTGAACCAAGTTAAACGTTCCATTGGCAATTCACCGCAATTTGATGTCTCCTTGTTACTAAACAGATTTTTAAATGATGTTTGCCGTTTTCTGTTACTAAAATGTATTTTTCTTTTACAGGGGTGCTTTTTCAGTAGTTAGAAGATGTGTACAGAAATCCACTGGTTTGGAATTTGCCGCCAAAATTATAAACACAAAAAAATTATCAGCAAGAGGTAAGCTCTTCATGCAAATTTCAAATGTTCGCCTTTATCCCCCTGAAAGTTCCCTGCTCGATCTGAATTCTTGTTGACTTTATAACGGTCATCAACAGAAATAAATATCTGTACCGAATTAATGAATAAAATTGTGTCGGCATACCCATATTGATTCGCGCATAAATTTGTATATTTAAATGCCCACGTAAATAATCGAGGTTTACCTACCCCTAAGTTTCGTTAATAACTGTCGGGCCTGAATACATGGGCATATAATGCGATATTAAATTATGTCCAATCAATAAGGTATGAATTCAACCCAATCCCGGGGTGCTTATCGGTGAACTTTTATTCCATAATTTAATTTACGACCTAATCGAATATATTTTACTTGCAGATTTCCAAAAGTTAGAAAGAGAAGCTAGAATTTGTAGGAAATTGCAACATCCAAATATAGGTAAGTCCATCGCACTTTTTTCGCTTGAGCTTTGTACATAATACATGATCACACATTTTCTATACTCAGTGGATTATCTAGCAAGATCATTTTACGTTCATTTACAAAATAATACTTTTGAATTTCGTGATGATTTATTAATAAAATTAACATATTTTTTTATTTTTTTACTGTAAATAGTTAGCAATCCCGATGTTCTCAAGCATTTAGGTAATCGTCTTTACAAAAGGCATCTCGAATATTCTCATTGTCAGTCACTCGTAGATCGGCCATTCCATTAAAAAATTAGATTTAAGTCAAGAAAATTCTATTTTGATCGAAGCAATTATGGAAATCCACGTAAAAATTTTGCGCGTTGTAGCAGTTATGCGTCACTCACTGTCATGCGAACTGTGCATTCCATCTCTGCTGCATTTAATTGACTGAAAGTCGGAAAATAATGGACATTTCCACGCGGCGAAAATGGAATTTCAAATGGCTATGGAATGGCCGAGATGCTGCATGTTTATACATTGATTGTGATTTTATGTTTCCTCACTGCATTTTGAGCTTTAGAGGTTAGAACCGAGTTGTACTGTATTTCTTATGATATACCTAAAGGTACTGTACGCGCAACGAAAAATGGGTCAGTTGTGTAGATTCTCTCTCGCGCGTAAGCGTAGCGAGCTAATGCGTTACCTTAAGATACCACCATCTTTCGTTGCGCGCCCAATGTCTATCTACCGGAAATTTGCTTAGTAGGTACGTAAGAAATATCGGGAACTAACCTTTGATCAGTCGTTTTCTAACAGATTTGAGTGTTTCTGTCATCATGTTTGATAATGATAACCAAGATGCGTTATACCAGCCATAGAAATACTAACCAAACAAGTTTCTTTGCAATCAGAAAACGACTGAACATTTCCAACTCTTTGCATGCGCAACCATTGAACAATTTCATATTCCATTCGCGCCTACTTTAGCCGGTTTTATACTGTTCTTGATCATTTTCAATTTTACTGTAGTCTGCTGTAGCGTATACTTAAATTTTCTTGCTTGCTTTATTCGGTATTATAAAAAGTTATATTTCAATCTAAATATTTATATCAACCCATTTGTATAATTTTCATCTTTAATTTTTAGCCCAGTCAATGGAAGCATAATTTAGGAGAATAGCGAAAATTAATAGTGTAGTTTTGAAAATCGGTGGAGATGTTCTCGAAAGCTTGCTGATTACTGTGTAAAAAGTCCCCATCGATAGGTGGTGTGGAATCGCCGCCATCTTGGATTATTGGTACAGTTCAAGTATTTTTTGCAGTCACCTCGATATATAGGGATGCCATCGAAAAACGGCTCAGTTTAGATGAAAGGCCATCAAATTGTCTGCAAAAAAGTCGCACATCACTTTTACATTTCTATCATAGCTTCAGAGAAATTGGCCTGTGAACGTCGGGTTTGAGTCCTAGAGGCGATATTTCATTTCTCACGGTGTCTTTAAAGGATCACGCAAAGCTGCAACGCAGTGCTGTTGAGGTAACTTATTGTTATTTAGGTCGGTTCAGAAACGACTCGAATTTTTCGCACTCTTATCTCCTGAGAAAAAGTAGATACTCATGACTTATGCCTCACCCTGTATATTGAATGTTTTGTCTTTTGCACCTTGCATTATAAATGGTCCACTAATTATCTCCCCCAAACCGTTTTTTGAAATTTTTTGAAATAATCGAATTATTGAAGGTTCAATTTTCCCCCTTTGACTCCCTCATATTTTTTCAAGTACAGGCCAAGGAATTACACCCGACGTTCACAGGCTAATATCTTTAAAACCGTGACAGATTCGTAAAAGTGATGAGGAACTTTTTTGTAGACAATTTAATGGCCTTTCATTTGAACCGAAACCGAGCCGTTTTTCGATGGCATCGCTATTAATCGAGGTGACTACAAAAAATACTTGAACTGTACCAATAATCAAAGATGTCGGCGATTCCACACCACCTATCAATGGGGACTTTTTACACAGTAAACAGCGAGCTTCCGAGAACATCTCTATACCAATTTTCAAAACTACACCATTTCCGCAATTTTTTCCTCGTTGACTGGCCTATTTCACAATTTTTGCAAAACCAGTTAGGACGGTGTGCTTAAACCAAATTGTTTTGTTTTTAAATTCTTGTTCTTTATGCGTATAATTATTGTAAAAGCAGAATTTCGACCTACAGTAATTTCCACACATTTTTTTTTTAAATCGAGGTAGTTCAGTGAAACAGTCATAAATCGGAGTCGCTCAATGAATAATCCCCCAAATGACAAATCTCACAAGAATTGCGTTTCCTTGTATCGAACACCCCCACAACAAAAAAGCCTTCGAGGGAGCTTCGCGGAAGAGAACTAATTTAAATAAATAATAAACTGTAATCCATTCATGTCAAAGTGTACAACTTTTGAAGACGCACACCGGCACCATCAGCTCAAACCGCATTCGGGTGACCGTTTATTCAAGAATTTCAAGCATTACCGAACATGCAAAGCGCGCGATAGATGAGTTATTGGCCCATTGGGGGCGAGAGTCATGGCTTCACTTCAAAGTTGCTGAATTGTCAAAGTGTGTAACTGAAGTTGAAGCGGGTGAAGAACCGCTTTGTCGCCGTATCCCGACCAATACGCTCGCACGCATTGATTTTGTGAAATTTGGCACGTTCTACATATTAAGTATAAATGACAAAGCGCCAACCTCCAACTTCCTCCTTTAAATATCCCCGCGCCAACAATTGTTATCTTTGCCCGTGCCATCTAACGTTGACGCTTCGATTTAATCATGGTTATGCATAAATCTATTATCCTTAACGTATTTATAAAGTATACAATGTGGTTCCCGGTTACGCAATGCGGTATAGAGCTGGAATAATAAATACGCTCCATGGTATATGACACACTTTTTTTGACTAGATTATTTCTGTATTATTGAATCCTTGATACAGCAGACAGTTTTTTTTTCCCAACAAAATATCAGCTGAATTTCAGCTCTTGCTTTACCTATACTTTTAAAGCTTCTAAGCATTTCAAGTGGAAATAGCGGTTTTATCCAAGAGAAACCATTTATGTACGTACGTGCCAAGGTGTGAATTTACGGCATACTGCATTTAGTTCAATGCTGTCCTCCTATAACAGAAAACTTCGATGCAATTTCATTTTGTAACTAGAGCAACCAAAATGGTATTATTGTTATGTTCTCTGAGCAAATGAAAAGTTTCTAACTGTCTTGATAAACGTTATCACTAAACTGGACCGTTGTTCGATATCAGTATTCAACGAGGTATTCAATTACCAATTTGCCTAATAAACTGCTAGACAACGAAGTTGTCGGTATCGGAAAAATGGTCCGACTTTGGAGGTCAATATCTCTCGATTGCCGATCGCGATTTCCATTTTGTTTGTTGCGTTAGCTAGCTTAATCTTTTCGTAACACATCCTATAATAGTGAATGTTTAGGAACTACATGTAAATTTTCTACAGGGTGGTACGTAAAATGGTGTAAAATTGCAACGACTTCATCGTACCCCCATTTTTCAAAAATATATTTTTTTAATTTTCTAATACAAAAATTATGAAGTGTGGTGTCTTACCTCGAAGAGGTTTTGGAATTTCCCGGGTTGGAAGTCTAACATTGAAGATATAAATATTTATGTTGAATGTTGCAGATTCACGAAACTCAGGCATAGTACAAAGCACAAAAAGTATAACGTCCAGGGGGGTTTTACTTCACTCGGATACTGAAGTTTCACATCGTTACCATGTTCAGGGGCTTAAATCTGCAAATAGAATATGTTTCACGTCTGAAATTCTGATGAAATTCTGACGAAATTCAACGTACTAAAAACAGGCAGGGACAACCACTTGAAAATGTGCCCCCTGCTTGGCCCCACACCAAATATTCGGGTTGTGTTGAAAGTGAAATTGTCCTAGACTGTTGTACGAACAATCTTGCTCAATGTCAACATCCATTCATCAAAAGTGACTTAATCTCGCGTGCCAACAAAGCAAATCTGTAACATTTAAAATAAAAATTCATATCTTCGATGTTAGACTTCCAATCCGGGTAAATCTGAAACCGTTTTGAGGTAAGACATCACACTTCATGAATTTTGTATCAGAATACATGAAAACAATTTTTTTGACAAATGGGGGTACAATGAAGTCCGTACAGTTTTGCAGCATTTTACGTATCACCCTGTAGAAATTTTACATGAAGTTTCTCAACATTTACTTCCACAGGATAGGTTATGGAAGCATTAGGCTAATCAACACAATAAACAAAACGGAAATCGCATCCGGCCATCGGAAGTTATTGGTCTTCAAAGTCGAACCATTTTTCCGATTCCGACAACTTCGTTGTCCAGCAGTTTAGTTGAGGCCCCAATCTGAAATTTTTCGCTAAAATGGTCTTGGGGTTATTTTTGTTTGATTCTGTCAATATGAAATCTCCACAGTATTGTCGATGAATAATGGAATGCCTCAGACTTTTGAAGATACCCGATGTGACTGAAGGCTGCTCAACGGAGAAGGTTAATCAAAGATTCTAGCAAGAGGTGGTGTTGATGAAAGGTTATAAATATAATTTAAAAGTACCTAAAAGCTACAGCTCGAGATACATAATAGAAATGTAGCAGGTTTCATCAAGTGTAGAATTACATTCTAAAACATCACATCACACACAATAATTGAAAATTGGTTCTGTACCTACGACAAAAGTTTCCATATTGAATTAAGTTTATTTAATATTATTTCCCAGACCAGACCTCACTCACAACCGCACACAACTATGCGCTATAAAAACATGCCCAATACACAATAGAAACACCAACACCATCAGCTTTATCAGTAGATTCCAACAACTGATATCCGTCCACCATGATGGTTCGGTTCAACTTCCTCAACTCCAGTGCGCTCCTTGACACAACGGAGCAGTGAGGCCGCCAGCAAGTCAAAAAAAAAGTGAAGGTGCCGAATATTGGCAATACTAAAGAAAATTGAATAAAAATGCCCACTGCGCAGAGGCCTCAGTGAGTTTAAGAAAACTTACTTAGATGAAAAATATGGACATTTTATGGAGTTGAACGCATGAGACGGGACATGCGCGTGGGTACACTGTGTTGTAATTTCCCCTTAACTACGTATCTCTTCTTCATACATTGCTTGCTGTTTTAGTAGAATAAGCTAGAGTATAGGAGGTAGTACTCACTGTTCAGTTCATCCCATTTTCTTTGCTTCTGCCCATCTCCGACACCATTTTTTTCAGTGGCTGCCAAAAACCCAACAACGAAGCTACAAACCAGTCGAGACGATATCCCTTATCATCAACCACACAGAAAAAAAAGTTCTTTCTTGGTGACAAGTTTTTCCAAAAAACGGCCATGTATTAATATTTCTATGTCTCTCAAAATTATAAAACAGTTTATAATTTTTTCGTTTGTCAAGAAATGTCCCAGCAAGGTTTTACAAACTTTTCCAGTGATTAAAGGCTATTTAGCTTTTAAAAAAATCTGGGGTTATCCAAACGGAAACAAGGTGAACAAACATTTAATAAAATATCATTAAAATCTCTGTATCTCGTTATCTCCATTTTTGAGAGAAAAATACTGATACCCTGCGAATACAGCGATTCCGCGCAGCTGTTTTCGGCACGTTCTGGGCACAGTGTGCCATGAGTGATCGCGCCATTTGTATTTACATTGCTCCGCCGTGTTGAAAGTGCGTTTTATTTTTTGAATTCTAAAGCCAACCATGCTGGGAAAGTCGCTAAAAATATAACGAACTTCTCAATGAATATTGCAAATGAATATTTCGCATAGAAGAATTTGCCAGAGAGGCATTTGATGCGCGGATACAACTATTTTTGTGATGGATATATCAACGATATATGGACGTGCCCAGAAAGCACAGAGCACAGGTGAATGCGTGTTCCAAGTCCCAGTTTTAATACTTTTTATGGTGTATTATGGCCATCACTGTATAACTTGTGGACTTGCATAGTGGCACACAACATTTATTTACCATAACTACTTGTGAAAACTGTATAAATACCAATAAGAACACCATCAAATCATCAAAACACACGTTGGGCTTGTGGAATCGGGGCAATGTTGGCACACTATGACTTCGACGATTTACTGCGCAATCGAACGTGACGTCACGGGCCAGAAAGAGACGCTCAATTTAGGAAACCTGTATTATGCTTCTAATGAAAAAACCGTGAAACTGATATGTATCGAAACCAGCAGTTCCAAGTTTCAAGTTTCAAGACGTTAAGAGCAGACGTGGTTGTCTTGGCTATTGCAAAATCTTCCGCCATCAGGCTGCGCCTTTTGTTACAGTTCATCTGACCATCACTAGATTTACATTCGTTTTGTCGTCCACGACCCCCCACAATAATCAACTCTCAACTCTAAAAAGTTCACTGACCATTACCTAGGTCTTAGTCACCAACGGAGACAAATCACACAAAAAACATCATTGCAAACCTCAGGCCCCACCTACCTGCCTGCCATATCAGTTCTGTTCAATTGATAGACCGATTTATGACTCGATTTTAATTTCAGTCGCAATTTTAATTGCAATTTAAGTCGGATCGATCGTAAGCATATTCCACTTGTCAATTTGTAACTCGATCGCAACGATCGCATCTGTCAAAAGCAAGGCATGATGGAGGGAGAAAACCCAGGGTGCAGTGCAGTGGCGTAACTAGCGCCATTTGAACAGGCAGGTACCTATTTACAGACCAAGAAAGCGCCGCAAGTGAACATTTTCCGGAAAAATGAGCATAATAATCAATGCATGTTCGTGTGAATTGTAAAGGTTGAAAAGGCGCCGTTGCGGTCAAATATTCGTACAGGTGGGTGCGGGTACCCGGCGGACATCCCCCTAGTTGCGCCACTGCTCCCCTGTCAGTTTGTCGCTGAAACCCCCAGAAAATTCCCTATCATAACATTGCTAATCAAGAAGACTACTGTGTTCATTTTCGCTAATCTTGATTTTCATTGGTCGATCGTAAGGACCTATTGCGATCCGCAAGAGTTGGATATTGACCAACTTCTTGAGATCCTTGAAATCGTTGCGATTGCGTCTTGCGATTAAAATCGGGTTATAAAAGGTATAGAAAAAATCGTATCTTTGAACTTCGTTAAAATTGCGATTGAAATTGCGACTAAAATTAAAAACGAGTTATAAATCTCACTTTACTTTTTAGAGAGCACTGAAACGAGTGAACTTTCGCTTCAGAAAAATCGCTGCACATATCCTGGATATCGTATGCTTATTTACTGGCGCATCTACCATTTCGGAGAGGTTCGTTGTTTCATCGACGATTGAAGTCTCCTTTGTGTTCCGGCGATTGTTACTGTTGTGAGTGTGAGCCAACCGCAACTCACACAATGTTCTTAGGACGAAAGAAACATGCACGTCCACATGCGATTCGTTGGCTCAACTTACCATGAAAACTGTTACACGAATCTTATTGTAGCTTTGTCCTGCTCATTCGCCGGAAATCAGTCCTTTCGAGCTTGTTTGGGATGTGCTTTGGAGAAGGAATTGGCTGTATTCTTCCCAGTCGCAGGACTATTATCCCACCCATTAACTGTACAGTTGGAAATATTATTGTGGCATGCAGACATTGACAACTAACTCTTTAGAATGGCGAGATAGGTTCGTACGGGAGTTTGCCTATAGAAAAAGGCCTAGGCCTAGATCATTTTGCCGAAACTGTCAAAAACAGTTTCAGTCATAATATGGTAAATTTCATCTGTAATCCTTTCACCATCGGACTATTATCTACGTCGCTCGTATAAGAGTGTACACTTGTTCTCGGGCACTTCATTGATGGACGCTCCCGTAATAGTTAGTGTTAGTAGTTCACAAATCACAATACAAGAGCGCATATCCAGGCCAGAAGCCGTGCTTGCCATCGTGAGGCGTAGCCGAATGCTGCAGAAGAGGCTGAGGGCGGCGCAGCGCTCGAGTGTCGTACAACATTTTTCCTACGACCACCTACGAAAGTGACCCCTTTCACACGCTATAGTAGGCCCGAAAGTTGTCAATTACGTCAACCTACCCAGCCTGTGCGTTATAGCCGTGCGTTATTATAGCGCACAGTTCATTCGGATCACGAAACAATACGAATTTAGACGACGATTCAATCACAATTTCGAAAAACCAGCTTTCAATACCACTCCAACTCTGATTCACAAGCAAACCAACAATAATTCGCACCTACAGGACTGACCTCAGTCATGTCCTCTCAACCAAAAGTATATGTTTGACATGCTTATATAACCTTATCGAAGGCCTAACCCTAGCGGTGAGATGTATGAAAATAAAAATCCTACATAATTTCCTTTCAACAACAGTAATTGTAAAGTTATGAATGGAATTCTCACCTACACTTATAAAGCAGAGTAATTCTTTGGTAGCAATGCAAATGTGACCACAAAATAATAAATAGGGGTCTTTTCAGAAATCTTGAGCTGCACCAGCCCCAACCAATACACCTAAATACTTTGAATCAAGTCAACATACTAAAATGTCAAAATGACGGTTGAAATGTCACTAATTCCATTATTGGATTCTCAATTTTCTCACAAGGAGACGTTGTTAATAAATGAAGTCCCATACACCTGCTGATGACCAAAACGTACCTTTCCCGGCTGGTAGTCGGGGCCTTAGGCCGCTATTGCTCTTCAAAGGATAAAAGAAATTGTTCGTGTCCTTTATTAATGACGGTTTCGGCCGGCCGACGAAAATACCCTGATAGCTTGATGATGAGAGACGCCATCTCCGACCTTATAGTATATTGGAAATAGAATATCTGCTGGAATTAATTCAAACAAAAACGATTTTTTTACCATGGCTAGCTTTCAGTTCCCTCTTCAACATATCAAAAGTCCTCAACTCTGGGACAGCTACAAATTAGTATAGAGGGTGAAAGTTCATTATTTTTCCTTACTTCCTTTCTTTCTTGAAAAACTGATGACTGAAAGAAACGGTTTCAGGCTAGTTTGATAGGCCATAGTCTTGCAATAAACATATAAAAAATATATCACCCAGGCACGGCTGTGTATCAAGTTACAGGGTGAAAACTATTTTCCATCTTTAAATTTTTTTCTTGGTGGAACAGATCTAGATTGAAGCCGGTTCCAGTTATCTTGCAAGCTTATAATGTTATACTGAACATATGAAAAGGATACATCTCTGCAACTGCTGCTTTTCAATTTACAGGGTGAAAAGTCATTTTCACGTTTCAATTTTTTCCTTGGTGAAATTGGCGCACATAGCAATTGCGACTGATTTTTCTGTAAACTTGAAGTTTCTAGTCAAACATATCAAAATAATACATTTCTGCTACAGCCAAGTTTTTTTTTATAAATTTAATTGTTTGGGTATATTCGGGTATATTGCATCAAAAATTCAAAAAATCTTTGAACGCAACCAAACATTTAAATTTGTAAATAAAAACGTAGCTGTAGCGAAAATGTATAATTTTGATATGTTTGATTAGAAACCTCAAATTTACAGAAAAACCAGTCGCAATTGTTGTGTGCGCCGATTTCATCAAGAAAAAAATTGAAACGTGAAAATGACTTTTCACCCTGTGAATTGAAAAGCAGCAGATGCAGAGATGTGTCATTTTTATATGTTCAGTATGACATTATAAGCTTGCAAAAGAACTGAAACTGGCTTCAATCTAGATCAGTTCCACCAAGAAAAAAAATTTAAGATGAAAAATAGTTTTCACCCTGTAACTTGATACGCAGCAGTTGCTGGGTGGTATATTTTTTATACGTTCATTGGAAGACTATGACGTATCAAACTAGCCTAAAACCGTTATTTTGGTCATCAGTCTTCCAAGAAAAAAAGAAAGTAGAGAAAAATAATAAACTTTCACCCTGTATACTGATTTGTAGCAGTCCCAGAGTTGAGGACTTTTGATATGTTGAAGAAGGGACTGTAAGCTTGCCATGGTGAAAAAACCGTTTTTGTTTGAATTAATTCCAGCGAAGCACCTATTTTTTTCTATTTCCAATATAGTATTACCTGCTGCCTCAGGCGCGTGGCGTGTGTCCAGCAGGCCCAAGTTCGATTCCTGCGATTCCTCTAATTTTTTTGTGAAAAAGATCATTTTTTATATTTTGAAAGCAATCAAAATTTGAAAGACTGGTTTTTGATGGGATTCTTGATTTTTTTGCGATAATTCGGTGTACCGCGCTTGTAAGATGCTCAAGCATAACAACAGCCACAGGCAGACTTTGTCAGAAAATAGCGGTGCTTTTCGAGAAAAAATTGAAATATATAAAAAAATATTAGTATTGATAAATCTGGGTGGTCAGAGAAACGGTGTTTTTCGAGAAAAAATTGAAAATTGTGGAAAAAATATAAATTTTTGAATATTTCAATTTTTGAAAATTTGAAATACATACACATTTTCTTCATAAACCCATTTAAAATCACCCTTATTTATGTAATTATCATTTATTCACTGGTTTTTATAAAATATATGTTTACAGATGAACACGAAAATGACGTCTTAATTTGAATGTAATTTTCTCCCGGTCGTAGGAAAAATAGTGTACGTAACTCGCCGTAAAGTGTCTTACTTTCATTCGTGTGATTTCTGCACTCGGCTGCGCCTCGTGCATTAACTTACAAACTCATGCGTAATGTATCACTTTCCGTACTTGTTACGTAATGTACTACAGTAATGTATGGATAATCCGAACCCTCTATAATCCGAACTACTCTATAATCCGAACACCCCAATTCTGTAAAATGATATCTATAATCCGAACCCCTGTATCCTGTAATCCGAACTATTACTTATTTTTCTTTGTGCTGCCTTTCGAAAGAATACCGAACATTTTATGCGAGCTTGTAAGTCTCAGCTTTCATTGTAAGCTGTATTTGAACCATGTCTTCAACACGGAAGCATGTCACCTTGATCTTCAACAAAAAGCTGATATTTTGCGTCAATGGGGCTGTATAGCGGCAAAAGCCTGAATTAATGGCGCATTGTACTATGCACCGCTGTCATTATGATGACATTGGGCGCGTTCAGCAGGTCCTATCTTGGGTGCCATCGGTGGATGCCGCATGCGCCTCTTGAACGGTCACAGCCACCAATCTCCATTTTTTCCACCACAGTTTGTTTTTGGTAGTGGTGGATCAAATATTGGATCGACCAAGCCGTCCAGCAGCTTATTTTTGGTAACTGGATCTACGGGTTCCACCGTGGGGCTTGCTGAACTCGCCCATTGCTGCCAATGACTACTGTCAACATCTCATCCCTCGAAAAGTCAAAATGGTTGTCAGATACTCTCCGATACAGCTAGACGATTCATTCGCCTGCCCTCTGGTTCGGGCTGAACGTGCGGTGCCAAGCCTTCACAGGCCAACCCCATACACGGTCCCAACTACTGACTATCCTCTACCCAGCTTCCTGCAGCCTGGACGTGCCGGTAACGTAGCCTACCTCCAAGTGCCCCAGACTTGGCATAACGTGCTGATGCTAAGCCTCCACAGGCTGCCCATTACGTTCTGATCCAAAGAGTATGCTGATGCTAAACCTCATACAATTATTTGTCTCATACTGACCATCTTCGCCTTCTCCAACAACTATTTAGCGAACACCGAAATTTGTGATTGTATAGAAGTACTTTGGAATACCTAACTATGGAAAGTATTACACTATCGTATCCTACCTGCCTCATCATCGTTTCATTTTCTCTACTCTGCTACTATCTGCTAGAAAATAAAGAGCCCCAGATCACTAGGTATCTACCTACCCCCGACGAAGTCAGGGAGAGAACTCGCTCACCCCCCAAGCAGTGGCGTCACAATAGGATATTTGTTTCTTTAGGTATCTATCTGTCTCTACTTTGGCACCAATTCTTTTTCTCTCCTTCGAATCGGGGCGCTTCTTCACCTCAGATACTCTTTTAATTCGAACCGTCCACTTCAAATGTGACATAACGTGACATTGCAATCATTTTATAGAATGTCAAATATGGGTGCATAGTACACGTCGCCCTCTACAATTTGTTTTGCCTATACAGCCCCATTGGAGTCTGGATGTTCATACGCTACCCTGGCAGTACGCTTCAATTAAATAATATGAAATAATTTAAAATAAACCTCTCATGGCTAATTTGCATATTTTTCATGCATATTTGCAGGATTTTGATCGTTGAACACGGTATCTATAAACTGAACACGTTTGGATTATAGATATAATTAAGTGTGAATTCTATAATCCGAACGTTTTGGTAATCCGAACGGGGTCTGCAAACTTTCTGTTCGGATTATCCAGACATTACTGTATTTCGTTATCGTTCCTCAAAATGAGAGAAAACTCAAATTTCTGATAGATTTGATATTACTCTTGACGAATGTCGAGCATACATGAAGGTGAAATCTATATATTTGATTATGTATCACTTGACACGTTCACGTTATGTATCTGATGAAACGATAACGTAAAAACTTTTTTCTTCATCGTTTCATAGATATATAACGCGCGAAATAACACATAACCAAAAATATAAGTTTTGCAGCTTATGTATCTAACTTGATATTTTTTGTCAAAGTAGTGTCAAAATTTACAAGAAATTTGAGTTTTCTCCCAATTTAAGCAACGATCACAAAAAACGTTGTTCGATACTCGAGCGCTGTGCCTTTTCAAGCTCTCAGCCTCTTTTGCAGCATTCGGCTACGCCTCATGGTGATGGCAAACAGGGCTTCGGACCTGAAAACGCGCTCTTGTATCGAAAGCTACTATTTCGTTTTATCGATACATAACGTGCAAAGTAAACACATAACCAAAAATGTAAGTTTTGCACTTTATGTATCTAGCTTGACATTTGTCAAAGTAGAGTCAAAATTCGCAAGAAATTCGAGTTTTCTCTCAATTTGAGCAACGGAAAACACTGAAAAAACAAACAAACAAAAAACATTTTGCAACAATTTGGCCCATAGTTTCCAAAAAATTTCATGCGGGCTCAAAATTCAGAGGGGAGGAGTGAAAAATAAGAAAAAATCTTTGAAAAAATGCCTTGTGCTACAAGCACGTTTATAAGGCTTAAATAAAGCAATTCTCCTCCACCCAGTATGATTCGAGTGTCCATCTCACGATCCGGCTACCGGAAGTCAAAAAAATAGCATCATTTTGGGAAAAAGATTGTCAAATTCAGAAAGAAACAAAAGGTCTTGTGTGGGGTATCTTTTCCAACGTTTTCTGGGTCGCTGAGCTCGATTGTGATGAGTAAAGTACGATTCGAGTTACAGGGTTGAAGTAACTAAAACTACCCCAAGGATGAGGTTCTTATAGGTACAGCAATAACACGTAAACGTATTTAGTCTTCTTTTGTGAGAATTGTATGCTTTTAAATATTAAACAATATCAAAATAATATAATAGTACCTACGTTCTTGAATCCGACCTCTTGAAGGTACCACGTGACTATTTAGATTGACTCAATCACCTGGAATACGTATGATATTGGGGGTGAAAATACAATCCATTATTTTTAAAGTCGATTTGCACCATTGGGTTTTCTTGGGGTGTCTCAGATAAGCTTCGCTCGACATTTGATGACGCTTCCTGCAAGACATACCTTCAAACTTCGGCGGTGACAATCCTAACGTACAGGTCTTGTGCCATTTTGCACTCTTTAATTAGGAAGTGACTTTAATCCCATCGCCTTCATCCAAAACATTCACGTTTCTCCACAAGGTAGTACGGTAGTTGAAGAGCTCTAACCGTTCCAGACATGCGGCAAGTGATGAATACCAAATACTTAACACAAGAATACTCCCATTACCTTCCTAATGCCCATATACCTACCTCCTACATTCTCATAAATTAAAACAAGTGAGTATGCCTTCACGTGCGTGAGTCTCAGTAGCGCATTTTCTCAAAGAGGCATATTGTGAACGTAAAGAAATTTGGTTGAAGGAGAAACACCATTCCTTGCCCACTTTCTTCATTTGAAACTCATTGTGATATTTTGTTATCAGAATGGGGTCCTTGCCAACTAAATAGATTTGAATGAAAATTCTTTCACTCATCAATATTTTTTTGTTTGAGGGCGGGAGCTGGGAGCGGCGACTAATCAAAAGTGGCCTATCTCTTCCCATTTTTAGTCAGCTATCTATATAGCGGAACAATTAGATCGCCATGTCTTCAAGGTTATGTTTTACATTTATCTCTTACTTTGGGGGCGGCGTGTGGGAGCGGCAGAGTTTGGCAAAGAAATTTTTCCACAGTTTGAGTTGGGAGTTTCTGAATGTTTGAGATAACATTAAAATGTAAATCAGTGGAAATTATTGGAAGTTGCACTTTTTTTCTTTTGGGGGTGGAAGTTGGAGGCGGCGTCATATCAAAAGTAGCCTATTCTTTCCCATTTTTAGTAAGCTATCTATATAGCGAAAGAATTAGATCGTTATGTCTTCGGGTTTATGTTTTTCATTCATCTCTCACTTTGATGGCAGCGTATGGGGGCGGCAGCATTCGGCAAAGTAACTGTTGCACAGTTTGAGTTGGAAGTTACTAAATGTAAGGGAAATATGACAATTAGTGAAAATTGTGAAAGTTGCATTTTTTGCTTGGAGGCGGCAGCTGGAGGCGGCGGCTAATTAAAGTGGCCTATCTTTTTCCAATTTCAGTCAGCTATCAATATAGTGAAAGAATCAGATCGCTATGTCTTCAGGTTCATGTTTTTCATTTATCTCTTACTTTGGGGGCGGCGTGTGGGAGCGGCAGCGTTCGGCTGAGCAAATGTTGCACAATTTGAGTTGGCAGTTCCTAAATGTTAAAGGGAACATCTTAATCAGTAACATTTGTGAAAGTTGCACTTTTTATCGTTTGGGGGTGGAATCTGGGGGCGGCGACTAACCAAAAGTAGCCTATCCTTTCCCATTTTTAGTCAGCTATTTATATACCGATAGAATCAGATCGCTATGTCTTCGGGTTTATGTTTTTCATCCATCTCTCACTTTGATGGCAGCGTATGGGGGCGGCAGCATTCGGCAAAGTAACTGTTGCACAGTTTGAGTTGGAAGTTACTAAATGTAAGGGAAATATGACAATCAGTGAAAATTGTGAAAGTTGCATTTTTTTACTTGGAGGCGGCAGCTGGAGGCGGCAGCTGGAGGCGGCGGCTAATTAAAAGTGGCCTATCTTTTTCCAATTTCAGTCAGCTATTAATATAGTGAAAGAATTAGATCGTTATGTCTTCAGGTTCATGTTTTTCATTTATCTTTTACTTTGGGGGCGGCGTGTGGGAGCGGCAGCGTTCGGCTGAGCAAATGTTGCGCAATTTGAGTTGGCAGTTCCTAAATGTTGAAGGGAACATCTCAATCAGTAACATTTGTGAAAGTTGCACTTTTTATCGTTTGGGGGCGGAATCTGGGGGCGGCGACTAACCAAAAGTAGCCTATCCTTTCCCATTTTTAGTCAGCTATTTATATACCGAAAGAATCAGATCGCTATGTCTTCGGGTTCATTTTTTTCATTTTAAAGTGCTTGGGGGCGGTTTTTAGCAGTTTTTTCATGTTGGCGGCGCATATTGAAGACGGAATGTTTGTTGGCTTACGTTCATAAGTGGCAACTATGTATTATTCAAAAAATGAGAACACTAGAGCATCAGGTCTGGTAGAAAGTGCAATATTATGTTATTTCAAGTTTATCGGGGGCGGTTTTCTCTATGTTGGCGGCGCAATATGGACATCCAATATAGCCTAGCCCTCCTTTGGGAGTGGCAGCTATGTAACAGCGAAAAAATTAGAAAGCTAGGTCGTCTAGTTTGGGAGGAGTTCGATGAACGGACGGACGGACGGACGGACGGACGGACGGACGGACGGACGGACGGACGGACAAAGCGGTTGCAATAGCGATTTTCATCAAGATGGAAAATGCGCTAAAAAAAACAAACAGTTACTTGCCTCCAGGTACCAGGTATAACGCAATGTCAAAGTACAAATCTGTTCTCAACTTTCAGGAACCAAGATCAGATCAGAAGCAGTGCAAATCACAAGTCATAAAGATAGCGTTCACGCAATCACGCCGAATGAAGACATTGAAATTAGAAGCATATTATTACCTATCAAGAAAAACATTTGGGGTTGGCTTTGGTGTCAAAAAATTCTGTAATTCTGTCAATGCAGTACATCCATGAGATAGTTACTCCAACCCCGTAATTCAAATCGTATTTTACGTATCATAATCGTACTCAGCGACCCAAAAAATGTTGAAGAAATGTTGGACCTTTTATTGCTTCTTGAATTTGACTAATTTTTTCCAAAATGGCACTTATTTTTCGACTTTCGGCAGCCGAATCGCAAGATGAAGACTTACATCACACTCAAGAAAGCAAATTTGCTCTTTATTGAACTCAAAAATATATTCGTAGAGCGAGAAATTATTTCAATTATTTTTTTCCCACTTTCACTCTTCCCTCCACTAAATTTTGAGCCCGCTAGAATTTTTTTCAAGAATTACAGGCCAAATCGTTCAAATAGGTCTAAAGAGCAACTAACGGCTTGCTTTAGTCATTAGATGTGCTATACTATTTGATTTTTATTCCAACCAATGGGCACCATCAACAGAAACGTGAAATTGCTTGTTTCCTAATTATTTTGACATTTGAAAAACGCCACCATCCAGTGGTAGCTTTTTTCTCGAATTAAGCTGACAGTGATGGCAGTGACTCTCACAGTGGAGTACCTATGGTATGGTTGTCAAGCTGGCAGTCACCGCCAAACCAATTTACAGTACAAGAAGGTAGTCAATTCAACAAGCCTACAGTTATGGCTGTCAGTTACTCTTGTCAAAAGGATTTTGCGCATTGATGAACAATCGCAGAAGTCATAACATCAAAAAAAGTCACAGCAGAGGTGTCATGGCAGTCTTCCAAATTCGCACTGCTGTCTACCCCTCGATTCTCTTATGATGATTGAGAGTATTACTATGTATTAAAAAAAGGCCTAGGTACAGAGGCGGACAATAGAATGAAAACGCGGATGGAAATGCTGGTCCTTGCTGTCAACCAAAAGTCACACAACGAGGCTTAAGGACGGCCTGAAATCGAGGTCGAAAAACTCCGAAACATGCCCCCGCAGTTCTTTGCGAAAGCCCTCCCTGTATGTTTGAATCAAATTTTGTTAAAATATAAATGATCACAAAACATTCAAGATTATGCTGAAATAATTTCTCGACTTTTTTTTCTAGCTATTATGGAGTCACAACCTAGTTAAAACCCTCCAAAGTTCACAAACTTTGAATACTCGTAACTCGTATGTTTTTTTCAATGTTTGCAGTTTATTTCAGCATAAAGACAAATTCTTCATCTTTGCATTCTTGAAAATGGAAATTTCCTGGAGTTTGTCCTTTTGCCTATTCCAAGAAACTCGTGGAGGGCTGCCAAATTTTTTTCGCGTTATTTCTCCCAATTTTAGGCATCTGACGTTGAACGATTAAAAATTTCAAGGATTTCCAGATCGAAGTGCTGCTGTTGCAAATTGTTTGCAACAATGTGTTCAACTAAATTATAATCCGAATGTAAAAATTGACCTAGACAAGATCTTTCCGCTTCCTTGATCACATTTTGTTCAGGAAGAAGTGCGTGATCCTTACTATTTCGTCGCTTGTGCCATCTCTGATTTTGACTGAACTGTCAATAGAACTGTTAGATGGACATTTATAAATTATTATGATCAGTTTGATCCCACTCCCACATATGAATGAACTTGATAAGACAGTGAACCAAAATAACCTCGAATATAAAGGTGTACCGCAAGCTTACTAAAGCCCGTCGAGTCTCTGGGTAGTATAAATAAAAATTAGGATAAGCATTTGCTTAGATTTTTGAGGAGTTGCTCTCGGAGTTGCTAAGCAGACTTTCCCTAGCAACGCCTATGAAATCTAAGCAAATGCTTATGCTTATTTTTTATCAATACATACTACCCTCTGTTTAGATTAGTTTGCATTTTTCCGCGGCTTTTGTAAGCTCGGTAGCACTGCAACTATTATTCACCTCTATCCAAGCTTTTGTCTGTTGCTAGTTGCTAGTGACTGTGTCGGTTGTGATAGTAGTGGACTAAATACTTGATGATAGCAACACTGCTGGACCATCAGTTAGCAGTTGGTCATACCTGCTTAATTCTAAGTCTTGAAGGACTGGAAATATTGCATCAAAGAATCTTTTAAAGCCACACAGGGTGTTCTCTGAAGTCAAAAGTCATAAGTCATAAATAATATCTAGATCGAAGGAACCGCAGTCCAGTTTAGTCGTGAATCCCTCAAGCATTAATTTATTGCGTATGGTATTTGTCGTACTCTTCACTTTACTATTACTTACTGCTAAATGTTCCCTCTCTCTCATCCACTTCTTGAACCTTTTGAAAATTTTCGTTTTGGAATTGGCACCTTTATTTATGAAAACGAACGGTTTATAACATATTTTTACATTATCTTCCTTTCGTGCAATTGATTTTATGCAACTCAATCTAGATAAACCATTGTTTGAGTTATACCAAAACCCGAATGTGTGAATTTCTTTGGGCCCGCTAGGTTCATCTTCATTATTGTTTTCGTGTTCCACCACATGTACATGCACTTGAACCGTCAGCATCGCAGTATATTATACTTCGTGAAGGTGAAACTGGCGGTGTTATTAGACCCTTTCTGTTTTGTTATGTTGATCGTAGTGCGATTTTATGCTAATTGTGTATTTTTGATGTGTTTCAGTGCGGTTACACGACAGTATACAAGAAGAAAATTTTCATTATTTAGTGTTTGATTTGTAAGTATACCTATACCGTATTCTATTTTTTCAAATCTTATGCTTGGGCTTAATCCTCGATGATACAGTGTGATGACAAGTTTTGTAATCAGCAAGGTCTCAAAATGCGTTAACTTAGATCAATAACGGAGTGCCGAATTCGGCAAATATTTGTCAAGTTAGGTATTATAAGGTACCCATTGGATTTTTTTTTAATGGAACCCATCATAAACTTTGATTAATCGGTCACGCATTGTTCCCGAAGTGTGCCAACATAAGAAGATATTTAAATAATTTTGTATACAACCTGTTGGAATTTTTCTCCTCATGTAAAATAGGATACAGTCATTTCGCTTTACACGCTTGGCAATTAATGATTGTAATTTGAGTTATACCTGTATTCATACCAAGGCATGCATGTTCATAATAATAATAATAATTATTATTATTAGTGATTAAAACGACCAACAGGCCTAAGCCCAATTACAGGTCGAGTTTAGAGAAGGCAGTATATACAGAATCAGGAGTGTAAGACGTACATAATAGACTAATAACCAGGACCACGTTCCAATCCCGCGCGTAAGATTGAACGTGTAATGGAGGCTGTTATTGAGACTTAGGTATCAACTAAATTAGTTCACCCACAAACAAAAAGTAATTGATACCTACGTTAATTGATAATTGTCATCTACCCGGTATGTAATGATTCAATCCCCGTGCATATAATACGCGAAGAAAGTGACAGTTGTGCCCAGCTTCCTTTGATTGCTATCGTTGACACTTGGGCTTGACGCTGCTATCAAGACGAAAATAAAAACGGCTAGGATTCGCAACTCACCGTAAAAACAGATTTAAAAGCACTTAAGCTGAAGCCTATTGGAAGACCAAAGACACCTTCCCCTGACGATTTTCTTGAGATCATTTTCGGAAAATCTCAGGCCGCCCCAAATAGGATAGGGCGAAATAGGATATCATGACGTTTTCACTGATGTCTGCCTCTTCGCGGCTGGCCCAATCATTGAAAATTCTGCAGGCACTTTCGTGCCGGCCGGGATTTTTGGTTGGCAAAAGGTTCTCTATCTTTTTGCCGCTTCCTCTCGTAGTTTGAGCGAGGTTGATTGCGTTTCGATTTTCAAATCGGACATACCGACCTACTCATTAATTATTATGAATTGACAGAACAATGTCTGAATGTCTGAATGTCAATTTTCAAAGCCACCCAACTTTCGTCAATGCCTACTCCGTAGGAAGTTTTGTTCGGAGAATTATCATTTTATTCAACCAAGTATCTTTTGTTTTGTGCGTAAAATCGTATACATACCTCCACAGAATGTAATTTACTACGGGATGTTTATAAGAATCTGTGATCGCGGCAGGCATGGGTCAGGCCGAAAAACGCACTAACAGGCGCAATTGTAGTGGTCGAAAGCGGATTCCAAAGGCGATGCGATCACAGACCTTTATAAACACCCGGTATTACATATAGGTGATTCATGATGGTTGAAAAGCAGTTTAACAATATGCTTCTTTTCGATACTGCTTTCAGTATATAAAAGTGTTCATTGGTAAACCAAAGTAGATAAAATCTAATGTAGGTATTTCGTATAAGCGTGAAGTTAATTGTATACGCGAGGTGTAGCCGGAAAAGAAGGCGTAGAAGACCCTTTCAGTTATGTAAATTGGCTTTCCCACGACGACTTGAAACAGCACACTTCCCCCAAATACTTTATTGCACTTATTGTCAACATCTTTGAAGCTCTGAAAATACGTGATCTTTCTTGCGGGGTACTAAGTCCTTAAGCGGCTCACCTATTATGTCAACCCGAGCAAATGCAGGAATAACGCTCATGTCAATAAAAAAAACATTTTACTTAACGTATGAAATATCACCCCTCCCACAAATTTTAATCAGATCGTAACAAAAAATGTGTTATGGACAAACTAAAATACAATAGTGTATTAAAAAAGGTAAAGATGACTGACACGATTGTCAAAAATTGACAATGGTGGCATACTTGAACAAGAGACGTCAGTGTCATACTCAGGGTGTCGTACTGATTTTCTAAATCCCGTTTCTTTTAGATTTTAGAGTTTTCAGCGTTTTTGATCACTGTTTTGTTTATATCCCGATTGGCGAAAGGTAGAGACATCCTTAACGAAACATAATTAAATATCCGATGTGTTTGACGCGAAAATTCACTTAGCGAAAGGCCTAATTTTACCCGTAAAGGCAGCATTAAGCTTGCCTGCAATCAATCGGGTTCAGGGTTGAGCTATTTCAGTCTTGAATCACATTTTCCAGAATTAGGTGAAACTTCCGAAGTATCGTATCTCGATGTATTGTTGGGAATTATAGATTTCAAGTGATGCAACATGTTATTGTTAGGCTTTGGAATATACCTAATTATAAATACTTACGGGAAGCAAGGAATAAAGTTGTTGTATATGAACTAACGAAAAATATTGTTGCAAGGGACAGGATGATTCAAATTCAGTGGGAAACTGGGAAAGGATCTTCGTCTTCAGTATCACGAAGTGACGTAACTCAGTTTTTTTTTCAGTTTAGAATAAAATAGCATACATACTCTCGGCGGTAAGAGCTTTTCGCCTGGATATGTAATACTGTTATGGGTATTTCTTCAGAATGATAGGTGGAATTACTTTACTTTTTTAGAATGATAGGAAGGTACATTGAATAATCACATTATACCTGAGTGACTGGCTTGTACAATTATTGGATGCTATCTTTCTCAAATGCCTGGGATTTCTATTGTCGACTCAACCCACATCTTGCAAAAAAAGCTCTTGACACAAAACTGGCGCTGTGAACTGCGGGTGTGAACCCATTTTCCGGCAAAATCTATTA
This sequence comes from Anaspis maculata, assembly GCA_949128115.1. Lineage (NCBI taxonomy): Eukaryota > Metazoa > Arthropoda > Insecta > Coleoptera > Scraptiidae > Anaspis > Anaspis maculata. The sequence goes on from OX421963.1 coordinate 42,786,614, forward strand.
TTTATCGTCACTTCTGCCCACTTATCAGATTATGAAAGACAGCTAAATTTATTAAATGTTTAAGGGTAGATAGTATATTGGATGGATGATGGGTGAGGTAACAGGACTAACAGGATGTCAATTTAAAAATGTTCCACCCTCGATTTCTTCTCTAAAGAGAGCTCAAGACAGATCGACTTTATATTCGAGGCGGACTCACGATGTGACTTAAATTTAATTTTCCAGTTTTTTTCCCTTATAGACCTTATAGGCCTTCAAATTAAGTGCTACTCCACCCTTTTCCCTATTTTAATTTTTTCAAGGGTGGGTCACTCTTTCGCTTAGGAGATCTTGAAAACGGGTGGTTCGATATAATTTTTTTTTCCACTAAAATAAATAAAATTGAAAGGCCTTCAAAAATGATACATTATTCGAATCCCTATTCTTGATGAAAATTTTTCAAGAAAATTGGGATCCAAGGGGATGAAACAAGAAAATTGAATTTATGCTAACTAATCACTCGACTAATTTGTGTTTCCCTCAGATATAAAATCGACCTGTCTCGGGATCTCTTTGAAAAACGTTTTGTACTGGAGAAATCGGGGATGGGAACTTTTCAAATTGACACACTGTATACTAAAAGAAGTAGCTTCTTTGATTTTCTTGCTCGAATAATAATTATAGCAGCAAACATGTGCTTCAGAGGATTTGATAAAGTTGCAGACTATCAATACTAATTTAGACATAATAGCACTAATTTTGGAGCTTTAATTTAAAAGCCTTACCTAATGCTCCAATTATTTCCCACGTTTTTCACTTGTATAGAGTGTGTAATGATGTACAAAAGATAAAATTTACTACAACTTTTTTCTTGAAACGCCGATTTGACCTACATCGCAACTTTTACGTGCACAATCTAATTTTACCTGCGCACAGTGTCAGTGGATAGGGATCCAATCGAAATCACAAGGGTGTACCTATATAAACTCGACTTGCTTTGATTTAATTATGAATGGTACGTTCCTCATCTCATCCTCTCTGGAAATCTCATGAAAAATCCAATCTGGCATTCAGTCGGTAAAAATATCCTTTGTGCCAGAGAGGTGCCTGCCTGCCTAAACCCAACTCGTTGCGTGTCTGAGTGGTTGTGCAATTTCAATTCATACTTTTGTTTATGAAGTGAAAAAAATATCTGCTGTGTGAAAGTACAGCCCGCATACTGGCATTTAAAAATAGAGAACCAAAGGCTTATTTGGCTGTAGTTATGCACCTGAAGGTGATATGTTTATCAATTTATATGAAATCATTCAAATACAAAATATCTTTCAGCGACACCAACAAAATTCTGAGCAGGAACTTTTAAATCACAAAGCAAGTTTGTTAGGTAGGTATACCTAAGTATATCTCGTCCCATGGGCGCCCGCAGGATTTTTGTCAGGGGGGGGCAAATAGCTTAAGTCAGAGAACGTCACATACCTACCTGGCCTAATTTGTGAAGTCCTTTAGATTAGCGCCGCAGGCGAAATTTTTTTCGAATAATAATAATAATGGTAATGATAAATATTGTGCGAAAAATAAGGAAATATATTTGAAAATTGAACTTAACTTTAGAGAAATTTATTAAAATTTGTAATTTTGTACAAAATGTATAAAAATTTACTTCAAAATAGCCAGGTCAATAGTTACACTTGTTCATTATCTTGAAAAAACCCCCTAGTGTTTTAAACCAGAGGCTTTTGTTGCTCTTACAATTTAAGAAAATGTAAATTACCTTCTCAAAGTTTTTTCTTTCGAAAATGAATTGTTTTTTTCCTTTCTCGAAAAAAAATTTTTTTTCGTAAGAAAGAATTTATTCAGCTGCTCCAGAGCCAGGGGGGGGCAAGTGCCCCCCCTTGCCCCCCCCTCCGGGCGCCCATGTCTCGTCCACTTTTGATTTTCAGTAGAACGACTTTTTCGAGCAAAAATAAAGTGACAAGCTGGGGGGGGGGGCTACGGCGACGACTTCTACTGAAAACAAAAAGTGAACGGGATATACCATGTATTTTTTTGCATTCGCAATATTTACGCTCAACAAAATCATAGCAGGTCGTGCTTGAATACCAAATTTCCACTCAACCCTGATTGGACAGTTCCTCCGCTGGTTGTACGTACCTACGGGTTTGTGGCTTATTCCTCGAAGTCTCCGATTCTCCGAGCCAATATCATAGAGCATTCATATACCGTGTACCCACCTATTACATTATTAATGTTTATTAATGTTACATTTATTGAACACTTTCTATTTCTTTTGCGGACTTGAGGAATCTTCTTTTTGAAGGTGTCCCATACGTGTGTAACTGGGTTGAAGTCTGAAAACTGTGCAAGTCCTCCATGAAGAGGAATATTATTCTGCAAGGAATGTGCCCTCAACGAGCAAACTCTAGAGTAAGCTCAGATCCTATTCAGTACCCTTCAGCTCTTCTCATTGGTGCTTTGCGGTTGCCGGTTAGGCAGTAGGCACCGACATCAGAGCACCTGTCATTGGTCTCATCTTCACAGCCTCGACACATGATTGTTCTTGACCTCATGTTGCCAAAAGTTTCCAAAGTGTACCCACATATGGACAGTATAATTGCAAACGGTGGGTGAAAAGTAGTTTTTACTGCTTGATTTTAAGCATGTCTTTACCATGTACCGCTCAATAGACTGCGCGAAAAAATTACGTTCGCTCTGCGGCTGCTATAGCAACGGAGCCGGCTGGGATCTAGCACCTCGCTTGAAGACTCGATTTATTTCACACGTGATGTTCCAGAAAAAACGCTTTTTGGAAAATGTCTTTTACTCGGTTTCTATGCCTTCATCCTCGGACGTACTTCGCGTACCTATACGTAAACTTGCATGAGAAGAAACACACCCATGAGAAAATATTTTACTTTTCCTATACTTTGCGTTAACGATAGGCACTTTGTGATACTGAAATAACTTTAACAATAGCCAATTCTGGTTAAAGGTTTTTGGAGTGAAAAAGCAGAAAAAGCCGACTCGAGAAACTAGGCGAAGAGGGCGGCATCGGCAGTGAGAAGCATAGCGGATGAACATAACATCGTGACCACGTCAGTGCTAGTGGCACGTCAGTGGTTGAAAATGAGTATCTAAAGAAAGCACTGTATAAGCCTAAAAACGCCTAAAAGCTCAAGGTAGAAATTTTGCGATATATCGAAATATTCCTCTATTTGGCACAACGAATAAAAGATTAAGTAGTAGGTATCTTACTGCAAGAGTCTTAGAAGACGTAGTATTGTTCTGGTTTTGGGACACGACGAGCTTGCGAGGGGTGCTCCAAGAACTGTGCTGAAAATGAAAATGTCTGACAAGTGACACTTCGCGATTGACGGTCGCCTACCTTATAGTTTATAGTAGCATTAAATTGTTTCTATTGGTTAGAAAGCGGTTTACCAAAATGCTTCTTTTCAACACCGCTGTCATTATTACCAGAAAGTGTTCATTGTTGACCCAAGTATAGATGATAGTATATTACTATACGAGTCTAACAAGACGTGATAGTCACACGACTGGTTTTGCGGGGCCCGACGAGCTTCCGAGGAGTGCTCCAAAGAAAGGAGTGTAAAATACGTTTTATCAAACAAGTGTAATATACTATTTTGACCAGGCGGTAGCTCAGCGGTCAGCGGTTATTGGAGCGTTGGGTTGCGAACTTAAAGGTAGTGTGTTCGAATCCACGCGCCAGCAGTGATGAAAAATGTACTGCTGTCGTTAACCTTTTCGGCAAGCGACCAGCCCAGTCAATGAATAATTTGGTACCTGCGTTCTGTGTGGTCAAGGGGTAATAAGGCGATTGTCTAAGGCGTGATGCTTACCTCACCACCTCGAGCCTCTAGGGGTCCGCGACAACCGGGTAGTGGATACAAAGAACGGAAGCTCTAACCTTCCGCTCTGTGGACCCAGCCCCTAAATGGGATGTAGAGCCGCACTATTATTATTATTGATATACTATTTTAGCTACGTTCCGTTACTATTCACCAGGAATTCGACACTCGGGTAAAAAACTTTGCTAAAAAAAGAAACGTTTGACAGGTGACAGTTCGACACTGACGTTCTCCTACCTTCTACTGACAGTAAATTGTTCCAATTGGTTGGAATAAAAGTTCAATAATATCCCAGTTTAATTTCATAAGGTTAGATCACTGTTTTCGATGTAATAATGAACCCATTATAGTAACGCAAAGTAGATATAAGAATTTCACTGTTGTGAGGCGGGTCAGGGTCTCTCCTAACAGTTTTTACATCGCACACTGCGGCATTATTTTGTGAAATTTTGAAAACTGCAGCAGTCGCAAGGAAGGAAATAACCTCTTTGACATAGATCCGGTAAACTTCCCGGTGTGTCGCCCCTAGCGAACAAAGATTTGCGCGGCTTTTCCATTGACATTGTCTGAAAAATAATGTTAAAATTTATCTTAAACGTCACACGTCAAACACATTTTGTCTATTTTCGCCCGCTTCAGGGTGCTTTTTCATATTTAATAAGGATTGGAACTGATTTCGGACTCAGTATTTGCCATTTTAATGAGAGTTGCATACATTACCACAATTTGGCTTTGACTGGTTACCTGTATTTTGAATCAGAACTCCAACGGCCCTCAGCGTAGCCTGTTGCTCTCGGTATTTACTATATGGTTATAATAATTAATTCCCTTTATGCATAAATAAACTGCTAAACAGTTGTTGAAGTGTAACACCTAAAAAATCCAGTGTAGTTTGAAGTGATATAGCTTCTCAAGGAAGGGGAGACCCAGGTCCTCCGTATTTATTGTACAAGGCGTCGCGTGAAGCCCTGTAGAATCTGAAAAAATTCGACATGCTTCCAAATCTGTAAAACAATCTCGAAATGTTTTTCAACTGGTCCAGGGAGGTCTCAAAACCGTTGGTTATCTCGAAACAGTACTTCAGATTTTCGCCAGTCTCCTCTATATTTACAGGATGATCTAAAAAAAAACACTGTTTGCTTTTGCTGTGATTATTACATACAACGCCCTTGATTATCAGACCTACAAGGATAATATTCACTTATCTAAATCCCACTGTCAATATCAACAGAATAAAATTGATGTAAACAACAAAATCTGACAGCTGTCACTTAGGACTTCTTTTTTGTAATAATCATCAAAATATCACTCGTGTTCGAGATTTTCCCAGATAATTTTGGTCAAGCGTTTCCCCCGGGCTGGTTGTCCTAGATAAATGCCCTCCTCCTACGGAGTCGGGCATTTATCGCTACAACCAGCACTCGCGATCGCCTGGCCAAAATTATCGTGAAAATCTAAGCACTTGTGATATTACTGTTGAAAATTGTGCAGCATATAAGCATATCTTCAAACGAGAACGTTCGAAATAAACTGAGCATGTCAAACTTTTCAGATTTTCTTGGAGAGTCTCCCTGTATATCAAATACAAAGGAGGTGTATAAAATACGACATGTGACATGTGATAGTCCAGAAAGGCAGCTATTCACAAAAAAAAAACTTTTTTTGTTAGTCCTTTTCCTTGAGGAGCTATACGCTATACCACTTCGAAGTCCACTGAAATTTTTAGGTGTTACACTTCAGTCAGTTATCCAGCAGTTAGCTATTGAAACAAGGTACCTATAATAATGAAAAATAATATCATACATACTCTTATATACCGGGTGATCATTTAAGATAATTTTGTTGTTTTGTCTCTCCCCTCTTTTGAAAAAAAAAAAAATACAAAATTTCAAGGGCTTGAGGCCCCTGGCACTATGATATCTGGGGCCGGGGCCCCTGAAGCCTGAAGTGAGAATAATTCTTAGAGATTCCGTGATACAGACACACACCCCTATTGCATGTGTGTAGGCCCCCAAACCTGTTGTCATGGGGCCTGCCAAGGTAACTTTAAAATGGAAAAAAAGATAAACAATGGGTGGTATGCATAAAAAGTAGTAGATGCTACTACTACGGAAAAAAGTATCTACTTCGTAGTATCCTCTATTATGTATTTAGCATCTACTTCAGTTCCGAAGCATATGCTACAATAAAAAAGTTTCTACTTCAATACGGTGTAGTAAGTACTACAGCATCGTAGTATATACTACACCATTTCCAACTGTATTTGCGATATATCAAATGTATTTCAGATTAGCGATATGTATTTGAGAAAACACCAATTGATTTCAAATATGAGAAATGTAGTTTAGAATTTGCCAGTTGTATAATCGAATATTCAAATGTAGTTGAGAAAGTACCATATGAATTTTAGAACAAGGATATGTAGTTTAGAAAACGTGAATTGTAAGTGAGAAACCGCCAATTGTAGTTGAGAATTTGGAGTTCGTTTTCCTCAACAACGTTTGCTTTTTCATCACTGTTCTACCCTGAAAAAATATCTGAATCTTAAATACATTTCAAAATATCTCAAATACATCTCATCTTATCTTAAATACATCTAATATTTTCGAAAATACAATTGGCAATTTCTCCATTGAACTCCGTGGATCTGGAATGCATTTAATTTTTTCTAAAATACATTTGGTAATATCTCGAATACATTTCGTTGATCTGAAATACATTTCTTATTTTCTTTTTTCTAAAGTTTTCTGAAATGCACTGGCAATTTCTTAAATACATTTGGTTAATCTTGAATACATTTCATATTTTCTGAAATACATCTGAAGTTTTCTAAACTACAGCTGGAAAAGGTGTAGTGAGCGAATTTACCTTAGTTGCAATCCAAACTAAATTTTCTCTGTTACACCTGAAAGAATAATAATGATGTAAAAATAAGGAGCTCTAAAATTTTTACGTCCAACCGCGAAGATCCAAACGGAAATTTTAGAATAAATATATGCACACAGCACCGCGTACATACCTGAATAATTTTTGATATACAGGATTATTCAAAAGTCCGGAACAAAATTCATAATTTTGTACCATATTTTTTCAAGAAAAAAAAAACGCTCGAACAGGGCGATTTCTAAAAAGGGCAAGCGGTTATTCCATGACACGTATCATGATTTATCGTCAACCCCTTAACCCCTAGCCACCCTTAGCATTTTTTTTTAAGGCACCCTGACTTGGAGGAGGGAGGGGGGCTCGTTTGGAAAGCTTGTCAAAAATTGTATCCAGATTTACCATTGAAAATTAGATCGAACGCTTCACCATGAAGTTTTTAGGAGCCCCAGGGTAACTCAACAGTTCTGAACAAGATTCATAATTTCTTACCATATTTTTTCCAAAAAAAAACCGCTCGAACAGGTCGATTTTCAAAAACGGTAAGTCGTTTTTCCATGATACGTTTCATGATCTACCGTCAACCCCTCAACCCCCAGCCACTCTCAGTATTTTTTTTTCACGTGTCATGATCTACCCTCAAGCCCTCAACTTCCAGCCACTCTCAGTATTTTTTTTAATCTTTTGAATAACCCTGTATATTATCGTCATAGGTTCTCCGCTCTTTGTATGTTTTTACAACTGATGCACCCATAAATTTAGCCATGTTTTTGACGAGAAGTATGGTCGAGAAGTTGCTATAACAGCAACTTCGCTAAAAATGGAGTAAATACTACGAATTCATAGTAGATACTACAGATTCGGAGTAGATGCTTCAAAGGCGAAGTAGATACTACTACGTACCGTTGTATATAGAAGCATCTACTACCTGGGCATAGTAAGTACTACGCTAGTGTAGTACATACTTCTCTTACGAAGTAGATACTTGTAGCATTAGTATCTACTACTTTTTATGCATACGACCCAATGTTACTCACTTGAGTAATATGCGAAAAAAATGACCATTGAGGCAAACAATTGAAATTTTTGGATTTTATCCCAATTTTTTTGCAGTATTTTTTGCAAACAAGAGGAATTGGAGGCCCCATCAGATGATTGAGGCCCCGAGGTCCGGGGCGGACCGCCCCCCCCTCTTAGTCCGCCACTGCTTTTATGACCACAACATATTATCAAAAAACAGTAGAAGCACTCCTTTGCCTGTGGTTTGGAACTGACATTGTAAACAGGGTATATAACATCAGAATTCTTGCAAACTCAAATGTACACAGCATAATAATACCTAAACGAGTACCTAAATGAAAATTATCCTTTTAGTGCGGAAAGCTTCCTAAATAAACAGGCGACCGTGGTCGTAAAATGCAGAGCAGAGGAAGGGAATTTTAAAGCCTTTGGTTTTAATTCAAATCCCGTTAGAAGTACCCCGTTACGGCTTGTTAATTATTAATAGTTGTGTTGAAAATTCCAAATATCCTTTGTAAATTTATGGAACGTTAATCGGATCAAAATATAAAGTCTTTGTATACATGCGCCTGTTTGAATTTTTTATATGTAATAGTCGGTAAATAAATTGAGATATAATACCTATATTCAAACATAGGCTTTGTCGTAAGCCTCTGCAGTATGCGAATCAATAAAAAGGTTCCAAATTTAAAATTTCTATAGAATTTTTTCTCAAGAGATTTTTATCAAGGCCATAATTCAAAGCCCATTGAGTAATAAATAATAAATAAATTTGTAGCGTATTTATGATACCTCGATCTGTCGTAAACTAGGTAGGTACCTGCTACCTACCCATACTTACATGTATGATAATGTTTCTCATTATGATACTTCGTATTTAATAAAACCTAGTGTTATTGGTACTGACTTCAAATAGGAGGCATAATTTTACATAAGGCATTCTGCAAATAAGAGGAAACAAGGGAAAAGAATAAGCTCAATCACGCTAGGCCGCGAATAGTTTCAAGTTTCAAGGAAAACTTCAGTATCCGAAATAATGTAGGCAATGTCGGTGTCTATAATTATTCAAATAAATACGAAACACTCCAGTAATTATTTTCTATCAGAAAAAAAATTACCTAAATTTGTGTGTGGGACTCCAACCCAAATGATTACACTGGAAAATAATGGAACCTGATTGAGTTACTCAGCATGAGTGACGTCATTTGGGAAACTGTGCGGTAGATTATTATCAAAGTAGGGTAGATTATGTTTATGCAAGCGATACTGGCGCAGGAATACCTAGTTTCCCAACTATTTGAATTCAACTGGCGGTCAAACCTCAGAAACTATAATGTGAAATTGAAAACTTGCAAAGATTCATACCAGGTCCCAACACTCCCGACGCGACACGAGGAACTTTTATCGAGATTTTCTCACAAAAAATTCACTTTTCTGGAAAATGCTCAGACCAGTAATTTTTTTCGTCTTGACAGGGACAGATGCTAATCATAGAATCATCCATTTCCGAGTAACTCCCTCAGCGGGTTGGCAACCCTCTCAAAAAATTCAAATGGCAACAAGGGTTGAGTGATACCTACATCATTTCAAAAGTTTTTCAATCGGCTTTGCAGTAATGCAACTTTTTTTCGAATTGGGAGCTTTTTCCAAAATTTCACCAATGGAGTGTTTAAAGGGTTGCACCCCTTCGAGAAGGATGGCTCAGAGTTGACGAAGTCATGCGAGGGTCCTGGTGCTTTCTGGCCAACACAATATATGATATTCCATTTCGCGAATTTTTAGATACAAGGGAGAACTCTTGGCGTGAGCATCCGCTATAAGTCGCGGAAACATAACCGTCATCTTGGCACCCGCTATGGCAATGTTGGAGGCACGCCGGCACAACAAAGCGTACTTGCCAGCTTCTTGCCCGCGCTTGTGCCTGATAGGGTGCCAAAGTACCGCTGTAGAGATTTGCTTGTTTTTGACATTACTCAGGCTAATCTTGAGTTTAGCACATTAATTTCAATGACAAAGCGAGAATTGTTCAATCAATCATCTATTTATATATTTATTACAACTTTACAACTGAAGAAAATTGTATCAACAAGTAGGTACTAGTGAAAATAACATCATATTATCATATACCCATCTTTAGCACGCCATTTTTGTTCCCGCGACCTATAGCCCAGTCAATCTAGTCTTTATATCATAATAACCGGGAACAACTTCGCCCAAAATTGATTTTTGGTTCAGTGAGTCTTTAGACCATGAGAACTCACTAGTCAACTTTTTCGGACTTTCTCGTGTGTGCTTCATGGTCATCCAGGTCTTCGAATGTTTTGAGTCGCTGTAAATTTAAGTACCTACTCTCCTGGAATTCGCACCACGGCAGCAAAAATGATCCGATTATGTCGTAATTCTACGCATCATACCCCATTGACACCATTTTAGCACATAATTTGTCTATCATTGTTGCAGGGGGGTCGTGGGGGGCGAAGCTCGGCTAGGTGGTTCTTTTTGTTTTCCTGGCCATGCAGAACCGATTCCGACAAGTTTGGTATCTTTTCAGAATAAAATCAGTCTCCTGAACTCGAATCCGATGTGTAAATCTGGGTAAAAACAAGTTCGAACAAGTTAACTTGAAAAACTTGTTCTTTTATTGACAGTTTCTTTTATTCAAGTTGTTCATCTTTGAAAATGTTTCAGGGGCAATCATATTGGTGTGTATTCTCCACGAAAATCATCCATCCGATGTATAGTTTTGTTTTCCGAGAATAAACAATCGATTCGAACCTGAGCCGGCCCGGCGCGGCATTACTATTGACCAGAACACTAAAGCTATCCCCCTTCCCAAATAACTCGAAACCCTGTGGTGCGATTCATGGCGATTTTGTTTATGTCGTAGGGAATTCAATTCTGTACATATTTTTAAACTATCAACGATGAGTTAATATTTGTTCAATGTTTGAGCTAAGTACTTCCATTTAAAGGTACACGCTGTAGTGTTCTGGTTGGTAGTAGAGGGCCTGCTCAGGTTTAAATCGATTTTTTTATCTCGGAAAACAAAATTATCCATCGAGTGGATGATTTTTGCAAAAAAAAACACTTCAATCTAAGGCCCCCTGGAACATTTTCAAAGATGAACACCTTCATCAGTTGAAAAAAAATTGACGACAAAATTGTCCATGGGAAAACAAGTTTTCTCAAGTTAACGTGTTCGAACTTGCTTTTATTCAAAATAAATATACACATCGGATTCAAGTTCAGGAGATTGAACTTATTTGGAAAAGATACCAAACTTGTCAAGATCGGTTCTATATGGCCAACAAAACAAATGAACCACCTGGGCCCCTATTTTCGGAACCGGGAAACAGATCATCAGATGATGTTGCCTAGGTGACAGCCAATCACAGCCCTGGTTGCCTAGCAACTTCGCATAGGAACGGATCACACGTTTCCCGAAAATAGGGTCCCTGGGCGAACTTCCCCCCACGACCAAGGGGCACCAATCATCGACAAGTTTTGTGCTAAAATGGTATAAACGGGATATGATGCGTAGAATTACGACTTAATCGGATAATTTCTGCTGCCGTGCCCGTGGTGCGAATTCCAGACGAGAACTGCAATTTTCAGTGACTCAACACATCCGAAAACCTGGAAAACCATGAAGCACACGCGAGAAATTCCGAGAAAATTGACAGGTGAGTTCTCATGTTCTTAGGACCCACTGAGCCAAAAATCAGCTTCGGACGAATTTGTTCCCGGTAGAAGCCTACGTTTACTGGGCTACTATGCAAGAGGGCAATGGAGGGCACTAAATGTAACACACCGGGTGTCAAGATGATCAGCGATCAGGCTGATTGCAGATTAACTGAACTTTTTTCTACTGAATGCTAGTCGATTTACCACAAAAAATGCCTGAAATCTGTACCAGACCCGCAACCCGCATCATCCTTTCGCTATTGACAGATAAACTAGCATTTCCATTGATCAGTTATCTACAAATTGACAAGCAAAAATCGCGTATCAACTTACTGATCTCGTATTGTATTTTTTGTGGAACCCACGGTAAAAGCGGTTAAATTGAGAAAAAAAACCTACAATCCAAAAAAAAAAGCGCCACTGTATAGATGACCTCTAAAATGATGCATCACTCAACCCCTGTTGTCATTGAAGACTTTTCAAAGGGTTGCTACCTGGCTCGTTCATGTCGTTGAAGTTAAAACTCCAAAATCTCGCCTATTCTGTCTGTTGCCTCGTTGCCTCCAAAATAAACTAACTGGTCCAACCCTACCCATATACCGAAGTACCGTATTATCAAAAAATTTTCTCCTCTAGGCAGGCTGTGTTCTGGTCATTGGCAGGCAAACGAGGCTGATTTTGGCCAGGCCACAGCTTGCCCAGAAGAGAAAAGTTCTTGATCATATGGTACCTGTCGGGTACGTTCTCACCATGGTCCCCGCTCATAGGTACCCCTACGTCAACGAGTCGTGAGGGCGCTACCTGAGGGTTGACTCAACCCTCGGCGACCACCTGTTCTTTTCAAAAACTCAGTTGTAGTGAAACCATCTTAAAGCAAACATGTTTCTCAATAAACGCCATAAAACACAGTCTCCGCATTTTTCCATCGCACAGTATTATTTGGTCTTTTCAACAAACCAACTCATGTGAGAATGATCAGATAAGATCTTGCATGTTTCATTTGTAAAAACTAATATTCATACAGCTTAATTCAAGAATATGCAACATTTTTCGGTAAGGACTAGTAAGACTTCGGAAATAATCGACTGAACAGGCCAGAATTTGAAGTTTTAACATGAACATGAACCCCGGATTTCTTAAATCGTTCAACAAAGAAAGAAATGGTCACAGCAGCCTAAAAAGTTGTTGTTTTCCTTGTGACCACTCTGTAGTTGAGCAAGATAGGTGCATATTTCCAAAACCATTTCGAGGGAAAAGTATAACAACCTCCTTAGACTAGTTGGAATGAGTTATCCAAACTTTCAAACTTTTGCAGGACCTTACGCGACGCCCTGTATAAAAATTTAAAAAACATGCGCTCGAGATCTAGTCCGTGGGTGCTTACTGTTCAGTCTCCCTCCGGAGTCTTTCTTGTTTGGATTCATTCCCCTAATTCCTACTAACCCTCCCCGGCCTCCCCCTCGTACGATAGTAAAGAAATAAATGAAACTGGCAAATTCCAAAATTACGTTCACATCTGAAGAAAGGCTGAAAAGTCTTTGAAGAATTATTTATAGGAGACCGAGTAGAACAAAGGGAGCCCCAAACCGCAAGCGGTCAAGGCTTCAATATGGACAAAATCTCCACCGCGATAAGGATAAGAACAGAAAGGCACACTGGTCCCAACGGACCGCGAAACAGGAGTATTTTCAAAGTCTCTTCACAACAACATTTTGAAACGCAGCAGCTTTCCCAGATGTATGTTCTTGGTGAATACGACCAAGAAGAAAGGAAGTACGTACATAGAAGAATGCAGAATGAAGTATTTATTCAAGAAAACTGAACTTTTGCCAATTATTATTACTCACCCTGTGTATCGTAAACAGAAATTCATGCACACCCACTGGTTGATAATTTTTACTGATTAACGAAAATACAGGGGAGCGAAGTCTCACCCTTTGACCCATATTTTCAAAACTTAACGTCCATAATTTTTTCAACATTCTTTTATGTAATGATGAATAATAATAAATGAATAAATGTTTTCCTTCTTATCGGCCTGCACCGGCCATAGGAGTTTCTGCCCTTTATTGTCACATTTACATAGCCAGAAAAATTGCTAATTGGACAAACACAAACATTCAGACTTCTTTCGGGAATCGAACCCGGGGCTCCCGCGGGCCGCAGGCAGGCACACAACCACCTGGGCCACGAGGTCGTCAATTCTCATTCTTTATGTACTCGAGTGGATTCCATTTATTGCTCTGTACTCGGAATGTGATACTTTTGAGGCACCCTGTATAAGTGTATATTGTATTGGTTGTGAAATCCATAACAAAGTTCCTACGAGGTGAAGCCTAAATAACGGACGGTACCTATTCATGCATAACGTTATTGATCACTTGGTCGATATTTATTATTATTCATAAATTAATTATTCAATATCACTATACACAGGGTGATTCACGACTAATACGATATGAATCTTAGTGGCAGATGGAAAACTTTCAAGCTGGGTCCAGATCAAAAAGAATTTTTTGTCGTTGGCTACGACGAGACAGTAACAGTGTTTTCTTTGGGCTTCTTTTGGATTTGGGCTCAAATTGTGAGTTCAAGGGAATTTGGCAGTAATGCAGTAAAAGCATGACTTCTTAAATCGCCGGCAAACTTCGAGCGGTTCGACAAAAGCAGGATTGGTTAGATTTTGTGGTTCATTTTCAAGTTTGCGGGTCATAATTGAACCATTTGAACCACTTGAACTTTCAATATTTGGAAATACTCAATATAATTTATATCATTGAATTTTTCAACAGAAAAAAGTCCGGGACCGGACTTGAAAAAAGTTTATTTCTTACACTAAGTCCAAAATTGGATGTTTTATGAAACAAGAGAACATCATACGTATTACGTATACCTATACACTGTGATGTTGGATTGTTCTGATCCGTTGTTTTTGTTATACTTGCATAGTCCATTGACCACAGTTTTGTTGTTGATGATTTTGTTGTTATTGATTATAATTTTCGATTTTGTTGTGTACCTACTGGACTACCCTTTTTCACTTATTTTATAAAGTCCAATCTGTAACAAAAAATCACTAAACGAACTTAACTAAACTGAAGACTTGTCCTTGAATCTTTGCAATCAGATGAATTTATATATAAACAACTTTTGCAAAAATTAGAAAGAATAAGGCCGCCCTAGTGATGAAGTGTGCCACTCGATTTGAGAAGCCTCTCTTATAAAGTACGTTCAACCCTGATGTTTGATCCGAGTTGGCTGGGAGTCTGCCACGCTACGCTCTTGGAAAGGGGAAATTCGGGTAATTATTATAGTTCACTTGAATCACCCTAGGGTGGAACGTACTATAGCAGTTCGCCTGTATTTCTGTAGCATTTTTTTCGAAGGACGTTCAGAAAAAGTTCTTTTCAGTTGAAAATTGCAAAGTTTTCAAGTCTGGTCCTGGATTTTTTTCAAACAAGGTTTTTATCAACTTTTGCGCAGCAAAAAATGCAAGACAAGGAGTTTGAATAGTTTTTTCCTAACATTGGGAGGATAATGTACTGCAAAGTTCAAAATTTAACCATCAAAATCCAACTTTTACCTGCTTTTGTCGAACCGGTTGAACCAAACCGCTGTGTGCCGTGCGATCTAAGAAGCCATTCTTATAGAATTTTTCCGGAACTTTCTGAATCCAGTAGTGTTTTTTTTTTTCTGTCAAAATTCCTTTTGGGCTTTACGCTAACTTGAGGAATTCTAGTGGAAGAGTCTTGCCGTCTTTCATTGAATTATGTCAAACTGTAACAAAAATATCAATATCGCCCTTCACAATTTAAACCCAAATCTAGAAAACACCCTGTATCTCCGTATTACCACTAGACAACAAAATTGTTTCCTTGATCTGGGCTCGGTTTGAAGTTCTTTATCTGACATGACATTAACCTTTGTCGTATTCAGGCTTGATCACCATGTATCTCATTTACACTTTTTCCAGAGAGATATCCTAACTTGAACATCAAGTGAGTCAAAATTTTCTAGTAGATCGCTGCAATGAAAATTATTGTTGCCCACTTTATTTATTTGGGTCAGTTAGACCAGCCTTGGACTGATAAAATATGCACTTGAAACACAGGTTCGTGTTCGTGTTAGGCTCAAATATGGTGAATATGAGACAGGAACTCAACACCAACGCCAACACTATTCTAGTCGTTCATTGATTCAAAATTCAGGGCGTTGAGAAGAGTGTTCCCTTTGTCTTCATAGACAGCGCCAAGCGACAACTGTCAGAGCCGCATGTGTCTCTTATGCTAGCCTTACACATTGAGCATAAATGCTGCAGCTTTTTTTTTGCTGCAGAGTAGTTCTGATTGGAACTGAAGCTTGAAATTGCTGTCAATGACTAACAGGTGATCAATGAGAGCTCAGCAGCAAAAAAAGCTGCAGCATATTTGATGCTCAATGTAAGGCCACCATTAGAGAAACCTCTGTCAGCTGTCACTGCTGTCAGGATTTCAAAATGATGTCTGCCTGTCTGTCTGGATGTGGGTGTGTACCGAACCGTTGATATGATCGACTTGAAACTTAGAATGCAGACAAGGTTTTGCTATGGAATGAGCCCATTAGTTTTTGGCTGGCTTCTGTCAAACACAAATGTCACTATTGAACTTGACTTGCAGTATGGCATTCGAAAGCTCTTGAAAAACTGTATTCAGAACTGTTGAAAGTATTGCCCTATTTGTCATCTGTCAAATAATAAAAATTTTTTTCAAAGTTCAAAACTTTGTTTAATATTCAATTATTCAAAATCTATTCAAATCAAATCAAATCAAGTCTGCGGTTAGAGCTCTCCACTACTTCTTAAGCGGGCGGGCGCTATAACATTTCAAACTTTTTCCTGGCCGATATCAGCCGGACTTGGCTGTTCAATCGACCTTTGGCCTGTTTTATATCCTTAGCAACCAAACTAGTGTGTTTTGTTACATCGTATCTATGTCAAACTGACAAACTAGTGATGGATGCAAATATCGGTGTATCTTCTTTTGTGTCTTTTTGTGCCGTTCAAACTCTTTGAACCGCAGTGCTTTTTGATGTGTATACGCAAGTTAGTCCTTCTAGATGGTCACTCGAATTGGGTTGATTTTTTCTTCAATTTTACAACCAAGCATCTCCTTCCCGAAGGGACGCTCAGATCAAAATCATAGGTGCTTTCCTTTTACCACAAAACCCACTGATTTGATCTAAGTTAGAGGGAGACAAAGCGAGAAATCACATGCGCGAGAGTGAGAAACCACTAGCAACTTAGGTCAGAATACTTACTTTAGGTGGGTAAAAGGAAAACACCACATTACTGACGACTCTTAATACCGCCGGAAAAGTTTTGTGTCGCTCACAACAGATTTTTTTTTTTCCAACCCAGCTTCTTTACAATTTAACCGATCGCTACGATTTTCATGAGATCGATCCACTGGCGTGAATAAAATTGAACTTTTAGGTGCCCCCCGAAGAAAGTTACGGTTCCTCAAAATTCGATTTCATCTAGAAGCCACTGTATCGATCTAATAAATATCGTGGGTGTCACTTTATTGCTATGCATTGTGTGATATTGTACACCATCTTTTAAGCTGGATCGGTGGAACGGTAAAAAAGTTAGGTTAGTTAGGAAAAATTGAACTGGGGGGTCGTTATTTTCTTGAGAGGCACCTCTTGCAATTTATTCTTGTCGCAAACTTTATATTTTTGATTGCTGACAGGCTGAATCCGAGGATATACATATGGTTATAGGTACTTAATTCTGAAACACCCTGTATATACTTCAAATAAAAAAGAAATCTCTTTCTCTAGGCTTCTGATTGATGCTGATCCCTGTACCTAGCATGGAATGTTCGGATATCTTCCCTAAAATCCAGCGGAAAAATTGCTTCACCGATTCATGCTGATTTTCTAACTTGTTGATTTTCGCACCTCAAAGATGAAATATCCGGCATACTTTATTATGTAATGTACAGACATCAGCAGCACGAAAGAACTATATCTTCCTAATTCGAAATATTCCGTTCTGCTGACAAAATGAAATTCTTCAAATTAATTCTTGTGACTCGACTGTTTAAAATTGCATTTTATAAGAAACGATAGAGCACCTACATCTAAAAGTGGGCGTCCCCTTAAAAGAAAGCTGATGAACATTAAGACTTATTATTGAAAAAATTGTTGCCTAGATATCTTCTGAGAAAATCAAGCTGATTGGTTTCAGCTGGAGCACCTATATTTCGAAGAAAACGCTGAATTTTGATAAGTTAATCATCTGAGAATGACGAAAAAGAAAATCCTGTAGCCATTGATTACCAATTCCCTCTCGGCGTAAGGATGGATGCTTGTGCCACATTATCACATTCATCATGTGTTATACATTCAGCTTTTATTTACAACGCAGCAGAGCCTGGAATTTAGTTTTCACTTTTTTTTAATTGAAAATACCTAGACCTACATCACTTGACACTCTAGATATTACAGCTGTCAGTCAGTGTCAGTGTTGATAAAGTAGGTTCACTTGTACCGTGATTCTAGTCGGCTGTGAGATTTTGTTTTTAAGTTTCCATATGTGAAATATAGAAAATCCCCAAAACTTTGCAGTTGGCTGCTCTGGCCGGACCAGTTTTGAAACACATTTCTTGCGTATTTCCTTTGCAGATAGCCGGAACATTTTTGCGGGAAGTGATGTCTGGCGCTTTTTTCCATTTTATTGGAAAATGAAACAATTTTTCGACCTGTTTTCAATTTTCGCCAATGAACAAATAAATCAAGAGAGCCTTGACATTTGACAGTTGTGAAAAATATTCCTAATCTCTCGAAGCCGGTTCAACTTTCGATGCTTCAAATTAAAGAGTATAAAATGCCCTTCGTCCAAAAAAGGGGCCCCATGCAATCATCAACCAGGACTGGGAAATTCAAACATGCTCATACGTGCTCATACGTCAAACGGCCGTCTAGATTTGCTGAGGCGCAAGTTTTCATTATGCACTTTTGAGATGATGCTGAATGCTTCTAGGATGCTGCTCAAACGTTTGCTGTTTTTTTTTTGCAAAATATGTTTGCTATGTTGCAGATAGCAACTTAGTCGAAGCCATCTGGCGATTTTTAAGCCTTGCCATATGGAGTAGCGAAGGCTGGGGAAAGTGGCCACTTTTTGTAGTGTATGCTTTAGGGAATTCAGGAAGTTGAAGTTGCCTTGCCGATCTTGCCGCCATGCTACGTCGGCCATCACGTCAGTTCTCAGTTAACAGTTAACCACATAACCACAATAATAAACTGAAATTGATACTGCTACTGAAATATGTTTGTTTACCTCCCTGTAATAAAGTCTTGTATGAGAATTGGCAATTTACATATTCATTTATTAAATATCTGGGAGTTTTATATGTAAAGTAGGTACGACCCACATCACACACCTGGCAATATGAAATTATTTACCGTGATAGAAAGGGCGTAGGGGGCATACGTTTTTCATCGATTTTTTCATAAGCTAAGCATGTTCTCATGCTTTCTTCAACTGGAACTTGATGAAAGCTCATCTCTTGTTCTCTCCCGCTTGTAAATCGCCCGTTCTGGTGGCCGTCAATACGGTCAAAAGTCCAAAACCGTTTCAGAATATTGATGTACGCTTTCCAAAAGTCTTGTTTTCTCAAAATGCGGGACCTTGCTGAAGTCAGGTCATTTTTGCGCCCCTTCTGTTGTCACCCTATATATCATACATAAGATCAACAACCAGGGTGACCTGAGGTGGCACCTGGTAGTCAAAAGACTACTCTATTGAGCACCACAAAAATTTCCTAAATCGGACAATGTTTTCTCGAGAAATTGTCATTTTAGCCAAAACAAAATTTCGCGGTGATCCCTAGTGACCATTTGGGTGTGTATATTTCCAACTCTCTCTTTTTTATGGTCGTTGTTGTTGTTGTTGTTGTTCACTGGAATAGACTGATGATGATGATCAGTAATTGATCACCATTTGCTTAGCAATTAAGGCCCCAATCTAGAGTTTTTTTGAAAAATGTTCTTCAGCTTAATTATTTGCAATGCTTGATTCTATGGTGTAACCATATATAACCAAATAAATCCCTCATTTAGGCAGGCTGTGACGTGTAAAACATATGTTTGAGAAAGAAAATTATCTTATGTTCTGACAGCGACGTTCAGCCAAGCTCATCACCTAGTTTCTTGACGAACGTTTTTTTACACCAAAATAAATAGAGTTGGAAGGTCTTCGAATTCGAAATGATGTTCTACTCGACACTCTATTCCCGTTACATATTAGAAAGGTAGTCACCCTGGCCTGGGGACTGATGAAAGAACATTGATTCTACGCTGATCATAATATGTCTCCCTCGTGTATAAAATCGAGCTCTCCCGGGTTTTCTTGAAGAAAAATTATTCATCAGGGAGTGATCGGAAATGGTAAGTTTTCAAATGAACATCCTGTGTAAGATTTCCACGGTAGCGCCAATGAATCATAACTGCTTCAGACTTTTGAAAACGCTCAGTGTGACCAACTCCTGTTCAACTGTATAGGCTGATGAAACATTCTAACAAAATGTTGTGTGGATAAACGGCTTAGAATAAAATTTGAAAGTAAAAGTACAGTACGAAATTTATAATAAAAATGTAGCTGGTCCACCAAGCGGAACTCTGGTTTCCAACGTCACATCACATATTTATCTTTAGATGAACTTCGGCTGACCAGACCTCACTCACAGACATGTGCTTCGTAACCATCACAACCCCACGCAACAATGCGCTAAGAACATGCCCAATACACACGAAAAACACCATTATCTGGATGGGTAAATTCCAATATACAATATTCCCGAAGCGAAGTGCGCATATTCGCCATGCAATGGCAACTACCATTAACGACAAACAACACACTGAACTAGAGATATTACTTTTTCCTCGAATTATACAAGACAAGTGAATTCGACTTCTGAATCTTCCCAAAGTTACAGGGAAAGAGTCCTGTCACTACTCTACTCCTGTCTCACGGTTACCTATCACCGAAAAAGTCAAGGAAATGTAGATACCTACATGGAAGAATTTGGCGGCGAAGATGAGATCCTCTACACGAGACTCGATCCTACAAAATGCCTGAGGAACTGAATGAATTTCTGAATGAATTCAAGCTCATCTTGCCAGCGCTCGAAACAAACCCACATTGATGTAGCAAATTTTAACCTTACAACCACTTCGCACGATCAAACTGTTACGTCCTTTAAGAAAATTCAACTGTCCAGACATCCGTCATCGATAATCAACATAACTTCATGTTTCGCAACAAAAAAAAAAAATACATACAGGGTGATTCAAAAGTGTCGGACCACCTTGAAGGTGCGTAATATGGGGGTGTAGTAGAGTGCTGGAAAGTTGTTGAAAAAAATCAGTCTTTTAATTTTGAAGTTTAGGGGGGACAAAATTTGGTCCTTCCATCGCTTCTGTTTTCGTTCTTTCAAAAGATTTCAGCAAACAGTTTATGGAAAAATATGAGCACAAAAAATCAACTGATATCCTGTAACTCTGTATTGAATTTCTGTTTTCTATCCAGGGTGAGCCATAAAACTACAAAAATTTCGTTTTTCTGAAAAACCAGAAGCAAAAGAATTCTATTGAAATAAATTATGTTTTATTGTGTTGTACATAGGTTATGGAACCACTGTGACTGTTTGCAGGCATTTAAAAAAAATAATTTTCAGGATCCACGACTCACCCTGTATACAAAACAAAATTCATTACAGATTCAAAGTTGATTTTTTGTACTCATTGTTTTTCCATAAACAGTTCACTAACATCTCTTGAATCAACGAAAATAGAAGCGATCGAAGGACCGGTTCTACGTTTGTCCCTCCATAACTCCAAAATTTAAAGACATAGAATTTTTTTAACTACTTTCTAGCACTTAACTAGACCTCCATATTACGCACTTTCAAGATGGTTCGACACTTTCGAATCACCCTGTATATCATCATACCTACCAGCAGTTTCAAAACGTTAAAAGAAGACGAAGTTGTCGTGACGATTGCACTAATGTACCTAAATCTTCCATCGGGCTGCTTCGTCGTTCAATAGATTCTATCTGGCCACCATCTATATTGATAACGGCTGTCTGATTTCTACGTGATTCGAGTGAGCTGTGTTTCTGGTCGCCATCGGCCGGTCGCGGCCTGATCGCAGCCCACTAGAATCACGTAGAAATCAGACAGCCTATATTAATCCGTTTTTCGTCCGCGATTCCACTGACCATCAGGCCTTGCTCACCGACAGGGTTAATTCACAGAAGACCATCGCTGCAACTGCGAACGTCAAGCCCATACCTGATGCCTTCAATTCTATCTAATTGATAAACTTTTGGAGGAGGTCGGAGGTCCATTGGGACTCCGAATTACACACCAAGTCAAAATGAGGCCGCTTGGGCTCGAAAACAAAAGTATTGTTACGAGCGGCTATTCCGTGTATACTGGTGACCACGGGATCTTTTTGGATTCTCCCATCCATTAGATCGCAGTGTAGAAGTGCGGAGCAATCTGGTGCATTCCAGAAGTATACGCGATTGGGAGACTCCAACGTTCGATCAAGGCACATCTATCCACTTTGGCGGAGGTGCAGATTCCAGAACACACGGAAAGCACGCGAAAGGTGGTGTGTGATTATTCAGGAGTGGTCTAGGTATATGCCGGGCCACTATGGAAATTGCTGGAAGATGAGAGAAAATTCGGGAACACTATTCGGAGACTTATATAAGGCATCAACCGACAAGAGACAGCGAGCGGACAAGCGAGCGATAATC
Organism: Anaspis maculata; assembly: GCA_949128115.1. Classification (NCBI taxonomy): domain Eukaryota; kingdom Metazoa; phylum Arthropoda; class Insecta; order Coleoptera; family Scraptiidae; genus Anaspis; species Anaspis maculata. Next base: position 42,808,853 of record OX421963.1, read on the forward strand.
ACAGCGATAATTCAAGTATAGATAATTGTTGGCGTGTATTTATTGTAGTACGCAGAAATAAACAGTGTGTGTTTTAAAACTATCGTCTCAATTACATTCGAACCCGTACGCGAAATACGTAACAGTATATACAAGGGGCCTCGCTATAATCCGAAATCCTCGATAAAACATAAGGGAATCATCGAAACTCGGAACGATACATAAGACACAAGGGGGGGGGGGCATCGGGGCACCGATTGACATAGCAAGCCACAAAGGGACTAGGGAGCCGCTAGTGCTCCAAAACATAAGAAGATGAAAGGAACAGAGTTACGAAAGCAACAGGAAGACACAAGCAAGGGGCTTATCGAAGCTTGCAAAGATGCATGAAGAAAAGAGAGCCCATTGAGACTCCCGAGTTATACGGGTTAGCTAGAAGCCCCAAATTATAACCCCTAGGGTCAAGTTGTCCTGTATCAAGTTGTCCCAGCGTCAAGTTGTACGCACAGGATAGCTACTGTCAAGTCAGCGGCCAAGTTGTCCTGATGCTTCAACTGGCGCATCCACCATTTCGGGCAGGTTTGTTGTTTCATCGACGATTAAAGTCGACATTGCGTGCTGTCGATTCTTATTGGTGCAAGTGCGAGGCCAACATACGATTCACACGACGTTCTTATGGCATCGCATGCACGTCGACATACGGTTCCTTGGTTTACTTCCCATAGACAACTGTAACATTAATCCTTTTACACTTCGTCCTGCTCATTCGCTGGAGACAAATCCTATCGAATCGGTTTGAGATGTGCTCTGGAGAAGGGATTGGCAATATTGTTTCCAATTGCAGAACTATTTCAACCAACCATCAACTAGTTTGGATGCATTGTTCGTGCAGACCTCGAACTCTTTAGCATGGCTAGAAGGGTCTATGAGGAACGTCACCCAAATAAGATATTACCGATATATACTTTACTGGAGCGTTGTGACTTTTGAGAAAGTCTACTGACCAGACCTCCAGTCTTTCAGTCATAGACAGAGGTGAATCCGAAGGTAAATCACACAAAAAACGTCACTGCAACCGCTAAGCATCACACTTTCCTACTCCACCAGTTCTGTAAACTCCATGCCGAGTTCGGCCTCACTTTTCAGAGCACTGGAGCGAGCAAACTTTTTGGAAAGGGGGGAATAGTTTTAATAGGAGAGGCCCTTCGCCCAGTTCGTGGGGTATCTATATAGTGTTCATATACTGACGCATCCATCCACAATTTATTTTAATGCATGTTCATTGCTTCGTCGGCTATTGAAGTCGTCCTGTTGTGCTGCCAAATGTTTGGATTCTGGATTGAGTGGGGGAACATAGTTCCATCTGGCACGCAAGCCTCACCTCCGGGCCCATTGTGTCACCTGCAGGTATCTTGCGGATGGATGCCTCGCATACGAAAAAGATTCTTTGACTTACCCTACCAAGTGTAGAGTCCCGGGCTCGATTCCCGGTTCAATCTAGGTGTTAGTGTTGTCCAGAAATGCCACTTTTTGACCCGGCTTGGGCTTGAATCGATCTAATACATAGAGGTTGAAATGATGTGAGTATACAGGTGACCCATAAATATTGATGACAAAAAAGTCCTTAGATGATGTTGAGATCGGCTGTGATGTATTTTTTTAATTACTAATGCTGAGTCAAATTATCTAAAACTTGATATGTCAAGCCGTTTATGAGTCATTCGCAAGAAACATGAAAAAAGTTTCAACTTTGAGGCCCTAGATATATCTCAGGAGGTTCTCACATCATGGGGAGTCTATGGTTCTTTAAGTTCTGCCTCGAGTTATGCTATTGTTTCTGGGTAACTCTGTATAGGTACTGTAGGTATCTAAAGATATTGTTTTTGTTGCTTTTCAATTGTTTTAGACTTTCAATTAATAATCATCAGGATTTAATTTGATGAACCTAAAAAAAAATGAAGGGCGCTAATTTGCATTGTGCTTCTAGCGCCACTCACTCTTGATACGTCACTGCCGGGGTCACTACCTACCCACTTGCCTAGGTACCTACCTATCTAACTATCCACCTAGGTAAGGTAGATACTTTCTACCATATTGTCGCTGAAGTTGGAGATGATTTGTGGAAAAACATCTGGCAATTTCCTGGCAGCATTACGGCGGAACTGTTCCAGATAAAACGACAGAAATGAAAATTGATGTTATTCCTGACAATGTAACATTCCGAGAAGACGGAATCGCTCTAACCGAACTTTTATTTATTCAGTATCTATGTCCTATACTTCGAATTTCAGTTTCCAAATACAGCAATTCGTCAATCTTCCATACTTCCTGGGATAATCTAAGATAAAAATGCAAGTTGCTTATGAACGTCGATTCACACTTTACCTACCGATTGTCAACTCCATGTCCTTGAACGCAGATTAGGTATTAGTTATTTTCGATACAGGACCACAATTCCAGGTCCGAAGCTCCATTTGCTAAAGAAGGTGAGGACCTGGAATGCCACCACTCGGGTGTCGAACGAACATTTTCCGTAATTGTTTTACCAGATGAGGGAAAACTCGAATTTCTTGTATCTAGACCCTACTTTTGAAAAAAACGTGATATACAGGTTGTAAAATCTATTTATTTGTTCATCTATACGTTGTTTCAGAAATATTGCTATCCCAGTAGGTCCTGAAAATCTAAATGCAGCTTTAGATTTAATTACAAAAAAACGTCAAATTAAAAGTGTAAATCTCATGGAAACTTCATTATTTATTTTCAGGTTATAAGTCAGATCTTTCACTCCTTTCAGTCAGAAAGTATTCCTTCAGTTTTTTATCGAGTATCACGTGCGGCACCCCATTCGAGGTGCACTTCGATGGGCCCTAATAAGACTAGCTTTATTCGCAGAGCCCGATGTGAAGTAACGTTTCTCGCAGAAGGTCTTTGTAACTAGCGCAATTCAAAATAGGTCGTTGTAACTGGCGCATCTCGAAATGAACGCACGTGATTCACTTGCGTTCATTTCGAGATGCGCCAGTACAACGACCTATTTTGAATTGCGCTAGTTACAAAGACCTTCTGCGAGAAACGTTACTTCACATCGGGCTCTGCGAATAAAGCTAGTCTTATTAGGACCCATCGACTTGAAGAAAGATACATGCAGTTTTGATGTCGAACCGTCTCTGTTTCCGATCTCAGGACTAAAAAAAATAGGCACCTGGAGAGTCAGCAGATTTCGTTCTTGCCACAGTCTCAATCAACTTTGTGCACATATCACACAGGTAGATAGTAAAGCAAACTCCATGGCCTTGAGAGGAATCAGATATCAAGGAAGATCTGCTTCTAAAGCCGAGTTACGCTGTTCTACTTCAACTGAGCCTTTTAGTGAAGACAGAAGCACGACATCTGGTAGGATATGGCACAACAGACTGTACTGTACCTACTTTTTTGATTGAGAACGGCCGCCTGGCTGATTTTTTTCTCGACTGGGCTCAGGGGTCCACGGCCACTTTTTGGTTGTAAGTAGTGACAAACCTTGGCTTCTTTTTGCCAGTATGCGTTTGACCGTGCAGTACGTTACTAAAGATCAAAGCAACACGCTGAATGCTGGCAGGTGCATTGTTGGAATCTCTGGAGAATTCAACGTAACAGCGTCAAAGTATTTCACGTTCTCTCGCAGATAAGCGAACTGGATCCCCACACATGGCGTGAAAATTATCAGGTAATCAAAACCAATGAAGGAACAATACAACAGTAACAGTAGGTATAACGTAACAGGAACAACAGTAACTGTATAAGAAACACGTACAGATTCTTAAAACTTGCGTCGATAGGTGCTTATCACGATTTTCTTTCCAAAAGCTATCTAGGTGGACATAAACATGACAGTTTGGACGACAGTAAAAAACTTCCCAGTTGATTTTGATTGACATGTCACACTGACTTGGGACTAAAACAATAAACGTATTAGAACTAGACAAAGCTAAAGCGACTTTTACCATATACTTCCAATGCCTACCGAGATAGCAATCAATCTGAAACAACGTATACTTTGGTTTTACAATGAGCACTTTGAAATACCGAGAACGGTGTCGGAAGGAGCATATTGTTGAACCGCGTTTTAACCAATAAAATAGTATATTGTAAAACTACTATTACAATGACGATTTTTGTGATACGGTAAGTTTGCTTGACGAGCCGCGAGGCGGCGAGTTAAGCAATGCAGAAGTATTACAAAAATGAGTTGTAACACATGGTATTTCATACTACTTCGTCTATTTCACATCAATTTAATAAAAATAAGAAAATGTACAAACTGACATTTCAATGGTTCTTATGTCATTAATGACAGCCAAGACAGTGGCACAAAGTGCTCTGTTTTCAGTTGCACAAAATCGAATTTTATAACATTGTTTTTCGCAAAAACAGTGCTACAAAGTAGTCATAGTATCAAAATAGACAAACAATTTATTGCTACTAGACGGTAGGCAAATGTCAGTCGCGAAATGTCACTTATTGTCAAACTTTTTATTTTTCATCAGCTAGAATTTCGAATTTCCGAGCAATCATTAGAATAAAGTGGATACAAGTGACGATTTTAGTGTATAATATTACACTCCTTCAATATAAGACGTATATTGTCATATTCCTTCCTTCACAGCACTCCTCGCAAGCTCGTCATGCCCGAAGACCAGTCGTGTGACAGTATTACGTCTTATTAAACTTGTATAAAAATATACTATTATGTATCACAGAAGAAAAAAATTTACCTGAAACCTCGCTTGAAATTGACAGGTAATAGTTACTTTACACTACAGGCGTTTTTTGAGACAGGAAGAGGAAAGTAAGACTTCCCTGCCTAGGATGGTGAAGTTTTAAAGGAACTCGGAACTCTAGATTTTCAGAAGGCATTATCCTAAATCATCTTTGTTCATACCATATAGGAAACCTCGTATTTTAACTTTTTGTAGAACTTGTGTCTGTATATAGGTATACGGATAAAGCGCATTTTGAGACCTACCTTCATAACAGTTTAAGAGTGAGAGATTTTAAAGCTTAGACGTCCTTAATGTTGGACGCAGGAATAATAAAAGTACTGCTACCCGCAGAGTGCTGTCATCAACCCTTTCAAACTTTTATGTTTTATTCTACCATATTATAGTGGAGTCCATGATAATAGTGTGGCAGATTATTAAACTATAACAATAAAACATTATATGGCGGTCCATTTAATTTTTTATGTTGTGTTTTAGGGTTACGGGTGGCGAATTGTTCGAGGATATCGTAGCACGAGAGTTTTATTCGGAAGCGGACGCATCGCACTGCATACAACAGATATTAGAATCAGTAAATCATTGCCACCAGAACGGTGTAGTTCATAGAGACCTCAAGGTAAATATCATATCTGTACCTATGTGGGTGTACTGCTAAGGTATATTGTGGATCTGTGGGGAAATATCAGCGGAAGGAAATATTGGAAAGATCGTAAAAGTTTAATGTGGGAATTGCCAGTGTGTATTTTATTTACATCCATACAGGTGGCAGTGGTGGGATGTGTATTTGACTTTCAGAAACGCATATTTTTGAATATTTGAGAAACATCACCGATCCTCCATAAACTCTAGTTTTATAAAACGATCACATTTTTGTCTCTCTGCCATCATCCGTCGTCACAATAGAAATTCGATACATTGAGCACAGTCTGCTTTCTGGAATTTTGCATGGTAATTATCAATCATAATAGCGCTTGATAACGGATGGAACTGATGGAAGCTGCACTGTTCGGTTTTCGCGTGTCGTGGAATAGACAAAGAATTGATCGTTTTATTATGTTTGTGCTATTCACGATGTGAAAACAAAATTTATTTACTTAGGTATAGGTATACGTGAAGTCATCGCTGCTTAGTGGCACACCACACCAATCAGACAGTTGACAATGCAATGTTGACATATTGCAGTTTACCAATCTAAACGGTGTTAAGTTATACCTGATGACAAAAAATAAGCGAGGCTAGGTTACATCGTGAATAGCTCTTGATGCATGTTTTAAATATATTATAAGTATACCGTGTGTTTTTCGAAAACCGCACCAGCCCATAACTTTTTCCTATGAGATAGTTATATAGATTTGAAATTTTCATGAGGTATTTGAGACTACTTTGCTATTTTTTACGTTGATCATGAAGCTGCTCTCATCATCAAAAGTGACATCAACTTTTGATTTTCAAACTGAACAGCCTGTATGATTCTTGATATTCGGATAGTTTTTTTTATTGACACAGTGGTGATCTTGAAAATTCTCTGTGATGAAAAATGACGATTTTATAGCGGATTGAATTCAGGAAGGTTGATAACAGAAATTCATCAAATTATTGGTACCAGAGGTGACTGCGACCACAAATTAAAATCTGAAGTTGAAAGTTTGTTTATTGTTTATGTCGATTTCAACCGGCAACGCTTCCTGGACATGAACAACCAACAAGCTTTCAACTTCAGATTTTTAATTGTGGTCGCAGCCACCTCTGGCATCAATAAATTGATGAATTTCTGTTATACATAATCAACCCGCTATAAAATCGTCATTTTTCACCATAGAGAACTTTCAAGACCATTAGGTACTGTGTCAATATAAAAAACCTCTATTCAAAAATCAAAAAATTTACAGGGTGTTAAATCAAAAGTTGATGTCACTTCCGGTTACCTTCGGAAGTGAAAGTTGCTTCATAATCAACGTGAAAAACAGCAAAAGTGGTCTCAATCGACCCATAAAAATTTCAAATCTATATATCCCATAGGAAAAAGTTATGGGCTGGTGTGGTTTTCGAAAAACACGGATGTATAACAATTATTATCATAAGTGAATAATCTAACAAACTTCTTTTTTAGCCTGAAAACCTCCTCTTAGCTAGTAAAGCGAAGGGCGCAGCTGTAAAGTTAGCAGATTTCGGTTTAGCAATAGAAGTCCAAGGCGAACAGCAAGCGTGGTTCGGGTTCGCCGGGACGCCCGGCTATTTATCTCCAGAAGTACTGAAGAAAGAGCCTTATGGAAAACCGGTAGATATCTGGGCGTGTGGTGTTATTTTGTATATTCTTCTCGTCGGTTATCCTCCGTTCTGGGATGAGGACCAACACCGATTATACGCACAGATCAAAGCTGGAGCTTATGATGTGAGTATTGCCTACCTCCTGACGTAATTCTTTAAAAGACTTGAAAGAGAATCTGAAATCAGCTTTCATGCGCCAGGTTCTGACTTGAGGCGTACTCCTGGAAGAAAAATGCCACGAAACGACCTAAACCCTTCAATTCTCGACGTGCTCAAAGTGAAACGTGAAAAGTTTTGAAAATTGTTTGTGTTAAGCAATTTACCTACAATCCAGCCTTACCTATGCATCAGTTCGAAACAAAAACGAACACTGGCGAAAGTCGAATGTATAGACAGAAAATATTTGCCGTGCAAAATATTTCTTTCCCAATAGTATAGAATATCTGCTGGAATTAATTCAAACAAAAACGATTTTTTTACCATGGCTAGCTTTCAGTTTCCTCTTCAACATATCAAAAGTCCTCAATTCTGGAACTGCTACAAATTAGTATACAGGGTGAAAGTTTTTTATTTTTCTTTACTTTATTTCTTTCTTGGAAAACTGATGACTGAAAAAAAAAACGGTTTTAGGCTAGTTTGATAGGCCATAGTCTTCCAATGAACACTATGAAAAATATACCACCTAGCAATGCTGTGTATCAAGTTACAGGGTGAAAACTATTTTTCATCTTCAATTTTTTTTCTTGGTGGAACTGATCTAGATTGAGGCCGGTTTCAGTTCTTTTGCAAGCTTATAATGTCATACTGAACATATGGAAAGAATACATCTCTGCAACTGCTGCTTTTCAATTTACAGGGTGAAAAGTCATTTTCACGTTTCAATTTTTTTCTTGGTGAAATTGGCTCACACAACAATTGCGACTGATTATTCTGTAAACTTGAAGTTTCTAGTCAAACATATCAAAATAATACATTTCTGCTACAGCTACGTTTTTTTTTACAAACTTAAATGTTTGGGTATATTCGGGTATATTGCATCAAAAATTCAAAAAATCTTGAAACGCAACCAATCATTTAAATTTGTAAATAAAAACGTAGCTGTAGCAGAAATGTATTATTTTGATATGTTTGACTAGAAACCTCAAGTTTACAGAAGAACCAGTTCTAATTGTTGTGTGAGCCGATTTCATCGAAAAAAAAAAATTGGAACGTGAAAATGACTTTTCACCCTGTAAATTGACAAGCAGCAGATGCAGAGATGTGTCCTTTCCATATGTTCAGTATGACATTATAAGCTTGCGAACGAACTGGAACCGGCTTCAATCTAGATCAGTTCCACCAAGAAAAAAAATTGAAGATGAGAAATAGTTTTCACCCTGTAACTTGATACGCAGCAGTTGCTGGGTGGTATATTTTTTATATGTTTACTGGAAGACTATGACCTATCCCTCCTAGGACCTATCAAACTAGCCTAAGATCGTTTTTTTCGGTCATAAGTTTTTCAAGAACGAAAGAAAGTAAAGAAAAATAATAAACTTAAGTATACTGATTTGTAGCAGTACCAGAGTTGAGGACTTTTGAAATGTTGAAGAAGGGACTGGCGAACTGCTTGCCATGCGCATGGTAAAAAAATCGTTTTTGTTTGAATTAATTCCAGCAAAGCACCTATTTTTTCTATTTCCAATATACTACAATCGTAGGTCCTACTTACGAGTGCTAGGGTGCAGTGGCGCACAGTCTTTTTCTACACTCAAACGAGTTTAAGGACGGAGTTCAATTGGTAAAATAAGCGTTGCGAAATCAGTCAGTCTGGGTTTAGTCCTTGACGGATTTTTACCATTTTGGTCTCTTTCGAAAGCTACAAGGATGTACTTTGGTTTGAGCCCATTGGCATTTCCAAAATCCAAAAATATTTTCTTCAAATGTCAAAATTAATGTTTTTTTTAATTTCGGAAATGCCAATGAGCTCAAACCAAAGGTAATCCTTGTAGCTTTCAAAAGAGACCAAAATGGTAAGAATCCGTCAAGGAATAAACCCAGACGGATTGATTTCGCAACGCTTATTTCACCAATATGACTCCGTCCTTAAGGTTTATCTCAGGGACACAAGTAGTCTGCAGCAGCAGGGTAAGACCAGTGGACGGACCTCTCCCTGGTCAGTTGAATCCAGAATCGATTGTGAGGACTTAGATGTAGAATATGAACCGTGAGTTACGGCTAGAATAGATTCACCCTACAGATGAATGTCAATGTGATATCAGAATGAAGAGCATTTTGCATCAATCCTGAATAAACTTAAGCTGAATGCTAACGTATATAACGTGCGATAAAAAACCATGAACATATCACGTTAGGGAGGCGATTATAAAATGCAATTTTCGGCTGTTATTCTTGGCATGCCAAGTGTGTTCTGGCATCACTGCCTTCTGGATGTCATTAAACTAAGCAAGCGTGTCTTTGAAATGTTTTCAAATGAATTAATAAAATTAAGACTCCGAAAGCGATTAATGTTGGCTTGCATTTTCGCCGATTAGCACAAAAATTCACCTCAACAACAACCACTTGCGGATGCACCGTTGGCATGCCAAGGCAATCAGAAATGAGACAGACAAGTCGTCAGACGACGTAGGTAGATATGTTCAAAAAAGATTTCGATCACATAACATATTTTCGAGCCCACTATTGTGTGTCTGATCGCGTTATCGTATATAGTCACAGAACAAGTAACCGCTGTTTCTTCTTTCCAACATTTAGGAAAATTGAGCTTGATCATGAATAATTATTGAACCGAAACGTATATTCACAAACACGAGGCAATATTACAGGCGATCAATAAAATGTAATGCTAAAATATTAATTGCCTCGATTGGTTTTCTTGAAGAAACTTCACGCCGCGGGGTTACAGCGGAGACATGTCGCACACTCGCTCATACTTACCCTACCGCCTTGTAACTTGGCTATTTTTAAAGTAACTTCAATATGTCGTGGGCGAAAGAAGGTCGCGATTCGTTTTTAGCAGATTAATTCAATCAAATATGAAAGAGTCGTATCTTCGTACCTGCACCATATTATTATACACTCTTCCTCCTAATTGGGATTTGGGAGCTAATTAGTTCGAAGCGTAGGAGAGTAAAATCCTTTCAAAAGTTATTTTAAAATCGATTTTCCAATTTCTTTAATTGACTTCCATTATGGTTTGAGGTTGGCTTCTAGGTGTGTGCTCTCTGGGTACCTACTGCTCTCGCCTGTCTGGGTTTTCTGGAAGACGGCATCCATCAGGTCTGATGCAAGAACGAGAAAATTCATTTCAGATTCTCCGGCTCTCGGTGAAAGGTTTGAAATTCTAAACGCAGCTCTGGGGAAGCATTGCTTTTCAAACGTAATTTCATACGGAAAATGTCATGTGACGGGATGAAGGGGGGTCCCATTCAATCCTTGGAGTAGTGTACATTAAAGTTAATTTCCATGGAAACGTTGTTTCACCTGTTATTAACGGACCCCATAGCGGACGGCGAAGTAACGACCTCTGTAGACTTTTTTTTAACCGAGTTATCCTCTCAACCTGTATATTTCACGTGTATTTGGGGCTGAATGCAAATTAGGTTTTTACAACAAAAAAACATGGTGCTTGAATATAATACTCGACATAATACTAGTGCTTGACATTTAAGTTGCATCGTTTGACTATGTGGGAGTGAGAACTGAATAGGGTTGGTTTCTGGTTGGTTTGGTGAATCGTAATCTTGAGGGAAATTTACTCAGGTATATGCCTCTGTGCTTTTAATGTCACGGATGTGATGGTGTTATCGTCGAGGTTATTGTAGAAACATTTTTACGAAAACCTGTGCAGTATCGGACAGGAATAAGAGCTACAGTGCGATTCATGTCCGATCGGTTTGAACCGAATTCAATTTGCTATTAGGACAAGAATGATTTTGATTGATTCAGATCAGTAGGTACATAACTATCAAGTGTCTCAGAAATAATCGAGAGAAAAAACCGCAGAACCTCAACTAGTGAAAAACATTTGTTTCAGTGACGAATGTACTTTTACTTGAATGGTCATGTGAACAAACAAAATTGTTGCTACTGGAGTGACGATAATCCTCACATTTTCCGGGAAGGGCATACCCAGCACCCCGAAAAACTTAATAACAGGGCGGGAATATTGGTAAACGCGCAATCATCGGCCCAATTTTCATAGACGGGAATTTGAATAGTGCGCTTTATGCAGAAACGTTGGAAATCGCTATCGAGCCTCTAATAGTTCAGGAATTCAAAAATCAGATGGACCTGGATGGGAACCCTAATTTGAACAAGAACTTACTCAATTTGGAGCTCCACCTCACTATGTCTAGTTGATCAATGGTTAGATGCTTATTATTCATTATACAGATCGGTGGATTAGTAGAAAAGGACCTATTGAAGGGCCACCCAGATCACCAGACTTGACCCCTCCAGACTTCTTTCTGTGGGATCACTTAAAGTCTACTGTTTTTAAACTCAGTTGAAGAACTGTAGCGTAGAATTACCAAAGAATGTCGCGCGCTTTTAGGAGAAATCTTTGAAAACGTTCGACAAGAGTTTGAGAACAGACTTTATTATTGCCTTGAAAACAACGGCAGTCATTCTGAACCCTTATTGTGAACATTCGGTCTTCCTTTTTGGTTTGAAGTAGTCGAAATTTGATTTATTGTGGTGTGAATTGATTTAAATCAATGTAAACCCATTAAACAGTTTATTTCAAATTAATCAAAAACTATTCAAATAAAATATGGAATAATTGGTACCGCTGGAAACCATTTTTCAAGGGTTTTTTAATTTTATGTTACAAGTGGGGATTGCTATTTGAAAAAATTAGTGGAGGGGGCTGGAGCTCAGACACTGAGTGGGGGTGAATCACGGACTTCACTAATATGGTTCCTCCTCCATTCAGTCGAAACAATTTTGGGCGATTTTCGATATCTGCTTTTGTTTCAGACTTACAGGCCGATGTAAGTTTTGAATTTAACACCCTGTATAGTCGAATTTCACTAAAATCCAACCAGTGATTACAAAATCAGGTGGGACTGAGGGGTTGTAAAAAGTGTTGTGGAACTTCGGAAAAAAAAACTCCATAGGGAGCCATATGAGATAAGGTACCATGCGATCAACAAAATTCGGAATTGGGGTAGGCTGTGACCTGGTCAAATTTCAGGATGTCAAGCTGCTTTCGGCCAGGGCACAGCCTACCCCAATTCCGAATTTTGTTGATCGCATGGTATAATATAGAGGGTTTTTCTCTTTCAATAATTATTTTTGAGACACCCGTGGAGAACGGTTCGTTTCCTTGACAAAAAAAAATCGTCGTCATGTCTAGCGTGGGACCTCTCATCGTAGGATCCTCGCTACAACATCCTTGAAAATCATAGATTATTTTAATTCTGTCAAATTATTGAATGAAATGAATTATTTCCGAGATACCTAATTTTCCCAATTGTGGCGGGTGTTAACAACTACATATACTGACAGACAAAAATGACATGTTTTTTTTGTGCGATGACATGTTGGTTGGCATAATGTCAAATCAGGCCAAAATCGAAAGTTAGCATCTTTCGCATTTTTGTCAACCAGTCTGTCATTTCTGTCGGTCTTTTTCTATTCACTGCAAACAAAGGTTTATAGGCACTCTGCGGATTTGCTTCAGCACCAGAAGTTGCGGTTGTTTTGTACTTTTCCTGCAGGAAGTTATCTATTTCCATAGCAACAATGCTATTTAAATAATCATACCACCTGCAAATGTCAATTTCAGCAATTCATAAGCTTCAATATTGACAATTTCCCTCACACATATGTTCGCGACTGCCGCATGAGGGGGCTGAAACGGGCGGGATATTCAAAATGTGCAGCCCAAGCAGCAATTTAGGGCCAAATTACCAAGCTAAAGTCAAATTGACTTAAAGAAGGCGAAATATGCATGAATTTGACATAAAATTTTCCTTTTATGACAAATGCTCTACGAAGTCGTTATTTAAATCAAAAATTACCTAGATTTAACCTTGCGGGAACCCTAAATTTACCAACGACTTCAAAAAGTTTTTGGAAGTTGAAAATTACCTAGATTCCACCTGAAAAATGCTTTCAAATTCTTTAAAATTTATAAGGCATTATCTAGGGCAAAAATTAGTTCATTTTCGCTTGACTTTCGCCGTTGAAGTCTATTTTACCTCTGAGGTTAATTTAAGCTATCAACGGTAGTCGCAATTACTTCTAAATTACCCTAATTTCAACCTTAAAGTCTGGTTATGAATAACTTCTTTATACTAGTCCAAATTTGGTAATTTTCAACTTTACACAATGCCTTACAGGTCATAGTAAATAACAAGGGTTATTTTAGTAAAAAAGCGGACCTATTCAATTTGAACATTTGACTTTGAATTCAGAATTACTATAAAAATTGACTTATCACGGAATACTGGTCGAAAGGAGGGCGAAAGTACCATTATAGTGAACTTTAAAGGAAATCCGTCTTATGTGGCTTTTGAAGTCAGAAAATGAGCTGGCTCTTTGTTGTTTGGGGTTTTTCATGCAGATCATCTCTTGTCAGTGTTACCAGTACCTGCTGTGCTGTGAAATAGTGCAAAGCAGAAAATGTCCTCCAAGAAGTTTAAGCCGTATAGGCACACCGCAGGTTACTATCGCCTATTAAAAAAAAGTGTCACCGGCGCGGCTCAAGATCCAATTCCGCTTTCGTCAGAAATTCCGTGAATCTTCTGCGTGCACTGGATTCCGATTTATTGAGCGCGTAATTTAAAATTGTAGTCTTCATAGTTGAAATTTGGTCCAAATCGGTAATTTAGGGAAAGTTGACTCTGAAGTCGATAACAACAAAAAACCATGAGTAGACTATGAGGTAAAATTTACCTAATTAGGTCAATTTTGACTTCAAAGTTCGAATTTCAAGTAATTTTGCCCTGTTCGGAGGGAAATTTTCCCTATAAGTAAAAAACAATAGTAAATTTGCCCTGAAAGTCAAATTTCGAAATATCACCAGACACGCCATCTTACTCCAGCAGGTTCCACGTCCGCCATTACGATAAAAGCTGTTCTGTAATTTTTGTACTCCCTTAATTACTTGTTTTTTGCCAGGCACCAGGCAAAAAAAGTGTAATTAAGAAACAGTGTTCAATTTAAGAGCTTAATATTAACATTTTAGTGCTCTAAACTGTGATTAATAAAAAAAAAATTAAGTTGTTACTTCCGCAAGATCTGCAAAAAATCGATTTCCCCAAGGCGCATTGCAATATTTGGAGGTGCAAGAGGCACATTTATCAAAAATATTTCCTTCGTGTGAATATTATGACCAGGGAAGAGTCACTAAGTCCGCAAAATGTTTCGTGCTATAGGTAGGTAGGTATATTTTGCTATGAAGGACGGAGGTCCGCCATGAAACTCAATCACTATGATGGTAACATCAACAACACTATTGTGCACTAATGTCTTTTAAAGTCGTATGACCAACTATAAGTCGGAAAACCCAAAATAATACCATAGTGGATGATAATACCTATTCAAGTCTTGTAAGACACAGGTCACAAATTAGTAAAAATAGGTCTTAAATTACTAATTGTTACCAAAAATGTAACTTATTACCTATAGGTTTAGCCGACTAATAGGGTATCTAACCTATAAGTCAAATCGACCTATGTGCCCAATTTTCGACGTTTAAATTACCCACTTATTTTTCCCCACTTACCTGAATTCGACGTCGATTAAACGTAAATCCGACCTATTGAAAATTGGTCGCTGACCAATAGTGAGGTAGATTTTAACCTAATTTGGCCCTAATTTGTTGCTTGGGAGAGCGCCTATTGCCGGAAAATCGATAAAGATTTCAACAGTTGCTCACCTTCTTTCACACCAAAACTGCCAGGTGGTCAACATCTCGGTGGCAAAGCATTATCACTTTTGAAGAATCACAAGTCGTCAGTAGTTTCCGAAGGAAAATTTCGCTTGCAACTGAGATTTGGTTCGTATTTTTTAGGGCTAATCTGTTTCTATTGCTTACTTGCAAATCAAAGCCAGTTATTTTTTTCATTATTTTTCCTGTGCTCCGTCAACGTCCCTATAAACGTACCCACCCGAGAGGAACTACGCCATTTTTTTAATCACCCTGTATTATAGCGTACAAAAAAATTTCTGCTTGAGGCTATTGGTCTTGGAGAAAAACCATCAATTCCTTCAGTCAATCCAGTCGTTCCAGTTGATGAAAATTTTCTCTCCAAAGCCAGTTGCATAAGGAAATTTCGTTGATCGCACGTTATTTGACCTCATGATGCCCCCCTGGCTTGACTCTCTTTGAAGTACTTTGAATTCATTTTACTGGAAAACTCCCTCCCATGTAATGTTTTTCTTTATAAAATAATTCGTCTTTGTGTTGCAGTATCCTAGTCCAGAATGGGACACGGTTACGCCAGAGGCGAAAAACCTCATCAACCAAATGCTCACAGTCAACCCTGGCAAGCGGATCACGGCCGCCGAAGCCCTGAAGCACCCATGGATCTGCGTAAGCCCTTCAAACCCCCATTCGCATCAAATTAATTGTAATAATTCTTATTTTCCCGACAGCAACGCGAACGTGTCGCCTCCGTCGTTCACAGGCAAGAGACGGTGGATTGCCTCAAGAAGTTCAATGCCAGGCGCAAACTCAAGGTAATATCCCCTATATTAACGGTTTCTGTATAAGACGTTTACGATTTTTATGCCAAACAGCTCTAGTAAGCTTATCAATTTGAATCCAGCTCAAGGCTGATGTAGGTCTGTTAGGTTGGCGTAGGTACGTTACATCAAATATTGATGATATAGGTACCTACAGTTGTGATATAATTTATTGGGACGGCTGCAATTATCAAATAATTCAAAAAGGCGAATTCTGTACATTGCAGGCCATTTTTATGTCCCGATGACTTGACACTTTGCTTTTTACTGTCTGGAATCAATGTCGTTCAGGCCCGGAATTTTTTAATTGCGATATGATTTCACATTAGACGACTATGGCAACCGGCTGTTTTCGCTTTTGCAATTGACTTCTACCATAGAGCTCATGTGAATTCATCTCGCCGGTTTCCAAAATACGGGCCATGGATTTTCATACAAATGTTTGGTCCAGTTGAGAGCTTTGATGCTCAGAAAGTTTTGTTTTAGTGACACACGAAAGAACTTTTCTTGCCATTAGACCATGGTATACCTCTCAAAAAAAGAAACGCCGGTCCGTGTTTCTACGGAATATTAAGAGCCCCAGTTTCGCAGGTCCAAGGTGATACCACTTTTCTGATTCTGGAATGGAAATGATCGAATCCAGTTCTATCCGATACTTGTATGACATTGTCGTTGCTCGAGGTTCACCTTGTACTTTGGATGCGTTCCGAGGTGCGTTCTATTTCGTCATTCTTCGTTGGGCGAGGTTGATGTTACTAACGAAAGTATGATCGTCGGGCGCTGCGCTTTTCTGAACGGGTTCGACTCAAGATCGTTCGATGTTCGGTTCGACTTTTGACAAGAGACATCATCTGACGGCAGAATGACCTGATGGGAGTTATGTGTTCCATGTTGAATTTCCCGCTGGCGTTTGACTTTTATAGTCCCAATGCGCATGGCTTGTCTTTATCGCTCTTCTATTTACCCGGACAAAAAGAACGACATCCGGAAGGCCGTCGCGCGTCGGGTGCTTTTATGAACAATTGACATGATTTGTTAGGATGAACAGTCCAAGAAATTGAACGCGTTGGACGTTGTCCGACGACGTCGGGCGTGATTTCTGAACGCAGCCCTTCAATATGATTTCCAAGCTGAAACACATTTCACAGTTCACCTTCTTAAAAAAAAGTTATTTCCAATCCTAAAATAAAGTACCTACATTTCGCGGGGGGGGCATAGCCCCTCCATTGAATAAAGGCTGGCAGCGCCGGGCGGAAGTTCGGAGGTGGGACCTGATGACCTGAAGATCGCCCCCGGTTAGCCCTGAGGCCGGTGAAAATATCAATTATATTTAGTGTTAGTCGAGGTGTTAGTCTGTCTGGGTGAGTGGATGTGTCAGGCTTTTTGCCCCTCGATTTATTCCCAAATCGTTCAGACCGATTTCGACCAATTTTGGTACATGGTGTCTGCTAAATTTTGAAGTTGGGGTGGGGGAGAGGAAAGGGGTGAACTTCGATTGCAATTTTTTTCCACCGAAATATTTCTTATTAGATGCTGATTATATTGAAGAGAATTGAGGGGACGAGAATATTAAATGGGACAGTCAGAGAATTTAAGGAAGAAGGGGGGGGGGGTAAGGTTATAAATTTTGAAAATATTTTTTTCAGAAAAAGAATTTGACTCTTTTTGATTTGATGAATTGCAAAGTAGATGATGTCATTTGAAATTTTGAAGTTGAGGTGGATGAGGGTGATGGGGGGCTTAAGATAGAAATTTGCCAATGTATGTTTCAGATGTCCCCTTATACAGGGTGTTCGGGTTTGGCTATTACAAACTTTGAGGGATGATTTTCCTTCAAAAATAAAGCCGAAAGAACAAAAGACTCATGGTCCTAAAATGCTTCCTTAAAAAGATACAGGGTGTTAAAGTTGACTTTTTAATGGTTTTTCCACCGTAACTTTTGAACCGTTGGACTGATTTTAATCAAATTTGAACCAAGGTTTAGTCAAATGAGTCTCCATGGAATAATAATACCACAATTCATCAAAAATTTCTGAGGGCGTAGATAATAGGGGACTGTCCCCTATTTTTGCCCCTATTTTTATCTACCTCAATTATTTTTCAAAATTGTTAATATTTTCAGATTCTACGTTTAATTTAAAAAAAAAGTTACTCCTGCAGAATTTTGATTAGAGGCGTCATTCCCGAGATATTTAGGTCTGAAACTTTGGAAAACCCCTTGAAATCGCGACTTTCAAAGGCCTAAGAATTAAAATCCAAGAAAACTCATGATTCCTCAACTGGAATAAGTTTTCTAGGTCGCTTAGGTTGATTTGCTGCCATTTTCGGCTAAGAAACGAGGCGTTTTCAGAGAAAAACAATTTGGGCTCTGGAAAGTGATGATTTCGAGATGTTTTCCAAAGTTTAAAAACCAAATATCTTGGAAATGAAGCCTCTAATCAAAATTTTGCAAGGGTAACTTTTTCTTCTAAATTGAACGTAGAATACGAAAATATCAACAATTTAAAAAAAGAATTAGGGGAGATAAAAATAGGGGCGAAAATAGGGGACAGTTTCCTATTATCCACGCCCCCAGGAATCTTTGATGAATGGTGGTATCATTATCCGATGGAAACTCAGTTGACTGAGCTTTGGTTCAAATTTGATCAAAATCGGTTTAACTGTTAAAAAGTTACGGTGAAAAAACGATGAAAAAAAGTTAACTTCAACACCCTTTATCTTTCTAAGGAAGCATTTTAGGACCATGAGTTTTTTGTTCTTTCGGCTTTATTTTTGAAGGGAAATCATCTCTCAAAGTTTGTAATAGCCAAACCCGAACACCCTGTATATAAAAATCGACCTATAAGAGCTATTTTCGAAAAAATTGGATTGAATGCCCAAAAATCACCCTGTTTCGTTGGGCCACCCTGTATTTTACTGGGTGTGAACGTTACAGAATAGCTTCAATATGTTTAATGGCTTGGTAAGCCAGCCCGTTAAAACGTAACACAATAGACCCTATTGACATCCAAACATCGTTTGGCTTGAGCTGTGAGAAATCTCGAATCAAAGGACGGGCTGCGCGACCTGTTTCTGGATGGATGCTTGATGTTGCTCAGATGTCGGAACCTGGTTCAAAAGAAGGTCATACATACAAGTTCGGACAGAATGTAGACTAGACAAGCCATCAGTAATGATGAGTTACCTACGAGGTTAGAGCTAAATGGCAAAAAGATCGTGAACGATTTTGGGATATAGCAAACATCAATGTAACGTTTTTGAAATTTTAGGGCGCCATACTTACCACAATGCTGGCCACTCGCAATTTTTCGAGTAAGTATGATTGTGAAGGCACCTTCACTCCCTCATATCTACCCCATGATATACTCCATTAAATAACAAGCAAGGTCTAAAAAAACTATGTGGACAAACAACAATTATTTTAATATTTCTATATTTATATACCTACTTTATTTTTCTCTTATTAATAATTCGATGTTGAGTGGATTTGATGATACGTACTTACTCACTTATTGTTCTCTTTTTCCATGAATATGTCTTTCTCTCTTTGTGTCATTACTCTCTTTATTATTAATTTTGTGGCACATATTTTGAACCCAAAACAACTGACACTTGTTTACACACGATATACCTACCTATTTATACAGCAAGAAATCGGAAAGAAGTATACAGAGTTTTTATTTATTTTTTTTTAGTTTTTTGTTTTAGGCTTTTAGGCATGATGTTTTAGAGATTCAGATAATATAGATTTAGAATTGTAGATACACATACTAATGTAAATTTCACTACCACAAAAGATCTATACATGCCTAAGTTGAGTTTTTTTTTTGTGTACCTACTTATTTTGTGTTTCTACTCCTTAATTAGAAATTTAGTAATCAGAGCTGGTTTTTGATTTTGTACAATTTTTTGGTATTTTCATTTGGTAATTATTTTATTTGCTGGAAACATAGTCACATTACATATCATGGCGGCCAGAAATATCTCCGTGGATGGCGTTTTTGGGTGCTTGATTACAGAAACCGGTATTTTCGAGCTTGAGGTCACGTCCAATGCACAACAGTAATATACAGGTGTCGCAGGTTTCTCTACGAAAAATTCAAACATAGGAGTCTTCAGATGGTAAGAACGACTGTAAAGATTTTTTTTTCTCCAAAAACAGACTTAATTTCTTCTGTAATAACTTCTGTCGCCCAACTTTGAAACCGCAGGAGTTTTACTGAAGCTTGACTTGAAGGTGGGCAATGAGTAAAAACACAGCTCTGTCAAATTAGAGCCCCATACCCATACATCCAGTCTATTATGAGTTTTAGCGAAAAACACTCAAGAAAGTCAAACTCTATCTTCGTCACTATTAATCATAAAGCCGAATTTTGTCAAATCGATTACACAATTGTTTTTGGCATCATCTGAGGACCTTATGGTTGCATTTTGTGCATAGAAACCTCGGACACTCTGTTGCCTTGTAGTCATAATACATTTATGGTCGTCTATAATCTACAGCACACCTAACAAAGTGCTATGACTACAATCGATGATGATTTCTGATTGAAGCCGACACATCTATTGTAATGTGAATTGTAAATTTGGTCCAGGGATAACATGTAGGGCGAAAATGCGAAGCAAATGATAAAACACTGCACGCAAATTTTTCGTCACTTCAACGTCAAATGATTTTGACGAATCACATTCAAGTGTGAGAACTTGAAGAACTTCTTAGTTGGTTCTTATCAATTCAAGAACAGTCTTTTGGGGCGTCTTCACTCTGCCGAGAATCGAACTCCAAATTGTGACGTTTTTTTAAATGAATCACTGCATCGAACGTGACGTCATGCTTGGATGTACCGCCGTGATTACAGCTAATAATTGAAATTATTATAGACCGCTCATCTGCC
The DNA here is from genome assembly GCA_949128115.1 of Anaspis maculata. Classification (NCBI taxonomy): domain Eukaryota; kingdom Metazoa; phylum Arthropoda; class Insecta; order Coleoptera; family Scraptiidae; genus Anaspis; species Anaspis maculata. Next base: position 42,829,455 of record OX421963.1, read on the forward strand.
TTACAACCTTCTTTAGTTTTGACCTGTTCAGCTATTTAGATTAGTTGTCATCGTTATTGGTGTAGCTCTAGCATAAAGTTGCCTTTATTTCATATTTTCAATTCTTGATACTGACAGCTATAGTACGTTCAGCCCCACTGTGATTCTAGTCGGCTGAGAGTCTCGCCACACGACGCATTTGAAAAGGAAACATTTTTAAAATCATAACTCACTAGAATCACGCAAGGTTGAACGTACTATACCACGATTGATAAAAAATTCAGTTGTATCCACCCAACTGCGGAAAATATCAATGAAAAGATTTTACAAAACTGTAAATATACTTTGTGCTTTTAAATCGACGGAGATCTCTTTGACCGAGCCAAACACATACACATTACACACACATATCTGCTGAAACCACTAGTAGTTGTGCATAATAATTTAGAATAGAGCATTGGGTAGTTTGTAACTATGTTTTGTTGGTTGTGGCGGACTTGTTCGCGTCACCCTACCTCACTTCACTTCACCTTGATGCAACTAGAATGTGGTAAGAACACTACAACCTGCATCAACCTGACCACGACATCATTTCCTAATATTTGTATTTTAATATTTAAATTTTGGCACGCATAACTTTACTTTGCTTCAATTAGGATTCTGGAAAATCAGAAGCAAACAAGCTCATAGTTGATTTTTCGAATTTTTTGAAAAATCAAGAATCAAACTCATTCAGTATTTTAACATAGCGGGCTCTTCATGGAAGTCTAAATATCTTGATATGAATTTTGTGGATTTTTGCGCATTCGTTTTCGCATATTTTGCGCATTCCTTCGTAAAAACAATTATATGCGAAAACTATTGCAGAAAAATCCACAAAACATTTTGCAAAACTGAATTTTGGACGTAAAAAAATTACGTCTTGATTTTGCATGCAGCCGAAAAAAAGCCCAACTGGTTGCATTTCAGAAGCCTGAGTACACTAATTTTTTCGAAGGGGTTTCTCAAATTTGGATTTCCAAACATCACGTACTAAAAGCAGTAAAGTTATGCAGATGACAGGAATGCTGGATGCTTCATGCATGTTTTTTTTTTAATTTATTCAAACATTACAGTCCTTGATCAAGGCACACATAGGCGTAGCCTTGTCTGGGACTCGATTTTTAATTTCCCATGATTGTGTTTCTTCACTACTCATCTACTCACTTCAAGCACCACACAACAGCTTTTTTGTTTCAATTTATTAATACCAGTATAAACATAAAATATTTTAAATTAAAAAAAGACAAATCCTTTTGATCCTTATATTGGTATTAAACCCTACGAATGCATCATTTTTTATATCCGTTTATTTATTATTATTGTAAGTTTTAAATCATGATGATTGTATATCAAATGTTCCAGTTTAATCATTGTTGATTATTGGCTTCTTTTTTCTCTCGAACATTTTTTTCGTTTTTGGTTTTTTCTGCCCAGTGATCGATGCTTTCGTGTGTTTTTCTGAAATTTCAATATGTTTTAGGTCGAAGTATAATCGTCAAAAAGGGTGACGGATCCCAGGTCAAGGAGTCGACGGACAGTTCAACGACTTTGGAAGATGATGACATAAAAGGTAGGAAATCCACGTGGCTGACACACGAGCATATTTTTGATTTTTGATTTGCACTTATGCAATTTAATTGCTGCGAAAATGTCTCCGCATTTTCTCAGTGTAACACCCCAATTTATAATGTGTAATATCCCTGAGACTTCTGAGGCTAATATTTTTATTCACACCAAGCCAGTGTTAATCTTGATTGATCTGACCGGCTTTCGAATTTGGATCATTAAAAAATCATTTATGGCAAAAAGTATTAGTCCAGGTGTGTCATCCAATGTGTGTGAGTGTGTGTATATTATCATTCATCCCACATACCACTGGTTTATTTAATTATTAAAAGCGTACATTATTACCACAAATCACGTTAAATAGTGCTATCCAGAAAGCTTTGCACTGTTACTTACCAAATCGCTTTTCATACAGGGTGCTACAGAAAATTATAAATGAAGACAGTTTTTTTTTTAAACACGATTTTGATGACTTTGTTGTATAAGCTTGCAACCCTATATAAAACACGCGACCTTTATACCAAATGAATTCAAAGTGCTAGATTAGATACTTGAGACTATTCCTCGCGCAGAGTCATGTCTCAGCATAGACAACATGAAGCACTTTACTGAATGGTCTAACGATGGTCTAGGCATAATCTAACGATAAAAACACGATTTGGTGTAAAGATCGTGCATGACATGCATAATATCCGCAATAAATTTTGTATATTTCCCTATTGTTGCACATTTTGTTACATATTTCATCAAAATCAATCATCTCAGTAAGTATATTTTTTGCATTATGATATAAATTTATTTTCTGAAGCATCTTGCCCTCCCCCCATTAGAGAAACATTTTTCACACACATCCTTCGCACAGTATTTATTTGTTGGGGTCACATAAATACTCTGCCACTTATAGTTACGTACCATATCCTAAGTTTAGGTAGATTTTGTGATTGATATTTGTGATTAAAATAAGGAATATTAGATAATGTGTTTATGTTCTGGGCTTCGCTCAGAGGATAAGAAGGGCGGAGTCGACCGCAGTTCTACTGTTATTGCCAAAGAGCCGGAAGGTAATTCAATAATATATTTATACCATAAATAATTACTCCATTTTTTAACTGCATCATCGGTAACAATTACAATTATTTTTTGAATAACACACTGCTCCACTAAATATAATTCCATTTTTCAAGTACATGTGCTAAATTCGGATTTCTTTTTAAATAACGCTAAAACCAGTAGCAATAACTTATGCTGACTAGTGTACTAGTGGAATGGCATCTTTAGAGTACTCAATAACCCACTTTAAAAAAATTGTGTAGTTAACTCGTTTCATGGGTCAAACATGACCGGGCTACAAATTGATGAGTTTCGATTTATGTAGATTGCAGTGAAATTGATAAATTCTACTTATTAGTTTTATCAGACCATAAACTAACTGGAGAGTTTGTAGGATCAAGTAAGGGGTCGAGTAACTGAGTAACTGCTTCGTTTTGTCACCGTCTTTGTTTACCCAACTTTTCCCTACCTGTAATAAATATTTCAGTTTTGTTATCATTCAACGTTTCAATAGACAGTAATTCATCTACCCTGTCTACTACATAAAGACAGGTACCCCCTGTCTTTATGTAGTTGTCACATTTATTAGCTACAGAGGTGCAGGTTGGTCGATTTCATGACTACGTGTAGTGTTGCCGTCTAGACAAGACAAGACAAGAGTTGCCCTACTCTTGTCTTGTCTTGAAATATCAAGATAATTTCGAAATTTCAAGACAAGACTCTAACTCTTGATGGAAATTTTTCAAGAGTCTAGATAGCCTCTTGAAATTAAATTACTGTGAAACCCCTTCTTTTAAGAAAAATACGTGGAAGAAATATAAACATCTTTTAGCAAGAAAACAGAGAAACTGTGAGGAGCAAGGAGCACCCTCCGAATAGGGACTGCGCTTCAATAAAATATTCAACTTGGGTTCTTCTAAGTTCTAATTAACTTCTAATCTAATCTGAGGGTCTAATTAAGTTCAAATTTCAAAACAAAGACCTACTTTTATTGACACTGAAATTTATCATTGGTGTGAATGCTGGAAGAAAGGGTTGTCACCGCCACCCCCGACCTGTTAGTAAACGTATTTCTGCGATGGGGTCTTATATAAAATGTTAAGATACGACTTTATAGCCGTAGGTTGATGCCTGAATAAATATAGTCAACTACTCTCCATTTAAGAAAGTACTCAAGAAATCTAGCACCGGGAAAGGATATAGAAATTTAACTCACCGCAGTCCATCGGCTCGATTCGAATGAATAAGTAAGCCAAAAACAATACCAGTTTGCCATGAACGTCAAGAAACAGTCAACGGAAGAGTCACAGTCAAGAAAAAGTTGAACAATCATCTTCAATATTATTTTGCTGTTTGGTGTTCGAAACATTTTGCTGCTCGACAAAGAAATGTAAATAATTGGGTTTAAGCAGAGCCCAGACTTCTCAGATGTCGTGATGCAGACGTGGTCCAATATTTTTGTCGAAAATATACCGATTATTTATACCATCGGCATTTTGCCTTGGTACATTGGAAGGATATCTGGCTGCAGCATGTTGTCTGAATCATTCTCCTTTTATTGGCAAGAAACACTTTGTTTCCCAGCTATTGACCAAAAGCCTCATCGAGCTACCTGATTTCTTAGAAGTTGCGATCTGAGAAGGCGCAGCTATTTTTTTGAAAAGTAGAAATGAAGATGTTGGAGCAGCCCTTGAAAAAAAATCACTTGAACGAAACTTTCGCATGAGAACCGGATAAAATAGTAGAGACATACAGAGTCTGAAGGAGATGTCATGTGAATATATAATCACAAGACAATCACATAATTCGACATGGCATCTCTCTGGCAACGCTTCCCGTTCTCTGATGCAAAATTGATAAATTTATAGTGAACTGCCACCACAAACCGAAAATCAAATCGTCTTCTGATATATAAAATTCACAATATACAGAAAGATGCTTCTAGGTGTTGTTTTGTTTTTCCTAATTTTCAAAATATTCATGGACTGTAGACTGCCTATCAGAGACAGCCTGACAAAAACGGTCAATGCATAATGACATGATGGCCTGCCTAGTGGGCAAGCGCAGAACAGGTTTATTGCTTCATTATTCTCCAAATTTGAACTCCCAAATTCCCAGATTATTTTCTGAAAAGAGTAGAGACTTTTGAGACGAGATATTTTATATCGTCTCTATAGTGATCTCGGTACTTTGATTTCAACAAATAAAAGAAAAATAGTATGAGAACCCTTTGCAATAATTTCCATTTCAAGTAGATATAGTTTTGAATATCATTTTGTCATACCGTTTACCCTTATTTATGCTATTTTATGTTGTCAATAAACTCTGTAAGAAATCTCTAAGCTAATCACACATTCAGTAGAAAATAAAAACCATCAACGGAGAGGAATATATCTGATTTTTTTCTATTTTTCCTTTTCAAGAGTCTAATCAAGACTCTTGATCTTGACAGCCCTACTCTTGTCTTGTCTAGAAATTTCAAGACAAGAGTTTCTAGAGGTCTTGTCTAAGTCTTGACGCCTTTTCAAGACAAGAGTCTAGAAAGTCTAACTCTAGACGGCAACACTAACTACGTGGAGAAAAGCGTCATCTACTGCTCACTGCGAGCTCATTGGTTCACATGGGAATTACTAAGGACGCTGTTTTTTGCACGGTGAATTTGGAATTATTTCCAACACGAGTAACATTCTTGTGCTGCTACCAAAGTGATTATAAATGCTCTCTTGTCATTGTTACTTCTATATCAAGTCCGTACTACTTACTCAATCTTGAACCTTCATATTAATTTTCAGTAATTGCTCAAACTAGATCAAATTAAGAGGCGCTGAAGTCTTGTTATTGTGATTTTGATATTCTGAAAGTAGTTTGGTATTTACGTATTTACCATTTAGGTGATGCCCGCTCTATGAAAATTCGCAGCAATCGCAACGCAAAGCGCAACGTTTCTGATTGGCTCGCAAGGTATTCGCAAAGCCATCTCAACGACGCGAAAGGCTTGCGAGCAAGCAAATCAGAAAATTTGCGCTCTGCGTTGTGGTTGCGCTGCGTAATTTTATAGAGTGGCCTTGAGGCTGACGTACTGAACTTGACACACTAGATTAAATTGTCATGGCAACCACTGTAAAGGACTTAGAATAGACCACATAAACTAGAACTACGATTAACTTGACGCCAGGTTACTGCGGTTTCGGTTGGCGGTTCAAGATAGTTTTCATATTATTTCATTCCAGCATTCTTATTTATGTACAGATTTTTTCAGTGATTTTTCGCATAATTGACACAAATTGAAACATACCTTCAGAACACATGGTGTAATTGTTACCGTGATACAGTAAATGATGCGAAAATGAATTCTTGGATGTCGATGATTCATTTAAAGCAGTTATTAATTTTAAGACTACATGATTTTCACTCTCAAAAGGGCTTACCTTTATACTAATTGCTCGACTCTAAAATTTTCTTCGATTTTAAATTGCACTCCAGTGTCGGACAAATCTAGTGCAATACATTTTTGGACAAATAAAATGTATCTATGCACTGAAGTAAAACTAGATTTGTCAAAAAATTCACCAAAGGAATAAAGAAATGCACTAGCTTGATAGCTTCATAAGGCCTTTAATTTGCCATACTGAGCGATCTTCTGCGCGTTACAATTTTGTTTTGCGTTTATTTTGGAGGAACGAACTTACAAATAAAAACATGGTTTTTCTCCGAAATTGGTACTGATAGCGTTTTTGGAATACTTGCCCTGTCCCAGTTCAGAGCTGTTTTAGGCAATGCTATTGGGTGGATTTCAATTTTGCGCTTAATGACGTTACTCCAAATTGCTTTGAACCAGAGCAGTGCAAGTCACTCAAAAATGCTGTAAGTCAACTGGTTGCCGTTTTGTCTGTTGTTGACTACCACCGTAAAAACCTACAACTACTGTTACAAAAATAGTTTGTTTACGTCAAAGTTCATTAAAATCATTTTTTAAATCGTTATCGCTTGTGTCGTTTCATCTTTTTTCAACTATTGTACGCTCAACCCTAGTGTGATTCTAGTGAGCTATGATTTCTCGAATTCCTGATGCTTTCCAATGGCAAGAGGGAGACTCCCAGCCAACTCGAATCACACGGGTTGAACGTACTTCAGTCGTTATATCAGAGCGTAAGCACTAATAGAGAAACCACATAGATTTTCTGTCCTGAAATCCAGAAAGCCAACTTTTAGTGGTACTTGACTACAAAACTGGGCCAAAAATGAAGTGGACCACCACGAAATTTTGCCTTGGTTAAAATGGTGATATTTGGAGAAAACAATTGCCGGATTCTGGAAATTTTTGTGATGCTCGATGAAGTAATCAGTGACAATAAAAGGAGTGCAAAAAAGACACGAGTTTAGCAAGGTCGCCTCGAAGGTCCCGTTTTGAGAGAAGAAGTCGCAGAATTTTCTAGGCCACATTTTTTTGGAAAGCGTAGATACGTCAGTATCTCAAAACAGTTTTGTAGTTTTGATCATATTTGGCTTTTTCATAGAGCTATTGATTTTTTGGGGATTTATTGGTTGAGAATCTATGGCAATCTTACCATTGGTGCATTTTGAACCACCCTGGGCTATTTAACATGTGATGCAATATCGTAGATTTGCCGTAGTCCCAAAAGATGTCCAGGTTTTTAGCACTTCTGAGAGCCATTGGGATTAAAAGTTTCATGATCATGGTACCTACATTTGATATCTACAGCGCTGTTATCTACGTTCCTGTCGACTTTAAAGCGTCAGCAAGACCCCTGGCAGAGTATGCACCAGAAAATCTCAAGATCACAAAAAATCAACAACTCTGAAAAACAAAATACAATCAAAAGTCCAAAACCGTTTCGAGATATTGGAGTAACTACGCTTTCTGCAATTGTGACAAAAAAAATTTGCTACTTGTTTTCTCAATTATTTAAATCAACAGAAGAGAAAAGAAGGAAGAAGGAAAAAACACTTACTGAAAGATCCAGGCCAGAATTCAGAATTATCCGCTTTTCTCCGACTGCAAGGCAAGGAATCGCTTGGATTCCGTTGTTTTCTCGAAACGGGACCTCGCCGTCGAAAGTAGGCGGTGTTTTGTTAAATTGTCAAGCTGAGGTGGGGGAGAGCAAAGGGATGAATTTGGGTAACACTTTTCTCACCGAAAAGTGTTACCACCGAATTCTCTTCTTCGATGCTATATAGGATGATGCTGACTCAATTGAAAAGAATAAGGGGTCCAGAATATGAAATGGGGCAGTCAGGGAATTTTTACAAAAAAAGAGGGGTGGGGTTAAAAATTTTAAAAATATTTTCTTCAGAACGAGAATTTAATTTTCTTCAATTTGATGTAGTATTGCAAGATAGATGGTGTCATTTGAAATTTCAAAGTTGCGGTGAGTGGAGGCGAGGGGGCTGGAGATATATATTTGCTAATGTATGTTTTAGATGTCCCCCTCGATATAAAAATCGACCTGTTTTTGCTCGAAGAAATATTCACTAGGAACCGGTAGTTATTGCAGGAGGATAGTTTTCAAATAATCATCCGGTATACAGGGTGATTGAAAATGTCAGACCACCTTGAAGGTGCGTAATATGGAAGTGTAATAGAGTGCTGGGAAGCTGTTAAAAAAAATTCATGTGTTCTAATTTTGAAGTTGTGGAGGGACAAAAGTTGATCCTTCGATCGCTTCTATTTTCGTTGTTCGAAAAGATTTTAGTAAACTGTTTATGGAAAAAGAATGAGTACAAAAAATCAACCTCTGAATCTGCAAAGAATTTCTGTTTTGTATACAGAGTGAGTCATGAATCCTGTAAACTATTTTTTCTGAAAGTACCTGTAAACAGCCTCATTGGTCCTATAACCTATGTAAAGCACAATAAAACCATAAAACCCAATTTATTTCTATAGAATCATATTGCTTGTGGTTTTTAGGACAACCAAATTCTTGCAGTTCATGATTCACCCTGGTATAGAAAACAAAAGTTCAATACAGATTCGGAGGTTGATTTTTTGTACTCATCATTTTTTCTTAAACAGTTTACTAAAATCTTTTGAAAAAACGGAAACAGAAGCAATCGAAAGTCCAACTTCTCTCTCTCCATAACTTCAAAATTAAAAGACATAGAATTTTTTCAACAACTTTTCAGCACTTTACTACACCTCCATATTATGCATCCTTGAGATGGTCCGACTCTTTTGAATCACCTGTATATCGGACTCGGGCACCACATAAAATTCTAAAATCGGGAAATTTTTCTTGATATATTTCCTTATTTCAATCGAAGCAAAATTTCGAAGTATTAGGTCATGTGAATAAAAAGTAGCTTTTGCTTTCAACTAGCTTTAACTAGGAGTAGGAGTTGCTAAGAATAATTTGCTTAGCACCTCCTATAGGAAAATCGAAGGGAAAGCAAAAGCTACTTTTTATTCACACGACCCATTGTCTACTTCAGTTTTGTCCCAGGTTAGGTCTGCGATCACTTCTCATATTTTGTCTTTAATTTTCAAGCTAGATTTTGCTTTTTGGCAGAAAACTTCGTCGACTTTTTTCAGATTTCTTCGATTTCTTCGACTCGAATTTTCCTCGGAATTTTCATATTAGGTAATTATCGCTCGAAGATAAAATGGCAAATGTATAACCGGCTGGAAGCTGAAATAAATAAAATGAGCGTCTGGAGGCAATTGCGTAGCATTCAAATTTTACTGAAGGTCATTTATGAATACTCAAATGGCATTGCTTTTAGGATTTGGAATTTGGAAAGAAACACTTGTTGTAGTTCAGCGGCTAGAAGACAGACTGTGTCGATATTTCTGACCACAGATTTTCTGACGTACTCTCAAACGCCTTCCGCTTCCACAACGTGATTCCTCTATATGTGCCTGCTCTCTAGTCGGATTATAGACATTATACATCTACAAATAAAAACGAGCAACGTAATTTTTTATGTTACTCCAACATAAACGCATGCAACGTGGAATGTTTGTTGAAAGTGACCGTGTTTTTGAGGTTCACGCTGAAAACAGAAGTGGCATTATTTCACAAAATGTTTGTTCCATGCATAATTGGTTTGTAGGCCACGCCGTATTTTGGGTCATAGTGCCAAGATGATGCTGGCAAAAATAGAAATTGCACCTATCTCGCGGTTTGTCGATATTCATCTTCACGTCTAATATAAAAATATATTGTTTTGATGCCAGAAAAAAAAAACGTTGCGCTTCAAAATTTCTCGAACGTTTCGTTACGTTTGGGAGAACTGAAAACAGTTCCATTTCAGCAGACATTGCACATGGCTTTTGGATTACATAATGCTGCATGGAGTCTTTATTTTTAGTGCCTTGGAATTTCTTTAGCACAGAGTTTTATATTATACCTAAGAATGCAGAGGTGCATGTGTAATGGTGCAAACTTGAGTTTTGAAAAGTAGTAGCATAGTGTTATGATGAACTTTGGTGACTGATGTGCATTATTTTGAGTATGGAATAAGCCATAAATAGCACACTCATGCTCTTTATTTGCTTAAATGCAGAGCTTCGATTAGACTCATCAGTTAATTTTGGCGCAGAGACAACAGACTCGAGCATAGATTTGCGAGAACGGTTTCGAACTAAGTCGGGCTTGCAACAGTTTGTGTCGATGTTTTATCGAGGCAAGAAGTAGTGTCGGGTGTATTTTCGCGACGCGGGAAAGCACGGATTTTTTAAAAATCAGTGCAGGATCTCTGTCAAAATTGGTTGTTTCGGTGGAATTATGTCAGCCCTTGCGGCGGCCGTTTTAGGTGCCACCAAACGCAGGGAAAACAGTAGGTATCTGACCCATCTTAGTATGATTATGCAAAAAGTGTTCTCGATGTTGTTCTCTGTGGTGTCGAATTAAAAATTTTGGAAAAATAATTTTTTCTTGAATCACGTTTGTGTACGTACCTCCCATACTAGCCCTAAACAGATCTTTTATTTCTTGCTTGTCTATGTAGCAACATAGGCGGCGCCTACACGTGGGGGTTTCTTATAATTTCCTTGTTTCTTCAAGAACCAAACCGAAACCCAAATAAATAATTCAGTCACTTTTTTATTAGTCACACCCGCGGCTACCTGCTAGCTGTTGAATGAAAATTTTATACACTTGGCAAACGCACCAGTCTTGTCATCGTGCTCGTTACATTTCACATTCCTAGACTAATTGTGACTGTCAGTAAAGAAACAAAAATGTTCGATACAACGTTTCTATAATATCAATTTAGTTGCTGAACTTTCTTTAGGTTCCATAAAAAAAACAGCTTGTGAAAGATATTAGAAAATGACACTGCTAGCTAGTTTCGACTCTGTAAACAACTCAAATTATTATTTTGAAATCTACACCTTGAGGGCCATTTGCGTCGTAGTGTACCTACCTACTAGGACATCATGCTTGGCTTCGATCACAGAAGTCAAACAACACACGACGATCTGCCGATTCAGATGGGTCACCGTCACCGCACCGCCATGCACAGTGGGCGCTTTCCATTTAAAACACTTTGTGTCGAATGGGAAACTATAGTGGCAAACGCCTGAAGTAATGGCGCCCGTGTTCCATGCACCCCAGCTGTCATCAGTGTCATTTTAAGCGTACATAACCTCAACTTTGTAATTGTCTTCATTTTCATTTGTCACTTTTGTCAGCACTCAGCATAGGAACCGGCGGTTTGCGTTACTTCGTGAGTTGAAAAGTAGCAACGCCGATAAGCCAAAAATCGCGTTGAAAAAATTGGTAGTGACGTGTTGTGTATCAGGCTATAACAGTTCCAAAAGACCATACCTTTGGAGTTTGCACCAGCTCTTTTTTATTCCCTCTCAGTGGGGCTCCCTCCCGGCCTCAACTCTTCTTTGAGCACTTTCCACTTTCCGTACATTCGTTTGCATTTCTTTGAGGTGCATGGAACACGTCGCCCTCTACAATCCGTTTTGCCTATAGTTCCCCATTGTGTCAGCTTGTGTTAGCTTGTGTCAGCTTGTGTTAGCTTGTGTCGATGACACACAGCAACACAAACCAAATAAAACGCATTTGTGTCGACACAAGTCGACTTGTGTCGGTAAATGGAAAGCGCCCAATAACGAGGCGCTGTGGTGGGACTCATTTGAAAACGGCTGCCGATGCAAACTCTTCCTCGGGAAAGTTGCAACCATTTCGGTACCTATTGGGCTACGTGCATGACATGTAGCGCCTCGGCGGAATATAAAGTTCTTGTTGGACTCGATTAAGTTAGCGAACAGCTCACTACCTATGTGGCGCTTGTGTTGACAAAGAAAGTCACTTTTGGCTGCCGTCATTCTGGCAACTCTCAACCAAACTGTCGACTATTTTGCAGTTTACCATCACAACAACAAATGCACGAGAAATAAATGTCAAATCAAGTAACCATGCAACCACGTCAAAGCTGTCTGCTGTCAAAGAAGTCCAACAAGAATTTCTTATTTTCACCACCATGGACTCTGTATGCGTCTTATACGCGTTGACCGTTCGAGGTCATGTACGTAGTCCATACTCCAGCATTTATTTCTACTGTATTCGCGAGAGCTCTAGAGGGAAATCCAACATCTTCGCGATGAATCTGGCAAGAGCGTGATGCGGCTCCTCCGCCAATATAACAGGTCTCTGGCCTATCTCCAAGTCGGAATCTCCAACGAATATCACAATAATAGAGTTGTTGATACATTTGCGGTTAATGCCATCAGGCTTGCCATAATTATTGACAGTTGCTTCTCTGTCGAATCGAAACTCCGGCCACATTGAACTTTTGAACAAATTTTGAATCGGTTGAATCAGTTCAATTCATCAAACACAATTTAGTTTCACGAAAGTCCTTTGTTGAAGTCTTCACTTTTTGATGATAAATACTCGCAATAAAAGTTGTAATAAAAGCAAAAGTCACTTCCTGTCAGAAAAACAAAACAGTTTCGAAGTCGAATGGAAGTTTTAGTTGAGTACATAGCATAGAATCTTTGCCCTTCGATTTTTGCTGCGCTGTTTCCCTTCAGTCAAGTAGCTAGGTTGGTTGATTAACACGAGTTTCGAATAATGGCAATGACAAATTGCACCGCGTATCGTGAAAAGAAAAGAAAACAATAGGTACTTGGTAAAATAAAAACACAGAAAATCCGGGGACACTCTCGTGAATCTGATAATCTGAATGTCAACCCTGATGACGGATGTAATATTCGAAACATGGCAGTGTTATTCTAAGACGAAACCATCATCGATTTTATACAACTGAGAGAATTCCTAATCCTAATCAAGGATGTCTTTCTAACACAAAATAAATCATCAAACTAAAGCATGTTTATTGTTCTGTCACATACGTCCCAAAATCTTTTTGGTGTTGGCTAACCGTTGCGTTAGGTCTACTACTAAATCTCAATTCTCAACTTTCATTGTATTAACTTCAACTATCAACCCGCTATAGGCTCTGGAACTCCTCCGCAATCGCCAAGAATAGCCCCTACTACTTCTTCAAGTTCGCCTTCTAGTTCTGTAGCCGCTGCCTCTTCTTCAAATCCAAGACCAAACACTCTTAATTTAGGCCAAGCTTTATGGCAAGGGGTACAAGGTTAGACCAAAATACTGTGTGCTCATACGCGTGCTTAACAACTACCCTAACAAAAGAAGTAACAAAACTTGACCATCTTAACTGTCATGAAGAGTTTGAATGAATCTACGCACTAATAACAGTAATACACAGGGTGGGAATGGACATGTTCAGTACCTACCTAAATGATGGAAATTCGATGACAATCCGTTGTGTGGTCGTTTATAAATGGATTTGAGTAGAAATTTCTATGTGACGTCACCAATCTCCACCAAAAATTGAAAATAGTAGCAGAATTTCTATAACTGAAGACACGAGAATGAGCAAGCATCCAGGCACCACATTGCGGCTCGGTGAGTACGGCTGGTCTGGAAGAGTGGTACGGTGAGCCCAATAATGGGGCCTACGTACCAGGTGAAACTATGTTCCACCAGCTCTCCAAATGGAATCCAGAATCCAGACACGAGAATAAGAAGTCGGTAAAAACCAAAATTCATCTCACATTTTGGTGTATGAATAACACCTTGCCGTTTACTATGTCACCAATAGAAGGGCAAGAATATATATCCATTTTACTCCTTGACAATGAGAAATAAGAAGTATATCCGATTTTTATACTTTCTCACATTTGGAGAGTGTTTTTATTTGGAGAGTGTTTTTCTCCAATTCATTCATAGGAACATTTAAAACCTTTTTGGTTTTTATCGACTTCTCATTTTCATGTCTTCCCGAGTGTCTTCCATTATTATTGTTGTGAAAAAATTTGGAGTGCAGGATGAATAACAACCTGAATCTTAGCCAGCATTTCTGTGATCTCAGCACCTGTGGTGTGCCCGCAAAAACATCTACCTCTCTACCACCAGGGATTGGTGACATCACATGGCGTACGCTTGAATTTTTTTTTGGCATTGTTGCTCTCAATATCAAAAAAAATCCGTTCTTTGGTTTGAAGCTTTAAAATCTATTGCAATTTGAAAACCCTGAACATGCTCAATGTGAAAAAATCCATATAAAACCAGAAGTATCAAGCACTTCGTTTGAATCAAGGGTGTGTTTGGATAGAAGCAGGTACAAAAACCTAATACTACATACTTATAATTCTTGAAGAGAAATCGAATTGGTCAAAATAAAGTTATCTAAGGGTGGTGGGACTGTGCTGTTTTAAAACTACAGATGCCCGAAATTCTGTGCCCGCCACTGTAAGTAAGTGTCTTTTGCCTATGTAATCTAGCAGATTGTCGTTACCTGTTGAATATAGTTTCAATAATTATTGCTGAGTGCCTGTTACTAAATCCTAGCTAAATCAACAACACAATAATAGTTTGGTTTTGGAATATAAACAGTGAAATCTGACAAGAATAAGTAGTCAGCTGCTACCTATATTTACTAACTTGAATGTAGGCATTAACTTGGGGTTTGCAGCTAAAATGTATATTGGGTACTTTGTTATTACCATATAATGCACGCGCAATATTTCAGTCCACTGTATGTTTACCTGTTTATATGAATAAGTGATTGTACCTATTTTGAAAATGGGTGTGTTTCGATTTGAAGTGATTAAACATGCATTATGTTTCGTTTCTGAAATTTGATATTTCTAGCAAAAAACCACTTACACGAATGAAAAACTGAACATAATGGAATGCCGTTTTATATGTGAAAAGGATTTTTCAATATAATTTTGCTTATCTGCATGCTTTACTGTACACTTTAGCTTTGGAGCCTATGCATGACCAAAACGATATTGAACACTGGGTAGAAGCTACTGTTCAATATGACAGACTTGCTCCGGGGACGTCAGGTTCGTATTCATATTATTCTGTTTTATTTTCTCAAATGAACTTTTCAGATTCTTGAAAAAATCTTGAAGAGTTCTTCTTTACTTATCACTTAATCGCTTTGTAGCCGTTTAAACCTTCATAACCAGATTGAAGACGTCTGTTGACTTCTTCATGTTTTTGGGTCTTATACTCAAGATATTCTTACAGTTACTCTGCTTATCTACACTATCTGAATATTCTATTATAGCATAAGCATATATATAAAGCATACTAACACTTATTGCCCGGTGTAGGTATGGCATACCAACGGTCTTAAAGTCAGATGAGTTTGTCGTAATTAGTAATAATAAAATGTTTTGCCAGTGGGTACTAGATATTGTTAAGTGTTAAGTTGTCTTCAGTGTTCCCACTTTTCAACTAATTAGATCTCTGATACTTAGGTTGGACCTACACGTTGTTTCAAAATTATTGCCAACTCGGACGGTCATGAAAGACATTTGCGTTTTAAATAATGTTTATTGATTGAATCAAATTGAATTTAACGTCATAGATTATTGTCAATTTGTGCACGTTTGATGATAACCTGTGATGCTGAACTCGATTCGAGTTAATAAAAGCATTATTTAAAACCCAAATGACAATTTACATGGCCGCCCAAGATGTCAATAATTTTGGAACAATGTGTCCTCATACATATTATGACAGAAAACGTAGTCATTTACCTATACTGTTTCAACACGAACACGTAGTCGTGTAGCTAAGTTCAACAACATGAAACAAGTGAACTTTAATGAGAATTGGTTTGGACTAAAGAGGTTGAATGCCATACATTATCATCATAGGGTACAAATTGTAGTCATTCTCACCAATTAAATTCAAATATTTAACATGATATTGTAAACTAACTAAATGTTTATCAATTTATATTAAACTTACGATACACATACCATATAATTGTGTAACTTCTATATTTAAATTAAATGTGTCATGAACTTGATTCCTTTTTTGTCAAGTTATCCTATACATATCTCATAGCCTACTATTCTAATGGTTTTTTCTTTAACTGCATGTTTTCGTATATTTTTTTACATACTTAGAAGAATCAGTTTTGGTCTACCACCGGCTCGAATCTTGCGAAGTTGACAGTGATGGTAAGATGTAGTACAGTCAAAGAAACTAGTGGCATATGTGTATAGTAGTGTCGCTAAAAACCCTTCGTGTTTTCCATAAATAATATACCTATACATGGTGGTGATATTTTAAAGATCAGCAATTAGTACAGTAAAGGTAAAAGAAACAAAATAAATTGGCACGTTTTCATTCGAGATTTATATAATTATTTATTATACTTACTTATTATATTTCCTTCAAGACCGATTTTTGATAAAGTTATTATTGAATATTTTTAGCTTTTGCCGCTAAACCCTTATAGGAACATAAATGTTGACAGGTTATTCCGAAACTTTCTACCTCGCAAATTTCCTGCTATGAAACTCGGCCAAGTTTTCAGGGATTTCCTTTTTTGTCTCTGTCAAGCTTAATGAATGTCTGCGGCTTACTGGGCTATATCCCAACTCCAGTTCCAATTATATGTCAACATGATGTTCGTTCAGTTTATCGATTTATAAAAATTCTCAGGAGTATTATTATTCCTTTAGGAGGTAGATACTTTAGAGCAAACGAGAAAAAAGAAGAAGTATAATCTGTCTCATTTATTTTCCGTGCATGTAAGCTGCAAAAGCAGTACTAACAAAGCTTGTTTGCGATTGTAGAAATACGGATTGTGTGCCCCGAAAAGCCGTATTCTCAACTTTCCACAAATTCACAAGGTTCAGGTATGCTTATTCTTCTCCTTATAATATATTCTATAAATTAACCGCTACTTAGCTATGAAACCTCAGTTTATATTTCCCTGTTGGTTGTATGAAACTACTACTGCTGCTACTACTATTACTACCACCTACCTACTACTACTACTACTACTACTACTAGTACCGCCAAAATCGGATGTTTTCTGTCATTTTTTGAGACGCGCCAGAAAACCTTTGATTTGTAATTATATTTGCTATTCTACTACTTATACGATACTTCTATAACGCTACTGTGCATGATTGAAAGTTTACTTCAAACTGTATTTTCCACGTATAAACCAGTGGTACTTGGTGCTCCTTGTAGTTCTTCTAGTGTTGATGGTCACTGGGGTCTCTGTGTGTTTCGACTGAGTTTTTCTAATGTATCCATTTGTTTTCACAGCTCGGAGGCAAGAGATCATCAAAATGACGGAACAACTCATAGAAGCAATCAATACAGGAGACTTCGAAGCATACACGTAAGCAAAAAAACTTTACTTTAAATTCAAGAATTCCCTTCGGAGGACATAGTGGCGTATTGACAAATATGCCAGGGGATTTTTTTTAAATTGGGTCTTTATGGGCGCATCGAGTACTACTAGCTCATTAGCGCCCTTGCGTTGACTTCCTTCGTCCTCCGATTTGAACTCCGGACCTCTGGGTTTGAAGCCAGAGACGGAGCCCACCGAGCTACCGCCGGGATGCCAGTGGAATTACTTGTTGGAACTCGATTGGTGTCTCTAGCTCTTTAGATTCGGATTTTCTTAAGAACCTGCAGGAAAATCCTTTAAAAACTTGATGGTCCTATAGACGCTAGGTTTATGGTGACTGCTGGCTTTAGAAAATAAAATTGCCGATGGTGGATTGACCGTTCATCGTTCTCCCATCTCTTTTAGACGTCTTTTTTCCCCAAAGCCTTTTGCTTTATCTCTCACGGCCCCAACAAAAATCATGATGACCGACTGGGGACTGACACTTGCAAAATGAAAATTTGCAATCAAGCCTGATCAAAGTCTTCTTGGACTTGGGGAGGGGGAACCAAAGAAATCTGACTCTTTATATCCCATCTCAACTAGGAGGCATCCCAATTGATGCAATTCAACCGAAATACCTACCTTGTGGACCTCTGTGTAGGTACCTACCTGTATACTCAGCTGAGGTTTCGTAATTTACTAGAGAATGACTAAAACAGCAATTTTTGTTATAGGAAAATATGCGATCCACATTTAACTGCATTTGAACCGGAAGCTATGGGCAACTTGGTCGAGGGAATGGATTTCCACAA
Organism: Anaspis maculata; assembly: GCA_949128115.1. Lineage (NCBI taxonomy): Eukaryota > Metazoa > Arthropoda > Insecta > Coleoptera > Scraptiidae > Anaspis > Anaspis maculata. The sequence continues at coordinate 42,847,565 of OX421963.1, forward strand.
GTTTTACTTCGATAATGGTAAAAACTGAAACTGTTCCATAGAAATGTTTTATTTACTATTTGCGCGCAATTTCAGTCCTCGGGAAAAACTGCAAGGCAGTTAACACAACAATCCTCAACCCTCATGTCCATTTATTGGGCGAAGACGCGGCTTGTATCGCCTACGTGAGACTAACGCAGTACATGGATAAGTAAGTTTCTTCCTCACCGCAAATTAAAGGATAACAAAAATATTGTTTTTCCATCAGACATGGTCAGGCACATACCCATCAGTCGGAAGAGAGCCGGGTGTGGCATAAAAGAGACAACAAGTGGCAGAATGTCCACTTCCATCGTAGTGGCGGCTCAGGAGGGGCGGCTTTTGGATTCAGTTCTTCAGCGCATAAATAGAACAGCATGAATTTCCAAGATCATTTCGATGGATATTCATAATATATAAACTATGTTTAACTGTGAATTCTATTTGTGGTGATGTGTGATTTTCTTATACTTGGTTTTCAATGATCATTTTATGTTTAGATCTGTAGTCTTCTGTGTATCTCACAGTTTTACCAACCACTTATTCCATATGATGTTCTCTAGCACTTCACCAAAATTTAAAAAAGTTCATCACAAACCCAAAAAAACTCGAGCTATAAGTACTTATCTATATTCACTAATCACCAAGTATATTCAGTTCGATTTTTACTTAAAAGTGTTACGAGGGTATATTTTTGGATGAAAATAAGTGGGTTATAGAAAAGCGAGTCATCGGCCACATTATATGGAATAAATAATATAATATTAATAGATTGCCTTCTATTATATATTTCTAGGCTTGCCTGCCATTGGTTGGTATTTGAAAGAAACTATAGCAACCACTAAAAGCGGCAGCTTTTGCAGCACACCAAAACCTAACTATAATTAAGATATAAGAGAATACCTACCTATTAGCCAAAATTAATAGTGAAATATTTATTGAGAAACACTGAGTTACCATTTATATTTATTTAAACATCACAGAGTTCTAGACATTAGGGTACGTAAAAGGTGCGAATATTATTTTATATTTGTAAATTATTGCTTTCGTTTAAAAATTTAATACTACTGCCTTGTAATACATTAAGGTAGAATTTTCAGTACTTAAGTTGTTAGCGCTCTGCAACCAAGCAGATGTTTATAGCACTATATTCATATAAATCCAGATAATTTACTCTTATAGAGTATCCATAACTTGAATTGAATATTGCTTGAGGTTTTTTTCCATTTAGAAAATGCATAATTTTTATACCATAGGGTTAAAACAGTTTACAAACATTCAATGAGAGGAATCGCACGTTGCTTTAAGGTATGTAAGATTTTTACTATAATAAACTAAAATTTCTGTCTATACCACTCTAAGCATGCTAAATAAAATCCTCATACAGCACTTTCTTGGAATGTCAAAAGCTACTTTTCCAGATGATCAAACCCTAACTATCACTTAGCTGTATAAGGGCTTTATTGTATGTTGGATAGAGAGCCAATCGCATTTGAAATTTTGAAGATTTTTAAAAACCTATATTTGACTGTTTAAAAAATATACTATACTGACATGTTTCTAGCTCTCTTAATGATGATATATTTAAATAACAATGTAATCACTTATATCTTCAAATTTTTCACTACTTATTGATTTCTTCTATCAAATATCGATATTTTTCCTCGAATCGAAATCCCTTGTGAAAAAATAACGAAGCTTTGAGATAATCATTGAGTGGCATCGAAATAGAAAAATCCAAGTTCGCGTGAAAATATCGATCCTACCAAGAAAAAAACTGGGCTTTTTAATGTGACATTAAGTATCGAATTTAATATAAATTATCCACTACATGTTAGAATAGTTATTCTTTTAGTGAATTTGTAGTTGAATTGTGATTAAAGTGGTTATTATCAAATGAAGTCATTCTATGAATTGACTTAAAAACAATTTATGTTAGGCCTAAATTTGGTCCATACTTCTTGTATGTTTAATATTTTCTTCAAAATTCTATAATATATTGTAATTTTTGAATCCTTCAAGTACACCACAAAGTTGTCGTTTTGTAAGATTATATCAATTTCTATGTACCTATGTAATATTATTTTTGAAGTTCTCTGAATAACGTTGCCATAATAATGATATTCAGAGAAATGATTTGTTCCTATATTTTAAACACACACGTCAAGTGATTTTTGCAATATTTTCATGTTATAATACGCTATTATATAAGTGTAATAGAATCTCAACTACTAAATTATGTTTGTCATATCATATATTGTTGAAATTACATATTATTTACCGCGCGGTAAACTACAGTGAACAGTAAACTAATATATTAACCATTACCTAAGTACTGCATACATAATATTTCCGACACTTCTGTTGAAAACTTGAATGTTGATGTCTAGAGTAGTATAATAAACATAAACCAAAATTGCTAAAATATGGTAAATAATATGGCAACTTCATTATTTAAATATCGTATTATTGAGTGTTGGTGCAATTATTCTTTCTATGTATAACAGACATATTTGTTATGTGCAATATACTATAATAATAATTACTATTAATAGTGTTCTGTGTTACGTTTAACAAGAAATGTAAGTTTAAAAATATTTGCTCATATATTTAAATTTTGTTCAACAGTATTTGTATTATTTGTATAATATTCAAGTATCAAGTATATAGCAATTCTTTAAGTACTGTATTTTATTATTATTATTATTTCTTGTGTGGCACTCGTGAGTAAGACGTGTACCCTTTTACCACACAAGTTGTTTCAGGGTGCCATATTTTTTGTATATATATTTTTTTTATGATGATTGTTATCGATATTTTTTGTGGTTAGTCAAATGAAGTAATGTTAAACATTTAAAATGTATATAAAGAATGATCTTATGTAATTTTTGCTTCTATCATAATTAATATGTACTACCTACATGATGTATGTTTTCCCTTTACAAGTGTTTGAGTAAAATCACTTTTATGGAGAATTAAATTGAGAAATGATATGATGTTTCCTTTATTTTGAGACATACCTTACTGGCTTTAGTGGCATTACCACCAGTCTTAGATCACTTTGTATTATACAACTGCTAATGCCTTTCTGACTAATCTTTTCTCTACAATTAGAATAGGGGAAGAGAGGCGAATATCGACCGGTGGTATCGACCACACCACTGTGGCCCACCCTGTAAGTTTTTTGAAATCATGACATAGAGTGCCATGTAGCATTTTGCAACTGAACTCCAGCACAGCTGTCGGTCAGCCATTTATTCAAAGTGCTTGACTGACAGAAACGGATTATTGTTTCGAGCCGATATGATTCAAGTTCAGGAGTGTTCATGATAAGGTATTGCGGACTTTTCATTGTAGTTAGACTTGGGTCTCCTGGTGCAATGTACCAAGGATTATTGATAGTAACTTTGTGTAGTAGGCCTAGTTCCATAATCTTACCATGTTCTTCATCATCAAAGAATTGTTTTTTGCTTTTGTTGTCGGCCAATATCGATCACGATGGTCGATATTGTACAAATGAAGTTTTATACATCATTTTAGATGCCTCGCAAAAAATATCGGCGAAGAACGAATCGTGCCTCGTGTGGTGCGAAGATGAACTGATGAGGTTCTTGAGAGTACTTACACAAAAATTATTTTTCATTTTCTCTGTTATTCTTTTAGGTTCCTATCATGGGCGCCGCTCTTGGTAAATGTTAGGAATAGGGAGGCAAAATCAAAATAAAACTAGATTTTTTTTTTAAACAGATGTTTCGACTTGTATTTTTGCGCTTTTGCTAAGCATGCAGACTACAAAATGGCAAAGAAAACGTGTGATCGATATTATCCGACCTGGTGGTCGATTTTATCCCACTGGTCGATATTACCCGCTAAAATTTTAACTTTGCTTTTGAATTTTTTTCGCAAAAATGTTTCTACTTAGTGATTGACTATTCAAGGTTTTGGGTAGTTAAATGATTGGGGAATATGGTACAAAACGTACAGCCTCGACAGTGCACATGGCGACTGGTTTCGAATTTTTTGCCTTAAGTGGTCGATATTCACCTGCTCTCCCCTACTATTATAGTACGAAAGCGTGGAAGGGCTACTGCAATATATTTTCTTTATTTCGTGAAATTCCAAGATCTAAGTCGGAATTCCGCGATCTAAAGTTGGAATTCCGAGACCCAAGTCGGAGTTTCGAGATCCAAGTCGGAATTGTGAGATCCAAGTCGAAATTTCAAGATCCAAGTCGGAATACCTGACGAGGTCCATGTACACAGCTTTCTCACGTACGAGTTGTTGTCGAATCAGAAATTTGCTGTAGGGTCGAAGGTAACCGCTCTTCAGGCATACCTGTGGAGCCTGAATTTCGGCTTTTCTGCTGAGGAACTGCGCCAGTGCTTTTTGTGAACCATTCACTTTATTTCCAACCTCATCATCAAGACCTCTACTTATCCAAAAGCTTGGAACTCGGCTTGGAAGGCATCACGTGTGAGTCCGGTCTTTAAAAAAAGGCAATAAGAGTGATATGAATAACCGAGTGAATAACCATCGACCCATCGCCATCATCAATAACTTCTTTAAGTCACTCGAGTTCGTCCTCCACGATTGTATTTCTTCCTATGCGGGAAGGCTGATTACGACATCTCAGTAGGTATGGTTTTGTGTCCGGGCGTTATTCGACCACGACTAATTTGGCGTGTATAACTCAGACCATAGCAGATAGACTGGATCAGAGACTTCAGGTTTCAGGTTGATGTTGTTTACACGGATTTTCCAAAGGCCTTTGACCGCTTGAATCACTCAATCCTGATCGGTAAGCTTGAGTCATTTGGATTTTCACCCTCTCTTGTGAACTTGTTCAGGTCTTACTCAGGTGGTCGTGGGCAGTATATGTGCAGTACAACGGGTTTCGTTCTTCTACCTACACGCAGCCTTCCGCTGTTCCCCAGGGGACTGTTTTGGGTACCGACTTCTTTGAATTTTCATCAACGATATCGTTACAGATCTGAAAGTACCTTGCCTGTTGTAGGCCGATGACATGAACTGTACCAATCCATCCTTACAGTTGATGACTGTATTGTGCTTCAGAGGAATCTTGACGTCTTGGGTGAGTGGTGTGCCCGGAATGAGTTGCCGTTGAACATCGGAAAGTGCAGCGTTGTGAGTTACCACCGGGTCGTATCGCCCCTATTGTATGACTACACCATCGATGGCACAATTTTGAGTCGACCATCTACTGTGAAAGATTTGGGGGTCATTTTTGATCCTGTGACATTCACAGATCACATCGAGTCGGTTGTGTCTGCGGCTTTGAGGATGCTGAGATTCATCATGCGTCGATGTAAATATATATCCAACATCATGACCTTTCGGACCCTGTATATGTCGTTTGTTCGTTCCCGTCTTGAGTACGCCTCACTTGCTTGGAACCCGGGATATGAAATCCATATAGCATCCCTCGAAAAAATCCAGAGGAGATTTCTTAAAACAGCGACTTTCATTATAACGGACCTCGTAACGGGACCTTTTGCGTCAATTCAACATGCAGTCCCTTCAAACCAGACGTGACATGAATTGTGTGATATTTCTGTAGGTACAGGATTATCAACGGTGAGGTTGACTGCCCTGAGTTACTGTATCTCATAGGCTTTCGGATACCTAGACCGAACTCACGCAACACACAACCTGGGATCACACAACTGCTCCATCTGCATCTGCCCTACGCGAGAACTTGTGGACTCACTTACTCCCCTCTCCATCGGATGATTCCTTCTCCGGATGATTAACTCCTACTCACCTCCTCCTCAATAAGGCGTAAAATTGATCAATCGGGCATCGGGGGTGTCATTTCAGTATGCATCAGTCTGCAGCTCATTCTCTAGGGAAGTAGGAGAAGGAGAGGGTGTCACAGGGACAAGGTAGTCCGCCCCGGGTGCCAAAACGCTAGCTGCGCCACCGATTCGACAACTTGGGACGCAACAAAGCTGTATACATGGACTTTGTCAGGTACGCCCGAACAGCGGTCACCTCCGGCCCTACCGCACAGATTTCTGATTCAACATGTCAATGACCACCTTCGGTCAATTTCAGATTTGCCTGAGATAACTAGAGTCAATCACGAAGCGCTCTCGGATTTATTCAACGAGGTACGGTGCCACGTTGAAGCCCTTAAATCATTATCTATACCCGTAGATTCTTGGGACGCGATATTAGTTCATATCGTGAATAAAAAACTAGACTTCCATGCCATAGAATTGTGGGCTGAAACATCAGACGCCGACATACCCAAACTTAATACCTTATTCGAGTTTTTGAACCCTAATAGATGCGCCCTTTTACTTTGAAATTAGAAAAAAAAAAACGAGTGGATGACTAGAGATCCAACTTGTAACTTTATCAATATAGAGACGAATCATAAAATCCTGACCTCAAATAATAGTACAAGAAAGATAGATTCAACCTCGGAAAAAATATGGACGTCCTGGAAGTTTGATATTTTGTTCAGAATTGAGTGCTCTACAACATATCCAAAATCGCCAAAAATCGCACTCGGGGGTTTTAAGTTATTGGAGGGGGGGGGGGGGTAAAAAATTGCAGCTAAAAATGGAGGGGATGGAACCTGTCAATCCATTAGATGCAAATACATTATGGTTCGACGTATCATATCCCGTTGATACCATTTTGGCACAAAAAGTGTCCATCATTGTTGAAGGGGAGTAGTGGGGGGGCGAAGCTCTGCTAGGTGGTCCATTTTGTTTTTCTGGCCATGTAGAACCAATCACGACAAGTTTGGTATCTTTTCCGACTAAATTCAATCTCCTGAACTTGTATCTGATGTGTAAATTCGGATGAAAACAAGTTTGAACAAGTTAACTTGAGAAAACTTGTTTTTTCTTTGACAGTTTTGACGATTTTTTTTTTTACTGTTGGAGGTATCATTTCCAGAAAATATTCAGGGACCATTAAATTGAAGTGTATTCTTCTTGAAAATCATCCAATCGATGTACAGCTTTGTTTCTCAAGTTAAAAAAATCGATTTGAACCTGAGCCGGCACGGCGCGTCGTCTACTACTGACTAGAGCACTACAGCATGCACCTCTTAATGAAAACACCTCAATCTATTGAAGAAATAACAACTCATATTTGAAAATTGGAGGATCCGTGCAGAATTGAATTCCCTATAACACGAACAAAATCGCCTTGAATCGCAATGCAGGATTTTGAGTTATTCGAGGAGCAGGAGGATAACATTTTGGCAAGATTCATACTCTATGAACTGTTACCGCTCCCCTCAAATAACTCAAAAACCTGCAGTGCGATTTATGGCGATTTTGTTCATGTTATAGGGAATTCAATTCTGCACAAATCCTACAATTTTCAAAGAGGAGTTGTTATTTCTTCAATAGTTTGAAGTGTTTTCATTAAAAGTTGCATGCTGTAGTGTTCTGGTCAGTAGTAGACGACGCGCCGCGCCGGCTCAAGTTCAAATCAATTTTTTAAACTCGAGAAACAAAATTCTACATCGAGTGGATCGAGGAGTGGATGCTTTTTGTGAAGAATACACTTCAATCCAATGACCCCTAGAAATTTTTCAAAAATGAACACCTCTTACAGTGGAAAAAAAATTCGTCAAAATTGTCAAAGAAAAAACAATCTTTTCCTAATTAACTTGTTTAAACTTGTTTTCATCTGAATTAACACATCGGATTCGAGTTCAGGAGATTGAATATAGTCGGAAAAGATACCAAACGTGTCGTGATCGGTTCTACATGGCCAGAAAAACAAAATGGACCACCTGGCAGAGCTTCGCCCCCCTACGACCCCCCTTCAACAATGATCGACACTTTTTGTGCCAAAATAGTATCAGCGGGATATGATGCGTCGAATTATAACGTATTTGCTTCCAATGGATCGATAGGTTTCATCCCTTCCATTTTAAGTTGCAATTTTTTACCCCCCCTCCAATAACTCAAAACCCCCGGGTGCGATTTTTGGCGATTTCGGATATGTTGTAGAGCAGTCAATTCTGAACAGAATATCAAATTTTCATGACGTCCATATTTATTCCGAGGTTTTGCCGATTTTTTTACTATTTTTCCTGTACTATAAGGCTAAAATAGCATGCAGGTAGCCGTCACCATAACATGTTTTAGTGTGCATTTGAGTGTAATTTAGCCCGCGCCCTTCGTTTGCTGATTGGATGTCAAATATTGAAGCAATAATTCATTGGTCTACAAAATGACGTTTCAAATGCTGGAGTCTGTTGAAAAACATACTATAGGTACCTACCTACAGCCAGTTTCCTCTTACCAGACGGAGCCCATTTGGCGCCTCCACCATATTTGCCTGCAGTATATGTCAATGTTCCATTGTTCCCAAGATTATTCCGTTCCAGCCACCATGATATTTTTCATGATCCTTCCTTGATGGTTCAGTCCAGGAATCGAGTGAGGTACTACATGGCTCCATATTTCACTATTAATTTCTGCGGTTTAAACGCAGTTTGCCACACCCTCCGATCCATATGATTGGATGGGTCATGATGACGTCACATTTACGGCGCGTATATTACGTTTGAAAATGGGAATGAAATTCTCAAGGTCAATTTTTTTTTCTCCCCGAAATTTTGAAAATTTCACAAAAACAAAAAATACGTCAATTTTTATTTTCATTGAAGTTTCTGCTCAAGGAAAAAAAATACACTGTATAGGCCGAGGTATAGGCCCATTGACAAGACAATGACGTGGAGTTCGGTTTGTATAAATATCATCGGGTGTACTCGATAATGTTAAATAAAGAAATTTGCCATAGCTAAACTATGAACTGTCATATTTCGAGTAACAAGACCTTTTAAAAAAACGGTGCGGAACGATGTTTATAGTAAATTTTGTTGTTTGATTTTATTCAGTTTCATTTTTGCCAATTGGAGGTGACGTTGATGCGAAAAAAAAATACAAACCACAAGAACTACATATTTGGCGCGGTTTTTCCAAGATGGCGTCTTAAGCTACTCGATACAAAAACTTAGGTATTATGGCTTATTTTCATGCTGGTTTTGTGGGGAATTCAAAGAGGTGTATGACACGTCAAATCCTCAAGGTGGAAATCACTCGAGTCCCCTGGGCTCAACGACCCACACTTACATGCTCGATGTGCTTTACTGCGTATTCATTGCATGCTTATTGCTTATTGCACACTTATTGCATACTTATTGCATACTTATTGCACACTTATTGCATACCATTGCAACATATTGCATATTGTCACGAGTAGAAAAGGGTCTACCCTTTGGCTACTCGTAGACTGGGGTTCGCTCTTTATTATTGTTTTGCACAGCTGAAACCGGGAAGGTAAATGGAACTCGAGCATGCTAACATAATATAAGTTTATTACTTAATTATTATAAAATAGTTCTGCACATCACACTATGTACTTACATGACAATTATAAACTTGGGACTGAGACACAACCTCAGTCCCTTGAGCCAACTGAATGAATGATGAATGAATGCCCAATCAATGCCCCGTGTTCTAATATGTAAGTCTTTTTGTCGAGTCGTCTAATCAGGTCCTTGACGCAAGTAGGTACCTGCACTACTTGCTTTTCGTGCAAATAACTTTGTTTGTATTAATTCTATCGCGGAAATGACCTAGCGTCTGCCAATGATTTGGACGATCGACAACTTTCATAGTTGGGCTAGATTACACGTGTCGTTTCCGTTATATTCAAGGGATGAGCTTTTAAACTTAAAGCCTTTATGTCAATAGAGAGTTATTGCAATATTGACAATATATTGCACACGTATTGCACACATATTGCAAACAAGGTGTCCCACATAGGTATTGCACTCGGTATTGCATGAGTGGTTACCCCCTCGGTTTAAGCCCCTGGACATGGTAACGATGTAAAACTTCAGTTTCCGAGTGAAGTAGTTAAAACCCCCCGGACGTTACACTTTTTATGCTTGTGCTCTATGTCTCAGTTTCGTAAATCAGCACCATTCAACATAAAAATTTATATCTTCAATGTTCGACTTCCACTCTGGGTAATTCCAAAACCGTTTCGAGATAAGGCACCACACTTCATGATTTTTGTATTAGAATATTGAAAGAATATTTTTTTGGAAAATGGGGGTAAGTACGATGAAGTCGTTGCAATTTTGCACCATTTCACGTATCACCCTGTAGAAAATTTACATGAAGTTTCTCAACATTCACTATTACAGGATGGGCTACGGAAAAATAAGGCTAGTTGACGCAACAAACAAAATGGAAATTACAATCGGCAATCGGGAGATACTACTGGCCTCCAAAGTTGAACCATTTTTCCGATACCGACAACTTCGTTGTCCAGCAGTTTTATAAGATATGCGGATCCCTACAAGAAATAATTGTTCCTATTTGTTAAAAACCAGTTTAATAATTTGCTTCATTTCATTAGAGTACTGTTTTCGACGAGGTTTTCGATGTAGGTGTTCGATTAATGAATTCATTGGAAACGGTAACTTAGTTAAGTAACTATATAGTTACTTAATTGAGAAATTTATTTATTGCAATAATGCATAAAGATAAGAAAGTAAGCTTGTAGGTAGATACCTACTGCTCGTAATAAATGTAAGGTGATGGATAAGCAAAAGCAGGCGCAGGCAGGTACACTGGAGAGCTATTTTCCATATTATACAGGGTGTTAGGTACCTACTCTGCGGTTATTACAAATTTTGAGGGATGATTGCCCATCAAAAATAATAGTCCGGTGGTTAAGCGTTCTAACTATGCATTTTGAGCTTAAGCAATGCGCTTTTGGGGTTTGATTGGGGGTCCCTCAACTTTAATTTCAAGAGTTGGAGACATCGGTGCACTCGATGCGGAGGGGGTCTGGGGGGCCCTTGAAAGTTGAAGGTGCGAGGCTTCCCACCAAATCACCATACCACCACGTAATTCCTACTGGGAGGCCATCAAACGACTCTAACCTGTACATTGACAACATTTTTGTTACCGTGTCCAAATAGTTCTTCACACTGAAAAAAATTAATTCTTATGACAGATCGGAAAAAACAGTTTTTCTCAATTCTTCATCCCCACAACGAATAAACTGCCAAGTGTGGTGTCATTTTGGAGTAAACGGCATCCTCTGATTTCATTCACCGAGTCAAAATGTTTGTGAGACCACCGTGCAAAGAATGGCACGCCAAGAAGTGAGCATTTTCAAGCACCTCATTTAACAGTAGTTTCTTGGCTGTTACCAATCGATATGATTGATAATTTTGTCATGGATCAATAACTTGAACTCTTTTGTAACGGTAATGCATGTGCATGAAACTCGAGACGAGCGTGAAGGCCCGGGAAATTTTTTTTTCTCCAGCGGTCGAATTTTTTTTCACGCCTACTGAGCGTCAGTTCGCGGGGCTCAGGTAGGGAGCGTTTGGATAGCTTTGGAAGCAAAATTTCCATATCTATCTGAATATTTGAGCAGTTTAATTCTGGAAATTGATTTATGAATCATCAATGATTGTTTTGCCGGTCAGTACCCACATGGGGGTTAACTGCAGAAGTGATGGCTAACGGTGGAGGGAATTCAACGCCCTCTTTGCCACTCTGACAGTCATTTTCACGGTTGTTTTTATACAATTATTTCTTCTCCAAACATAAGAAAACTTACACGTACAAAATGATAACAACCTTGAAGATTGGTGTAGAGGAAAAAAGAAAATAACACTTTAAAAGTTGAATGCCCTCCGTCGTCAGCCATGATCTCTGTGCAGTTGATTCCCATGGGGGTATCTAGTGACCGTCAAAATAATCTTTGATGACTCTCAGATCAGTTTCCAGAATTATGCTACTCAGCTTCATAGACAGATATGAAAATTTAATCTCCAAACCTATCCAAACGCTGCCTGCCTGAGCCCAACAAACTAACGCTCAGTAGGCGTGAAATAAATTCGACCGCTGGAGAAAAATATTTTTTCCAGGCCTCCACGCTCGTGTCGAGTTTCATTCACATGCATTACCGTTACAAAAGAGTTCAAGTTATTGATCCATGACAAAATTATCAATCATATCGATTGGTATCAGCCAAGAAACTACTGTTAAATGAGGTGCTCAAAAATGTTCACTTCTTGGCGTGCCATTCTTTGCACGGTGGTCTCACAAACATTTCGACTCGGTGAATGAAATCAGAGGATGCCATTTACTTTAAAATGACACCAAACTTGGCAGTTTATTCGTTGTGGGGATGAAGAATTGAGATAAACTGTTTTTTCCGATCTGTCATAAGAATTAATTTTTTTCAGTGTGAAGAACTGTTGGGACATGGTAACAAATATCCGTGTAACAAATGTTGTCAATGTGTAGGTTAGAGTCGTTTGATGACATCCAAGTAGGAATTTCGTGGTGGTATGGTGATTTGGTGGGAAGCCTCGCACCTTCAACTTTCAAGGGCCCCCCAGACCCCCTCCGCATCGAGTGCACCGATGTCTCCAACTCTTGAAATTAAGGTTTAGGTATCCCCAATCGAACCCCAAAAGCGCATTGCTTAAGCTCAAAATGCATAGTTCGAGCTTTTTTTGGCGCTTAACCACCGTACTATAAGGCCGAATGAAAATAAAACTCATGGTCCTAAGATTCTTCATGCTTTCTTAAAAAGATACAGGGCTCAATACAGGGTGTTAAAGTTGACTTTTTTAAATCGATTTTTCGCCGTAACTTTTGAACCGTTGAACCAATTTTAATCAAAGTTGAACCAAAAGTGCATATAAAAAGAAAAATAACCAGAAAACTCATGATTCCTCAACTGGAATAAGTTTTCTAGATGTTTCAAGTTGATTTGCTGTCATTTTTGCCAAGAAACAAGAATTTTCCAGGGAAAAAAATTTGGAGTCTGAAAAGTGGCGATTTCGAGATGTTTTCCAATGTTTAAAACCCAAGTATCTCAAAAATCAAGCCTCTAGTCAAAATTGTACAAGAGGAATGTAGAATCCGAAAATATATTGACAATTTTGAAAAATAATAAGGGGAGGTGAAAATAGGGCAGAAAAAAAGGGGCACTACCCTATTATTTACCCCATTCAGAATTTTCGCTAAGCGCGGTATGATTGTTCGATGGTAGATACATATGTAAGTAAACTTTGGTTCAAATTTGATCGAAATCGATTCAACAGTTCAAAAGTTACGATGAAAAAAAGATTTAAAAAAGTCAACTTCAACCTCGACTTCATACTTCATCACCCTGTAGGTATCTTTGTAAGGAAGCATTTTAGGACCATAAGTTTTTTTTCTGCCTTACTTTTGGTGGGAAATCATCCCTCAAACTTTGTAATTAATAACCAGTACCTAACACCTGTTGTAGGTATGTAGGTATCTGACCGACTTTAATTTATTCTATGTGACATGACTTCATTAAACGAATAATCTTCTTAGGAACTTGCGGCTAGCCACAAGCAAGAGAACCTCGTCTATTATCTTGTGATGTTGTAAAGATCATCGGAAAGAAATTAATATCAGCTCAAATTGAAAAGAAAAACATTGCAATTAAGGATCAAAGTGTTTCAATTTTCGCCTCGATTTTCACTATTTCACGGTGTTGCAGGAAACAACTGAAACTGACGTGCGTGTGACGTCACCCAGTGGCGGAGCAATCAGCTGAGGCCACCTTGATGTATGAGGTGGATTTCGGCCGTTTTCGTCAAGTATTTTATTTTACTAATTTTGTTGTCAGTTTCAAAGATTCCAGTGATTTAAGTGACAGTGCTAAGGGCCACATTGGCCACATTCTACGGTTCATCTGGACACCAATCCAAGCGATTTTCATCACTATTCACTATTTCAACTCAAAGAAAAAAAATCGGAACAATCCATAATAATGTCCTTAGAAAGTAAATATAACCTAAAAAGCCCTGGTAAGTCTTACCTTCCAGCTCTGGCACGATAAAAATTTTACCATACAGGTGTAAAACGTCTAATGAGAGAGGCTCAAGAGCTGGCCGAGCCCACAGATGAATACTTTGCTTGCCCACTGGAAGACAATCTCTTTGAATGGCATTTCACAGTGAGGGGGCCACCAAACACGGAATTCGAGGGTGGCTACTACCATGGGCGTATCCTACTTCCATCACAATACCCGATGCAACCCCCAAACATCATTTTGCTAACTGTGAGTTGAGTTTCAAATTTTGCATAAGAAACTGTGATTCAATAATGCAAACCGAATTTGCAGCCCAATGGCAGATTTGAAGTGAATAAGAAAATTTGCCTGTCCATTTCCGGCCACCACCCAGAAAGCTGGCAACCATCCTGGTCAATACGAACTGCTCTCTTAGCTTTAATCGCTTTCATGCCCACTCCAGCCGCTGGCACCATAGGTTCTTTAGACTACACGCCAGAGGAACGTCAAGTATTAGCTAAAAAATCGAAAAATTGGACGTGTACAAACTGCGGGAAAATTTCAAATCACCTGTCCAATGAGGTCAACAAAACAACACCCGAGTTGACCCAGGAAGAGTCTTCCCTCATACAACAGATTGCCCTGAAGGCTGAAGAGGAGAGCAACAGAAGGGAACCGGCCAACAGTGAGGAGATCACCGACAACCGAAGTCCCATACAAATTGATGCAAGTGTAAGGCAAAGAACCATTCATACCAACATAGAGACTGAAACTGAAATTATCAGCGGGACTGATGCTGAACCAAATCTTGTTGAGGTCGATTCGTAAGTCTCCTACTTGCATAATGTTGAAGTTGTAAAAATAACGTTATTGCTGTTTCAGAAGCAAGTCTTGGAGAGCGATTATAGGTGTCTTATTGGTAATGATAATATTACTGATAGTTAGGAGAATTTTCTTTTTATAAACTGTATTTATTAAACCAGTCATTTAATGTAAATAATATGATATTCAATAAAATGTAGACCAAGCTTGGAGTTGCTGATTACAATGGCTACTTTTCGAGCACACGGACTGCTTAAAAAAAATCCACTCCTAGGTACTGTGAGCCAAGTGAAATAAAATCAAGCGTTTACACCAAAGCAACCGAGAACATTTTTAGGTAGAATTTGGGTCTCTTCGTTTTTGACAGCGCAAACTGGGGTCAGAGAGGTACCTATAAGAAACGCCCGTTTCGGACGCAGTTTCTCACTTCCATTTAACTTTGAATCACAGAGTCTTTGAACTCAGTTTACTGTGGAAAGATTGTTGTAACCTCGGTTGTAACAATTACATTTATGACATCCAAACCAAGCTTAAAGTTCAACTCGAATTGAACAGCTGGACCTAGGTCGCTTACAGGCCCCAGTGTTCACAGCAAGTAATTTCGACTTTGGGAGAGGTGGAATCTAGGTCAGTCCTCAGCGTAGGGCTTAAATGATTTGGGTCAAATTTGGTGTCTAATAGGTCAGTGACTAAACGCAGTCAATGTTATGACTAAACATAGAGTAGACTAAGCAAAATGTTGCTGCACCATCGATAAGCGAGGATCTAATGGTGCCAGAAAAAATACGTTTGGCCTCAGGTACCAGGATCGATAGGAACCTTTTCTTTGTTTTCGGATATAATAGTTGCTGAAAATGCATTTCCTCGAGTCTGGAAAACTCGACAACTCTAAAACCATTGATCCGAAATCGAAAATTTTCCCTCCAAACTTCAATTTAATCTTTCCTCCAGCTACGATTTGCAGCATGTCGGCACCTGAACCGCCGCCGCCGGGTCCAATTCCACCTTTGTTGATCCCACGCAACCTGCATGGCTTTGCCTCGGATGAGATAACTCCTTTTTGCCGATACGAAAATCTTCGCAAATCCTCTCTAACTAATTTCGATGATTTACAACAGCTGCATGGACCTCATTTCTGTTGAGTGTGTAACGCATGGAGAATCCCGAAAATCCCTATTAACATGTACAATAAGTGCACGTTTTGCACATTTGCTCGAATAATCCCAGATTATCATACTAAACTGCTTAACACTCGGCTCAACATTTGAAATGTCGGTATCGAAAATTTTGCCCCTTTTCTCTATCTACCTACTCCGTTGGTAAGATTTTCTGACATATTTCAATTACATTCGTTACAGGGTGGAATATGAAGCATTGCAAAATTGTGCTTAGTTCAATAGATGCCCATTTCCGTGAACAATTTTATTTTCAAATTCTAACGATATAAATCATGCAGCCTGATGTCCTGTCTCGAAACGGTATTTGAATTTTCCAGATCAGAGGTCAAACAATGATGACATGTTTTGTTTTTGTAAAAGTTGCATTTTAGTCATTTTGGTTGGCAATAAAATCGCATTTTTGACAATAAGAACCTGTAATTTTGCATGCTTGTTGCTTGAACTGCAATAAACTGATGCTGCATCCTCAGAAACCTCTGTTTTATTTTTTGGTTCGCATTCTCGAATGAAAAGGAAAATATTGTGAACGCGCAAAAAATTTGCTTCCGGATTTCGAAGAATAACTCTTTTCTAAGGTCTATCTAATCGATTCATTTAGACCATTTCCAGATCAAAGTCGGTCTGTCTGCCTGTCTGTGTGTCTAACTCTGTGAATCGTTCATGATAACTCCCAAACGGTACATCCAATTGAGCTGAAATTGATGTACGCAAGCCATATCTGTGGCAGCCATGGTATAGGCGTCTAATGAACTTAGATGATTTTGGTTGAAATCCGCCATTAGAGGGCGCACTTATTGCATCGTATCAATATCGGAATTTTTGACGTACGGACCTCCAAATTGAATATTTAGATGTTTTATTTGGTTCAGAAACACATTCTAAATTTTTAGTTTGAATGTGTTTCAATAATATAACCTCAATTTCTTATTTTTTAAAGATGGTCTTGAATGCAAATTTTAGAGAAAAAAAATCATATCATTATTGTTGCGCTTCTGATCTTGAAAATTCGAAAACCATTTCGAGACAAGGCATCAGGCTTCATGATTATACCATTGGAATTTGAAAAAAAAATTGTTTACAAAAACGGGGATATATTGAACTAAGCACAATTTTGCAATGCTTTACATTCCACCCTGTAACGAATGTAATTGAAATAAATTGAAAATTCTCGCCAACGAAGTAGATTGCTGAAAGATCTATATAAGCAACCGTGAAGACAAAATCGGAATCGGTTGAGACAGTCCAAAGTTACACCATTTTGAAAAAGGGCAACATTTTCGATACCGAGATTTCAAATGTTGAGCAGTTCATTTCAGAAGTGGCCATCGGCTCTCACCAGTGGACAGACAGTGTGATTTGAGCATTGTCGTTCATTGGCTGTATTCGCAGGGTAGGTATCAATATTTCTCTCTCAAAAATGAATCTAAAGAATAAATCTGTGTGGGGCGACACAAAACTTTCCCGGCGGTATGCAGAGACGTCAGTATAATGATTTTGATTCAGGCGTCCTCTCTGGGATGAAGGGGAGACTTGGTTGTGAAATTAAAGAAAAAAATCGACCAAGTCGAGCGACTATCCAAAAATGACTATTTGCATACACACATTACAATAAAGCAATGACCTCAACCAACCTCATCCATCA
Organism: Anaspis maculata; assembly: GCA_949128115.1. Classification (NCBI taxonomy): domain Eukaryota; kingdom Metazoa; phylum Arthropoda; class Insecta; order Coleoptera; family Scraptiidae; genus Anaspis; species Anaspis maculata. The sequence continues at coordinate 42,865,088 of OX421963.1, forward strand.
GAACATTTAGTTTCCTAGGGAGAAGTTTGTTTTTGTTTGAAACTCGGGAAATTGGACGAAAAATGGTTGTAAAATATTCAATTTTGAGATTTTGAATAAATCAATGGCAAAGTTTCAGACTTTGGCATTTTTTATTATTTGACAGGTAATAGTTAGGAAAATATTTTCAACTGTTCTGAATACAGTTTTTCAAGGGCTTTCAAATGACATATCGCAAGTCAAGTTCCGTGAGATGTATATAGCTTCTGTCATTTTCCGATAGTGACACTTTTGCTCGACAGATGACAGCCAAAAACTAATCCGGTCATTCCAGAGTGAAACCATGTCTGCATACCAAAGTTCAAGTCGATCGGATCAACGTTTCGGCAGTTATCGTGGAAGGTCACAGACATATACACACTCACGGACAGACATCATTCTGGAAATGGTCTCATAATCGTCTTGGGCAACCTCGAAATAATATCCGGCGGAATCTCAAAAACTTTTTTTTGCACGATTTATAATACTTTCCCTCCGTGTTCGTGCGAGGGGCCGGGAAAGTAAAATATCGAGATTTTGATGCGGTTCCATTAAATATTTGTTCACCTTATTCCCATTTGGATTACCCCAAATTATTTTCTAAAGCCCATTAGCCCTAAAACACTGGAAAAAGTTTCTAAGACATTGGCACTGTCTGAGCATGACCCATCAGCCTCTTTACTCTTACCAATCTCACATGAATTATGGAAATCGGGTCGAGTACACTTTTCACAACCACGAAACAAACTCTGTTGCCTTCTACCCACGATGATTAGTCCCGACCGAGGAGGAAATTACGATCACACTTGTAGTTTATTTGCAGTTTAATTGTTCACGTCGTACTACTCTTCTATGCGGGGCCCATCTCAGGCCCACGCACAACATTGTTTTGTTGGTAAGTCATGAGTCACTCACTGTACCCCATACCTGCTCTAATTTTCCACTGAAGTGATGTAGGCAACCAACAATACAACATACGGAAACTTATGTTCTTTGAACGCGTCGTCGTTGTTCCTTCTTTTTTTTTGCAAAAATTTCTGGATAATCCGCAAATTTTATTTTAGATTATCATTCCACACGCCGCGCCATTCTGAGTGATTTGCCTATTTTTTCGTTTCGATTTGCATGTGGCCGTTAAGTGTCATGGACCCAAAATAATCCTTAGACGACTCTGCTTTCAGTCAATTATTATTGTATAAGGCCACTCCTTGTTAGGGACATAAATATTCACCTGATTCAAAGACAATTCTTATTCAAGCCGATTATGAGAAAAGGAAGCGGGTTGTAAGGCAAGAATTTCCCTAGAGCTAGAAACAAACTCATTCAAAATGTAAATACTTGAATCTTATTTCTTAATAAATACAAAGGCGGTAGATATGTTTTTAGTGCATATAAAAATAGAATGAAAACTTAAAAGACTAGAATTGACTGCGTGACTTACTGTTTTACAAATCTACATCGATGACGCTAATACGATTTGCGTCACCGTTAAAAGGCCTGTGGGTCCAAGGCACACCGTTCCCCTCCTTGTGTTTCAATAATGTACTTAACGGGGGCGTTTTTGCCGTCGCCCTATCGAACGTGTCCATGCCTAACATTTCCGGATAAAAATCGCCATCCTGACTTCTGCTACATCTACTGTTGGAAATTTGAATATTGGACTTGTGATCACCGGCAGACTTGGGTGGCCTGAGCTCGAGAAAGCCAGGTCCTCTGCTTCGCCTGTGCTCAGTGGCCGAACGGGAAAGGCGAACTCCATAGACGTGCAAAGGGGCCGTTTTGTTGGACGCTCGCGACACAAAAGTAGGCTTTTTACTTGCATCGTTCAGTTGTAATTGCTGCTTAATGATTTGTACCGCCGATCTGGGCCTCTCCAATAAAACATGATCTCGTAAGTGGTAAATTCGGGGCAAAGCCTCTGAAGAATCTTCACTGCTGTGATCACTACCACTCAAAACGCTGGTCCTCGAATCGTCCTTCAACTCAAGTTCGCTGCTGATTTTCCTTTCGTAATTTGAGTAAGACTCAATTGCATCCACGTCCAGTTTGTTCCGTAATTCGATGTCTTTCATCAGTCGTATTCGTTCAATTTTCTCAAGGCGCGTGTAATTTTCAATTATCGTCTGTTGTCGCACGTCTTCCTCTATCCGTTTGTTCAAGACTCCATAGTTTCTGATGATATAATTCAACAACCATTCGTACCCTTTCTTTATGCCCGGATCGATTTTAGCATTTGATGCTTCAGTTGCGGTGCAGCTTTCAACCAAAGTGGGGCACTTGTATAGATTTACTATTGATTCTAAATCCAGTTTTTCTATTATATCTACTTCATCTAAGGCATAGCTACTGTCTTGTTTGTTGGCTAGAACCAGCACTGGCTTTCCAGAAATTTTTTCATGCTTCAGGAGCTCTTGTAGGACTTCCTTGGCTTCATCGAGCCGTGGAACATCACTCGAATCAACCACGAAAATCACGCCATACGCCTTTGAAACAAGAACCATCAGAAATTGCTTTGGTATATACTACAACGGTACTCACATCAACAAAGTACTTGTGCCAAATCCCTCGTATACTGGCTCCTCCGCCCAAGTCATATATCTTCACGATGAACTTCAAATAATTCAAATTCACCACTGAAAAGCCTATCGTAGGGACCACTGAATCGACCGCTTCACCAGCAAGACCCTTGGCAGCGACTGTTTTCCCAGCATTGTCCAATCCGACCAGCAATAACACTATTTTCCTGCAAACAGAAATCTATGTAGAACACTCAGATTTGACTTTCTCCACTGATGTCACATTTAAAAAATTCAACTAAAAAACCGTACTTTTATCGACTTACTTCCTAATTTTCTTTTTACCACAACATGTATTACCCATATCTATTTAAACTCATGGTTAAAATTTATGGCTGTTTGAATTATAGATTTGACATTTCGCCTGCCATTTGTAAACAATGGAAATTTTGGTGGTACCAACACTACCAACCGAAATTGCAGAAACCACTAAAACAGATTACATTAAACCGCATTTAGAAGTTCGCAACAGCACTTGGAGGGCTGACTTATCTAGAACAGTTACACGTAATTATGCGGGCCGACATCAACTTATCATTATAGGGGATTCCTTTATCCGTATTCTTTGGATTCCTACTGGTTTTATCTATCGAATGAGGTGATGTCATCAACGTCAAAACAAACACGTGTTGTTGACACCTCCGTCACTATGACACATGCCACTTTTCAAAATATCAAACAAATTTTTGGCTTGATTTGATTACCGCAAAGAAATGGACATCGTAAGTTGTAACTAATTACAAAATGCATTAAAACAATCATCTCTTCCTGCAGAGTGTTATTGTTCCAATTCACAACGGGTCATCTTGGATTGAGGCCTGTTTTGAGAGTATCCTTCAACAGAACTTGGGTTCTTTGAAAGTAGAGGTATGTGTTTGCAATGATGCTTCCACCGACGATACGGCTCAGAAATTGGATATTTGGAACAAAACCTTTCAAGATCACAACATTTGTTTGAAAGTTTTCACTAATGATACAGGACAACCAGGAGGAGGTAGGGTATTGTCCGTTCACCTTTTATTTGCAACAGAGCAGGTAAATACATATAGGTACTTACCAGAACCAGACATATTTCTGAATTGCGCAGATAGAAACACAGCAAATATGCTAAAAAAAAAGTAAGTAGAGTTGTGCAGTAAAAATGTGTTTTGCAGTCAAAAGATTGTCAAGATATCGACACAAAACTCTGATACCTAGCCTCGGAACAAAAGTTATAACTGATAAGGAACTCGAGCCACTATTCATTTCAATTAATTCAAGCATTTCAACAGTAACAAAAATAATAAGAAAACCCAGCGAAGCACTCCGCAAATGCATCAACGGTCTCCTGTGGTTCAGAGATTCGCCTATCATGGGTTAAAAACTCACTATAGGATAGGATACTGCGTATTGCTCCTCTTTGCCTCATATAAATTTGAAGAGTTCGCCACGGTCGAATACTTTACATGAAACTGTGTAAAGGTCATTACTCCTCATTTTTTTTAGAAGAAATGTTCTAGAGATGTGATTATTGAAATATAGCCATATTATTGAACAAGAAAATTTATGATTCACATCAAAATGGAACTCCTTAAAAATTTTTTTTTGTAGTTTTGAAACGATTCTCACCTTACTAGAGCTTTTTTCATATTGGTTCCGTGTTTGCCTAAAAAATTGGAAAACCGTCAATTTTCTCGTTCAACGGCTAGGACTTAGTTTCCGAATCACATCACTAGAAAATTTCTTCTGAAACATTATTAGATTCTCAAATATATCGTGAACGGAAACTTCGTCTATCGAGGTTGAATAGAAGCACCTTTTTTTTGTAGAAAACTCCAATATTTTATAATTTTCTGTTGAATTTGGATAGGGTTTTTTCATCCCCCACCTCAGCCTGATCCACCCGTCGTAAATTATTTTGAAATTAATCTTACCCTTACCTCATTTTGTTGGGCATAAGAAGGTTAGTAGATGTGTCCAGTTTGATTGATTTCCCTTGAACGGTTTCGGAGATATTAAATAAAAACCATCTTCACGGTCCCATCTTTAGGGGGCCTGTAGCGCATGTAGCTCCATTTAGAAGCGTTTCCGGACCCATGTTCATGAGAACTTTTTTCTTGTTTTCATGAGAGGAAGCTGCCCTGGAAGTCCTGGAACGTTGTCGGTAAATTTTCGAGGCACCTGTATGTTGTAATGTTCTGAATAAAGAGGGCTAGGAGAACCTATCATTAAAGTTTGCTTGATTAAAACTGAAACACCCTGTATGCTCGTTGAATAATTTCTGTAGGTAGGTACAATTATTTTATGAAGGTGAATAATTATATTCATGGGAATATTCATGTTCATGTGGCAAATAAAACGTGAAAGAATAATAAGCCTGAATTTCAAAATAAACTGTATGGCAGCAGTCACACTGGAGCCACTACCACCCACCACCACCTACTACCACCACCAGACAAAATAATCGGCTATGGTCTCACTGAGCCACTGCTGACCATCGTTTCCTCTCTTGTTTGCCCCTCCTGAATTTGACATATTAATTGTCACTTCCCATATTACCAACCTTATAGCGCTCCGCTCATGACACTAGTGCTGTGCAGCTGTTTGTGCGAATATCACACAGCTGGTACACACCTAGAGAGAAGGGCCTATGGAAGAAGTATTGAAGGGAGAGTAGATATATACATCGGTTTGTGCACACACCAGTCCACGGCAACGAAACTCAATAATTATCATGTAGCCACTATACAGAACGAACAATCCCTAGACAAGAAATGTAACTAGTTTGGCGCAATGCGCATTGAACCACCGACCACCACGTTGGAAATTTCAAACAAGTGGTCGTCGGTGAACACAAGGGGTGGTTGCAACGTGACCAGCGCCATCACATTCAGCCAGATTCTATAAGGGAATGGTTATGGTTATCACCGTCTTTACTATCAAATTGCTATGGCGACAGCCAATAGGAACGCCCGTTGCCCTAGCAATTTCATCTTAAGCACGGTGATCAATACATATAACCATTCCATTATAGAATCAGGCCGATTGTGTGCGTTTGATTTTTGGTTGATGGTAGTGGGTGGCTCCAGTGTGACTGCTGCCTTATTGAACTGAGACTTTTAATTTCAGTGGGATATTCTAAGAATAAAGCTGTCAGTATTAGCACCGGCGTTTACCTATGCTTCCAAGATATCGTAAGGAATTAATCACCTTAATTTATTATTACACTTTGGGATTACAATAACCACTAATAAAATATTTTTTGAAGGATGATGTAATGTTGCCCAATCGAATTATGAAACAGCACCAACAAGCCATAAAACTACCAAATAATGTGGTAATCAAAAGAAAAAGATATGGATAGAAATGAATTGTAAAGTGAAATCCAATGATTGCAGATTATAGGGAGTAAATTCAAGAGATTTCCAGAAAACTCAACAAAAAGATACACGAAATGGGCGAATTCTTTGACACCCTTTCAGCTCAAAATCCAAATTTATACTTCACACGGTCCTACGGTCATCATGCCGACATGGTTTTGCCAAAAATCAGTATTTGAAAAGTAGGTAAACTTCTCTAAAACATGAACTGAGCAGTATTTCTAATAAACAGTTACTTATACATGTTCAGAATTGGAGGATTTTCTGAAGAAGGCAGGGGAACGCCGGAAGACCTGATATTCTTCTATAAACACTTAGATTGTGGCGGGGAAATATTCAGGGTCGATGAATGCTTGTTGGTCTACACCTACCACTTGAATGCGGCCACTTTTTCCGTGCAAGAAACTACGATTTGGAATTTGAGGGTGAACAGACTGGAACAGAAAGTGCTGGAAAACTGGGAAAGCTTCACGATATGGAATGCCGGGAAACAAGGAAGAAAATTCTACAATTCGTTGTGCAATCATAACCGGAAAAAAGTTCGAGCTCTTTGCGATGTAGATCCAAAGAAGATTGGGAAAAAGTACGTTCCATATGACCCGGCCACAAGGAAAGGGGGCATGTCGTTAGATATAATCCATTTCAGGACAGCCAAACCGCCTTTTGTGATTTGCGTGAAAATGGTAAGTTTCGATATTTTGAAAAAATCGGTACCTACCTAATGGTTCAGTGGTTGAGCGACAAAGAAATGCTCAAATATGGTTTTTGATCTTTCCAGAGTTGATTATGACCAAACTAAGTACACTAACAGATGACAACTTAACGGCAGAGCTCGCAAAAAATCTTTTTTGAAAAACAAGTTTTTTCTGGGAAATGTAGCCATCAGTCACATCTTTAAAAATCTGCTTATTTGGTTCAATGAAACGCTTCCAATGATCATTTCAGTACCAGGGGGCAGCATGGGACTCGAGATGGGACTTGTGTTCTCTGTCCTCATTCATCAATATTAGAAAGTTACTGTCCCAGGCTAGATGGACATTGGATGGACCGAGGGATGAACTCTTCCTTTTCGGAGCAAATATCGCATTCACGCAAAAGGTATGATCAAAAACTTTCCTCCTCTAGGCAGGCTGTGGTCTGATCATTAGCAGGCAAACGAGGCTGATTTTGGCCAGGCCACAGCCTGTCTAGAGGAGGAAAGTTTTTGATCATACGGTAGAACCATTGTGTAGAACGAAGAAACGAATGAAGTCTCTTAGGTATACTTACTTTCTGACCCACACATTTAAAATCGTATACATACCTCCACGGTAACTGCGTTATTCCAGCTGCGGACATGGCTGGCGGGATGCTCCGCTATGCGTTCCGCCAGCTATCATTGCCCTTAGCAGCAATAACTCATTTTCCATGTCGACATGTGATATACTACTTATTGATTATTCTAACAATTTCTAATAAAATGATCAAAAACGAGAAGGACTACATTATTCCATGCTTTTCTTCAGAACGATTGAATTTTCTCTGTGCTAAGCAGCTCAACGTTCAAAAGTCCATGTTTCAGCACTTCTTGTTGCTTTATACATATTTCCAATAAAAATTGTATCCCTTTAATCGTGACGTCATTGGATGCGCGTTACTAAAAATACTGAATAGAACACGCATTGCAAACTATGGATCGTCTGTTTTAATTGGAAACGTGTATTTTTGAATTGCAGGTACATTTTTCGCATATAAATACTTGAAGCCGTGTCTGAATAATTTGAGGTTGGATTTTTAGGACCTGACGAATGGAGATTTTGAAGGAAACCTAAAAACATTGCAACTAACTGAAAACAAAGATTACGTTTTATTCAGTTGATTAACAAAAAAAAAATGTTGAAAAGTTTAAAGAATCCTAGGTTCAAGCAGTTCACTCCAACTGAAAACTCTCGTCTTGTTGCTCGCTTCTTCAGGAACTTCATCGGGAATTTCAATGGAAAATTTACCGCCCAGTGGTTGATTACACTGATCCAAGCCATCTAAAGAAATATAAAATTAAAAATAATGAAGAAGTGTTTTTTTTTTATACCTTCTATGTTCAAATTGACCATTCCAGTTTCATTCTGGAAATCCAAAACTGTTCCAGTGATCAAAGAAGATAGTTCGGGGCAGTAATTTTCCGTGAGACGTAAAATTTTAAAACTCAATTTATCTCCAACAATAAGGTTTCTGTCGGTGGTTGGAGCTTGAGGAACATTTGCCTCTTCACTGATTACGTCTTGAGAAGTTTCTACAGTTTCCACTTGTGTCAGGTTGTGTTGTCCGCGAACCGCGTCAATTTTTGCGTCTTCTTTTGTCTGAGAGTTTCCATTGCGCTGTTTGTTGTAGTTGTGTTCGCGTGACCTGATTTCCTGGTTGATCTGACCGGTTTCAATCGAGTGTTCGTTTCTAGTATCATTTTCCATTTTATCATCAAATTTTAAATGTAACTTCGGTACAACAAAATTATCTCTGCCGAGGACATCTTTCGCGATGAAATTTCCTGATGCAAGTCCTGAATTCGCATTGGTATTTAACTGTGGTGTCGGTCTTTTACGTTTACGAATCCGTTTTCGCTTCGGTTTATTTTCACCAACAGTCGAATCAGAATTCAAGGACTGATCCATGGATTCAGCACATTCTTCGACATTGCCGATTCCGCTGCCATTACTAATATTTGATATATTCTTTTTAGGATTCACGGACTCCAACGATTTACTGGTACCTAGTTGCGCTGGTTCTGATTCTTGCTTTTGGCAAGTTTTCTGTTTCTCTTCAGATTTTCCATTGCGTAAAATTATCGTTTCGATAATATTCACTCTTCTTGTTGGCTCTTCATTTGGAATTTGAATATGCTTGCGGAAGCTTACTTGACTAGGCTTCGTACTATGTTCAGGTGGTACAGGTTCCCACAGTTTCTGTTTCTTTTTCATCTCGTTTTTTTTCACTGTAGATTGTTGCTGTTTTTCTTCATCTGAATCATCACTATCTGAATCTGCCTCACCATCCTCTGAATCTGTTTTCTCTTTTACTCTTCTTATGCTTATAACCTTCAGAGGGTTTTTTTCATTCTCTTTCACTTCAGTAATATTTTCACCATACGGTGTATTAAACCCAATTTTCGGTTCAGCTGGAATTTGAATATGCTTGCGGAAGCTCACTTCACTTGGTTTCGTACTACGTTCAGGTTCCCATAGTTTTTCCTTCTTCTTCATCTCGCCGTTTTTCACTGTAGACTGTTGCTGTTTTTCTTCATCTGGATCACTCTCTGAATCTGTCTCACCATTCTCTGAATCTGTCTCACCATTCTCTGAATCTGTCTTTTCTTTTACTTTTCTTATCCTTATAATCTTGGGAGGGACTTTTCCGTTCTCCTTCACTTCAGCAATATTTTCCTCATACGGTGTATTCAACCCAATTTTCGAGTCCACTACTTTTTTTACTCTTACAATCTTGAAAGGGACTTTTTCATTCTCCTTCACTTCAGTAATATTCTCCTGATACGGTGTATTCAACCTAATTTTAGGTTCAGCTATCTTTGTTTCTCTTTTCTGCCATTTAGTTTTTGGGTTATCATCTGGTTCATCTGTTTGAGCTCTCTTCACTACAATTCCCCTTCCTTCGTTATTGTTTCCCATCAAGTAGGTTTGTGTGGTTACTTCTTCTTGTTTGTTTCCGCTTACTTTTCGAATTTCGACCAAACGATCGTTACATACAGCTAACTGTGCCTCCTCAGCATTTTTTGAAAATTTATATTTACGCATCACTCTGAAAAATTGAAAAAACATTCAAAAGTTTTGAAAGCAGTTTTAGTTCCTTACTACATACAGGGTCGGGTCACACGGCGTTTCAGAAATATGTAGTTAGGTGAAAATTTTCCAAGGTTTCTGATAAAAATTTGACACCATCCGATATCTTGAAAATTTGATAAAAAATGGCCGACTAAAGTAGATTTTATAATAGGTCGTATGCACTTGGCGTCATACACGACCAAATATAGCATGCCCTGGCAGGTTTAGGCTCTGAACGCGTGGTATATGGTATAAGAAAAAAACTAGTTTTTTCAAGCCGACTTGTTCAGACTTACTTTTTTTTAAACTATAAATATATTGAATATAGAATACATGGTATACGTATATCAGACTTGTTTTCATCCAAATTTACACATCGGATTTGAATTCAGGAGATTGAATTCAGTCGGAAACGATACCAAATTTGTAATCGGTCCTAGATAGGCATATGGACAAGAAAAAAACAGAACCACTTAGCAGAACCCCTTAAAAACTTTTTTTAATTCGTTTATTCAATGTCGGCCTATTTCCGCAACGAGGCCTAACACCGACGCCGGTGAATGCTTTCGTTCACTATACAGGAAATTTTGCCGAACCCCTGTGTGTTCCAACACAGGGTAGAAATTTTTAACGACCACCATCGCATGGGGTCGGCCCCATCGTTCGTATTTTACGTGATATGCGACACACGTCTTGCATTTAGCAAGCATTCCAACTAAATCAAAGAACTTGTTTTGGGGACGGAAATCCGTGTGCCCACAGTGGGATTGGAACCCACGACCCCTGGAGTGATAGTTGAACGCGCTGATCACCACACCACAAGCTCTTCTCCCTAAAAAACATTGCCTCCAACAGATAAGGTTAGTTTAGTAGCTTGGCGGTTAGTTGAGTAGCTATGTTAGATCTTGCCGGTTCAATAAATTTTTGTGCAAATAATTTTGGAACAAAGTTATGTGCTATAAAGACATGTTTTATATTATTAATGTAATTATTATTGTTATCATTGACGGATTTCATCTCGGATATCATCCATGTTTCATCCTCTCTATTTTAAATTGCAATTTTTACCTCCATTATCCCCCTCCCAATAACTTAGAACCCTCGAGTAAAAGTTTTGGGTTTGTAGTAAATCACTCAATTTTGGACATAACCGATTTTCAGAAAGTCTATTTTTTTTTAGGTTCGGGCGATTTTCTCACTGTCTTTCCTGTAAAATAAAAGAATAAATAATCGCCTGGAATTATTTGCGGGGAGACCCAAAAGAAGTTGTTCGGCACCTAATTACCACTTTGAATAAATGAATAAATATTTCATTTTCACTCATTTAACAAAAACAAATTGTGTGAGTAAAGGTCAAGTGACTTAAGTGTGAGTAAATACCGAGGTGAATACACAACCCTGCTTCAGGTGTTCAACCAGCGTTCAACTCTACTGTGATTAGTTGGCTGAGAGATTTTGTTTGAGGTTTCCAAATCTGAAACATAGGAAATCCTGGGAAAGCCCCAAAACTTTGCGGTTGCCTGCGTTGGCGATAGTTGGCACAATAATTATTCACGACTAGAAACGATGTGGTCTAGGCCACTTTTGAAACACATTTTTTGTGTTTTCCGCTTCAGACGGGACATTTTTTGCGGGCCGTGATGTCTGACGTTTTTCTCTATTTTAATGGAAAATTGCGCAATTTTACGACTTATTTTCAATTTTAGTCAATGAGCAAATTAAACAAATAAGTCAAAGCAGTCTTTGACATTTGTGAGGAAAATTTTCAAGATTTCAAGCTCTTGACGCCAGATTAATTTTTCAATGCCCCACTCTAAAAAATGTGAGCCCTTCACCCAAAAAAGGCCCTATAGAACCATCAACTACTCTTTCGCCTATTCCGGCCAAAAAAGACACTCCAACTCCTGAAGAACTATTGGCAAAACAAGGATCTCCGCAGCGGTCTGTCATGGACAGAAAGATTTACGTGTAAAAAATTTACTAAACCAAATCCCAAAAACCCAACCGCTCAAAATTGCATAGTGGACCGAAATTGATATAAGTACCTTCAATTTGCAATTTGCTTTCGTCTTTGGGTTTGACAGGACGAGTTTCTGTCGGACCTGCCTGGCCGCCCTCAACATGACTGAAATTGCAGGCGGCCGTTTGGTTTGGTGTCTACTACACGTCTCTACGCCCCCCCCCCCCTCCAATCGCATTTTCACGTATGACAAGGTCAATTTTCCAAGATTCCAATATTTTGATATGCAACGTGTATGCAACATAACCGAGAACATAACTTTATTTTGGGACAAGACAGTTTCACACCAGGTAAAAAGGCGGAAAGCCATGGTGTGGTGTAAACGTAGCCACTTGGTCCTTGTCCGTGATCGTTTACACCACGTGGACTAAATTTATTTGGGTCGAATTTAGTGCTCAGGTCGCGGACCACGGTGTAAACGTAGACATGGTATCTTACCTACTTGAAAACTCACCTTATCACATCCCCTTCCTTTATGATTCTCGCATCTTCAGATGGTGGTAGATATTCGTTGTCACCACAGTACAAGTAATCTACTTCAATATTGAAAGTATTTTGGATGTGTTCTGCAACGTCTCCGATACATCTTAAACCATCCCGTAAAAATATTCTAGCGAAGGACTTGTGATGAGTGAAAAAATTGGACAAATCCAGCTTAACCATCATTTTGCACGAATTTCTTGTAGTAACAAACTTGTTATCATTTGTTTTATGTGCTCTCGATTACGGGTACCCCGGCTTTGCGTTTTAGAAGAACACACAACATAAACTCAAGACTAACCTAACCTAACTTGAATAGCTGTCACCAGTCTGTCACTACTCACTATGACCAACAAAGCTATGACAGCAAAAATCACTCAAACTCAGTGGCTCTCAACATTTAAGGGTTCATATCAACGATTTTAGGAGTGCTATTTTTTTTTCAACGATTATGATTTTCGAGTGAAAGGAAAACACATTCAAAACATGAGTAATTTGTTACTTTTTTTCAAAGCAAAGCATCAAATTTTATTGATGTGTGAAAGTAAAATCACTTAAATTGTGGATTTCCAAATGTTGATGTTCGCTGGTATGTTGTGACGTTTCGAATTTTGAACGTCAGCTGCGAGCTGCGTCAGCTGTTTGCAGGTTAGGTTCTAGTGAATTCTATGGTTTTCGAAAGTAGTTTGTCACTCGTTCAGCAAAAGCCGAAGAAAATTCAAGTGAAGTTTATCCATTTCCAGTAACAGTAACATGCAAGTGCATCGGAGTTCGTAACATTCAGAACGCACAACCAAATCTTGAAGACATGTCCGACTTCAATCCATTTGCAGCCCTAATCGACGAAAAACGAGAGGACGAAGGCTCGTCCAGCCACGGACCTCACAAACAACCTCAAGAAAACGCAAGCACGCTCAGCGTAGAGCCCCTCAATGCAGCACTGGAGGAAATCTTTGGTTTCACATTAGACCCAAACCGTAGCCGTTTGAAACGTTTGGTCCATTTGGACGAAGTTTCCAAGAGTTTCAAAAGGAAAGATCTGGACCTGCAGATCTTACAGCATGCGTTTTTCGATCGCTTGTTTATGTGCAGTGATGACAACTTGGTGTTGAAAGAGGCCAGGAAAAGGTGTTCTAAGCAGTACACCGAAAGCAAAGTCCTGGTGTACTTGCACAGTTGCTACTCAAATTTAGAAAGCCATGCTGACCTAAGCCGAGAAGAAAAAAGCAAAGTGAAGGGTTTAATCATGCAGAATGCAGCTACGGCTTTCATCCAATCAGAGATTTATTATGGACAAGACTTGGATGCACAGCTGATTGATTTGTTGAAAGAATACAGTTGCAATGGCTTTTTCAAAGACATCTGCAAAGGTATACTAGAGAACGAAGATGGCGGTGAGAAATATTTGAAAGATAAATTGATACAAGTTCTCCTGTTGGCGACTAGCGAAATTGAAAAGTCCAACATCATAAACTTCAACTATTCATTTTTCAATGTATTCAAAGTTTTTACGACTGAAGAATATCTGGCGAGCATATTCCTTGACGCTAAGCCGAAGAAGTTCTCAGTGGGTGCTGATTTTAATGGCACTCCTCTGGGAGCACTTCTCAATATCTCCATTCTGCCCAAAACGCCTAATGGTCTATACGAGCACTTCCAAGATCCAACAGATCAAGTATGTTCTTTTATTTGACATTTTAGGTGCACCATTAGGATTTTGTTTGCCAATCTCTGGCTACGCTAGGTCTACCCTTTATACCCTGTAGTCAGAAGTGCCATAAATAATTGCCAGGGAGTTGGAATACAAATTAAGTAGGGATGTCCTGAGACCTGATGTGACTGATGAAGTGAATTACGAAAATGGAACCATGTTTTTGAGAACCATAAAAAAAGTCGGTTGTATCACCCCAAAACTTCCCTGATGACGAGTAGCAAGAAACAGATGGAAATTTTATTACGAGACGTCCCTTCGGGTGGGAAGCTAGAATTTGAGAGACAGATTGAAGAATTGAGATATTTTCTCTAATAAGGGCTTCATTTTGAGCTCCATCATTTGAATCCGGTCTAGATTTAAGCCAGGCCGGTTACTCATTTTAAAAAGAAAAACTCTTGGAAAACTTGTAGAATTTTAAGAAAAAATGCCTGAAAACGTTCAAGAATCACTTACCCTTTGTTGTTTGGAAAAAGTGGGTATAAATCTGTTCACAAGCTACAAAATTAGAAATTAGAGTTTTTCACAAGGAACTAATGGTGCGATTCTCTAAAAAATTACATTCCATAAAGACTCTGTTACGTTGTTATTACCTAGGCAACAGCCAATGGCTGACACGAATTGTTACATAACAGAGCGTTTATGGAATGTTATTTTTTACAGAATAGCACCATTAATTATGTACAAAGAAAGCGAATGAGGCAGTCAGACGCATTGGTACATGCATGAAGGTGAACTATCTGAAACTGGCACCACAAAAAAATTGAAAATAATTTGCAGGAAATTGAAAATTTTGAAATTTTGAATTTTCCGGGAAAACCCGAGGGAAAATCTCAAAAATCTTTTTCCAAATCACCTTATTGTGAAGATCGTCAATTACGGCTTTACTTGAAGCTCCATCATTTAACCAGTTTCGATAACCTAAGCCTGTTTTACATTTTCAACAGGGAAATTTCCGGGAAATTGAAAAGAAAATTGTTGGAAAATCACAAGCCAGTTACCTATTGTTTAAAAAACAAATAAAATTGTTTAAAATTGTTAAACCTCTTGTTTAAAATTGGCGAAAATCTGTTCACGGGATAAAAAAGTTGAAAAATTTGCAGTTTTTCCTGAGAGGAAAACTCGAAAACCATGAGTCTGATTTCGAAAATTTCTCCTCCAAAAATCAATTCAATCCTTTTTCCAACTGTCATTTCCAGCATGTCTGCACCTAAAATGAATAGGTATTTCGTGGGCCTCACCGCATGTCGAAGTTTGCATTACAGTTTTTTCAAATTCACGAAGTGTGCACATTTCTTTTTGAAAAAATTACCGTCGGAAAACCGGAACCGTGTCGGTTTTGAAAATAGGTCTACACGATGCCAAATCTAATCAACGATCTAAAAAAGTCAATCTCCGAGCAGGAATGAATTTTTGAGTGGAGTCCTGTGCCAAAATACGGACGAGAGACCCTCTCAGGTGGCAACGGCTTGAAGAAATGTTGAAAATTCTTAACGCCCGACTGGAAAATAGTGGAAAATTGCAACTGCAGACTTAATTTGACTCTTTTGTTGTGCTGCTTCTTGCCAAATTTGGTTTCAATCCATCGAATAGATTTTGAATAATTAAATGGTAAAGTTTTGAACGTTGACATTTTTTATTATTTGACAGATGACAGATAGGGCAATACTTTAACTGTTCTGAATACAGTTTTTTATCGTCTTTCAAACGGCATATCGCAAATCAAGTTCTGTGAGATATAGCTTCTGTCATTTTTTTATAGTGACACTTCCGTTTGACAGGTGACAGCCAAAAACTAATGGGCTCATTCGACGATGAAACCATGTCTGTGTACCAAGTTTTAAGTCGATCGGATAGACGTTGCGGCTGTTATCGTGGAAGGTTACAGACACATATACGCACATACACACATACAAACATACACACATACAGGCAGAGATCATTCTGGAAATGGTCTTAATCGTCATGGGGACCTCAAAACGAATATATCCGTCGAAATCTCGAAAACAATTTTTAGCGCGTTCACAATACTTTCCCTCCTCGTTGGGTCGTGGGTCAGTGAAGTAAAACAATATTTTTGGAAAATGTGATAATAAAGTTTATAATTATACAGGGTGTCTCAAAAGTATCGCATTCCGAGTCCAGAGCGGTATATAGAATCCACCCAAGAACATGAGAAAAATATTGAAAAAAATTATTGACGTTTATTCTCAAAGATATGGGGAGTCAAAGGTTAAGACTTTGCCCCTCACCATTTTCTCTATTTAAAATGATTTTTGATACTGTTTGTGATAGACTAAATCGATTTCGATCACCAACCTCACTCAAAAAATTGCTTTCCCCCTACGTCTCACGGGCACGGCTTCATTTTGTCTAGGATATACGCGGTCTTCCTACCAATAATTATTCCACCTCCCTGCATTTAACCGATCTGGTTTCTTGCCATTCACAAAATCCCAATGGTGGTCTTGAAGTTTCAATCGCCTCCGTTTGTAACAATTTTTTTTTCCAGGCGAACATTTCAAATGCGGAGGGAATTCTTTGGGGGAACGTCAACAAGTTGACGCAGCAAACGTACGCTTTGGTTCTCAGTTTGTTGACTTGCAGTTCGCAGATCAAGAACAAAACTTTGGAATGGATCGGGCAATGCCTGAAGGCGAACAGCGATCGCAGGAAGCTGTGGAACTCGCAGCTATCGAACAACATCCTGAATCCTGCAAATTACACGAGCGTTTCGGACGGGTTCATGATCAATTTCGTGAACGTCATGCTGAGGTTGTGTAAACCCTTCTGTTCCAATTTCAAAGATAAAAAGATTCTGAAAGTGGATCCCACCTATTGCGGCGTCCCTGTAAGTCTTTTCAGGTTTTAAAATGGTGTTTTCTAATGCAGTTTGGTTTGTAGAATGAAGAACGCGCAGAAAAAGAAATCCATTTGCCGGATATGTCTACTGAAACTTGTCTGATATCCAAGGAGGATGATGAGAAGTTGCAAGTTGCTGATAAGTACAATTTTGTAACTGAATGTTACTACTTGACTAGTCGAGCTGTGGACTTGGGCTTCCAAGTAACCGCAGATAAACTAGTTCGTCTAAACCATGTATGTTTATTGTTCATAGGGAATAATCCTGAACGATTAAAAGTTACGTCATCAGTTTTGACTGCTACTTCATAGTCATTTTTAACATAATACCGGGTGTCTGCGCGAAAAGTTTTTCCTACTAGGATAAAAGATTTGCATAGTGGGATACAATATCCTGTATAGTGTTTGCAGAAAAGACAAGATCTTCGTCATGGCTCCGCCAACTTTCAGTCACCCCACTTATACCAGCCATCAAAATATCGCATATTTGCGAATGATTCGCACATGGGAAATGGTGCTTGCGGGTTACGGCTAGTGTTATATTGTTCGGTTGACCGCCCTTCGGTTAAATTTCAACCGGAGGTTGACGGATATCTGAGCCAATGACAGTGCTCAAATTTGCTCTCAATAGGAGGTTGAAATTTGGCTGGTGTTTGAAATCAGTTATAATAGTGGGGCTTAGTGTAGAAGTTTGGAACTGTACATTACATGCCTGAGACCGAGAACACAACGAAAACCGTGTCTTGTCGCGCCGAAACCGGCAACCAACAACCTATTTTCATTACGTTCTCGGTCTCACGCATGAAATGTATAGGTCCAAACTTCTACAGTAACGTTAACGTTGCTGTTACGGTTAAGATCTATGTAAATGGCACATACCTAAGGGTCAAACTCCCTGTTGGTCTAGGTACTAAAGGCGGAAATAAAAAGGATGGAGATTTGCGTCCAGATAGCCTGCAAAGTATGATGACGATGATGGTGTAACTTCATTAATCATTTTGAAATCGTGAATAACTTGAATGAATGATTGTATGTTGAAATATGTCAACAGGAAGTCGGACGTATGGAACGGGTCTATGTGGACGCTATGTCGCAATCGAATGGAAATGCCGAAATCGTTGATATGTTGAAAAAGAAAATGACTGAAGAACTAACCAAGTACGTGTCAGTCAGAGTGGCCTGTAAATGTTATGTCAGATTGACATGCATGACCTTCCCACTCCATTTTATATGACGAAAATCATCACCTCCTGAAACAAATGAATCCAATAGGGCAATGAAAGTATTACACACCGATTTTTCTTTAATTTTAAAATTTAAAACAACTTCAAAAACTTATCTCTCTTTTCGAACTTCGAAAATGAAAATTGAAAATTCGTATCACAGTAAATAACTGTCGTTGATGCTATGATAATGTCGCTACGCTGTCATCCTTGCTGGGTTCATTTATTTCACGTGGTCAATTTTTGCTTTAGGCTGCCTGATTTCTGCGTGATTCGAGTGGGCTGTGTTTCTAGTCGCCATCGGGTCGATTACGGCCTGAATCGAATCAGGTAAAAATAGACGGCCCATATCAATAATTCGTATTTCATTTTCAGGTATTTGTCCTTGAAAGCCCAATTAACAGATCCGATCTTGCTGAATCTTATGTTCGATTTTGTGACGGCTTCTTCGTTTTGGTTGTGTCAAGTAGCCGTTCATAATGGACAAGGCCCAACGTTTGCTCCCCTAGAAGAGATTCCAGTAATATTTCCATTACCTAGTCAAATTCCAAACACCTTGAAGTGAGTACAAGTGCTACAGTCATAGGGGGCTGAATTTGAAGTCCTTATGTGATCCAATGGTGATTGGTCCCCGAGGATTGGTCCATTCTTTTTCGTTATGGTTACTGTTTCGTGACTCCGTAAATCAGGCATAAGTATAACGTGTTTTTTTCAAGACAAAGCTCTCTAGTGCGATTGGCGTAGGGCATAGTCATTTAGCCTAATGATAGTACATATCCATACCTTACTTCTAAGAAGTGTGACACGGTGGCTCCACTTGCAGACGCCGTATATGGGGGTTCGATAATGAAAAATTTCAACTCGTGAACTAAATAAGTTGCAGTTATGAAAATTACCATGTAGATTCACAATTTAATGCTAATGAAGATATTCGGGTGAAATTCGGCAGGTTCACAAAGAGTATGTACTACCATCACCCATCACCGATTGATTTTCCACTTATCCAATAATGGGCGAATTCAAGATGGCGGACGTGAGAAAAAGAAAAGTTGGCTGTCATATTTTCGAAGATAGTGGGCTGAGACGGTGGCAACACAAAACATCCAATTTTTGACTTCACTCTTTATGGAACTACCGAATTTGACCAGTATACCTTGAAAAATCGCTGAATTAGTGAAAAATGTCAATTTCCATGAAACTGACCACTAATCTCAGGATTTTTCAGAAAGGGCTGAAGAAACTGAACGGGATTTATTTAATCTTAAAAAGCATTGAATTTTAAATCTACATGGTGAACTTCTAGTCGGAGAGCTGGTGACAAAAAAAAGTGCAACAGTTTTCTAAATGCTGAAACTCTGGAATATGTTAGATTACTCAATTACAACAATTGCAACTAAACTTCATACCAAGTCAAAACAACTCTAAGGATGGATCATTTCTTAATATGCAGGTGATTCATAATTCGCGGACACGGAATACAGAGCAGTTTGGTGGAAATGATGCTACAAAAATGCCAGGAAAATGTTGAAAAAAATTTACCATTTCATTTTTGAAGATATAGTAGGGGGGGGGGGGGGGTGAGTGAGGGAACTTGAACACCCTCTTCTTTTTTGGAAATATAGGGGGGGGGGGGTAAAGTGAGGGGACTTGAGCCCCCTCTTCTTTTTACCCCAGATGTCTGCCTCACTTGAGCACCCACACCTCCAAGACCTTTTTTTTCTACATTTTTCTAGCACTTCAGAAGTATTTCCGTAAACTGCCCCGGACTCCGTTCGCGAATTATGAATCGCTCCTGTATACAGATGTGATGGGGATTTCAACTCTCAAAATGACATTGAACTGGAGTCAAACAGTTTTTTTTTCAGGTACATTCCAGAATTTATTATTGAAAATATAGTTTCGTATTTGGTGTTTTTGCGCCGTTTCAATCCGAAGATTTTTGAAGAACAGGGGTACGAACACATGAAACCGGTGCTGACGTTCATTTTGATTTTCATGGGATCACCGGAACGAATGAAAAATCCCCATGTCCGCGCCAGACTGGCGGAAGCCCTGGAGGCGCTTTTACCCCATCACAGCGATGAACCGCCCGCTTTTAACGTTTTCGGTGGTTTTCAAAGGGAAATGCTGTTCACCGAGCATGAACATCGAAATGAAGTGAGTTTTTTTTTTAAATGAATTCCCCATAGTGTAATCATTAGAATACGAAGAATTTCTCTAATAGTTGTGGCACCTACTGTGTTTTGTTTTGTTATGAGTATACATATACGAGTATACGCCAGCCAGTCCAGCCACAAATTACAGGTCATCTGTCACTGTCATAAAGTTAGGATAGTGTTCCATAGTTGTCATTTACGACTGATACAGTTGCAGAGTTATCATGTGCCTGTCAGAGGTGTATTTTATGTTCGATTTCGTCTGTCTGCTGTTGGGTATTTCAGAAAACTTGATGTAAATTAAGCATTTACAAAATACAAGTATTTCAAGACTTTTTGATTCTGATTCTTGTCCATTTGGATTTCGTAATGAAGGATTTTCTCTTGGGGTAGATTTTTGGACACAAATAAGTAAAAACTCTAGGTATTTGCCGACGTTTCGATTTAATTAAAATCTTTTTCAAGACTCATAACCTATTTGAGCCTTGGAAAAGATTTTAATTGAATCGAAACGTGGGCAAATACCTAGACTTTTTACTTATTTGTGTCCAAAAATCTACCCCAAGAGAAAATCCTTCAATACTATTTCAAGACTCTTGTGCATTCGAGAGCACACGCGGCCCTTCTAGATAATTCGAACACAGTGTTAGAGTTGCGAAGCTCTAGTGCATTCAAGAACATACGCGTAGGCTCTCGCCCGTGGAACTAACATGGAGACTTCAACATGCGAGTAAGACACATCTGTCCATTTGCCGGCTTGCCAGCACACGGGAATTACACGCGTAAGGTGATCGACGTTTTGAGAGCGGTTGCGATCTTCATGCCGCGGTCAATGTAGAATTTGCTAGAGACTTGCTGGAAACTTCCAGAAAAACAGTCGGAGTTATATAAACACCGATGAATCGGCCGACAGTCGAGTCTTAAGTTCAGAGCGATAACAGCGAGTAGTAATTGGCGAAATACCTAAGCGCGAATAATTATTGACGTGTGCAGTAACAAACAGAGCGTGTTTTGAACTTTCGTTTCAATTATAAAAGAACTCGACACGAAATCCGTAACACTAGTCAAGAACTTCCCTGTTCAATGCCTGAAATAATGCAAAATTGCGCGCACAGGAAACAATTGTGACAGGCGAGGTAAATGAGGTGTCAGTTGGTGTCAGTCACAGAATATTTGCTATGGCAACCTGACGTCTATCCGACGCTTGCTAGATGTGGCTAGATTACATTTCGTGGGTCCAATCATGGACCTGTACTTGAACTGGACTTACTCGCATAATACCGCACATTGCTATGACTCAAGTAGAAGACCGACATGGTCGTTATAACTAGGGACTTTCACTTTCCACAGTTACTATTGACAGTCCTGTTAATCCTGCTACACTGGCCTTTATTCCCTTCAAATTAATTATAACTAAATAATGTCCTGGTTACGGTATACATGATGGAGGTCATAAGTCCTAAGGGAGTTATGAAATTCATAATTCCCTCTAGCTCATGCTATCGTCAGGATTGACAAATTAATTTGGAAAACTCCAATCTTTCTTAGCGGGAAACACTCTGTTCGGTATGGAATAAAACTATCTATGAATTAACGGAAATTATCAGATAACAATTACTTCGGACAACCTGCATCCTTCGGGCCCTAAAGGGCCCTCTCGGGGTGATCTGATGCCCTCGGTTATAATCAACAGTAATATCACAAGTGCTTAGATTTTCACGATAATTTTGGTCTGGCGATCGCGAGTGCTGATTGTAGCGATAAATGCCCGACTCCGTAGGAGGAGGGCATTTATCCAGGGACAATCAGCCCGAGGGGAACGCCTGGCCAAAATTATCTGGGAAAATCTCGAGCACGAGTGATATTTTGAAGATTATTACATAAAAGAAGTCCGAAGTGACAGCTGTCAGATTTTGTTGTTTACATGAATTTTATTCCGTTGCTATTGACAGTGGGATTTAGATAAGTGAATATTATCCTTGTAGGTCTAATAATCAAGGGCGTTGTATGTAATAATCATCGTTATACCTAATTCCCTTATACTTAATGCATGACATGACAGTGTAAAGTTAAGATTGGTGTCAAAATGACACTATTTCATTTGCTGCAGAGGCAGGGCGAGTAGCTATAGGCAGGGCTGTTTCCTCAGGTACGCTTGCAGCACTTAATACCAACATAATGTTCATAGGTTACGATAATTTGATTGAATATCTTAAAAACTGTGATTTTCAGTCATCTACTTTTAGCATTGAGTCCACAATTTAACCTCTTTTTAATAGCGAACGGATGAATCGCATTTGGCTGTTGAAAAAAATTAACATCAACTGGAGCGACTGGATTAACTGAACGACTAAATACTTTGACAGCAAAGCCAACTCCAAACGGACATTTTGTTAGTCATATAAATAGCACCTACCTTTCTACTTACTGTTACGAATTGGGATTCTCTTAAGACTTTAAAACTGACTGCCGTAGAAATCTGTTCATTTGTCCTATAACTTACACAGTGAAATTATGAATTACCACAATCGCCACACCTTATAATGTATAACACGCTCTAAAATCGTTGAGTTTGCACTGTTTTGCAGGCTGATTATCACCTTGAGTTTTGAGTGCTAACTGTTTTTAGTTTAACTATGTACTGTGTGTTAATAATGTAGCAAAATGCCAGGCGTCTTGAGTATCCTGGAATTTGCTGGAACATGTCACGGGTTGACGATTCAAAACACAATTTTTGATTAAGTGTGTGTGTAAAATTCAATTCTGGATACGAGAGAAAAACTCAGCAGAATCTTGCCTTTTCTGCATACAAATGAAAAAAAATCGTCCATGCATCTTCAATCCATAAACTCTTGAAAATCTAAAATCGTGACTTTCTAAAAAATAACGTATCTACCTATCATAATTTCCACTATTCTGATGTGTTCTCCAGTTCGTCGAAAAATTCAAAATCCACGGAAATTTGAAATATTGCTTATATTCATATTAATCCCTTAAAATACCAGGTGAAGCTTTCAGTATCAACTAAAAACTAATAACCTTACAGATTGTGACCAATTTACTAAAAGTCTTTGTCGGCATAGAAATGACCGGTCAGAGCGTCGAATTCGAACAGAAATTCAACTATCGCCGGCCCATGTACACCATCATGGACTATTTGTGGACCAAACCCGAATACAGAGACTGTTTCAAGTAAGTTTGCAAAAATCATCCGAGTCACCTGTGCGTTTTTTGACCGCTAGTGCATGTCAAAATGTAGTGAGGGCACTAAGCAGCCTATCCTTCAGTCGTGCGCTTTCACATTATATCATCGAACACCAGTCACGAACTAGCAATAAATTATTAATTGCAGGCGATTGGCAGAAGATGCTGAGAGCAACATGGAAGCCGTCACTCCGCCATTATTTTTACGTTTCGTCAATTTATTAATGAACGATGCAGTTTATTTATTAGACGAAGCTCTGGCCAACATGGCTAAGCTGAAGGAAATGCAATCTGCGAGAGAAAATGGAGAATGGGAAGCCCTTCCTCAGCAGGAGAGAAACCAAAATATGAACTACATGCATCACATTGGCATGATCGCGAAATTCGATAACATTTTAGGAAGAGATACCATAAAAACTTTGGAGAAATTGACCTCCGAAATTAATAGGGTTTTCACGCATTCTACCATGGTAGATCGGGTCGCTGCTATGCTCAATTATTTTTTGCTCAACTTGGTTGGACCAAAAAAGAAAAACTTCAAGGTTTTTATAGCAAACGATCAATGATCTTTTTTGATTGATCATTTCTGTCATGCTCCTAATCTCTTTAGGGCCAGTTTTCCCATTCCTGGTTAACCTCAGCCCAAAGTAGAACGTGAGGTCGATTTATAAGATTCACGCAAGGCGAAACCTTAACTCAACATAAGCAAATAGACCGACCTAATCGACCAAGATGAAGCCAAGATCGGATACCAACACTGATTGATCCATTCTTTCTTACATTCACTCCTAATGCCCGTTCTATGAAAATTCGCAGCAATCGCAACGCAACCGCAACGCAGAGCGCAACGTTCCTGATTGGCTCGCAAGGTATTCGCAAAGCCATCGCAACGACGCGAAAGGCTTGCGAGCCAACCAGAGAAGTTGCGCTCTGCGTTGCGGTTGCGTTGCGTAATTTCATAGAGCGGCCTTTACGCTTACAGTTTCGGTAATATATAAATCGGCCTTTAAACGTCAAGGAAACATAATTGTTGGTACATTAGTAGTTACAGTCGCAGGCTTGCAGTTAACCGGAGGTTGAAAAACTGGTCTCAGTATGACAAAAAGGTTCAGTTTGGGATAAAGATCATGACTGCCACGTGGTAGAATTCTATTGAACACGTATTTGTGCTTCAGGTCAAAGACCAGAAGGAATACAGCTTTGATCCGGCGACCACCGTGTTGAACATCTGCAAAATCTACATGAATCTGAAAAGTAACGATTCATTCTGTTTGGCCGTTTCTCAAGATGGCCGATCCTATTCCCCTCGGCTTTTCACGTTGGCCGAGGATGTTTTGATAAGAATCGGTGGTGGAGCTTTGATTGGCGAGCTGAAGGAATTGGCTGAAAAAGTTGCACAAAAAGCCCAAGAACAGCAAGTAACTGAAGAAGCGATGGCTGAAGCACCTGAACATTTCTTGGATCCCATAATGTCGACATTAATGACCGATCCTGTGATTTTGCCCAGTTCCAAGCAAACTGTTGATAGGACTACCATTGCCAGGTCTGTTTTTATACTCAAAGCTATACTTTCAAATAATCGAGAGTAAAAAGAAATAACATCTTATTTGTTTACAGGCACCTGCTGAGTGATCAAACGGATCCGTTTAATCGAGCACCTTTGTCCATGGATCAGGTAATTCCGAATACCGAACTGGCCGAAGAAATAAAAAGTTGGATAGCAGAAAGGCGAAAATAAGTACCTGTCGAGTGTAAGATCCCAATTAGTCTTCGCCAACTTGATTTTGTTATGGTTTATTATGTGTAAACTGATTTTTTTTTTAGAGAATTTTGAGTTACCTATGTTACAATAAATTTAGTGACTTAAAAAATATCGACCTTGTCTTTCTTCAAGTTTCCTTAGACGTAGTTATATACGACACAAATAAACAGTTAACTTAGGAATTTTGTTGTTCCAGCGAGCCACAATAAAAAGATTGCTCTGTTTCCCTGTGTAAGTTTGGTAAAGCTGCCCACTTGTTCATGAAATCTGATGGTTCACGTCAATCTGATGATGTAAGCGTTAATCAAAGGAGACCCACCAATACGCTGGATGCAGAAGCTTTGTTTTTTCACGCAAATTCTGTTTTGTGACGATTTCTATGACTAAAGTGGCAATTCTGTAAAATTTAAACACCCCTCAAAATTTTGAAAGGCCCTGCTCACCTAGGAACGATCAGAAATCGACTTAACGATTGGCTGATTTTCTTTTAACGGCCTTTAAATTTTAACGGGTTTGATACAGAATCGCCACTTATGACTATTCAACGAATGGAGCCCCCAACTGTATATAGGTCGTGTGTCTCAAAGTAGTCAAAGTTCGGTCTGTGGACTCCACGGCAGTTCACTAAAATGCTTAAAAAGTGCAA
The DNA here is from genome assembly GCA_949128115.1 of Anaspis maculata. NCBI lineage: Eukaryota > Metazoa > Arthropoda > Insecta > Coleoptera > Scraptiidae > Anaspis > Anaspis maculata. The sequence continues at coordinate 42,890,914 of OX421963.1, forward strand.
GGAATATGTTGAAAACAAAAGGTACCTACTATATGTTTGAATTTGAGTCAGAACCTGGTACACACAATATTTTCAAAAGCACTATTGCCTATTCATTATACATACAGGGTGTTCGGGTCTGGTTATTACAAACTTTGAGGGATGATTCCCAATCAAAAATAAAGCCAAAAGAACGGAAAACTCATGCTGAAGTTGACTTTTTCAAATCGTTTTTTCACCGTAACTTTTGAACCGTTGGACCGATTTTGATCAAATTTGAACCAAAGTTTAGTCAACTGAGTCTCCATCCAATAATAATACCACAATTCATTGAAAATTCCTGAGGACGTAGATAATAGGGGGCTCCCCTATTTTCGCCCCTATTTTTATCTTCCCTGATTATTTTTTTAAATTGTTGATATTTTCGGATTTTACGTTCAATTTAGAAGAAAAAGTTACTCTTGCAAAAATTTTATTTAATGCTTCGTTTTTGAGATATTTGGGATTGAAACATTGGAAAACATCTCGAAATCGCCACTTTCCTGGTCCTAAGAATTGAAATCCAAGAAAACCCATGATTCGTCAACTGGAATGAGTTTTCTGGGTGTTTTAAGTTGATAAACCACAATTTCCACTGAGATATATGAAGTTTTTCAGGAAAAACAATTTGGGCCCTGAAAAGTGGCGATTTCGTGTTGTTTTCCAATTTTTCAAACCCAAATATCTTGAAAATGAAGCCTCTAATCAAAATTTTGCAATTTTGCAATTGAACGTGAAGTCCGAAAATATCAACAATTTTGAAAAATAATTGGGGAAATAAAAATAGGGGCAAAAATAGGGAACAGTCCCCTATTATCCACGCCCCCAGAAATTTTTGATGAATCGTGGTATTATTACGATATATGAATATTATTCGATGGAGACTCAGCTGACTAAACTTTGAGTCAAATTTGATGAAAATCGGTTGAACGGTTCAAAAGTTACGGTGAAAAAACGATTTAAAAAAGTCAACTTCAACACCCTTCAACTTTTTAAGGAAGCATTTTAGGACCATGAGTTTTTTGTTCTTTCGGTTTTATTTTTGATGGGGAATCATCCCTCAAAGTTTGTAATAACCAGACTTGAACACCCTGTATAGGTGTCCCAAAATTGATGCAACAAAATTCACAGGAAGATAGAAAATTGGAAAATAAGGGGACTTCCTTAATAAAAATACTCTCGCAAACGTGATAACGGAGATATAGGCCTTCAAAGTTAGTTTTTCAAAACAGTTTTTTTTTGCATAACTTTTGAACCGTTGAGCCAATTTTATTCAAGTTTGAACCAAGGTGTACTAAAATATGTCTCTATCGAACAATGATAACGCATTCCATCAAACATTTTCACGGGCGAAGACAATAGGGGGTACCTTCCCTCTTTTCCCCCTATTTTTCACCTCCGTGATTATTTTTGAAAATAGTTGATTTTTGAATTCCACGTTCAATTTGAAGAAAAAAGTTACTCTTGCAAAATTTTGATCAAAGGCTTCATTTTTGAGATATCTGGGTTTGAAACTTCGGAAAACGTATCGAAAACAACACTTTCAAAGGCCTTAAAAATTAAAATTCAAGAAAACTCAAGATTCTTAAGTGAAATAAAAATTCCACGTGTTTTAGGTTGATAAACCACCATTTTTGCTTAGAAACATGAAGTTTTACAGAAAAAAAAATTGGCCCTGGGAAGTGGCGATAGTGAGATGTTTTCCAATGTTTCAATCCCAAATATCTTCAAAACGAAGCCTCTAAGCAAAATTTTGCAAGAGTAACTTTTTTCTCTAAATCAAACGTAAAATTTTTGAAATTCTCTCATTGTTATAAACGGAAAGTTTTTCCCCTAGTCGATTACTATTTCGAGGGGGACATCTAACACACGAATAGCCAAATTTTCATCTTCAGCCTCGAGTTCAGCCCCTTCGCCCCCACCCTACCCTACTTTTAATATGCAAATGGCATTGCCTATCTTGTGACACATCAAATTGATGATAACAAAATAATTTTTGTGTAAAAAATATTTCAAATTATCTAAACCTCTAACCCTTCTCAAAAATTATGGGCTAAGGGGTTGAAGTTGAAAATTTGGCAATACGCGTCTTTTAGATGTCCCCTGGCTTCAGTTGCCATGTCGCTGCCAATCTTACTTCCAGAAAACAAAAGTCTTTCATCCCGTTTATGAAGTCAGTTGACAGTCTCAATTTTGGAATAATGCCAGGCGGACACTGAAGTTTCACATCGTTACCATGTTCGGGGGCTTAAATCTGCAAATAGAACATGTTCCATATCTAAAATTCTGATGAAATTCTGAGGAAATCTAACGTACGAAAAACAGACAGGGACAACCAAAAGTGAAAAAAGTGCCCCCTGCTTGGCCCCACACCAAATATTCGGGTTGTGTTGAAAGTTAAATTGTTATGGACTGTTGTACGAACAATCTTGCTCAATGTCAACATCCAATCATCAGAAGTGACTTAATCTGGCGTGCCAACAAGGCAAATCTGTAACATTCAAAATAAAAATTTATATCTTCGATGTTAGACTTCCACTTCGAATGATTCCAAAACCATTTCGAGGTAAGACACCACAATTTATGATTTTTGTATTAGAATGCATGAAAATATTTTTTTTTCGACAAATGGGGTTACGATGAAGTCGGTACAACTTTGCAGCATTTTACATATCACCCTGTAGAAATTTTACACGAAGTTTCTCAACATTCATTATTATAGAATGGGGTACGGAAAGATTAGGCTATAATGACAACAATAAACAAAACGGAAATCGCATCCGGCAATCGGAAGTTATCGATCTTCAAAGTCGGACCATTTTTCCGATACCGACAACTCCGTTGTCCAGCAGTTTATATACAGGATGGTCCAGGTTTTAGTCGACAAACTTTGCAGGCTGATAGAGGATAAAAAAAGAAGTCGACTCACCCCAAAAAGTACATATCTGAAATGCATATTAAAAAAGTTACAGGCCTTCAAAGTTGCAGAAAAAAATTGTTTTTTTCTTGATAACTTTTGAAGAGCTTGACGGATTTTGCTCAAGTTTTGCACATATGATTAACAAACACGTCTCCAGTGATTTCTTGAAAAAAATTCTGTCAGAATGACGCAATGCCGTAGATATGGGGGGTACTAACCCTCTTACCCTCCTACTTTCTACGCCACTGGATATTTTGGAAAACCGTTGAAAGTATTGAATTCGGCGTTCAATTCTGAAGAGAAAATTGGCGTGTCATTGCTACATTTGAAGCAGCGGTTTTGGAGATATTTGTGTTTAAAGGTTCAAAAACACCGAATTACGCAAATGTTTCAAAATTCGAGCAAGCTTTGATGCATTAACTTTCAACTTTTTTTTTAATCTAAAGTTTATTGAACCATGATTTAGCTCATGAAAAATTGAAAATTGGTTGTGAAAATTCCCAATTTCAGTAACGTGACCAATAAGAAACAAAGGGCCCTTGGTTCTTCTTCTTACTAAACTAGAACAACTATCAGTAAGTGAATAGGCACCTATTGAATATTTAATTGTTGCTGAAATTATGAATTTACACAATCATTTTTCAATTTCTCATGAGCTAAATTATGGAACAATAAACTTTAAATTGAAAAAAAAAAGTTGAAAGTTGATGGATCAAAGCTTGTTCGAGTTTTGAAAAATTTGCGTAATTCGGTGTTTTTGAACCTTTAAACACAAATATCTCCGAAACCGCTGCACCAAATGTAGCAATGACACGCCAATTTTCTCTTCAGAATTGAACGCCGGATTCAATACTTTCAACAGTTTTCCAAAATATCCAGTGGTGTAGAAAGTAGGGGGGTAAGAGAGTTAGTATCCCCCCATTTCTACGGCACTGCGTCATTCTGACAGAATTTTTTCCAAGAAATCACTGGGGACGTGTTTGTTAACCATTATGTGCAAAATTTGAGCGAAATCGGTCAAGCTGTTCAAAAGTTATCAAGAAAAAAACAAATTTTTTCTACAACTTTGAAGGCCTGTAACTTTTTTAATATGCATTTTAGATATGTACTTTTTGGGGTGAGTCTACTTCTTTTTTCATCCTCTATCAGCCTGCAAAGTTTGTCGACTAAAACCTGGACCACCCTGTATACATAAGAATAGCGCTAGGTTTGTCTCTCGAAAACGCCATCGTTGTCATGCTTTCGTGTGTGTCACCGGGAGTCGGGTCGCCATGGCAACGCATGTTGTGTGCTCGCCGGCAAATGATGCACTTGGACGCACTCGCACTTCTCTCTACAGTCTGCTTGCACTGCTGGGTCGGTTTGGGATAGCTCTTTCCCTCTTTCTGACGCCTCTGGAACACTTATTAATTTATCGTTCAAAAATCCGCTCTCGTCCCGACGCCAAACGGCAAGCAAGCAAGTTACAGACACCGGACAAAAAATTTCGTGTTTCCTGTCCATTGACCATCGCTGGAAAAATAGTTTCAGCCGCCGCCGCCGCCCATACGCCGCCCCTGAAAAAAAACAGAACCACAAAAGTTACAGACACCAGACAAAAACTATCGTGTTTCCTGTTCATTCGACATCGCAGGAAAAATAGTAACAGCCACCGCCCCCATACGCCGCCTTCGACGGAAAAAACGAAACCACAGAAGCTACAGACACCAGACAAAAATTATCGTGTTTCCTGTCCATTTCACATCGCAGGAACAATAGTTTCAGCCGCCGCCGCCCCCCATACGCGTCCTCGACGAAAAAACAGAACCACAGAAATTGCAGACACCGGACAAAACTAATCGTGCTTCCTGTCCCTTTGCCATTACAGGAAAAACTGTTTCAACAGACGCCGCCCGCATACGCCGGCCCCCGACGAAAACGAAACAACCGAAAAAGGTACAGACACCGGACAAAAACTATCGTGTTTCCACTGTACATGGCACTTTCGGGCAGCTACGACAGAACGAACAGCAATTCACAAGAAGTGTTGTGTTCACGGAAGTTTTCAAACTGGTGTGTTTTTATCACAGCCAATGTATTCCTTCATAGGTTGGTCGGTAATGGGGGTCGATATCTCAATACGCATCCAAGATACCGAATGTGACCAGAAGTCTTGCAAAGTGAAAAACTGTTAAGTCTTTCTATGAAGGCTCCTGAAAAGTTTCTACTTTTTGAAGCTGAAACTTTCCGAGGTGGCTAACGCAAAACACTGGCTCAAGTCAGGCCGCTTCGCGGCCTATTTAATTGAGACGACCGTTCAAGTCGTCTCGACGTCGAGACGTCACGAAACAGTGATACACACACTGTTTATTTCTGCGTACTACTATAAATTCACGTCAACAACTATTTGAGCTTGGGAATATCGCTTCAACTTCGTCTTTCTATCCGCTCGTTGTCGGTTCGGATGTAACACTGGTCTGTTGTCCGATCCATGGTACCCATTATAAGCACACCCTGTGGGCAATGAAAAACCGTGCTCGGAATTTTTCCTTCTAAAATTTTTATTTCGTCACCGGTTTTATCGATTTTTTCAGCATTGGCTAGCCAATTAAATAGGCTGTCATTTCCGTATTCCACAATGGACGACATATCAAAATTCAAGATGGCAGAAACAATAGAAAATATGCCTTCTTTTGTTCTCGTTGCTTTTTATTGAAATTTACCAGAAAGTTGAAACCAATAAGGTTTTATGAAGGAATAGACCTTTCTTGTCAATTGAAAACCAAGACCACAACCAATAAAATCGGGTCATCTGTTGAGGAGCTATTGCGAGTTGAAGTGAAGCCTACTTTCCATTTTATCATTTTCTGCATAATTTACTGCGTTTGGCAATTGCAATTATTGCAAATCTGTCTCCTCCATCAGCTCGATTGCTTCGGAATCGTTCATCAATTGTCGATAGTGCGGGCGCTAGGAGCCAAAATCGGGATGAACCTTGCAAATGGTGATGAAAGCATGAAATTCGGTACACATACTCAGAATGAGCCCCTCTTTCAGATAGGGTGAGGTGGAACCACGCCAAATTTTCACCGGAAGGGAGCTCGGGGGGCTCCTGAAAGTTCAAGGTGCTAGGACTCCCACGAAACCGCTTATCAGTTCGTTTTAATAATCAAAAAGGAAACTTATGAATATATCGTAAACATTAACGGCGTTTATCGCCTTGTCCCTGGAATTTTTCATTATGAAAAAAAAGTTCTTCGGCAGATCACAAAAATTGGTTTTATTTTATTTTCACCTACAAAGAATCCATAAGAAGATGTGCAACACGTTGATTTGACTGATTGCGATCTTGAATTGTCGAGGAAGGTTTCTTTCTCAATAATAGTTATTGGTTTTAACTTTCTGCTAGTTAATCTTTATTGGAAAGCAATGAGGGCAAAAGAAATTATATTTTCAATTGCTTCCGCCCCGCCATCTTCGATTGTGGCATGTCGGTCATTTTCTAATATAAAAAAGGTAGCCTGTCCGATTGGCTACCCATTGATACCAAATTTGAGAAAATCGGTTGAGAAATGAGCATATGGCGGATTGGCGGGCAGGATACCTAAACTTGAATCAATCATGTGGAAATGGACAAAACGGAAAGTAGGCCTCGCTTCAACTCGCAATAACTCCTCAGCAGATGACCCGATTCCATTGGTTGTGGTCTTGAATTGACAAGAAAGGTCTATTCCTCCCTAATACATGATTGGTTTTGGCTTTCTGAAAACTTTGAATAAAAAGCAACGAGAACAAAAGAAGGCCTATTTTCAATTGTTTCTGCCATCTTGAATTTTGATATGTCGGCAATTTCGAAATACGCTAATGATAGCCTATTTAATTGGCTATCCAATGCTGAAAAGTTCGATAGAATCGGTGGCGAAATAAAGATTTTAGAAGGAAAAATTCCGAGCACGGTTTTTTATGGCCCACCCGGTATAGCTGCAACTGGTATTCTGGAAGTTTCCACTGGTCCTCTGGTGAACTGGAATTCCACATTGAGCCGCGGCTTGTGGCTTTGGACGTCTTCACGAAGAGTCCGGCACTTTTGCGTGTATTAATTAACCAGCGTGTTATTAAGCGGCGCCGCCGCCAATTGGGCAGATGTTTCTTACTCGGTCATTGGAATCTCCACATAAATTAAATGCATGGTCCAAACCAAAGTGTAACATGCTTTCGAACGCCTAGAGTTTCGCAACTCATAACACTGCGATTTGATGCGAACAGTCTAGTTAAAAGGCTCGTAAGAATATTTTAAAATCACAATTTCCAAAAAAAAATTAGATATTTATTTTTTTCCGAAATTTTGTTTTTGTTGTTTTTGCACTTGCTTTACTTGCTTTTCGTCAAACTGAAATTTTCAAAATGAGACTGGCATCGCCAAACTTTTCTCTGTTGAATGCAGAGAGCCGCACCTCAACATCTTTTGAATTGCGCACGTACGAGCAGGCTTGTAAATCGCACCGGTGTTGGCGCGTTACCTACTAATGCAGTGTTTGAAATTCTACATTCTTCTTTTTTTTTATTGGGAACTTCCGGAAACTTCCTTTGACCAAAACCGTCCGAAGGTGTCCCCCTCTACGCTATGTGCAGCGTTATACTCACAGCACCCAGTAAAGAGGACCTATTTACTATTTACATATCCAAATAAAAGATGATTGATGAGTGAGTTTATGACTTGACCAAACATCAAACGATACAAATTCAGCTTGGACGGAATTGCAAATCAGCGTTTCGACGAAAGCAGTGTTCAACCGGATATTGCGGGGAAGTTTTGTCTCGGAAGATGCACGGGAGTATTGTCACGTTTACAATGCTCCCAACTTGGCCATGTGGGCTTGGAGTGTCTCCCCGGCCTGGGCCTGCGGGGTGCTGACATCTCCTTTTCGACTTCCATTCACCAAGAGGAACTGACGGGGACTCGCTCGGGGATCCTTCCATCTAGATATAATGGTGCTTGCGAAAATAAACATTCACATCGTCGTCGTGATCGACGAGGGGAGCACGATGATTGTTTTGGTGGACCCTCCAAACGAAGGAATATGGCGCAGCCGCAGTGGACGGCATGAGGAAGCAGCCAGAGCAGCTCACAGAATGTACAGTTTATAAATTGAATGGTTCGCTGTGTGATCCAAACGCGGGCGTCAGAAGTACGTCGCGAATAAACAAGTCGGCGCTCTTGCCGGTCTCTGAAAATCGGCCGCTGCCAGTGTGCAGCCCAGTCTAATCGTTAACTCCGGGCCACAGAGGAGGACCTCTGGGCCTATGAATCACTACCGGTGAACCGTGTGGTGTCCTCCGTGTGTCAGTGCATGCCCCGAGGTGACCGCCGAACCAATCAAATTACAGGTTTGCAGGTAATTTACTCAGTCAGTCTGTTCTCGCGCTCGACAATAACCGGGCGCTCTTCTGCAGGTCCTGCAGGACTGCAGGTACAAGCAAGTGGCAAGATTATGTTATTGTTGAGTGAGCCAAAACGTAACACCCAATAAAAATTCGCGTCTAGAAATGTGCAAAAATCCGGTCTAATAACTCCGCACACTTTCAATTTTTACAACTCTCGCCCGGCCACACGCTGGATTATCATAAATTATAATTATAAAATATTGCTGATGTTGCTTAACAGTTTGGAACCACCTCTTCGGCTTCTTCTGATTCTGATCCATTAATGGATTTCATTTTCATTCCATCAGCACTGGTGGAAACCTTGAGTGAGCTCGTGTTGTATGATCAATAAAGTAACTTCCCCGTGCCGGCGAATCTTGTTAGAGCCGGTGTTAAAACCCGATTTAAATTGATGTGGAGGTGAAGTCGATTGGGATATAGGGATTCGTGCCATCATGCAAATGATTGGACGATTTTCATGGATTTTCGAAACCCCTAGAAATTGGGCCTTTACTTATTAGCGAAAAATTGGAGACGTTTTGCGGTGTGTTGAACTTGATCAACGAACTGCGTGTTATAGTTTGATTAGGTAGATGCCTACATCAAGTAGGATTGTTGAGGGTTTGTTTTTGTTTGCTTTGCTGCTATTCGCAGTGTTTGTAAACATGCATTCATTTCCCGAGTGAGACGGATACAAAACAGCGGACTAATAAAATATGGATGTTGCATCCATGTCACGTGGTTAGCATTGTGCGATCTGATTTTCTAACATAATTAGGTACTTACCATGCTCCTTGAAAAGTTGAAATTTATAAGGTTCTTCCCCACCTCCTCATGAACAATAAGGCCGCCCTATATTCCTGCTAGAGCTAGCCTCTTGATCCCCGGTTGCACCAAAAAATTTATTCATGAAACATATTCTTTGGTGATTTATAGGTCAGTGTCGGTTGATTGACCCAAGGAAATTAATACAAACTATTGTGAATAACTGAACATTTTCCCATATAATCTCCCGCAAAACTGTTTTTCATTGATCACCAACTCACTAAAATTCTTTGGTGCAACCGGGGGCTAACTTCATACCTAGCACCACTCAACGCTAGCACGGATAGTGGACTCTGGACTCTTAGTTTTTGCTACAATTCAGATTGCCAGGGTTCCAGTAGGTAACCAATGTAACGAACCAGTGAAATTTATAGCATATTATACAGTTAAAAATCTACCATCTACCCTCACTTGCTCCAAGTTACCCTTAATTCAACCTCGCGTGATAAGTTTCAGCTCGTGCTCTTATTAAGTGAAATTTTGAATTCAGCCAATAGCGCCAATCTCGGCGCCAATTCAACAGCACAATGATAAAATTTAAAGAGAGCTTAGTGCAACTCTGTGTTATTTAGCTAATAACTGCATTTGTTGAAATTTCTTGACAATTGTCGAACTAGTATAAATTCATTAAGTGGTGAAAAAAATGAAATCAAGTTGGAGCTTCTTGCTGGTATGATTACGAGCTTTTAGTTGCGCTTGCACCCTTTCCCAGCGCATATCCCATTAGCATGTTCGATAGGAGTTAGGTCCGGTAATTAAGAAGGCCACGGATAACAACCAAGATTTGGTTCTTGAATGTCTGTTACCCCGACGAGGCTACCAGTCTACATAAGTTGAACGCGCTACGTTGAACGAAATGCAACCTGGCCTGACCAGTAAACGAACGCCCTCGTATACATTAGCTACAGATACCTTCTGGAATATACCTTGCTAGCTTAGCTGGACTAAGGTCTTGTTATCTCTATCTCTGTCCCCTGACAGTCCTAATTCCTGGTAATTTGGGTTGGGCTACAATTTAACTTCGCGCGAGAGAAACAAAAACAGATTTGATCTCTAACTGGGCAACTGATACGTGAACAAGACGTGACCTGTGAGTTGTGCTTTATTCTCTTTCTCAAAGCAGCTTCATTGTTGGTGCCTCGGTTGGTGCTATCTTTCTTCTTATTTGTGTATAACCAACGTCCATATAATGACAAGTTTTGGTATTACCGCGTGACCAGCTCAGTTACAGGACCTCAAGTCTTGCACCTTCAGTCTCCACTTTTAGAATCATGAACACTTCAACGAGATGATGATGGGCCAAGCCAAGGAAGTGTAGGTATGCTAAGCTGTAGAAGATCTCGGCCATTATTAAGTAGTCAGAGTTTAGGAAAGTTGGAGCTCTGTTGAAATCTCGATTTTTTCAACGATTACCTACCACATTTTCATCTGCAATATGAGAAATAGGGAACTGGAAATCACTGAAATGCCAATTCTTTGATTAATCTAGGAAACTTATGCCCGATTGCACAAAGGTGGTGTCAAATTTTAGTTCGGTACTGAGCACAGGACTAGTTTTTGAAGTGGATTAAAATGCAAACCCTGTTACTTCAAGAAGAAATTATGAAGGAAATACAAAATATAGCTTCAAGCGATTATTTGTGTATACCGAAACAAACTTGGGGTATCACGTACTTGTCGCTTATTTTTTATTACAAAGAAAAGATCTGACACTTCCGGTTAGATGTGTCCTACAGGCCAAGATAAAGACGGTTTCACCTGGTTTTTGGTAGCCAAAGAATAACTTGGAGCTACATTTTGTATTTCCATCATAATCTCTCCTTGAAGTGACTGGGTTTGCGTTTTATTCCACTTCAAAAATTTGATCCTCTGTTTAGTACCTCCGAACTAAAATTTGATACCACCTTTGTGCACCAAAGGGCATGCAGAAAGTTGATCCCTTCACCCAGTAAAAAACCGCTTAATGAACCCATTTAAGTACCTATTCACTTAGATGAATAAGTATAAAGACCATACTTGACTTCAAGAGATATAAAGATTTATATGGTTACAACTTTGGTTATATAAGGACGGAGTTGAATTGGTAAAATGAAGCGTTGCGAAATCAATCCCTGTGGGTTTATTCCTTGACAGAATTTCACCATTTAGGTCTCTTTCGAAAGCTACAAAGGATGTACTTTGGTTTGAGCCCATTGGCATTTCCAAAATCCTAGAATAATTTTTTCGATTTTTGGATTTTTGAAATGCCAATGGGCTCAAACCGAGACTCAAACCAAAATACATCTTTGTAGCTTTCCAAAGAGACCTAAAATTAGACCAAAGAGGTAAAATTCTGTCAAGGAATAAACCCACAGGGATTGAATCCGCAACGTTTATTTTACCAATTATAACTTCGTCCTTAAATGAAGTCAACTAAAAGTACAGTAGGTTAATATACGAGTATATTTATTCACTTCAAATACTGTATTATGAATATTTGAAAATTAACATCGGGATCGGGATGCAGTATCACTTTTCTAAAGAAACGTGTAGGTACCTACCTATGTTGAAACGGCAGATTTAATGCCAGAATGAACCAGAGAATTGTCGCTAATTTCGGAGTTTCCGAGGGTCAAAATGTCACACTTCACAACGCAACACCAGACGTAGGTATAGATAATCCGATTAAATCAGAAATAAACGTAGGTGGTAGATACTTAGCTGAATAGGCCTTGTCAAGCGTACTCTAGCTCTCATCAATTTTCGAAACGTAAATGAAAATTCTTCAAGTTCAGTCCCATGAAAACCAGATAATTTTCTCATCATCAAAGGAATAATCATAGCTCATTTATATTATAAATGAGGAAATAAGCTATGATTATTCCTAAGACTATTCAGACATTATTATGGAACAGACTACTGCTTACCCCTACCCTCGCTCCTACCTGAAAGAAAAAACTGAGGAAATATGAAAATGCTCGTTTTTCATTGTGTTTAATTTGTATCATTTTGTGAACAACGTAAAAACTGAATGAAAGAGCGAAATTTAGTCCAGTTAGTGCACGGAAAAAGACAAAATGAACTTTTCAGCACTCAATGTGATGTGTCGCGACCCAAAAGCTGGTCATTTTTCAAAATAATGGAACATTTTTTTGACAGGGTCTCAGTTCTCAAACTCATACTTCTGCATTTTTCTCTGTTGCTTCGGCCTTGATAGTGGTCTCCCTGCAGGTGTGGGCTAAACAACAAAGTATAAACGCCTCGTTCAGCTATAAAACTCAAGTCAAGAAGGGTTATTGAAGGATCTGTGATTTGTTTTCCGAAGAGACTTCGGTACCTACTTGATTGATTTCTTGACTAGATACCTATATTTGAATTCAAATTTAAGTCTTCTAAGGCCTTTGCAAAAAAAATGGTTTTTGTATGTACCTAACCTTTTATTAAACCGTAAAAATGCTTCCATTTGCAATTTGACACTGTGTAGCGAAAGCTTTCTATGCCTGCAGTTAGATGCAGTATCTTGTGCATTCTTGAAACCCTATTAACATACCAACCCTCTTTGGCAATCAACACCCCGTCGGCGTCCTTTAATAAGGGACCTCGATGTGAATATGTGGGCACACGGATCCCTATACACCTGCATACTAGGTATAGTACTAGAGCTTTATTAGTATGGGGGCATAGGTCGTGCCGTGTGCAGCTTCGTGAAGATATATCAAGTTTTGTCTTGATTGATTCTCGAGGGATCAAGGACCATGAAAAATTATGGTGGAATATTGGCATCCACTGCAGGCAAATATGGTGGAGGCGCCAAAATGGGCTTTATCTGGTAATAAGAAACTGGCTGTAGCTCGTTTGTTTTTCAACGGATTTCAACATTTGAAACGTCATTTTGTAGACAATAGAATTCTCTTCTTATTTCATATCTAAATTTCCAACGTCATTCCAGGAAAGTGTCAAAATTGTCTTTATAAGATATGCTAGATTCCGGCTTTTTTTCAAGGTTATCCGATATTTTTGAAACTTGGCAGTATCATAGATCTTGAGGTGCCCTTTCCCAATTTCTACTTTTCCACTTTATATCTATGCCGTTTTCGCCGCCATATTGAAAAGATGACGCCCAAAAAACAGTTTTTTGTCAATATCTTGAATTTAACTGATTCAAGATTGAAACGTGTACATACGGAGGAAAGCCCATTCAAGTCTCTACAATTTGACATATCAATCATTCTTGTGCACCTTACGGTTCTTGAGTTGGAGCTCTCAGAACTTCCGGAAGCATCAACCTTCGGCATTCAATCAGCATGTTGAATTGATACCACCGGCATGCAGTAAGCAAATTCACCATAAATAGCTCTTGGCTATTAACCATAGATATTAAAAATTCAGGAAATCGATCATTGTGATGTTGGATTGTTTAAATACAGGGTGAACTGTGAAGGCAAACTGACTTTAGAAAGGAATGAAGGATATCAGATACATTCGAAACTCATTATTATAATGGAATTTGGGGTCATCATTCAAAATATTCACTTTTCCGCTTTGTATCTCTGCCGTTCTGGCCATAATTTTGGAAAAATGGCGCTCAAAAAAACATATTTTTGGAAAAAATTTGGGTAATTTGACATAAAATTCTGAAATTTATATCAAACTGAAGGTCTATTGAATTCTATAAAATTTGACATCTGAATCACCTATGTGCGACTTATGGTTCTCAAGCCATACCTTTTCAAAGTCAATTTGCCTTTAGAGTTCACCCTGTACTTTCATAACAACCATTACCATGATTGATTTTCCGGATATTGATGGTCTGTGGTTGACAACTGATCATTATTTATGGTTAATTTGACTGCCACGTCGAGCTGAGAACAACTTAACATGCTGATTAAATGACAAAAGTTGATGCTTCAGGGAGTTCTAGAAGCCATGACCCAAGAACCGGAAGTAGCACGTATACAAGTAAGGTGTCAAATTGTAGATAATTTGATAAGCTTCCATTCGCATATAAACGCTTCTACCTCACATTGACTGAAATGAAGATATTGACAAAAAACTGTTTTCTGGGCGCCATCTTTCCAATATGGCGGCCAAAACTGCAAAGATACAAAGTGGAAAAGTGGAAATTCGGAAAGGGCACCTCAAGATCTACAATACTGCCAAGTTTCAAAAATATCGGATAATCTTCAAAAAAAGGCCGGAATTTAGCATATCTTATAGAGACAATTTTGACAGTTTCCCGAAATGACGTTTGCAAATTCAGGTATGAAAGAAGAAAATAATTCATTTGTCCACAAAATGACGTTCCAGATGTTGAAATCCGTTGAAAAAAAACGATCTACAGTCTGTTTCTTATTACCAGATCAAGCCCATTTTGGCGCCTCCACCATATTTGCCTGCAGCAGATGTCAATATTCCACCATAATTTTTCATGGTCCTTGATCGCCCAGGAATCGAATAGGACATAACTCTATATATCTTCACGAATTTGCACACGGCCAAGCCTTTTTTTACTCTTTGCCCCCGGACTATATAGCCTATTATTATAGATTTTTTGTTTATTGTCCATTAGTGCGGGCGCTAAGAGCCAAAATCGGGATGAACCTTGCAAATGGTGATGAAAGCATGAAATTCGGTACACGTACTCAGAATGAGCACCTCTCTTAGATAAGAGGTGGAGCCACGCCGAATTTTCACCGGAAGGGGGCTCGGGGGGCTCCTGAAAGTTTGAGGTGCTAGGGCTCCCACCAAACCGCTTATTAGTTCGTTTTATCAATTGAAAAGGAAACTTATGAATATATCGTAAAAATTGACGACGTTTATCGCCTTGTCCCGGGAATTTTTCATGATGAAAAAAAATAAGTTCTTCGGCAGAACACACAAATTGGTTTTATTTTATTTTCACCTACAAAGAATTAATAAGGAGATGTGCAACACGTTGTTTCCCACAAATTCGTATCCTCTGAATTCGTTTGTGGAGTCAAAATTTTGATGGTGTATCTTCTTGAAGAGGGGCATTCCAAAGAGTAAGCTATTTTCAACACTTGGTTCAAACAAAAAATTTTCAATGTTCTGAATCGAAATTACTAAATTCCTTCCAGCAATGCATACCCTGAACCCTTCTTTGAGAGTACCGCGTGCGATTGAACGTGGAGTAAGTTCTGAAACACTATCAGAATTTTTCTTCTGTGATGCTACTATCCACTCTCGACCGGGGCAATTAGGTTCCTACACAGCATGCGCGGAGTGTATACACGATGCAGGGTATTTTCTCGGTTCAGTCAAATTTTTGATGATTGAAATTGTGTCATAATATTGAAATAACGTGTATACACTCCGCGCATGCTGTGTAGGAACCTAATTGCCCCGGTCGAGAGTGGATAGTAGCATCACAGAAGAAAAATTCTGATAGTGTTTCAGGACTTACTCCACGTTCAATCGCACGCGGTACTTCCAAAGAAGGGTTCAGGGTATGCATTCCTGGAAGGAATTCAGTAATTTCGATTCAGAACATTGAAAAAATTCTGTTTGAACTTAGTGTTGAAAATAGCTTACTCTTTGGAATGCCCCTCTTCAAGAAGATACACCATCAAAATTTTGACTCCACAAACGAATTCAGAGGATACGAATTTGTGGGAAACAACGTGTTGCACATCTTCTTATTAATTCTTTGTAGGTGAAAATAAAATAAAACCAGTTTGTGTGTTCTGCCGAAGAACTTATTTTTTTTCATCATGAAAAATTCCCGGGATAAGGCGATAAACGTCGTCAATTATTACGACGATTATTATTCATGAGTTTCCTTTTTAATTGATAAAACGAACTGATTAGCGGTTTGGTGGGAGCCCTAGCACCTCAAACTTTCAGGAGCCCCCCGAGCCCCCTTCCGGCGAAAATTCGGCGTGGCTCCACCTCTTATCTAAGAGAGGTGCTCATTTTGAGTATGTGTACCGAATTTCATGCTTTCATCACCATTTGCAAGGTTCATTCACCTAGTGCCCCCACTACATGCATGGCGCTGATTTATACTTTGATGCCTTATTCTGACATTCAGAATAATATCTATCTCGATTGTGCTATTTTCGTTATTTCATTGAAAACTTCCGTAAATATCACGGGTTAATAGGGAGCTATCGGAATCGCCACGTTAAAAAAGGGACACGCTAATGAATATATTGTATATGTAATATAATCCATTCCGAGCTTGAATAAAACACAGTTTGCCTTGAAAAATTCGAGTTTTGTTGGTGTCCCTGATTTTTTATGTTTATGTTACTTTAAGAGTTGTCAAATTGTCTTTCTGGGGGCTGCGTCGCCGGCAGGTTGCCGGTTTGCTCACTGACCTGAACCGCCTTCTTTCGGCCAGGATCACAAAACATGATCCTGGTGCAGAGAGTTGACGTACCTAGTTCTTACAGGGCGCCCGCCAACGAGCACAGGTCACGAGATCACTTGCGACGAAATCACACTCCGGCGTGACCCTAGAAATGGGTCCTACTTGATCATTTTTAAAACTGTATACTCTTACTGTTGTACCTTCCAACACTTTTCGCTATTGAAGTAACGTGCCTAACGGCGTTTTCGAAACTAAATGGTATGGAAATAATGTGTCAGTGTCGAAATCTGTCTTAACGCTGGGGGCAATAAATACCGAAAATTTCCTCGCCAGGTGGCGCTGAAGTGGCTGGAGTAATTTAAATTTGGCGGTTTTGTTGAACAGTTTTAATTCGTCATACTTGTGCCATGTAGGCTGTAGGCAGCTGCTACTATTGTAATGATGTCATCGTGAACCGAATAAAACGTTTCCAGTAAAATTTCAAGTGAAATATGGTCAATGGGACGTTTGTGAAATTTTTATTTCCAACTTCTTCAACAGTAACAGGTATATGACGGGTAGATTGGTGAAATCAATTTGACGACTTTGACACTGATGACATTTGGATGTCAGTTGTGAATCACTCCAGCCATATTAGCGCCCTCTGAAAAAATGCCAGTATTTGCCCCCATTGAATTAAAACGGCATTCCAGCTTAGCAAACATCATATTTTGACAAATTTGATCGAAATCATCTTGACTTCTTCAGTCCATCAACTTGATCAATGTTGATGATATTCTGATGATTGTTCAACTCCAAGAAAAAATATCATAGGCGACTGGTGCATGGGAGGCTTGGAATGGATATTATACGGTATTCATTTACCGTATATACAAAATTCATGCTGTTTTAAGCTACCGCATGTAAACTACCATGTTATGATCCCCATTCATAGATCCCCATCAATCTATCATCGATGGGGATCATAGCAGGACAGTTAACATGCGGTAGATCAAAACCGATTAAACATACATAAATTTTGAATATTATATAGCATGAATAAATACTGTTCATCTACTTTGGTTACTGGATACTGGCACTGGACGAACGTTTGTAAAGTCATTTTACTGAATTTAAAACGTGAACGGCATATACGTTGTAGTAACGTAGCAATAGCACGTCTTAGCACAACTTAGAGGTAACAAGTCTTAGTTGGTGCTGAATTCAAACCTGAATAATTTAGTAAATCAAGGAACTTGTTTTCGGGACGAAAATCCGACCGCCCTCCCGGTGGAGATCGAACCCACAACCCTTGGCATGGCAGTCGAACACGCTGACCACCACACCACAAGCTCCTCCTCATTACTAGAACTTGAAAATGCATTAAAATGTCTTCGTCAGCCTAGTTGTAAGCCCGTCAAAAAGGCTTGATCTTCGTTGTCATGAGGCCCTATTGTGAGAACAAAAATAGTCGTTCCTAACCGGAAACTTGGACTGTTATTCCTCCCAGGATAGGTATTCTTCGCAGAAGCCCCATTCAAGAAAATATGCATCAACTTGTGTGCTTCCTGTATAATTTCAGCTGCAACAGCAAGTCGATGTCGCGTGTTGCTGCCGCTGAATGCAGTTATGGCCTTGTTTTTGCTCTTTTTTCTTGTGCACGCTTCAAGGGTTCTCGAGATCTTGATCCACAATCAAACTGGAGTACTTACACACAGATACACATACTTGCCGCATATATCTACCTATCTTGCTTCATAAAAAGAGCGTGGGTGGAATATTAATCAATTACGAGACACTGGTAGACTTTTATTGGATCAAATCATTAATCTCTCAGGCTTTAACGACTCTTGGACTTGGTAATCGAAATTATTGTTGTTAGTTCTATGCGAATATAAGCGAAACCTGTTACGCTCGGCGCACTGTGGCTTGGCCTAAGAGAATCTATTTTGATGATTGGACCTCTTGGTCTAAACCAAACTCTAATATCGATAGTTCCATTTCGTCACACTTTGGCGGTAACTGTAATTGTTATTAATGGCGGATGTAAACTAAACTTAACGCATCCGTAAGCAAAGCTAAAACATCAGACGGATCGTGAGCAAGACGACTCCATTCAATATTTTCAATCGTCCAAACCGCAGAGTTTAAGCTTTTTGCTGAGCTATAATTGAGTATAAAAGGATTCCTTCTACGATCTTTATTTCAGATCAGTCTAGTTTTTTTTTCATCCGTGTAGATGAACAGATACATTATCATCTCAAAGTTTGCAAGATATCACGTCATTTATGTACCTACCAATCAGTGCCTGAATATCATAATGAGACTTCGAGAGCTAGCTTTCGCCGTCAGAGGCTTGATCATGGATGTAGAAATGGCAGGATACTCAAAAAAACGCGTGGCACAACCAGAAATCAGAAAAAGCCTACAAAGCATAGGACCTAAAAATATGACTGGGGCAGTGTTTGAGAATTTGAGTCCTATCACTTTGAGATACAGATCCTCAAAGGTACAAAGTAAGACAAAGTTTTTAATTATTCAGCCAAAACTTGCCAAAGGTGGGGACTTCGCATTTGGTACAGGGAAGTTTCTTCAGATTTCAAATATGTACGTGCAAAATTTCAAACAAATCGGACTACTATCGGCGGAGCTAGAGAAACACCCTGTATATGTACGCCCCGAAATTGTATAAAAATAGTGCATGTCTGAGGTAAGCCGCTGAAAATGGAGATTATTTTTTAGCATGTGGGAGGGAACTGCACTAATACCCTTTCAACCAAACCTTGTAGTTCCAACCGACTAACGTTCTATTTTTGGGCTCGGAGCTAAGTAACCCCGAAATGAGGTTTAAAAATTAATTAGGTGGGTGTGTTGAGCACCTATTGATATTTGACGCAGGAGACCTTGACTGTTGTGATTACCTATACTGACACACACACACAAAAACTCTTCAGCATTTACTTGCATAATATCCAACCTGCTAAAAAAAGGTTAATTTCACTATTCTATCCAACTTTACATTCGCTTCCTTTCTTCTCTACACGTGCCACTCAATACGTAACACTTCCATTTGCATTTAATGCTCTCGTAATTTACCATACGAAATATTGATTCGTGTTCCTTTTTTGAAATACTTACAGAATATTGCATCGGATAATAAGTATTGCATTTCATGTTTGTGGTAAAACTGGGTTGTGTGCAGTATAAGTCTGCACCAGGTTGTTATTAACCTGTAGGTGTAGTTACCAAATATCGTAAAAAATGTCAATATGAATAATTCATAAGGTACCCATCCTCTACAAGGATGAGTCACTGAGGTAAAACAGAAGTTAGGTTAATATGCGTAATTCTATATTCGTATGTAGGTATAGTTATTGTAGATTTAATTATAGATTCATCTTATTATCATTTACTTTACTCGTCACTGATGCAACATGACAGATTGCTTATTTATTTCGGATTAACGTTGTGTTTAGTTTTGCTGTATTTCTTTCAACATCTAGTAGCTCAATAAAAATCTGTAACTGCCTACTTTAACGTTTCAAACTCTCTAAAATGACCCGAGTGCAACACCCTGTAGTACCAAGTACCTGTACCAGATCAAAAAGACGTTAAGTCTTGTAAATACAATATTTTTTTATTGTGTTTTGAATAGCACATCAACTTGACAAGTTTCGATAAAAATGCAATGTATTTTCTCTGGAAGGAACCTATTATAATATACACATTTTTGAAAAATATGTTCTTATTCTTATTAAAGTGGGGCTTTAATATAAATAAACTTAATAGTTCTATAGATGTCCTGTTCTGGGTACTGTATCAATATTGGCTTCACCAAAACTTCTCAAGAATTTTATGGATATCTCCTATCTAAACAGTACCATTTGCGATGCAAATTGGTGCCATTAAAACTTTAACAACATTGCTTGAACAGACATGATAATGATACCTACTTTATTTGTAGGTCCCTGGTAGACTAGATATAAAACAAATGACAGAATGCAATTGCACTATGTTACATAATAAAAGTTAGTTATGTGTAGGTAGGGTAGGTAATACTTATTTAGTTAATAAAATTAACATAGGGTATGTGATAAATTTATAACTAAATAGATGCAATGGGCGTTCAAATATCTAATAGGCATCATTATGACGTCTACTATACTGGCATTGCTGTCAGTTAGTTCACCAAATTTTGATTCACCTTCTATCTAGTGCAGTAGGTACTAAACTGCTCAACATTTGAAATGCCGGTATCGAAAACTTTGCCCTTTTTCAAAATGGTGTTACTTTGGATTATGTCAACCGATTCCGATTCGGTTTTCATGGTTGCTTAGATACGTTTTTCAGCAATCTACTCCGTCGGCAAGAATTTTCATTTCGTTTCAATTACATTCGTTACAGGGTGGAATGTAAAGCATTGCAAAATTGTGCTTTGTTCAATAGATCCCCGTTTCCCTGAACAATTTTTTTTTCAAATTCTAACGATATAATCATGACGCCTGATGTCTTGTCTCGAAACGGTTTTTGAATTTTTCAGATCAGAAGTTCAAAAATGATTATATGATTTTTTTTGTAAAAGTTGCATTTGAGACATCTTGAAAAAATAAGAAATTGAGGTTATATTTTTGAAACATATTCAAACTAAAATTTTAGAATGTGTTTCTGAACCAACAAAACCTCTACATGTTCAATTTGAGGTCCGTACGTCAAAAATTCCGAAATTGATACGATGCAATAAGTGCGCCCTCTGATGGCGGATTTCAACCAAAATCACATAAGTTCATCAGACGCCTATACCATGGCCACATACCAAATTTCAGCTCAATTGGACGTACCGTTTTGGAGTTACCATGATCGATTACACAGAGATGGACACACGGACAGGCAGACGGACTTTGATCTGGACATGGTCTAAATAAATCGATTAGATGAACCTCGAAAAAAGTTATTATTCGAAACTTGGGATCAAAATTTATGCACGTTCACAATATTTTCCTTTTCGTTCGAGAACGCGAACCGGGAAAGTAAAACGGAAGTTTCTGAAAGCACAGCAGTTTTCAACAATTCAAGCAACAAGCATGCAAAATTACAGGTTGTTATCATCAAAAATGCGACTTTATTGCCAATCGAAATGACTAAAATGCAACTTTTACAAAACAAAATCAAGATCATTGTTGGACTTCTGATCTGAAAAATTCAAAAACCGTTTCGAGATAGGACATCATGCTTCATGATTATATCGTTATAATTCTAAAAAAAATTGTTCACAAAAATGGGGAGCTATTGAACTAGGCACAGTTTTGCAATGCTTTACATTCCACCCTGTAACGACTGTAATTGAAATAAGTCAAAAAATCTCGCCAACCAAGTAGATTGCTGGAAGGTGTATCTTAGCAATTGCGAAAACAAAATCGAAAGCGGTTGAAACAATCCAAAGTTATACCGTTTTGGATAAGGGCAAAATTCCCGATACCGACATTTCAAGTGTTGAGCAGTTTAGTTGTAGCATATCTTATAGACATGGCATTCATTTCCATTTTATAAAAGAAGACATGAAACAATAACCGGTGCTGCACCAAGTCCAAGTCCAAGATAGTAGGTAGGTACGTGAATAAAAACGCCATTATTCTGGAGTGAAACACCATGATAGCGCGGCCTAACAAGTTGCAGCGACGAATCAGATTGTCGTATTTTGATAAGTTACATTGGTCGTAACTTGAGCCAAACGCATCTCCAACTTCAAATTGAACCCTAGAGTATTGTGTTGTCACTTGTCATATTTCATATTGACCAATAAAAAGAAGCGAAGCGGAATAGCCCTATTACCTACCTCTACCTGACATCCTGGCAATAGGCATACTAAGGCAGTTATCTGAAAAGACAATAATCAAGCGATCGCTATCATGGAACTATTTAGTTTAAGAAACAAATTTAGAATTGCCCACCAAGTTGACAAATTTAATCTTCGATGACACGTTCAAGATGTTTGCTTCAAAAATGAATGAATATCCTACACGTATGCTCGTGAGCCAATGCCATCGGAGTATTGTAACTTTTATCGAGGTTATTACATCATGATTTTTTTTACGGCAGCTCATAACCCATATTTTATCAATATTGACTTTTATTATGCTGTGTGCATTGTATTACCGAAAAAAAAATGTATTCAATAAAAGTCCATGATGACCATTTCATATTTTGATGTTGGTTGAATATTTAAAAGAGTTGTCACAATTATTATTGTTAAGGACCTTTAGGATTCAAGGCAACCACTCAGGGATCGATTCCAGGTCCGACTTGCTGGACTGGCCAATCAGTGCAAAGTTCCAGTGCCAAACGTGAAAAAATGTCAGATTTGCACGTCAATTTGGAGGCCCTTCCGGATCTGAAAATAAAACAGATGGCGAAAGG
This sequence comes from Anaspis maculata, assembly GCA_949128115.1. Lineage (NCBI taxonomy): Eukaryota > Metazoa > Arthropoda > Insecta > Coleoptera > Scraptiidae > Anaspis > Anaspis maculata. The sequence goes on from OX421963.1 coordinate 42,913,785, forward strand.
AAGGAAGAAAATGAGAATAAAAATCCCTACATTTGGTTGAGATTTGAAACTCACGTTAATGTAAATTGAAATAAAAATTGAAGGTTCTGACAGTTTGACAAGCGTGCAACTTTCCGCGGGTCTCAAGTCAGACTTAAAATTGAGTTTTTGACGGTAAGAATAGTAATCACTGCACATCAATTCAGCCTAAATTTCCACATGCACGGCTAAACATCCAAGCAATGCTGAAGAGCCAAGCACCATATAGAGAGAGAGTAGAGGGCTTGCCGAAATTTTTTTTTTCTGGTCGGAGCCTTGGGTCTGCAACGCTTTTGGTCATTCAAAGGATATTATTTAGTACGGGTTCAGTTTCAAGTCCGACTTGAAACACCTCAAAGAAGTGTCAAACAATTGAGCCGCCCGCTAATGAAATGAATACTTTCCCCTGATGCTGTAACTAGATACAGGCACAGACATTCTGGGCTCGTACTTTTGAAAAGTGCGTGAATTCATATCCCATGTGAAACCGGTCTGGTTACTATGGCATCAGCCAATCGCAGGAGTAGAAACACATCACAGTTGCCATAGTAATCCCATGATTTCCATGTGAATTCATCTCGCCGGTTTCAAAAATACGGACCCGGAGGCGAGGACCCAGATAACTGTTGAGAATGATTGAGAGTGACATTGAGTGAATAAATATACTAAATCTGTTTGCCGTCTGTCTGCAACTGCTCTTTTCCACTAATTTTTGAGTAGTATTATAGATACCTACATTGTCATAGACGAAACTATTTTTCGTCCCGATTCGTCACCTGAATCGTAGTGACTTGTTCGTTACTTTTTGCTTCGTCTTTGTTTCGTTTATGTGTTCCATTAGGAACCAAATTTTCAAAAGTGTCCATTTTCCGTTTACCTAACAGAGCTGGATCTGAAACTACCGCCGGGGTGGCGATGGCGTATCGCTTCGCCTGAAACGCCGGTATAGTCGATTCTTGGCTGGACCCGCAATAAACTTGACTTTACATTTCGAAACATGCGGGTTCTTCGGCTTGGAGTACATCCAAAACTTATTTATTAGTGACATCACAATTCGCATTTTGAAAAACAGCCGTTTAGCCATCACTTCACAACGTTCCCTGCGTTCATTCATATTTCTGTTATTCGGTTTGTCCGCAAGCCAATTTTTCTGCTCCGTGTGGGTGAAACGCACGGCAGAGTATTACCCAGTGACGATCACTCCTCGCTAAATAAAGCTGCAATTGACCACAAGATATTTACCAATATTTTAGCTGCTATCCTGGCTTTTAATAATGCTGTCAGCAACAAAAACAGCTTTTATTGTATAAGTCGTAGAGCATAGTTCCCGAGCTTCGAGAGGCAGAGCTTTTCAATTACAACGTCGCTTGTTCTTTTTTGCAGGTTCGTCTAGAGAGAGTGCTAAACAGGATCCAATGCAAACATCATCGTGTGTGTGAGTGACAGTGTTAATATGTTCCTTCTGACCGTTTCGTTCACATAAACTCGCAACTATAACAACCTCAATCATGTTGTCGTACATGTTGCCAGTCGAGGAGAAACCGCCTTCAAGTCCGAGCAACAAGGGGCACATGCAGCTCCCTTTGGTAGGGAGCGAAACGCTGACGAACGGCAGGACAACGAGTCCCATCAGCAAGGAGACCAGCGTTAGCAGTTTCATCAGTGACGTGACGACGGCGACGGCCAGCCACAGTTCGATGACGCCTACCAGCACTAGTGATAAGGGAAAGCCTAAGATAATCATCAATGGTGGCAAGCACCAGACGCTTAAACGGTGAGTCTTTTCGATTAGAACTGAACCATACCTACCGATGATAATAGTCATGAGGAATTGCGAGTAGGTACTAAGAAATTTTAATGATTCGTTCCACGACCACGAGTGTAGGTGATCATCAGAAGTGAAACACTACTCTATCGTTTCCATACCCACAACAGTCGATCGACCAAAGCTCTTAGGGCTCAATAGTCAAGTTCAGGTCCAATTTGCGTCCGGAATTGAGTCGGATTACCATGATAACGGCGTGAAACAACCTCTGTTCAGCCAATCAGGCTGCTATAATTAGCAATTTGCACCGCCGCAACTTTTGGCCACCTGACTTGAAATTGAGCCGTAAGCCTGTTTTTTTCTGAGATGACGATAACTTTAAATTTCATGTAGAGCTATCTCCAATCCATCGAACTGCCTGATAACTAGGGTTGGTGACGTCAGAAAGTTTTCGGTCCCATCTTCAGATGATACAACCGTATTCTTCCAACATTCTTATGGATAGCTGCATAACACAAAGTTTTGTTTAGGCTTTCTCAGAAAAAAGCCGATTTTAGGTATGTTAGGTCTCACCTCGGGTCTCACAGATGCCATAAAGACCTTCAGGTGTTCGAGTAGGAGTTCCTCTGGATTCGGTTTTATTTTGTTTTATGATGGCAATTCTTACTAGTGGAAGCCTCCGCAAAAAACTTGGGTGCATCGCTGACTTTTGAGTAATGTTACAGAAGAGCATATTTAAGGTAGTTTAGAATTGGTATGAATCTTTGCTGTGCGAATTAACCTATATTTAAGAAATGAGATCATTCCAAAAGAATTACTGCTCGGAGCATGATGCACTGGCTATTTTCTTTGGCACTGAAAGTTTAAAGTTCAATCATTATATCCGAATATTTATTTAGCTGCTGCATATGATTGCCATAATACAGGGTGATCGCGATGGTATAGTAGTTTGTTATCCAAGAAAAATGTATTTTTTTTCCTATTCATAAGAACAGTCGTTGAGCCGCACAGAAATAGGCTGTGTGGGTACACTGAACTTCAACAAATGATTACCTAGTATGTTCATGTTTGACGTTCCAATTTAGTTGTGCCGTATTTGAATTTTTTCAAATAATGTATATCTCTTTCTCGATCGCAGAACCTTTGACGCAGTTTCAAGTTTTTACATTTAATTCGGTTGTTGTGCACATACCTACTCATTTTCAATGCACCATTTGAACGATATTTTGCCAAAAGAAATGTTCCTTACGTCAGTTACTTCGGCTGGGATCTGAACTCCGTCCGAGGGGATAGTCGAAGTCATCACAGTCGAAATACGGGCTATATACAGGGTGTTTCAGCGATGATAGCAAAAAATTTGACTGTGTGTAGATCTCGTGGAAAAATGACGAAAACCTATATACCATTTTGCAAAGTTCGACCTAATGACGAAGATACAGCTCTTCAAAGTTCACTTTTTTCGGATTTCAAAAATTTGTAACTCAGGAACGATTCGATGAAATCAACTTAAATTTCCCATAGACTGGTTGGTCAAAACTTTCTACCGACCTGCCAAATTTTGAAAGAATCCCGCTAGTGGCGTAGGAGTTACGAGGGTCAATAATTTAGAAGCATCCAAAGAAAAATTGACTCAAGATGACCCCTCAAAATTTTCACGCTACTAGTTGGATTCTTTCGAAGTTTAGCAGGTTGATGGATAATGTTGATGAACCAGCGTATGCTAAATTTGAGCTTATTTTGTCTAAACGTTCCCAAGTTACAAATTTTTGAAATCCGAAAAAAGTGAACTTTCAAGGGCTATATCTTCGTCATAAGGCCAAACTTTGCAAAATGGTATATAGGTTTTCATCGTATTTTGACGAGATCTACCCACAGTTGATTTTTTTACTATCATCCCTGAAACACCCTGTATACTATGAGTGGACAGCGCCATCTGTTACGTGCCAGATTTGCTACTTATTTAAGGATAGAGTTAAATTGGTTGTAAAATCAAGTGCTACGGGCTAATTCGATCCTTGACAAAAATCCACCATTTAGGTTTCTTTGGAAAGCTACAAGGATGTATTTTGGTTTGAGCACATTGACATTTCCAAAAGTCAAAAATAATTCTTCCAAATTTGAAAAAAATCATTTTTTTTGTATTTTGAAAATGTCAATGGGTTCAAACCAAAATACATCCTTGTAGCTTGTTTCCACAGTCTGAACTCTACTGAGCTATGAACTGCCAAGCGCTTTCTTCAGATAATGTCGGTTAGATGTCTTGTTGCTCTAGTTGTTGCCCCTTATAGGCTGTCACATGGCTTGTTCTTTATTTTTAACTGCTCTTTTTGACTTCGCGGCTAAAGGTTGATGACAACTTAGTAAATTTAGTGTGTATGAATGCACTCAGCAATTTTCCAAAATCAATAAAAAAAAATTGTTGTGGCATCACAAAACTTTCCTAACTAGTATCCAGAAACCTAAGCAAATTCTTATTCAAGACATTTTAGAATGAGCAGTTGAAATTTGTAAGCAAGATTGAAAAACATGGGAAGCCATCTTCATATTCAAACAAAAATTTTGAAAATTATGATGCAGATGAATTTGACTTTACTGCGAAAACCTCGAAACCTTTTCCAAATTATTATCCGTATTATTATCCCATTGTAAAAATTGTCGGACAAATTTAGGCTTCATTTTAAAGTCTGTTTAACGTGAATCGGTTCGCGGATGAAAAAGGTGCTGAAAATACATTTCCTCAAGTCGGAAAAACTCTAAAACCGGAAAACCGCATGTCATATTTCAAAAACTCTTTCAATAAATAAAAGGACATGCAATCGTTTCTCTGAAAAATATGTTTGACTGGGAGTCGACACTTGAAATGAATACTTTAAAATTTTCAAGATTGTCCCCAAGATTGTCCAATTGTCAAGCGTAATTTTTCAAAAGTCGCAGAAACATTCTGAGTTGGCGTTGGGGAGAATCGACCAGGCGGGAATAAAAACTGATTCTTCGAGTTCCACTCAGGTTTGACGGTTCAATCTCAATGAAAACAATGTTGAATTGGACATTACAAAACAGTGCACTTTCTTGTGTGCTGTTATTCGTGAAATGCCAATATCGCAATTTTGACTTCATATATAAACTGCTTGACAATTGAACTGCAACACCTAAAAATTAGGTGCGTTTTCAAATTGAGATAGCTCGAAAGATATCTGACGGATTCCAGAAATTCAGGCATGTGAGGAAAGATCATTTCTTTGACTATCGAGTGCTGGTATTGATGATAAGTTTGATTGCACAATTTGTCATATACAGGGTGCCAACGGAGAGCGTGCAGATATGGGCTATCTTTCACCTTGTACAACTTTCGAAAAAAAAGTCCGAGATTTTTTCTATCGCCTGCTTTTGAAAGGTTGAATCATTATGCCAAAAAAGTTTTGGAATTTTGACCCTAACTTTTTTTTTTCAAAAAATGTTGCTCAATTTTCTGGAATATGCACTTTCTGATTAAGAAAGAGAAATAGAGACATTGTTTGTTTTCAAACGGCGTCCATATTGAATTTGCTTACAAAGATTTTCATTTGAGCCTCCACATCCACATCCCTTAGAAACTACCCCTTTTGGGACACCGTCCCACAACAAGATATATGCAATGCTTCATTTAAAAGGCATATAAGGAAAGTACTTATCAATAATTGGATTAAAATAAGGATCCTGCAATGACCCCACACGTACAGCTCCCTAAAAACCACCCCTTGACTTCAAGGGACAGGGTTGGTATGGTAAGACATGCAATAGGTACATGAAAATTCCAAAAAACGTCTTTTTCAACTGTTCCACTAAAAAGTGATGCTACACGATGACCCTTTACGCAGGTCATCCCAACAGTAGCTACCCTCTCGAAAAAAGAAGTACCCTTCAAAAAACCAGTACTTCCGCAATACCTCATTTGTTAAGATATTCCAAAAATCTTTGCCGCTACGATGATTTCATTCACATATCTACCCGAAACTACCCCTTCAACTACCCCTACAATATCGCATAGCTTCTACCTTGATGCGTTATTTACGAGTTGAAAGAACTTCTGCCTACTAACCGTTTCATTGGAATGATGGTGTTTTCTACGATGATAGTACAAAACCTTTCCTTAAACTACCCCTAGAAATCACCCCTTTAGTAAAAGGTATGCAATACCTCATTTAGAATCTCAGAGAAGGTGCGATTGAATAAGTTCAAAATAATTTCGCGATGACCTTACACGCATCAAGGTAAAGGCTATGCGATATTGAAGGAGTAGTTGAAGAGGTAGTTTCGGGTAGATATGTGAATGAAATCATCGTAGCGGCAAACTATTGCAACAGATTTTGAAAAAATTCCAACAAATGAGGTATTGCGGAAGTACTGGTTTTTTAGAAGGTAGTTATTTTTTTCGAGAGGGTAGCTACTGTTGGGATGACCTACGTAAAGGGTCATCGTGTAGCATCACTTTTTTGGTGGAACAGTTGAAAAAGACGTTTTTTGGAATTTTCTTGTATTGCATATCTTATCATATCAACCCTGTCCCTTGAAGTCAAGGGGTGGTTTTTAGGGAGCTGTACGTGTGGGGTCATTGCAGTATCTTTATTTTAATCCAATTATTGATAAGTACTTTCCTTATATGCCTTTTAAATGAAGCATCGCATATCTTGCTGTGAGACGGTGTCCCAAAAGGGGTAGTTTCTAGGGGATGTGGAGGCTCAAATGAAAATCTTTGTAAGCAAATTCAATATGGATGCCGTTTGGAAACAAACAATGTCTCTATTTCTTTTTCTTAATCAAAAAGTGCATATTTCAGAAAAGTGAGCACAATTTTTTGAAAAAAAAACTCATGGTCAAAATTCTAAAACCGTTTCGGCATAATGATACAACCTTTCAAAAGCAGACGATAGAAAAAATCTCGGATTTTTTTTTCGAAAGTTGTACAAGGTGAAAGATTGCCCATATCTGCACGCTCTACGTTGGCACCCTGTATATGACAAATTGTGCAATCAAACTTATCATTAATACCAGCACTTGATAGCCAAAGGAATGATCTTTCCTCACATGCCTGAATTTCTGGAATCCGTCAAATATTTTCCGAGCTATCTCAATTTGAAAACGCACCAAATTTTTAGGTGTTGCAGTTCAATTGTCAAGCAGTTTAAATCAAACGATTGAGAATTGATGGGAAATGATACAAGACATGTCAATACAACATTGTTTTTTATGGGGAAAAAGATTCTTCTGACCAAGTGGAAAAACATATTTTCTTCAAGTATGAAGCACCACCCAAGTAGAAAAACCCTCGAAAAAACCAATGCTGTCAATAGTCACAATAGAGTTGTACGCTTTCTTCAAGATAGATACAGTGATAATAAACAGTGATTTGGTAAGAAGCTCGTGCACCCTCAACTTTAAGGGACTGCTGCAGCCCCCCTAAAACATGATTTTTTTTGTGCCTTCGATGTATCGATTCTAAAAACCCTAAAGAGCAATCCTGCAAAAGGAAATTGCTTCTTTATGAAATGTCGTATTTTTCCCGGTATTTCACACCGATTTTGGCTACTAACATTCCAACAGTTTTCTTGGTGTTCGAAGAACAAAATATTGCAAAATCAACACGATTATTTTCTAATATTACTTCATGTACTGCGATTGGGCGAAAGGAGGATCACGCGGGTATATCTTGAAATTCTTGCTTCACCCCAGGCAAGTTTGATTTTTGCGCTCTACCAGGGTCCGTATTTTTGAAACTGGCGAGATGAACTCACTTGGGATTACTATGGCAACTGTCTGTTTTCGCTTCTGCGATTGGCTGGTGCCATGGTAACCGCACCATTTTCACAAGGGGAATGAATTCACATGTTTCAAAAATTCGGACCCTGCGGGCGTTGTTAACATTACCTACCCAGTTTCTGGCTTGACCCGTAATGCCATCATAACATCAAAAATTTGTTGTATACTTGCCTAAAAATATAAATATAACGCGCAAAGGCGGAATATACTATACTTGCCTAGTTATTTTTTCAGTTTATGATAATTGAATTGTATCTGAAATTGGGAAAGGAACCTACCACAGCCCGTCTTTCAAGCTCACAGTAGGTACCTACGGAAAATAATAAGGTACCGTTGAATGATCTCAACACTTCAGGTTGCGTGATCGTAGCTTTCAGACTGCAGTGTAGCTCTAATTTCACTTAGTTAAATATTTCTCGGAAGAAACCTATTTTAGCTGGTTTAATAGTTACAATAATTATTGGTATTATTGTTGCCAGTTTTTCCAAATTGTCCTAATCATAGGTTACGCGTTGTAATTTTGAAGGCGAGTCTAAAGGCGCTCACTTAATTGTGTCTCAATCGCAATTTTATTTATAAAGATTTGAACTTGACTCTGCAACAATGCTATCCAATTCGCTTGCCATTACCTTGACCATTGTAATGATTTCCAATCAAGTGTTTGTCAACACAAACCCTTTTCTTCTTCCGCGACAAGAAAAAAAAATGGCAACAAAAATTAGGATTATGATTCGGTTCCAGACGATCGACTAGACGGAATAAATTCTAGTAGTGCTTAACAAAAAATGCATTAGGAAAATGGAGAGAGATAGAGGGTGGGAGAGAGTGGTAAAATCTTTTTATGAATATGACTCCGCGGTCTGCTATTTTTACCTTTTCTATTTCTGCCGTTTTCTGGAATGCATTTAAATTTCTTTATTGACAGTTGTGTATGGAAGATCGCATTAGGTATATCGCATGGCTTACGTCTGCCCAATTTATTTTTAATCCCATCCGGTCTAATTGATCCATCACTAACGAAAATAGATAATTATTGGCATATAAATTTGTTTTGCATCGTAGTTTATATGTGTTGTGAATTACAATGATTTATGTTGAATAGTCTATTTCGAGATTTCACTAAGGTAGAGGTAGGTAAGCGACTTGTTTGTATGTTCCCCTTTAGTTTTACACAAAGTCAGACTAAAATCAAGCTGTGAGAAAAACTCCCCTCGCAGCTTGTATTTGAGCTTTAATTAACTTATTAAATTTTTAACAAGCCAATTTTTATGCACTTGACATTATCATAATAAAAATGTTCAAGCACATACTCAATTAAGTTTGGTCGCGCCCATAAACAGATGATTAAAAACCAATATTTTTTTGGATAGGTGAGTTATTGAGGGGTTTCTGATGCGTCTTGAAAAGTTGTTGACGGGAATCGTTTTATTTTTTTTTTTTTCGTCAAGTAGAAATTCCTCCAAAAAGAAAATGTACAGGCAATGCTATCAAACTTTGGAAATTTAAAAAAAATTTTGAAAATTTTTCATTTTGATTTCTGATAATTCAAAAACCAAATAGCATCGACAATATATCTTGCCACTGCCATGCCACTAAAGAGGTGGATTAGTATAAATCACTGTTCGTACCTTTATTTTGGAAATAGAAAATTCTAATCTGGCATCATGCGACTTTCTTGGAGGGCGATGAGCGAAGGGCGTTCGGGCGATGCTATTCGATTTTGAATATTTTTCTTTTGAAATTCGTAAATCCAAGACCATTGCCCATTCATTTTTTTTAAGGAAGTGGGATGCTAAATTTGATTTTTTTTTAATAAAGGTAATAAAGGATTTTTATCAGAACTCCCCGAATAAAATCGTAAGAGCATCTGTACATACGTATATAAAGCTAAAATCTAAAGCTAAAATCCGACTAAACCAAATTAGTAATGGTCAAGTGAGCTCGACAAAATTGCTTCCAAAACACAGCACTAAATCTATTATGTTTTGCCAGAGCTTCCACAATAACCGCCGTTATTTTTAACTTTGTTTGTGCTAAATCACTTGTGTTGTGGTGTTGCAGTTTTCGGCCTGTATTTTTTACGTTCGTCCCATAAAAACAAATCACCTAAAAAAATGCTTGAAAGGATACCTAATTTGCGCTTCTTGAAGTGAAGCGTTGAAGAAAAAGTGTGCCATCTTCAAAAGACCAACTTTTGTATCGAATACAAGAAAGAACAACACAGTTAGGTACTCTAATCATTAAAGTTTTGTACCTTTCACATGTTTTATTTTAATTATAAGCTTCACTGAACGTTTTCAGCTCTTTGATCTGTCTTGATGCGGCACAAAATTATGACTTTGTAATCTTGTGTGGAAGCAATAAAATTTCTTGTTTCCTTCAGTCGTAAAATTTTCACAAAATCGAAGGATGTGTTTTTCTGTATACGTCGCAGATACCAGGAGAGACTGGAACAAGGACGAACACGAGACACAAACACCATGTGTTTGCTCAACAATTTTTGCGTTACTAAGCCAGACTTTTCCAAAGAAATAGAATGAAACTATTTCTTTCATGCTTTTGTTTAAATTTTGTTTGTTACCATTGCAATATCTTGGGGTGGGCCCTACGTTATGGGCGTCAGTAATGAAGTGTGACGCGTGCAGTTGACACCCGGTTACCGAATACCATAGTAACTGTCCTCCAGGTCTATAGTTACGCTTTTTATTATCAGCGGCAACCGTGGTGAAAATCACTGCAAATAGTCGTTGCTGTGGAGATAACAAAGCAACTCTGTATAAATAAACCTTACCGCATGCAATTAAGGAAGAAAAAGTCTGCGTTATTGAGACTTCGACTGCCAAAGCCAATTATACAGCTCATTATTGGCTGAAAGCTCTGAGGACGTAAGATCTTTGCCGCGCGCGACAAATGGGATATGGGTTCACTTCACCAAGTATCACTTTCGGACGTCCTCTCCTACCATTTTCATTATAATGAAATGCCACCACAGAGGATGCGGTCGGAGACAATTTGCGAAAGGAATATCTACACTGTCTGCTAACTCGGGGCTTGTATTACGCTGCTCACAAAAGCTCATTGGAATATAAGAAAGAAACTGAATTCCTTCAAGTTGCTGTATATACGCTCACCAGTTCTCTCGTACAGTGCTTTTTTTCATTATACTCAGACCACAACAATAATTTATTGAATTAATGAATCCCGCTGTTCCGTCCTTTTAACACTATTAAGTTGCAGGCGGGATCGGGCAGACGCCAATAGATTAATCGGATTAGCGGCCAATTTAGGGTTGATGCCAAGTTTTTCTCTCTCGATAAGATCTCTTCTGAAATGAGGGTAACGAACGAACTCGGCTTTTTTCTGGCGAGAACAAGGGGATGCTTTGTAAACATAGATTCGAGCCTCAAGACAAACGCTTTTTTCATGTATAAGATTTATTCGTGTCCAGAGAGGATACTTTCTGTACGATGGAAAACATGCCCATTCGGTGTTAGCTTTTCTAGCAACATTTAGTTTTTTTAAGCAAGGATTTCGTAATGCTATAGGGTTCATGCGTCAGTCTGTTGTGGGTTTGATCCCCAGCCCGGCCTGGAAAAATATGAGTTCGAGTTCCCTGATTCAGCTGAAATGCTTGCTAAATGCAAGGGCGCGTACTGTGTTGCATTACCACGTGAAATTTCAAAGATGGTGTCGACTTCATGGAATATGGTGGTGGAACACACAGGGATTCGGGTATAGTGGATGAAAGCATTCACCGGCGTCGGCGTTAGGCTTTGGCAGCGAATTTGACTGACTCGCCTCGCCTCTCCTCGCCTTGCCTCCGCACGAGTAGCAATTTTTTATGGACACTTTTTTCCCTGATTTCTCATCATGATTTTTTCCACTGTAGCTTAATCTTCCATATCTTCCAAACGGCTTAAGGATGGAGTTAAATTGGTGAAATAAGGCGTTGCGGAATCAATCGCTGTGGGTTTATCCCTTAACAGAAATTCACCATTCAGCTCTCTTTCGAAAGCTACAAGGGTATACTTTGGTTTGAGCCTATTGGCATTTCCAAAATAAAAAAAAATAAAAATTTAAACAATTTTCTTTTCATTTTGGGAATGCCAATGGGCTCAGACCAAAGAACATCTTTGTAACTTTCGGAAGAGACCTGAATGGTAAATTTCTGACCGGGAATAAATCCACAGCGATTGATTCCGCAATGCCTTATTTTGCCTATTCAATTCGTCTTTAACATATCGAGTTCGTTTCTCGCAGATCAAATCTCATGCATTTAGGCTCGACACCTATTGCATGTGAGAACGGCTAGGTCAACTATATCCCATACACTTTCTATTTTCAGTAGAATGACTTTTTGGAGCAAAAATTAAGTGACAAGCTGGAGCGCTGAAGGAATACGGCCGATGGCCGCTGATAGTTTTGCTCTGAAACTTTGCAGGTGCTATCAGCCGTGGTCGTAGCCCCCCAGCTTGTCACTTTATTTTTGCTCCAAAAAGTCATTCCACTGAAAATAGAAAGTGTATGGGATATAAGTATAATAATTTTTCACAGCAAATATGTACATTCAAAGTTTAGTTTATAAATGCGAGAGTTCTAAAAAGGTCCAGCAGAGTCAAGCCGCTTATTATGTATGAATGCGGCAAGCTATCGACCGGCTCCTCCACCAAATACACGGGTTTGTGGCTTACCCCCAAGTTGAAGTCGCCGGCGCCGTAGCGAAAATCTTAGCAATTTCCCATATTAGTCTAGTCAAATTAAGCAAAAATCTGGCCAAACCGGAAATAAATTCGTAAGTTGACAAAATTTGGTGGATCGATGCAGAATTTAGCGTAGAATAACATACCAAAATTCCTGAAAATTCCAAGGCTTGGATTTTTTTTAGAACCAATAAAAGAGCGCCATCCTTGAAAATTTTCGATTTTTTCTGAATAACTTGTAAAGTAACATATTTAGAGCACAAAAACCAGCGAAGCAAATGTAGCCTGTTAAATTCTCAAGAGATCAGTAATAAATTCATCACTTTGGGGTCAATAGTCTCTGAGATACAGCGTCTGCTAAAACTCAGTGGAAATTACTCAAAATTTATTTCCGTATTTTACGTAACAATTTGCATAGTGTCAGTTCAGGGACTGTGACGTGGACAGAAAATGAGCGGATTCCAACGTGTTTCACATTTTTAGAGAGCCAATTCAACATTTGGTATCACACTTTTGTCAAGAAGTCACCAACTTCAAAATGGTACTTTTCCTCGATCTTTGAAATTAATACTTGAAGTCCCGAAGAATCCCCAAAAATTGATTATTTTCATACCATGCCATTTGCCAAATTTTTCAAGTAGAGCAAAACCATCCAGGGAATATGTGAAGAATTCAATATCGAAAATATAGGATGTTTCAGAATGTTTTTTCCAGTGATGGTTCCTGAGTTATATGGATTAAAAGACTGAAACGACCTATTTGGAGAAAAAGATAAAGGTAGTCCGGACACTAACTGCTAATACTGTACAGACCTTGCATTTGATGATAGAAAATGCCACTTAGCAGACGTAGTGAATATACTTATAATATGTACTTTCCAGGTCTGCCAAGTGGCATCTTACACCTAAAATGCAAGGTCTGTACAATATTCAGCAGTTAGTGTCCGAACTACCAATCTTTTTTCCAAATGGGTCGTTTCAGTCTTTCAACCCATATACCTCAGGAACCATCACTAGGAAAAAGATTATGAAACATGTTATTTTTTTGGTATTCAATCCTTCACATATTCTCTAGATGGTTTTTCCATACTTGGAAAATGAAGCAAATGGCATGGTATGAAAATAATCGATTTTTGGGGATTCTTCGGGACTTCAAGTATAGATTTCAAAGGTCGAGGAAAAGTACCATTTTGAACTTGGCGACTTCTAGACAAAAGTTTTATGCCGGATGTTGAATTGGCTTTCCAAAAATGTGAAAAACACTGAAATTCGCACATTTGCTATCCCCGTTACAGCCCCTGAACTGACACTATGCAAATTGTTACTTAAAATCCGGAAATAAGTTTTGAGTCATTTTCACTGCGTTCTAACAGAAGCTGTATCGCAGAGACTATTGACCACAAAGTGATGAATTTAATACTGATCTCTTGAGAATTCAACGGGCTACATTTGCTTGCGAGTTTTTGTGTTCTAAAGATGATGGTTTACCAGTTATTTAGAAAAAGTTGAAAATTTACAAGGATGGCGCTCTTTTATTGGTCCTAGAAAAAAGCCAAGCCTTGGAATTTTCGGGAATTTCAGTATGTTATTCCCCGTTAAATTCTGCATCGATCCACCAAATTTCGTCAACTTCCGAATTTATTTCCGGTTAAAACCTATTTTGACTGGACTATATCTCTCTGTATTATATTTATTCTCTAATAAAATCTCATCTATTTATTTCGGCTCGATCTCTAATGCATTCAAGGACGATCTCAGACCATTTTTAACAACAAATGTGCACCTATAGGTGCTCTGCACATTTTGAATATCCCGCCCGTTTCAGCACCCTCATGCGGCTGTTGCAGACATATGCGTAAGGAAAATTGTCAGTTGAAGTTTATGAATTGTTGAAATTGACATTTGCAGGTGACAATGAATATTCAAATGGCATTGTTGTTGTAGAGACAGATCACTTCCTGCAGAAAGTGCGAAAAAAACGCCCTGCAGAAAGTGCAAAAAAAAATCGCTACTTTTGGCGCTGAAGCAAATCCAACGTCATTTTGTCATGCGCTGTTGAGTGGGTAGAGCCAGGGCTGGGCAAAATACTTCGAAAAATGTATTTAAATACAAAATACAAAATACAAAATACACGATCCAAGACAGTCGAAATACAAAATACAAACTACTTCTTGAAATGTCTTTTGAATACAAAATACAAAATACGTATTTTGGGGAACCAAGGAATTCCAAAATACAAAATACAACCTAGTATTCCAAATACAAAATACAAAATACATTCTTATTGCGTATTTCAACCATTTTATTGGAAAAACCGTAAAATGCAAGTGTTTCAATGGGAACTCTTCATTGATCCAGTCGCAATAACAATAAGTAAATTATCATGAACTATGAAAAGACAAAGAAAATGAACAGAAAGTAAAGAAAATTTCATATTCAGACCTATTCCTTACTTCATCCATCAATTCTTCAAAATAACAATGTTGATCTCCTTTGAAGACAACCAGCTTTTCAAAAATATTGTCAGACATCCGACATGGAACCTCTCGTGGCTGACAGTAGGATGCACTCACCAGTAAAACGTAAAAGATGCAATCGAGCTCATTATCGATCCCAGATAGTGTGCAAAGGCAAGAAATGTTATGAGGTGAATATAGTATTACCAAAACAATTTCGGCCCGAACAGACTAGAGACCATGAGAAACCAATGTATTTTGTATTTTGTACTTTGAAAATCAAAATACATTTCCGAAAAATGTATTTAAAATACAAAATACAAAATACTAGCTGCCTGAACTATTCCAAAATACAAAATACAAATACTTCTCAATCGAATGTATTTAAATACAAAATACAATACTTCGCCCAGCCCTGGGTAGCGCCTTCCATTTTCGTTATTAAACAAAGAAATCAAAGTGGCCTGTGCCAATTGGCAGTTGGGAAGAATATTTCTACCTCTTGAAGTTCGGTTTTTCGACGCTTTAATCTAAGATTAGTTAGATTCGATACCGTCGATAAAAAAAGTGTCGCAATGGAGGCATCGACTCTTTGGCCTGCTCCAGCCAAAAAGAAGGACCAAAACCTGAAGAACTATTGGCAGAACATAGAAGGCCTGGCGGTCTGCCATGTACTCTCTCAGCATGATTGCTATGATTTACCTGTAAAAAGTTGATAGTCCTAATTTCCAAAGTATAGCCAGCCGTTCAACGGTGCATATTGAATCGAAATCAATGTGATGACGTTCATTTTGACCATTTGCTTCAGTTTTAGGGCCCGCGCGAAACAAGTTTGTGTCGGTACTGCCTGTAGTCCAGTAAAATGAGGCGATTTTTAGGCCAAAGTTGGAACAAATTAGGGGCAGGATGAAAAAAATATGACGATGTAGAGAATGAAAAACTGAATAAGAAAAACCAAACTTCCATTTCCAGTCATCCCGGGAACCATGGAAAAAAAATGGAGAAAATGGAAAAACATGCGCCGCGATCTTTTTCTTGAAACGGTGAGAGAACGGTGAAAGATGTGTAAAAACTGTCAGAGACAAAGTTGTAGGGAATTCAATAATCTACAAAAAAGTCCCCGGAGGCATATGTCTAACTTCTTTGGTTTAGCCGTTTATCGCAGTCAAAGTTGCGCGCCGGTCTAGTGAAGTGAAAAACTGTCCGCGTGACCTTCCTTCTTGGATGCTGTGAGAACGACAAGAGATATCAAAAAATTGTGAGCGACAAAGTTGTAGAGAATTGAATGCTCCACTAGAAAATCTTCAAGGCCAATTATTATCACTTCTAGTTCAGCCGTGAACCACGTTCGAAGTTGCGTGACAATCCTGTTGATAAAGTGGTTCTTCTGGAAAACTTACAAAAACCCTAGACTCGATGAAAAAACTATGACAATGTAGAGGATGAAAAACTGGATCTGAAAAACCAAAGTTTCATTTCACACCGTTTTGGAAAATCTAAGAAAAAAAAAGGAAAAGTTGGAAAATAGTGATTTGCACTCCCAGCTTCATTATTGAATACTGAAATAAACGTAATAAATATGGAAAATCTGAACAAACTAGCTTGTGGAGGATTAAATCATCTCTAGAAAATGCCGTGATGACATGTATGCATCTTTGTCGACTTAGCTGCGGAGCGCTATCAAAGTTGAGGTACATGACTAGTGACGCGTCGCATATGTGGTCAAACTGGCACGACGTTGCGGTCATTGTTCAATTGATTATGAAACATGATTGAATGATTTGAAAAAATTGCGTGCTTTGTTGAACGTCTGGTAACTATTGTTGGAAATGTAACTCCGCGGATGAACGCTTTGTTATGTATAAAGTTTCTTGTTTGGCAAAATTGAAGTCGTGAGTGTCACTGTACTATTTTCGTCATATTTTCATTCTAGAAATCTAGGACGAGAGACTAGGTTGCTAGGGAATTTCTGAATTTGTCGTTTCTAATCATATATTTATAGAATCGAAATAGTACGAAAAAAGTATCGTGGCACTCAGGCTTAAAACTGAGAAAGTACTCGTATTTTGTAACACAATATGTATAATAATTGAAAAACGTGATTCACGTTAGATAATGAGATGTTTTTCAACTGATTTCTGATGAACAATGATCATTCAACAACAACAACAACTGTCCACCTGAGCAATGGGGTTGGAAATTAAACATTTCTCTGTTGATGCCTATTAGAACCCAGGATAACGTAGCTCTCGAAAATCTGCAACGGCTGATTTCCTGCAGATGCTTTAAAAACTGCGAGAAGCTTTGTGGATGCAGAAAAGCTGACCTCAAGTGTACCAAGTTTTGCCACCACTGCTGTGGAACCACCTGTTCTCACGCTTCCTGCATTGTCGTTTCGGAAGACGATGATGATGACTACAATGATAATTCTAACAATAAGTAGCTACCCAGACGTTAAACAAAGTACGCAATTTTTTCAAATCATTCAATCATGTTTTATAATCAATTAAACAATGATCGCAACGTCGTGCCAGTTTCACCACATATGCGACGCGTCACGAGTCATGTACCCCAACTTTGATAGCGCTCCGCAGCTAAGTCGACAGAGATGCATAAATGACATCACGGGATTTTCTATAGATCATTTAATCCTCTACAAGCTTGTTTGTTCAGATTTTCCATATTTATCACGTTAATTTCAGTATTCAATGAGGAAGCTGCGAGTGCAAATCACTATTTTTCAAGTTTTTCTTTTTTTTTCTCAGATTTCCCGAAACGGTGTGAAATGAAACTTTGGTTTTTTAGATCCAGTTTTTAATCCTCTACATTGTCATAGTTTTTTCAACGAGTCTAGGGTTTTTGTAAGTTTCCCAGAAAAACCACTTTATCAACAGGATTGTCGCGCGACTTCAAACGTGGTTCACGGCTAAACTAGAAAAGATAATAATTGGCCATGAAGATTTTCTAGTGGAGCATTCAATTCTCTACAACTTTGTCGCTCACAATTTTTTGATATCTCTTGTCGTTCTCACAGCATCTAAGAAGGAAGGTCACGCGGACAGTTTTTCCACGTGACTAGACCGGCGCGCAACTTTGACTGCAATAAACGGCTAAACTGAAGAAGTTAGACATATGCCTCCAGGGACTTTTATTATTGAATTCCCTACAACTTTGTCATTGACAGTTTTCACACATCTCTCACCGTTCTCTCACCGTTTCAAAAGAAAGATCGCGGCGCATGTTTTTCCATCTTCTTCATTTTTTTTTCCATGGTTCCCGGGATGACTGGAAATGAAACTTTGGTTTTTCTTATTCAGTTTTTCATTCTCTACATCGCCATATTTTTTTCATCCTGCCCCCAATTTGTTCCAAGTTAAATCCTTATTTTACTGGACTACTGGCCGTCAGGACGAATCCTGAATGTTGTGAAACTGAAAGGAGGCCCTTCGGTTTTGGTGTCTGAACGACGGTAGCACGTCTCTCTGGTCCCGAGTCGCTTTGCCAGGCATGAGACTGTCAATTCTTCAAAGATTCCAGCATTTCTGAGTCAGTTTGACAGGCTATGTGAAATTGGACTAGCCAGTCTCACACCAGGTAAGACCAAGAAGGCTAGCAAGTCTATCCATTGCTAAACTAGGAAGTTTGCCCAGGTTACTCGAATCACGGTTCCGCTGGAAGTGCTATAGGATGCTATAGTTACATTATTTGGCATTATATTATGGAAATGAACGTTTATAAATGCATGAAAATTGCGTATTACACCCATGTAGGTACAATTTGGACATGACTGAATAATTAAAGTCACACTGAACCTACCGCAGCTGATTATAATTACGCCAGGTACAGTTCGTTTTCTTCCTGCATGCATTCTCTTCTATACCGTCATTCTTTAATAATGTATTGGTATCAATAATAAATTTGACATGAACTCACCCGTATCGCCTTTTGTGTTGACGACGCACAAATCAAAAATCTCTTTTTAATAGCTTCCGCCAAGTTAATCTAAATTTTTAATTGAATTTAAGTGCTTTATTTGCGCTAAATTTTTGCTTGTTATGACAACAACTTTTTGATCGTAAAAGATGAATGCTCTCGTAAAATCAGTGACGTTGTTGGTTATCATTGTTGTGGTCATTTCTACAACATACACTTATTATAGGTACCTATCCTGTTATAGTTTAATCGAAGCCAGAGTGTAGTCGAAGCCCAAAATAATCAGTGAAACTTATTCTGTGAGTAAAAATTACTAAAACTGTCGCTTTCAATATTTCCGTTATGTGGGTAAGTACGAGGGTTAGTGCAAAATGTCGAGTGTCCGAGCAAGTGTCACTTACAAGGTTTATATATGCTTACAAGTCAAAGGTAGTAAATTGCTGCCAAAAGAAGTCTTCTTATTAATATGACAGAATTGACAGAGTGCATAGAAATGTCTGTCAGTTTGACGAGCAAGCAGTGACAATAATCAAAATTCAAAAAAATCTATAGGTCCTTCGTGTCAACGTATTATTGTCCAGTTAGAATTTTTTTGTTCTACGTACCATCACCCTAAACTAACCCGTGTGAGAACTTAACGACGTCTGACAGGAATTTGTGAAAACCAGACGTCGGAGTTTGACGGGGTATTTTTTTAAAAATTTTCGCAAACGAACCGCAATACAAGTTGACGATGGGAAATTTCCAAAATTTCTGCCAAATTTGAGGGGATTTTTCGAAAATTCATAATTCATTCCAATTTTTTCCAGGGAACCGCCGCTTCGAGTATTCCATTCCAAACATCTTGTTACGTTTTAGCGGCAAAAATTCGGCTTTTCGGGGAGAATTTCGAGAAATTTGGGGTGAAATGCCGACCGGGGGTTTCCGGGGGCTCGGTTTCGTCCGTTGCGGGCCATTTGGCGGGGCTTTTCTTGAAATTTAGCCAAAAAATGTTGAAATTGGAACACGGCACGGCCAAAGTGACAGAAACGTCAAACTGACGCTTTGGGTTTTGGGAAAACACAACAGCTCGGGGCATTTCAACAGTGCTTTTGGAAAAAATGACCCTGCCAGGGTACGAAATGTTACCGTAGCGGCCCAGGAGACCCGTGGGCGTTTGCCAGGCACCAGAAACACAAGGTCTCCTTCAAATAATAAGGCATTTCGCTTAGATTTCGCGGGCCGTGTCTGACGTTGACGGAGTAATTTCACAAAAAAACAGATAAGTTGATGTTGATTTGGAAGCAGAACACATCTGGGGTGTACTCACAATCTATTTGCAATTTCCAGCGGCTTCACATTTCGATAAAGGGGCCTTTTCGGCCCGCCAGAGCAAAGTTCATGTCGGTTACAGGGGTTCCTTGTCGCGACTTGTTTTCTACGGAATCCATGATAATTCCATCGGACCTTTTGGCTACACCTCAAGAAAGGGTTCGTGTTTAGATGTGCGTCCTTGTTTCGGAGTTTTTCTTGTCAAATTTTTCAAAATATCACTACAAACATTGGCAGCATTATTGAGCGTCGCAGTTGTGTTGTGCCATTTAAAAATGTCAATGTAATGTCACAGCAGTGACGGCACACCTTCAAGGCGATTTGTCGCGAACCATTCGGGCCTATTTTTCGCGAGTGCTTTTAAATACGTTGGCAGAATGATGCTGACAGTTATGGACGTTTCCGCGAGTAAATGTAATGATGAAAGCGGAAATCGTTACATGACATTTTTCAATCATCATTACCACAACATCCGATTGGGATTTTGAACCTATGCCAACTTGAAAAAGATTGTCTGAATGCATCTGTCAAATTTCGATTTTTGACGTTTCGAAAAGCCGCCATATTGAACTCTTGCATTTTTCAACCTATCCGATTGGGATCTAGAACCTATACCCACTTGGGTTGGACAACCAAGATGCATCTGTCAAATTTGGATTTTTGACGTTTCAAGAGGCCGCCATATTGAACTTTCACATTTCTCAACTGATCTGATTGGGAATTTGAACCCATAGCCACTTGAGGTTCACAATGGAAATGCATCCGTCAAATTTTGATTATTGACGTTTCAGAGGCCGCCATATTGAACTTTTGCATTTTTCAACCGATCTGATTGAGATTTTACACCTACACCCACTTGAGGTTGGCGATCAAAATGCATCTGCCAAATGTAGATTCTTGACGTTTTAGAGGCCCCCATATTGAACTTTTGCATTTTTCAACCGATCTGATTGAGATTTCAAACCTATATTTACTTGAGGTTGACAATGAAAATGCATCTGTCAAATTTCGATTTTTGACAATATTAGAGACTGCCATATTGAACTTTTGCATTTTTCAACCGATCTGATTGAGATTTTGGACCTACACCTACTTGAGGTTGGCGATCAAAATGCATCTGTCAAATTTTGATTTTTGACGTTTCAGAGGCCGCCATATTGAACTTTTGCATTTTTCAACCGATCTGATTGGAATTTTGAACCTATACCCACTTGAAGTTGACAATGGAAATGCATCTGCCAAATTTTGATTCTTGACGTTTCAAGAGGGCGCCATATTGAACATTTGTATTTTTCAACTTATCCGATTGATATTTCAAACCTTTACCTACTTGAAGTAGACAATTAATTGAGATGCATCTGTCAAATCTGCCATTTTGACATTCGCAAGGCTGTCATATTGAACTTATGTATTTTTCAACAGATTATATTGAGATTTTGAACAAAGACTTAGTCAAGATGGATAATCAAAACACATTTGTCAAATTCGACATTTTCGCAGTTTGAAGCCGCTGTGTATTGAACTCTTGCTTTTTTCAACCGAATTTATTGAGTTTTCAAACCTAGACTTGGTTCAGATGAACAATTGGAACGTAATTGTCAAATTTGGAACTTTGCACTTATTTTTATTCCATCTCAATTTCTCCTACAAATATTTAGAGAGGCTCCTGAATATTACAAATACCTACACGGTTCTGCTTTTCCTTCCACTACACGGTGTCTCCCACGACAGTACTTTCTTCACGGTTCAGGTTTTCATAACACATATCGTCGCTTTCATTTTCAAAGCGTCATCATGTTTCCAGTATTTTTAGGAGTTACCTTGATCAAAAGTAGAAATACATATTAATGAACAAAATAATGGTGTATCGATTTTTTCCGACAACTCTTCACTGACCAGACACCACCCACTGACATGCGTTTCGTTCACAATAGAACCCTATAAGTCGAGGCAGAAATTTCAAAACACGCGAAAAACAAACATCTTTTCGAATTCTTGTTACTCTTATAGTCGTTGCTTACGCCTCTTGAAAAACTTCATCTGACCAAAACACTATCGACGGACATGCATGAAATTACTAAACTCGCCAAAGGAAAACCTGACATCTGCCTATAAAACAACCGAAAATCAACATCATGTATACAATCCCCTTTCCACTTGTCCGGTGTCAGTGGAACAAATTCCCTGTCTACTTTTCAACCATAGCTGTCACCCAGGCGACGGCTTGCCGGCGCCGGTGACAGCTAGTCATGAGCAAATTAAACGGGGGCAGTATGTTGTAACCTTTGACACTTCCAAAATCACTAAAGGAACTTTCCCCACACAGAGAAATATTGACAACGTCAACCTCAATATTCTGACATTGACATGACGTTATGCTGTTTTTAATCTGAACAGATTAACAGACTCGTCGTCGCGGATGAGAACCAGCGGGAAAAAAATCTAAAATCAGAACAATCCAGGTCGAAAAGGGAAGAATAATAATAAGGTGATGAAAAAACAGTAGGGCGGATGGTTACTTCATCAGAAATTCTGCTTATCGAACTGACATGTGAAATGATTCATGAATCTCATAGATCGGAAATAACGCAAAGAAACTGGTTACCTTATTGGTGACATTTCACGGTCCGCCGTTATTCGGTGTGAATCGTTAGACTTGAAAAGTTCAAATAGAACCGACCCCAAGGAACTCAACTCAGCTTACGAAATCATCAGTGAATGGACTGGTGAATAGATTTTTTTCATCGTTTTTCGCGTGTCGAACGTAATTAATTTTAAAAACATTCATTACATAACATCATCGCCAGTCGAAAATCAAGAGGCACGATTAGGTACGTGCCCCAATAAACCGAGCGCAGCTTTTAGAGATCTGGGCCTTTTGATTTGTATTATAAATGGGATCGATGATGGATGAGGGATAAGAAAAAAGGTCGAAGTTCTCTTTTGAATAAATGGGACACGCTAAGCACGCACCCAAGAGCAACATTCACGTACTACACGAGCATCCGGAATTCATGACGCTTTTTTTGGAAGAAGTTTAAGCACCTCCGAAAAGATTTCCTTATGGTCACTATAATCGATGCCTTTATATGGCGTACAAAAATTTGACTATGGACTATGGATACGGTATACTTCTAGCGTACAATGTAAAAGCATTGAAACAAAAGAGTGTATGTACGGTGGCAAGCAAAACCTTTTGGATGTCAAACTTTTTTGTTCCAAGAGCGTTATGATTTTGCAAAAGCTCTGACGTGTATATTTTAACATACTACTAGTAACAATGTCAATTATTAAATCAAGTTAAAATTACAATAAAAATCTCTTTGATGTCTGGAACGTTTTGCTCGCAATTATACAATACCTGCCTAAAATAATAATAGTAATCCAATTAACAACGCTGCGATAATATGATACGCACTCCCACTTTGATAGGGAGTGACTTGATGACACCATTCTGATCAAATTAAGACGTAGCTTCAATTACTAATTTAATTAGGGAGTAAAATGGGTCGAGGTTTGTGGGGGACTGGGCGGAAGTCTAATTCGACACCTTCTTCTTACTATACAGTAATTACTTATGTTATGTTCGGCTTATCAATTTTCACACTTATCCGTTTCAGCTTTTTTGCGAATTTTGTAACGAACAACGTACGAGTATAACCATGTATTTAGAAATATCTGCTCAAATTATTATTTTTCTAGTTGATTTCTACCTATACAGGGTGGCCCAACGAAAACGAAACAGACAGATTTTCGGGCATTTCCCCTTATTTTTCCAAAATAAGCCCGGACAGGTCAACTTTATTGTTCTCAAAGGCAGGCATTCACCTGCTATTAATATAACCGTGGAGTTCCACCCCCGTAGTCAGGGTGGCAGCTCCTTCGAAAATTTTAAATGACAACTGGGGTTGAGTGATACATCATTTTTTGAAGCTGGTTCAATTGTCTTCACAGCAGTGTTATCCTATTTTTACGATTCGTTGCAAATTTTTCAAGATAATGCTAACTTCAGTGTTTCTGGAGGGTTACAGCCTCTTCCAGGAGGCTTACTTGAAGTTGCCGAGCCCAGTTTACGTCGCTCTAGTAAGCATATTACAGTATACAAACAAATGAGGTCAAGTGCCCGAAAATCAGTCTGTTCGTTTTCATTGGGCCACCCTGTATAATGTAGCAATTAAAATTCCTACATTTTTTTCACATAAAAATTTATTTAAAGTTTGCAAAATTCCATATAAAACCTGAAGAGAGTGGTCAATAAAGCAGTGAATTATTTGAATTATCGCGGTACAGATGAGAGAGGAAACGGCAAAAGAAACGACATGATAGAGAACTTTACTGATAAGGGAAAAGAATTCAAGAAAAGAAGAGTGACAGTTAGTATTGTAGGAGGCAATTTGTTCCGTTTCTCCGTTGAAGGGCAGGCCTGAGAGCCCCCATGAGTTTCATGTTGCCTCCTCCTGTCTTTTCGCACCTCTTGTGTGCCATGAGAATAACCTGAAAAGGGTGAGTTATAAAGTTCGATTTTAAAGTCAAAAAGTTGCCGAACCTCAAATTTTAGCTTTATCTGGGATCATCCACGGTTATACCGCTACGTCTACGTTTTCGTACGTTATCTACGTTTCCCACGTTCTCTCTCCGTCCTTCATATCATCCAGTTACGCTGCCGACGAATTTCCATATGATGTACGCTGTTTTCACCGGTGACCACCGAAGCCGATAAGCCAACTCGCTGCGGTCAACTCCTTCGATTTTGGCTGCTAGTACCATCTTCGCTGAAGCTCAACCAGCACGCCTTCGTCCACCTTGTGCCAGAGTGCTGCACGTCATCTGCGAGTCAAGCCAAGTACCCGGACCGGTGGAAGACGACTTCGCGCTGCACCAGGGGTCACGTGAGATGTTCTAGTTCTTCCGCATCCCTAAGTTTAAGTTGCCCATTTAGCGTTGTTGTTTTGTTTTTAAGAATATCACTTAATCAAGTGAGCGCCCCGAAACCTTTTAACTTGGATCCAAGGTATTATAGGTTAGGTTAGGCAAACGTTCAGTTATTCGACAAAACCTTGTCGGAACCAGACACGCTGGGGGGTAGTTTTCCTGGGGTTTCGCGTTTGAAGAGCAGTAGGCATTCAACACCTCTGCCAACATCCTCACGTCTTGCCTGTGCCCTGTGAAGCTTGTTTTCACTGGCCGAGGAGGCTCGGGCTGAAATTTAGCAAGAAGTCAATATCATGTTTTTATTTGTTACTATTTTACATTGCACATACCTTTCGATAATTCCGTGTCAATTACGTCGAATATACTCCAATTATTCTCCCGATTTGCCTAGTTTAATTCATATTTTCCATAATTCAGCTGCATTTATTTACCATTAACTACTCTTGTTTTTTTGACACTTCGAAGACGTCACCCGTCAGCTGTTTGACAGCTCTCGAGTGCGTTCGAGTTACAACCATCTGTAGAGCGTACAGCCGTGTTTCACACAACACGGGAATTGTGTAAAAATCGGGAATATATCAATTCCAACCATCTGAACTAGCTACACGCCCGATTGGCGCCTTTTGAAATATAAATTTAGTTGTGGCAGTTTTTTTGTAAACTTTAAGAACCCACGCCTTGCTCTCCACATAGAAAAAAAACTGAGTGCCGCCTTCAGCGACCTGAAGGGAAAAATAGGCGACAATAATAGTAAAATTGTATTGGGATTTCGGCCCTAGCTCAAGTCGGCACGCAGGCTTCTTATAACTAAGGTGCGCATCAGTCTGAAATTGGTCCATCTTCGAACTGAATGACTGATGGTGAATGAGTATATGGTCATGAAAAATGTACTTACTTGGTGATGAAGTTTTTCGTGTTATGATAATTTTTGTTTGTAATTGAACGGTTAGACGGATAAGAAATCTGGTTGTTCCACCACAATACTTTACGGCGAGTCTCTAGGGACATAGTTAAGTTTTTATCCGAAACACGTCTTTGCGGGTGCTGGGAGAGTTAATGTTAAGAAGATTTCATTCGATTCGAAGATAATTATAAGACGCAGTGAAAGATAAAAACACTGTAAAAATAGTACCTATATACTTAGCAGATGAGGAAAGGTCTGGATTGTCTTATTGGGATGGAATATCTGTCGTTTCCGATTTCATTCGAAAATAACTTTAAGACTCATTGAAAAACATGATGTGAAAATATCATAGCAGGTGAGGAATGGTCTCAATTCTGATGGTTATTTAGAGGGGGCGAGAAATAATTAGCAAAACGTTTCTGTCCTCATCAACCAAAAAAATGGTCTCAATAGTTTTGGGATGAATATTCGTAATTTTCTCTAGTTCTCTACGATCACAGTATTCCCATTTTTATGTTGAGGAGGTGAGGTCAACCTCACTATCAAGGGAATGCGCCCCCGCCGGTAGGTTGTTTGCTCTCTGGGCCTATACTCCAAGACTGCTGTCACATCAAATCGTGACAGCTTTGACACATTTGTAGATTCCTAATGATGTGGATTCTGGAATGTGGAAACACGAATGCCTAAGCGAGTGCTATGGGCAACCTGATCCTAGTCAAATCCTTCATTTGTCAAGATCTTATGATCAATTCAAAAAGTGAAATTACTGATGAATTTACAACGTGAATGGGACTTGACTTATGTAATCATTTTTCTTCACTTAATCATTTACGTCTTTTTTCATTAGAATAAGCTATTTAATGTGAGTTGTGCTGGCAGTAATATAATACGTTTGGTATGATGAGAACAATCGAGTTCAAGACAATGTTGCATTTTATTTTGCTTGGATGAAACTTGGCACGTGGTAAGTAAAGATGTTTGTTTTAAACTTGAGCCCCGTTTTTCCGGTTCTGTGATCATCCAGAATGTCAAACAGCTTCACGAGTCACATTATTTTGTAGTCACAAGTCACAAGTCTAAATTTTGTATGATATATGGTGTAATGGCCTATTGACGATCGTATAATAATAATACATCTGTTCATACAAGAAGTGGTTCTGTAACGCAGGCTTAACGAAATTTTGGTAGAGAATTCCATTCCATTCAAGATTTTTTTGAAATTTGCTGGAGACTTCGACTCTGGGAAAGTCACAAACTCGCACAAATGGGGAAGGAGCCGTTCTAGAGTTTCCGGTTTCATAGCGGAGCTGGTGGATTTTTTTTTTGAGCTTGCCCCCAATGAAGGTGCGTTCAGTCAGCTTATTTAGCCGCAAGTTTTAATTTTAGTCGCAAGCGCAGCGACGCCCATTGGCTCTCACGACCCAGCCTCCTCAAAACAGTCAATAAGCGATGCAGCGCTTACGGCTGAAATTAAAACTTGCGGCTAAATAAACTGACAGAACGCACCTTAAGACGAAACTTGGAGAAGTACAGTGGGCCCAATTTGATGCTGCACGTCATAGGTACTTTAGTTTTAGAGGAGTTGTTAAGGAAATTTTGCTTAGGAACTCCTTCAAAATTGAAGTATGCATGCGGCCTCTAAATGGGCCGATTGTACATACTTGTTGTAAACAATTGTTCATGGTTGATCGATCGTCCTCAAATGCCAACCGGTGTCCAGCCGAAATAGATAAGATTTGCGATCAGCGAAAAAGCATCCTCGATTTGTTGAACCGTTTGGAAGATATGGGAGACTGAAAAGGCTATAACAACTTATATTCTTCAACGTGACTAGTGCGGGGAATTACTTCTGATTATATTCTGATGACATTGTTTCAAAGGCTATCAAATGACATTGCAAGTTGAGCTTCATGTGAAATAGCCTCTGTGATAATTTTCAAATGTGCCGTGTCAGTGAGTGAGGTCTGGTCTTCTGTCTTCTGATCACAGTTGAGGTTGATCTAAGAAAGCGGACATTCTCTGCAGCTGATTAATTGTTGATGGTATAATCGTCTCCGTCGTAACGTCCGTCGTCAAGTTCCACCGAAAGGCAAGTATTCCAAGATCAATTATTATTGCAGGCGCTGTAAAACAAGAATTTTTGGCATTCACAGCGTTGTAAACCTATTAAACTATGGCTTCTGGCCGACGCACAAACAAATTTCTTGCCATAAGCATCGGCCATCACGAGGAAGCTATTGAAGAAACACACATTCCCAGCGAACACGATCATCATCATCAGCAACAGCCGCATCAAGACCAGAGCTCGTTTGTTGGACATAAATTGCTCGAATGGCGCAGGATGACCCAGTGAATGTCCGAAATGATACACATGCCATTGCTGAATATAGAAGGCACACACGTTCCTAACACCATCGAGACAGTAATCCATGCAGCGTTTTGCGTACTCATACACATAAAACTTGCGTAGTATGTACGCGACTTGATATTCCGATAGTTGTTATAACTGTGATCAGCAGCAGCAGCACACAGGTCTTACGTAACAACAACCAGCATTTTAATGATGACTCATGAATGCTCATGAAAGTCTCGCACTCCGGTTCATGACCAGCAATTACGTCCAGACTGGGCTGAATGGCATCTCTTCTGCAGTCCACTGCAATGGGAAGAATCCTGCTGGTATTTCTTCTTGGAGATGTGATTCGATGCCTTTTCTTGGCGTGTAAGAAACAACGACACTTCGATTTCCGGGAACGCATATCCGGAAACGGTGGGCGGATCTTCGAATTACGCGCCTGTAATATGCCTACTTATCCCTTTTTCCTGCAGTTGAGTTGAAAATTTGTTCTGCAACAAAAACTACCTAGGTACTTGTGGCTTTGGACGTTTTGCCATTCCAAAACCACATGACGACTTTCTCATCATCATAAGTTATCAACTTCACACTGAGACAGGTTCGGTTGGACTCGACAACATACTATACTTCTTGGTTGCGGAAAAATACACCTATTAGTTACGAATTTGCGCGTTGGGTTATTTATTAATTGAGGATCAAATGTTGAAACACTGTTCATTACTGCATATAATTACTATAACTATTTTTACAATTCACAACCAAATTATCACCCTTCGGTGTCATTCTCTTGCTCCGCAGGATTTTGCAGTTGTCGTTCTGAATTCAGCTCTGCCTGCTGTGACCTCGAGCCGCTCTTGATCCACTCCCGCCTTCCAAAATATTCCGGACTCTTCGGAAAGACAGTTCACGCCGCTTCCGCTCCGGCAAATTTCATCATATGCCACCAATCCAAACTCCAATCGCCGAAGTTCCAAAAAAATTGTCGGTTGATTTCAAGATAATTCCGGCAAGTTCCCGATACACGGCTACTTCGCCAATTATGCAGGTGTGTGTCTTATTCTCGCATCGGAATCTCTAGCTAATATCGAACACAAATTCTCATTTTTAGCGCATTTTCCATCTTGATGAAAATCGCTATTGCAACCGCTTTGTCCATCCGTCCGTCCGTCCGTCCGTCCGTCCGTCCGTCCGTCCGTCCGTCCGTCCGTCCGTCCGTCCGTCCGTCCGTCCGTCCGTCCGTCCGTCCGTTCCTCGAACTCCTCCCAAACTAGACGACCTAGCTTTCTAATTTTTTCGCTGTTACATAGCTGCCACTCCCAAAGGAGGGCTAGGCTATATTGGATGTCTATATTGCGCCGCCAACATAGAGAAAACCGCCCCCGATAAACTTGAAATAACATAATATTGCACTTTCTACCAGACCTGATGCTCTGGTGCTCTCATTTTTTGAGTAATACATAGTTGCCACTTATAAACGTAAGTCAAGAAACATTCTGTCTTCAATATGCGCCGCCGACATGAAAAAACTGCTAAAAACCGCCCCCAATCACTTTAAAATGAAAAACATAAACCCGAAGACATAGCGATCTGATTCTTTCGGTATATAAATAGCTGACTAAAAATGGGAAAGGATAGGCTACTTTTGGTTAGTCGCCGCCCCCAGATTCCGCCCCCAAACGATAAAAAGTGCAACTTTCACAAATGTTACTGATTAAGATGTTCCCTTAAACATTTAGGAACTGCCAACTCAAATTGTGCAGCATTTGCTCAGCCGAACGCTGCCGCTCCCACACGCCGCCCCCAAAGTAAGAGATAAATGAAAAACATGAACCCAAAGACATAGCGATCTAAATTTTTCGCTATATGGATAACTGACTAAAAATGGAAAAGGATAGGCTACTTTTGATATGGCGCCGCCTCCAGCTTCCGCCCCCAAAAGAAAAAAGTGCAACTTTCAACAATTTTCACTGATTTAACTGATAATGTTACCTCGAACATTTGGAAACTCTTGACTCAAACTGTGCAAGAATTTCTTTGCGAAACTCTGCCGCTCCCACACGCCGCCCCCAAAGTGAGAGATAAATGTAAAACATGAACCTGAAGACATAGCGATCTAATTCTTTCACTATATTGATAGCTGACTGAAATTGGAAAAATATAGGCCACTTTTAATTAGCCGCCTCCAGCTGCCGCCTCCAGCTGCTGCCTCCAAACAAAAAAAAATGCAACTT
The DNA here is from genome assembly GCA_949128115.1 of Anaspis maculata. NCBI lineage: Eukaryota > Metazoa > Arthropoda > Insecta > Coleoptera > Scraptiidae > Anaspis > Anaspis maculata. The sequence goes on from OX421963.1 coordinate 42,944,186, forward strand.
TCACAATTTTCACTGATTGTCATATTTCCCTCACATTTAGAAACTCCCAACTCAAACTCAAACTCAAAAACCCGAAGATATAACGATCTAATTCTTTCGCTATATGGATAGCTAACTAAAAATGGGAAAGAATAGGCTACCTTTGACATGGCGCCGCCTCCAACTTCCACCCCCGAAAGAAAAAAGTGCAACTTTCAATAATTTCCACTGAATCACATTTCAATGTTACCTCAAACATTCAGAAACTCCCAACTCAAACTGTGGAAGAATTTCTTTGCCAAACTCTGCCGCTCTCACACGCCGCCCCCAAAGTAAGAGATAAATGTAAAACATAACCCTGAAGACATAGCGATCTAATTGTTCCGCTATATAGATAGCTGACTAAAAAAGAGATAGGCCACTTTTGATTAGTCGCCGCCACCAGCTCCCGCCCCCAAACAAAAAAATGCAACTTTCACAATTTTCACTGATTGTCATATTTCCTTGAACATTTAGAAACTCTTAACTCAAACTGTGCAACAGTTACTTTGCCGAATGATGCCACCCCCACACGCTGCCCTCAAAGTAAGAGATAAATGGAAAACCTAAACCCCAAGACATAGCGATCTAATTCTTTCGCTATATAGATAGCCGACTAAAAATGGGAAAGAATAGACTACTGTTGATTAGTCGCCGCTCCCAGCTCCCGCCCTCATACAAAAAAATATATTGATGAGTGAAAGAATTTTCATTCAAATCTATTTCATTGGCAAGTACCCCATTCTGATAACACAATATCACAATGAGTTTCGAATGAAGAAAGTGGGCAAGGAATGGTGTTTCTCCTTCAACCAAATTTCTTTACGTTCACAATATGCCTCTTTGAGAAAATGCGCTACTGACACTCACGCACGTGAAGGCATACTCACTTGTTGATTCTCTATCGATCTTCAAATTTAATTACGTTTAAGCTGGACCACTCTGTATATAAGAATTTTATAGGGTTGCTTTCGGAAGACATGCTTTCTAGAAATATGTTTTCAGAAAATCCAGAACAGTCTTTGACGTTTGTTATAGGAAGTTCAGGTACAAGAAGAATTTGGAAAAATACTTTTGTTATCTAAGAGACAATAAGGAATAGGAATGACGTAAAAGAGACTCAAGAAGAATAATCCGTGCGATTATAGGAAGTGAGACAGGTGCTAGAAGATATATTGAAGGAAGAAGAATAATCCGTGCGATTATAGGAAGTGATACAGGTGTGTTAGAAGACACATTGAAGGAGAAAATATGATAATTTAGAAGAACTCTCAAACATAAGATTAAACAAAAGGTACTATTTACACTAGAAAAATTAATTGCTCTAGAAAGATCTTTGGGGTTCCGCAATCCTTACTCTAGAAAAGAGATGTTCACCAAGATTTGACTAGGAAAATGCGCAGTAGGTTCGGTCGGTCCTTTCTTTCTTTCTTTCGCATTGAGTACGATCATTCGTCTCACTTTTCAGCTCAGCGAAGGTTACTGTTGTATGTTGTGTTGCCTATTATTATGCTACAAGCTTCATCAAAATTCGAAAGTAAAATAAGTATCTAGGTGCATCTCATTGGATTACGTCGTTATCGAGTGTTAGAACGGTCAGTTAGAACACCAAAACTGCAATAGTGACTTTGTGAATATCTGGAATAGCGTTTGACTGATCTAAATTGAAATCTTTGTAAATATTCCTGGAACATTCCAGTTATTACCTACTTATATTTTTTCTTCAAATCAGCCAAAGTGTGCCAAACAATTGAGGAATCGCATTTTATAGCATGTTTTATGGTGGTCTCCGAATCTTATATCAGATTTTGGATGGAATAAATTTCAAGCTATGAAATTTTATTGATCTCAAAAATTGATTTCTTTTTTATCGTGTATTCTACAATATAATAACGGATGAAAAAGTAATGTTGAGGAGAAATTATAATTCGGATAATTTTAAGGGTGGGTATGCATTCTTTGAGATTATTCAATTTTCGAGATTATTCAGTTTTCGAAATTATTCAATCTTTAAGTTTATCCAATGTTCAGGACCACTTGACTTTTGGCCTTCATGACCTAGTAGCTTATAAGATTGGAGAAAAAGAGATTCAGCATAAAGCGGAAAGTTAGCTCAATGTGGGGAATTTCTCGGGGAACTCCAAACAACAGACTGATATAACTATTTGATGATGTAGTCAAAGATTGGCATAGTTATATGGCAGGAGACAGCATGTAGAGATTATTGCACCTCCAGTTCAGCGTTGGTTACTGAAACGAACATTTATCTCAATTTGCCCCTCGTGCTGTGTTTTTCGCTCTTGTAGCATTCGGACACAATTTAGATCTCCCTTATGAAACGAGACATATCAGAGCAGGCATCATTTCGGCTTGGCTCGCCAACAGATTGCATGCTGAGCTTGTAATTAGTCACAAAAAGTGACAAACTATTTGACTGTACATACCTGAATACGTTTATTTTAGAAATCAGGGCAGATGTATAAAAAGATTTGCTGTGTACTACAGCAATCCAAACAATGATTTCGTTCAGCCACCTACCTAAAATTCACCATCACCATCAAACGCACCCTATAAACATAAATCCATCAGACTAACAACAATGCAGCAATAAACAAGTTCAATTTATAGTGTGTAGTAGGTCATAAAATTATAATGAACATCATGTTTTGGATACCTCTGGCAGACAATAACATTGCAACAATAGTTTCATATTATAGAACGACGGATAGTTCTATTCGACATAGAAGTGATAACCACCTACTTTAAACAAGTTTAAGTGCAAAAAGCTATTCTCTGACTTGCTAGGACTCTGTTGGTAGTATCTTGCTGTCCATCATTTAATTATTATGTTTCATGGACAAAGCCTTGACTGAGTATACCTCTATTATTGGTTTTGCACTTATTACCGATACTGGCTGATACGCAGATTCTGTCTTGCGTGCATGTATATTTTTAGGTATTTTGTTACTTAACTTACCTACTTATTTTATTTATTTATTCAAATTTATGACTCATTTTTTTGTCCATATCCCTTGCATACATATTAAAGTAGGTAGAGAGAAATTCTTTGCTTAATTGCAGGGATCTTTTTCAAATCTGTTCTTTTTGCATGATGATGCGTATCGTTATTGAATTTGATTGTTATTAATTGACATCTGAACTCAAGGTCAGGTTTAAATGCTCAAAATGGAATTTGTTAACACTACTTTACTTATTTAGGACCACGCTATTGGAAAACTTATTAGAAATTATAGCTATAATACGAGTAAATGTATGCCATTTGTACAACCATACATTTAAATTATCTGTTAAGTTGCCTTGATAATGCAATATTATTTTTGTGGATACACTCTTTGTTGTAATTATACGTAATAACAAAATTTATTAGTTAGGAAGTACCTGTAAGCAATACCTGACTGAATGAAATCTGTTCAGTAAGTACTTCTTGAGTTACTGAATGTCAAAGTTTTGGCTTCGACATCAGCTTATAGCGTTTGACAGATGACAGGTATGTCATAATTTTTACATGTTTTGAATTAAGTTTTCTAAGGGCTTCAAAATGATCTATTAAAAATCAAAATCATTTGGTCAAAATTTCCTGTCCCTCTTTGAAAGTAACATACTTCGCTGATAGATCACGTTGAAAATCTTACCTTCTTTTTTCTACCGTAATCCCTACGTTCATACCAAATTTGATCAAAATCCGTTTGGTACTTCTGGAGCTATTGATGAACATCAAAGTCTCGGCTTTGACAGTTTATAGCTTTTGACAGATCACAAATATGTCCTAATTTCTGCATGTTTTGAGTAGAGTTTTTGAAGAGCTTAAAAGAGCTGTTAAGATCGTTACATCTAAATCTCCTGTCACTTTGACAGACCTAGATAAAAAATTTATTTTTTTTCCACAATCGATTTCCACCCCTGTACTGAGTTACATCATCATCGGTCAAATATTTTCGAAGAAATAGAATAAAATAAAAATTTATCGAGAAAATAACGATACAAAATTTGCCGTTGATTTTCAAAAAATCGTATCTTAGAATCGAATCGTCCTTTTGAGCTGGTTTTTCTTTCAAACACTTGAACTTCATCATTTCAAGTACCTCACCGCGGCCTTACATTTTCATGTTTTCATAGAAGTGTGAGTATCTTCGACAATTATTTTTTCCAGTTTTGGCGGCCGCGATTGCCTGACATCAACAAAATTTCAAACAAAGTTCTCAAAGGGCTTCTGAATAAGCTATCAAAAATCAAAATCGTTGCCTCAAAATTTCCAGCCACTCCTTGACATTGACATTTCCCGTTAACAGATCATGTTGAAAATCATATTTTCTCTTTTCTGCCATAAACCATACGTGCATATCAAATTTGGCCGGAATCGGTCAAAGGGTTCAGAAATAAATCGGGGGGTCAAAAAAAACCTGACATACAGACTAACATACAGACCGACCGACACGGAAAAATTAATTTTTTTCGACAAATCTCGCGGTTTTAGCAGAGGTAGTACGTTCAAAAAACGAAAATTTTTTTTCGCGATTACCCACTTTCTCATTTTTCGATTAATTCGATGAGAAGTAAAATTCTGCGAACATATGATGTATTTCTCAAGTTTTTCACTGACTGAAGTGACATTGTTGATAGCTATAATACGAAATCGGAGTCACTGCTTTAATTATTTATTTTGTTATCATGACAATGGGTTTTGATTTGAAAGAAAAGCTAATGAAGCGAATTTTTTTTCAATTTTGAGTTGGCTTATGAAGTGAATATGAAAAACCTCTTCTTCACGAATAAGTTTTAGCTAAAAAAAAACATTCAAACATTTCGAAACGACTTGGGTGATCTTAACGTTCTTGTAGACTCGAGCATTTGAAATAAACAGTACTAACTGGCATTGTGTTCAATCAAAAACTTGACAGGGGTTAAAATTAGCTGAAAGTCGAGCTGAAAGTACTTTTGCGTAAGGTTATGAATAATCCATTATGTGTTCATCCCGTTACGAAGAAATCAATATTTCCGCTTGGTCTTATTGTAACACTTGCATTGTACCTATACCTAGAGTTCCATTGAAAACATAAAGCTAATATCTACCATTGTCAGGGTTGGTACTCCTGCTATTATTAAAAAGAAAGATTAACGACACAAAGGCCGCGGTTACGTTTAAAGAACCAGTCGTGATGTTCCGCGAAGAATACGACTAAATTTCAAGCTGGACCATCAAGCAGAGAAGTTTTCCATTATTTCTATCGGCACATACAAAAACCAAATGCTTATCTGACAATTCGCCTGAACCTCTTCCAGAAATATCCTTTTCCAGCCACAGTAATCCTATACTTGAATTTCATCTTGTATGGTGGGCCTGGATCCTTCGAGTGGTGGCTGCTGAATTTAAAGAGAAGGACGTATTCGTTTCCAACCACTAACCACTCCATACTCTATCATGAACTCTTGAAAGTTAGTGACCCAAAACGAAATGTATGCAAACGAACCATTAAGTTTCCTTCGCATAAGCCCACATGATCTATCATTTAACTGATGATGGCCATCTCCATGCGCTACATACAGTACAGTACAATAAAGTGCAGCCAAGTATATAAGAATGGCCGTAAGGATAGAGGATGAGAAAATGTGATGGGTCAATAACTGATAAATATAAACAATTTCCGTGTGTGCAGATAGACACATTCAAAGCAAAAGTGAATGAAAACCTCAAAGACCGCGCCGTGCTGATGATGCAGAAATTCATTATCCCTGTTTGCAATAACAGTGCCGATTGATGAAGATGTTGCGGTATTATTAGACGAGACTGTTAACACCTTCTGTTGTACGTCAAAAGCCGAACGTTTATCTGGTTGTTTGAATACGGAAATCCTCTCAAACAATAGGACAGCGGAGGCGATTGATTACGTCTGAGTTGTGTTTCAACTGTCAATAGTGTATTATGGAAAAAAAATCTGATAGATGTCGTTTTTTCTGATGAATTTCAATTTTCCTCGTCACACATCACATTCGTTACTATAGGCGATTTACATTTAAAAAACGCCACCTGGTGTAGAGCTCGGTACTTGATCGTGCAGGAGTTTTTTGAAAGGAGCACATACTGATGGGACGTCTAGTAGCCTATAGATAGACACTAGTAGATACCTGCAATACCCACATTAATGACATGAAATTTGACAAGTAGGAATAATGTAAAAGGGGGTTTGATTTTGTGTCTCCTATTTGATCTTGTGGTTAGCGTATTTAGCAGGCTACTAGTAGATCTATTTAGTTCCAGAGGTGAGGGGCTGGAAGACTGCGCTACCATCAATGCATTGCATATTGCAGTTGCGGTGGAAAAATTGCGACTGGTGACTGTTACATTACACCTTTGGCAGGCAGATGCAAGCATGATAATGCTGCTTTGCCAGTAGCTCCTACCCTTGCCATTCCTGCCATATAGTGCCTGCTGATTGATCCCCCAATCCCCTAGTGGTTCACAAAGCGAGCCTAGACCTGGATCTTGACACTGGGGATACAACAAACGTTTGCGTCCCAATAACAAAGGTAGCGAACTGTAGAGCATAGAATGCGGATCTCCAGATGAGGTCCAAGCAGAAATTTTTTGGAAAAAGGTGATTGACATATAATAAAGGGAACGAATTTGGCAGTGGCATCAACGGTATCGTCTTGAGCCGAATATGCTATTTTCGTAGTTACATTGTTGTAATGTTGACAGTTTGTTTCTCTTTCTCTCTCTCTTTCTCTCTTTAGTCACAGCAATCGGTGGCGCCATTTACTTCCATCCAGTACACTCAGTTTTTGAGCAATTATTGAAATTTCGAATGGCTTTCTGGCGAGTTCCCCGGTGAAATTCCAGGTGGGATGAAATTGATTTGCTGCATAAAGATCTCGCGAATGGACTAAAACTCCAAGGCGAAACAACAGGTCTTTCCGATAGAAATCTATGAGTACAATCACTGGAACTTTTTTCTCGTTTGTTACATTCATCGGATTCAATTTACCGTTCCTTTATTCCACTTTCTTGGTTGTGGAAAAAATGCAAGTCATCCTATACCTATAGTACGACTCTGCAGGGATAGATAATTGCAGTCTCTCGTGCATCCTGCATTTGCGTTATTTCTTGCGGAATCAGTTCGATGTTGAGATATTTATCTTCCTTGCCAACATGAGATTCAGAAGAGTGATTTATTCTTTGTATGGATATGGGCATCAAGTGAATATGCACCGCTAATCCGCTATCATTGTCTTTCATCAGTTACTTGAGGTCGAGCAAAGTCCATTTTAACATTCGGTTCCTGGACGCTCAGTTACGTTTTTAACTCAAGTTAATCACTAAATCATCCCCTTTTCGTTGATAAATAGATGTATGTAGTCAATAGGAATGCGAATTGAAATTTACTTATGATGAAATTCGATTTGCAGTAGTTGCATGTTATAAGATTCTCAACTAAATTACAGGGAATACAGGACACATACAGGGAATACCAGGAGCGCAAACCTCATGCTGAATTTCCCTAGATGGTCGTTCAGATGCGCGCGCAAATCACTTTGTATCTCTTTTCTCACACAGTTTTCTGTATAAGTCTGTTTCTCTCGTTTTCACCGAATAGGTCCATTGAAAATTGTGTTTTGGAAAATTTTCATTTTCCGGGAAAAACTTCAAATCTTTCCAAACCATATTATTGTTGAAATCGTCAATTAAGGCTTCACTTTAAGCTCCTTCAAGATCGCCCTTTACTCTCCGAATTGTAAGGCCGAAACGCGTCAGCAAAATAAACTTATAGGGGAGATCTGCCTAAAATGACATACCCTAAGCTTCACAAAAAATTTGAAAATCGAAATACAGCCAAGTTTTTGGTCACAACTCTCAGATAAAACATCAATTCATAACTGCCACAGGACAAAAACTCCATCAAATACTTTTTCAATCATAAAAAAACAATTCTATAAAATAGCCTCCTTGTGTCATTTTAGGCTTACTTACGGGTAAAATGACATAGGCATAAAAAATATGCAAAAATATGACCGAAAGTCAGAGAACTCATTTTATACGACAAAAACTAATAAAACCAAGACATAAACTTACAGAGGCAATAATAAAGAACTCGAAAAATACGCAATTAACATGAGGGCATGTAGAAAATATAGAGACACAAGAGTAAAACAAAAATTTAGCAAAAACAGAACAAGACAAAACAATAATGCTGTTAAATTAACAAACTCAAACCGCACAAATGAATTCCTTAGTTTTGGACACCACATCTGCGAACTCGCAATGTGCTCAAATTTTACATGTCAATTCCTATGTCATTTTGCCCTGATGAGTAGTATGTCATTTTGCCCCAAACTAACAACATTTCACTAACATAACCCTGTGTTGCTTGCATATGAGATGGCCTCGTCAATTTGTAAGGAAAATGACTACCAAATGACACACTACCATTAGCAATAATCGCGGTTCAATGAACTTTTCACATTCACAGAATCTGGGCTCAATCGGAATGAAAATATTATATCGGGTACTTGAAATTCTGGAGTTTTGTTACTGTGGCAAAACCGTTTAAACCAGAATGACGCGGTTTGGTAGAAATGTAGTTCTTTCAACTTGACCATCGGCAAACAGCACCTGAGAACCATCATAAACGCCTAAATCAAAATAAGCTCAGTATGTCATTTTACCCAAGTATGTCATTTTAGGCAGATCTCCTCTACAATTTACGTGGAGAGACAGATTATTTATACAACTTTATTTCTCCATCTTTGAAGTCCGGTCTCAAAAACCCCAGGCCGGTTTCATATTTTTAACCGGGAAATTGAAGGAAAATTGTTGGAAAATGTTTGGGAACCAGTTACCTCTCGTTTAAAAAAAATAGTGAAAATTTGTTCACGGGATAAAAAGTTGAGAAATTTGCAGGTCACAAAAATTTCGTGAATCATATTTTGATCAAATATTCACAGAAAATGTGTTTTAATGACTCAAATCAACCAATGGACCGAGGAGGCAAATTGTGAACGACAAAAGAAGTCTGGTCCTCCACGAGTTTTTGTTCTTCGTTAAAAGATTTGTCTTCAAGTGGCTGCTATAAGATGTTAGAAACAATAATGATAGATAGGATCGGAAACAATTGGACTGCAGCCCTAGAATGTCTGATTTCGGCTTAAATAACTACCAATTTTAGACGAATTCCTTTTTTTGGACCTAATTTTTGTCGTCCTCTTTTGACTGCAAGAGGACGACATGCCGAAGACTTGAATGGTGATTGGTGCGATAAGCAAATCAGTCGTGGAGCTGAAAAATAAAAGAAGGATGTTTTCAGGGACAAAGTTCACTTTTGTTTTGACGCTTATGACGATAGTAGGCGAATAAGGCGCTTTCTTTGAGAACGAAGCCTAAGGTATTGCACTTTTTTTGGCGGGCAGTATAGGTACATACAGACCGACCGACACGGAATTTTTTTTCGGCAAATCTCGACGTTTTAGCATACGGGGAGTCCAAAAAACGAGTAAAAGTTTTTTATGGACATGGCGATTAGGTACGTTCTTGATTTTTGAAGAATTCGATAAGATGTAAAAATCGTCGTCATGCTTGCCGCGGGACTTCTCATCGAGCCATCCTTCCTGGAACGCTATTAAAGATAATTATAATTATCTGAAAAATTGCCTTGATAATGCAATACTATTTTTGTACATACACTATTAGTTTCAATTATACGTAATAAGTAATAACAAAATTTATTAGTTTGGAAGTACCTATGAGCAATAACTGACTGAATGAAATCTGTTCAGTAAGTACTTCTTGAGCAACTATTGAACGTCAAAGTTTTGGCTTTGACAGCTTATACTGCTTATAGCTTTTGACAGATGACAGTATGTCATAACTTCTACATGTTTTGAATATGAACTTCAAAATAAGCTATCAAAAAACAAAATCATTAGGACAAAATTTCCTGCGACTCTTTGAAAGAAACATTTCGCACTGATATATCACGTTGAAAATCTTACTTTCTCTTTTTTACCATAATCCCTATGTGCATACCAAATTTGGTCGAAATCGGTCAGACGGTATAGAAATAAATCGAGTGACGGACACATACCTACAGATTTACAGACCGACCGACACGGAAAAATTGTTTTTTTCGACAGATCTCGATGTTTCAGATGTGTGAAAAAAACTGTTACAACACAAAGCACAAGTGCTGTCTGTGAGGATACAAAATATAAAAAATTAAAAAATATACATGTATGTATTTATATTTTTTAATTTTTTATATTTTGTATCCTCACAGACACACTTGTGCTTTGTGTTGTAACAGTTTTTTTCACAATGTTTTGTCATAAGTCACATGTAAATATCCGGTTACTTTTGTGAATAAACGTATCATTATTATTACGTATTATTATTCAGCATACGGAGAGTCCAAAAAACTAATAACATTTTTGGCACACTTTCTCAAAAAATGGAAAAAAGGTAAACGCTGATCGATAGTCCATATGTCCAGGATGTCAAGTAGACTTTTGATTTTTTGTTATTCTGCCTCCATCTTCGATCCGCCATTTTGAATTTCTCTAAAAGTTATCCAATTGAAATGAAATTTTCCCATACACTTTCTATTTTCAGTAGAATGACTTTTTAGAGCGAAAATAAATTGACAAGCTGGAGCGCTGGGAGAACACGGTCGATGGCTGCTGATAGTTTCGCTCCAAAACTTTGCAGGTGCCATCCGCCGTAGTCGTAACCCCCCAGCTTGTCACGTTATTTTTGCTCCAAAAAGTCATTTTACTGAAAATAGAAAGTGTATGGGATATAGACTCATTGGATTAGAAAGAAAAATAAGAAACTTGAAAACAACATGCTCACATTTTGCTTTTTCAAAAAAAAATTATGAGAATCAAAATTTGAGCACGGCGCTGTTTCCAAGTATTTCCTTGATTCAAAATGCAATATATACCTAATAAGAAGCAAGATAAAATTTGACATGTTTGATGATTTGGCAACAGTGATTGGCAAGTTTATCGCGATGTAGGTAACCGCTATAATTATATTGTTAATCATAGCAACAAACAAGAATTTATATAATTTTTTCATTTTTGAATTAATTACACAAGAATTTCTCATTGACAAAAAAGAGTTACGATTCAGGCATTGTATAACTTAATCGCTTAGCAGATCTAAAGCAGGGTCCCTGAAAAATTACGGTAATAGAAAATTCGAATTATCAAGCAAAGCTGAGCAGAGCAGGACATTGGTTTCCAATACGTGTCGCCGTTGTTCAAGTTTCCAATCGAAATCATTCTAATTTACCAACTAGAATCGTTTGAACAATATACCTACCTGAGAATAGGCCAGTGTAATTCTTAACATTGCAGTATATACTGTATAGGACCGGACCACAGAACTGAAATAATAGTATATTTTATATTTTTATACAAGTTCAATAAGACGTAATATTGTCACACCACTGGTTTTCGGGCACGAGGCATGACGAGATTTTAGTTGTTGGCGTTATTGCAATGGAATGCTTGAACTTACAAGACGTTTCTGTGAGGTAGAATGTCAACACTCAAACTCCCGGAAAGTACAAATGTAGGTATAGAGTGGAAGGGTGGGCTCTTCAAGAATTCCTAATTCAAGATCGCACATTGCACATTATTTGATCTACTTTGGTTTAAGAATAGACACTTTTAGATACTTGAAGCGGTGTCAAAAAAGAGCATATTTCTAAACCGCTTTTCAACCATCAAAAACAATGATATAGGCGAACGTAAGTCACGAAGCTTCCTACACGAATGGTTCATTTCCCTAAATAATAAATAAGGTAAATTGCCTTTAGGTAAGGTGCTTCCATGATCATGATCCAGAAATCTGTTCACGGGGTTGGTTGGTTGGGTCACGTGAAACCGAGCGGGTAACCAATCCATTGAGCGGATTTCCGGATCACGATCCGTGATCCTGGTCGAAAGAAAACGGCTAATGCCAATATTTCACTAATTTCGTTTTCCAGGGAAATTCCTACTGCCATGTACGGAATAAAAATACGAATTACGATACATGTTCAGCACTGGGTAAGATAAATGAATACCTCCACAGGAAAACCAATCTCCATCTAAGTAACAGAAAGTAATTATGAGCTCGAGGCATGGTATAAAGGCTAGAGCCTACAGTCTAGACTCATGGCAATTAGACTATAAGAGAAATAGTAATACTAATATCACTGTAGTTTTTCATTCATACCTGGAATATACCGTTTTTCATCTGAATCACAAACCACAATCAAGCTTGGCTAATCAAGCTTCATATACATTTGGGAGAGTCGCCATAATTATTGATGAAATAAGCAGATAAGACGCAAACAATAATTGTTACATAAAAACTAAACAATGACTGACGAGAGTGACGACCACGATAGTAGACCTAGGTTACATTAATGGTATTTTACATTTCTATAGCGAGGTGCGATTCCATCATTAAAAACTAATTTCCGTAAGCTCAAATTAATTGCCTCTTGACTGTTTGTAGATCATATGTCTATCTTCCTAGCCACTGCTGCCGACTGTTTGAGATTCTCTAGACCCAGCATCCAGCATTTTATTCAAATCAAAGCCGCTATTGTGTGCGCTTCCATCATAAAGTGGCCACTTTTGTATAATACATAAAAGTGAAGACGAGTCACGACTTACAGCCGTGAAGAAAGAATGAAGAGTCTGTCTCCAGTGCCGGACTGGCAAGGCTGTCCGGGCGATACCTAGGTGATGTGTCCTTTGTTCTTTTTAGATTCGAATTGTGGTTCGGAATCACAGCATTCAACTGAACGTTGCCTATGGCCTAAATGTACTGTGCTAGTAACATTATCAGCTTAATAATGATAATTGACAGAAAGGCTTCGGAATGTTTATTTTTTGCATCAAAGCCATGATTATGGTCACTCGGTTGTAGAAAAAATCGTGTAAGCACCAACGACCAAGCTGGCAAGTCCGTCACTGCCAAGTCAAGGAGAAAAAGTCTGCAGGAGGTCTTCTATAACCATCTCAGGCGAGAATAAGTCGGTGGTCTTGGAACTCTCGCATGCACGTTCCGCCGTGAAGGTCAGAGATGAGCTAGGTCAGGGGTGCCGTTGTCGACTGCCGTAGAAAACTGGGGATGGTGCGTTGGTGTGGCAGGAGGTATTGATCGCTCTAGCAGCTGTGTTGAGTCCTGCAGACTACAGGAACAACCCTGCTGTCTGTCTAGGGCTTTTCGTCCGAACGCTCCTCGAGGATTGCACCACACCCCCTCGTCCTGCATGCACACCATATACCTACGTGGATTTTATATTAAACTGATTGCAATGCTAATCTCCAGTGCTCCGCATTTATTAAAGTTTCCCCATTTGTTTACCATTCTCGCCTTCGGATGTAGCAATGTTTGTTTAATGATGGCAGGGCATGCCTACTTGGGATCTCCAGCTGTGATTAAACAATAAACTAGACAATAAAAAGGCTGCACGAGGTGGAATTATCATGGCAAAGACACCGCCCACGCATGCTTTCTCGTCAAAACCTTGCGGGTATACCGCACAGTTTTAAAACGATGCAGTGCAATTTTTCATATTCTAAAATTCACAAAGCTCACTTGGGTCAAGATCTTTGAAATCTTCGGGAAATTGAAGACGTGGCTAGCATTCTGTCGAAACAATGCATAGTGGTACAGAGCATATAGGCCGGTATCGTTACGTGAAGGCAAATCTCAAATTTGTCATTTTTCGCATGTCATGTTTCAAAACTCTTCATGCTGAGCTGGCATTATTGTTTGGCTACTCTATATCAAAAATAATGAAAAGATAAGCTTCTTTCATCATTTTCGATTTAGATTTTCCAGAAAATCCAGTTCGTCATGAAGTTTTGAAAAATGACATGCCAAAAATGCCAAATCTGAAATACGCCTTCACGTATAACGGTAACTACGGTAACGAAACCGTCGATACGATCTGCTCGTTAAGCGGGACAACAATTTCGATACGACACACTGATGGATTGTTGAAACGGCGAAATGCAACTGTGTTCTTCGGATTGTATCGGTTGCTGGTTGCTAGTCATGTTTCACATTCCCCAAAAATTTGACAAGCCTAATTGAATATTGTAGGTATTGGAATTGATGTTTTCAACTTTAGCTTGCGTTCACAAATTTCCAATAATAAATATCGGTTGTCAGTTGTCACCCCTGGACATGAGTTGACCATGGATGTATAGCGAACAAAATGGTATAATTCAAGATTTTCAGCATCAAGGTGAAAGAAATTCACAAGTAGTTTATTCAACTGTACCTACATTTGAAAGTATAGAAAGCAAAAATGGAGATCGTTGCATCTCGCACCAGTTAGAAGGATCTTGTCAAAGCCACTCTTCCACTAGCCACTAACCAGGAGCCAAAAGAAACGGCATCATCCTTGACAAAACATCCATGTCACCCGGCCATCATCAGTCGTTCCGTTTAACTTTACCAACTTTACTGCGCCCTTGGCTATTCGTCGTTTGATCCTATTTTCAACTGACCAGAACTCACTCACTGGCAGATTTATCGTCAGCGATCCACTCTACTCAACCTTCAGCGATACTCAGTGATATAGCCATTTTGATAAAACAAACGATATCATCCTTGAAAAACCTCTTTCCCAAATTACCTCTTCTACCATCAGTCGTTCCCTTCAATTTCCTTAACTCCATTGTGCCTCTTGACGCAAAAAAACACGAGACCTCGAATAATTCCCAAAAGCAAAACACGGGAAAGCCGGCATCTGACAGATTCCATTTATTGCAACATTGCAACGCCCCCAATCCCCAATATCAGACTTCCTTTCTGTAATCAAGTTGAACTGACCAGACCTCACTCACTGACAAATTCCAACGTTACCGATCAACCAGCCGATCCAGCCAACAGATATGTACATAATAATACCCACGTCATCTGCTCAAACAAACATCATCATCCTTCAAAGAACGTCCAAGCCACCCGTTCATCATCAGTCATTTCGCCCAACTTCACTGCGCCCCCTGGCGTAAGAATGCGTACGAGACCGCGGAGCATTCTCAAAACATACATCCAACAGATTCCAGTTATTGTCACCTTCCCAACATCAGACTGCTCGTTCCTTCAATCTACTCCTACTAACCAGATCACACTCACTGACAGATGGATCCTTACCAATCCAGCCAACAGATATACACTCATACATCGTTGGTGCGTAGTAAATTTTAGTAGGAAATTTTAGCAACTCTCAGGTGGATCAACCACAAAAAATGCCTGAAACGACAGATATGACAGATAAACCAGCATTTCTATTGATCAGTCAGCTACAAATTGACAATTTGACAAACAAAAATCGCGAATCAACTGATCTCTTATTATCTTTTTGTGGAACTCACGGTAAATCTTTTACCTTGAAAACTGCTCATTGACTCATTGTGATCGATCATTTCCACGTTCAGACTAGGAATTTTTTCAAAGGTCCCACGAGCATCAGTAGGAGCTTTGCGTTCGGTCTAGTCCAAACTGGAATGGTCGGATTCCGGATTTGTCTGGTGACACGTCCAATATTTTCTGTAACAAATGACCTTAACCAAAAAAAAAATCAGGTTATTCGTTCATTCTGATAGTCATTCCGTTCAACTTTCCCGACTTCACTGGGTCCTTAGCGCAACAAAGCAACGATGTCCCTTGCTTCATTTTCAGCTGACCAGACCTCACTTACTAACAAATGCTTTGCCTCGGCCAAACCGGCCAACCGTCATTATCCTGGGAAGAACATACGAACCAACCGTTCGTCATCAATCATCCATCTCAGTTTCACTCAACTCCTCTGCGCCCCCTGGCTCAAGGGAGTACGAGACCAAAGCACGAACGACGCTTCCATCCTCAGGTCGTGTCTGGCAAAAGTGGTAATTTTGAAAACTCCAACATCAGGTCGTGTCTGGCAAAAGTGGTAATTTTGAAAACTCCAACATCAGGTCCTCAGAACTCAAAATCGAATTAGTCCATAATATTATGCTACAGCTACTCTGTATACTTATTTATTATGAAACGTAAAAAAATTATTGCAGAAAAGATCCATCATTCTTTTAGTGAAGTTACTAATATCCTTATCCTGGTAGTAAGTAACTTAGTAAGTGATGTCTTTCACACAGTAATGTGGATAACAATAACAATAACAACTACAGTTTTTTTTAATTGAGATAGGACAGTACCTCAATTCAATTCGAAGAAAATTGTAAAATGGTTTTTGATTTTTGGAACTCTCGCAGAAGAAATGCGGCTAGAGCAGAGGATTATTGTGATACTTATAACAATAAAAACGACTCTTACACAAATGGAGAGATGCTCGTTTTCATAATGAAGTACGAGGTAACTGTAGATCCTCAACTTTTTCAAAACTCAACTATTATCTCAATGGTTGAAATTTACAAATTGATGACTTGTTGTAGATGCGTGAGCGTAATGACACACTTGACCTCTATAGTCGGGCACTAAAACACAATTATTTAAATGAGATGAATGACTCAATTCGCATTAACAGACATTAAGGAGCACCTAAAACTACGGCGCTCATTACAGGAAATTAGAAAATTATGACCGGAAACTCCAGCAACTTTGAAGTTGAAACCGTGTCCAAATCTCGTACCTCAGCATCAGAGTTGTCCGGAATGCACTTGTGCAACACGCCAATTACTTCAATTAAACAAGATGCCAGTCAGAAGATAACTAGATAGAGGTACCTTTCCCATCCGCATATCTTCTAGATGGCAGGATATACAATTCAATTGTGACGTGGTTATATTAAATGGCACTTAATTGGCTTAAAATGGCTAAATTATCTGTTGCAATGCCCTTATATGCATTTCAATTTAATACTATTAGTCTCTATCACACGAGCACCGAATCCATTGCTCGTTTGCTCTTTCCCTAGAGGTACTACAAATCACTTTTTCAGGTAGTATCCAACATACTGTCTGGCGATTATACGATGATGGCTATGGTTATACATATAAAACAACAAAAACATAATGCAAACCATCCGTCCGTCTATTTTTATGCTAGGTATAATCGGTCGTATTGAAACGCTGATGCTAGCTTTATTAATTTAATAAGTTGCAGGTGATGTGTTTCAGTAATCGCATCGGCTCGGTATCTCTGATTTATGCGCCCATATGCTGGTATACTTATCCATTGGTTGAACCAAGTAGAATG
This sequence comes from Anaspis maculata, assembly GCA_949128115.1. Lineage (NCBI taxonomy): Eukaryota > Metazoa > Arthropoda > Insecta > Coleoptera > Scraptiidae > Anaspis > Anaspis maculata. The sequence goes on from OX421963.1 coordinate 42,961,425, forward strand.
AGAAACGCAATTTATCTACGACTTTGAGCTTTCTTTATGTGTTTCTGATTCTGCTTTGTAAGTCTGGTACGATTATGTTTACTTCAGGGGCTAATAATAATCAAATGTTCGCAAAAATATTTACAAGGTGAAGAACTCGGTGGAGAACTCCGTTTATGTTTTGATGCGATGCAGTTTGAAGGTCGCAGGATCTTGAACTTTCCTTGATGGACTTTAGTTTGCTTCTCTTTTGCCAGCTGACAAAGTGCCATTGTAATTCGAATACTTCAAAAAGACGTCTGGAAAAGCCATGCATAATTTGTCGATCCATTGCAACTAGCATTTGATGAGGTGAACCTTGCATCATTTTTGTACAGATATCACGACACCGTACCTTAATCTCATTTCACTGTCAGAGCCTTGCATCTTGCATCTTATAATCCAGGAGGCATTTTTTTCCGGACTAATTTTCGCATGCCAATAATGTTAGGATTGTTCCTACATCGTGGATTGTTCTATTAGTGATACTAACTATCTATTTCTGAGTGTGGAAAAAAGTGTTTCGTTTGCGAGTTGATCTTCGGGGTCGGCATACGGAGGCATCATTCGCAGTGTTATATTTTCAATTTTTACAACGTTTACAATGATTTTTTGAGTAACATTTCAGTGGATTAGAATAGTTGAAATGATATAAAAGATACCAGGTTCAAGTGTATCAGGGTCCAGTTCCACTGTACCGGAACTTGTAGGAATATATTTTTCGTAATCGTTTCGTAGATACATAACGCGCAAAGTAATACATAATCAAAAATATAAGTTTTGCAGTTTATGTATCTAGCTTGACATTTGTCAAAGTAGTGTCAAAATTTACAAGAAATTCGAGTTTTCTCTCAATTTAACCAACGATTACGAAAAACGTTGTTCGACACACGAGCGCTGAGCTTTTTCAGGCCCTCAGCCTCTTTTGCAGCATTCGGCTACGCCTCATGATGGCAAACAAGGCTTCGGGCCTGAAAACGCACTCTTGTATCGAAAAATACTATTTCGGAGAAATCCTAGAAATTGGCAGTGGAGATGTCAAAACGACAGACTGTATTTGTTTGCAAAAAAATACATGGTTGCAGAAATATCATGATTAGTCGGTTACTGATAGCTGAAACCGCAGACCACAAGACCAGCCCGACTGATCATTCACGAAACAAGAATAACTGAGCAGTGTGGGAGATTATAAAACAGGGATTAAAGCTGATAGCGAACGTGTAAATGTGAAAAATGGATTTCTGTTCCAACAATAATAGACAACTATACCTATAACAGCTGGCATTCAACAGCACAAAGCTTAATCTACTAAACTTGTATTATTTCCTTGTGACCTTTCCTATTATAAGCCTCCCTCCCTTATGTCGTTCAAACTTCAGCAGAGCCGTCGGAGGTTCGCCCGTAACACAATTTGTGTCAGAAATAATTTTTCATCGCAATAACGGGGGCGAATCGGTGGTGAATCACACGGATTATCACGGACGGGCATTTATTCGGCCTAATTCGTCAAGGTCGAATGACGATGTAGGCTTGACACAAGGGGGAGGAAAACAGATCTGGCAACGCAACTGGCAAGTAGGTACTGAGCGCTGAATTGAATGAGGAAAAGTTGATTCCTTCACTTTTTCGTCCAAAAATAGTTATTCTAAAGCTGGGTATCTAGAAATGTCAGCATGTCTATGACATGTGTGCAAACGTCATATAATTGATATAGCGATTGCAACCTTCTTGGATGTCGTAACCCATAGGGGAGGGTAGTCCACAGAAAGACGAATATTATATCTTTTTATCAAACATATCTTTATGAGAGAGAATATCTGAACAACACTCAGAATATATTATCATCTCTGATGCATAATCATACAGGTTTTTTCAGCGCATTTTTTCTTAGTAATGCCACTATTTCACTATCTTTTGGCAAACAAAGTACGCAAGTTTTCAACAGGGCATGGCAGCAGATATGCTACAAGAGTAGTTTATAGTTTCAAGGTTTGTTCAACACCACAACCGCATGATTGGCAATCATCATCTTCGCGGACACGTTGCCACAAAGTCTGAAACTTGTAATTTTCTTCCTCATTTAAAATTCTCTTAATGAAGTTCTCCTTCATTGCTGTATCAATTCAGTTGGAACTTACAACAAATTGAAACCTGCTAAAATTTGAATTTTGGTACGGTAAAAGTTGTCTTGGTCCAACTTCATGGCGGTGGCCATCATTTCTCAAAAAAGTCTCTAATCAAAAATTAGGTGCTGGGCGGGTGTCACAGAATCTTGGGACATAACTTCGGTGCAGACATTCCTCACCTTTTCTTCTCCTTGAGAGATGATCTATGTCCCATGACATTACTAAAAAACACCCCGTTCATCCTCCACGGCCTTTTCCTTTCACTTGAAAGCTATACGCGTCCTAGAAAAACAAAAGTTTTCAATATTCATACTAGGGTTAATTAAGACCTTGGAAGATTCCTTATCCACCAAATGGCATTTCACCGGGTGTCAAAAAGAAATTCCACGATAAATTTGTGTTGCGCTTATTTGGAATTTTTAAAGTTGAACTGGCGACAGAAAATTTTGATGAAATTGGTATAAGCCCCCAATAATTTTTACCTATTTTCTAAAATCTCACGAAATTCGAAATTTCAGACGTATATGTCATGCGCTCCTTAATGATATTCTATAAATCAATTTTCTTTTTGCTGGTTTTGATAAGATGTCGGTTTAAAGTTTTTTTGAATTTTTAGTTAGAAAACAACAACCTTAAATATTCTTATCGTGCGTGATACAAAGTTTACAAAGTTGTATGTGCGTACAAGAGCTAATTGAATAAGTATAATTTCTGGACCGACAAAGACCAGCAGATTCCTATTATAGAATAACGACTTGCGATGATTATTTTCAATCAGTGTCAGTTGTCACCTATCAATCGTCTTGATAATGCCATTTAATATCACCCGGCACATGTTGACCACCTGTCTTTTGCGAAAAACATTTCATCTTATTCCTCGTCCCAAGAAGTGCCTCCAACTTGTTTCTGTTCCTACAATGCCGCATTGTCTGCCTGATATGCTCATTTCCAATTATTCCGAGTGTTGTTCAGCTATACACCTAATTAAATAAAATAGAAGAGAGAGGTATGCTGTTCCTTATTGTATCAAGCATGTGATAGATCGTTATTATACGATATTATTATAAACATACACATCATACATGAAGGTTGCAGCTAAGAATTTACAATTGATAATTATGAAGAAACCAATGTCTCATCATTTAAACTCACACTTTAAATTAAGGTCAAATTCTCCCTCGCCGCCCGTAAACTTGTGGATTGGTTCACTAAAACTGTAGAACTTTTTCTTCCTCTTGTGTTTTTGTCAAAAGTGTTTTTTGCTTCCCAGTTTTTTAATCCAGGATTCAAGAAGTTACAAGTTCCAGACAAGTGCACACCAAGTACCTAAGTATGACTTGCAGGATGATAACAAACCTACCCTTCTTGTGTCAGGAAGCGAGGGGCGTTGTTGTGGCTGGCTTCCGTTTATCGATTTGATTTTATCGAAAGAGTAATGGGGGTGGAGATGGCTACATGGAAACAATTTATGGAATTAATTTTGGAATTAGACATCAAGCTGTGAAGATTGAGCCATTTTATCCAACGACCATTATACATTTTGTGGATGTTAGATGTTTGTATAAATATAGATATACAGGGTGTGACACTTTTTTGTCAATATTTTGGGAAATGATAGAGCATCAAAAAATTGGTAGACCTCGAAATTTACATCGGAAACGCATTATAACGGAGATAAAGGCTTCCAAAGATGAGTTTTAAAACTGGTTTTGTGTTATAATTCCAAATTTATTCACCGGATTTTGGCCAAATGTGGTGCACAAAGTAAGTTGATGCATACCTACAAGCTGGCCACATTGACTTTTGCTACATTTGCAAAAAAAATAATCTTTTTTTTTCAATTTTTCAAAATTCTTTATTTTTTGTTTTTTTTTTCGCCAAAAGTACTTATTTTCCGATGCTCCACCATCTCCTAAAATATTGACAAGAAAAAGTGTAACACCCTGTATAGTCCGGGGGCCTAGGGTCAAAAGAAGGCCTTTTGCCGTGTGCGACATTCTGAAGATATTTATGGAGCTGTACCTCAATCGATTCCTGGACAATAAAGGATCATAAAAAGTTATGGTGTAACATTGACATCTGCTGCAGGCAAATATGGAGGAGGTGCCAGTATGGGTTCCGTCTGGTAATGAGAAATTGCCTGTACCTTGTCTGTTTTTCAACAGATTTCAACACTTGAAACGTCATTTTGTAGACAAATAAAAATTCTGTTTGTGAACATATATTTAGTTGAATCAAAAACGTCTGTTCTTTTTTCACATCTTTGGAAAACTTTCACATATTTTGATGAAACTTGATACCCGAGTAGTTTCTGAGGGGTGGAGATCATAATTAGGAAACACTCTGGGAAAGTGTTTGAAACAGAAAGCATCCCAAAAAGACGTTTCGTTTTTCAGATATGATTTTTTCTGAAAATAAACGGCGAATTTTGTATTGTAAATTTCTTGGTAAATTCGTATTTTATTTTACCGATGTTTGTAATTCAGTCTAGGGGTGGAAGCATCGGAAAAAATAATTGTTTGATCCAAAAATAGTTTATGATATACAATTTTTTTTTTTTTTTTTGGGAAAATGGCACAACATTGAAAATTGACCATTTGGCCACTCCACCTTTTGACACCCTGTATATCATGTACATTTTTAATACTGAAATTATCCTGTTCATCACCACGTAGCTGAAAGAAGGCCCTATCTGGCGTCGCCTTCCTTTTTGAAATCGGCTAATTTTTCTTCGATATATTCTCATTTTGAAAAACGCGAAATTTTTGATTACCCCTATTCACTTTTGAGCCGTTTATATAAAAATTATTTAAGTGCCAATAATATGATTAGGATGTGTGTCACATACCATTTTATCGTCAAAATTCGAAAGTCGTGGGTAACGTGAATCTGCGATTTGAAACCCTCCTCCTTTGTCGGTCTTGCCTGGGTATTATGCAATCCTTGGCAAATACAGCGCTGAACCAAAGCGCCTAAAAAATTAACTTATAAAAAAGTCTATTGAAGTTTTATCACTCACATACTTACATGCAAAGGAATATCTGATCAGCTGTATTGCCCGTTGTCCGTTTGTTTGTTTAAAACATGGATATCACTCAAGTAACACGTACAGTAATAATTATTGGGAGCAGGAACACTGGTTTAATGAGATATTTTCACCAAACATTGATATTGCAACAAAGTTAGCCGAAATACCAAAAACATGGACAAAATGGAGTGTGAACTGTGCCACGTGAACAATGAAATCGACTAATCTTCCATTGCTCACTTTGTGCGCAGATGCAGCATCAACTGGAATCCCTTTAAAACTACTGTTATCCAGCCAAATCGATTAAAAAAATCTAGTTTGTTAGCAAAAGTGAATAACCTGGTCGTTTGAATTCAACTGGATATCTAGCCACTTTATTTCTTAACTAGAACAAAATATTCAAATCTAGTTCAGCTACCGGTCACATCTTGGACTCAAATCGAAATGCAGTCATAATAACTAGAAAACTAGGTGGAATCGCTGAAACTAGGCATATCTAGCTGAAATCAGTTAGAAAAATTTTTGGTGTGTGCTACGATGGAAGTCTCGCGACATACATGATGACGATATTTTTCTCATTGTCATTTCAATAATTGTATAGATACATTTATTCATATTGTATTTGTCTAAAAAAAATAATCAATTTTTCAACGTCAACCTCTTTGAATTTGACAAGAAATTTTCTCTGCACGTTTGACATCGACACAGAGCAAGGGTAGAGAGGGTGATCGAGCGGGCCACCCAATACTCGAGAGAAGTCATTTACGACTCTATTTGGTTTGTTTCGGTCTTTCCTAGGCCCACCCTGGAAATATTTCCTTCCTACGCCTATGGTCAATGAAACGTTTTTATCAAGCAAACTTCGCAAAAATTATGTGGTGGCTGTGATATTTTGACAGTTCAACCTCAGGGTTTGGCTTTTCTACAGCCACAAGAGGATTCTAAGTCGATCTCCTAGATGTCGATAGGTAGTTTGCCCATGCTAAAACAGAATATAATTTATTCATTGGTTGGTTAAAATATATGCGACGTAACTATCAAGACAATCTGTACAGCAAGCAAGAAACGTCAACCACTTCAGCGATCAAAAGTGGCTGGCGCGTACTGTCACTTTCCATACCCAAGACTGGGAAGTGATACATTACTGACCTCTTAAAAATAAGTAATCAATCAATTGCTAAGTAGTTGTGATGTTGATGTCTCCCGGCTCCAGAGATATGTTGTCAAAAATCTTCAAGCAACTCTCTTGACAGTTTTCAGTTTTTCAGAAATGCTTGTGTTCAGTATGCTGTCGTAAAGAGCTAGTGGCTCTCGTGGGGGGTCAGTTTTAACGTGAATATCCTGTACCTATACGGATGTGTGCAGTAAATATATGTATTTACGGGAAGAAAACGTTTAACGAGATACCTACACACCAGTGGTAGGTATGTATACAACAAAGTGTGGTTACCTATATGTAGATTGAAGTCGCTTTTTGGAATAATATAATAAGCGCACACACTTGTTCGCACTTTGGTGCTTCTCGTAAATCAGATCTTTTTTCTCGCCGGCGCGCGTGAACCGCTTTGCATTGTTGTGATCTCGTAAAGTACACATAGGATGGGCGTAACGAGGAGTGTCTCGTAAGCTAAGGGTGAATATGATGCTTCGAGCGATATATTGTATGCCCATTTTCCATTGTACTGAGAGCAGGTGCGGAAATACATTGTAGTCTGTCTGGTGCTACAGGATTGTGGTACTTCTATTGCTTTATTTGAGTATGACCGAGTCATTTAAAAACCGCAAATTCCATTCACGCCGCCTGCTTTTATGCCAAGTCAGATATGTGGTGTAATGCCCGTGATGGGTATATGGATATAATAATACTAGTGTTTACCCGAACCTCTTTTTATTCATTTATGACTCTAGTTATATCGTTTTCAAGTACCTACCAACTAATTATTGATTTGTAGCTTCGAAATAAATTGACATAATAAACTGTCAATATTGCATCTCAAAGACCATTGAAATCTGTCAAAATGTCACTTAAAATCAGTAGAATCAATTGAAATGTCACCATAGCAAACTGAAATCTGTCGAAGTTGCATTATCAATAATTTAAAATAAATCCTAATCAGCCGGAAAAATAGCCTGCTAAAAGTAACTCTTCTTTTCTTGACATTACAAACAAGTGAGTATGCCTTCACGTGCGTGAGTCTCAGTAGCGCATTTTCTCAAAGAGGCATATTGTGAACGTAAAGAAATTTGGTTGAAGGAGAAACACCATTCCTTGCCCACTTTTTTCATTCGAAACTCAGTGTGATATTTTGTTATCAGATAGGGGTACTTGCCAATGAAATAGATTTGAATGAAAATTCTTTCACTCATCAATATTTTTTTGTTTGAGGGCGGGAGCTGGGAGCGGCGACTAATCAACAGTATTCTCTTACAAAAATTAAAAAATAAATTGCGGTAAAATTGCGGTGCGGTTTGCGGTAAAATTGCGGTGTAATTTGAAGATTTAACCAATATACGTTCGAGTTTCTGAATGTTTAAGGAAATGTGAAAATTGTGAAAGTTGCATTTTTTTTGTTTGGGGGCGGGAGGTGGAGGCGGCGACTAATCAAAAGTGGCCTATCTCTTCTCATTTTCAGTCATCTATCTATATAGCGGAACAATTAGATCGCTATGTCTTCAGGGTTATGTTTTACATTTATCTCTTACTTTGGGGGCGGCGTGTGGGAGCAGCAGAGTTTGGCAAAAAAATTCTTCCACAGTTTGGGCAAACGCCTTGAAAGCCCATGAGCAATGCTGATGCGCTCACTACCACAATTGAAACAAAGCTGAAACAAGCTGACTAAACCCACCTTAACTGATTTCAAAAAGTGCATTGTGCTTGAATAGTGTACCTATTTGTTTGATTCTATGAGTTTGCCTGGCCATCGCAGGTGCGGTTGTGATTAACACACCCCACGCCCTGCGCCGGTACGTTTCTGACTTCGTCCGTCTTCCTGACTGCGCTGTCGGTTTTCGTCTACACATTCGTTGCTGACTGCAGGCGTGAATACTCATGTGGTGGTTTACTCGGGGCCACCCGACGAGGTGCTATCATCTAGCCCAGAACCAGACGAGACCCGCCCAGTGGCTTGCTCACTGGCAATATTTCTCGGCGGCCTCCCATACAAGTTCTAAGCGGATCTAGCGTTGCTGCAGTGGGAGATATGACCCGACTGGAGCGTTGTACACACAAAACGCTATGTGCGCTCGTCGAGATGATCGCATTTGAAATTGAGAAATTTTCGAGTGGATCACTTGAATGTTGAGGATTGTTACCTAATCCTTTTGGTAACAGCAAAATGGTAACATGGTTATTTTACCTATATCCCGATTCCTGCCTCTGAAGCTCTAGGCAAGAGGTAAAGTTCTTGCGTTGATTTCGTGATTCGTCAAGGTTCATCCAGCAGATTTGTTGGGTTTCTTGTTTGATCAAGTGTTCCATATGGAAACTATATCCACTATCCTGCCCAGAATATTGCAGGTTGCAAATAATTACTGTTTGCAACCTGCTGTTTCCTTAGATGGTGATATTGGTGATTACAATAATGTTACGAGCGGCGATCTTGTACATATAGGGAAACACTCGATGTTTCTCGATCTTTCCACCATTAGATCGCAGTGTAGAAGTCTAGAGCGATCTCGTGCATTCCAGAGCGTTCTTGTATGTGAACCCAATGGAGACTTGAACGTTCGATCAAGGCACATCAGTCCACTTTGGCGGAGGCGCAGATTCCAGAACACATGGAAAGCATACGGGTAACGTGTGCGATTATTCGGGAATGATCTAGAAACCGCATATGCCAGACCCTCACGGAATTTGCTGGAAGCAGACAGAAACTTCGGGAACATTATTCGGAGGCCTTATATAAGGCGTCAGCCGGCAGCTAGCAGTAGTAATGAATTAGATAGCGAGTGATAACAAGCGAAGTACCTGCGACATGATTCCAAGCGATAATTGTTGGCATTTATTGTAGTAGTAGTACGCAGAAATAAACAGTGTGTGTTTTAAAAGTTCGTCTCAATTATATTCGAACCCGTACGCGAAATATCGTAACAATAATTAATCAGACGCAGACGAGAAACCTACCTAAACTGCTGGATCCACACATTGTCGGTAGGCATTCATTCCACCGACCAGATCCCTATCTGATGCCCAAAATGCTCGAATGGTGGATGCGCCGACTAAATCAGAATTGAATATGTCACAGGACGCACAGAGATGTATTATTATATATATGATGTTGTGGATATTATGTAGGAGGTCAACAAGTGTCCCAGAACTCACGGTCCAGAATTGAAGGCAGTTTCGGGAAATGCTACAATAATGTGTCAGAAAATGCCTAAAAAAATAAGGTTTTTATATTTTTGGAGATATGGGGAGTCGGTCTCAGGATGGGGCTTGGCCTTTTCCTATATTTTCATTATTTGATCAGATTTCAATAAACTTTTCAGAGACTATAAACAGATAAAAATTGTACTTTTCAGTGGGTCTTGAATTTTCATATACAATACAGGGTGAGTCATGAACCCACAAACTCCAAAATGCCTTTTTCTTCTAAAAACTGGACCACCAGTTCCAGGACAGCCGGTATACAGGATAAGAATTTGACTCCTTATCATTGCTCAAGTCAAGTTGGTGTTAGGTGCGGTTGAAAAATCTCGTCGATGAGATTTACACCATCAGTTGTCTAGCTGTGATGACGGCTTATTGACAAAAACAATGGTCGCTAAGGAATACAATGCCAAGGAGTAGGGTTGGGTTGGCCATTGTAGGCTCAAGGATGGAGTAATATTGGTAAAATAAGGCTTTTGCGGAATCAATCGCAGCGGGCTTACTCCTTGACAGAAATTTACCATTCAGGTCCTCTTCGAAAGTTACAAGAACGTACTTTGGTTTAAGCCTATTTTCAAAATCCAACAATTTTTTAAAAATTTGATTTTTTTTGAATTTTGAAGATGCCAATAGGCTCAAACCAAAGTACCTCCTTGTAGCTTTCGAAAGAGACCTGAATGGTGAATTTGTGTCAAGGAATAAGCTTGCTACGATCTCGGCTACGATTGATTCAGTAACGCCTTCGTTCAACAATTCAATCCATCCTTAAAGTTGTCAAGCACTGAGATACTGTTGCTAGTGTGATATTTATCCGTGCTCCTTGGTTTATTTTGTTTCTGTTGCGATGATATTTGCCAATCAAGTTTAACAATGCTATTTTGTTACAGAGTATCGTTTGGTAGCTCCAAAGGATCGATGGTAGAAACGCTGATTTTCGAAAGTCCAGTCCAAGAAGAACCAGAACCGAGCCCGATAGCGGAAAATCCTAGTCCATTTCCATCCGATCGTGATCAAACTGAGTAAGTTCATATTTTATTATGCATGCACGCAGTACACCTTTCTTTTTTTTTTTATTCGCGTCCTGAATATTTTTTAAACCTCTCTAGAGAAAGAATCATTGCTGCTGAATCATACTCAAATTATTTTGAGCACATTGTTCTCGCAAAAAGCACTCAAATAAATGCCCATGTAGTATTCGTTTTATTATTAGGACATGCTGCATCATTATTACTATACGAGTAATGAGTATGGCGAGCAAAAAATGCGAATGAGCGTCGCGTCTGGATATTACATTCATGTACCTGCTTAGGTATACATATTTTGATGTTTTATTAGTTTGATGGGTATACTTACGTGAAACTCCGAAATTATTTACTTTGCGCGTTTGCTATGCTTCTGATGTTTCAATAAATTATTAGTCCTAGCGGTATAAGCAAAATTCCATAAAAATGGCTCTAATTGTGACAAAAGTGTGAAATTTGGTGTGTGGACTCCTAAAAGCATTTAAAAGGTTTTTAGAAGGGGAGCCAAGAAAAATTTTGATTTTCAATTTTCAATTTTTTGTGACGTCATTTTTTTATTTTTTTTTTTATTTTTGGAACTTCCCGAGATTTTTCACTTTTGTTATTGTATTATGGTGAGCAATTGCTTAATCCAAGAAAAGAAAGGGAAAATTTGCGAAAAAAATTGACTGAACTGAAATAATGACGTTTTTTGTAAAAATCAAACTTTTCCATTTTTTTCGAAAAATATTGTGAATATGTAAAAAATAGAAGATGGCAGTGATTCCTTAAGAAAAGCCCTATCAGAAGTTCCGGAAGTGTTTCTTAAAATTCCAAGCCATTTTCAAGATATTTGGAAAAATGTTATTTCTTGCAATTGTTTCTTCGTATTAGCTCCTATTACATCAAACACATCACAGGGTTTTTTTTTTCTTGGAAATATACTTAGGAATGATCAGACCGAAGATTTCTCAGAGGTTTATTGTAAGTTGTAGTTTTTCCAGTGGCGTAGATCATGAAAATTCGAACCATTTCTACCCTCCCACCGTACTTTCTACACCACTCGATTATTTAAAAAATATATGATTTTGGCATCATGATCATCCAAGATCACCTAGTATGGCACTTCTTTTGAAAACAAGATGAGATCGACGCGACGATCTTGAGCACACAATTTTTCCGCTGATTAGATCGACTGCTAAATATTACATTTTGTATCACCTCCTCGATTATCTCCATCATGACTGTTTTAGATACATTATAGTTTATTGTTCCCCCAAACTGAAAATTATTCACTTCATCAACAGTAAAGTTGGTTGAGTGGCCATCAGTGACGTCGAAGGCATACAATCATATCATCGCATCTAAACAGGTCAGCAATTGAAGTGAGCCATCCAAAAATTTTGTTCTTTTTCAAATATAAATATCAGCGGAAAGAAGCAACCGATTTCAAGACGGTTTACAATGTCTGATAGAGTGATTCTTTGTTCACTTACGATGTGTGGTGTCAGCTTTTTCTATTGTCGGCAATGTATGTGATATACAGGGTGAGAACGGAAGATGTACTGAAATGCTCAATTTTGTATCATGTGCAACTATTCTAAAAATGATATCAGACTTTTTGTGACTTCATATTTGGAAAGCTCGAATCAATGTCTCGGAACGGTTTTTCAAATTCCCGTCTGTCTCTTCCAATTACAGGGTGATTCTAGAATATTTTTTTTGGTTCTGCACTGATAATGGACTTTCTTGTTCTCCGATTCTCAAAATATGAACAGCGAATTCAAACTTATTCTTCGGGAAATGGAGTCTGAAAGTTAAAATCGACTCAAAACAAACATTCGAAACAATGGACTTCACCAAAGATAATCCAAATATGAAGTACGCTCGGGATCTGTTTTGGATTCAATTTTTTGACAAAAACAACCGCTTTCCAAACGAACCGTTCACTTGAACATTCGATGTACTTTTCGCTTGTATCCTTTCCGTAATCATGCGGTTGTGAATTCGGTTCCATCACCGATCATTCTTGACTGATACAAGCGAAAACTACGTCGAAATGTTTGGAGTGAACCGTTCGTTTGAAAAGCGGTTGATTTTGTCATATACATAGTTTCCATCCAAACCAGATCCCGAGTGTACCTACTTCATATTTGGGTTACCTTTGGTAGAGTCCATTGTTTCGAATGTTTTTTTGAGTCGAATATGATTTTCAGGCTCCATCTAAGAATAAGCTTCAATTTTCCGTCTATATTTTGAAAATTGGATAACAAGGAATCTCATCATCCGTGCAAAACCAAATTTTTTCAGACCACCCTGTAACTGAAAGAGATAGACGGGAATTCAAAAAACCGTTTCGAGACAATAGTCGAGCTTTCTAAATATAATAATAAATAATAATAATAAATAATAATTTATTGTTCATTAACACAGAATGTGTTACAACAATTATACATATATAGGTATATAAATTACAATAAATAAATAAACACGTTAATACAAAGGTTTAAATAAATGTAACATTGAATCTTTGACAAGCAACAAGTTTACAGTTTTACAAATTTACAATCTACAGTACGTATACCTGAAGTGTAGCAACATAATCACGACATACTACATTTAACAGAAAAACGTCCCCCGGCGGAGACCCCAAGTGAGTTCATGCCTCGTTTTTAAATGAATTCGTCTATGATGAGAGAACGAGTACGAAAAGCCGAGGTGCAAAAAAAGTACAGATGGTCGATTTTCTCCCGAGTGAGCCGAGTCAGGAGGGTCGGAAAGAAATTTTGAGCATCAGGTTTCGGGATGTATTGACTCAACCATTTTTGGCGATATACCCGGTATAATGGACAAACGCAGAACACATGGTAGAGATCTTCGGATTCCCGTGTGTTACATAGCGTGCATGCGATGGTTGTGTCTAGGGAGGTTTTAAGGCCTTTTATATAAAATTTGGGGTACTTATGGTTCGCAAGTCTCAGTTGGCTGATAAGTCTAAGTTTGTGTATGTTTATGTTAAGTTTGAGGTAGAAAGTGTTACTGGTGGAATGGTAGATCTTTTTAAACCAGGGGTTATAAGAGGATATATTCAGTCGGTCTATATCAGTTGATATTGTTTGTTTTTTGTAGGTTTCTATTATCTCCCCTAGTCTTGCTTCTGTTCTCAGGAAACTCTGTTCTTCCCATACCTCACTTAGGTTACTTTCACTCAGCATTTCCCTAAACTGTGACACCCAATTATATTTTTGCTTAATGTTGTTCGAGTTAGCATCTAGTGATTTTAACCTATCGTAGCATAACTTGGGCAAGCGATACGAAGGCATTTTAAGGACTTTGATCCGCCACTTCAGGCTTTTTTCAAGGATGTTTACTTTTATTTTTAAGAGGCCCGTTTCTAGACGTATAAAGAAATTTGGAGTATTGTTTGGTAAGTGTAGTAGGGATTTTATGTACCTCATTTGTACTCGTTCCAGGATATCTTCATATCTCAGGGCCCAAACCTCTGCTGAGTACAGGAGTGTTGCCAGGACTATAGTGCGGTACAGGTGGATTTTGGTTTCCCAGCAGTTAGATTTGCAGTTGCGTAAGGTTTGAGTTGTTGTTCCTATTGCTATATTTGCCCTACTGGAAAAATGTTCGGCTGTTTTCTGAAATAGGCCCGATGAAGTGAAAGGGATTCCTAAGTATACATATCTATTTACCACTTTCACCTGTGTTTCTGCGTATTTGAATTTATATGAGCAGTGTATTGGTCCCTTACTGAATATCAATATTTGAGTTTTTTCTGTGTTCACTATTAGTTCATTCTTGATACAATAGCTATGCAGCACATCGAGCTTTCTCTGAAGTTGAACTGGGGAATCAGAAAGAAGCACTAAGTCGTCCGCGTACATCAAAACTGAAACTTCGCTATTTCTATCTATGCTGACTCCTCTGCAATTATTTTCCTTGAAGATTTTTTCGAGGTCACTTATGAAAAGAGAGAACAATAGTGGGCTAGTGATATCCCCCTGAAGTACCCCTTTGGTTACCTCAACTGGGTCGCCATATTCTGTATTGCCTTTAATTCGAACTGTAGCGCCACTGTATAGGTTCTTGATAATTCGTACTATTTTGCCACTAATCCCCATATTATAAAGTTTGTCATATAATAATTGATGTGTTACCGAATCAAAAGCAGCCCTGAAATCTACAAAACAAGCGAATATCCTACCCCTGGGTGCACGCAAGTGTATTTGTACTATACTCATCAACACAAAGATATTGTCGGCACATCCCCTTCCCCCGCGAAATCCCGCTTGCGATTCCGGGATCATCTTTTTGCTTTCCGCCCAGGTGGTAAGTCTGTTATTCAATATACGGGTGAATAATTTAAATATATGGTTACACAGTGCTATGCGTCTGTAATTTTCTGGTTTGTCCTTGTCGCCCTTTTTATAGATCATTATTAAATTAGCCCCACCCCACCCTGCTGGGGGTTTTTCATCTGTTATTATTCTATTGAACAATTTTAGTAAAACATACTTATACTCGACTGTGAGGTTCTTGTAGAATTCATTTGTCAGACTGTCTGGCCCTGGTGCTTTTCCTGTTTTGAGAGTTTGTATGTTTCTGTCTAACTCCGTCACTATTATGGGATCGTCTAGGAAGGGGTGGGATGCGTCAAAGTAGGTTGTGTTATTTATCAGTTGTTGTCCATAGTATGACTTAAGGTACATATCCCATTGTAGTGGATCAATTATTGTGTTGTGAGTGATTTTCTTTTTAGGTTTGAATTTTTTCAACACATCCCAGAATTCCCCTGCATTATTCACATCCGACAGCGATTTCTGACACAAATCATAGAAGGCTTTTTTTGTTTTCGATAGTAATCTTTTGTATGCGTTTTTTGATTCGTGATATTCTGTGACGTATTTTTGTTTGAAATTATGTGTTTTACATTTGCGCAATTTAATTTTGACTTCTCTCTTTGCTGTTTTGCAGGGATAATTAAACCATGGTTTTGAATCTGTCCTGGGATAATATGAATTATTTGTTTCTCTACACTTGTTTACTTGTAGCATTCCCGATTTGGCAGCTGATTCTTTAAGGCTATTATTTACGAGTTCATAGATGTCTGTCGTCGTGTATACTGTATCGTGTTTGTTAAGGTTTGAGAGGATTTCATTCAGGTGGTATTGATAGGTGTTCTTTTTTTCGTCATTCCAGGCAAAATTTATTGTATATTTAGGGTCAGTAATTTGGCTGATCTGAGTTTCCGAATCCATACAATCCCCCCTCTTCGATATCCTTGCGCAGATTGGGAAGTGGTCCGAATTCGAGAAATCGCAGCGCACTTCGAAATCCCCGCAAAGACCCAAGCCTTCCACGTTTGTCCACACCAGGTCTATTATACTTTTACCGTTTTTACTTGTGAAGGTTGGTTGTGCCGGGGTGTCTCTTCCCGACCTTCCATTCAGCAGCCAGAACCCTCCCGACTCCACACACTCAAGAAGTGCTCGTCCCCTGGCGTCGCATCGATCATCAGTGGTCTCTCGGCGTTCCGTGAATCTCGTCCCCTCAAACACATATTCCTCTCCCTGATTCAGAGAGCCAACCTTGGAGTTGAAGTCTCCGCCCAGGAACGTTGGTAACCTAGAATTCAATTTATCATCACTAAGAAGCTCAGAAATTTTATTTATACAATCTTCGTCATTCAAGCTCGGCGAAATATAAAACCCTCCCGCTACGAAAGTTAGGTCGATTGTTTTACACATCAGTACTGCCCACAAGTCTGACTGATCAATGACTGAAACCTCGATCTTATCACTAACTAACACGATAATGCCTCCGCTGGCCCTGCCCTTAGATTTGTTTTTCTGGGCTGGAAATATCAAAGACTTATAGCCCGTTGGAGTTTGTATAAAAAAGTCGTTCGAATACACCCACGTTTCTAGTAAAAATATTATGTCGCTGTTATAGATAAGATCCAGTTCCTGTTCATCTAAATTTAAAAAGTTTTTGATACCGTTAATGTTCCAAAACATCAAGCTACAACCTATTCTTGTGCACTCCTCTTCATTAGATTTTGTCTGTTCTCCTGGGATGCGTCTTTCTTCTTGTCTCAGTTTCTTCTGTTCTTTTATCTTTTTTTGCTATGAGGTGTAGCTGGTGTGTTTCTTCATTTGTTCAATTTTTCTCGTGTAGCAGGGGCAGTTTCTATCTCTGGCCGAATGTGTTCTCTCCTCGATACCCATACGTTGGCAGTTGATGCAGTTTAGCGGTCTCGTGCAATCTTGGTGTTTTTCACGTTTGCCACATACATGGCAGACTGGTTTCTCGGAGCAATTCTTGGCAAGGTGCGAGTACATGCAGCAGTTGAAGCAGATAGGGGTAGAAAATGTTTCAATCACATAAACACTAGTGAGGTTTATGTTAATTTTTCCTTGTTTCAGGATGTAATTTGCCACGTCAGGTGTTGCTTCCAGTATCCAATTATTTCTCATCTGATTTCTACATTTCCTCTTCGTGATTACTTTGATGCCCTTCTTCATGTTATCTGCACCAAACTTTTGAATTAGGTCTTCATTTTGTTGCAGAATGTTGTTTTTTATTTCTTCTTCGTCCAATTCGGTTGGTATGCCACATAGCTGCAGTGTAGGGTTTCTCCAGTTTCTATCTTCAATATGCAGTCCTTCGATGTTTTTTCTTTTAAGAATTTCTTCGATTTTGTACTTTTGGGCTTCGTTTTGTGTTTCCAAAATTATCCTATTCTTTCCGATTTTTACAGTGTTCTTTAAGCCGCCATCTATTTCCTTCGGGTTTATTGTTTGCTGTATCGTCTTCCATTTGTCATTGATGTCTTCTTTCTCCGTTGTTATTACGATTTCGTTCCGGTTTTCTTGTTTTTGCGGTGGTGTCTTCCACGGTTCCTTCGGTTTGTTTGACTCTGGCCTTGGTGGGAATTGTCCGTATGACTTCAGATTTCCTGTTGTTGTTGCGATCGCTGCATAAGTTTTTCTTCTTGAAATTCCCCCTTCTTCC
The DNA here is from genome assembly GCA_949128115.1 of Anaspis maculata. Taxonomy (NCBI): domain Eukaryota; kingdom Metazoa; phylum Arthropoda; class Insecta; order Coleoptera; family Scraptiidae; genus Anaspis; species Anaspis maculata. The sequence continues at coordinate 42,978,990 of OX421963.1, forward strand.
TCAATTGGGTCAGGGTGTTGTTCCGTTGTTGGTTGGTGACGCAACTGTTCCGCCCGTTCGGTTACTGATTTAAATTGGTTTCGCATTAGTTCTCTTTCAAGTTTCCATTTTTTCTGAACTAACCTGGTAATATTTTCGTGTATTTTTGTTATCTGGTTGTGAATTTTGATTTGGTCAGCTCGCTGGAATTGCAAGACACCGTTTTCTTCTTTTCCCGACGCTAACTGGATCTTTTTCAGTGCTGTAAAAATGTCTTCGACCAGCTCATCCTCCGCGACGCCCTCTTCTTCATTGACTGCATAAAGTAGGTCCGGGCTAGACATTATTCTTCTCTTTTTGGTGGTTGCGTTCCTTGGGGTTTTATTGTCTGGGCTGTAAAAGGTGCCTTCGCTCAAAATGCTCTCCTGGGATGTTGCTACCTTCATCACTTGGTCGTGTTGTTGGGGTGCACCGTCCCGCAGCATGAATGCTTAGGTTTGGGTGCACCAATTTATAAATTTTGTTCGCCGAAACTTTAATAATTCAGTAATTGATGTTGATACTCCGTATTGAAAAAACTTGGTAAAATCTTATCGTAATGTACACAAAACAGCCGCACGATCGGAGCAAAAACACGTCCGCTCTCGACGACTGCTGAACCTTTGTTCACTTACGATGTGTGGTGTCAGCTTTTTCTATTGTCGGCAATGTATGTGATATACAGGGTGAGAACGGAAGATGTACTGAAATGCTCAATTTTGTATCATGTGCAACTATTCTAAAAATGATATCAGACTTTTTGTGACTTCATATTTGGAAAGCTCGAATCAATGTCTCGGAACGGTTTTTCAAATTCCCGTCTGTCTCTTCCAATTACAGGGTGATTCTAGAATATTTTTTTTGGTTCTGCACTGATAATGGACTTTCTTGTTCTCCGATTCTCAAAATATGAACAGCGAATTCAAACTTATTCTTCGGGAAATGGAGTCTGAAAGTTAAAATCGACTCAAAACAAACATTCGAAACAATGGACTTCACCAAAGATAATCCAAATATGAAGTACGCTCGGGATCTGTTTTGGATTCAATTTTTTGACAAAAACAACCGCTTTCCAAACGAACCGTTCACTTGAACATTCGATGTACTTTTCGCTTGTATCCTTTCCGTAATCATGCGGTTGTGAATTCGGTTCCATCACCGATCATTCTTGACTGATACAAGCGAAAACTACGTCGAAATGTTTGGAGTGAACCGTTCGTTTGAAAAGCGGTTGATTTTGTCATATACATAGTTTCCATCCAAACCAGATCCCGAGTGTACCTACTTCATATTTGGGTTACCTTTGGTAGAGTCCATTGTTTCGAATGTTTTTTTGAGTCGAATATGATTTTCAGGCTCCATCTAAGAATAAGCTTCAATTTTCCGTCTATATTTTGAAAATTGGATAACAAGGAATCTCATCATCCGTGCAAAACCAAATTTTTTCAGACCACCCTGTAACTGAAAGAGATAGACGGGAATTCAAAAAACCGTTTCGAGACAATAGTCGAGCTTTCTAAATATGAAGTCACAAAAAGTCTGGTGTCATTTTTACAATAGTTACCCATGATTTAAACTTAACCATTTCCGTATAGCTCCCGTTTTCACCCTGCATATCATGTATATTGCCGACAATAGAAAAAGCTAACATCAAACATTTAGAGTAAGGATCACTCTATTAGATGTCGTTAACCGTTTTGAAATCGGTTGCGTCTTTCAGCTGATATTTATATTTGAAAGGGAATAAAAATTTTGGGTGGCCCACTTCAATTGCTGACCTGTTTATTTTGTAATTATTGCGGTTTGGAACATAGGAACATACCTACCTATTTGTTTGTTAATATTTATATTTTATTCGACAAGATGATCATCACAAGCCACCTGTTACGAAATCCTGTTCAAAAACTCTGGGGGGGACAATCAACTAAAATTTATCTAAAACAGTCATGATGGAGATGATCGAGGAGATGATACAAGATGCAATGTTTCGCAGTCGATCTGATCAGCAAAAAAATTGTGTGCTTTTCAAATGAAGAGTCATGTTAGGTGATCTTGGATGATCATAATGCCAAAATGTCATATATTTTCCAAATAATCGAGTGGTGTAGAAAGTACGGCGAGAGGGTAGAACTGGTTCGAATTTCTATGATCTACGCCACTGGAAAAATTACAATTCACAATGAACTCCTTAGAATCCTTCGGTCTGATCGTTCTGAAGTATATTTTCAAGAAAAAAGAACCCTGTTATGTGTTTGATGAAATAGGAGCTAATACGAAAAAACAGTCGCAAGAAATAACATATTTCTAAATATCTCGAAAACTGCTTGGAATTTGGAGAAACACTTCCATAACTTCTGATAGGGCTTCTTTTGAGGGATAATTGCCTTCTCTAATTTTTTACATATTCACAATATTTTTCAAAAAAAATGGAAAAAATTGATTTTTACAAAAAACGCCATCATTTCAGTTCAATCAATTTTTTTCGCAAATTTTTTCTTTCGTTTTTTGGATTAAGCAATAACCCACCATAATACAAAAGTAAAAGTCAAAAATTTTGAATAGTTGCAAAAATGAAAAAAAAAATGAAAAAAATGACGTCACAAAAAATTAAAAAATTAAAATCAAAATTTTTCTTGGCTCCCCTTCTAAAAACCTTTTAAATGCTTTAAGGAGTCTACACATCAAATTTTACACTTTTGTCACAATTAGAGCCATTTTTACGTGTACCGCTAGGACTATATGGTATTATTCTTTTCACATATGAATAATGCTAAAAATAAAAAACTGGAATTGGGCCAAAAAGTGTGATGTCCTGATGATGGCGCGGCGCTTCTTCCTAAAATAAAACGTCACATGAATTTCAGGGTTTAGGTGCGCGGCTTCTTGTCAGATACGTAAATTGTCGGTCTCAATAATCGGTTTACCTGCATGCGGCTGTTTTTTTCTCTGGTACCTTATGAATTATGATTTAGTTCCTGACCTCTCACGAACGATACGAAGAGCATCAGGGGAAAAAAGTGTAATTCAATAAGTAGATACCTATTCAGAGAGTTTTATAGAACATATTCAAGTTGAAACGGATAGAGTTTTGTAATGGGCCTGTATAACAGCAAAAGTCTGAATTAATGGCGCATTGTAACGTCAGGGGCTCAATACATATTATATGCTCACATCAAAATTTTTGTTATTATAGAAAAAAAGCGACAAAGTTTTGCTTCATTGAAATTATGGCCTAATACAATCAAAGGCTTGGTTCCTAACTTCATGGTGAAGGTGCTACGTAAAGGTTCTTCCATGGCTATGCCACTTTTATCGGAGTTATAAAAATTTGATGTATGTGATACATATGAGTGTTCATTTAAGAAGTTGTCACCCCTGATTTCTCGCCGCTGAAATTTTCCACAGGAAAACGCCGAAGCAGGTCGATTTTTGTTTCGAGGGGGACATCTAGGACATATACTGCCAAATTTTTATCTTCAACCCCTTCGCCCTCAGCCCACCTTACTTTAAAATTCTAAATAGCGTTACGTATCTTGTGATACATCAAATTGAAGGTAATACAATTTTCTTTTCGCCAAACATATTTCTAGCTTTTTTAAACCATGCATCCCACAACTCTTGTGAAAATCCTCACTTTGTTAATGAAAGGAAAATTTTTCCCCTAGTAACTCCCGATTCTTTTAAATAGACTTTCCAGCAGAAACAGATCGATTTTAATTTCAGTGGGGTCATCTAAGACGCATATGTTCAAATTTTCGCCTTCAACCCCTTCGCCTCCACCCTACTTTACCTCGAAGGGGTGGTTTCAAAAATTAGAAATATATTTGACAGAAAGAGAATTTTCTTGCCTTCAATTTGACCTTTCTTCTGAAAGATGAAATTTTAAAGTAGGGTAGAGTGGGGGCGAAGGGGTTGGAGATGAAAGTTTGGCCGCACGTGTCTTATAGATGATCCACTTAAAATAAAAGTCGACCTGTTTTTGCTGGAAAGTCTATTTATTTCTCAAGAATCGGAAGTTTATAGGGAAAAAGTTTCCTTTAATCAACTAAAAGAGGATTTTCACAAGGGTTGAGGGTTGGTTTAAAAAAATTGAAAATATGTTTGATGGAGAGAGAATTCTATTGATGCCTTCAATTTGATGTATCACAAGATAAGGAATGCTATTTGAAATTTGAAAGTAGCGTGGGGTGGGGGCGAAGGGGTTGAAGATAAAAATTTGGCATTGTTGTCCTAGATGTTCCCCCTCGAAACATAAATCGACCTGTTTCGGCGTTTTTTTGTGAAAAACTCTGGCGGCGAGATCAGGGGTGTACGACAACTTTCCAAATGAACAGTGAACACCCTACTGTATACATAATGGCATTGGGCGCGTTCAGCAGGTCCTATGGTGCATCTCTGGTAGCATCTCGCCTCGCGAAAAGCCAAAATGGTTGTCAGATATTGTCCGATACAGCTAGACGATTCATTCTCCGCCCTCTGATTCGGCCTGAACGTGCGGTGCCAATCCCTCACAGGCCAGCCCCATACCCGGTCTAAACTGCTGGCTATCCTCTGCCAGCTCCATGCAGCCTAGACATGCCATTATACCTAACAAGTGCTTGAAAAGTGACAGAAAAATGTTGGGAAAAAAAGTGAGCTCCTTATATTTGACGATATGTACATAGGAAACGGAAAGTGGTGGACCTCGAAAATTGTTTTTTTTCCAAAATTCCTCTAAATCATTCGGTCGCTTCCAAAACCGAAGTTGAGCAAATCACACCGTTTTGTAGCAAGAATTTTTTGGGGGGGAATTTTTTGAGAACAGTGTTTTTTTTATTCCTATGACTCATCCTGTATAATAATAATGTGGCTCTACATTCCATTGAGAGACTTGGCCCACAAAGTGGAAGGTTAGAGCTCTTACTCACCCTGTATAGTAAATGGAAATGTAGTAAAGGCCCAGTAGTTGATACTTTTTGTGCATATTTCTGCCACCAACAGATAAATCTTTTGGAACAAGGAAACTAGAAGGACTGTGGGATGTCCTAATTCTAAATCCAACTTTGTATAGGGGTTATATTAGGGCTGTATCTCCGTTATTATACATGGTGATTCATGAGTGACCTTACATAGGCTAATGGGAGATTAGCCGATGATTCGAGGCGAGTCAGGATCCACAAAAGAAATTTTGTTTTCTCCAGTGGTAACAACGATACAGGGTGTTTTGTGTGTTTCGTATGAAACTTTGATAAGCGATTTTCTGAATCGGCTAGAGATATTTTGTTGAAATTTACCAGTAATATTTCTCTGTTGGAACTCACCTCGAAGCCATACCGGGTAAGTCAAAATCCAGGGCCAGGCTAGTAAAAATGTGCCCTTTTTTTGTTTCATCAAAAAGTACATTGTACATTTTCTGACCGCTTTTCCAAAAAACTGCTATCGGATTCAAAAAGCTAAAAACAATGCTTCAAGAATCACGTTTCAATTTAGATGGCACACCTAAACCGTTTCGACAATAAAATTGAAAGTAAAATTTGTGAGTAAGTTTCCATTTTCGACCAGACATAATCGACTCATTGTTTGATTGAATTCATTCAAATTCATTTTCTAGCTTGTCTCTGTGGAATATAAGGGCTTGGTTGGAAAAAAATTCCATAGCTGAAGATTTTTCTGACGACCAAGACTAAATCGAGTCTAGTTTTGTGTTTCACTCTCGATTTTGTCATGAAAAAAAAAAGGTCGGCTCTGGAATTTTTCTTTCAACCAAGCCCTTCTATTCAACAGAGACAAACCAAAAAATGAATTTTAATGAATTCAATCAAACAATGAGCCGATTATGTCTGGTCGAAAATGGAAACTCACCCACAAATTTTACTTTTAATTTTATTGTCGAAACGGTTTAGGTGTGCCATCTAAATTGAAGAGTGATTCTTGAAGTATTTTTCCTTAGCTTTTTGAATCCGATAGCAGTTTTTAGAAAAGCGGTCAGAAAATGTACTTTTTGATGAAACAAAAAAGAGGAACATTTTTTCCAGCCCGGCCCTGGATTTTGACTTACCCGGTATGGCTTCGAGGTGAGTTCCAACAGAAAAATATTACTGGTAAAATTCAACAAAATATCTCTAGCCGTTTCATAAAATCGCTCATCAAAGTTTCGTACGAAACACAAAACACCCTCTATCTTTGTTACCTCTGGAGAAAACAAAAGTGCATTTGTGGATCCTGACTCGCCTCGAGTCATAAGCTAATCTCCCATTAGCCTATGTAAGGTCACTCATGAATCAGCCTGTATAGTAATTAGGTACGTTCTTCAAAGAAGTATTGTAACGTCAACCACTCAGTGTGATTCTCAGTCAACTCAGTCACACAAAATAACAGAAAAGATATCCCTCGGATCCTACTAGTTTCGTTATTTAAAATAATTTAAGTGATCAGTAGTATCAGTACGTGGCAGCAGAATCATGGACCAGAAGTATAAACTACTCGGTCCTATTTTCATTTACTCTACTGACAGGGTGAGTCATGGGATGAAAAGAGTTTTCCCAAAAAATTCCCTCAAAAAAATTTCCTTGCTATAAAGCGGTGTGATCTTCTGCTTAATTTCGGTTGAGGAATGATTCGAAGGTAATTTTGAAAAAAAAACAATTTTCGAGGTCCATCACCATTGGATTTCCAAATCTTTAAAAATAGACCCAATTTTTCTCCTAATTTTTCTATCACTTCTCAAGCATTTTTTTGTAACTGTTCTAGACTTCGTGTGGGCGCAAATGTTGAGAAAAGAGCTCTTTTAGATGTTCTCCGTCAACTGTGAACGAACCTCCCAAAATACAGGACGGTACCACAATGGACATTTGAAAACAAAAATTGACTCTATACAGGCTGTCCCGAAATTAATGCAACAAAATTTACAGGGAGGCAGAAAATCAAAAAATTAGTGGACTTCCTTGATAAAAATACCCTCGCAAACGTTATAACGGAGATACAGGCCTTGGTTTTTTGAATCAGTTTTTTTTGCGTTACTTTTGAACCGTTGAACCGATTACATTCAAATTTGAACCAACGTTTACTAAAATGAGTCTCTATTGAACAATATTAACGCATTTTACCAAACATTTTTAGGGGGAAGATAATAGGGGGTACCTTCCCCCTTTTCCCCCTATTTTTCACCCCCCTTGATAATTTTGGAAATGGTTCCAGTTTTCGGGTTCTACGTTCAAATTAGAGAAAAAAATTACCCTTGTAAAATTTTGACTAGATGCTTCATTTCTGAGATATTTGTGTTTGAAACTTTGGAAAACATCTCAAAATGGCCACTTTTCAGGGCCCAAATTTTTATTTTCTGTTTTTTCATTAAAATGGTAGTTTTTCAACTTGGAACACCTAGTAAACTTATTTCAGTCGAGGAAACTTGAGTTTTCTTGGATTTTAATTTTTAAGGCCTTGAAAGTGGTGTTCTCGAGATGTTCTCCGAAGTTTCAAACCCAAATATCTCAAAAATGAAGCCTTTTTCTCTAAATTGAACGTTAAACCCGAAAAACGGAACCATTTCCAAAATTATCCAGGAAGGTGAAAATAAGGGGAAAAAGGGAGAAGGTACACCCTATTATCTTCGCCCCTAAAAATGTTTGATGGAATGCGTTATTATTCTTCAATAGAGATCTATTTTAGTAAACGTTGGTTCAAATTTGAATGAAATCGGTTCAACGATTCAAAAGTTATGCAAAAAAAACTGATTGAAAAAACCAACTTTGGAGGCCTGTATCTCCGCTATAACGTTTGCGAGGGTATTTTTTTAAGGAAGTACGCTTATTTTTCAATTTTCCACCTCTCTGTAAATTTTTTTGCATTAATTTCGGGACACCTGTAGTGCCCGCCGTATGGCTGAAGTTCAAGACTGTGCGTTGCTGAAATATATTTTACTCACAACCAGTACGGTAATTGATTCATTACATACCTAGTAGGAGGTCGGGAAGTGACCCCTTGCCGACCTCCCGAGAAAGTGAAGAAATTGTAGCTTTAGAAGGGAAATTTCAGAATATGCATCCAACCAAACAATAAGTGTGTTGATCAGTATTTCCTGAACCACGTTTCAGCCAAATTAATCGGCCTATCTGGAAGTTATGACAAAAAGTTAATTTTCAGATTTCAACTTTTGAACGCCTGTAATCCTGCAAGCTGAGTACATGGTTGTGAGTAAAATAGTATACATACTCTCGACGGTAAATACATCATTCCAGCTTCGGGCTAGAGCCTCCAGGCAAAGCCTGGAGGCTCTCTGTGCCCTCAGCAGTAATGATGTATTTCCCGTCTCGGTATGTAATATACTATTACGTGCTGCCATAACCGAAAATGACAATATACGCTCGCTGTCCTGCACTGTAATATTCAGAAAAAGATCTAGAGCGGCAAAGTAAAAAGTACACGTAAAAAATAAACTAACCTTGCAAAATCATGCAGAATTCAAGAGAGACCACGTTTCCAATGTTATTTCTTGAAATTTTTGGTTTGAATCAGTTAAAATCATAAATAATCATTTTCAAAATTGATATTCTAGGGTCATTTTTCTAATAGCTGTTGGCACAATTGCAGAATGATTTCTGACGTTTTGTGGCGCCAAGGTTTAAAAGTGAATGATTCATGCCATTTTCTGTGTTCCTTCGTCACACAAGACACTAGAGCTCAGTGATTTCGGGATTTTTGGGGGATGGCCCATCTAATTGGGGAGGGGGAGGGCGGTTTTAAGCAAGAAAATTCAAACATGGGACGCAATTTTCCAAATCGACATTTGACACACAAAAATCTACATCTAGTAGGTATTTGCCTCGTGCCTTGGTGATAAATGGCAGAAGTACCAACTTGAAATTAATTCCAATGATTATTGCGATATGATCTTATTTATTTGTAATTTTATTAAAAGCAGCACGAAAAACGATGTATACTACTCGCGCTGAAAACGGCATAGCATAACTCTCTTACATGCAGCTCTCGGCCTAGGGCCTCGAGCTGCATTCACGTTCGTTATGCTATGCCCGGTTTTCGGCGCTAGTAACATAAAATACTATTTCGTGCTGCCATAACCGAAAATGACAATATACGCTCGGTGTCCTGCACTGTAATATTCAGAAAAAGATCTAGAGCGGCAAAGTGAAAAGTACACGTGAAAAATTAACTAACCTTGCAAAACCATGCAGAATTCAAGAGAGACCACGTTTCCAATGTTATAGCTTGAAATTTTCGGTGTAAATCAGTTAAAATCATGAATAATCATTTTCAAAATTGATATTTTAGGGTCATTTTTCTAATAGCTGTTGGTGCAATTGCAGAATGGTTTTTGACGTTTTGTGGCGCCAAGGTTTAAAAGTGATTAATGTATGCCATTTTCTGTGTTACGTCGTCACACAAGACACTAGAGCTCAGTGATTTTGGGATTATTGGGGGATGGCCTTTCTAATTGGGGAGGGAGAGGGCGGTTTTAAGCAAGAAAATTCAAACATAGGACGCAATTTTTCAAATCGACATTTGACACACAAAAATCTGCATCTAGTAGGTATATGCCTCGTGCCTTGGTGATAAATGGCAGAAGTACCAACTTGAAATTTATTACAATGATTATTAAGATATGACCTTATTTATTTATAATTTTATTGAAAGCAGCACGAAAAACGATGTATGCTACTCGCGCTGAAAACGGCATAGCATAACTCTCTTACATGCAGCTCTCGGCCTAGGGCCTCGAGCTGCATTCACGTTCGTTATGCTATGCCCGGTTTTCGGCGCTAGTAACATAAAATACTATTCAGGAGGAAGTCCACTTCTTTTTCGATTTTCTATTATCCTTTTAAAGGTGACAGACAGATTAAAGCTAGGTTACTGCACCCTTCATAATAATAAGTACCTATACCTACCTAGATGGTAGTCAAAACGTGGCGCATGCACCAAATTTAACAATAATTGAATTTCAGTAGAGTGAAACAAATCAGAAGACAACGTCAAAAAAATCCGCTGTTTGCGAGAAAACGGCGCAATTAAAGTAGCAGGGCCGTCTTAAGCGAGCGTGCAACTCGTGCGTGGCACAAGAGCGGTCAGATTCAGGGGGCGTTTTTTCCATTTTTTTTTCTTTTTACATTTTACCTCTGCGGCCGCCCCTGAACATTTTGTAAAAATTCATTAAAAAAGCTATACACAAAATTTGGCATTTGAAAAAATGCTCGAAAAAATGGTTTTTGCACGAGGGCGGCTGGCGGTCAAGTGTCTAGAGACGGCCCTGCTAGGTAGGTATTTCGATGCGGTAGGGGTAGGATATTTGGTCTCTTACTCGGCTTCTTATATACGTTTTTCACGTTATTATTGTTACGTTTAGGTACGTTATTCACTAAATTTCCAATACAAACTTCGAAAACTGAACCTCCCTCCCTTCACACTCGTCCTTGGGAGGAATCAGATGGACGTTACTAAAAAATGCAGATCCCTGCGTTTGCCCACTTGTCGGATCGCCTTGTGGCGCCTCTCCAACAACAGCCGGCTGAACTAAAACGCCGAGTACCTTGTAAAATCCGAGGCGTGGCGTTCTGGCGCTGTTCCATCCGTCGCCTGCTTGCTTGCGTTTTCCTCGTCCTGATGATGCGCGAATAGTTGCTGACATTCATAACCTACTAGTACCAGTTTGTAAATTTACAACCATAATAAGCCAAGATAGCGGTTTCCTCCCGGAGATAGTGCAAGTGTTTTTGTGGCCACAAGTCCTGCCAAAACCTCGACGACCGTAGTTGGCGGCTTTACTTTTCAAAACAAAAAAAGGTGCGTATATCAGCCGGTATCCTCATCCGCAAGCAACAAAGGATGAATGAAATGGAAAATCGATCAGATATACTATCCGGCCCTTTTGGGTGTCGCAGCCCTTTGTCCGCCCTTTTTTGTATAACTTTTTCAAGTCTCACCGTTTTTTTTTAAATTTCTACCAATGCTCATTTTTGGAAAAAGACTTGAGAGGTGGTTTCCCGGTTTATTACGTGATCTGCACGCTCTGCGAGAGATGCAGAAAGTGACAGGTGGAGAAACTGAATTTTATTATTATACATGATGTAATTTTCTCATGTTTTTTTAATAGAATGCATACCCAACTTCTGGATTTCCATAAACAAATATTCTTTACGCTAGCATTTTTTTGTCGTTGGGAACAACGGGTTGAGTGAGCGCCATGAGGCGCCCCTATTACACAATAATGTAATAATTGCTTCCGTTTGAGCTTAGTGCATACCAAAGTACATTATTTATGAGACCGAAAAACAAATTAGGCGGTAGGTACTACAACGTAGGTATAGTTATTGTTGATATGATAATGTTAAATGTGCCTTGTTAATGTAATTTAGTTGGAATTTCTGGGAAACAATAGGCAGTGATAGTCAAAAGGAAAGAACGTCTCATTATTCCTTGTGCTTCTGTACCTAAGCCAACGTTGATGCCGGTAATTTTAAAGCTCCATCGCATCTACCAAAAATTATTTTTGAATTTTGGAAATGCCAATGGGCTCAAACCAAAGTACATCCTTATAGCTTTCGAAAGAGACCAAAATGGTAAGAATCCGTCAAGGAATAAACCCACAGGGATGATTTCGCAACGCTTATTTTACCAATTCAACTCCGTCCTCAATGTAGTTGAAATCAAAATCCAATCACAAATCACACATTATTCAGTTATTCACTACCCTTATCTTATCATTTTTGGATAATATAATCCTCTGGGTAAGAACATTCAAGGCAAAACGTGCAATATTTTTATTTTTGTTCAATACTTGGAAATTGAATTTATTGAGGTGTTCCAATAAGATTTACTCGTTCCTCGAAGTCCAAAATTAGAAGATCTGTAAAGAAAAATCACTCTCAAGAGAAAGTCAAAAAAAAAATTCGAACCATTCGAACAAACTGGAAACTCGTAGCGTAAGCTCTCGCCTGTGGAACTAGCATGGAGACTTCAACGTGCGAATAGAACACATCTGCCCAATTGGCGAAGGTGCCGCTTCAAGAGCTCGCCAGTGTTACACGCAGAATTTGTGGTCGACGTTTCGAGAGTAGTCAGATTCGACATCAGATTTGAATTCAAAGCGACAACAGCGAGTAATCTATAAAGTTAAGCTAGCGATATCCAAGTGTTAATTGACAAGTATTCAGTAGTATATGCAGTAACGTATATTCAGTAATACGCAGTAATAAACAGAGTGTGTTTGAACGTCCGTCTCTCACTTATAAAGAGAACCCAGCGCGAAATCCGTAACAATATTCTCGTATACCTGACCTACTTTTTATTTAGTTCATTCACTGTCAGAATACTGTCAGAGTTTTGAACAAACAGAAGTGTTGAAATTATTCTTGATTTCATTTTACTGTAATTTCAATTCCAAAGCTCTCGTGTATCTAACCTAACCAATCCTTCAACCAAATCCGCATCATACTGGACGGGGTGAGAAAAAACACCCTGGTATCTCCAAAAAGAAAAAAGTTACAAGTTACAAAGTTTACACCTGACAGCGGAATGACACTTGACAAATTGGATGACAGACAGCCGCTTAGACATCAATTAAAAACACATTGCTTCTCGTTTCTCTTACATTGCTTACTCTAATTGACAAAATTCACACTGTAACGCTCAAATTAGCGTCTAACCTCCAGATTTAATTGGGTAACGCCACAAGATCCTAGCACAAGATTCAAAACTCCCACACATACCTACCTATAGCCGTTAATCAAGCGGTCTGATGGCAATCATGAAGAACCATAAACTCCACCATATAAAACCGCAATTATGCCATAAAATCTTAATTTTTATCACAGAGAGGACTCCTAGTGTCCGCCTAACTCATTTCTGCATGATTGTAATTATTGTACAGCTTGTACAGGGCGCGAGCAAATTTGAATCTTATGTTATTTCTTATAGGGAAACTCGGCAACGCTTTCTTAGAGATATACATAAAAAAATAATTACATTTTCTTGATGCTAAGTTTTCGAGAAAACTCTGGTGCGTGGTGGTGTAAACCAAAATTAGCGATCGTTTCTGTTCCACCTCTTATGGCAGTTTTTTAGGTTGAAAGAAGAACTTTGGGAACAAGAAATCTGGGGTGAGATATTTGAAAATGAACACCTTTGTAAGTATCAACCCGTTCACGTTGCAAATGCAGAACTAAGACTTTTTGGATTGAAAATTGTATGACAATCAGCTGATGGGGGGGCTACGGTTGCTGTTGAGGGTGCCTGCAACACCAACCCATACGACGGCAGCCATCAGGCGTAGCCGTAGCCGTAGGCCCCCCAGCGCCTCCAGCTTAGTTGTCATTTTATTTTTGATCCAAAAAGTCCTACTTCTGCATTTGCAACATGTACAGGTAATAGCAAATAAGCCCTAATATTTCAAATTTACGTGAGCTTGGCAACACTTCTTACCCATGGCTTATTACCCACATTGAAAATTATTCAAATAATCGCAGCTATCCTGATGATGACGTATCATATTAAAAATGTTACTGGTGGCCAACATGATGTCATTTTTTCGGAAATTTACACATAGTTATGAATGCAGTGTTTATGCTCAAAGAGCTAATTAAACAGAGAGTAAACAGTGTACCTATTTATGCTATGTAGATAGATAATTATTGTGTGGTGTAGGTACTCCATACAGAATGTTTCTGTACCCACGTGGGTTATTTTAATTTTTGTTGATGTGTATGCGCTTTGTATTTTCTGGAATGAGCCACAATCTCTCCCACTCTCAAACCGCACTCTTCGTATTTTTGTGCTTGAAGTTGGTGTTGGAGTGCATAGTTTGGATGTGTGGGTGTGGGAGGTTCTGAACTCGGTTCTGAACATCCCTGTGATTTATATTATATTAATTGTAAGGCAGGCGATTAGAGTGGACAAGTGTCAAAACGATAAACAATCAGAGACAAGGTGTCTGGACTCACGGCCAGCTTCAGTTTTTCAAGTTGCTGTATTGAACTGACTTTTTGCTAGTAAGCACCATGTAGTACTTATGTCAAAGTGACAGTCAAAAAATTTTGATCGCGGAGGCCCAGAGGTGCGCGCGGACCTGTGGAGCTGTTTACTTATACAATTTTGATTGATTTGGTTAGAATTCAGGACGCAAAACCGTGTCAAGGGTACCGCGATCAATGCTGTTTTTCACTTTTTTTCAAAGCCGGTCGTAAATTGTTCGGCGCTGAATTTTTTGTCTACCACCTACCCGTTGCATAATTCCAGCAAATTGTAGCTATGATGATGATGGGGCTATATCGGTTCTCTAGTCATGGAAGCAACAATTAGTTTAAACGAACTGAAATACGTATGACATCACTGGTCGTTTAATCGCTTGAAGTGACCTTTTGCGCATGATATTGCATAGTGTCCAGTTTTGTTCGAATTGTGTTCCAGTTGAAAAAAGGCGGTGGTGTCACAAATGCAGTTATTATGGCCATTTTTATATGCGTGACACTCTTCTGATTGCCAATTTCCTCGAATCAGAGTGGTGTAAATGTGTGTGATTTTTGGTTCCTCTTTTTTCACGTTATCTATTTATAACGCGGTTACGCCCGATGCCTTGGCAAATTGCCGAAACTATACGTCAGCATTTTATACTTGTTGATATTTAAACTTTCAGTCTTGATCTAAAAATATGTAAATTTGTTTCGATTTGTTATATTCATGCAAATTGGTGTATTTGTATATGTGTGTAGCATCACTGCATAGGTACTTAGCAGTAGTGACCCAGTTTTGACAGATGCTTGACTGTTCGAAAAATTTTGAGCACAGTAATTTTCATTTATCATGGTGCGTTCGCCAGTAACCGTAAACGACATCGTATCAACAAATTGTCCTCGAAATTGTCCTAGTTCACTGTGATGGAAACGTGCAGGTATATAAATTCTTCATGCATTTCTCAAAAACACCTAAGTAATTAAGTTTTAACTTCAATCAATATTTGACACTTTCTCAGCCACCTGTATCCAACCTTGACATCAAGCATATCTATCTTTCTTCATGGACATAACTCTATAGTATTATTATAGGTACATGTATAAGTACTTATTATACTGTCTGGGACGCATTTTTGTGCTATGTGAAAAAAGTTGGCGTGCCAATGTTTTTTTTTTGTGAACCTTTGACATTGGCATTGACTGCAAAATCATGGCTACGAGAATAAAAGTGACCCGTATTATCTTGATGGCTTTGAAATACATTGTTTACGTAAATAAGTGAATTTTTTCAAGTCTCCCTCATGAAACGTAGCTATATGTCAAAATGCAATAGCTCAGCCTCGAACTCAGCTGATATTTCCTGGTGTTATCGAGAGCCGACACAGTTCCCATAGAAAAGTGAATCTTACATTTACATAATTATTTAACATAATTAGTAGGTAGTCCGGCCGCGGTGTCTGTCTGCATTAGGAGTAATCCATGACAGTGTGAACTAAAGCTGAAAATTATTAATGTGGAAACACAGTCAATATTACACACATTTTGTTCTTTGGCCTCAACATATGAAGCGAGCTAGTCTACACCGAGGTTAAGAACGCAACTATTATAGCTGAGGCGCCAGATTGAATCCCGAATCACCCAGCTGCGGAATCTCAAGTTGTCAAAGCTATAATAGTATTCTCAACCGTGGTTTATACATACAGAGTGGCCCGACCATGTGCTGACGAGAGAGACGTGAGCCCCGTCATCAAAAAAACTCAGAAATCAGCGCCACCTTGAAAAAATTGCATCGAATCATAAAAAATAGTACCGCTGGCTGTAAGGAAAATTGAACCGACTATAAAATGATGTGTCACCAAACCCCAATTGCCATTTATGATTTTCGAAGGGACTGCCACCCTAACTATGACGGGGATGAAACCTCACGGTTAAATTATTAGCACTTGAGCATCTGAAACTACATCGACCTGTCTGCGGGCTGATTTCCAAAAAGTGAAGTAATGCCCGCGGAAATCTGCCTGTTACGTTCTCGTTGAACCACACTGTATACTATTTTTAGCACACTTTCCCAAAAAATGGGGAAAAGGTGCTTTTAGCTTCACTTTGTCCGTCCGTCCGTCCGTCCGTACCCGAGATAATTCCTCAGGGAAGAAAGATATCGATGTGGTGTAAACGCTGATCAATAGCACATATGTCCAGGATGTCAAGTTCACTTTTGGTTTTTTGTTATTCTGTCGCCATCTTTGATCCGCCATTTTGAATTTCTCTCAAAGTGATCCGATTGAAATGAAATTTGCAGGCAATGTAAACCACAACAAGATCTATCCAATTTTTGACAATTGATGCCCCGTCGCTATTTTGTATTCTCACTATTGAACATGTTTCGAAGTGATAGAACTAGGAGAATTATGCCTCAATGAAAAGAGATATTGATGTGGTGCAAACGCCAATCGAATGCATACGTGACCATCATATAAAATTGACCAATGATTTTTGTCACTTGGCCGCCATCTTTGATCGGCCATTTTGAATTTCTCTGAAAGTGGTCCGATTTGAGTGAAATTTGCAAGCGATGTGAACTTCATTAGGATACATCCAATTTTTGACAATTGATGCCCCGCCGCCATCTTGTATTCTCACTATTGAACATGTTTCGAAGTGATAGAACTAGGAGAATTATGCCTCAACGAAAAGAGATATCGACGTAGTGCAAACGCCAATCGGATGCTTACGTGACCACCATATAAAATTGACCAATGATTTTTGTCACTTGGTCGCCATCTTTGATCCGCCATTTTGAATTTCTCTGAAAGTGGTCCGATTTGAGTAAAATTTACAGGCGATGTGAACTTCATAAGGATACATCCAATTTTTGACAATTGATGCCCCGCCGCTATCTTGTATTCTCCATAATAAACATGTTTAAAAATGATAGAACTAGGAGAATTATGCCTCAACGAAAAGAGATATCGATGTGGTGCGAATGCCAGTCAAATGCGTAGATACGTGTCCACCATATAAATTTAACCAATGATTTTTGTTACTTGGCCGCCATCTTTGGTCCGCCATTTTGAAATTCTCTGAAAGTGGTCCGATTTGAGTGAAATTTGCAAGCGATGTGAACTTCATTAGGATACATCCAATTTTTGACAATTGATGCCCCGCCGCCACCTTGTATTCTCACTATTGAACATGTTTCGAAGTGATAGAACTAGGAGAATTATGCCTCAACGAAAAGAGATATCGACGTAGTGCAAACGCCAATCGGATGCCATACCACCATATAAATTTAACCAATGATTTTTGTTACTTGGCCGCCATCTTTGGTCCGCCATTTTGAAATTCTCTGAAAGTGGTCCGATTTGAGTGAAATTTGCAAGCGATGTGAACTTCATTAGGATACATCCAATTTTTGACAATTGATGCCCCGCCGCCACCTTGTATTCTCACTATTGAACATGTTTCGAAGTGATAGAACTAGGAGAATTATGCCTCAACGAAAAGAGATATCGACGTAGTGCAAACGCCAATCGGATGCTTACCCGAGATAATTCCTCAGGGAAGAAAGATATCGATGTGGTGTAAACGCTGATCAATAGCACATATGTCCAGGATGTCAAGTTCACTTTTGGTTTTTTGTTATTCTGTCGCCATCTTTGATCCGCCATTTTGAATTTCTCTCAATCTCAAAGTGATCCGATTGAAATGAAATTTGCAGGCAATGTAAACCACATCAAGATCTATCCAATTTTTGACAATTGATGCCCCGTCGCTATTTTGTATTCTCTCTATTGAACATGTTTCGAAGTGATAGAACTAAGAGAATTATGCCTCAATGAAAAGAGATATCGATGTGGTGCAAACGCCAATCGAATGCATACGTGTCAACCATATAAATTTAACCAATGATTTTTGTTACTTGGCCGCCATCTTTGGTCCGCCATTTTGAAATTCTCTGAAAGTGGTCCGACTTTTCTTGATTTTCTTGAAACTTGGAACTTATCCTTTTCGATAGTACGATCATTTTGATTTTTAAGCCAAATTTCATGATTCTGACGCTATTTTGGCCGCCATATTGAAATTCCTGCCCAAATAACGGTAGAACCCTAATTAACATCTTGCGTTCACTAACCCTTCAAAAAGGAAGTGCGCTACTGGAGCCTCATGCCCATGAGGCATGTTCGCTTGTTTCCACTACCATCTAGTACCTACCTTAAGTGTTACCTATTGATGATATATTGCCTAGTGTTGACTGTTTATTCAAGTTTGGCAGTTCACATAGTGAAGTAGGTACAGACCGTTTATGACATACCTACCATGAATATGAAGAGATATAATTTTTCTTCAAAGTTTCGGCGTTACCAGTACCTCATATACAAAAAAAGGGAAAGGCTAGCACTAAAATTGAAGTGGCCTGTTCAATAGAAATTTTTATCAACAAAACCAAAAATTGCGATTCGCCTAGTCAGGCCAATTTCAGATGCCAATTCTCTTCCGTTTTTTGAAGCAATGGTAACAGTGGAAGTATAAAAATAAAAAACATTTTGAAAGGACAACCTTGGAACGCGCAAAACTGGGGTTGTCAGCTATGTTGTCATTGTCATTGTCATTTAGCCTTAAATTGATGAATGATGAAAAGTGGAAAATTCAGCTTGAATTTTAACTTCTTGGAATAAAATAATAACCAGTTGGCATTTTTTATAATAATTATGGAAATATTATTGGATATGTGCATTTTCATAGCTCACTCTATCGAAAAAAGCCGCGAATAGCGAAAATAGTGTCAAAAAACAATAAACTTGATTGTTTAATTTACATATTGTTCTAAACATTGTATAATGTATACAATTGAGGAACACTACTTTTATTTTTTTCTGTGCTTATAACCATCATGCTTGTTGGCGGCAGGTGAAATTCACCTCCAATAGAAATCGTAAATTTATTGTTGAAACGTGCAAAAACTCAGGTACGACCTAATCAGCATTTGTTCAACACACCGCTGCTTACATAACAGACATTCGAAATGTCTTTTCCGCGGCAGTCCTTCCTTCCTGTCACTCCCAAAACGGCTTCTGGTTCGTGTCTTGCCTAGCAAGCAGTTTTTTTATTACTCCTCTTGCACAAATAATCTCCGATATAAAAGGCTTTCTCAAAAAAAAATCTTTGGGCTTTCTTTCGCGACTTGAAATACCTGCATCATAGTATGGCTGTACCTGCCTAGATGCAGCACATAAAAAGCAAAAAAAACATCTTGCCATGCCCAGAATAATAGGCTTGATTGAATTTGGCGTGGAATTCAATTATGTATTAAATTCAATTGGAATCAATCTAAATTCGATCCGATTCATTCATCATTATCGCGTATAAAAATTGATGCTGCTAGCAGTGCTAGGAATGATCGAGAGGGAACGGTGTTGCAGTGGGTGATTGACTTTGTTGGTGTCTTCAGATGTGACTTCAATCAAGCATAAAACCGCGACTTGCTTTGTTATACAATGGAACAATAATGGAATCGAGAAGGTTTATGGGAAAGTGCTTGACGCTTCGTCCTGATGATGGCGTTCGCATGCAAGCAGTTAGTTTTGGGAATATAGTGTTTTTGTTGTTCAGAATCTTGAATCGGAGCATAACTTTGTCTTTATGATTTGCTTAGAAAAAAACATTCGAAAGTATTATCAGAAGAAACGAGTAGGTTCGATAACATCCATGTGACGATGGTAGTAACGTGTGATGGAAACTGGGTACTTATTTAAGACGTTTATAATCGAGATTTTTTCCTAATTTCAGCGATGTATTTATTACACGCTGGCCTTTCTTCAAAATCAGCAGGACCAACAATTTGAGTGTTGATCAATAATTAAAAATTGATTTTCTTATAAAATAGTTCTCCTTGCAAAACAACCAGTCCTGAAGTTTTTCCAAAAAAATTACGTGATTTCAAATCAATATACTCTGAAAGTTTTTCTATTTTCCTCGACTCACTTCAACACTTGCCCAACTCTTTCGACCGCAGTACTCAGATCACCACTAAGAAGTTACACTATTTCACAAAGTTATTTATCATAAATGCCAAAATTGGACTAGGTAAGGTATTGTATCTCGAGACCGATCACCATTTCATTTTTGCTCAAAAGTGCGCAGTCCGCTGTTACCTGTCCTAGAAATAGGCGACACCCGGCAAAAAAAAGTTTACTTAGCACATTCATGGTCATATTTACAGGAAGACAATGACTGTCACCTAAAAGTGAACAAAACAGAGACGCGTGTTATAGGTTTTTGATCGCACGTTATAATGGTATAGCTTGACGATTAAAGAGTTAGTATTGTAGATTTGTTTAATTTAAACTAAGTAGGCAAACAACAATTATTTAGGATATTAGTCAAAAATCCAACGGCATAACTCTAACTCATAGTTCATTGATCGCATTTGAGTCATGATTCAACAGTTTCAAAGAGCAAATTTAAACTGCACTGATGTTTAGACTTGAGCGGTCATTAGCAATATCGACTTCAACAAACAGTAAACACAATATCTAATGCCAACTTGTGCTTCCAGAGCCGAACGAGAAAAAGTACGAGTGACGTTCTTTCAGCAGTCCAAACCCCAAGAGGTAGACTTGCCGGATGAGCCTATTGTTTTTCCTGATCCGGACTTCATGATGGCAACCACCGTGCTGACGAACAACTCGACGAACCACATCGTTTACAACAGGACTGAAAGGTATTTAATTTTTTTTTTTGGCCTGAAAACAAATTGCTCATAGAACTTTTATGTAAAACGCCACACATTTAAAATGCATGCAACATTGTCGGGCTTACATCATGAAAATGACCTGCAAAGTGCAAACACCGGGACCCAGGGCGCTGCTCCTCTTTTAAGAATGTTTACTCAAGCCCCTGCTCGTAATGGATTTGATGGTCTTTCGTATGGATGCTATTTCAAGCGAACCATGATGTGCATTATATTATTTCAAAAATTCCTTCCATAGACCGGCGTGTTTGAGTTCAAGTTTGTTATAGCATGTAGGTAGGTGTATGATGCGTACCCATGTTACTTGCTGCGGGCTAGATTTTTTTCCGAATTGTGTTGGAATAATGGACGCGGCGTGCTCGAGAGAAAAAGGCCTCCGCGAACACCTAGAATCAAAAGAACACACCGAAGATTATCCCATTTTTGTGCATCTGTATGGCTAATAATGTGGCGTGAAAATGGAGGTCGATGACATCATCACAGGTCTGACATTTGTTCATTGTCGTTTACCAACACGGCTGAACTTCAATGAGGTGGCATTTTGTATAGAGAGACGGCATCATCAGACGCACCAGTTGAATAATCGGTGCAGCGCGCTGCTGGCTTTTGAATGGTCTGAAAATGGCCATTAGAGGCACTTTTCCGGGCTCATTTCCACGCGCGCGGTTATTATGCGAAAACTGGAACGGTTCTTCCCACAGGTACTTGAAAGTGCACATATTAAATGCGATTAGAATAATAAACGATACCTGTTCTTGGACTCACTTGGAGGTTGTAAATAACAGGTGTTGCAGTATTATGTTCTCATGAAACTTTTTGAATCGCCATCTGTGCGATCTTAGATGATCAGTGTCGGCCTGGCAACTTGAACTTTAGCCAGCTAAGGCCCAGTCTTACGAAACCGGGATAAGCTCGGTACCTAAAGCTATAATCGGTATAATCTTCTAGGTTACTTTTGTCCTCGTCATTGTCAGCATGCCATTTACCCCAGGTTTATACTCGAATAACGCTATTACGGTTTCGTAAGACTGGGCCTAAGAATCAATAGAATTGAGAGGTCAAGAATATTAAATTGGACACTCACACTCAGAAAAATATTGAACTTCCCATTAACTAAATGTAGCAGTTCTTATCAACTGATTATCAATACTTTAAAAAACAGTTCGTACAACGGCTCTAAGACTAAGTGACAGCTTTACAAATTGTGAAAAATACTACTTCAAAATAGTTGAACTGTGCAGTGGCAGCCACCACTACATATGTTGTTAATAACATCTTCGTAGAAGTATTCACCGTCAAATATCTCCATAGTTATATGTCCTACGTTCAAATGGTAGAAATTACCACTACAGAAATGTTACCATCACTGCTACTGAAGTTACGTTCTGTTACACGGCTACGATCGGTGATCATCGAGTCGGTCAGCCAATGAGATTTCCGAATTGTGATCATGTGATTTGATTCGGGTTTTCGATGGGAAGCATCTCACCCCACGCGCCCAAGCTATATTTTTCTTGTCGGTGCTTGTTCTCCATTTTTCTTGCGGTTCCGGTGTGTGGTGTTTCTGTTTCTGCGAGGGCAATGGAAAAGTAGCTAGACGCCTGGTATTCCACAAGAACTGAAATCAGTCTTCGAAGGTAGGTACTAAATTTTATATTGTGATGAAGTAGCTACCTAGTTGCACTGTAGTGTAGTTGTGGTCGTAGATACGTAGGTAGTTTAGCTGCACGCATTTGCCATTCAGCTTCGGCGTGGTTTCTGTTGCCATCAATGGTTTGCATTTATCAGCTTTAGCGCTTTGGCTAGGTATTTGTTGTGAGTTGCTAGAGTATCCATGACTTTGGAGTTTCCGGTTTTATTTTGAAATAAAAAGGTTAGGTTGTTAGCATAAATTAATCTGAAACGGTTTATTTTATAGCAAATTTTCTGGATGACGGAGCTTTCCTTTTGACGGAAGAAGATTTGATGCAACTAGTGCCTCAAGAAGGCTAAGGGCTAAGCTAAGGGCTGATCTAAAGCTGAAGTGGAGCGAATTTGTATCTAACGTGAGTGAGGATTATCTTAGTTCGCAAAATTAAAACTATGAAGTCTCGGATGAAACCAGAGTCCCTAAATACGGACCTTTATGACATAATTTCCTCCGAGGCTTCAAGCTATCATGTTATTTGTACTGATTAATTACTAAGTTACATAACTATAGTTTATTTTATGAAATCCGCAATCTAAAATTGAATGTAACCCCTTCTCATTTTTAATTTTCTTTGTAATCTGTATTTTTTAACGTTCTCCCATTTTTGTTTTGTATTATGAAAATTTATCTGTTCCTATGATGTCTTGTAATTTACGTACGTATGTTAATTATTCAAATTTCATTGAATTTTAATTGTATGGTTTTTTTTTTTAAATTACATATTATTGTATTAAATTTCGATTCTTTTTATTTATTCCCAATATTACAAGTATATTTATATATAATGAAACGTAACGGTTAATGTTACCGACCAGATATGTGATAGCAATCTTTCCGTAAGGTAGGTAAAACCATCTAATATGGTATCTCTTATTACTATAATGCAGTATTCCTTACAACTACGAAAACATTCTGTTGACGACAGGGAATGTTAAAATTTACTTTGCTGTAGTGGTAAAATCCTCTATACTGTAGTGGTAAAATCTACTACTCCATTCACTGCGAATATATACGAGAAGTAGTGTATTACGGAACTATATCACATTTACTATTTTGTAGTAGTATTATCACCACCATGTATAAGTTGGCGCCTATTTAACTGCTACAGCAAGTAGGACCAACGCTTTATCGCGTATTGCTTCCGCTTCTTTTTTCTCGGTGCAGAGAATTTCAGGGAAGTGGGGTTGAAAATTGCATCAATATTTTCTCAGAAAGAGAATTCATCTCTGTTCACTTCGTTGTATCGCAAAATAAGTGGTGTCATTTGAAGTTTCAAAGTTGGGGTGGGTGGGGGCTCAAGATAGAAATTCGCCAAAGTATGTTTCAGATGTCCCCCTCGATATAAAAGTCAACCTGTTTTTGCTCGAATACATCTTCACTAGGAATCGGGAGTTTTTTTGCAGGTGAATAGTTTTCAAATGATCACCCGGTGTATATGCCCGTGAATTTGGCATTTGCGGCATTGTATGATATCATGATAACAAACCCTACGCATCTCTCTCTCTCTCTCCCTCTCCCTCTCCCTCTCCCTCTCCCTCTCCCTCTCCCTCACTGACATGGAATAGGCTGTCTGTATTATAGCTGTATTACTTTTCAATTTTAGGAAACTGTGCGATTTTGGATGAACCGCCAAACAACTATTCGGCGAATTTAAAGTAGTGGAAAGACGCTCAGATACATACAGGTGGTCCAGCTTGAACGTCATTGAATTCAAGGATCGATAGAGAATCAAAAATACGAGGGACTTTCTCCAGATAACGTATTTGGGAAATCAATAATAACGGAGATATAGCCCTTCAGAGTTGGAAATAAATAATCTTTTTTTCCGCATAACTTTTGAACCGTTCAACCGATTTGATTCAAATTTGAACTAAACGTTTACTGAAACTATCCTCTGTTCAACAATCGTAACGTGTTCCATAAAAAACTTTCAGGGGCGTAGATATTAGGGGGTGCCCTCTCTTCCCCCCAATATTTTCCACCCCCTAGTTGTTTTTGAAAACTGTTCATATTTTCAAATTTTACGTTCAGTTTATAAGAAAAAGTCACTCCTGCAAAATTTCGATTAGAGACTTCGTTTAAGAGATATTTGGGTTTGAATAAGGTTTGGAAAACATCTCGAAAGCAAGCTGAAATAGGTTTTCTAGAATTTCCAAGTTGATAAACCACCATTTTTTCTGAGAAACGAAAAGTTCAGGAAAAAAACAATTTGGGCTCTGGAAAGTAGCGATTTCGGGATGTTTTCCAAAGTTTCAAACTCAAATATCTCTAATCGAAATTTTGCAAGAGTTCCTTCTTTTAAATTGAACGAAGGATTAAAAAATATGAACAGTTCTCAAAAATAACTAGGGGGGGGGGTGAAAATTGATGGAAGAAAAGACGGGGCACCCCCTAAGACCTACGCCCCTGATTTTTCTTATAAAACACGTTATGATTGTTCCACAGAAGATAATTTCAGTAAACTTTGGTTTTTTGAATCAAATCGGTTGAACGGTTCAAAAGTTTTGCGGAAAAAAACGATTATTCATCTCCAATTTTGAAGGGCCAAATCTCCGTTATTAGGCATTTCTCAAATATTTTTGCTGAAGAAAGAGTCCTCAATTTTTGATTCTCCATCGATCCTTAAATTTAATGACGTTCAAGCTGGACCACCTGTATAAACAATAAACTCTCCTAATAAAAATATTCTTCAATGATTATCAGGAACTTTATTAGGAGATGGAAATAACGGTCTAAAATCACTTTCGGGGAAATACGTAGGTTAGTTTAGGGTGAAGAATATTGGAAGTAGATAATTATAGATACGTGTCCAACCAGTAACTTTATGGTGGCCCAGAACCACCTCTTCTTTGCTCCATAAGCCATCTGGATTTCAAGTGACGGGAAAATCGATTAATAAACAACGCCGAGTCAAGTGGTGCTTTTGTTTTTCATTTCTGAAGCTAGAAAAATGGCATTTAGAGTTTTGGCACGAAAACTGACGCGCTGTGCTCGCCATGTCGGGAATAAATCAAAACAGTAGGTGAAACAGAACGCGGCAATTATTTTACCACGCGAAATTAGTTTTGAAACATGAAACATCAGGTCTCAGGTCTTACAAAATCAAACGAAATGTGTGTCCTGCGGATCAGTGGAATCTTCTTCACACCAGAATTCCTGCTCTTATAATTTCACATGTAATTTTTTCAAGCATAATTATGTATGTCTAGAATGAAACGAACACGTAACTCACATCGTTGTTATTAATTTTCGAGGTCGTAGTTCAGCTAAAAAAAGTATCTGCAATTATTATTATTACCATCATGTATGTACTGACGTAACTTTGTCACAGACAGGAGCAGCGCGGGACCAACAGATAATATTTGCTGTTTTGGTAACATCTTGTGCTCATTGATTCATTTAGATATATTTTTCCTTTATTGAATAATTTCAAGATAAAAAGAATTAAACCATATGGTGCTCTACAACTCTTCTCGCCTCAAGTACCTACTTGATATAACTAGTTCTCATAATGCGTTTTGCAAAAACTTGAACACCACTTAGCACTGAAATAGATAGCGTAAATCATTAAATTTTTGACCCAAGTCTTGTTCGGCTTGCCAATTCTCTACTTAAAATCCGGTTTGATTATCAAGGAGCGTCTTAAGAGTAAAACTATTAGCACACGCGGATATATTTTATTGGTATACGAAATGGCACATGGCACTCATCAAACTGGTTAGTTGTACATTTCGAAATTGTTAGTGCGCGTATAACACGTCAAAGAGAGCACTAAAAATGAGAAGAAAAATAAACGTGCTTCTTGGGATTGAGGAACCGGCGCGTTTGAACACGACTTGATCCCCCAGAATCCACTGACAAGATGGGATTCTATTTTTAAACCACCACTGGGTGGTGGTAGGTACATTAATAAAGCATAAGAGGAGCACATATTTATATATTTACATGTTATGTCAGAACAGTATAGTTAGATACACCTGTTATAGAAGTGATTGATTTTGATGAATAAAATTGAAGTGCCCGATACGGTCTGACGTTATGCAGAAAAATTTAAGCTGTCAAAAATTCGATTAGTCAATACGTCAAGACGTAGATTTAGATGTTGTATTATGAGGTTGCAAAAGACTGTCAAAAACCGTTAGGTTTTTTTTATTTATTTCTCAGTAAGAACAATCTGATGGCTTGGCTGTTGGAGTTGTGCGGAAACTTCTATATACGGGTACGACCTTCGTTAAAGTTGTTCAAAGGTTTTTGTGAAGTAAAATTCGTTATTTGAACAATAGCATGAAGTTGAAACACTTATCGGGTCGGAACTCGAGACCGGGATGAGAAGGGTGAATTCTAGAGGATGTAGACAGCGGCAGTTTTCTCGCACAAAACTTCTAATTAAGCATAATTTTCCGGATCCTAAAGCTTTCGAGAAGGGTACTTGACCTCCGTTTTGTGATTGATTTCCCCAGTTTTCCGTTTCTCTGGCTTGGCCTTTGGCCGTCGGCATCAGAGACCTGCGAACTCCATATTTAGGTACTGGAAACCGAACCGCGCACTCCCTCATAAGATTTCTGTCGTAAAAAAGTACCTTTTTGTGATGTACCGAAGAAAAAACTAACTCTGATGATAACAACATGGTAATCTACCTTTTTGAAGTGGAACTTCTATTCTCGCGCCTAGATCACAACACACAACTAACGCAGAACCACACATGGGAGTGAAATTGATTCATAGCATCAGTGGTTGTAACGAACGCCTGTAACGTTGTCTTGTCTGACCTTGGGGTGACCAGCGTCGTCCCAGGAAATAGAAGAAAAGCTGTTGCGGCGTTCGCCGCGTTCGGTTCTATTTTTTACTAATCGCCGACACTGGACTGCT
This sequence comes from Anaspis maculata, assembly GCA_949128115.1. NCBI lineage: Eukaryota > Metazoa > Arthropoda > Insecta > Coleoptera > Scraptiidae > Anaspis > Anaspis maculata. The sequence continues at coordinate 43,006,258 of OX421963.1, forward strand.
CTTCGTGTTGTCGTACTGTTGGCCCGACAGGAATGGTTCTCGACTTGGCTTAAATAGATTCGAGCGGATGTGATTTATTATAGGGATAGGGAGCAAGAATAGGGAGGTATATTCAGGGCCGGGCTTAGCAGGCGTGCAGTGCGTTCCGGCGCGCGCGGGTATGTATGGCAAGCGGCAAGTTATAGGGGCGGTAATATAATAATAAAGTTGAATTTCGAAGGATTCTTTTCATTCCCGCATTTGGTGGGGCTCTCCACTGCCGGTGAGGGGGGCGGCAATTTTTCGGTGGCACGCAGGCGGCAAATAAGCCAGGCCCGGCCCTGGGTATATTCTTCAACGGACGTTTACAATTCAAAAATAAAATCGAATGCCGCACACCCAAATGTAGACACAACTTTCAGGTATTATGTACTATTGCGGCCTTTTTAAAGTGGACGACAGTTGACAGATTTCTCAGGATTCTGGCCTGAACGTCGCATGACAGCACGCCAACTCGTTGACATTGTCGTCCACTTTATTTTGGCCGCAACCGTACCTATTAAGCAGGAAAGCAGGAGTGGATGATTAAAGCCCAGAGGGGAAAAAGAATTTTCGACAATTGAGGCTGAAACAGATGCTTAATGTTCTAGATGTCAGCTGATTGTATAGCGATGATATTACACTGGTTTTATAATCAAATTTTTATGTATGGAAATTGATTTTTGACATTATTCTTCGTTAATTTTTTGAATGGGTTGATTTCACCTCAATTAAATGTGACATTCTAAATATAAGTACAGTGGCGAGCACATAACTGGAAATACTCATATCAATTCTGTCAATATTTCAATTTAACCTACGGCCTTCTTTTGATTGGAGAAGTTGATATCGTAGGAACTCTAGATAACCACGTAGTTACCTCAAATCACATTTACGAGGTATCTACCTACATACCTATGTAAATACCTATGTATTTTATATTTTTTCAAATAAAATTAATACCGGATCGAGTTTTCCAAACGACATTCTTATACTTTGTGGAGATTATTAGATTGCCATGCTGTGCCTGCCAGAACACAGTTTCCACCGTGCTGTAATATAACGGGGAAAATTGTACAGTAAGAAAATCCGTCACGATGTCACATTCGCATAATTATTTGTGGAGAATATTATTGATAAAAATAGATATTTATTGTATTAGGGGTATGAGTGAGACTTCATGTGACGGAGAATGGGAGTTTAAGCGCCGAGCGCAGCGAGAAAAGAAACAAAAGAAGTCTAATCGTGAAAAAATCATGTCGAAAGTATTCTGCCCTTTGAGTGACTCATGTTAATAATAATAATAATAATAATGATAATAAGATTGATAGTAAGAAAAACAAGATTATACAAACCGTTAGGGAACAGAGCGGGAGTACGAAAAGAACACCTCTTCGAACGTTGTTTGTTGATTGATTCATATCTATAGAAGTTTCACTTCTTCCGAGGGTGACTATGGTCACGCACCCACGTTTTTTCTTCAGTATAGAGAGATGAGGTAATAGGCAATTATATTAGGCAGTAATAGGTAATAGGCAATAGGTAGCACTTTTTCAGTGGCCTACTCGGTTTTCAGGACCGATTTTTGAGGATTTTTTTCTCCCTCATGAAACAAAAATTTTAAAACGAGCTAGCGAGTTCCACATGGACCATGCTCCAATGCCATGAATATTCGTAAACCGAAATATTGCTAAGGGCCGTGATTTCACTATGTACACACTATAAAGTTGAGAAAATAGTATTACAGCTGAGGCGCCACTTTGAATTCCAAAGCGCAGCTGAGTGAAAGTTTTTTTTCTGAAAATCCAAAATTTCAACTTGTTACTTAGTAATATTGTAAATATGGAAAAAGTCAAAAATGGTAATTGTCTCCTTATCAGAAATTCCCGAAATTAATCTCTAATTAGCCGTTTTCTAAATATTTGGACTATTTGGAGAGAAGTATCATCTTCATCCACTTTGTCCAGAAGTTATAGTTTTTACAGGCGGCAGAGGGAGTCGCCAAAGATTGAAATTGAATTCATGCATTTGATGTCACCATTGATTGGATACCTACAGCCTACAGCTAACACAGGGGCTAAACATTGTGGCATTAAAAATACTAATACAGTTTGACACTTGGCATTGTAAACATACAGTATACAGTTAATGCATTGTCATTAAGGGGTTTCTGATGCGACTAGAAAAGTTGTTGACGGGAATCGGTTTTTTTTCAAAGTAGAAACTCTTCCAAAAAGAAAATGTACGGGCATTGCTATCAAATTTTGAAAATTTCCAATCGAAAATTTTTGATTTTGATTTTTGAAAATTCAAAAACCAGATATCCAATATCCAATATCCATAGCAGATAGCATCGACAATGCATCTTTCTTCAAGGAAATCGCATGCCAAATTTGAACTTTTCATTTTCAAAATAAAGGTACCAAAAATGATTTCTACTAATTCAGTTTTTCATGTCTAGTAGAAATCATTTTTGGTACCTTTTTTTTGAAAATGAAAAAAAAAACCTTTAAAAAAAAGGTACAAAAAATGATTTCTACTAATTCAGTTTTTCATGTTTTTCATTTGTTTGAAAATTAAAAATTCAAATTTAGCATGCGACTTCCTTGAAGAAAGATGCATTGTCAATGCAATGTCATGCAACGTCATTGTCAATGTCGTCAATTATTGTCGATGCTATCTGGTTTCTGAATTTTCAAAAATCAAAATCAAAAATTTTCAAAGGGAATTTTTGGGAATTTTCAAAATTTGATAGCAATGTCTGTACATTTTCTTTTTGAAAAAGTTTCTACTTGACGGAAAAATAAAATAAAACCGATTCCCGTCAACAACTTTAGTCGCATCAGAAACCCCTTGACCAAACTTTTTTGCTTTTTTCTTGCATGGTTGCATGACACGTGGTTTTGCGCTAATCATGATTACTAATCAATAATGGTAAACCATTCGAATGCTCGTTATGTTACACAATACAGCAACAACAACGAGCCTAAGATTCGATTAGCGAAAAAACGAACTCGATATGTTAAACCATTTGGAAGATACGGAAGATTATTACGATATTTGCTGGAGACTCCGACTTGAGAACAAGACACAAACCCGGAGACTCCGACGCAGGGGTGAGCTGGAAGTACAAATCTGTACCGGGTGTATATAAAAATGTCTGTGATCGCGGCTGGCAAGGGTCAGGCTAAAAAGTCTTAGTAACAGCTGCAATTTTAGTGAGCGGAAGGGGATTCCAAAGGCGATGCAATCACTGACATTTATCAACACCCGGTACAATTGGCGGAGGAGCCGTTCGATAGCTTGACAAATTCATGGGCGAAGCTGCTGGGACTTCGCTGGAGAAAACAGCGAGCTTTTGGGGGTGTTTGAAGTACCTAGTTACATTTTGGTGATCCTGACCATTTCTAGCTTTTTACGGGAATATTTTCGTAAAACGTCATAATAGAGTATTATACTAAAAAAAATTTTTGGTTGAAATGGAAACTACATTGAAAAATAATTGACCCGTGTTTTTTTATTCAGTCAGAAACCGAATCGTTTGGGCGTAATAAATAAATAACATCAACTAGTTCTGACGTCACAGCGAGTCACCGCCTATACTGCCTGTGTAAATGACGTCAGAAATAGGTAGAATATCGGAATTTCGTTTATTTATTGCGGCCAAACGATACGATTTTTGGTTAAATGAAAAAATACGGGTCAGTTATTTTTCAATATAGTTTTTGTTTTCATCGAAAACGAAATATTTTTTCAAAAGTATAATACTCCATTAAGAAATTCGACTCGGTCGATCGTAGAAATGCCGCCAGTTTGAAGTTTTTGCAATAAGTATCTAATGGTGTTCCGTGATTTCATTTATGCAAAACGGGGAATTGAAATTGAGCATTAGTCGAAACAAATGCGAAGGGATTCCGTTTTAATTTCAAGGACCTCATCGCTGTATTATTGGAATTTACCGTTGTTGTGCCTTACTTGGTTACGTACTTTTTTTGTAACCAAGTTCGATTGTCAATACCTCCGCGGGCAATAATAGAAATCGCAAAAGTTTAACAGCAATTACGACAGAGGTCATTTTCACTTACATCACTCCTATTTTTAACATCGTATGTAAATAAACAAACACCGCATACGGTGCATGTGTTTGTCCAATACATTAATATTTATTATTATTTTAAAAACTGGAATTGAAGAAACATGTTGTTGAACGGTCCCGCCATTTTCTTCTCGGCTCTTCTCAGCACCTATAAGTTTATTTTTGAACGTTTTCAATTCTTTCAAGATACCGACTTCGGCACTTCCTATGTGAAAACACTGAAAACGTGGAGATCTGCTAGAAAAAACGTCTTCGGTGTCGGTTGTTCCGATGTCTGTTGCATTATTCTCGCACGTTTTACTCCTGAACCGGTCAACCTATTTCGACCAAACTCCACATAATTATGTTAACTATGTCTGACTTTTATTTCTGAATGAAAATCATAACAAAGCCGCAGCCACAGCAAGCGAATACCTTGTCAAAACCGTCATCAGTGCCAGAAATGTCGCCGGTGGCGGCTCTTAGAATTTTCCACTCAACGGTGAAATCTAGAGTAAGAATTCACAAAAACTCCGTTCCCACCCGTGTTTGTGTGGCGCATCATATTAAAATATTGACTAAACAACGCGCGTTACCTGTAGAATCCACTGGGATCCATGATTTTTCGTCCCGACCCTTCACAGAGTGTTGAATGTTTGCTGTCCAGCGGACAAAATTGCAATTTCGCCGCGTCCCTAGTTTGTCCCGAATAATTCAAGGTGTCCGACCCATAATCGTTATTGCAAATTTAAATTTTGTTCTGTATCTTTTACATTATAGGCAACAAGTCATTTGCCAGTCGCGGTTCAAATTTTTTGAGTCCGTCCTTTTCGTATATTAGTACAAATGATTGTTCAAGTTTAACAATGAGAGTCCATTTTCGAGTTTTCCAGGATATCCGATGCTGAATTATATCTTTGAAATCAAAATCAACTATTTACCTCTAATCAAGATCACATACAGGATGAGCCAATTGAAAACAACACCTAGCATTAAAAAAATATAGCTTATAAAATATGCTGTAATGTGTTTGCGCATAAGAGGGACATTACCCCTCTAGATGAGCCTCTCCATTATGGTTTCGCCAACTTTGAGCCACCCTCTAAAAAGTTCGAAATTGCGATATTTAAAAAAAAATTGCCTTGAATCGGGAAAAATAGCAGTAATAATGATTTGTAGCATCAGACCAGAAACTGCAGGAGGTACCGAAAGATAATTGAAAGAAACTCTAAAATGATGTCTCGTTCAATCCCAATTGCCATTTGAATTTTTTCAAGACGTCGCACAGTGGTCCATTTCACGGATCTAGCTTGACAAAAATCGAAAAATACACTTTTTCAAAATTGTTCGCGACCAATGTTTTTCAATTAGCAATAAACCAAAGAAACTAAATTGATTGGAGAGTTTCTTGAATACTTCGCCACTTACATTTTGAAAGGGTTCGAAGTCAAGACAAAACAAGGTAAATAAAAAAGTCTTATCTGTTGCGTTCTTTCCACTACCAAACTACGGTAGTGTTTGAATACAGGCAAAATTTCTGTTCTCAAGAATATCTAGACACAGGTAAGTACTTTCAAATGATATACTTGTTTTCCATCCCAACCCACTTTACCCTATATTGGCAGCGATTTCTGTTTTACCCTGCAAGTTTTCGAATGGCTACATTTTTGCGTGGACGTACACTTCGATTCCTGTGGATTCCTGTGATGAGTTTATATTCTTTTGAAAGCTTGTTTCTTGCTCTGTCAAACTGCATGAAGTTTGGATGCGTCGAGCTGCGTCCGAGTTTCGTATTTCAATTTTCAGACATGCATGTAATTTCTCGGCGTGACCTTTTCGAAGTGTGGGTGAACGAGAAGTACAAAGGGGCAAAGCATTTGCGGGTGTATTTACATGTAGGTACTTCAGTTTTCTCAACAAGATGGTGTCGGAGTGGCTATTGAAGTAGCTGGTATAAAACGAATTGAAGATTTTGCATGCAAATCTTCTGAGATTAAAAATGGAACAAATTAATGTTCCAGAGACAAAATGAGATTTTTTAAGAAGTCTTTATTTTGAAGCAAAATCTTCAATTCTTTTTATGACAGCCACTTCAATAGCCTCTTCGACATCATCTTGTCCGAAAAACTGAAGCTTATGTAGATACACTTACAAATAATTAGCTTCTTTATTTTTTTCGTTCATCACACTTCGAAAAGGTAACGTCGAGAAATTACGTGCATGTCTGAAAATTGAGATACAAAACTCAGACGCAGCTCGACGCACCAAAACTTTGTGCAGTTTGACAGAGCAAGAAACAAGCTTTAAAATTAATGAAAACTCATCACAGAAATCCACAACAATCGAAGTGTACGTCCACGCAAAAATGGAGCCATTCGAAAACTTGCAGGGTAAAACAGAAATCGCTGCCAACATAGGGTAAAGTGGGTTAGGATGGAGAACAAGTATATTATTTGAAAGTACTTACCTGTATCTGGATATTCTTGAAAACAGAAATTTTGCCATTACTCAAACACTGCCGTAGTTTGGTAGTGGAAAGAGCGCAACAGATAGGACTTTTTTCACTTAAGGTACCTTGTTTTATCTTGTTTTAGAACCCGCGCAAAAAGTGGGTGGCGAAGTATTTAGGGAGCTTTTCAATCAATTAAGTCATTTTGGTGCATTGGTTATCAAAAAACATTGGTCGTGACCAATTTGAAAAAAAAATGTTTTTTTGATTTTTGTCTAGCTAGATTCGTGAAATGGACCACTGTGCGTCGCGTCGGCACTCCGGCAGTGAGGATAAAACACCGCACGGTTCAATTAATAGAACTCAACGTCTTCCCTCGAAACAAAAATCTACCTTTTTCCCAAAAAAAAGTCAATTGCCCAAAAGGCGAGAACCTGTCTGGTATGTTTTCGCTGGGCCACCCTGTCCTGATGCTAAAATGCAAAACTCAAGGTCGTTTCCTCAAGGACGTTTTCATATTCTATACCTACACATCTCATCAGAGCGAACCCCATGACAACATTTCAAATCATAAGTGCTTGCAGCAACTGATATAATAACTCCGACGGGATTCCATCACTGGAGTCGGAGAAAATATCGCCCTGGTGGCACCTGGGGAAAAATGCGCAATTTCCTCGCACCACCTTAATCCAATCAGGTCGCGTTAGAGGTCCCATCCTCCGAGACTCTCTCTCCTGTTCGTCACCATCATAACCCGCGTATGCTGGATGTAGTGAACCCGACTCGTTACGTAGACACCGTCGACTCTCCGACTTCGACTCCTCGTATATACGTATGCCCTAATTTTAGCTGGAGTTCGAACGTGCGCCTTGCCTAGTCGCCTCCAATACTCTGGTTCTCTCTGCATGTGCACGCTCTACTTCGGTGAAAATTTCAGTAGGGTAGGGTGCGGAACCGGAGGATGAGCGTTTCTTGACTCCTTCCGAGTTTGGACGTCATGGTTTTGGCTGTGGCTCTGTAATAAGCATTCCGATTAGACCATACCTGAAGCTTGCAGTGTCTAAGAGTGTGCGTTTTCCTGCTGGCGGCAGTGAAAATAAATCGATCCTTCCTGCAGACTGTGTATAAAATGTAAAATCAATTCGCGTGCAAGACCTGTTGTGATTCCACCTTTCTGGGTATATTCAACGAAAACGCAACATAAATACGACGAATAAACGATGTTGTAAAAAGGATACGTCAATTGTGAAGAGAGCGAGTCAGAGAGTTCACCCCAAGTGGCGTGTGTGTGTGTGTGTCACAGTGGTAGCTACCGATGCGTGACTGTTTTTCAAATCAAAAAAATGAGTGACCTAATCCTGAACTGTGATATTAAATAATTTGCATATGAGAACAAGTTACAATTGTTTTTGATGAATTGTTGTGGCCAAGGATTGCAGAATGACGACACACGGTGGGGTTCTGTACTACGTCGTCAAAGTGCCCAAAGAGCACACTGAAACCAATGGGTACGTTTTTTGTAAATCCTTTTTTATCAAGTCCTATATCGAAGCACTTTTTTGCAATAATTACAAATGACTGTTGAGTCAACCCTAAACCAAAGCCTTTTTTATGCACTGTATAGCAAAAGTAACGTCAATCTTCATTGATACTTATTTATCATTTATTGCTAATGTCAGAGTACGTTCAAAGCCAATTTATTATCGTATTTTCGGTGTTTCTGTCCTTGCGAAAGATGTTATGTTGCTTAGGTGTGAATTGGTGTAATGCCCAAATATGAAAATTGTTGTGCAAGAGTACCAAACGTACCTATCCACCTACAAAGATGAAGCACCAGCTCTTAAGATAATGTCGAGGATAATGTGAGAGTAGTATAGGTACTCAACGTAGGTATAAATCGTCGGAACACCCACAGTAGTCAGGAAATTATCGGTTCATTGAAATTAATTGCCGGAGTTCATAACACATTCTAATCAATCCGCTGCAATTTTTAATGTTCAAAACTGTAATTAAGATAAGTCACTTTAATCATCACAGCCTTTCCGCACATCCCGTGTTACCAGTACTTAGCACCGGAATAAAATTCCAAAATTAGATGATTGAAAGAGAGTGACTCGCACTAATCTCAGCGATGCACAGGTTTTTAATTCAACACTTTTTCTTTCTATGTTTACAGCTTGGATTGCTGCGCCGCTGGCTTCGTCTAGTCAAAACATGTCTTTCGTTTTCTATATATCATTTTCAGTTTTCATACGAAAATTCCGGAATTCCTAAAATTAGTCGGGCAACAGAAAGAGAGTGTCTGGCGGTAATCTGAGGAATGCAAAATTTCAAAAATAGCCGGATGAATTATTATTATGATGGACAAATTATTCCCCAGTGTCTGACAGATGTGTGACAAGCCGGTGCGAATGACACGTCACGATAACGAACTGCACGAGTACAGGGTGTTTCCGAAATGGCGCACTAAAATCGGACTGCGTCATATGGAATCTTTGCCATTGATGATCTTGAGCATGAAGGACACCGTTCAGCTTAAGTGAGAGATATTTTCAAGAACCTTCTTTGAATGCTCCCTATTTGGCTTATGTATTTCGCGTAGTATAGCGACCAAACCCCTGAAGTTTCTTGAGTTCCTGATGAGGAGAAGCAACAAATCGAGTCAAAGTGCACATAAGTCACTCAAGTCAAGTGCAATCAAACAAAGTCTTGTATTCATGCCTTAGGTACCTATGTGCGGTAATTTTTTTGAAATGTTTTTGATTTCGAAGAGTGAATTTTCAAAATTACTCCATTTCGAAGTGATCCATCCCATTGCACGCCAGTGGTGAGCTCTTCTAAACTGAGAGTATTTCCTCCAAAAAAAACAACAAAATACGCCACATAGGTAAAAGCATGAATAGAAAGAAAATTTTGTTTTGATCAAAGCCTTCGTCTGTCCTTGTCTCGAAGTTATGACAAAATTAAAAAATACTTCGAAAATTATATAAAAGTCGTTTTTTTTGTGGACTTCATAAAGGGTTCCATAATACCGTAGTACTGTTAGTTTTGGTGCGCCATTCCGGAGACACCCTCTGTGGTCTGATGTATAATAGCAACTGTTATTAAACATCACCTTGGCCATAGCGAAGGATCTTGATTTTTTTGCGGTAATCTTGATCTGAAAGTAAATTGGTAAGACATGAGTCATCTTTTTTGAGGGGCCCCTTCTCGCAGTTCACCATCAAGATGTGGATAAATTACTTGGGACACCTTTTTTACGACCTGCATACTTTGCACACTTATTGTCTGGATTAACAACAATAAATTAAGTACTTTCGCGCCGTAGTCCAGTTATTTCTTGAAAAACTCATCATCAACCGGGGTATGATCCGGTAAGTGATGAGTGTTTGCACTATCGGTTTCTCCGGAAGTAAGTAGTAGGTATCTAGTATCATCACAGCTTTCTTCGTTTAATTTAATTATTGAAATTTGAACAACGGCGCCTTTTTTAACCATCTCCATAGATAGTATACGGATACTTATCTGAGCATTGTACCGGTCAGCTTTTAGAAATTTCCCGAAATCCTAATTCAGCGGTGCGTAAAATGAGTCATGTAAAACGAAATAATATAGTACGAGTAGAGTTTTGGAACGAAACTGTTTTTGTTCGTTTTTAAAATTTTGTTTACAAGTAACGTTCACATGGTTATTAAGACAAAGTTTATTCTATTTGGTAAAATTTGTTGTTGAGCAGTAAGCATAGCAACCCGGTCGTGTATTTTAGGTAGGTACCTCGGTAACTGAGGTTATGAAAATGCAAAAAAGGCCAAGTTAGCCTTTATTCACTTTTTTTAATTATTGAATAATAATTAATTAAATAATAACCAATAATAATTAAGCATGAAAATTGGTAGTTTTCCGTCAATCCTCACCTAAAAGTCGATTGGTGAAAATTTGCGAGTTTATCAGCAATCGACTTATCATGCGAAGATAGATGACAAAAAACTGCCAGTTTCCATGGTGAATTATGCTGTGTATTATTGCTAGTGGAAAAGTGAATTTTGCTGATAGTTTTCAAAAAATAAAAAAACCGTGTTCACTTTATACCTAACTGGTTACCCTACCTAGGGAGTGACCAATCCCCAATTCGATTTGCTTTACAGGTGGTTGACTGACCTTTTTTAGATTGAAGTAGGTAGGTACTGTTGTTTCCCCAATAGTGGAAGTTAGTTCAAAAGTTATTTTTTGAATGTTTTAAACCAAGTGTCAGAGCTGACATCCACCATTTTGCTGCAAATACCTGCTTCCGAATTTTGGAAAAATATCGTCTTGCATTTAGTGTTGAGTACATGGCTTATTACTCAATAATTAATTCCAGGTCACTGTTATCTTAGGGCTTGTTTTTTCGACTTTAACTAGTAACAAAATACTTCGCATTCACTTCTACTGATATTTTCACGTCGACTAGGGTGAGGGCCGTTGCTGGAAACCCTTCCAGTTTCAAGGAATTAATTTATGTGGTAACCTACGCACGCACGATTTCTATTAGTTTTCACAGCTGTTCGTCTCGTTTCCACAACAATCTTGCCTTCCGCATTTGTTTCGGAAGTGTTCATTGGAACACTGCGACAAAATAATTTGAATTTGCAGTTATACGTTGTTTCCAAGGAGGTTATAATTATAGCAGGAGGGAACATGAGCTCAAAAAAGTGAAGCCGTGTGACGTCACGTTCTGGGTATGCAACCCGTAAGTTATGAACCACACGAAGGCATACGACCACGAGTCACAGAGGTCCATCCCACAGAATCATGAATCTGTCACTGCGAATAGCGTAGTGACAGAATCCGTCAGTTTTTGTGTTTGTGTTTTTCCTTTGCCAAATTCTCATTTCCATAATGGCGGAATCAGTAGCTTTCATGGCTTTTGGATGCCGAGACCACTAGCGGTCACCGCCCAGAAAGAAATTTTTCGAGCAGAAAAAGCAAAAGGGCATAGCGTAGCAGAAATGGAAAGCAGAACAGAAGGAACAGAGAGGAACAGAAGCAGGTGCAGATAAACAAGCTACAAGACTCATGCCAAACCAAGAATACAAAGAGCTACAAGGCAAAGTGCCTAGATGCACGCTTAATCCAAACGTGAAGGCTGGAAGCAGCGATTTGCAAGGTTGTGGTGTGGTGATGGGATACAGACGAGTAGCTACTGGAAGCTACCAGGGTATATCATGTTGTGGAAAGGAGTGAGACGATGGAGCACTTGAGGTCATGTCAGGAATCGCTGAAGAAGTACAGAACTCTGAGGCAATTGTTGGGAAATGACAAAAAGGGCTGAAATGGATGACAAAGATTGAAAAAAAAAGCAGAAGAGGTGCAACACTGATGCAACTTTTATATTTATCAACATCCTTTTATTTTGCGGCGTAGTGTGAATAATACAAATAAAAATGTAACATTCTCATAAAATATCAACAATAAAACTCAGTTCTTTCTCGACATTAAGTATCAAATTTTTCTTGATGTATGAACTTCTCATCGTCTCTTGTCTTCCGCGAGCGTTCTTCCTTTATTCCAGCTCAGTCAATTTTCTGTTATTTATCTTACTGTTGCATCCTATGCTTCTTTTTGTCTTTCCTGATTTCTTATTCCTGTCATTCTCGCTTATCGTTCTACTGGTCTATCCTCGTTTATGCTCTCTAGGCGTCCTCAGCAACTCAGTTGTCTCTTATCTACAAATTTTGTTGCAGGCCTCATCTTAGCTCTTTTTTTACTCGGGGTTACGAATTGTGTCTCCTCAGTATTTTTTTTACTCCGCAGACGCATACTTCATCCCCGTTGCTTCACGCTCCTTCTGCATTCTCTTAGATAAGACCTCCATGTCTCACCTGTGAGTCATCAGTCAGTACTGATCTGAAAATCGTATTATAGGTACTTTCAGCTTGGTCTTCTTTGTTACTTCTTTTTTATTTATTAGTGTCTTAGTAGTACCTACATATTACTGATGGTTTTCTTGTACAGACTTTTTATAGCACTAGTTAGTTTCTTTTTCACTCCTCGTTGCTCTCTGAATTTTTTGATGCATTGTGAAGATGAGGCTTTGCACGCTACCTTTTTATCAAAGTCCACTTTGAGTGTTCAGCAACGTTGGCTCTATTGTCTTTTTCAGTTTCTTTCCCAGTAGTTGTATATTTTCATTGGCATGTTCAGCAAGGTGATGCATTTATGGTTTGCACACTCGTTGAGACCCCCTTTTCTTTTCTTTGCTTTATATTCTAGATTTCCAGCACCAATCTTTTTCCCCTCTTCTCTCAAAGCTATTTCTTATCTCTGTTGTAAATTTATCATGTCCAGGAGCTTTGCCGTTTTTCAGTTTCAGGAATGCTTTTGTTCTTTCAGGTCTTCTATTAGCGTCCCTTCATTTCTGTCTTCGATCATGTCCAGGAGCTTTGCCGTTTTTCAGTTTCAGGAATGCTTTTGTTCTTTCAGGTCTTCTATTAGCGTCCCTTCATTTCTGTCTTCGATCGTATTTTCTTTGTTAATGTCGTCTTCATCAGTCTACCTTGGTTGTGCACTCAGTAACTCTTGGAAATATTCACTCCATTTTTCCATTACTTCTTCAGAGACCACCAGTGGTGCTCGATCCTTCCTTATTGATTATGGAATGTTCTGGTGAGGTTCAGAGATCTTGAATATGGAAAAGTTATTTTAAGTTGTAAATTTTCAAAGAGATTTACTCAAGTTTCAATAATAATTCTTGGGCCAAGCAGTATCGTTCTTCTGATTCATCATTATTCTGTGGTTTTTTAATGCCTTTCATCGTGGTGCTCTAAACTAAGATCTAGGCCTCCTAAAGCTAAGCCTCACATATCCATTTCATCAAATCATCACCTATGCACAAAAGAACTTGAAGGTTGACTGGGTCGAGGCGCTCATACTTCAAGTGACTTTTTTCTTTGTTCACTTTCTTCTTGAGTAAAAGGCAGTATCTTCTCTTCGATCGTGCATGTGAAATCCAAAAATAGGCATCCTTGAATTTGGAAAGATAAAACCAATATTATCAAAATTTTGTGGCATTTTTAACTCTCAATTACCTGATTGACTTGCTTCCATTTTATAAGTATGAATTATCCAGTGTAGGTGCACACTAGTACAACACACACGTAGGTCCGTACGCACAATATTGGTAACTGTACTAGGTTAAATAGGTAGGTACACAGCAGCTGTGCACTGGGCAGTGCAGGAGGCATACTTTGGCATCCTCGAGCTTTTCATTTGTTTGGTCTTCCATGACTTTGCAAGGCGGTTATGTCCTTTTTAATTCGGCACTGAACAAGGGCACACGTCGTAGAGGATACAATCAAATCATTTGGAGCTGCAAATCTTGAATTGGGCATATTCGTAACTTCAAAATTTATTGTTCCAGGTTCACTTACTTGTGCAACAGTATTTTCTAATTTTGATTGTCTTCTGCTTGGAAAAACTATCTCTGAACGGCGATCGCTGTGGTTTTCACATTCAAAAACCTCAAAAGCGATTGAAAATGCCACATTGAAGAGCGAAACTGACAAATGAAAAAATTTAACCACAAAAACGAATGATATGCTGTCACTTTGCTGTATAATTCTGTGGGATATAGACCTCTGTGATTCGTGTGCCTTCGGGTGGTTCATAACTTACGGGTTGCATACTCAAATACATGATTTCCCCTCACCCCGTTCCGCATCAAATTTCCTCGCCTACAAGCTGGGTTACGTTCCCTCCTTATATTCTAATCTCCTTGGTTGTTTCAGATATATTGCTATCCCAGTAGGTCATGAAAATCTAAATGCAGCTTTAGATTTAGTTACAAAAAACGTCAAATCAAAAGTGTAAATATTATGGAAACTTCATTATTTATTTTCAGGTTATAAGTCAGATCTTTCACTCCTTTCACTCAGGAAGTATTTCTTCAGTTTTTTATCGAGTATCACGTGCGGCACCCCATTCAAGACGCACTTGAAGAAAGATACATGCAGTTTTGATGTCGAACCGTCTCTGTTTCCAATCTCAGGACTAAAAAAAATAGGCACCTGGGGAGTCAGCAGATTTCGTTCTTGCCACAGTCTCAATCAACATTGTGCACATATCACACAGGTAGATAGTAAAGCAGTACAGCAAACTCCATGGCCTTGAGAGGGATCAGATATAAAGTAAGATCTGCTTCTAAAGCCGAGTTGCGCTGTTCGATTCAACTGAGCCTTTTAGTGAAGACAGAAGCACGAAATCTGGTAGGATATGGCACAACAGACTGTACTGTACCTACTCTTTTGATTGAGAACGGGCGCCGGCTGGTTTTTTCTCGACTGGGCTCAGGGATCCACGGCTACTTTTTGGTTGTAAGTAGTGACAAATCTGGCTTCTTTTTGCCAGTATGCGTTTGACCGTGCAGTACGTTACTAAAGATCAAAGCAACGCGCTGAATGCTGGCAGCTGCATTGTTGGAATCTCTGAAGAATTCTTCGTAACAGCGTCAAAGTATTTCACGTTCTCTCGCAGATAAACGAACTGGATCCCCACACATGGCGTGGAAATTATCAGGTAATCAAAACCAATGAAGGGACAACACAACAGTAACAGTAGGTATAACGTTAACAGGAACAACAGTAACTGTATAAGTAACACGTACAGATTCTTTAAACTTGCGTCGATAGGTGCTTATTACGATTTTCTTTCCAAAAGCTATCTAGGTGAACAGAAAGATGACAGTTTGGACGACAGTAAAAAACTTCGCGGTTGATTTTGATTGACATGTCGCACTGACTTGGGACTAAAACAATAAACGTTTTAGAACTAGACAAAGCTAAAGCGACTTTTACCATATACTTCCAATGCCTACTGAGATAGCAATCAATCTGAAACAACGTATATGTACACATTTTCCCTTCTTTTGGAAGTTTCCAGGTATTCAAATTTCTTGACCACTCAGAATTCCAGTTCTCTTCCTGGCCGACTTTCTTTCAGTTGCGCTCTATCCCTAAATTACTAATTGTGTTTGTCTGTAGTTTCTTACCCGCCCAGCTCCCTGTTCCCGTAGTTTCATTTATTTTCCTACTGACTTTGTTTTTTTAATTTCTCACCCGCCCAGCAACCTAATTCGCCCAGTGGTCTTCTGATTTAGATGGAGAAAACCAAAAACTTGATGGATCATTCGCAATTTCATTTAAAATTTTTGTTCTGGACACTATTTTTGAAGGTTTGTGATTTTATTCGACAAAATTTGACAGATAGTCTGTAACAAGACCCCATTTCCGATCGTACACATGAAATTCTATCTGTGAATGACGAAATTATGCTACTTCTGACGTATCTATTTAGGTAGTTTAATTTCTAGTTAGACCAATTATCTGATTGGCTATCTTCCTTGAGCCTGTTAGATAAGTATTCTATTATCCACAAGTGCGGTCCTGATTCCTACCAAATATTTCCATATTCCGTATCAGGTCCTTGCGCGGGAAGGGGATGCCTTTGGAATTCATCACCACGACACCACGTTTCGTTGAAGTCTATTGGGAGACACTTTCAACTGAAACAAACCGAGGGATACACTAAATAAGATTAAATAAATTATTACAAGCTTCAAGTGATGCTTCACTTTTCATGTCATGGTTCATCAGTTGTTCAGCAACACTACTGCAAAGTAGGTACATTTGAGTACCATTTAAGTAGGTACCTACCTGGAATAATTGTTCCAAGAGCTTTTAATTCACATGTTTGAAACACAGGAAGTTGGAACAGGAAGGAGGAAAGAATTTTCGAATCAAATTAGCATTTCCTGATGCTATTCTAAGCAGGCACCTACCTACTGTGAGTGAAGTGCAGTGCAAAAAATCAAAAATGCCAGCATATACACTCCACATCAAAAACATGACATGACTTGGAATTCTCTAAGTAACTTTTTGAACAAAAGTACTTTGACTGTAACAAAAATTCCTGACCTAACGCACATAGGAGGTTATTTTACCGAAAATATCTTTTTTTTCGAGTTTTTACGTATAAGTACCTACCCAATAGGTATCCCATAAGCAGACTGCAGCAGAACGAATTCTAATAAGGCACTGTATACTTTACCTCCTTCATTCATGTCAGCAGCTAAGGCCACGTCTAATTAAAAAATATTTTGAGAACTTTCATGAATCGCCCGTTTGTGCTAATTCTAAAACTAGTAACAGAATTATAGTAGATCCTGACTCCTGGTTATTTACGATCTGCCATCAGGTATTTTTGCAAATCGTTTTGACAAAGAATATTCTTCGAGTTCTTAATTATTCTGATCCAAACAAAACACCTGCTTATTTACAGAGAACAAAACGCGATACAATAACACTTTACAGTGTTTTCTTGAAAAGAACAATTAGAGCCCTTAGCTCGGTTGACATTTTGCACGTTACCTCAAAGGAGCACTTAATTAAATCACCAACAACATCCTTTGTGTAGGGAAAACCTAGTTACAACGACCGGTTCTAATAAAGCGAATGGCTGAAGGACGCCAAGCCAAAGACGCGTTATTGTGTTGATCCCTTCATTCCCGTCGATAAATTGGCAATTAAATGGCATCTCTTAAGGATATCATATTGACCCCAAAGTTTACCCTTCACCCAACTTCAGAAAATATTTACACTGGTTAAAATAGTTTTTTTATGCCTCTAGTCTGAATATTTACAAAATGTTATTTATGTCTACGACGCCCACTAAAGTAAGGCTTTTATCGCCAGCCTGTGGTGTTAAGATCTTTATGAAAGCGCCATGCCAAAAGTAATTTATTAATAGCAACGAGTCTTACGAAAAATAGCACCAAATCTAGTTCCTTTTATGTTGTCTTGTTACTGAGTTACTGAGTACCTAGGTAGTTATAGTTATACCACTCTACCACTTCCAGTACCAGTACCTACTATGTCTTGTTCATCTAGCCAAATAAAATAAAAATGACTTCCATAAGTGACTGAATGCAGCAAGCGCTCTAGTGCAAAGCCCGCTTGCAGCTCGTGTTAAAATTTACCTCCTTGTCATGCAACTTCTTTTGGGTGTATAAAAAGGACGACTGTTGATGATGGGTTTTCTACATGTTAGTGTTTTGTTGCAGTGTTGAGAGTGGTTGGGAGAATCCGTTCCGACCTGGAGGCGACCTTAGTCGAGAGGCCGACGAAATCGTCGAGCTGATCAAGGGCGGAAAACCCATAACCCCGACGCCCGGGAGCACCGCACCCCCTTTGCCTTCGCTGGACCAGACCGACAAGGCCAACAACGTGGGGGAGCCGATAACGCAGAGCCCGAAAAAAGCTGGCGAACTGAACGCGACCCCCAAAAGCGCTAATGGGAACGTGAAAGACGGAAAACCGGCCTCACCGGGGCCGGTGGACGTCAAAAGAGGGACTGTTAAACCCGACGGGGACGCTTCACAAATCGAACACGTTACGTTAAAAAAGAAACCGAAGTGCAAGTGCTGTGTTATACAATAACTGGTGACAACTTGATATAGTCAATTTGAGAGGGACTTGTTACTATACTGTTGAATATTTTAATAGAGTTAAGGTGGTGTAAAAATGGTTTGGAGAAAAGACCTCGACGCAGAGAGGTAGAGAGAGAGAGAGAGAGAAGCGAAACAATGCCCCGACCTAAAGGCGAAAAAGAAGCTGTTGTGATGACGCGTGTCATTTTTTCTCTGGAGGCATTTTTGCGTAAATGTCTAGAAAGAAGCAGAAATGACTTCGCAGTGCTAGTGCCATTTTAATTCTATTCTATGGCTAAAATGGTTGACAGACATATACAGGGGTGTCTCAAAAGTCTCGCATTTTGGTAGTAATACGGTGTTATATGAAATATTCTACGAAGCCAACAAAAAATATTTCAAAAATTCTTCGACTTCTATTTTCAAATATTTTCCAACAAGTCTTATGAAGGGTCCAAGGGTGGTCCTCAGCCCTCCTAGTTTTGTTTTTTTCTAAAGATTTTTTTGAACTGGTTATGGCAGAATAATTGAGTAAGAAAATATCAACACAGGGTTCACAGGATGTGTGTTGAATTATCATTTTTATACAACATAAGTCAAAAAAACCTAGAAAATTATGCTACTCAAAAAAAATTCTGTTACCGAATTTTTTTATATAAGTTTGATTGATGATTGATACGCTCTGATAGTGGAAGCATTATTTACTTTTTATTTCATTGAATTA
The DNA here is from genome assembly GCA_949128115.1 of Anaspis maculata. Lineage (NCBI taxonomy): Eukaryota > Metazoa > Arthropoda > Insecta > Coleoptera > Scraptiidae > Anaspis > Anaspis maculata. Next base: position 43,024,985 of record OX421963.1, read on the forward strand.
ATATGCAGAGCAGAAAGATAACACTATTTTGTTATACAAATTTTTTTATGCAATTTCTTAGACCAGCAGGATTCTTTTTTAGTTCATACTCAATTCATCAATTTAGTCACAGAGCCAGTAGTTGATATCTTTCACTCATAATCCTGTCATAACCCGTTTACTAGTCTTAAGTACTGGAACTCAAAGGACCACCCTTGGATCCTTATAACTTCGAAAATAGAACACGAATATGTTTTTTTATATTTCTATGTAGGCTCAATAGAAGATTACACCGTACTACTGTCGGAATGCGACAGTTTTGAAACACTTGTAGAATCGAAAATCTAAATGAGTTGCCAGGCAACATCAGACTTTTTAGTATTTTGACGTACTAAAATGTTATATTTTAAGGGGCCAATTTTCCAAGTCCCATTCGCCTTTAGGTGTTTAGCTCGCATTAAGGGTGAGAAATTTGGAATACATAACTGGAACTAATAATGCACCGGAACACTGCCCAGATTTATCACACAAATCGAAGATGGCTTATTCAAAACGGCATTATAGGTATTTTGTTACTGGCAGTTTCCTTTTTTTTTTTGTCAGTCAGAATTCTGTAGCAGTAGATGCCGATTCATCAGGAAATAAAAATCGAACCGGGATATTGTTTATTCAAAAATATTTTCCATTACCTGCTTATAACCCATTTTTGAAATTTTACAATATTTCTAACAAATTGCAGAAGAAAACTGTAACTTCACGTAATCATGTTTTTTCCACTCGAAATTGCTACAGACCTGCCATGTAGTACTTTGTTGTAATATACAGTTATATTCCAGACTTTTGACTCACCCTGTACCTACATCTCAAGTGGGTGGATAATCAAAATACCAAACTTTTTACATCACATTCATAAGCTAATATGCTTAAAATGCTTAAAAACAGTCACACAAATACTAGTTGTGCTATTTTATGATACTAAGCTGGTGCATGTTACACTAAGTTTGAATCTCTATTATCCTCTACTTAATTTGAACCAAGCAATATTAGCGCTAATTCAGTTTAAATGCAATGGAAATTGGTGGCTCATAATTTCTCACATACACATTATAATTTTTTATTCTCGCTTGAAAATTCTAGTCAAAAAAAAATGGATTGCTTTTGCTCGTAAAAGAAGTAAATGAAAAATAAAACCTTCATGGACATTGTTGAAAATGAAAATTAACTTTCTGTTTATTACACTAGAATGTGATACGTTATACACATTTATATTAATATTGAAATATAACTATAATATATTTTTACATTATGATCGAATAAATGGGCGACTGCTTGTGTTCAGATTGCTTTAGAATTCAGTGCTCTTGCAGAAAAACCGCTGTGTTATTATTGTATTATAGTTGTGCCAAAAGCAGACATAATTTGTATAATATGTTTGTAGTTTATTTCTTATGTTATATTTTTTAATAATCATAGAACACAGGCAGCACTTCATTTTTTGTACATAAAACGCAGGCATTTCTTTACATACTTGTGAAAATTTAAACAGACATTTCGGATTAACGGTGTACTCAGTAGACAGCACATTAGTTGTATATTATGTTTGGTTAATAATTACTATTATGAAAGTAACTATGTCCTAATTATTGTTGTTAATATTATTTTTGTGTTTGTGTGTCTGGAAGTTGTAAAGTATAAATCAAAAGAATTCATTACTACCTATTTTTAGTAAAAAAAAGTGTATTTATGACCACCTTGCACAAAGTGAGTTTCGTTTTTTTTTTTTTTATAAGTAATGTACAGATTATTATTTAAGGGAAATGTCTTTCGATTTATTTTTGTGGTCAAGGTTTCTACTTCTCAGAGATTAATAGGAAAAAACGTGTCTATCGCCTTTACACATATACCCTTTACATAATTTCTCTTCACAAAAAAGCAATTCTTCTGCAGCCGCATCACGCTGGCTCAGCACTGAATTTTATATTTTCAATTGTCATCGGCCTAGCATGATGTGGATTCTCTTGTGGGTCAGATTTTTCAGATTCGTTTTTATTTTTGTATTTTATAATATTAAGTATGAAGAAGTGCGATTGAGTATGTATTGGACCATCCTAAGTGAATAACGTCCCTTGTTTTATATATGTATGTAAAATAGCAGCTTCATATGCTTGAATATTGTATAGATTTTGGACTGTAAAATTGATAATGTCTAGGTTTTAGCACTCTAAAACTTTTGCAAATGATATTTATTTATAAACAAGAAAAACAACTTTGTATTAATTTATATTATATTTTAATCATTTGTGTATTATATTGTAATATAAATCTAATTTGTATACCAAACTGCATAGCATTAAATAATTTGTGATGTCACAATTTACTTCTTGTTTTATTTTGGCTTTTATGATACGATCACTGAAAAAAATGGTTTATTTGGGTATCTGGGTAGCTGAGTTAACTCATCAGTCATTTTGGTCCAAAAATTACGGAAACCTGGCGAAAATTCGGGAGTGAAATTTTAATGCTGTGTTCAATTCAGATTTCAATGCTGTGTAACATACCAAGAGTCTCAATCCCAAAACAAAACATCCCAACCAAGGCTTTTACTGGAAGCAGTGAAAGAAGTCTATTTTTTCGAAATTTCAATTACAATTTCTACGCTAAGCCACTGAAGTCTGAAGTATTGGACGTCTTTGAAACATTGTTTTAGGTAAAGATGAAGACGATTGATTTTTTTTTCGATAAAACTACAATTTTTGAAAATCTTACGACCTCGTCAATTTTTGACCTTGCCGAGAAAGAAGCCTCGGCACGGAAAATTTGAGACTTTCAGTATGTTGTAGAGGATTAAACTTGAGTCAAAAACAGTAATAGAATTCCATTTCAGAATTTTCGCCACGTTGCTTGATTTAAATATATCTAGGCCTAGCCATCACCGCATATGTGGCATGCTTTTAGCCACCACTGTGACAGATTATCTGGTTTATCTGGTTGTGATTAAAAAGATGAAAACACACGTGAACCATCTCTACTTGGTTTTCCACGGCATTAACGCACCGTTACGCACGACGTCACAGTACATGAAAACAACAAAAAAATTGGAAACTCTAAATGCAGTGACATCTCCTGAAAGGCGACGTTCATCTATGAAGGAGACTGCAGGGAAATGCAATGACACCATTAAAAGCAATAAGGATACCATAGCAATGCAAAGGTATAGCACAGCACTCACAGAGGTATATCACAATAACGGCAGAGGGATATAATAATAATAATAATAATTTCGTCTTTGTTACGGCGAAGTCTAGCCAATGGCTACTCGACTTAACCGTGGACCATCACCACGGTACATATCATCAAAGTAACTATACAAAGAGATATCAGTAATGACGGAGAATGTATAGCAACGAGAGGGGCATCATAGTAATTCTGTGGTAACTACAGACTACAGATGGATAATCTAGCAACGATTGGGGGGGCATTAAAGCAACGACAAAGGTATACCGTAGCAACGACAGACAGGTATCTTAGCTACAGTATACAGGGTGGTCCAGGTTATAATAGCAATAGTTCACCATTCGATGGTCCATCAAAAACTAGGTCGACATGCATAATTAAATTTTTTTCTAAAACGCTTCTTAAGAAAGATACAGCTCTTCAAAGTTCAGTTTTTAAAATCTTCTTTTTGCAATAACTGTCAAGTCATCAAAGCGATTTTGACCAAATTTGGTACAAATACTTATGAAATAAATACCCATCACTTGACTTAGATAACTTTTGTCAAAATTGTTCAGTGGCGTAGATACCGGGGTAGATATTGCTCAACTTCTCCCATCCCATTTTCTACGCCACTGGATATTTTTAAAAAATTATACTTTTTTTGAATTCCTTGTTTAATTTAGAAAAAAAAGTTACTCTTGTAAAATTTTGATTAGAGGCTTCATTTCCGAGATATTTGGGTTTGAAACTTTGGAAAACACCTCGAAATCGCGACTTTCAAAGGCCTAAAAACTAAAATCCAAGAAAACTCATGATTCTTCAACTGGAATAAGGTTTCTAGGTCGTTTAAGTTGATTTACTGCCATTTTTAGCTAAGAAACGAGGCGTTTTCAGAGAAAAGATAATTTGGGCTCTGGAAAGTTGCGATATCGAGATGTTTTCCAAAGTTTAAAACCCAAATATCTCGGAAATGAAGCCTCTAATCAAAATTTTACAAGAGTAACTTTTTTTTCTAAATTAAACAAGGAATTCAAAAAAAGCATGATTTTTCAAAAATATCCAGTGGCGTAGAAAATGGGATGGGAGAAGTTGAGCAATATCTACCCCGGTATCTACGCCACTGAACAATTTTGACAAAAGTTATCTAAGTCAAGTGATGGGTATTTATTTCATAAGTATTTGTACCAAATTTGGTCAAAATCGCTTTGATGACTTAGTTATTGCAAAAATAAGATTTTAAAAACTGAACTTTGAAGAGCTGTATCTCTCTTAGGAAGCGTTTTAGAAAAAAATTTAATTATGCATGTTGACCTAGTTTTTGATGGACTATCGAATGGTGAACTATTGCTATTATAACCTGGACCACCCTGTATATCAGCAACGACAGAAATATCGTAGCAATAGGTATTCCGTTTTCAGAGGTTAAAAACCAACCTCTTTACAAGTTCCGTACCTACTGTTAACTGTTGCAACTATTTTTTGGACCGGATACCCAACTTGAAAAAAAAAGTAAAGGACATGAATAGGTTTGAAAGCTTTATTAAGAGTCAGAGTTTGAAAGAAGTTAAGTATCACAAATGATAGTTAATTTTATCCATGATCATTTTGTACCTATAGAACTATTACTGTATAAAAAGAAAATGCCGCAGCACAGGATTAGTCACCATAATTAAAATAAATTTCGCCCGTTCGTTCATTGCACGATTTCCTTCAGCTTTCCGTCTAGAAATCTCTCGAAATGACTCCCATCCCAGTACACTTTTCCGCAAACCTCACAGACGTAGAAGAAATCAACTTTCTCCACCACACCTTCGGGTACGGCACTGACCAAAATCTTGGCCCCCAGTCGGGTCTGGCACAATCCAACATCCACTTTTTCATCCGAATCTGGAGAAGAAAAAGTTCGTTTCAAATTGGGCTATCGCTTACACACGACGACACTGAACTCACAAAGATCCCACTTTTTGGTCGTATAAACCAGGATGGGTTCGTCTACGTCATCTTCGCTGGAAAATCCCGTGGCTTCATCTTCCAGTTCGTAATCGGCTGGAATGTATCTGGCGGACGCTGCGGATTCCCGAAGTGCCAACATGGCTGAGCGAGAAACTCTGACAAAACTCTTGCCATTGCATGCCTGAAAAGAAAGAATATCTCATTGTGTCTGGGTAAACTGCAGGTGTGCAAATACTTTCAAAGCACCTAGGTACCTAGTACCATTGTGCTAGTACCATTGTACTAGTACCCAGTCATTACCCCGTCGCATCTAACTAATAGCCAGTATCATCAAAAAATTTAAATGGGCCTTAAATGTTTACGTTTCACTTCGAATTTTCACGTTTCATGTTCATAACTTGAAAAAAAAACTGGTTACTGATCTTATCCACTCGGTATTTCTTTTTCAACTTTTGAACATGAAACATAAAAAATCGGAGCGCGAAGGTAATTTTAAAATCCTTAGACCAAAGCGCATTTAAATTTGTTGATAATACCGGGGGTTAAGATAAATGTTTGAATCACTTTTTGGCGCCAAAAATGTAGTGACTTTTAGTAACGTCATAGCACGTGGTACAGTTGGGAGCGAAATGATTCATACGGCACCACTAGGAAGTCGGCTGGATTTCAGAAATGTTAGCTGTTGGATCGTTCTTGAATGCCAGTTTTGATTACGATCATTCTCTAATCAAAACTGGCATCCAGAAACAATCCAAGCTGCTATCATTCCTGAAATCCAGCCGACTTCCTAGCGGTGCCGTATGAAACACCTCGCTCCCAACTGTACTTTTGTGATGCAACTGTGAATGGTTTTGATTTATCACGAATTCAAAATTTTCTCACGGCCCTCTGTAGACTAACAAAAAATTGACAGGGCTTTCAGCAGACGTCAATAAATCAGAACACTTCACTTTTTTTATAAAGCCCCCTTCCATGTATTTTTTTAAAAAAGAGCTCCTCTCAAGTTGCAGAAATTGAAAAAAATAAGACAATGCAGGAATTCTATCTTGAAAGCAATCAAGCAAGATTATTATAGGAAAAAACTAAATACCAACCTGGCACACACTGAACACATCATCTTTGGTGACGGTAACTTTATAGTAATCTATAAATTCTTTCAGCTGTTCTTCCACATTCTCGCTGACTATCTTCAAACAGTGACCCATCGGAACGCTCCCGTACAATTTGTTGAAGGTTTGACCTTTGGTTACGATGTACCTTTCTTCGTCCTGGTAGTACCGGACGCATTCCATGTGGTCCATGTTGTTTTCCAAAATGGCAGTGTCTATTCCACATTTTCTCAATTGTTTACCTAAACCTTGAAGCATCGTATCACAGACTACTTTAACAGACGATGCCGAAACCGGCTCCGTATTTGGCGAAGGAGGCTGTGCGATTTGGACTTGTGGCTCGGACGACTAAAATTTGACAAAGAAATCCAATGACATGTCGCTCTTGGGAAAACACGTCATTTCTTGTTTTTTTTTTTTTTTTTTTTTTTTATTGTGTTGATCAAGCAAGGCAAATAAGTGTATCGTTTTATAGTTATTTATGCTACACGTGAGATGACGGATTTTATTCATGAAAGGAAAAGTTCAACAGATACAAAATGAATCAGGGTTTGTCACGAGTTGTCAAAAAGGCAGTTTGTGTCGAGATTTGCACATCACGACAGCGAATGAGATCTGCGTCAGATGAACCGCTACCCACGCTTTGTCAATGGACCTTTCAATTTTAAGCGAGCTTTTAGGTTTCACCAATGGTCACCATACATTTCGGGTTGGCACGCATTCAAACAGCTGTCAAATTGACAACTCAACAGAGATTTAACAGGTTTTTCTTAGTTATTCTCTTCTAACTGCAGTGGTCAAATTTTATTGTGCCCGTGTTGTAAAGTTTTAGGTTGGTGAAGGTCTCCCTAGCCCATTGGAAGCTCCAAAATCCATCATAAACGTTGACGTGCTGACAATGTTCGATTCCAACACGAATCCAAATGTGGAGCAATTTTATTTTTCCCGTTAGCAGGTTGTGAGGCCGTGCCGCCCCATTTGGGGTAGATTGAGAGACCGAGGATTCGGTATAAACTAACAGGGCACAAGCACACAGCCCTGGAAGACGTTACCGAGCACTTTTCACTGGCTGTCTCTTTCGACAATTTTATTTTGACCTGCGAACTCACATCGGAAATGTGCCGCCTCCATCGACGAGACCTGACAGATAAAATTGGAAAGGTCTATTGAAATTGGACTTCCAAAACTGATCAATGCTCAACTGCTCATTCAACATTTCGACTGACGTGTTTCTATGATTATCGCCCACATACCCAATTCAGCCAATCAGAACAACCGAATGGGACTCTCGTGACTCGGTTCAAACTATCGATTGTTGCACACTAGAAGGTGAAAAGAGCACACTAGATAATAGCGCCGGATTGAAATATGTTTAGGCCCACGACTCAAATGAAATTAGAACGAATGTATTTATGCTTATTAGGATTGAACTACCAGGTACATGGTAGAAACTACCATTTCTACTAATAGTCTATATGGGCGATAATCAGCGAAATTCAACTCGTACTTTGTGTTTTATTCGAGTTGAATGTTTTAAATTCCTCAAACAAACTATCAATCACTCGAAAAGTAGACCCGATATTATCTTGGACCAAATCCCTCGACTATAATATCGGGTCTACTTTTACTTCGTGATTGACAGTTGTTTTCGAGTTAAAACGATTCAACTGAAAAAGCACTAAGCACTTGTTATATTACTTCATTACACTTGTTTTACCTATGATCGCCAAATATGAAATACTGCACAACCTACCTTTTTCTTGACGGGCTTTCTCAGTTTCTTCTTGTTATTCATCTTGTTGCTGCACATCAAGTTATAAATGACTTCGTCAAACAGCAAGTCGCTCTTTTCGAAACACTCCCTGAACACATCGTAGATTTGTATCAAACAGTATGCGTCCAGTGCCGCATAGACCAGCTGGCTCTCCCTCAACGGCCGTTTTTCCCAGTTCGAAAATTGATCCGATTTGTCCAGAGGATGACCCACACACTGGTTGACTAAGGTAGTTAGACCGGGGCCGCTGCCTTGGACCTCGTGGGGCAGCACGACGCCAGGGTGTTTTTCGCTTTGTTTCCATAGCGACTGCAGATCCAAGAACCCCACCTGATTCGCGGAAAAATTCAAATCGGGCAAGGTGTGGTTGATCATCGTAATATCGGTGCTGAACCCAAAACCTGTAGTTTTTCAATTTTAGAACAATTATTCCGTCCCGAGACACAAAAAAAACTAGTTTTTACCTAATTTTAAAATATCACCATTGTTGAACAGAAATTTTCCAAGTTCCTGCCACAGATGCGGAAGCTTGTTTCCGATATTTATGATATCGAGGATGAACACATTTTTTCTGGTTGCTATCTGCATCAGAGCCAAATCACTGCTTTTCTGATTGCCAAAGTTAGGCTTCCACTCGCAATCGATGCCGACTATATCAAGATCCTGGAAAGGTGTTAATTATTTTTCTACAGCTGCTGCAAAATGGTTTTTTGTTGAATATATGATTTATATGTCATCGTAAAAATGTATACAGGATGTCCCAGAATAAAGTAGCCAACGGCCTATTGAGGATAGCCCAGAAGAAAGTAAGAGACCTCTATATAATTTTTTTGCGGAAGCTTGATATTAACTGAGATACTGCTCTTCAAAATTTGACTTTTTTATTGGTTTATCATGAATAATTCATAAACGGGTTCAAGTATTCGGCTGAAATTTGGCAGAGACTTGTTTTGAATGATTCTCTGCTTATTGGTGAAATTTTACTAAAATCCAACCGGTAGTAAAAAAAAATAATTAAAAAAAGTTCGAATGCCGAAAAAAAAGTAGGGGCCTTTATTTTCTTCTGGACTATCTTCCATAGGCGTTTGGCTACTTTATTGACACTCTATGTAGGGATCATACAATAAAGTACATAATCATAAAGAGATGCCATGGGTGACATTTCTGACAGTAATGATAATTTTGACAAAGCATTCGGTTGCTGTGACTCATACGGAGAGGCGAGAACTGCAGTTTCATCCTGAAGAATTTCTTATAAAGGGCAAACTGACACCCAAGCCAAGTCCTTCCAGTACTTGACTGTTTATACAGGATGTTCCAGCTTAAACAACCAAACGCGATTTTCTCAGAAAATACCAAGGCAACCAAAATAATGTTTCAATCGGGGGGAGGCCTGACCCTTTAGCTTTCTTTTGAGGGGGCGCCAATGCTTGTAGGTGCTCTAGTTTCCAAGAAAATGCAGTTTTAATTGGGCGAGTCACAAGAATTCGGAAATTCATGACCGATAAAACAAAATACTTTAGAGGGAGAAAAATCCATTCTCTGGGCTTTCCATTGATATGTCGCCGATATCTGTACCTGGCCCAGTAAGCCAGATATTCTGCCTTACAGCCCAGCAAACACAATAATCGGAATTCTGACGACGTCACCCATCAAACACTTGTTGATTTTAACATCAGCCAGTATTCATTGCTATGGTGAATCCAGGTATGGTAAGTGAAAAATTCCTAGTAACCACTAGTGTTAGCGTCAACAAGTGTGTGATCGGTGACGTCATAAAGTCTGATTATTGTGTTTGCCGGACTGTGAGGCAGAATATCTGGCTTACTGGGCCAGGTACAGACATCGGCGACACATCAATGGAAAGCCCAGAGAAAGAGGATTTTTTTTCATCTGGAGTATTTTGTTTTGTAGATGATGAATTATCGAACTCTTGTGACTCGCCCGATTGAAATTGTATTTTCTTGAAAACCAGAAAACCTGCAAGCATCGGCGCCCCCTTAAAAGAAAGCTAAAAGGTCAGGCTTCCCCAAATTAATTTTTTTTTGTTGCCTTGATATTTCCTGAGAAAATTGCGCTGGATTGTTTTAGCTGGGACACCCTGTATTAAAAAACGATCTGCTGCAAAGCTGGTTTCAAAAGTTGCTTGGGGCGTGGCGTCACCTACCGGCCAATGTCGAAAGGTTACCATGGCACATCTTCGTATATTTTCACTCAACTCAATGGTATAGCCGAAGCGCTATTTGTTTGACAATTCAATCCGTGTTTTGAATTTAGGTCTATGCTTGTGAAACTGAAGCAAAATAACTTACCTGCAATCCCACATCCAAGAAACGCTCGAATTCTCTTTGAGAATCCACTAAGTGGATTGCACTGAACGGCAAGGGAAATTTGTGGTATTCCACTGGCTCTGGCGGGTTTGGCACATCATCATCGCTCCAGCTTTCAGCTTCTTGAGGTACGTTTCGTTGAACCAATCTGACGAAAATTTAAAATATCAAATAAAATATTTGCATTCCAAGAGTGTTCCACGATATAATATTTTCACTATGTCATTCCTCTGTCACCTTAATGAGTGTACCTACCTAATAAAATAAGGGTGGTGTTAGGGTGGTTCGTTACTGAGTGCAGAGTGAGAAGTTACGAATTAAAATTAAGAAATCGTAGTACCTTTCACCTTCCGGATTATCGTCCAGCATCCGAACATTATAAGGCCAGTGCTGCTTTTCGATATTGTAGTGTTTAGCCCACGTCAGAGCCTCTGCCGTGTTCCCGTACCCAGAAACCTGCGTCACCAATTCTATCTGCAAATCTTCATCATCACCAACGGCCACTTGCACCATCTCCTTCCAGCTCTCATCGCCGAAAGAGTTTTCAGTGAACCGCTTGTGGATCAAGAAATTCAGGGCTCCTTCGTTTCGTCTCTTGTTCAAATTGGGTGTCAAATCTGAGGGGATGTTAAACATTTTCACCAATCTGGTGAGGAGCTTTTTCAGAGGCTTGGCATGCAGCTTGTCCCATTTCACTTCGGGGACGTTCGATTTCCTGTAACGTTCGTACTTCACAAGTTTTGCAAGTTATAGCGCGAAGATAAGTTCGAATTATTTTAAATTATTTCTTCAACGAAAAGTTTCCACCTTAATTTACAAATTTGCCTTAAATGTAATGATGATGAGTGAAAGGAACCTGATGAAGTCAAAGTAGTTTCAGAGTTGGTAAAGACCGCGATAGATTAGAAAAAGAAAAGTGGAGAAAGTTTCTATGGCAGAGAATCTAAGTTAAATGGGGTGAGCAATAGGTCAGTATTTAATCCTACTCTTACATGAAAGTAACTTCAACACAGTTACATTGTTGGCTCAGAGCTGTTGGTATACACTGCAGGGCATGACCAGACCTTCGTTTGAACTTCTAACTCGTATTTCCCGAAGAAAAGAACACGGAAGTCGCTTTAATTCCTAATTAAAAGTGTTGATTAAAGATAACCCGAGGGTTAATGACCAAGTTAATTAAAATCTGTTTGATTTGTGATAGAGGCATGAAATTTGGTATGAGTGGTCTTCATGGTCTTCTTTTCAAATGTAAACACGACGACTCGCCATATTTTGGTTTAAGGGGGCCCAAGGACCCCCTTGTATGGGAGGGGGGGAGTCAATGCCCCCCCCCCTCCCATACTGAGAATCCCCCCCCCCCCGATTTTTCGCGTAATCACCCTGTACATACAAACGTCTTAAATCAAAAGTATCGCATTCTGAGTCTAGAGTGACAGTAAAAATTATGAACCAGTGGGTGTGCAGCACCTCTGTGTGCACTGAGTTTCGGTTTACAATACAGGGTAAGTCATAAATCACGAAATTCCAGTTTTGTTCAATTGTCTATAAAATATTCCATTGGTCCCTGAAAAATTGAGAATATACGACTCTTCTCGTTTCCATAGAAAAATTTTTGTTGGTGTTTCTAAGAGATAATGAATTTTCGACATGTTGAAAAATCACACTGCATATTAAATACCGGGTGTTTATAAACGTTTGTTATCATATCGCCTTTGGAATCTCCTATCACTCTTTCAAATCGTGCCTTTCCTGCGACTTTTGGCCTGACCAAAGCCTGTCGCGATCACAGACGTTTATAAACACCCGGTACAAGTTCAGTGCACACCTGGTGGTTCGATTAGTTTAACACAAACATTTCCCCAAAATCACTTTGACTTACGAAAATAGAGGGGAGTGAAGTCCTACCTCTGACCCCTGTAACTTCAAAAATAAAAATCATTATCATTTCAAATATTTTTTTGTGTTCTTGAGTGGATTCCATATATCACTCTGAATTCGGGATACAATACGTTTGAGACACCCTGTATTTTTCTGGATTGGGATAACTATGCGAATGTACCACTAAAGTTTGTTTGACTCAAACTGCAGCACCCTGTATAAGAATCCTGAAAAGCAAGAAACTTATTTTTGAAAAATCTTCAAATACGTTATTATTCCGCCCGATGGAAGTGTTTAATAGATCTCAATATAATCCTGGGGCCCATTTCATGAAATTATAAGTCCAATTTAACAAATGTATAACATTGACAGCCCATTGTTGCAATTATGGTAACATAAATAACACACTTGTAGAATCAGACTTGGCGCTTTTATGAAACGGACCTGAGGTGGTAACTTTTCATTGATGCACTTTGTATTCTCCTTACACAGTGTACGTTCCTAAATAGTCTCTAACAGAAGGCTTGGCTAATACTGAGTCTAAAAGTTCAATCAGCTCTGTCTGATGTCTAGGACTGGACTTCAAGAAATCATCTATTCCAGACAACTTGTCTTGCAGAATCAGAGGCAAAAGAAAACTTTCCACATCAAATTTGTCTTGCAACTTGAGCAAAACTGCACTCTGACAAGCTTCTTTGTACTTTTTCTTTTCGACCATGCACTTGACTATATCCAAAAACACTTCGCCCTGCCCGGCCATTTCGAATTCCGTGACAACCATTTTGGTAAGGGCAATCGTGTTCTGTTTCAGAAGGACTTTGAACGCATCAATTTTGAGTTCGACGGTCAGCAAGCTTTCAATTTGAGTTCGGTGAGCGGCCTTCCAGTTTTTGAACTCTTCTATGATGAAGAAAGGCAAGGATTTGCTTTTGGCATTGGAAAATTCCTGGCAGTTGTACATCAGCTTAAGTACTTGCTCATAAGGATTTGGGCATATGTTGAAGTAATTGTGCAGTTTTGTGATCACCGGCGTGCTTTTCTTGACTGAAAAAAGTCCATGTTTCAAGAACTTACAATCAAAATCATCAGTAGGACTCACGTAAGTTGTACATATTTTTTAAATCATTGAGGAAAACGGCACTGTTGGAGTCTAACTCTAGGTCTATCTGAATCCCGTTGCAGCAGTTATTGTCGTGGTGCGATACTGATATGGCTTTTGCAGGATGCTGTCGGACTGACATGTTGGGGGCTTGTTCGAAATTTTGGGGCCTCTGTTGATGTTGATAGTGGGAGCCACGTCCTCTCACTCTGCCTCGTCCCCCTCTGTACTGTGGGTTCATGCTGGCAGCACTGAAATGTTTTCCATTTTTATGACAATAATTAGCAGTTTTTTTACCACTGGAATTTCACATAGTATCAAATCAACTCTTCAACTGGTTTACATAACCTCAAAATTTGATATTTCACATTATTAATTTGTTGGTTTGTGATTGAGACCAGAATTAAATAATATATGGCTAGTTCGAGTCACTGAGGCTAATTCTGGATTTAAAATCTGTAAGTTCACTCACATTCAAATGAATTCCGTATGTTTTCTAGTTCGGAGAAAGTGACGTGAGTGACATTTGAGGAGAGACTGAGAGAGCAGTCGCCATCTGATTGTCATTTGACCAATGACTTATCGGAATCTTTTTTCTTTTTTTCTTTTTAAGGCTAAAGGGGACGATAAAATAATGTGTTTCTGAGACACGAGATGGCGCGGAAACTATTAACATTCTCAAAATTCACTCAATAGACCAATTTGAAAAATTCAAACGTTATTATTTTTAGAATATATAATTATTTGATGCTGTAGTCAAAAAATTTGATTTTTGTATTTTTTGGAAAAATTTTTTTGATTTTCTCAAATTTTTAATTTTTTTTTTGAAAATCCCAGGTAGTCATTTTATTCTGTGGTAAATATTGTATAATAACCTTCTTTCAAAATTCGAATATCATCAATAGTATTGACCGAAATCAATTTTGAATATTTCCCTTTGAAGTTCACCGCGTGCCGCCCACCTGCAAGCGCGAGCGGTTCCCGTCCGGTATCATCATACATTATTTATAGTCCGCAAGAAATAAGAACTCTGTCGATTTTTGTTGGAATCAAATTCTTGAAACATTCGAAAATTCAAAAAAAAGTTCACCCATACACCAACGGTACACCCTGGTGCAAGTACAACAACCTTATCTCAGCAGTCTGTCGCCCATTGGGAGCAGCCAATTTCAATCTTTGATTTCAATGAAAATGGAGTATTATACTAAATTTTTTTTTCGATTGAAATGGAAACTAGATTGAAAAATAATTGACCCTTGTTTTTTTATTTAGTCAAAACTCGTATCGTTTGGGCGGAATAAATAAATAACATCAACTAGTTCTGACGTCACAGCGAGTCGCCGCCTATACTGCCTGTGTAAATGACGTCAGAAATAGGCAGAATATAGGAATTTCATTTATTTATTGCGGCCAAACGATACGATTTATGGCAAAATAAAAAAATACGGGTCAGCTTTTAGTTTCCGATCCTATCGAAAACAAAATATTTTTTCAAAAGTATAATACTCTATTTAGAACAGGCATTGAACCCAGTAACTGGAAGCTATGGGAAGATAAAGAGTGGCCGATCCTAGCGTAAATATCCCATAGCGGCCTTACCGTTCAAGATAGAAAAAAAGAATAGTGCTATTCTGTAGAAAATAACATTCCATAAACGCTTTGTTATGTAAAAATCCGTGTCGGCAATTGGCTGTTGCCTGAGTAATCACAACGTAACAGAGCCTTTATGGAACGTGATTTTTTAGAGAATCGCACCATAAGAAAAAAGTTGTATGGTTTGATTAGAACTGAACTTAACGGAATAAAGTTGAACTATGAGGCCTGTTTGTGGACCCGACGACCCATGGATATCTTGCGGAATCGCCAGCTTCCTCATCAGAATGGTACTATCATCAGGGTGAAATGTCCTATTGGATTTGAAAGTAATCAATTGAATTTATTATTGATGATTTTAGCTCTAAAATATGTACATATTGCCCGAAGTCGGCAAAACAAAAGACCATACAAGAAGCTATACAGACCAATCAAAAATTTTGTTTGGAGAGAAATTCTCAGCCTTAACGGACATACAATCACTATTTTCAAGTACAAGAACATAGTGCACTGGCAAAATAAAAACAAAATTGACTTCAATATCAAAATTCTATTGCCTGAGATCATCGATCTGCGAGCTTGTAGGAGCATGCCCATTCGAGAAAGTTTAAATGCCATGACTTTTTTCCCATCAACGTTTCTTACTAGCCACTTTTCGACACTCAAACGCGTATCGTACTTCGATACGTAATACGAATTTTATACGAAACAAGAGTGCATTCTAATGGAACGATTTCAACAAAAATCAAATGAGCTGAGGTCATTCATGAAGATAACCACACAGACAGCCAGGCACACAAACAAACAGACAGATATCCACACAGGAGTCAAACGGACGGACGGACAGACAGACAGACATACTTCAGACGGAGTAGGAGTAGTAGTAGTAGTTCTTTGCAGTTTTGTTATTGCTCCCAGTGTATATAGTTTTAAATACATTTGTGCACTTGCAGTCTATTGTTTTGCAATTGCAATATGATTTTACAATGTTTGTCCCTCTATAATTGGATATAAGTATCTTGGAGTATCAGTAGATTCTAGATCTAGATAGTGTGATCTCGTGAGATCAATGATCAACTTGAAAAAAAAAATTACAATTTCAGAAATCGTAGCAACGAAATATATCGGCGTAATACCACGATGTCACAAATCTTTACTACTGCTCTATTTACATCGCCTATTTCTCAGAAAACATCATAAAACCATGTGTGCAGAAAGTGATCACTACCTTTATCGTGAATGACTCATCGCGGAGAACAGCTGCAGCGGGCGGCAAATATCAAAGAGAGATTTTCAAAATGTGTTTCGGAGAGCACCATTTGTGCTACAAAAATTCTAAAAACGGATTAATGTTTGATATTTTCAGTACTTCAAAATGACTACCTGCAATTTTTGAAAAAATCGAAATTAATTTGTGAAATTGAAAAAAAAAATTGAAAAAATTTTTGGATTTTTTTTTTGACTAGTGCATCAAATAGAATCAAAATCTCAGTATAATCCTTTTTTCAGATCTGAAATTGGACTAATGGTTTTCCCAAAAACATTTTATTACTTTTGATGTATTTTCTCTCTGTCGCACACTTGGTACTCAATTTCAGTCCCCTTTAGCCTTAAGTATTACCGTTGGTATTTCTTTTTTTCCGCTAAGGGTGGGTTCAGTTCGTTGAAACAAAAATATGAAGCTTGAAAGCAGTGTAGTGAAATTCTAGATTTTCAAAAAAAAAGGAAAGTTCAAAATTTGACCATCCTGAAAATGCTCTCTTTATCATTTTAGTGCAGTAAAGATAGGTTTTGAGGTTGAAATAATTATTTCATGAAATTTTGAAGCTGTTATCGATCCAGAATTTCATCCTCTACCATGTACTCAAAATCCCCGAAAATCCCACTTGAGCATTTTTCTTGCGGCGCTGTCAAAGTATATCATGTTTGCTGCAGCAAGTCTTAAAATTGTATCCTCGCTTTTGTCACATTAGAGCTAACGTTAGTTCAGAGCTGTTGGTATATACTCCAAGGCATGACCATGAACGTTATCTGAACCGTCGTCACAGGGCCGGATTAACCGTAAGGCTGATTAGGCTATAGCGAGGGCTATAGCCTAGGGCCCGAAGCTCAGTGGGGGTCCTTGAATTATGGTACTTATTTTTTTTAGTCGTTTACATCCCTGTTGTAAATTCCAAATGAATGCGAGTTTGATTCAATTAGGATTTCAATTTGGACTCATTATTAGCTTTAATTTGGTACCAGTGATTTTCATCTGGAGGCTATAATTCACAGAATACGGAATAGGTACGCGGCCCAATACAGGTTTCCTAAATTGAGCGTCTCTTTCTGGCCCGTGACGTCACGTTCGATTGCACAGTAAATCGTCGCAGTCATAGTGTGCCAACATTGCCCCGATTCCGTAAGCCGAACGTGTGTTTTGATCATTTGATGGTGTTATTATTGGTATTTATACAGTTTTTACAAGTAGTTATGGTAAATAAATGTTGTGTGTCACTATGCAAGTCCACAAGTTATACAGTGATGGCCATAATACCTACACCATTACAAGTATTAAAACTGGGACTTGGAACACGCACTTACCTGTGCTTTCTGAGCACGTCCATATACCGTTGATATATCCATTACAAAAATAGTTGTATCCGCGCATCAAATGCCTCTCTGGCAAATTCTTCTATGCGAAATATTCATTTGCAATATTCATTAGAAGTTCGTTATATTTTTAGCGACTTTCCCAGCATGGTTGGCTTTAGAATTCAAAAAATAAAACGCACTTTCAACACGGCGGAGCAATGTAAATACAAATGGCGCGATCACTCATGGCACACTGTGCCTAGAACGTGCCGAAAACAGCTGCGCGGAATCGCGGATTCTCCATCTCTCTTTTGAGGAAACCTGTATTGCAATTCTCCGGAATTGGATAGTTGTTGGAAATTGGAGACAGCATTGCATTGGCTCATCGGTATTTCGGTAAACGCACGCACGATTCCCATAAATAGCTTGGTCTTATGACAATTTTTTCAAAAGAATTGGGTAATAAAGTACACACATCAAAAGAATCTAGGGGACAAGCAAATTCAGACGATTCCTAAAATCATCATAATTTTTGATTTCCGTCAGCGATTTTATATCGGTTTTTAGTACTCGATAGTCCAATCTTTCGTTCTCATGCTTTGATCACGGCAAATACGAACAATATGTTTCATAAAGTTGCTACAGGGTGATCAATGGAACAGTGTAAAATAGCCGAAAGTTCAGTACGAGCGCGATTTCCCCAAAAAAAAAACATTCCATGCATTCCAAAAGCACAGTTATGAAGATCGGTGTTCCACCTTCAGTAAAGTTTTTGAATTTTGAAAATCGAAGGTGAATCGTCGAAGATATTGATCATTTTGTGCCGCTATGTCAAACTTCCAAGAAAGAAGACAGTGATTCAACACACTCATGTCTAGTTGAAGTAATTGGAATTTCAAGGTCAAATGCCACTTTCGATTACTTTTGAGCCGCTATATTGAACTTTTTACATGAATAGGTTTGTTCGCGTCGCATGAACTTTCTGCACTTTCTGCACTTTCTGCACCCAAACTGCTGTGATTGGTCAGCTGCTGCCAGGGACCCTACGCTATTGGCTAGGGTGCAGAAAGTGCAAAAAGTTCATGCGACGCGAACAAATCTAATGATTCAATTTGAATAAAATTTGGAACACACTAGAATCGAATCATTTACATAAAAGTTTATTGTGATGGCTTGGAAATGACCGAAAAAGACATGTGACCTTGAAATTCCAATCCACGTTTCCCGAAAGGCTTCTGCGCATACCTGTGAAAGTAGGACGTTGCCATATCTATATCACGACAACAAGTTGACAACACTGTAATACGGTGTGCGTGTGTAATATCACCACGGATAATATCACGCAAATTTCAGCTGACAGCGCTTGACGTCGATTTGACGTTTCAACAGATCTAACCAAATAACGCTCTTGTTTCGTCGATCGCCTTGCAGCTCGTTGTGTTTCGTATCAGCTGAATCTTCTCTGCGTCTTTTTGCCATCCATACGGCACGTAACATTTCATTCTGAACAATATTTAAATGTTGAATGGTTAGGAGGTTATGTTTGTTGTTTGTTTACATTTCGATTATTGATTGACAGTTGCTATTAACAGTGACACTCCGTGCGTCAAAATTGAAATTACCGCGCTCTGCAGGTATGCGTTCTCATGTATGCGCTGAAGTGATGTACGTGATGGTAAACGTGGGTTACTGAAACCAGACATGAGTGAGATCCAAGTCTCAATGAAATCGGATCACTTTCTTGGAAGTTCAACATGGCGGCAAAAATGATCAATATCTTTGGCAATTTACCTTCAATTTTCAAAATTCAAAAACGTTACGAAAGCTGAAATACCAGTCTTCATAAATGTGCTATTGAAATGCATGAAAAAAATCACTCTGGGAAATCGCGCCCGTACTGAACTCTCGGCTATTTTACACTGTTCCATTGATCACCCTGTAGAAACCTAATTAAAGATTGTTCGTATTCGACGTGATCAAGACATCAAAACAAAAGATTGAGCTATCGAACACTAGAAACTGATATGAAATCGCTGACGGCAGTCAAAAGTTATGATGATTTTAGAAATCGTCTGAATTTGCTTGTCCCCTAGATTCTTTTGATGTGTGTAGTAATATGATATCGAAAATAAGATGTAGCTTCGTCGCTGGTGGGGGGGCCCTCATAATGTTATACCTAGGGCCCAAATGAGGCCTAATCCGGCCCTGCGTCGTCATCCTATTTCCCGCAAAAGAAAACACTAACTTGCCCTATCTGCAATTACCAGTGGTAATTAAGTGTAGTTCGGGGATTAGCGAGGGGATTAGTCACCAAATTTAATAAAATCTGTTCTTTTTGTGATAAAGACAT
The DNA here is from genome assembly GCA_949128115.1 of Anaspis maculata. Classification (NCBI taxonomy): domain Eukaryota; kingdom Metazoa; phylum Arthropoda; class Insecta; order Coleoptera; family Scraptiidae; genus Anaspis; species Anaspis maculata. The sequence goes on from OX421963.1 coordinate 43,044,840, forward strand.
AAAATTTGGTATGAGTGGTCTTCATGGTCCCCTTTTTCAAATGTAGGCATGGCGCCTTGCCATATTTTGGTAAGGGGGGCTTAGGGGCCCCCTTGAAAATTGAAGCTGCAGATACTCATACAAACCACCATTAATAATCATCACGCATCTCAAAAAGTAATCATTAGACTCTACGTTAAATCTCAACAAGAAGCAGACCAGTTGTCGCCATGTACGCACTGTTCTTCATAATGAAAAAAAAATTCTCCGGAATGTCAAAAGAAAAATCAGGTTTTTGTAATTTTTTCATGTAATAGAAGAGTAAATTCATCTTTCGCAGATCATTATCCACTAATTTGTATCTGCCGAAGCCGTTGATGAAGTCAATTTCTTGATATTGACATCTTAGAAGCAACAATCCCAGATGAAACCAGCCAATTCAAGTACTCAGTTCAGCAGCGTTTTTTCCAATTTTACCAATCAATATGATGACAATTCATTATTGGGTGGATAGCTTCAACTGTTTCATAATTTTAATGAGTATAACTAAATGAGAAGTGATGCGCGAAAGCCCCAAAAGAAATTTTTTAACCGCCACCTGTCACTGTTAGAATTGCTCCAAATTTCATGCTACTTTGGCGAAACAACAGCAAATACAGACTAATGAGTATAGACAAACGTCAATACGATCTGCAGTTGTCAAGTAGAAGGCACAAAGAATTGAGATTGAAGCGTGAAATACTTCAAAGCTTTGAGATCGAGTTAATACACGGTATAAAAATATTTTCAACACACCTAGGGGCACAAATTTTATGATGGTGGGCGACGTAACAAACATTATTTGTTCCTAGGCTTTTGCGCTTGGTTTCGCGTGTAGTCAAAATGAATTAAGTTACAGAACAGTTTCAGCTATCCATCCATTCATGAATTGTCAATCATATTGATTGGGAACAATAAAAAAACGCTGTTGAACTTCACACTTGAACTGGTGTTACACAAAAGTTGCCTATCAATTAAAGCCAGCTTCATGGGAAATGTTGAGTGAGATTTTTGTCGGCGTCATAATTTGAATTATTTGGTGGTTCTGTTGGAGGCTGGGAGGAGGCGTCGAGTATGGGAGAAAGGTCTCAATTTAAATTTTACCGCAGAGGAACAAAGGCAGTGGAATCTTTATTGAACACGCACAAGTTCATGTAAAGAGATAAGAGAGGGCATGGGCATGTCCGTTTCACTGGCGATGGTACTTTTTTTTGCCGGACTGGGTTTTCTTATCGGAATTTTCGAGAGTCGCTTTTTGAGTGGTGTGTGAGACAACGGCGTAAAGTTTTAAGTCCGTGAAAATACTACAATTTTCCAGTCGGAAATTGTTATATCACCCCACAATTGAGCCGCTCCGGTGAAGAAGATGAAAAGCCCCAGTTTTTAAAAAGGAGCACCCAACACCATTTTTGGAATTAAACCCCTAACATTTTGGGGTTTTTTTGGTTTTCTTCTCGACTGTTCTATACACCGTCTGAACCGAGTAGTACCTTCCTACCACCGATAGGTACCTACGCAGTTTTGCTGTGCCTGTTCCGACCCCCGTGGTGGAAATAATTGGGAATCGCCGAGTTATAAAGATATTATTATTACTCGGCTATATTATTGCTCAGACGACATCTTCCCTTACCTCCACACGGAACCACCAGCGCCTCCACCATATTTTACTGTTGCTGAACATCGCTCACCACCGGACGAAAATACCAGATAAGTGGCATGTTTACGTTTTCCAAATCTGAACGCTACTTACCTCGTCGAAATCACCAATAAATTTATTCTCCAATCTACCTTAATCTACGCCAAATTTCATTTTGTAAAACACATTCAATTAAATAAAAATAATAAAATAATAAATAAATAACTTTATTGTTTCTTATGGGCTTAGCCCAAATAACAATGAGTGGAAAAATAAAAAAACAAATCAAATTAAATGCAACCACGTTGAAAATAATAATTAACAATAATTCTTATTAACAAATAAACAAAGTGGAATAGAATTAAATGCTCCCAGTGATTGGAAAAAACAGAAATAGTAACAGAAAAAAAAAACAAGTATTTCGTGCAACAGAATTGAAACATACAGGAATAATGAAACTATGAAAAAAAGGAAAAAAAACAAATGGAGACCTCATTCATTCCTGGCGAAGGCGCGCAATTTGAGAAAATTCACAATGAACCTGTCTATGTTCTTGAGCTTCAGCAGGGTCAGGTGTTTTAGCGCAAATTGTAGACCCTCAAAACGGACAAGGCTATGAATATAGGAAGACCTGAACTGCTCGTATAGTGGACAGATAAAAAAAATATGTTCAACGGTCTCAGGCAACTTTAGATTGCAGACCGTGCAAAGCTCATCAGGGTTAATGAGGTAACAGCATCCGCTGTTTGTAAATTTGATGTGCCTTTTGGTGCTCAACATAAGTTGCGTGATTCTCTTCAAAGCCTGGAAGCTAGATCTGAAATGGAGATGGTGAGCAGGTGAGCCATCAAACACAAGGCTTTCATGGAAAGTAAGATAGCGCGAGCCCGAGAATAAAGTGATATCGTCTTGATGCAGCCGCTCCCTGTACCTCTGCAAAAGAGTAGTTCTATTTGCTTCCAGTGATGATAAGTTTAGAGATTCCCAAATGTCTGTCGCACCTATCGAGACAAAGCGTGATCTGACCTGAGCAACCCAATTATATTTCTCTACGGTGTAAGATTCTGGCAGTTCCTTTAATCTAGAGAAACAAATTTTTGGGAAACGAGTTGAATTCATTGCAAGAATCTTCTCTAAAAAAGACAGAATAGATTTGAATATTAAAAATTCAATCTTGACAACACCAAATTCCAGTCTTACCACGTGATCAGGGCAGTTCTTCGGCAGTGAAAAGAGCTTCTTGAAAAAAAGACCTGTACTCTCTCAGCCAGTTCCGAATAACGGTTGCCCCAAACTGATATATTGTAAGTGAGTACGTTCAGTACGACCGACTCAAACAACTTGATACGGGAGGTCCAAGAGTTGAGTCTAGATCTCGACATGGTAGCCAATACTGAAGCGAGCGAGCCTTTTGATTTTTTAACAAATGCCTTGGCTGCCTCCAAAAACAAGCCAGAGCTCGCAAATGGAACGCCCAGGTAGGTGTATGTCGAGACCACTTCCAAAGGTTGACCGTTGTATGTAAATGAGGATTTTTTCAGCTGAGCGTGACCGCCTCTCAAAAAACAAAGAATTTTTTACTTCGAGGAGTTGACCTCGAGCTTTAATGAACTACAGTATTCCTCGAGAACCCTGAGCTTTTTACTGAGATCACTCTGGGAATCTGCCAGGAGAATTAGGTCGTCCGCATACAGTAGAGAGAGAATGTCAGTTCGTCCGTCTACGTTGACTCCAGTAAGTCCTTTACCACGAAAAAAACAATCCAGGTCTGAGATGAATAATGCGAAAAGAATCGGACTGAGACATTCTCCCTGTAATACACCAGCAGAGACGGGGAACTTTTTGGAGTATTGGTTGTTGGACTTTATCTGCAGCGTGGCTTTATCGTATAACTTCATCAGAATGCGGATGATCTTTGCGCTTAATCCTAGATTGAATAGTTTTGACCACAAAAGTGAATGATTAACTGAGTCAAACGCGCGTTTAAAATCTATAAAAGCAGCGAATATTTTTCTTTTTTTGAGGCGTAAGTGTAGCTGAACGACAGCGTTAAGGGTAAAAACATTGTCTGCGCAGCTTCTTCCTTGTCTGAACCCCGCTTGTGCTTCAGGTAGAATCTCGTTTGCATCGACCCAACTCGTAATTCTTCGCAGAACAATCTGTGAAAATATTTTCTCCGCTGAATTGATAAGTGCTATACCTCTATAGTTTTCGGGGAAGTCAGGACCCTTCTTGTGCAGCATCCTCAAAGTGATCTCAGACCAGCTGTCTGGCAAGACTTCCGTGTTTAGAATGTTGTTGAACATGCTGCACAAATACAACCTCCAGTTTTCTAGGAATGACTTGAAAAATTCAAAGGAAACGCCATCATTGCCAGGGGCTTTACGATTTTTGCATCTGTCAAGGCTGCTATTCAGTTCTTCAATCGTTATGGGACATGTCAAGAACTGGCCAACACATTCAATTCACAATTTCTATTTCCTTGTTGTACTACATTAGTTTTATCGTACTATTTCCCATTTAACTAAATTTTACTTAGCCATTTCTACTCACCTGATTTGAGTAGTTTTCTCCAGGATAATCATTACTATACTTTCTTTTTTTTAAACTCTGTAAATGACCGAACTTTGGCCAAGATTCTGACATATCTAAACGTACAAAAGTCAAACTCATAGTCGATAATATTAGTTATTATATCTGTAACAGTCGAATTGCGCAATCATCGGTCATTGTCATAATAATACAAATAAAAATTTTAGCTTGACATTGTTTCTTTCCGTTCCTCTTTTTTTCAACTTCAATTTGCCAATTTGATATGGCTTTGCCGACTCACGCAGCCTAGTTATTTGTCTAGTGCTCCAAACAAATAATCACTTACTGAGTTAGTCCACCTCTTTATCTGATGCACTAACAACGGTATCACTGGCTTATTTCTTCGGGAGCTGTCATTCCTAGAATGACAGTATCAAAAAACAAACTTCATGAATAGCTTCGGAAAATACAAATTAGTGAATAATGATACAAAGCAGATCAATTAACATTTTCTTAGATGGAAAAATCATTAAAAACCGTGTTTTTTTTTGACATTCCGAAAAAAAAATTTAATCCGAAGAACAATGCGTACATGTCGACAACTGTTGTGTCTCTTGTCAAGATTTGGTGTAGAGTCAAATGATCACTTTTTAGTGCATTTTTTGAAATGTGTGACGATAATCCACCCTTAAACCAAAATATGGCGAGTCGTCTTGTTTACATTTGAAAAGAAGACCATGAAGACCACTCATACCAAATTTCATGCCTCTATCACAAATCAAACAGATTTTAATTAACTTGGTCATTAACCCTTGGATTATCTTTAATCAACACTGTTAATTAGGAATTAAAGCGACTTCCGTGTTTTTTCCTTCGGGAAATACAAGTTAGAAGTTCAAACGAAGGTCTGGTCATGCCCTGCAGTGTATACCAACAGCTCTGAGCCAACAATGTAACTCTAGTGTGACAAAAACGAGAACAAAATTTTCGGACTAGTTGCAGCGAACATGATATACTTTGACAGCGCCGCAAGAAGAATGCTCAACTGGGATTTTCGGGGATTTTGAGTATGTGATGGAGGATGAAATTCTGAATCGATATCTGCTATAAAATTTCATGAATTAATTTTTTCAATGTTTGGGGTCTTTTTTGACTATCTTTACTGCACTATTTATCATTATCAATGAAAGGAAATTTTTTCACCCATCATAAAACTCCCCGATTCTTGAGAAACAGACTTTCCCACCATTTTTCAACAAAGCCAAGTCGATTTTTATGTCAATGGGGTCATCTAAGACACGTATGGCCAAGTTTTCATCTTTAGGTGCGTTCAGTCAGCTTATTTAGCCGCAAGTTTTAATTTTAGTCGCAAGCGCAGCGGCTCTTATGAACCAGCCTCCTCGGAACAGCCAATAAGCGATGGAGCGCTTACGGCTAAAATTAAAATTGCGGCTAAATAAGCTGACTGAACGCACCTTTACAAAATCCTCTTTCCGTAAAAAAATTGTTTAAAATTTTCTAAACCACCCAACACTTTTCAAGGAGTCCGGGCTAAGAGGTTGAAGATAACAAGTAGCAAAGTCCTCACGGGGGTGAGTCTCATGAGCGCATTTTCGGAGTGCAGACACTGTTCACTGTAAACAGATTGTCTCAAAACTATACCACAAGAAATCATCAATCATTATGAAAACACGAGTAGCCAGTAATAAATTAATACAATAACAGAATGACATCAACCAAAACTAGAAAATGTACTTACTGAATGAGTGAGAATTAGGTGGTACCTTTTTTTGTACTTGTTGAAGGTACCTTTTTGGTACCTTTTTTTTTGAAAATCAAAAGTTTAAATTTGGTATGCAACTTCCTTGAGGGAAGATGCATTGTCGATGCTATCTGGTTTTTGAATTTTCAAAAATCGAAATGAAAAATTTTCAAAATTTTTGGAATTTTTAAAATTTGATAGCATTGCCCATACATTTTCTTTTTGAGAAAGTTTCTACTTGACGAAAAAAATAAAATAAAACCGATTCCCGTCAACAACTTTTTTAGTCGCATCAGAAGCCCCTTAATGCTTACGCAAAGGGCCTTAGGGCTAAATTTCAAGTCCGGCTTGCAACCCGCGAATCCCGCCATAAGTTTACTTTGTACCTTTGAAGGTTTGTACCTAACTCCCTGTTAGTATGGATTTTCTGTGGTTAGTCAACTGGCTTTGAGCTGGAATTCACCAGAGAAAATCCTCAATTAGCTGTTTCATGATAAAAAAAAATTGTGCTACTGGGGGTTGAGTTATTTTAGGAAAAAATGTTACTTCTAAAATATACTTTAGGTAAATACCTACGACTTTTTGAGAAGAATCACCTCCCGAAGTTTTATGCAAAATCATTGAAACACAACACCTGTAGGTAGGTATATATCCTCATGAATGGTGAGATACAAGGCGATATAAGTGGACCAAGGACGCGCATCCACCATTTATTTAGGCAGGCGCGGCGTCTAATTACATTAAAATCTCCACCCTACATTCCGGCTTTTCAATCATAATGTGCGAAGAAATTCTCCTGAACAACTTCGTAATTGAAACAAATTGAATTTCATAATAATAAAATATTTTATTATGAAAAATTCACAGCAATATCAGTGTATATCAATTATAATAATTATAAATAAATTACATTAAAATATGTATTTTCTCGTAGTACAGTATCAGCATAAAACGGACAATAATAAGGTCTCTAAGTAGGTGGGCAATTGGAATATGGCTTCTATATGGTGCATCATTTAATATCTGTAGCCTCCTGACCCGCCACCTCCGAAACCACCACCTCCTGATGAGCGGTACGAACCATCGTCTCCGCCGCCACCATATCCTCCATCTCCTCCACCCAACCTGTTTTGTTCTAAAGACCTGTAATTATTACAAAAGAATTTGTTTTCCGTTTATTGTTCTTGCATACTTATTTCATATTTTTACTGTTAGTATATAGCCGAACTAGAATGAAAATCAGCGTTTGAGGGAAATAGTTTTTAGACAGCGGATTTCCGTTGGGATATGTTCTATATGATGGTACTTCCTGAGTCGCCCGGCAAAAGTCTCCTGGAATGCCTCCTGGCGACGATCAGACCTAAATTTTGGAAAGTAGCCCCCCTGATGCCGGATTTGAAAAAAAGCGGATTTTTGTTAAAAAACTCTAGGGGAATTATAGCCCATATTATTATAAAACAAGTTCGCTGTCCAAAAATTAATTCCTTCTAAAAAACTGATTTTCCTGATCCACAAAATTTGGAATTGGGTTGGGTTGTGGAAACATTCATCGATTGGAGCGACTGGATTGACTGAATGGCCGAATTTTTCGACTTCAAAGGAATATAAATATTGTGGTTTCCATCTGCGATCTGTTTTTTATTTCCTTCATTTTTTACAAACTCACCTCAGAATTGCGTCTGGGATAGGTGGCGGCGTCGGCAAATGAGCCCCGACTGGCCGGAATCCATTTTCATCGGCTACGTAAGAAATTGAATATCTTTGGCCATCCGGTCCCGTGTAGGAAAAGGATCCTTCAGCTGATTCGGCTTCGTTGGCGGATCCGGCATTTTTCAGGTGTCCCCTTTCTTCAGCTTGGATGCCATTTCCTGTTTCGTAAGCGTAATGGTAGTTTCCGCTGCCGTCGTTGTCGTTGTCGTACCTCAAGATTGGGATCTGGGGTCCACTCCTGCCGCCTCCAAATCCACCGCCGCCGCCACCACCGCCTCCAAAAGGTCCACCGCTCCCGAAACCACCGCCGCTCCTTCCAAATGCACCACCTCCACCACCACCGCCCACTCGGGGAGGCAGGTAAGAAGTGTCTAGACGGCCTCCTAGGGCTATCCCCAATATACTAATTAAAATTACCTGGAAGAAACTTAAACGTGAGTGTGGATTTCAAAAAATTTCGATTTGTTCTAAAAATCGACAGTATATAGGTAAAAGAAAACCATATGATTTTTCTCCCTTTCCTGTAAATGGGTAAATCCGCCTATAACAACAAAACATAAGTATAAGACAAGGAAGTAAACGAAGAATATATTGTAAGTAAAATATGCTAGAAAGACGGCCATATAATAGGTATCTGTAGATACCATTTTTTTAAAACTTCCATCATCAAAGTTTTAAATTTCAAGGCAGGTAGGTATAGGTACAGACTGGCTCTAAAGTATATTGAATTCTGACCAGCACTATAGGAACTATGATTTATTTTCGAAATTATAAAGGGTCTAAGGCTGGTCCTTCGGCCCGGTATATGTTCAACCCCCTCTAATATTTTGAACTTTTGAAGTAAACCGGTTACGACAAAATTTTGAGTAAAAAACTACTGGGTGTGTACTAAATTTCCACTTCTATAAGTACTTACAGGGTGAGTCATGAACTCATAAACTTGAAAAAATCCGATTCTTCTAAAAAAAATCTCATGAAAAAAGTCTTTCAAACAAAACCATGTGATCTGCTCTACATCGGTAAGATTTCGTATTTTTGAAGGAACAAAATTTTTTAGGTTAAAGCCTCACCATGCACAGGGTGTTTTAGTGACGATGCGGGAAACCAGTATTACGGTAAGCAGAATCTTTCATGAAGTCCACAAATAATATTTGAAAAATTCTTCAATTCCACAGTTTTCGAAATCATAAAGGGCCAAAAGAAGTTTATCTCTTTCGACCCCTCGTTCGACCCCTTCTAGTTTCGTTATTTCAAAAGATTTTAGTGAAGTGTTAGTGACAAAATTAGGACTGAAACATACCAACTACTGGGTGTGTACTCGATTTCCATCTACTATACAGGGTGAATTATGAAGTTCACAGATAAACTTCGTCGTCGGCGAAAACTGTGTGATCTTCTGCTCCATATCGATTGAGGGACTAACCGAATGGTTCGAAGGCATTTTTGTGAAAAATAATTTTCGAGGTTTCTGACTCACTTTGTAGAAAACAGAGATTCGATACCTATCAAGTGGGTGATATTCTTCCTCATAATTCTGCCACAACCAGTTAGTAAAATCTTTTACTCTTTGTTCCTTCATTACTAAGAAAATGTAAGTTGAAGAATTTTTTACCACTTTTTGTGGCATTCACAGAAGATTCCATGTCTACCATAGTACCTTTGAGGCACTAAATTGAAAAAAGAAAACATAAAGTGCTTTGAAAGAAGTGAAAAACGTATGTGGATGATAATGTAAACTTTGGTATCCTTCGTGCCAACTTTTAGTAAAAAAACACGTCGAAAGGGGGCGGGTTTTTTTTGCGCACCACTTGAACTGAGCACTTTATACATTATAAAGAGACCATCACTGCCCTAAGCCTTAGATAATAGAACTTACTAATTTCATGTCGTGTTTGGTTCTAAACTGCAGATCGAATTGTGTTACAATTATTTATATAAGGCAATCGTCCATCCACCTGCTGCATCTTAGCCGAGACGCAACGCCCCTCCAGCCTCTAGGAAAAGATGGGCCTCGGCATTTCAAATGAAAGAATTTGCTTGTAATCCAGATCATCTGCCTCTAAGTTATTACAAGGCTGTTTGCATTGCATATTTTTGTTTCATTATTTTTCACACACCTTAAACGGCACAAACTTCTCCGTTTTGCTCAAGTCTCTCATATTTTCTTGGTATTTATTAATTTTGTTTCACTGTAACATTCCGATGCATATTATTAAATTAACTACCCAATAACTAACATTATATTCTGTGCCTGCATCATCTAAGTATAATTTCCTGAAGTAGGTAGTTATCTAGCTACCTAAGTGGGCAAGTGAGTAATCTCACTGAATATGAAATCAACATATAGGGTAATTTTTTGAAAAGGATCCACCTCTTATCTCTTGCTGCACAATTTTTTTCTGAAAAATTGCTGAGACAGGTCAATTTTCTTTTCGAGGGAGACATATAACTAGCGTATTTTCAATCTTTCCGTTCCACCCTTCTAGGCAGGGTAACTACCCTTACAAGAATTTCAAATGGGATTAGGGGTCGAGTTGCACATCATTTTGAAAGTCGTTTAATTCTCCTCACAGCAGCTGAAAAAAATTTAAATCCTCTTGTTGTCAACATTGTGTCTGAAAAATCAGTTGATCCCTTCAGTAAACGTCTTAGATTGGAAGAAAACACGGACACCAGATTTAAGCAATCATTTTTCACCCCATGGTTGCAACTAAGGGCGAGTTTAGTCAGCTTATTTGACCGCAAGTTCTAATTTTATTCGCAAGCGCAGCGATGCCTTTTTGGCTTATGGCGCAATGTGACGGAGAAAAAGTGTCTGCCCTGACCGGGACTCGAACCCGGGTCTTCCATTTGCCGGATGGATACTCTGACCACTAAGCTATCGGGGGAGACAACAGTTCCTCCGCCAATGCCCATATGAGAGCCTTATGGCGCGATGTGACGGAGAAAAAGTGTCTGCCCTGACCGAGACTCGGACCCGGGTCTTCCATTTGCCAGATGGATACTCTGACCACTAAGCTATCGGGGGAGACAACAGTTCCTCCGCCACATGCTCATATGAGAGCCACCACAGGCTCTTATGAACCAGCCTCCTCAGAACAGCCAATAAGCGATGCAGCGCTTACGGCTAAAGCTAAAACCGCGGCTAAATAAAATAAGCTGAATGAACCTACCCTAAGCTAGGGTAGGGGGTGAAAATACCCTTCCAGAATTTTCAATTACAACAGGAGCTGAAATAAGTAATACCCTTTTTTCAAAGACCTTGAATCTCCGGCCGAAATTTAGAATAAAGGGTTAAAAATTAGCTCCAGACCCCTTTTACCACCTACCCCAAGTAAGTTCCAATCATGTGGTGAAAAATGATAATTTAAATTTGGTGTTCGTCGTCGTGTTGGAAGAGCATATCCTCGAGATTCATATCTCCCCATTTAGGTCCACAAAAAGCTCATCATCACGTGGCGGTATAGCGTGACTTTTGAAAAGTTATAATTCCATCAGATTTTCATGTTTGAAACGAGTTTTCTTCATAATTTTGACCTCCCGAGTTTGAATTTGCTGTCAAATTTGATTTTTGAATGAAAATCAAGTCCCAGAGAAGTAAACTTTATTAAATTCTACACTGATTGGAGTACAGCAGATACAATTGAAATGTAGACAGTACGCAGGTACAGCAAACACACTATCATCATCAGAATAATAATAAGCTCTTGCACAACTCAGGAAAGCGCCAGAAAATTTTATTAATAAATTGTAATATCTAGAACATCTCGAATTAAATACTACAAAAAAAAAAGAATTACTTATTGGTTTTGGTATACAACTACATATTATACACATTTCATGGTATGCGTCAAGGAACAAAGAGACATGGACGACTCGGGATGTGTAGTAATAATTTCACTGGCCATTTTCTTTCTTCTCGCTGCTCGCCGTCAGAACTCGGCAAACTCTCGTCTTTTTTTTTCCCACAGAAAAACATTGTTTTTTTGAATTATTACAAAATTATTAAGGCTCAGGGAGTTCCTATAATTGCTTTTACAGTCAATTTTTTCTAACACACGGTGTAATACGGTTTTTGCTATTATTTTGATTGGATCACAATTATTTTGACGTCGAAAGTAAAATGAAGGAACAAAAATGGCCCAAGCTACGGCTCATGGGGTCACGATAGTACAAGTAGGTATATACTTGCTTCCAAAATCGCACACTGGTGATGACTGGTCATAAATACAGGGTGATGATTCAGGGGTGTAATACTTACAAGTTATAGTATCGGCATTCTACGAAGGCGTAAAAGGGACACTACATACATTATTTTTTCTCATCTCAGAAGCTTCGACTTATAACACGAAATTTTGTCTTATAACACAAAATTTCGTCTTACAACACGAAATTTCTAGTTATAACACGAAATTTCTACTTATAATGCGAAATTTCGTCTTATAACATACAATTTCTACTTATAACGCGAAATTTCTAGTTATAACACGAAATTTCTACTTTTATGGGTAAATCCGAGGGTAAATCTAAAATGCGGAACAGGAATGTATGGCGCGATGTGATGGAGAAAAAGTGTCTGCCCTGACCGGGGCTCGAACCCGGGTCTTCCATTTGCCGGATGGATACTCTGACCACTAAGCTATCGAGGGAGACAACAGTTCCTCCGTCACATGCTCACATGAGAGCCGCCACAAATGGAACAGACTTTGCGTGATAAAAGGGAATAAGTCCGCAACGGGCAAACGTGCGATTTTTTCAACAGATGTATATATCACAGACCTTGTTTGTGATGCAGAGAGCTTGCTTGTGATGAAAAAATTCAGATACTTAGCTCATACTTATACTCAGAACTTAACCCCGTTCAAACCCAAGAGGGGTTGAACATTACGTTAGAAGTCTGTTCCGCAAAGTGCGGAACGGGCAAACCGTGCGCTTTTTTTGAACAGAAACTCATCAGAGGCCTTGCTACTTGCTAATGATGAGATAAGATTTTTCAAATAGTCAGAACCCCGTTCATCTCCCAACGGGGGTTGAAAATTATGTCAGGAGTCTGTTCCGCAAAGTGCGTTTTCAGAGGCCTATCCTTCCTTGTGCCTAGTTAGTTCCTGTGAGTTGTTATGTGTTGGTGGAAGTCCTACAAGCCTTCTTATGTCTCTAAATAGTATTTGGAGCCCTAGTGAGCCCCGTCAGGCCTCCTTGCGATTTTCAGAGCTCTCTCCTTCCTTATTGTGTCTACATTGAATCGTTTCAAGCCCTGCTGAGTCCCCTTGTATCTTCAAGTATCGTTTGGAGCCCTAATGGCCCCCTTGTGTCTATAATCATCGTTTGGAGCCCCGGTGACTCCCCTCTGACTTCTCGATATTTCTGGCATCTTAGAAAGATCCCTTGTGTCTGCTTAGGTTTCTCAGAGCCCTATTGGACCCTCTCTGTGTCTTCATGTGTCATTTTTTGTAGCCCTGTTGAGCACCTTTTCAACCCTCTAGTCAGCTCCTGTGCCTCTAAGAGTCATTTGGAGCCCTAGTGAGCCCCATCAGTCCTCCTTACTATATTTGCAGCCCTATCCTCTCTTGGTCTACATTGTAGTGGTTTAGGCCCTGCCGAGCACCCTTGCGTCTTCTAATGTCGTTTGGAGCCTCATTGAGCCTTCACGCCTTTTTGTATTATTCAAAGCCTTATCCAGCCTTGTGTCTACATAGTGGCGATTTAGGGCCCGCTAGACACCTTGTGTCTCAAAGTATCGTTGGGGACCCTAGTAAGCCCTAACAGGTCTTGTGATATTCAGAGCCTTATCCTCCCATGGCTCCTATACATTGTAGTATTTCAAGTCTTGCTGCGCCCCCTTGTGTCTTGAAGTGTTCTCTAGGACCTTAATAAGCCCGGTCATGCGCGGGCGCAATGCTTGCGAAGAATTGTCCGCGCAAAGAATTATCCTAGCACCAATGTTTAACCCCCGTTGGGGGATGAACGGGGCTCTGACTTTTTGAAAAATTCTTTCTCATTCGGTATTAGCAAGGCCTCTGATGAGTTTCTGTCGAGGTTTCTGTTTAAAAAAAGCGCATGCACGGTTTGTCCGTTCCGCACTTTGCGGAACAGACTTCTGACGTAATTTTCAACCCCCGTTGGGGAATGAACGGGGGTTCTGACCATTTGAAAAATTCTGACTCATCATTAGCAAGGCCTCTGATGAGTTTCTGTTGGAAAAAAGCGCACGGTTTGCCCGTTCCGCACTTTGCGGAACAGACTTCTGACGTAATTTTCAACCCCCCTTGAGTTTGAACAGGGTTTATACAAATAGCCCAGTCATTATACAGGGTGTCCCGTTTTTCAACGCTCACTATTGGTATTTCGGAAACGGTAAAAGATACAGAGTCTATTAAATTATAAAAAAGTTGCGCAATTTTATGGATATTTCAAAAATGTCAAAATATCAAAGATATCTTTGTTAATTTTTGAAATATTCCAAAAAAAACTGAAAAATGCCGAATTCCTAAAATTCAAATAACTTTTTTATTATGACAGCTATCAATTTGAAAATTGGTATCCTGATATTTTTGAAGGTCCTTGATCGACTGACGTCAATAATTTTTTTCTACACTTACTAGTTTTTGATATATGACAGTTAACTTATTTTTTTCTTATGGACACCATATCATTTATTCACCCCATAAAACTCATCTTTTCTTTCCCTTCACAAAGATATAAAACACTCGTAGAATTTTTGTCAAAATAACCTGTAAAAATTGAAAAAACCATTTCTGGGGCGAATAAATCCAGTTACCGGTTTGGTTGCCATGCTCTCGTGGCATAATAACAATGGCATTCGGTTGCCATGGTCTGTTGATTTTGGAAAAAGTTGAGTTACATTCCGTTTTCAGGTATTTGATAATGATAATAGATAATGATAAAACAAATACAAAACCAAGTATAACACAAAATAACATCGCAATAGCAATAAACATTTATAATTTACAATTACTCGAAATGGGGTCCATTTTGCGGGGAACGCTCAAAGATCGAATTTGTGGTTCATGACAGAACACCCCCCACAAAGCAACCAAGAGCTGGAAGCAAGGAGTTGATGATGCGTTTCAGTCAATTAACCCACACGATATCAGCGCAGCCGTTGAAAATATGGCTGAAAGGCACACAACTCTTCATAGAGCAAAATGGACTCCAATTCGGACAATTGTAAATTATGAATGTTTATTGCTATTGCTATGTCATTTTGTGTTATACTTAGTTCTGTATTTGTTTTATTGTTATTCATTATCATTATCAAATACACAAAAACGGAATGTGACTGAACTTTTTCCAAAATCAACAGATCATAGCAATCAAATGCCATTGTTTATATGCCACAAGAGCATGGCAACCGAAGCGGTAACTCGATTTTTTCGCCTCAGAAACAGTTTTTCCAATTTTCACAGGTTGTTTTGACAAAAATGCTACACGTGTTTTATATCTTTGTAAAGAGGAAGAAAAGATGAGTTTTATGGGGTGGATGAATGATATGGTGTCCATAAGAAAAAATGAAGTTGACTGTCATATCTCAAAAACTAGTAAGCGCAGGAAAAATTATTAACGTCAGTCGATCAAGGACCTTGAAAAATGTCAAGGTATCAATTTTCAAATTGATAGCTGTCATAATGAAGAAATGATTTGAAATTTTCGAATTCGGCATTTTTCAGTTCTTTTGGAATATTTCAGAAATGACAGAAGATATCTTGGATATCTTGAAATATTTGAGATAGTGATAAAATTGCGCAACTTTTTTGTAACTCAACCGACTCTGTATCTCTTACCGTTTCCGAGATACCAATAGTGAGCGTTGAAAAACGGGACACCTGTAGATCAAAAATCGCCTAAACCTTGCATAAAATAGTTACAGGCTGAATTTTTGGTTACGGGTCCTATGTATCAAGAAAAACAACATATCAAAATTCTCGGAAATTCTCGGTCAAGGAAATTTTTTTACGGGGGCCTAAGGGGCCCGATTCGTGTAAATCGACCGTTTTTCGGTGATTTTCAAACGGTGATTATCGACCAAAATGTCTTTTGGTCAAATTAAAGAGTATCACATTTTGAACAAAATGATGACACAGCCATTGCTGTGCAATGAACGGTTACCGAAGGACAGCCTTCGCAAGTCAACCCTGAAAATTGCTCGAAGTTGTCAGCTGAATTCTGGCCGTCAAACTGCAGGTTCTCATTCAAGAGGCTATACTGTCATTGTCCGTGGACTGATATGGTTGCCCCAAACCTTTCTTGAAAGACAATTCATCTTTCCCATGACAGAAATCACTTGCGCGCATTCCTGTGAGCGCATACTTCCACAAGTACAAACGGCTACAACAGACCGTTAGTTTTGGGTTCACAGGTATGCGTGAAACTCCTGTGGGAAAGATGGATTGAACCGGCTTCAATATGCCTTGACCGCAATGCCGTCGCAATCTGTATCTTGGATGTTATTAGCTGTCAAAATCGGTACTGGATCATGGATCAACCGCGGAAGCTTCAAAAAGCGCACTTTTTCAGTTCATGTCATTGAGTCTGCTTTTTCTGCAGGTAGATACTGTTGACCGAGGGGTAAACCACCTTGGAAATCTGGTGTACACTTCCATGGAAACCATTGGAAATCATTGGAAATCATTCAGGAAATCATTTGGAAATCATTTGGAAATCATTTGGAAATCATTGGAAATCATTGGAAATCTTTGGAAATCATTGGAAATCAATGGAATCACTTGAAAAATCTTTGGAAATCGGTGTACAAAAATTCCGTCAGTAGTTTACTCTTCGCTGTTAGCGAAATATGTAGAATAACTTGTGCCTGAAAGAACCCTGGTTAAAGAAAATGTCTCCTTTTTGTAGTTTTCGAAATATATGCGTCCAACGAAAAAAAAGTAAAAGCGATTAAAATGCAGCCCCTTCTGGTTTAGAAGGAATTTGAGCTTGAAATGAACCCCTTCCCCCTCGAATCATAAAATAATTCGCATTACAATCACTATATTGTCATATCTTGTGCAAAATATTCAATATTTTTTTTGCAAATGCAACTTTTGGATAAAAACCTAATATCGGACGAAATCTTGAGAATTTGTACTTTTTTTGTTTGACGCATATACAGGGTGTCCGTTTTTCGAGGCTAAGCATGGGTATCTCGCTTATCTTTAGAGATACAGAGTCGGTTAAATTAGAAAAAAGTTGCGAATTTTCATGACGATCAATGATCCAAAAAGATATTTGACTTGTCAGTTTTAGTTTTCGAGATATCGAGAAAAAACAGAAATTTGTAATTTTTGTTTTTATTTTTTAATTGAAAAACGGTTGAATGTAGCTTCTTCTAATTAAGACATTGTGCAGGCACTTTTTCAAGGGGAATTCATTGTTGCCAAAATCTTCATTCTAGCTTTCAAAACAACCGAGATATGACATTCAACTTTTTTTTCTCTTATGGGCGCCATATTGGACTTTGACATTTTTGAATACAATATTTTTTTCTGGTTACAACGATGTGTCACATGCCACTGTTGAATTTATGCTTTTGAGCAAAAAAACTATTTTTTTATTTTTCAAAGAGTGCTTTGGAAACAAAATCAGCACCGACAATAAAAAAAACGTTAATGTCCAACATTTATTCAACAGTGACATGTGGCACATCGTTGTTACCAGAAAAGAATACCGTATTCAAAAATATCAAAATCCAATATGGCGCCCATTAGAGCAAAAAGTTGAATGTCGTATCTCGGTTGTTTTGAAAGCTAGAATAAAGATTTTGGCAGCTTTGAATTCCCCTTCAAAAAGTGTCTCGACAATGTCTCGATCAGAAAAGGCCACCTTCAACCGTTTTTTGAATAAAAATTGAAACAAAAATTCAAATTCCAGTTTTTCCACGATATCCCAAAAACCAAAATCGATACGTCAAATTTCTTTTTGGATCATTGATCGTCATAAAAATGCGCAACTTTTTCCTAATTTAACCGACTTTGTATCTCTCAAGATAAGCGAGATACCCATGCTTAGCCTCGAAAAACGGACACCCTGTATCTTGTGAATTACAAGAGGCAGGAGTTTTCTGTAACCGGGTTTCTTTTAAGAATACTTCATTCTACATATTCCGTTAATAGCGTTCACCTGCAGGAAAATCAGACTTGATGATAGGAACGGAAAAAGTGCTCTTTTTGAAGGTCCCGCGGTTGATCTAGTACCAACTTTGACCGCTGATAACGTCCAAGATACAAATTGTGACGGCATTGCGGTCAAAGCATATTGAAGCCGGTTCAATTGTTTTTCAAGAAATGTCAAGAAGTTGTCAAAAGAAAAGAAATGACAACTTCAAGCGATTTCCAGGGTCGACTTCCGAAGGCTGTATTTCGGTAACTATTCATTGCACAGCAATGACTGTGGCATCATTTTGTCCAAAATGTGATGTTCTTCAATTTGGCCATGAGACATTTTGGTCGGTAATCACCGTTTACGAGTTATTCACGAAAAACGGTCGATTTTCACGAATCGGGCCCTTTAGGGCCCCATAAAAAAATTTCCTGGACCGAGAATTTCTGAGAATTTTGATATGTTGTTTCTCTTGATACATATAGGACCCGTAGCCAAAAATTCAGCCTGTAACTATTTTATTCAAGGTCTGGGACCATAATGACTGGGCTATAAGTATCTGAATTTTTTTTATCACAAGCACATTTAATAAATATTTATACAATATAAATAATAATAATATAATTTGCTAACATTCTTTATTTTTCATATATTTAAAACTATAAATCTTTTTTTTATATAAGTAGGTATATAAAATATGTTATAAAAGGTGAAAAATTTCATGTAAGGGTAGAGAAGGTGGAATGGTATCCATTATGCATGCTGCATTTCCCTTTTGGATAGCTAGGGTGATCCTTTGGGGAATGTTTTGATGTCCCGCTTTTTAATATGCGTACAATATTTGCCAAAAATATTTTGACAACATTTAGAACCAGGTATTTTTAGAAGTTTCAAAAAAAGTTTGTTTTTCTTCATATTGGTCTTTTTTTGGCCATAGGAGCTCGCCTTTATTTCATATACAATTGATTTAGCTGAAAAATTGCCTTTCAAAGACGACACAACGCTCAGACTACAACAGGAATCGAACCCGCAATCTCCGCACCACTGGCAGTTACTGAGCACCTGTGCTACGGGGCCGTTAGGAAGATTCAGTGGTTCTGGGTAAACTAGTATGTGACACGCAGATGGAACCAGATATTTCATAAACGTTCTCAAATTTACAGGAATTCTAAAGATGCAACAATTTGAAAAATTTCAATAAAAACTTATTTTCCATTATTAGAGACCGAGCTAAGGCCGTTAAAAAATGGAAATTAGGACACATGTTAAGGCTAATGAAAGCTCTAGTTTAGGACACTTTAGACCATAACGAGCCAAAATAGGCCAAAAACATTCTTTTGTGTAATGAGACAAACTAATCATTTTCAAAGTATTGTCTCCCTGGAATATAGTCATTTTGCCGACTGTTTTGAGTCCGCAAAATATGAATTTTGCTAACTATATATCGGAAAGATGCTGCAAGGTGTTGCATTGTTGATTTAGCAGTTTATTAGTTGTTGTAATTACATTTTTACAGAATAGACAATGTCACTATGGCCGATATAGAGAACACAATTGGAGAGCTTATGCTAAAAAATGTTGTATGCAACAAGTAGGTATGCAAAATGCTTCAGCGGCTCATCCACTTTTAGGGATGCTCGGCTACTGCCTCGTCCCTAAACACGCGGATTTATCCGCGTACTTGTTACATAAATTACCAATTGGTGTCGAAATAAATATAAGTGACATATTTGTACGAAACAAATGAAACAACGGATGTATTCCACGACATTGTGGATCATTTCAACCGTAACATTGAAAAAACCTATTGTAGGCCGTTAAAAAGGCACTTTCAGGACCGCAAACCGAGTTCTGCTAATTTAAGGCAAACTACACTTGAAGCCAAAGGGATGTGGAACGCTATCTCTTCAATACAACTATATATTTCAAAGTTGATCAAAACAATACGTGCAAATGACCAAAACAAAAAGTTCACTATATATTTTGATAATATTTTTTGCTCAATTATCAATAAATGTTCAAAATATTTGCTGAATGTTGGTACAATATTCCACCTTAATATTTCTCTGATATTTGTGACGAATATTTTGTAAACATTTATAGAATGTTGTAAAAATTCATCAACTACTACCAAATATTTTCAAAACATTTCGTGCTGTCTCGGCATATATTGTTTTGATCCGGCACTATTGAATCACCCTGTATAACAACCTAATTGTTTCAACTCCACTTTCCATTTTTCTTCAGTCCAACAAAATTCTTGCATGTCACAGATGTCGACGTTCCACAGCACAATTCCACAGTTCGCCGCAGAGAACAGGTGTTCGCCGTTTCTTTGGCACAACTGAGAGTAAGCTGCTCAGAGTAAAATGTCGGTTCCGTAACGTCATAAACGTCAAATCTACTCTACTCTAGAGTGCTCTAGAGCAGGACAAAGAAACAAAGCTCATGTGATATTGGTCGAGTTCATGCAACGTGAACAAAAAAGCGCCCACTGGAGCAACCAATAAAATTCGACAAATTTGAATTTTAAGCAATTCGATTGGTTTCTTCACCGGGAGCGCTTCAACTATCGAATTGTTGCATAACTCTACTAATGACGGGGCTAATGTCAATAACTGGACGACTAATATCTTAGTTATCTTACATTTTATATCATTTGATGTTGAAGTTTGAAGCGTTTTGAAGTTCAGTAAAGTAGGTACTAAAGTGTAAGATTAATTTGTTGTTTTTTTTTATAGCATATTATATATAGAAATTGACCTAATGTGTAGATATATCTCATACACTTTTTATTTTCAGTAGAATGACTTTTTGGAGCAAAAATAAAGTGACAAGCTGGGGGGGCTACCACTACGGCTGATGGCACCTGCAAAGTTTTGGAGCGAAACTATCAGCGGCCATCGGTCGTATTCTCCCAGCGCTCCAGCTTGTCACTTAATTTTTGCTCGGAAAAGTCATTCTACTGAAAATAGAAAGTGTATGGGATTACAGATCATTTAGGTATAACCTCGGGTATACGTATAAGCACAGCTTCTTGGGGGTTTAACAAGAGGAATTTCAATCTTAATTACCGACACGTACTGTAGAGCATCATATTACAAGAAAAAAACCACACTATCTAACATCTTTACAATTTCTGCTAAGCATACACAAAGTTTATGGCATCTTATGCAAAAATTTGTAGAAGATGGGTGTAAAAGTGATTGCTCAAGGGAAAAAAGCGATTCTTGAGACCCCACGTTCATTACCACGTGTGCCATATATTGTCGTGTGTGTGTGTGCTCAATGTCGTATTGCATAAACTGTAAGTTTTAGACCAGGTACTTACTCCAATCGATCGATAAAGTAAATTATACTAAATTTTAAGTAAAACCAAAAGACAAAGTCCTTCCAGTGGGCACACCTCATTGACATTTTCAGTTGTTTCTCTAATCATTCTCGTTATGTCTAATAAATACTGCGGACTTACTTCATGACAGGGATGGGTCACCCAGCTCGGTCATTTACTGGGGAATTTATTCAGCCCACCACTTTCTATCTGCAGTATAAGTGAAATAGATTAACTTGCATCAAATATTTGCTATGAGATGATCGCACGGAATTGTTGCAGCAATGCATGCGCGACTTCGACTTCTTTCAATATTGAAAGCTACACCCACCTATCGGTGCACCATTTCCTCTAAGATAAGACCTATAGACACGGTATTGTCCAGAGCGAAAGGCATTTTTTCGGAATCAAGAGCGGATTTTAAGAAGGCATCAAATCAGGGGTGCAGTGTATGTATAGTCAATGCGCATGGCGCAGTGATAGCGCATGTATATAAGCGAGCGTCGGGAGACGCGCGGCCTCTTCTGTCCCAGCCACATGTATTGAGCAGTAATCAGCAATAAAGATGTACACCTGAATCTACGTGTATAAAGTACCTAGATCCCGTTACATAGTATATTTCACATGGCAGAAGCAGCAGCTGAAAATCATCGCAACAAAGCAACAGCCGGCGACGGACGGTATGGTGGAAGAAAGCCAGAAAGTACGAAGAATTGGATGCGAAGTGCGAACGGCGCTCTCGTTCATTCCAAAAGATACGGTGGCAATGAAAAGTGTAAATGTTGCGGCAAAAATCATAGTGGAACCTGTAAGTTTGAAAACTACGTATGTAACTCATGTAATATAAAAGGTCATTTGAAAAATGTATGTAGAAAAAACAGAAATAATGGTAGAGTGAACAATGTACAGAGTTATGAATGCATGAGTGACAGAGAAGATGATATGAGTGATGCGAATGTAATTGGAACGGTTTTTAATTTGAATGGTGGTACAGCGCCATTTTTTGCAGACATCCTTATCAGCGGTAGTAAAGAAAAGCATAAAATGTTAATAGATTCAGGTTCAAGTATATCCGCTTTAACAAAAAAATTCTATGATAAGTATTTATTGGACTATGTTTTATATCCCACAGATTTGAAATTAAAAGGTTATACAGGGGAACCAATAATTCCCGAAGGATACGTTGAGGTAAGAGTGTTGTACGAGGGAAGTGCAGTAATTTTGAAATTTTATGTCATCTTAAATGCAACTGTGTGTTTGTTGGGCCGAGACTTTATCGCTAAATTTGATGTTTTCCGTATAGATTCGCAAGTTTGTCATCTCGATGGACAGGAGATGAAGGCACGGCTTCGCTCTGAGTTCCCTGGAGTATGTGACGCGGAGTTGGGAACATTCAGGGGAGTGAAAATTGCGCTCCAGCTGAGGTCGGACGCTGTTCCGGTACATAGTCGCCCGCACTCGCTTCCACTCGCTCTAAAGGACAAGGTTGAAGATGAATTGAACAGAATGGAACGCAAGGGTTTCATAACACCAACATTAACAGCTCAGTGGTCCTCACCCATAGTACCTGTGGTAAAGGCAAATGGTAGCATTAGAATTTGTGGAAATTATAAGAACCTCAATAAGAATTTAAGCGATATATACAATCCGTTACCAAAAATTGAAATAATTTTAGCAAAGCTTAGCGGCAATTGTAAATTTTCAAAAATAGATCTGTCCGATGCATATATGCAGTTTGAACTAGATGAAGAGTCGCGAAAATTAGTAACAATTTCAACACATAAAGGGTTATACAATGTGAACCGAATGCCATTTGGTATTAAAAGCGCGAGTTTCTATTTTCAAAAGTTCATAGAGCAGATATTTCAAGACGTGGAAAATGTGTATATATTTCAAGATGATATACTAATAGGGCATAAAAAAGATGGTGATCATATTGAGGATCTGAAAAAGGTATTGAAAGTTTTGGAGACATCCGGTTTGGTTGTAAATTTGGACAAATGTAAATTCGTGCAGGACAGCGTGTCATATCTCGGTTTTCAATTGACAGAAAAAGGTATATCAAAGAATAGAGATAAAGTAGAAGCTATAGCACGTGCACCGGCACCAACAAAGGAAATTCAATCTGAACAGCAAGAACTTGACATTTTCTTTTCGCAAGTAGAGTTTCCGCTAGAAAAGCGTACATTGGCTTTGCAGACTGAAAAAGATCCACAATTGTCAGCAGTAAAACGTTATTTGAAAACTTCATGGCCACATAAAATTCCACCAGAATTGAAACCATTTCATGTTAGACAATACGAGCTAGAAATCGTAAATGACTGTCTTTATTACGGATACAGATTAATCATACCAAAATCTTTACAGGAAGTAGTTTTAAAAGAGCTTCACTCAACACACGAGGGTATAGTCCGCACCAAAAACTTTGCTAGATCTCATATATGGTTTCCAAAAATGGATAACGAAATTGAAAGAATTTGTAAGTCTTGTCCACAGTGTCTAACTTTTCAAAGCAATCCACCAAAGGTAATTCAATCATGGCCGAAGGCAGAACAACCCTTCCATACAGTTCACATAGATTTTTTCTCACTTTCAGAAAATCAATTTTTGATTATAATCGACAGCTACACTAAATGGTTAGAAGTATATCCCATGAAAAGAATAACAAGCAAGGAAACAATAGATAAGCTTAGAGATTGTTTCAGTAGATTTGGTTTGGCTAAAACAGTCATAAGCGATAATGGACCATCTCTAGTTTCAGAGGAAATGCAGTTTTTTTTCAAGAAAAATGGCATTAAGCATTTAACCATAGCTCCTTACAATGCGCAATCAAATGGTTTAGCTGAAAATTCTGTAAAACTCGTTAAGAATAGATTGAAGAAAGCAATTATAGATCCGGTGAATAAAGGTATAAATCTGAATACTCTGTTATGTAGATTTCTATTTCTTTACCGAATTACACCACACTCAACCACGAGAAAATCACCTTCAGAATTAATGTTTCAGCGTAGAATGACAACTAGATTTGATTTGTTGCCGAAAAAATCTCAACAATTTTTCGAAACGGAAAGTTTTCCGAAAAATCACAAGAGATTAGAAATAAACGATTTGGTAATGGTAAAGCAGTATAGGGGAAACACATATAAATGGGTTCCAGCTGTTATAACTGGAAAAGTAGGGAAAGTCATGTACCTTTGCAAGTTGGATCAGGGCCAAGTTTGTAGACGACATGAAAATCAGATAAGAAGAAGGACAAAACAGAAAAATCAAGAATCATCCGAAGAGCCCAGTGGGGGAGAGAGCGGTGCGCGGCGACGGATTGGCATTCCGATTTCAAGCTTTGAAGTAAACACGGAGAGCGAAAAACCGATCGGGGTGGAAAACGACACCACACCAGTCGAAGACGCGGTTCAAACCGAAAGTCCCAGTCAACAGGACAATAATGGTGCTCCCGAGAACTCAGAGCGGGGCCAGCCAACGCGTGAGAGTGTTGAGTCTCGACCGACAACTACTAGTGAAGCAGTTGTAGTACCTCGCATGGCGCATCTGCCGAAAACCTCAAAACGAGTCATTCAACCGCCAAAGTGGATGAAAGATTATAAATGTGATTGAATGAATGGGACGAGCATCATGATATTATGCTAGTAATTTTAAATTGTACATATTGCATATTTTATTTATACAGCAAATTTTCTGTGTGTGATAGTCATGTATAAATTCAAACCTTTTACTGTGATATTGTAATTGTCTGAAAATTGTAACATGTCTAAAGGAAACGAAATCGTCTATGTAACGCCTCTGTAATGATATATTGTGAAACAATGCAATATTACATGATGTATTATATTCTGTACGATGATATTTTTAATGTGTAATATTAAGTATATGACTATCCTGCGAAAGTAGATTTAATGAATATTGTTTATTCAGGACTAAGAGATTGTAAGAAATTAAGGGGGGAAATATGCAGTGTATGTATAGTCAATGCGCATGGCGCAGTGATAGCGCATGTATATAAGCGAGCGTCGGGAGACGCGCGGCCTCTTCTGTCCCAGCCACATGTATTGAGCAGTAATCAGCAATAAAGATGTACACCTGAATCTACGTGTATAAAGTACCTAGATCCCGTTACATAGTATATTTCAAGGGGGAAGCGTGGAGCTGAAACAGACCAGTAATTGAGAGAAAGGAATATAGGTGTTCAAGTAACCCAGTTTTCAAGCGTCAAGGTTTGCCCTATGATGAGACTAGATTTTAGCCATTAAACATGCCATTGTTGCCAATTTTTTTAATGTTCCTACAAGTAGGTAGTATGTAACACCTTTGAATTCACCTTTAGCTGTAGGCACAAACGTCAAATAAATAATTTGATATTGCGGTACGTTGTCTTGTCAGTAAAGAATTTACGTTCCTTCCGGATGCGCTATAATCATAGACGAGGCACGAGGCCATAAACACTCCTGCAGTTTATGACTCCTCTCTTTTCCCAATTTGCATTCCATGCAGGGTGCTTTCGAATGTGAGTATTTTTCTATGATGGGGCGATGGGGTGTACTCATGGCCAGTGTACCTACCTACTCCGTAGGTCCTGCCTTGCAAAATATCGCGGAGAGTCGAAAATTTGCAGTCTACCGCAGTAGAATATAGGACGCTAGAAAATCCTTTATTGCCGAACCATCAACTTTGTCGGAGAATTTAAAGATATTGGGCCGTATTCATACCTCGCTTTTAAGCTAAAAGCGCTATCAGAGCGATGCGCATTTAGGGGCATTTCTCATATTTCGGTGTTCAAAAATACATTATTGTGATTGGGAGCGATTGTATGTACTTAATTGCAAATTATTTGCGAGTTAATTTGTATTTTTGAACACTGAGATATGAGAAATTACCCTAAATGCGCATCGCTCCGATAGCGCTTTTAGCTTAAAAGCGAGGTATGAATACGGCCCATTGTCGCGAGTTAAGGGCTGGACCCCTTCCCTAAACTTGGGGTTTGTAAGTCAGATGGAAACTAAATAGCATGGGTTTAGTTATCTATACTTTATTTCCTATAACCTATATGTATGTAAATACACTGAATAATTCGAAAACGGCTCAGGATATTGTTATAGCTGTTCATTGCACTTGTTTGAGGATAAAATTAGGAATATATCAAGCTGATTCACATGATTCCACTCGTTTTAGTTCTTGAAATAGGAATTTTTAATTTTTGAAGTTGATGTTTCACCCTATATGCATCACGGGACCTACGGGAAAAGCTGTTTTTGCGGTAACTTCGTTGCTATTGTTTCGACCAAATTGAAACAAAAGTCAACTTGAAGACAACAATTTTCAAAATCCGTAACTTATCATTGTATTCACATTGCGCCTATGGTTGCCGAGATATAGCTACTTTAAGGTAACTCCGTTGCTATTGGTCCGATCGAATTGAAATAAAAGACACCTTGAAACTACGTCGAAACGAACTTAACACCGTTGGTTCCATTCCCACTTAACACAACTTCATGTGCCAATTGGGAGTAAGAAAGTTCTAATGAGCGGGAAGCAAGTATTTGAATTCAAATTGAATTAGCGGGAAAGGGTCTGATCGGTTACATTAGGTATACCTACGAGTACATACCTTTTTTCAACAATAAATGAAATAAAAGTAAATTTTGTGTGAATTCAGAAAATAATAATCTTGACATACATAGGTACTTGTACAGCGTGTTCATTTGAAAAGTTGTCACCCCTGATTTCTCGCCACCAGAATTCTTTACAGAAAAACGCCGAAACAGGTCGATTTTTGTTTCGAAAGGGACATCTAGAACACATATTGTCAAATTTTTATCTTCAACCCCTTTCCCCCACCCTACCCTACTTTCAAATTTCAAATAACATCAGCTATCCTGTGATACACCAAATTGAAGGCCATGAAACTATCCACCTTCTCACAGAACCTTGTGAAAATCCTCTCTTTGTTGATGAAAGAAAAATGTTTCCCCTATAAGCTCCCGATTCTTGAGAAATAGACTTTCCAGAAAAAACAGGTCGATTTTTATTTCAATGAGATCATCTAAGACACATATGGCAACATTTTCATCTTCAACCTTTTTGCCCCCACCTCACCCTACTTCAGAGGGGTCGGGTGGTTTAAAAAAATTAGAAATATGTTTGACGGGAAAATAATTTCATTGCCTTTAATTTGATCATGAATTTGATGAACCACAAAATAGGCAATGGTATTTGAAATTTAAAAGTAGGGTAGGGTGGGGGCGAAGAGGTTCAAGATGAAAATTTGGCGGCCATACGTGGTTTAGATGACCCGCTTTGGAATTAAAATCGAACTGTTTTTGCTGGAAAGTCTATTTTTCAAGAATGATGATTCCAAATGGGGAAAATTTTCTTTTCATCAAGAAAAAAAGGATTTTTAAAAGGGTTGGGTTGGGAGGTGATTTGGAAAAAAATAGGAAATTCCTTTCCTTTTTTTTATGTGATCTTTAGCTCTCTGGGGAGGTTCCGCTGGGCGCCTGAATCGCTAAAAATGAATAGTACAAACTGCTTCGTTTCTTGCAGATTACAAACGCGATATTGAATAAAATTTAACATGAACCTCGTGACTAAGGTTATTGTTTCTTATTGCTATTCGGCTGCGCCTCAACAAATAAACCGATGATTCGTCCCAAAAACGTCAATTGCAACTGCAGTGTCTAGGTAGGTATATAATCAATTCATGAAAATAAAATATAAAAATATATAAATTTATGGTTAATTTGCAAATAAACAATCCTAAGAAAATTATATTGAATTTATTCAAACTTGAAATAGAGTAAAACTATTTTGGATTATTCACTTTTTCAAGAATTTCTTCTAAAAGTATTAGATTCCTCACTGATGACCTTCTAATGAGAACAGTATTATCCACACCCTGCATGATGCACGAAGTAATATTCCAATTTGTTTCCTACTGATGTTATTATACTACTACTATTGTTAAGCATTATTAAATTGTGGTTTTGAAAGTTCCGAACCCTGCGATCAAGTGATTCATTTCCCAAATATACTTACTCACATTGCAGTTTATTGCACATTTTTCAACCTTGATATTTGAAGAATTCTGTCCCTCACAACGTGTTATCTCAGGAGCGTATCATTTTGGATCAAATATCAATCGTGTAAGTGAAAAATTCACGCAGTGAGGTACAATAGCGGCATCGTTTAAAACGCGTGCATGCAGTTTTGCAACTATTATGATTGTGTGGTGGTAGGGAGATTAGACCTACGTCTACGTGGGGCCGTGGACCATAAAATAGGCTCTCAATACTAACTTTGTCTTCATTTGCACCTCGGTTTGCATAGACAGGTGCTTTTTTCTTTTTCCAAAGCTTACGAGTCGTCGAGTCCGTTACAAGCTATTACATGGAATTAGTTTGAAATTTAAGATTCACTTGATTCAAATTTTAAAGTAAGTGAGGATTTTCCTAGTAAAAGCATAAGTAGTACCACTACAATAGAATATACATATAAAAATCGTTAATTCAGGCTTCATTTTATATGCTCCATTATTAATTTGGGTCCGGCCTCGATAAGCTGGTTTTGCATTTCTAACTACCGAGAGTTCATTAATTAAATGGGTCAAGGGTGCCTGTGAATTCAAAAACGTCTGTCGTAACTAGCGTAATCTTTTTGTATTAAATTTGTCAAACTTTGACAAGCTACGTCCCATATTATTGATCTCTGATCTGCCGTAAGTTAACGAGAATACTTCAAGTTCGAAAATACTCCTCGATCATGTAGGTTTTGTGCCCTGCCGTAAAATCACATTTAAAATGTCCCGAAAACGAAAACTGCGACTGGTTTGACAAATTACGATAACCAAAAAATTACAGACATCAAATGAACGATGCTAGTTCCGACAGATGTTTTCAAAGTCACAGGCACCCTTGACCCATTTAATTTATGAACGCTCGGTAGAAAACTCTAGGCAATTGGGGAAAAAAGAATCAAAACCTCAAGTTGCAGTTGCTCAAGAACCTCTTCTCTTGTTTAAAAGAAATCGGTGAAAACCGGTTCATGGGATAAAAAGTTAGGAACTTGCGGTTTTTCACAAGTTTTTTGAGAGTGACTCAAGAACCGTTGATCCGATTTCAAAAATGTTTCCACCAAAAATTAATTCAATCTTTCCTCCAACTACTTTTGATAGGTAGGTATCAGTGGAAATTTTTCGAAAAAAGTCGATCGCCAAGCAGTAAAGGGCGTCTGCGCCAACCTGGGGTCGTCCCGGTCAAAACCCGGGTGAGCCCAGGTTTGTTACCCCAATTAATTTTTTTTCCAATCCATCCAATTAAATGGGAAAGTTTTAAAATTTGACAATTTTTTAAACATTCAACAGATGACAGAAATACTTTCAACTGTTCTAAATGCAGTTTTTTCAATGGCTTTCAAACGACATATCGCTTGTCGGTGAGAGTAGTATACGTAATCTGTATCAGAGAGGGTAAACAAGAGATAATCGGTCTCTGGATGCTTCATAGCCACGCCATGCTAAAGTTGTTCAACGTTAAAAATTGGATTTGGAAGAAAATTAACATGCCTGCTAATAACCAAAATAATACTGATGCGATGCTGTAAAAAATACATTTCCATAAATGCCCTGTTATGTAAAAAATCCTGTCGGCCTTTGGCTGTTGCCTAGGTAACAACAGCGTAACAGAGCCTCTATGGAATGTTATTTTTCAGAGAATCGCACCATAACTATATGCCGTTCACGTTTTAAATATGACTTTTTGAAGCAAAAATGAAGTGACAAGCTGGGGGGCTACGACTACGGCTGATGGCACCTGCAAAGTTTTGGGGCGAAACTATCAGCGGCCATCAGCCGTATCCTCCCAGCGCTCCAGCTTGTCACTTTATTTTGGCTCCAAAAAGTTATTCTACTGAAAATAAAAAGTGAACGGGATATACGGTGAAGAACGCTCATTCCGATTAATTTTAAATTTAAGCAAGAAGACCTCTAAGAAGACTAATAAAAGATTAATTTTATGTACCTAAGAGTTACATGCGATGTATATTTGGTTGCCTCTATATCAAGGCCCGCATTTTTGAAAAGTGTGAATTCATTTCCCATGTGAAAATGGCGCTGTTAATTGTGAATTCATCTCATCGGTTTCAAACATACGAGCCATGATGATTCGACCATAACTAGTCGATAATAATTTGAAAAGCTTTCACCGTTGAATATTGAATGGGCCAGTTCCCAGTTAAAATACTCAATTCAGGTAATATGCCCTCAAAAATGCTCAGTACTAGCACCATACAACGCACCGCATGTCCTCATGTAATCAAAGGATGAATCAAACCCATGAATCAAACGAATTCCTAATTTGGGTAGGCTGTGGCCTGATCGAATTCAGGGGTGCAAAGCTGCGTTTGGTTAGGGCACAACCTGCTTAAATTGTGAATTTATTTGTTCACACGATCACACGATACCTATATAAATTAATATTTCCAGTCACAAGATGGCTGCCAAATGCGGAATGAAATAGAGGTAATGCGACAACGACAACCGAACTGACCGAACATCAAAATGACGTAACAATGACTATAGGTGCGTTCAGCCAGCTTATTCAGCCGCAAGTTTTAATTTTAGCCGCAGCCTCCTCAGAACAGCCAATAACCGATGCAGCGCTTACGGCTAAAATTAAAACTTGCGACTAAATAAGCTGACTGAACCATCACATATCAACCACATGCCGCTTGCGTTGATTAGCCATCTTATTGTGACGGAAAAAAATAATTTGCGATAAAGAGGTAGAAATCCACGGAAGATAAATTTTTTAGGAGGGCCAGTTTAAATTGAAGGCATTTTTCGGCAGGTCACATTCACAAAACGATAGGAAAACAAGTAATATTACTGGTAGTACTACTTAATTGGGAGAGCGATGCTTCATCTTAAAATGTTCGTGAAGATATTCAGAATTTTTCAGTTCACTGCTTAAAGACGTATCCTCGGACGTATCAAATAAGCATAAAACCGCAAAAAAGTTTGAAAATTCAAAAAACAGTTTTTTTTATTCTTTAAAACTACCAACTCAAATAAAAACTTCACAAATTGAGAATAATGTCCGGAAGAACAAAAAAAAACTGTTCAAAACAGCAGTATACTTTTTTCCAGTGATTCGCTTTTGCAGCAAAAGATAACTAAAAATCGATTTTCCACTACGATTTTCAGTAGTTTTTCTTCTTCCATAACCATACCAAATTCAATTATCTCGAAAGGAAATTGCCGATTTCGAACCGGTCACTGTCGTCTGATAAGACACACCCTTTGGCCACAAAGTGTCATATAGGGTGAGGCTATCGTTCACATCAGGCACCGTATATTGTTAGGAGTTGCTAGGTTCTCGTGTGATTCTGATTCTCCTACATTCGAGTCGAGAGTAAGCGCGATGTTTCTAGACCTTCGGCATTCGCACAAGCTGGAGACCCCAATAAGCGAGTAGAAAGAACAGATCTGCACAATTGGCGGAGGTGCCAGGGTTCACAGCATGCCGGTACCTATAGAATTTGATGGATGTTGCGAGAGCCTAACGCTCAATTTTTGAGTACTATATATTGTTTTTGACTGAATTTAGTATTCACTCACATTTTTTGAAATACTATAAAACCAAATGCTAGTGAAATATAAGAAATATAATTTTTTCAAGTTAAGTGTAGCACCTGTACCGGAATTACCTTATCTCAATTATTGTTTGGCTTAAAAATCAAAATGATCGTACCTACTATAGACAAGGGTAAGTTCCAAGTTCTATAAAAATCGTTCCACTAAAGAGATTTCAATATGGCGGCCAAGATGGCGGCAGAATGTTGGAATTTGGCTGGAGAATAAGACTGATCATACGAAACAAAGGTAAGTCCCAAGCTCCATGAAAATCGTCAAGTAATGAGAAATTTCAGTATGGCGGCCAAGATGGCGGCAGAGCATCATTTGTCCAAAATCGAATGTATTTTGATGAAGTTCACATCGCCTGTGAATTTCACTCAAATCGGACCACTTTCAGAGAAATTCAAACTGGCGGACCAATGATGGCGGCCAAGTGACAAAAATCATTGGTTAAATATACCGGGTGATCATTTGAAAACTATCCACCTGCAATATCTCCCGATTCCTAGTGCAAATGTCTTTGAGCAAAAACAGGTCGATTTTTATATCGAGGGGGACATCTAAAACATACATTGGAGAATTTATATCTTAAGCCCCCTCGCCCCCACTCACCCCAACTTTGAAATTTCAAATGACACCACCTACCTTGCGATACATCAAATTAAAGAGAATTAAATTCTCTTTCTAAAAAAAATATTTTGAAATTTTTCAATCCCACCCCTTGTTCTTCCTAAAATTCTCTGAGTGTCCAAGTTAATATTCTTGACCTCCATTTCCCTTCAATGCAGTAAACGTCATTCTGCACAGCATCGAAAGAGAAAATTTTCTATAAAAAAAAACCACCCAAATTCACCCCTTCGCTCCCCCCACCTGACCTCAAAAATTCAAAATGTCAATACCCACTTTGTAATACACCAAATTGAAGGAAATTGAATTCTCTCTCTGAAAAAGATTTTTTCACAGTTTTTAAATCCCTCCATTGCCCCCCTAGAATACTCCAAATGGCCAATTTATTGGGGGAGGGGTGGAAAATTTCAAAAAAATTCTTTCCGGAAAGAGAATTTAATTCCCTTCAATTTGATGTATCACAAAGTAGGTGGTGTTTTGTTAAATTTGGGAGTTGAGGTGGGGGAGAGCGAAGGGGTGAATTTAGGTAACTTTTTTCCACCGAAAATTTTTTGCTTTGATGCTATCTAGGATGACGCCAACTAAATTGAGAAAAAATGAGGGGTCCAGAATATAAAATGGGACAGTCAGAGAATTTTTAGAGAAAAGGGGGTGGGGTTGAAAATTTTGAAAATATTTTTTTCAGAAAGAAAATTCAATTTCCTTCAATTTGATGTATCGCAAGGTAGGTAGTGTCATTTGAAATTTCAAAGTTGGGGTGAGTGGGGGCGAGGGGGGTGAATATAGAAATTTGCCAATGTATGTTTTGGATGTCCCCCTCGATATAAAAATCGACCTGTTTTTGCTCGAAAAAATATTCACTAGGAATCGGGAGTTATTGCAGGTGGATAGTTTTCAAATGATCACCCGGTATATATGGTGAACACATAGGCATTTGATTGGCATTTGCACCACATCGATATCTCTTTTCGTTGAAGCATAAAGCGGTTTCCACCACACAGCGGCAAAATGTAGTAAATCCGACATATGCCCAAAATGCTCCGGTAATCATAAGATCAGCGATTGTTCATCGGACACACTGAAGTGTGCAAATTGTGCTTTGTCGAACGCCAGGCACAACACAGGTTTTTCCCTTGATCATGCTGCTTGGAATGGTCAGGAGTGTCACATCTACAGGGAGGCCTTGAATAGGCTTAGAGTGAGCATAGTAGGTGAAAATAAATAGCAATTAATTGACCACAACCCCTCGAATATTGCCGGTCCCGTCACCGTCGATTCCTTTTCTCGTTCTGACTGGCCTGAAGGCGTTTCGCGGGACACAAGCTTTGCTGTGTACTATCAGAATGTGC
The DNA here is from genome assembly GCA_949128115.1 of Anaspis maculata. Classification (NCBI taxonomy): domain Eukaryota; kingdom Metazoa; phylum Arthropoda; class Insecta; order Coleoptera; family Scraptiidae; genus Anaspis; species Anaspis maculata. The sequence goes on from OX421963.1 coordinate 43,078,560, forward strand.
GGGGACTGCGGGGGAAGACGACTGATCTGTTCAGTGCTTACGGTTGGGACTGAGTTGCATTATAGTCTGATAGCTCTGACCGAAACTTGGCTGCTCCCTGGGATTGGCGATTCTGAGCTGTTCGATACCGAGCACTATACAGTCTATAGATCTGACAGAGATTATACAAAGATGAATGTTTCGAGAGGGGGTGGAGTGCTTCTGGCGGTGGAGGGTGATTTGATGTCCTCACTGATTACGTTGGGGCAAAAAGGTTGACAGACTGGAATCAGTGGATTTTTTGATAGTCAGGTGTTGCTTGCAGCGTGGAAGAACCGTGATTGTTGTGGTGCTGTATGTGCCGCCTCGTCTGTCTCTGGAGCTGTTCAGACTGCTGATGGAGTTCTTGGAATCTCTGGAGGCTCTCTTTTTGTCTGAGTTAGTGATAGTTGGCGACTTTAACATTCCGGAATACAAAGATTGCTCAGATTTGCGTGCATTAGACCTGTGCTCATTGAATAATACTAGATATCAGCTATGCTCGAGCCTGTGCACGTTTTTTGACATGAAGCAATATAATAACATCCCCAATTCAAACCAAAGACTGCTCGATCTTGTATTCTCGACGGTTTCCTGTACTGTGATCAGAAGTGACGCCCCCTTGCTGACCGAGGATAATCACCATCCTACCATCCAGCTCTTGAGATAAGACTCGCCCCCAGTATTCCGCGCGCCAGGAAGATTGCTAGAAGTGCCTGTGACTTCAACTACAACTTTCGTAAGGCTGACTTCTTGGGCTTGTATGAGGCTATCGCCGGGTGTGATTGGTCGGGGCTTGAGCGCTTGACTGATGTTGATGAGACGCTTGAGGCGTTCTACGATACTCTCTACTCCATATTTGACGTCTATGTACCAAAGTCAAAGCCAAGAAAAAGTAAGTATCCTCCATGGTTCGATGGTAGCATAAGAAAACGCGTAAGGTTGAAGGAGAGGTTGAGACGCGCCTCAGCGTCTGGGGACGTTTCTGCGCTTCCGAGACTAAGGGCTCTTCGGGCGGCTCTCAAGCGTGACATTAGAGTTGCTCACGCCAGATACTTGTCCCGGATCGAGGGTAATATTAGGGGTGACCCAAGGAAGTTCTGGCAACATATTGCGAGCAAGAAGGGTCGGTCGGGCATACCCAGTGAGGTTTTGCACCAAGGTGAATCTAACAGTAGTCCCCGTGATGTTGCCAACTGCTTCGCACGTTATTTCTCAGGTGTCTATGCGAGCAGTAACAATCCGGCTTACTCCTGTGGCGACCTGGGGTCGACTGACTACCTTTGCCTCACCACTTTCAGCGAGAGTGACGTCGTGGCAGCCTTGGTCAAGCTGAAGGTTGGTAATGCTGTCGGGCCGGACCTCGTTCCATCATATCTGTTGAGGGACTGTCGTTCTGCCCTTGCCCGCCCCCTGCAATTGATTTTCAACAGAGCTCTTGCTTCCTCCACCTTCCCCAAATCATGGAAAAGCTCTAGGTTGTGCCCTATTCACAAGAACGGCCCTAGGAACTGCGCTGAGAACTATAGACCGATCGCTATCTTGAGCAACGTCAGCAAGGTGTTCGAGATTTGCTTGCATAAGGTTATCTCGGGGTTTGTTGAACAGAAAATAGTTAGCGAGCAGCACGGTTTTATAAAGGGAAAGTCAACAGTCACGAACTTGATGGAGAAAACGCAATTTATATCTGATTGTATGAGCGAGCGTAAGCAGGCCGATGTCATCTACACCGATTTTTCAAAGGCTTTTGATCGTATGAGCCACGACATACTCTTAGGGAAGTTGGAAAATCTGGGGTTTTCCCCCGATCTGGTCAGACTGTTCAGGTCCTATCTGGTCGGTCGAAGGCAGTTTGTGAGGGTTTCGAGTCACAGTTCCGAGAGCTTCGAGGTTGTGTCGGGGGTCCCGCAGGGATCTGTGCTGGGTCCCCTACTTTTCATCATTTTCATAAATGACATTGGGCTGAGCCTCAGGAGCTCGTTCCTCCTCTATGCTGACGATCTGAAGATCTTTTCACCTGTGAATTCGTCTGGGGACTGCTCTCGCCTTCAGGAGGACATCGATGCATTGGTGGGATGGTGCGCTGCGAACGGTCTTGACTTGAACGTGACAAAGTGCATGGTCATGTCCTTTTTTGAGGTCCTCTGGACCCCTGGAGTTCCTATACAAGATTGGCGATCACATTCTGGCCAGACCCAGTGTCATCAAAGACCTTGGCGTGTACTTCGACCCAAAGCTTTCTTTCTCAGAGCACATTGGTTACGTGCACAGGGCAGCCTACACTACACTGGGTTTCGTGACACGGAACTCTGGGGACTTTTCCAACATCGAGACATTGCAGCGTCTCTTTTCGTCCTTGGTTTTGCCACGGCTGGAGTATGCATCCGTCATCTGGTGCCCCTACCACGAGAAATATGTGTCCTACAATAGGTTCCAGGAGAAGTTCGACATTTTCAACTGCAGTGCGGCGGATGTCAGGCGAGTTTTTGATTGAGATGCAATCGACGCATTGCTCTTGTCTGTGAGTAGTGTTGCGACGGATTTTCTTTTTTTCGTTCCGCGGTCACGCTATTATTGGACTTGTTAGTCTGTTGCGTGCCTGTATATATAATAATAATAATAATAATAATAATAATAATAATAATAATAATAATAATAATAATAATAATAATTCTCCTAGTTCTATCATTTTGAAACATGTTTAATATGGAGAATACAAGATAGCGGCGGGGCATCAATTGTCAAAAATTGGATGTATCTTAATAGAGTTCACATCGCCTGCAAATTTCACTCAAATTGGACTACTTTGAGAGAAGTTAAAAATGGCGGATCAAAGATGGCGGCCAAGTGACAAAAATAATTTATCAACTTTATATTGTGAACACGTATGCATTCGATTGGCGTTTGCACCACATTGATATCTCTTTTCGTTGGGGCATAATTCTCCTAGTTTCATCACTTCGAAACATGTTCAATTGTAGCAATTAAAATTCCTACATTTTTTTCACATAAAAATTTATTTAAAGTTTGCAAAATTCCATATAAAACCTGAAGAGAGTGGTCAATAAAGCAGTGAATTATTTGAATTATCGCGGTACAGATGAGAGAGGAAACGGCAAAAGAAACGACATGATAGAGAACTTTACTGATAAGGGAATTCAATTCAAGAAAAGAAGAGTGACAGTTAGTATTGTGGGAGGCAAATTGTTCCGTTTCTCCGTTGAAGGGCAGGCCTGAGAGCCCCCATGAGTTTCATGTTGCCTCCTCCTGTCTTTTCGCACCTCTTGTGTGCCATGAGAATAACCTGAAAAGGGTGAGTTAGAAAGTTCGATTTTAAAGTCAAAAAGTTGCCGAACCTCAAATTTTAGCTTTATCTGGGATCATCCACGTTTGTACCGCTACATCTACGTTTTCGTACGTTATCTACGTTTCCCACGTTCTCTCTCCGTCCTTCATATCATCCAGTTACGCTGCCGACGAATTTCCATATGATGTACGCTGTTTTCACCGGTGACCACCGAAGCTGATAAGCTAACTCGCTGCGGTCAACTCCTTCGATTTTGGCTGCTAGTACCATCTTCGCTGAAGCTCGACCAGCACGCCTTCGTCCACCTTGTGCCAGAGTGCTGCACGTCATCTGCGAGTCAAGCCAAGTACCCGGACCGGTGGAAGACGACTTCGCGCTGCACCAGGGGTCACGTGAGATGTTCTAGTTCTTCCGCATCCCTAAGTTTAAGTTGCCCATTTAGCGTTGTTGTTTTGTTTTTAAGAATATCACTTAATCAAGTGAGCGCCCCGAAACCTTTTAACTTGGATCCAAGGTATTATAGGTTAGGTTAGGCAAACGTTCAGTTATTCGACAAAAACTTGTCGGAACCAGACACGCTGGGGGGTAGTTTTCCTGGGGTTTCGCGTTTGAAGAGCAGTAGGCCTTCAACACCTCTGCCAACATCCTCACGTCTTGCCTGTGCCCTGTGAACCTCGTTTTCACTGGCCGAGGAGGCTCGGGCTGAAATTTAGCAAGAAGTCAATATCATATTTTTATTTGTTACTATTTTACATTGCACATACCTTTCGATAATTCCGTGTCAATTACGTCGAATATACTCCAATTATTCTCCCGATTTGCCTAGTTTAATTCATATTTTCCATAATTCAGCTGCATTTATTTACCATTAACTACTCTTGTTTTTTTGACACTTCGAAGACGTCACCCGTCAGCTGTTTGACAGCTCTCGAGTGCGTTCGAGTTACAACCATCTGTAGAGCGTACAGCCGTGTTTCACACAACACGGGAATTGTGTAAAAATCGGGAATATATCAATTCCAACCATCTGAACTAGCTACACGCCCGATTGGCGCCTTTTGAAATATAAATTTAGTTGTGGCAGTTTTTGTGTAAACTTTAAGAACCCACGCCTTGCTCTCCACATAGAAAAAAAACTGAGTGCCGCCTTCAGCGACCTGAAGGGAAAAATAGGCGACAAGTAAAGTGGCGCCCAACGTGGGGCTCGAGTAGAATTATCTGAGAGATTGGTGTATGGATGGAGACGCGTGGATGATCCTAGTTTATTATTCTTCACTCATTTAGATACCTAAAAATTATTTTGTTAGTGTTGTAGGTACTAATTTTTGGTACTTGCCAAAGTTTATTTGTGAATATTCTATTTGTATATACTTTTCTATTCTTTCTACAAGTTTGTGGATATTCGGTATTCGTATCATATTTATCTTTCTATTTAGTGATTTCAGGGTAAATACTTACCTTAGAATCTGAGAAAAATTCAGGGCAATTTTTTATAATCGCTTATCTACTGTCTACGTTTCTTGCGACTTAGATTATCTTTACTTTTACTACCTACTCTGCAACGCTCTTACTCACACTCACAGTATACGTACACTGCCTTACTCTCTCTTGATCTCACTCTCTTAAATTTGTTAATTCGTTTAGCATATTTTACAATTATTTAAAAATCTCATATCTACACCCACCTAATCATGGAAGCAAATCATCTTTCCATAGACGAATTAGATTATGAATTGAAAATTCGTGGCACTACCAGTGACCGTAATCAAGATGACAAACGGAAAATGCTTAGACGATTGTTGGCTAAAGACCGCGATCGACGTGCAATTCAATACATAGACCCGGATTTTGATTTTGATACCGAAAAGGCCGCGATAGATAAAACGCTCGCGTCACTTAAAGTTTTGATTGCTGATTTCGACGGACCTGCTGCCGATTCAGTCTGCAAACGCGCATGCTCCCGACTATGCCACGTTTCTCAACGAATAGGTAGATTACAAATTTCTGCAGCTAACAAAGACGAACAAACAAAGTATAAAAATGAATCTAAAGCTACTTCTATCCTTCTGGAGGCAGATCTTTTCGAAATTGTTGAGAAAAACGAAGCACAAGCAGCTGGCAATACTTCAACACTAAATACGTCATTACAGAATAGCAGTGTTCCTTCGAATTTTCCTAATATCGGTTCTGGTGCATTTTCGCGAATTGTTCCAATTTATAAGTGGGGCGTAACATTTGACGGAGAACTGAAGTCAAGCCTCATTTCTTTTCTTGACAGGATTACTGAACTAGCTAAAGCACGTCACGCGACGAAAGACATGTTGTTAGAATCGGCCGTAGAGTTATTTACAGGAAAAGCTTTAATTTGGTATCGCTCGGTAAGGGATCAGGTGAACGATTGGGACAAATTGGTAGATCTTCTGAGGTCCGAATTCTTGCCCGAAGACTTCGATGATATGTTGTGGGACGAAGTCAAAGCACGCAAACAAGGTAGGCGAGAGTCGGTAACCATGTACGTAGCCATCATGGACACTTTGTTCAAACGCTTGAGCCGACCACCCAATGAAAAAACTAAGATCAATTATATCAAAAATGGTTTGTTGCCTACATTTTCCCGCGGTTTAAGTCTGCAAAGCATTGATTCCGTAGCCGAGTTAGTGAAGTTATGTCACAAATTAGAAGAAACAGAAAGAAGTTTGGGTGATGGTGCGAGACAGAGATTAATTGAGCCAGAGTTGTCTTACCTCTTGGAAGATAGAGAATCGTCATGTTCTCAGAGCAGCAGTGAGAGAACGTCAGAAAGGTCTGGAGAAAAAACTTTGTCCTGTCTGATGCCTCAAAATACTTCTCCAAGAAACTGGCACCAAAGTATGTCATCAACATCGTGCGAGAAAAAATCTCCGATGTAATCTACGCCCTTGACAACGAGAATGGCTCTGATGCTGGTCGCTGGCATGTCCAGGACCTAAAACCATTCATCGACCCCGTGAATTAAGTCTTTTGTTTTTTTCAATCTCCCATTTATCTTCTCTCTTCTGCAGACGATGCCAAGACATTGTTAAAGAGATGCATAAGTGGAAATCTTCTCAGATGAACAGTGAGTGCCTCACTGTAGAACATTCTTCTCCGTGAAGCAGTTTTGCTTTTTGTAAATACTTTGTAAATATTTTTCAATCTAGTTACCCAAACTAGATCACGTAGATTAGGCAGTAGGTTAATTTAGGATTAAGGTATGAGTGAGAGAGAGTGAATCTGATTAAAAATTTCAAAAAATTGTGGAGCCACCAAGGAGTGACACAGAGAAAAAATAGTACGGCTCACCGTCCTCTTTTTTCTTTTTGGAGGTACGGGGGTGTGTAGCAATTAAAATTCCTACATTTTTTTCACATAAAAATTTATTTAAAGTTTGCAAAATTCCATATAAAACCTGAAGAGAGTGGTCAATAAAGCAGTGAATTATTTGAATTATCGCGGTACAGATGAGAGAGGAAACGGCAAAAGAAACGACATGATAGAGAACTTTACTGATAAGGGAATTCAATTCAAGAAAAGAAGAGTGACAGTTAGTATTGTGGGAGGCAAATTGTTCCGTTTCTCCGTTGAAGGGCAGGCCTGAGAGCCCCCATGAGTTTCATGTTGCCTCCTCCTGTCTTTTCGCACCTCTTGTGTGCCATGAGAATAACCTGAAAAGGGTGAGTTAGAAAGTTCGATTTTAAAGTCAAAAAGTTGCCGAACCTCAAATTTTAGCTTTATCTGGGATCATCCACGTTTGTACCGCTACATCTACGTTTTCGTACGTTATCTACGTTTCCCACGTTCTCTCTCCGTCCTTCATATCATCCAGTTACGCTGCCGACGAATTTCCATATGATGTACGCTGTTTTCACCGGTGACCACCGAAGCTGATAAGCTAACTCGCTGCGGTCAACTCCTTCGATTTTGGCTGCTAGTACCATCTTCGCTGAAGCTCGACCAGCACGCCTTCGTCCACCTTGTGCCAGAGTGCTGCACGTCATCTGCGAGTCAAGCCAAGTACCCGGACCGGTGGAAGACGACTTCGCGCTGCACCAGGGGTCACGTGAGATGTTCTAGTTCTTCCGCATCCCTAAGTTTAAGTTGCCCATTTAGCGTTGTTGTTTTGTTTTTAAGAATATCACTTAATCAAGTGAGCGCCCCGAAACCTTTTAACTTGGATCCAAGGTATTATAGGTTAGGTTAGGCAAACGTTCAGTTATTCGACAAAAACTTGTCGGAACCAGACACGCTGGGGGGTAGTTTTCCTGGGGTTTCGCGTTTGAAGAGCAGTAGGCCTTCAACACCTCTGCCAACATCCTCACGTCTTGCCTGTGCCCTGTGAACCTCGTTTTCACTGGCCGAGGAGGCTCGGGCTGAAATTTAGCAAGAAGTCAATATCATATTTTTATTTGTTACTATTTTACATTGCACATACCTTTCGATAATTCCGTGTCAATTACGTCGAATATACTCCAATTATTCTCCCGATTTGCCTAGTTTAATTCATATTTTCCATAATTCAGCTGCATTTATTTACCATTAACTACTCTTGTTTTTTTGACACTTCGAAGACGTCACCCGTCAGCTGTTTGACAGCTCTCGAGTGCGTTCGAGTTACAACCATCTGTAGAGCGTACAGCCGTGTTTCACACAACACGGGAATTGTGTAAAAATCGGGAATATATCAATTCCAACCATCTGAACTAGCTACACGCCCGATTGGCGCCTTTTGAAATATAAATTTAGTTGTGGCAGTTTTTGTGTAAACTTTAAGAACCCACGCCTTGCTCTCCACATAGAAAAAAAACTGAGTGCCGCCTTCAGCGACCTGAAGGGAAAAATAGGCGACAATAGTGAGAATACAAGATGGTGGCGGGGCATCAATTGTCAAAAATTGGATGTATCCTGATGAAGTTCACATCGCCTGCAAATTTAACTCAAAGCGGACCACTTTCAGAGAAATTCAAAATGGCGGATCAAAGATGGCGACAGAATAACAAAAAACCAAAAGTCAACTTGACATCCTGGACACATGTACTATTGATCAGCGTTTACACCACATCGATATCTTTCTTCTCTGAGGAATTATCCTGGGTACGGACGGACGGACGGACGGACAGACGGACGGACAGATGGACGGACAGATGGACGGACAAAGTGAAGCTAAAAGCGCGCCTTCTTCCCATTTTTTGGGAAAGTGCGGTGATAGTATATTATATACCGAGACGGGAAATACATCATTACTGCTGAGGGCACAGAGAGCTTCCAGGCTTTGCCTGGAGGCTCTAGTCCGAAGCTGGAATGATGTATTTACCGTCGAGAGTATGTATACTATTTTACTCACAACCATGTACTCACCTTGCAGGATTACAAGCGTTCAAAAGTTGAAATCTGAAAATTAACTTTTTGTCATAAACTTCCAGATAGGCCGATCAGTTTTGCTGAAACGTGGTTCAGGAAATACTGATTAACACACTTTTTAGTTAACGTTTGGTTGGATGCATATTTTGAAATTTCCCTTCTAAAGCTACCATTTCTTTACTTTCTCGGGAGGTCGGCAAGGGGTCACTTCCCGACCTCCTGTACTAGGTATGTAATGAATCAATTACCACAGTGGTTGTGAGTGAAAATACTTACAGGATGAGAAGAGAGCAATGTGTCGAAAAGTTCAATTTTGAAACTCCTTTGACTTTTATAAAAAGATGAAGATTTTTTCTAATGCTATTTTTGAAGCCCACATCTCCATCTCGAAGCGGTGTTTTTTTTTTGTGGGCACTTTTTCGACTAAAGTGACCTTTTCGTGAAATTCACGTTTTTCAATGTTTATTCTATAATTGACCATATTGTTTACTCAAAGGCAGAAGCCTACGGTTTCTCTCAAGAAACCGTCCTATGAAAAAATTTGTACTCGCTGGCTCCTAAGGTAAGTACACCCCGTGACGTCAGTGTCTGGAACCCCCTTTGGTGGGAGCGAAATGGGTCATGCTGCGTTGGTATAGTATTGGTAGTGGTATGTACAGCATCTGCATTCACTTAGGTAGGTCAGTCAGATCGAGTTCTCAAAAATCAAGCAAAAATCCCACTCGTCCCTGGGATCTCACTAACTACATAAGGTACCTATATTTATTATATCGATGACTAGGCGGTACCTACCTACCTACCTGATTTTGGCCTTTCCTCTAATGTAGGTATGCTGCGATTTACCTATTTTTACAAATCAACGAAATATCAACGATCGACTTCAACGACCTAATTTAATCTCATTTCAATGCACATTAATTCAATTTGCGCAAATTCCTAATGCTACCCAGAAAATCATAGCTTTGCTCAAAGTGATGGAAGCCCACCGCATAACCGTAATTAACTCTTAATTGGTGGGCATCAGTCGTGCTGATGATACCTAGGTCATCCATGGATAATTAAAGTACATATTGCCGTTAGAAAGGATTCACCTCATTACCGAAGAATTGGGTATCATTTCACTTGAAGGATTGGTCGCTCTGAAGCTCTGACTCAAAAGGGATTTGCAATATCACTCATTTCGCTGCGCTGGGGTATATACCTACGCACCTTCAGAGGAATTCTGCATAAATCACCGGCGATGATTTAAAAATGAACTTTTAAATGATTTGTGATCTGGGGCCAATAAAGATCTGCAGTCGCAATTACACTTTTCACTAATTGCATTTGCAAACCCACAAAATTAATAGTTTTTGTAATTGGTCCTCTCTGCTATCTTTTCTGCTACATCAATAAAATTTATGTAACACGACGATAATACGGTCCCCAAAGCAATAAATTACCTGTGTGTTTCTTCACTTAATTATTAAAGTTCATTTGGCGTGTTATATAACTACAAGAACAGAATAGAGCGAGCGCGAGTGAACCATTTATTTATGTGAAAAAGATCAAATGCAAAAACTTGAGGTGGTACCCATGTAACCACATTATTGCAATTAGCGAGCAATTTTCATGGGAAGAAGGCCTATGCACTTATAATAATAGTGAAATGCTGATGCCATTTGATCACCAGGCGTGATGAATTACTCCTCCCTATAGCTATCTACACAATATTCTTGAACACTTTCAAAATAAATGTCTATTGAATCAAGAGTAGGAGCTTTATATTTTTCCAAAAGGGAGATGCGAGGAAAATTTGAGGAATGAAGATGCAACCTAGGATGCAACTGTTATTGTTCAAAAAACTGCAGGTCAAGAAGTCAAGAACCTTGAACAATTGTCGCTGAATTGCATCCTATTATTTTGCCAACTATCTAACTAAGTAAATTAAATCGATGCCAATCTCCGACAATAGCGTACCTTCTTCGGCACATACAGAAGAAACCATTCAGAGGTGACTAGGTATCCTACGTACTAAAATGATTTACTTGTAATAAATATGAAAGAAACAGTACTTAGAAGTCCATCAAGTGAGTGTAATATGGTTTCATCAAGCGACCTAGTTCATCCTGTGAAAACTAGTTAATCGGAATATTAGTATAATTCACTAATCGCGCAGACCTTACGCAAGATCCAGTATGTGGTGCTTTACTGATACTGAAGAGTGCCTTGAGCTTTTATGCTTTAGCTACAGTGGAAAATAATGTTTGTCTGTGTTGCTGCACTCTCGAGTAGGTACCTACATAAGCATCAAAAATGGTTAACATGTAACATTTCACGAAGATGCTACAGTTTCTTAATGGTTGGCCTTGCATAAAATAACATCATACCTCTTCAAATTACGACTAATCAAATATTCCAATTTGGTGACCGGCAATTAGTCAAATTTTATTTGGCCAATAAACAAATTTAATTGAGAAAATTGAAGGTGTTGCACAGTACAGTGATGCTTTCCTTGTGCAAGGTGAAGAAGTTGCGAAATTTGGATTTGGTCTAATCGATACAATGAAGTTAATTGCTTCATTTTAAATATTTTGAGATTAAGTACCTACCAGAGGTACTTTAAAGTTCACGTTTCAGACTATACAGATCTCTTGGTAATTGCTTCATTTTGTTAAGATTCTAAGAATGTATTGAAGGAGCTCGACCATATAATGAAAAGTGAATAAAGCAATATTAAATGTCATGAATGACAATCGGAATTACTTATTAGATTTCAGGATCTCAGAGATCTTGAAAATGTTTCCACTGGGATAGTCTTCTGCGCGCAGCCAAGAGTTACTGATCACTAAATTGGTCAGTTAATTGATTGAAATTTACCAAAAGAAATCCATTTTGTTCTTATTATGCAATTTTCCAAAAAGGAACCATTTGATCAAAATTGCATCAAAATCAGGGTGTTTCAACGATGATAGCAAAAAAAAAATGAACTGTGGGTAGATCTCGTCAAAATATGACGGAAACCTATATATCATTTTGCAAAGATCGGCCCGAGGGGTAAACCACTGACGGAATTTTTTTACACAGATTTTCAATGATTTTCCAAGTGATTTCCATTGATTTCCAAAGATTTCCAATGATTTCCAAAGATTTCCAATGATTTCCAAATGATTTCCAAATGATTTCCTTAATGATTTCCAAATGATTTCCAATGATTTCCAAATGATTTCCAATGATTTCCATGGAAGTGTACACCAGATTTTCAAGGTGGTTTACCCCTCGGTTCGGCCTAATGACAAAGATACATCCTTTCAAAGTTCACTTTTTTCGGATTTCAAAAATTTTCAACTCAGGAATGTTTTGACAAATTTAGTTTTAATTTAGCATAAGTTTGTCATATACATAAGAAAAACGCTAGGTTTGTCTTTCTGTAACGGATTCGTTGTCATGCTTTAGCGTTTGTGTGTATGGTCGGCCGGGAGTCGGTTCGCCTTGGCAACGCATTATTTTGTGCTCCGGCAAATAATGCACTCGCGCGCTGCTGGATGATTTTGGATTTCTCCGTTTGGGATATCTGGGCCGCTATTCTTGAATCGTGTGAGAAAAGTCCCTGGGAGTTTTATATAATCCGTACTACACTTCTGTAGCGAAAGTTGCCTAAAAACCACGATTTTAGACAACATTCGCTACATCAGTGTACTGCGGATTATATAAAACTCCCAGGGACTTATCTCACACGATTCAAGAATAGCGGCCCTGGCGCCTCCGAAACACTTATTAATTTATCGTTCAAAAATCAGCTGCCGCTCCGACGCCAAACGGGAAGCAAGCAAGTTACAGACACCGGACAAAAACTATCGTGTTTCCTGTCCATTCGACATCACAGAAACAATGGCTTCAGCCGCTGCCGCTCCCCATACGCCGCCCCCGACGCAAAAAACAGAGCCACAGAAGTTACAGACACCGGACAAAAACTTCCACGTTTTCTGTCCATTCGACATCGCAGGAAAAATAGTTTCAGACGCCGCCTCTCATATGCCGCCCCCCAAGGAAAAAACAGAACCACAGAAGTTACAGACACCGGACAAGAACTATCGTGTTTCGTGTCCATTCGACATCGCAGGAAAAATAGTTTCAGCCGCCGCCGCCCCCCATACGTCGTCCCGGACAAAACTAATTGTGTTTCCTGCCCCTTTGCCATTACAGGAAAAACGGTTTCAAGTGACGCCGCCCTCATACGACGCCCTCATACGCCGCCCCCAACGAAAACGCAACAAACGAAAAAGGTACCGGATAAAAACTATCGTGTTTCCACTGTGCATGGCACTTCAGGCAGCTGCTACAGAACGAACAGCAATTTACAAGAAGGGTTGTGTTCACGGAAGTTTTCAAACTGTGTTTTTTTTATTACAGCCAATGTATTCCTTCATAGAGGTAGGTTTAATGGGGTCGATATCTCAATAAGCACTTGAGATATACAGGGTGATTCACCACCAAATGGACATAGCCTAAGGGTAGGTCCAGTTTTACCAGGCGAACCAGGATCTGGCTTTGAAATTTTTCTAACACTGTTTGTTTCGAAGTTACAGGGTGATTCATGTATTTTGTCGAATTTTTTGACAAGCCGTATCTTCAGAACGACCGGATAGATTGGATTGAAATTTTGTGGGTTGATTCTTCTATTGATATCTGACACATCGCCCTATCAAGCAGTTTGAAGTTTTCAGGGCCGGCCTTGTAAAAGAAAACTTCAAAGCTTTTTCCAAAAAACATACATTCTGTATGCACATTTTCCAAATTTCATTTTCAAATTCGGAAACTACATCAAACATGCTAATAATAACGCGAAAAAAATTGCTTGGCACCATTGAGCTGTCAAGAAAATTTTGACAATCGTAATGATTTTTGAGGTTAGGATTTTTTCTAAATTAATATTTTCAAATATTTGCAAATGATCTATTATGGCCCTGAATTTCAGCCGTTTCGTCAGAAAAATGAAAGTGACATTTTTCTCGTTTTCTCAGAAATAACAAAAAATTTCACCAGAATTTTCAAATTTTTTTTGATACGTTCCTTAATTTCAGCTCAAATTGGGATAGAAGTGAGGCTGAGGGACGTGACAATAATTTTTCGAAAATTCGGCTGTAACTTTTTGTTACTACTGAGAAAACGAGAAAAATGTCATTTTTACTTTTATGACGAAACAGCTGAAATTTGGGGCCATAATAAATCATTTGTGAATATTTGAAAATATTCATTTACAAAAAAACTCAACCTCAAAAATCATCAGGATCATCAATTTTCTTCTGACAGCTTGATGGTGCCAAGCAGTTTTTTTTTGCGATATTGATAGCATGTTTCATGTAGTTTTTGAATATGAAAATGAATTTTGAATAATATGCATACAGAGTGTCTTTTTTCAAAAAAACTTTGAAATTTTTTTTTCAAGGCCAGCCCTGGAAATTTTCAACTGTTTGATAAAGTGATGTGTCAGATATCAATAGAAGAATAAACTCATAAAATTTCAAACCAATCTGTTGGGTTGTTCTAAAGTTATTGCTTGTCAAAAAATTCTACGAAATACATGAATCACCCTGTAGCTTCGAAACGAACAGCGTTAGAAAAATTTCAAAACTAGATCCAGGTTCGCCTGGAAAAACTGGACCTATCCTTAAGCTATGTCCATTTGGTGGTGAATCACCCTGTATATCGAGCCGAGTGTGACCGAAGTCTTGCAAAGTGAAAAGCTGTGAAGTCTTTTGTATAAAGGCTCCTGAAAAGTTCCTACTTTTTGAAACTGAAACTTTCCGAGGTGGCTACCGCCAAACACTAGCTCAAGTCGCGGCCTGACTTGAGCTAGTTGTCAATAGTTATTTAACCCAGTCGGTAGCACGGTGAGCTCGGCCCCGCTTTCAAAGGCGAATGTCCCGGGTTCAAATCCGCACTGGGCCACAATGGCCTGATGGACTTTGTCACGCGTTTTCTAGTACTGGGGCATTTACTATCGTGCGGTGATGCCCCGAGAAAAGGGATGAAACGAGAAAGCCATCGAAACAAAACCACACTGATTAATCCTCACTGTTCCAAAAATGTCTTCGTTGTTATCGTCAATACTGTTATCGTTAATAAGCTAGTAGTTGTGCAGGGCAAAAAACAATCATTCATCAACCTGACAAATTTTGAAAGAATCCAATCAGTGGCGTAGAAGTTATGAGGGGTCGCCGAGGGGGTCGCCTCAAGTCAACTTTTCTTCAGGTGCTTTAAAACTATTGACCCTTATAACTCCTACACCACTGGTTCAATTCTTCCAAAATTTGGCAGGTCGGTAGATGGTTTCAACTTGTCAGTCAATGCTGAATTTGAGTTATTTTCGTCAAAACGTCACCGAGTTACAGATTTTTGAAATCCGAAAAATGTCAACTTTGAAGACTGTGGGCCGTATTCATACCTCGGTCGCTTTTAAGCTAAAAGCGCTATTAGAGTGATGCGCATTTAAGGACATTTCTTATATTTCAGTGTTCAAAAATACATTATTGCGATTGGGAGCGATTGTATGTACTTAATTGCAATTAATTTGCGAGTTAATTTGTATTTTTGAACACTGAAATATGAGAAATGCCCCTAAATGCGCATCGCTCTAATAATGCTTTTAGCTTAAAAGCGAGGTATGAATACGGCCCTTCATCTTTGATATTAGGCCGAACTTTGCAAAAGATGATATACTTTGCACTATGATATACCGGGTGATCATTTGAAAACTATCCACCTGCAATAACTCCCGATTCTTAGTCAATATTTCTTAGAGCAAAAACAGGTCGATTTTTATATCGAGGGGGACATCTAAAACATACATTGGCAAATTTCTATCTTCAGCCCCCTCGCCCCCACCCATCCCAAAAATAAAATTTCAAATGACATTACCTACCTTGCGATACATCAAATTGAAGAAAATTGAATTCTCTTTTTGAAAAAGATATTTTCAAAAATTTCAACTCTACCCCCCTTCTCCCTAAAAATTCTCTGAGTGTCCCTTTCAATATTCTGGACCCCTCAATTTTCTTCAATTTAGTCGGCATCATCCCAAATAGCTTTGAAGAAGAGAATTTTTGGTGAAGAAAGTGCCACCCAAATTGACCCCATTGCTGTCCCCCACCTCAACTTTAAAATTTAACAAAATACCACCCACTTTGTGATACATCAAATTAAAGGAAATCAATTTCTCTTTCTAAAAACAATTTTTTTGAAATTTTCAACCCCTCCCTCATTTAACTGGACATTTGGAGTATTTTAGTAGGAAAACGGGGTTTTCAAAAAATCGAAAAAATTGTGTTCAGGGAGAGAATTCAATCCCCTTTAATTTGATGTATCACAAAGTAGGTATTGTCATTTTAGATTTTTAAGGTGAGGAGGGGGGAGCGAAGGAGTGAATTTGGGTGGCCCTTTTTCCATAGAAAATTTTCTCTGTCGATGCTGTGCAGGATGACGTTGACTGCATTGAAGAGAATTGAGAGGTCAAGAATATTTAATTGGACACTCAGAGAATTTAGGAGGAAAGAGGGGTGGGGTTAAAAATTTTAGAAATATTTTTTCAGAAAAATAATTTAATTGTGTTGAATTTAATGTATCGCAAAATAGGTAGTGTCATTTGAAATTTCAAAGTTGGGGTAGGTGGGGGCGAGAGAGCTAAAGATAGAAAATCGCTAATGTATGTTTTAGATGTCCCCCTCGATGTAAAAATCGACCTGTTTTTGCTCAAAGACATTTTCACTAGGAATCGGGAGTTATTGCAGGTGGATAGTTTTCAAATGATCACCCGGTATAGGTTTCCATCATATTTTGACGAGATCTACCAACAGTTAATTTTTTTGCTATCATCGCTGAAACACCCTGTATAGAGCATTTATCCTTGCAGCAGAACATGCACTTGCAATTCGCAATATCGATGGACTCACGAGATCATACCCAGAGATTAATGTTTCACAAAACTATTAAATCGGAAGCTGCTTGTACAAACTTTACTGCGGCTTCACTTGACCGACCGATCACAAAGGGATTGGTTGAGCCAGTGCCGGATTGACGCCTAGGCCAACGGAGCCCAGGCCTAGGGCAGCAGCAAAATTTTGGGGGCTGCAAAATCTAGGCAATATTTTTAGCGCATTTTCCATCTTGATGAAAATCGCTATTGCAACCGCTTTGTCCGTCCGTCCGTCCGTCCGTCCGTCCGTCCGTCCGTCCGTTCCTCGAACTCCTCCCAAACTAGACGACCTAGCTTTCTAATTTTTCCGCTGTTACATAGCTGCCACTCCCAAAGGAGGGCTAGGCTATATTGGATGTCTATATTGCGCCGCCAACATAGAGAAAACCGCCCCCGATAAACTTGAAATAACATAATATTGCACTTTCTACCAGACCTGATGCTCTGGTGTTCTCATTTTTTGAATATTACATAGTTGCCACTTATAAACGTAAGCCAAAAAACATTCCGTCTTCAATATGCGCCGCCGACATAAAAAAAACTGCTAAAAACCGCCCCCAATCACTTTAAAATGAAAAACATAAACCCGAAGACATAGCGATCTGATTCTTTCGGTATATGAATAGCTGACTAAAAATGGGAAAGGATAGGCTACTTTTGGTTAGTCGCCGCCCCCAGATTCCGCCCCCAAACGATAAAAAGTGCAACTTTTGCAAATGTTACTGATTAAAATGTTTCCTTAAACATTTAGGAACTGCCAACTCAAATTGTGCAACATTTGCTCAGCCGAACGCTGCCGCTCCCACACGCCGGCGCCGCCTCCAGCTGCCGCCTCCAAACAAAAAAAAATGCAACTTTCACAATTTTCACTGATTGTCATATTTCCCTCTTAATTAGAAACTCCCAACTCAAATTGTGCAACAGTTACTTTGCCGAATGCTGCCGCCCCCACACGCTGCCCTCAAAGTTAGAGATGAATGAAAAACATGAACCCGAAAACATAACGATATAATTCTCTCGCTATATGGATAGCTAACTAAAAATGGGAAACAATAGGCTACCTTTGACATGGCGCCGCCTCCAATTCCCACCCCCAAAAGAAAAAAGTGCAAATTTCAATAATTTCCACTGATTTACATCTTAATGTTACCTCAAACATTCAGAAACTCCCAACTCAAACTGTGGAAGAATTTCTTTGCCAAACTCTGCCGCTCCCACACGCCGCCCCCAAAGTAAGAGATAAATGTAAAACATAACCCTTAAGACATAGCAATCTAATTGTTTCGCTATATAGATAGCTGACTAAAAATGGGAAGAGAGGCCACTTTTGATTCCAGCTCCTGCCCCCAAACAAGAAAAATGCAACTTTCACAATTTTCACTGATTGTCATATTTACCTAAACATTTAGAAACTCTCAACTCAAACTGTGCAACAGTTACTTTGCCGAATGCTGCCACCCCCACACGCTGCCCTCAAAGTAAGAGATAAATGGAAAACATAAACCCGAAGACATAGCGATCTAATTCTTTCGCTATATGGATGGCCGACTAAAAATGGGGAAGAATAGACTACTGTTGATTAGTCGCCGCTCCCAGCTCCCGCCCTCAAACAAAAAATATATTGATGAGTGGAAGAATTTTCATTCAAATCTATTTCATTGGCAAGTACCCCATTCTGATAACACAATATCACAATAAGTTTCGAATGAAGAAAGTGGACAAGGAATGGTGTTTCTCCTTCAACCAAATTTCTTTACGTTCACAATATGCCTCTTTGAGAAAATGCGCTACTGAGACTCACGCACGTGAAGGCATACTCACTTGTTTACTAATACTTTTATTGTGACAATCGTCACTGCCATGGGCGCCCGGAGGGGGGGGCAAGGGGGGGCACTTGCCCCCCCCTGGCTCCGGAGCAGCTGAATAAATTCTTCCTTACGAGAAAAAAAAAATCGAGAAAGAAAAAAAATTCATTTTCGAAAGAATGAACTTTGAGAAGGTAATTTACATTTTCTTGAATTGTTAGAGCAATTTGAAATTTCATTAGGCTTCTAACTAAATTAGATAGCTACCCGTGGTATAAACACTGTAAAGAGCTTTGGATTAAAAGCAGTTTATCAGTTTTTTCAAGATAATGAACGATTGACCTGGCTATTTTGAAGTAAATTTTCATACATTTTGTACAAAATTACAAATTTCAATAAATTTCTCTAAAGTTAAGTTCAATTTTCAAATATTTCCTTATTTTATTTTTATTTTATTTCCTTATTTTTCGCACAATATTTATTATCACCATTATTATTATTATTATTCGAAAAAAATTTCGCCTGCGGCGCCAATCTAAAGGATTTCGCAAATTAGGCCAGGTAGGTATGTGACGTTCTCTAACTAAAGCTATTTGCCCCCCCCTGACAAAAATCCTGCGGGCGCCCATGGTCACTGCCCATGTGTCGTTGACTTAACGCTCTCCTCTGTTTTCTGTTTAGAAGTACTTATGTCGAGACTTATGTATAATTTTTCTCAAGTTTCATGATCTGAATTTTGATCTTTGTGATACATTCTCGTGCAATTATTGAGATAATAAAAACCGAAAAAAATGAGTTCGTTATGATCAGTGAACATTCGTTGGTATGATTTGCTTGCTGGGAGGGGGGGGGGGTCAAATTTGAAGCAGGCCTAGGGGCGGCAAATACGTTAATCCGGCACTGGGTAAAGCATCTTTACGAAGAGTTAGTCTGATGTATATATGTCTGAGTCTGATGTTGTTCGCGATGTCGATTATTTTGCAGCTGCATACCGAAGAGAAGAAGAACCGCTGGTAGTCACACCCAGATATACAGAATCCTATGAAGTAACCGCTGGAAGGTAGATAGACTTTTACGAGGCAAATCAGAATCTGCACTCGGAATTTTCCTGATATCCTCCGCTTCCGACATACGATTTGTGTGTTTGGACAAATACTTTGATTGCTCACAAGGGGTTGATTCCCAAAAAAAAAGTGTAAGTACACAAAAATTCCGACTTCATGAATTCCAAGGATTTCCGGTGATTTCCGAAGGATTACCTGAAATTCCGGTGAAGTTCCGAAAGCATTCCGGGAATTCCGAAATATACATACACTGAATTCCGGAGCCCTCGATTGCTCATATATTTATATCTCGTAAAACGATCAATTAAATCGATTAAAATGCAGCTTTATGCTACCATTAGGGGTCTATTGTAGCAGCGCTTCGGTTCGTTCATGGAAAAAGTACATATACATGTATGGTGGAAGGTGTATACTCAAAACGTTGCTCTTCGAATGTTTGTTGAAAAAAATTATTTTGTCTAAACATTTTTTTCAAAATCTGATGGCACATTCGGAAAAAAATGCTACAAAAAGAGCTTCTTTATTGATTATTATTCGGCACTCTTCAGTTGATTCAAGGGAAAAACCAAAAACTGAAGACTTGCAGGAATATTCTCAAGAATTTCTATTTGAATTAGTCGAATGCTAGTCATTATTTCCATTTTGGTGTTCTCTCGAACCGAGGATAAATTCAGGACCGGACTCGATGTTTTTGGAGAATAAAAAACGATGACTATAAAAAACCTACCCATCTTCTTACGCAAAACGATGATTTTCAGAAAACTCGCCTGAATTTATTCTCGATTCGATAAAACACCTAAAATGAAATGGTGACCTACAGATCATCTGGAATAGCGTTTCAGTCTTAATGATTTGAATTTTATTTCTTGAAAATATTCCTGAAAAATATCTGTTATATTTTTTTTCTTAGAATCAACTGAAAAGTGCCGAACAATTTTAGAATCGATTTTTGTAGTGCGTTCTATGTAGTTTCCGAATATGCTTCAAGATTTTGAAGAAAAGTGGAAACATATAATTTTGTTGATTTTTGGATTTTGGAAATGCCAATGGGCTCAAACCAATGTAGGTACATCTTTGTGGCTTCCGAAAGAGACCTAAATGGTGAGATTCTGTCAAGGAATAAACTTACAGGGATTGATTTCGCAACGCTTATCCTACCAATTCAACTCCGTCCGTAAGACATTTTTTGAGCAAAATGGGGACAGTGGCAAGAATGGGAATGAACATTTTTCAAGCGATGAGAGGTTTTAAAACACAAACTGTTTATTACTGCGTACTACAATATTACACGCCAACAATTATCTACTTGAATTATCGCTGTGATTATCGCTCGCTTATCCGCTCGCTATCTCTTCCAACTCAATACTGGTCGTGGGGCTGTGGGGCACCGATTGATGCCTTTTATAGGTCTCCGAATAGCGTTCCCGAACTCTATACCACCTTCCAGCAATTTCCACAGTGGCCCGGCATATGCGGTTTCTAGAAGACTCCTGAATAATCACACACATTACCCGTATAATTCTGCCGTGTTCTGGAACCGGCGCCTCCGCCAAAATGGACAGATGTTTCTCGATCGAGCATTGAAGTCTCCCCATTCGGTTTCACGTAAACGCGCGCTCTGGAATGCACCAGAACACTCCGCACTTCTACACTGCGATCTAATGGATGGGAGAATCCAGAAAGATCGCGTGTTTAGCAATAAACACGGGATTGCCGCTCGTAACAATAGGAACAGGAAGGGGAGGGCTTCTTACCTTTCCCCATATCTTCACTCCTGAAAAATTTTGATGGAACGCGATATTATTGTTGAACAGAGACTTATTTTAGTGAACACCAGTAAACATTTGAGCAAAATCAGTTGCACAGTTCAAAAGTTATGCAAAAACCATCATCATCAATTTTCAACTTAACCATTTGGTTATTCTCGTAAAAATCTAACATGTTTCTTGCAGTGATGTACAATATCTTGTATAAAAGTTGTAATAAGCTGTCAGCACCACTTTGTTTTTTGAAAATTATATTTGTTCGTAAATTGACGACTAGTTTCGGCTATAGAAAATTGCCATGTTCACATCAGAATTGTGTGAAATTGAAGTTAAAATGATGGTGTAGAAAATTCTGATTTTGATAGAGGTTTTTCTCTCTTCTTTACACAATTCTGATGTGAACATGGCTATTTTCTATAGCCGAAACTAGTCGTCAATTTACGAACAAATATGTATAATTCTCAAAAAACAAAGTGGTGCTGACAGCTTATTACAACTTTTATACATTTGGTTATTATTTATTACTAGTAGTAGATGCCTTAGTACTAAGGAACGCGTGAAAAAGTCCATCTGGCCCAGTGCCGATTTGAACCCGGGACCTTCATATTTGAAAGCAGGGCCGAGCTCATCGTGCTACCAACTAGGTTTATTTCCAACTTTGAAAGGCTATTTCTTCGTGATTATAGGCACTTCGAAATCTATTTTCTGTAGAAATTCTCCTTCATTTTCGATTATCTATCACCATACCCAAAATTGATGACGTTGTAAGCCGGATCACTTGTATAAAAAATATACCAAAAAACTGTTTTTACAAAAAGAATAGGTATAGATACATAATTTAGGCAAACTAAAATAATTATTACGGCTGTAATGTGGTTCATGTGTCATGATTTAGTCGCTACAATGGATACTATATCACATTGTGACAGCGACAGCAGGCTGCAGAAGTAGGAACCGAACGTGCAGAAAGGATTGCGTTCGTATTTTAAGAATTTTGCAACAGCAGTTTCTGAAATGTTTCAAGATTCCTGCTGTTAAAAGGATGTTCTAAATTAGGCATCTTCAGTATCTACATTTAAAATTCACGACTCGTCTAAAACCAACACGAACTTTACACGTCATGTCATGATGGACGAGCCGCGAAGAAAATCGTGGATCGTATCAAAGATGATTTGTAATCTTAAAAGCGGGTAATTATTATTGAGAACATCATATCTTCAGAGAACATAGCCGCATATTCTTATACTTATACCCATATGTATTAGTCAGACAAGTGCACGTTCAAATTGTATGGTAATAAATCTATCGCAATACACATCTCGCACATGTTTTAAAATATTTCACATGAAGAAGTAGGTACTACTTTCAATGCACGATACCTATACGAAATGTGGATGGCTAGTCCATCAGTAATATTAAGCAATTTTGCGCGGGTCGTATGCCGTTTTTTTTGTCGTTGTCCATTTGCACGATGCCAACTTTTAATTTGCAACAACCGAAAAATTGATGCCGAGATGCAACAATACGATTATTATGTGAGCGACTTAGAAAGGTGCGAAGAAATTCTTTGAGCTGCCATTGTTTACTTGTTTGTTTACCCGCACATTAATACTTCCTAGGTTTCAGCCCGCACCTTTAGGTAGGTATATTTAATAAAATAATTATTTATTTGGCATTGGCTTACATTAATTGTTAAAATAAAGTTTTGCCGTGTCTATAACAAATATTTCATAATCACACAAATACAACTGTTGCTCACAATAGGAAGGTAAAATCAGAAAATACAATACGAGATCATCTCTTCAACAACATTTCCAGCATGTTTAAATTCATCTCGAATGAGGTGTTTTCCCGCGTGTACGAAAATTTTCTCATGAAAATTTAACATAGTCCTCGCAATTGTTGTTTAATTTTGCAATTCATTTGTGATTTCAGCAATGTCTATAAATAATGTATTTATAGCGCAGTATTAATCTAACTATAATAGAGGGTATTCTTCATCTCTATACTTATGTGAATCAGACGCTTATTTACAATCCTTGGACTATCCTGGTCACTAAGTAGCGGTGCAATGTTGAGAAATTTTTTATTTTGAAATTTTTGTAGATATTTGTTGTTTTATTGTTACATGGGAGTACGTACAATGCGGGCTATTCAATGTGTTCAAATAGTTTGCTTTATGTTGAATGGTTTTTGAAAGTGACCTTCCAAATTGGTGGAGGCGCCAACCTAATATTATGACAACAAGTACAAGTGAGTGTAACAGTGGCTCATCACTACTACATTCTCGTTCTAGATTAATCTAGGAGATGTGTTGATGAAAACTAGCGAAATTAATGCTGAATTATTTAATGACGGCTTGTCTTGTAACATCAAAAAATGCAACATAATAACATATTTAAGATTATAGTTATAACCTTTAGCAGTTTAAGTCTGTATGCAAGTCCAAGCCCGAAAATTGAGATTAAGTAATTCATGCACGATTTCTCGTGCACCAATTAGCGGAAATTTTTAGCACATGCAGTATTTTCATGAGCTACTACATACATGGAAATACAGGGTCTTTTTTATGGATGTCATCATTTAAATGGCTTCTGACAGGCGAAGTAAGAAACTTATCAACAGGGGCATGGCAGCATCTTGTAACTTATAGTTTCAAGTTTTGTTTGACACTACAACCACAGTTGCCAGCCATCAATTTTGTCTGCACAGTGCGACAGACCAAAATGTTGTGCTTGGCTATAGAAGGAAATAGTGTTAAAAAGTCGCTCTGTTTCTTCTTTGTAGGCATTCTCAAAGACCAGGTATTCACAGACGTAATCAGAGACATTCGTTATCTTGAAAAGAGAATCAAAAATATCTGCACTGAAATTATGTTTCGAGATTCTGTGACACCCGCCGAGCACTGCATTTCTGATTAAAGAATTTTTTGGGAAACGGCGGCCATCACCTTGAAGTTGAACGAAGACAACTTTCACCGTATCAAAATTCAAATTCTAGGTTTCAATTTGTTACAAGTTTCAAGTGAATTGGTACAGAAATGGATGGAGGGGAATTTTGAGTTTCAAAATAAAGAAACAAAAAAATTTGCAACTTAAGGGCTCTTGGCACCGTGTACACGAAGTTGATGACTGCCAACCATGGTTGTAGTGTCAAACAAAACTTGAAACTGTAAACTACAAGATGCTGCCATACCCTTGTCAAAAAGTTGCGTACTTTGTTTACCAGAAGCTTCCGGAATAGTGACATTGCTAAAAAAAGACCCTGTATAGTTTAGTTGAAGCACCATTCTCTATTTACATTGAAAAATGTACGACTCAGACTAGGTACTCAACAGTCACACTAAACATTGACATTATTCAGGAAGACAAAAGTTTGCAATACCTACCATCCTATCAAACTTTTGCGGGCCAAAAATGTATTGGTACATAGTGACTTTTTGTATTTAAAAGAAAATCTTGTTTTGGGGTTTTTGGAACAGAAGTCAATGAAAAACGTCTTCTTATTTCTAACTTCTTCAGTTTAGACGCTATGGCCAGTAGCGAGAGACAAAAAAGAGGCAAATGCTTGCAAAAGGTTCCGAAAAAATTGAGAAGATGGAAAAATCTTGCGCCGCGGTCTTTCTCCTGGAACGATGGGCGAACGGAAAGAGATATATGAAACTGCTTAAAAGCTGTAAAAGTTGTAGAGAATTAAATAATCTACAAGAAAATCCTCGACGCCAAGGACCAACTTTTTTAGTTTACCCGTGAACTACCTACGTTCTTTGACTTTAAGGACGCTCTATGAAATTACGCAACGCAACCGCAACGCAGAGCGCAACTTCTCTGATTGGCTCGTAAGCCTTTCGCGTCGTTGCGATGGCTTTGCGATTACCTTGCGAGCCAATCAGAAACGTTGCGCCCTGCGTTGCGGCTCCATTGCGATTGTTGCGAATTTTCATAGAGCGGGCATTACGGGCCAGACTGGGTCAGCTTTCTCGGAAAAATATCGAAACTTTCCGTACTCAAATCGAGTCTGCTGCACAAGAACCGACAATCAACCACGGGGATAAGGGGGACGAGTTACACCATACCACTGACGTACACCATACCATGGTAGATCAGACTGATGAGGATATTCAAAACGTCGAATTGGTGAATACCTACTCTGTAGAAAAAAAAACATCATAGGTTGAATCGATGGTTGAATTCAGTGAGAAAGTAGCACTGCGAAAGTGCGAAGGAGGTTTATCACCATATTTAGTCTCAAGTGGTCACCACCGCAGATTTTGTCGATGTTCATCTTTTTTTTTTCACAGTGTACGGACAGTATTGGATCTTGCCAAGAACGCTGACCAACCTGATCCGTCAAAGCATTGTTGAACTTTTTGTCAAAAAATAAATAAATTAAAAATCAAAAATGAAAATCACCTTCATAAATATAGCCCGTTAAACCCTGCTAAATTTCTACTTGGTTTACTGCTAAGCTAAAAAGTCAGTCAGGCGTCGAGGAT
The DNA here is from genome assembly GCA_949128115.1 of Anaspis maculata. Classification (NCBI taxonomy): domain Eukaryota; kingdom Metazoa; phylum Arthropoda; class Insecta; order Coleoptera; family Scraptiidae; genus Anaspis; species Anaspis maculata. Next base: position 43,104,345 of record OX421963.1, read on the forward strand.
TTTCTTGTAAAATTGAATTGTGGAATTGTAGATATTTTTAGCGCGTTGACAATACTTTTCCTTCTCGTTGGATGGTGGACTGGGAAAGTGAAACAAGGTCGACTAATGTCCGATTGCACAAACGTAGTCTCGAAGTTTACTTGGGTACAAATACACACAAATACAACAAACACAAACAAATACACAAATGAATATTCAAAAATGAAATAAAGTGCAAATCATTGCCCCAAGGCAAGAATATAACGAGAATATAATATACGGGTGTCCCAGTGAAGTGAAATCACATCCATATTTTCTTCCCTGGCACTTTTTCCGGAAATTTCTTCAGGGGGTGTAACGATTTTGACCACTGCGGATCTTTTGATGGCATTAGTTTTTTGTCATCAGTGGGAATAATATATACAATAAGTAACGCGCTTATTTTCAATAATTTTTCGGCAATATTATGAGTTATCATCCAATGCAAAGCTGAAAATACAACGAGTACGAAAGGACTCTTGTTCGGATACATGTCGTTGAGATATCACAAATTTCTCGTTGAGATCTTTTGCAGTCGTCAATTCAACCAACAGTAGTATCATCTATTTCGTTTTCTTTCAGACAAAACAATTGTGATTATTTAATGACAGGATAATGACAGAAACAAAACAATATGTTACCATGCGGAGAAAAATATAGGCTGTCTGATTTCTACATGGTTCAAGAGGGCTGTGTTTCTGGTTGCCATCGGCCGATCGCGGCCAGAATCGCTGCCCACTAGAATTATGTAGAAATCAGACAGCCATCTACCTAATCTTTATTGCCGCAAACTGAAAAAAAGCTGACAAAAAATGTCAAAAAAATTGTCATCCGTCAAAAAATAGAATTGATAATAATAAACTAATGTCACCAACAGATCCGCAATGGTCAAAATCGTTATACCCCTCCGAGAAATTTTCTGAAGAAGTGCCAGGGAAGAAAAAATGGAGGTGATTCCTCTTCACTAGGACTTCTGGAGCATTAGTACAAGAAAGATAGATTTCAACCTCGGAAAAAATATGGACGTCCTGAAAATTTGATATTCTGTTCAGAATTGAGTGCTCTACAACATATCCAAAATCGCCCCCGGGGGTTTTTGAGTTATTGGAGGGGGGGGGGGGGGTGAAAGATTGCAACTTAAAATGGAGGGGATGAGACCCCTCAATCCATTGGGAGCAAATACATTATAATTCGATGCATAATATCCCGTTGATACCATTTTGGCACAAAAAGTGTCGATCATTGTTGAAGGGAGGTCGTGGGGGGGCGAAGCTCTGCTAGGTGGTCCATTTTTTTTTTTGCCATGTAGAACCGATCGCGACAAGTTTAGTATCTTTTCCGACTAAATTCAATCTCCTGAACTCGAACCCGTTGTTTAAATTTGGATGAAAGCTCGGATGAAAACAAGTTTGAACAAGTTAACTTGAGAAAACTTGTTTTTTCTTTGAAAATTTTGACGATTTTTTTAACTGTTAGAGGTGTTCATCTTTGAAAAATTTTCAGAGGCCATTAAATTGAAGTGTATTCTTCAGGAAAATCATCCACTCGATGTATGATTTCGTTTCTCGAGTTTGAAAAATCGATTAGAACATGAGCCGGCGCGGCGCGTCGTCTACTACTGACCAGAACACTACAACATGCACCTTTAGATGGAAGTAGCTGAAACTATTGAAAAAATAATAACAGATGTTTGAAAATTCGGGGATTTGTGCAGAACTGAATTCCCTATAGCATAAACAAAATCGCCATGAATCGCACTGCAGTGAAGACCATGTCTCTTATCGTCCACACTGCAAATCACTCAAAGAAAACTGACCATTCCTCGCATATTCTCGAAAATTTTCACTCTCGCGTACATGACTCCCCAAGACGGTGACGATGTCACTTTGAAAATTGCACATGAAGACAGCCAGCTGCCAACAAGTCATCAACGTGCCATTCGTACCAACGCAACCTATTTTTTCCATAGCTTGCTAATGCAGAAAGCCGTGAAATTGATTACATGTAGAATATAGAAGTTGAAAATAGGTTTTCTAGGTGGTTTACGTTGATTATTACATACAACGATCTTGATTATTAGACCTACAAGGATAATATTCACTTATCTAAATCCCATTGTCAATGGCAACGAAATAAAATGAATGTAAACAACACAATCTGACAGCTGTCACTTTGGACTTCTTTTTTGTAATAATCATCAAAATATCACTCGTGCTCGAGATTTTCCCAGATAATTTTGGCCAAGCGTTTCTCTCGGGCTGGTTGTCCCTAGATAAATGACCTCCTCCTACGGAGTCGGGCATTTATCGCTACAACCAGCACTCGCGATAATTATCGTGAAAATCTAAGCACTTGTGATATATTACTGTTGATTATTACATACAACGCCCTTGATTATTAGACCTACAAGGATAATATTCACTTATCTAAATCCCACTGTCAATAGCAACGGAATAAAATTCATGTAAACAACAAAATCTGACAGCTGTCACTTTGGACTTCTTTTATGATTTTTAACCTTCAAAATATCACTCGTGCTCGAGATTTTCCCAGATAATTTTGGCCAGGCGTTTCCCTCGGGCTGATTGTCCCTGGATAAATGCCCTCCTCCTACGGAGTCGGGCATTTATCGCTACAACCAGCACTCGCGATCACCTGGCCAAAATTATCGTGAAAATCTAAGCACTTGTGATATATTACTGTTGACAATTCACCTCACTCTTCAAAACAGTAGGCCGTATAAATGTATTACCATCAAGGTCATTGCAATTGGTGAAAACACTCCTCCAGAATGACCAACTTTGAATATTTAAACAGTTTACACTTTTTCAGGAAGATTTTCAGTGTGGTTCGGTTAATATGGTCTTAACGAATACACCTCAGAAGCCGTATCGACATATATCGCTATCGGTAGCCTGGCAAAAGCCAATCACAATGGTGCTTGCCTAGCTACCGATAGCGATATCTGTCGGTTCGAGTGCATAGCGAGTTAGATAATATGGGTCCTGGTCACGGATGTCCTGGTTCGATATAATATCGCTTACATCTCGATTTACACTCGGATCCCCTCGTGAAAATCCTCGATGTAGCGGTAATAATACACCTCACCTATCGGTGTATTACATACGACAATTTACATCCCCGCAAATTGAGGTGTTACCGTTATAATACCAGTTGATAACACACCTTCAGATTTTAGGCGTTTTTAGGCTTATACGGTAAATTGCCGTGACGGATACACTCTAGGTAATACCCCTATATCGGATATCGGCGTTTTACAACAAGTTTCCAGAAATAAAATTATAAGGCTGTTGAAAATGGTGTTTTCGAAGTGTTTTTCAAAGTTTCAAACCCAAATACAGTGCTCAACAATTGAAGTGGAACACCTGAAAATTTTGGTCAGATTAAATGATCGTATTTTCTCAAGAAAAAACCCAATTGCAATTAGTTTTTTCTTTCTGGACAGCTTATGTTCTAGACTAAAGCATGTATGATATAGTTCTTCCTTGTTACAGACTTTTCATATTATTCATACAGGGTGTAGTAGTGAGGTATACTGCAAAAAATGTAAAGTTTGCACCCCTCCCGATCTGCGAGAACTTTTTTTTTGAAGTTTATAAACTCGTTCTGGGAAAGCATTGAACCCATACCTCGAAACGTTTCTTTGAGTTTTCGTCTATCTTTGTTAATTACAGGGTGATCTCAAAAAAGTCATATTTTAGGCTTTCAATGATAACTTCTTTCCTTTTCATCCGATTTTAAACATCTTTGGCTCATATTGAAGCTGAAACTTCAAGCGAGTACGTTGTGAGGTCAAAACTTATTGGAGACGACAATTCAATTTAAGAGGGTGTATCAGAAGTGACCCGAATACGAAACAGCTTCCGAGTATACGTTTGATGAAAGACAAAAACAAATTGAAACTTGTCTCCAGAGGATCCACTAATTCGGACCATTTCGATCTGCTTTTCGCTTTAGTTGTCCAAGAAATGTTTGTGGTAGAACCAAAACTTGACTGCGTGTTTTCGCGAGGCAATCGCATCCCTTATCACATACAGGTCCATGCTTATCACCTGTAGGCGGCCGTAACCCAAGTTACAAAGTTCAAGACTGGCAAGTATATTTACATTACGTGTTACATCGCCAAGGAAAATTTTTGGAATTGTTGTGAATTTTGTAACTTGGGCTACGGCCGCCTACACGTAAATAAGAGGGATGCGATTTCTTCGCGAAAACACGCAGTTGAGTTTTAACTCTACCACGGACATTCTCAGACAACTAAAGCAAAAAGTAGATCGAAATTGTCCGACTCGGAACGAATTTGCCGTAAATGGTAGTTTCCAAAATACAAGGGTGTTGAAGGACCCCGCACGATTCTTATGGAAAATGGCTCTCGGTTAAATTCTCTAAATTTTTCATATGTTGCAGCTCATAAGATACTAATCAAATACCGTGAACCCCAAATTTGAATAATGGACAGTTTTTTATCCACAGGACAGGGGGTTGAAGTTGGAAGTTCTGACGGCTTAAAAATGATATTATGACGTAAAAAGTTTTTTATTTGGTTTCTCTTCAAAGTGTGTTTCATGCTAATAGTATTTATTTGAGAGAAAAATATCAACCCCCCCTCCTCCACCCCCCACCGCCTATTTCTCGAGATTACGCTCAAAGCCATGCATATGGCTTCTGTGATACAAATTATGAATTTTGACGTGACGATTTTCCAACTTTCCTTGGTTATAATTTGTCTGAATTTTTGGGATTGTACTAGAAGTAGTTCTGCGGAACAAAAAGTTCTGATACCAAAACTTATTCCTATGAACAGTTTTCGTTCTAAAGGGGACTGAAGTTCAATATTTACCCGTAAAAATTAGTTTTTTATCAATAAAAAGAAAAGAAATGGTAGTACAAATTTGAGACTTTGAGTAGGTACAGTTGGGAGCGAAATGATTCATACGGCACCGCTAGGAAGTCGGCTGGATTTCAGAATTGTTAGCTGCTTGGATCGTTCTTGAATGCCAGTTTTAATTACGACCAATCTCTAATCAAAACTGGCATTCAAGAACAATCCAATCAGCTAACATTTCTGAAATCCAACCGACTTCCTAGAGGAGCCGTATGAATCATTTCGCTCCCAACTGTACCTGAATACCCTATACCCATGCATACGTATTTTGCCGTGTTCGTTTTGTGTCTGTTATGGCTAGAAAAAACAACTCCGAGAAAAAAATTAAAATATTTTTTCAATGATTTTTGTCTAAGACCAAGTCAAGGAATCTAGCCGTGACAGGAAAGTGGTAAGTTCTGAATCACCCTGTACATAGGTACCTAACTACTTTGGGACTGAAGTTTTTATTCATCTTGAAATCCAGACACACACCTGTAGCAGGTAATTGAAGTAATATGCAATACTAAAACTGATTAAAACGATGAGAACACGCACATATTAATCATACGTCTTATTTTATAACTAAATTATATACCAGGACGAAGAACACAAAGGCGATTTCCTTCAAATATCAAATTGCAAAGGACAATATTTATTTTCTTTTGTTATAATCAATATTTTGGTGCTAAAAATATTTTTGAACTAACGCATTTGCCCCGAGGCCAGTAACATTTCTGCAACAACTCATATGTGTTGCAGAAATGTGTATCTTCAGATTTTAGGAGGGAGCGCACTCGCGGTTTCTATAAAAACTGCCGGTCTCATCCTACATGTCATCATTACTTCAGTGATCAATCCTACAATACCTTCATTATGAAACAAGTAAGGCAACAGTTTGAGTAATGGGTTTGAAAGTGCAGTTCTAATGTGGATTACGTCGAGTTTACCAAGGGTGTCCATAATAGTTTCCTTATTGTGGAAATAATACTGGGCAGTATTATTAAAAAATTAACATAAGCATTTGCTTAGATGAGAGCTTCAGAGGAGTTGGTAGGAAAAGTTTGCTTAGAAATTGCTTAAGCTTATTTTTTATCGATACTGCCTCTGATTTTCACAAATTTTCCAGATTATACTGAATAGACTTTTGAAATTCCAGTTGCTTCAAACGGAATTTCCAAAGGTCTCAAGACAAAATAGAATTATTATTATATGCATTTTATTTTATTTTATTTCAAACTTCTGTTTGTTGTTTTTCAAAATTGTAATTTTTGCAGACTCTTTTATTTTTGGCGCTTTTCGGAATCGCAGCGTGTGGTCGCTTGGACAGCAAGTACCTTCCTCCTCAAAACGGCGGATCTGGAGCACGTTTTGGTGGTTCTGGATCTGGAGGTTACCCTAGCGGTGGAGGTGGAGCTTCCGGCCAATATTCTGGTGGAGCTTCCGGCCAATATTCTGGTGGAGCTTCCGGCCAATACAGTGGCGGAGCTTCCGGTCGGTACTCTGGAGGAAGCCAACAACAATCTGGAAGCGCTTCGGGCCAATACTCGGGAGGGAATGCCGGTCAGTATAATGGCGGAGCTTCCGGTCAGTACTCCGGCGGAGCATCCGGCCAATTCGGAGGAAATCAATATTCCGGAGGCCAAGGCGGTCAGGGCTCCGGCCAGGACATCCCAATTCTCCGTCTCGAGAACAACGTGAACGGTGATGGCAGCTATAACTGGGCTTACGAAACCGGAAACGGCATCCAAGCCCAAGAAGAAGGTTACTTGAAAAATGCCGGATCTCAAGACGAAGCCCAGTCTGCTCAAGGCTCTTTCTCGTACACCTCCCCCGATGGACAGCAAATCTCTGTTTCGTACACCGCTGACGAGAATGGATTTCAGCCCCAAGGTGCCCATCTGCCTACTCCTCCTCCAATCCCAGAGGCCATTTTGAGGTCGCTGGAGTTCAACAGACAAGAAGAAGCCCGTGGTGGGTATCAAGGAGGCGAAGGTCAGTACCGTGAAGATCAATATGGAGGAAACAACGGAGGTGGTCAACCACAATACGGAGGAAGCACTGGGGGTGGCCAGCAACAATATGGAGGGCAGAGCGGAAGTCAGCAGCAATACAGTGGAAACCAGGGAGGTCAACAGCAGTACAGTGGGAACCAGGGAGGTCAACAGCAGTATGGAGGACAACAGAATGGAGGTGGTCAATATAACAATGGACCGAGTGGTGCTGGTCAGCAGCAATACAACAGGGGATCTCAGCAACAAGGTGGAAATGGAGGTTACAGGTACTAGTCTAGTATAGCTGCGATATCTAAGATGCCAATTTGCCTTAATTGATTAAATAATATTGTTAATTGATTGACAATAATAAATTATTTTTGTATATAAAATTTCTTTGTTGGAACTTTTTTTCCACCAGAAGTTCAAAGCTCTATTATGTTACCGACTTTGCAACTTTTCACTTTACTGAATAGATTTGAGCTCTACCTGAGTGGTTTCTGATGCTTCAGTGAAATAGTATATATTTTAGTTGTGCATATTATTATAGTTGTGGCACCATTACAAGACGCCGAAACTGCGAAATCATTTTCTCAAACTATCTACCTTGCCCCCTCAATCCAAACCTCTGAATACGCCACTGAAGGGTGAAAAACGGAATCGATTCCCATATCAAACTACAGGTGTCCAGTTTGAGAAAACCCTGTAAGCGTTATAGGTACCCGAGGATATATCACAGAAAATTTTTATGGACAGATTCGATACCTACCTATGAAAAAAATCGTATAAGGATCGTTTTCCATTTTTCAAATTATATTTAATAGGAAGTTTCCAGGAGGGGGGAGGTATAAGTTATTCGTGAGCACCTGTATGTACCGGGTGTTTATAAACGTCTGTGATCGCATCGCCTTTGGAATCCGCTTTCGATCACTACAATTGCGCCTGTTACTGCGTTTTTCGGCTTGACCTATGCCTGCCGCGATCACAGTTTCTTATAAACACCCCGTACCTTTTCCACTTTTTCAATAATTTGATTCAAAACATTGGCATTCATTTTCCACAAAATACCGCAAAATTAACAAATGCCATAACATGCATAACAGGTGCTCTAAACTTTCCGCTTGGGAACAGTACGGCGACATGTTACGCTCGTAACGGGATCGTAACGGGCAAATAGAATCGACAATATCGTTCAGCAACGAAAATTATGTTTGAATACGGCAAAGATATGTTGCTCTAACGAACATTCCTCAACGATTTCGATTCACAGTACGGGGTGAAGAAGAGGAGGGCGTAGCGTGTAGTAGGCCGCTCCAGTCGGATGATAACTTGACCGCACAAACGTTGGCCGCTGCCAAGAGTTGGATGGGTGACTAGGTGTCTTTCATCTGATTCGAAGCCGGTTTGGAACTCCTCGGGTGGTCTTAGGCAAACCTCCCGAGTATACATATGCCTCCAGCCGGCATTACGGCAATGTAATAGAGGATAACCGGCAGCGTGGTCGGGAGGCCGACGAAGTCAGGAACACCGGCGCAGGGAGCGAGGATGTATCGGACATCCGCACCTGCAGTCCGGGGGTGGAAGACGGAGTCAAGGACAACCTTGCGCTTGTCGGCCCCAGTGCATGATTGGGATGGACTGGACTTTCTGGTTGTTATCTTGTTATTTGTTATATGTTGTTAGTTTCCATACGTCTCGTTGTTCTTTTTATTTTTATTTATTTTTTCTCCACCATGTTGACTTGCTAAATGTACAAATTGTACCGAATAATAGCAGAAATATATATCTATCTATCTATCAAACATCCAGGCACCACATTGCGGCTCGGTGAGTCCGGCTGGTCTAGGAGAGGGTACAATGAGCCCAATAATGAGGCCTACGTGCCAGGTGAAACAGTGTTCCACCGACTCCCCAAAATGGAATCCAGAATCCAGTAGATACGACGGGGTAAATTTGGGTAGAACTTTTTCCACCAAAAAATCCATTTTTCAATGCTATTCAGGATGAAACTGACTAAATTACAGAGATTTAGGGGTCGAGAATATGAAATTGGACCCTAAAGAGAATTTTAGGAAAAAAAGGGTGGGGTAAAAATGTTGGTAATATTTTTTTCAGAAAGAGAATTTCATTCTCTTCAATTTTATGTATCAAAAGTCGAAAAGTAGGTATCAGTTGAAATTTTGAAGTTGGGGTGGGCGGAGGTGGAGGGGTTTGAAGATAGAAATTTGCCCATGTACCTATGCTTTAGATGTCCCCCTGCCCCTGCTCGAAACAAAAATCGATGGGTCTCGGGAAATTTTCTAAATTTCACCAGGCAAAAATTTATCCAGGGTGGCTTGTTTCCACTGAAACATCCTGTATATATAACAGGTGGATCGGCTTGATATATGAGTCATGAGTCTAATCTAATTACTTACTAGAGACAGAGACTTGGACAGCTTGGACTTGATTACAAATTGAAGATACCCCCGCGCAAGTGTGGCTTTGGCGTAAGTCCGGTGGCAACCACATACGGCAACATAACTACATAACACAATCCGTCACGACGATTATTGGCTGATCAATGCCGTAAATGAGTGGCGCAACTTGAGGTGAATCGGGTGAATGGTGATGGTGGATGTCTCCAATCCCCATCGACAGATTAAAGGCATTTTGCCGCGAGGCATCATTGAATCAACGGTGCTCGATTCTGCATGACCGCTGCGTTGCCGCGACCTAACCGGTCGACACAAATCGGCACAAATGCGTTTCATTTGATTTGTGTTGCTTTGGGCATTGCTTTGGGTCATCGACACAAGCTATCACAAGCAGACACAAACCGACGCAAGTGTTTTAGATGGAAAGCACCTGATATGTCATTTGAAATCCCTCGGAAAAATATTTTCAAAACTTAAAATTTTGTGTCCATCTGTCACCTGTCAAATAATGAAAATTGTGAAAAATTCAAAATTTTACTATTCAATTATTCAAAATCTATCCTATGGATTGGAACCAAATTTGGCAGGAAGCAACATAGCAAAAGAGTCAAATTAAGTCTGCAGTTGCAGTTTTCCACCATTTTCCAGTCAGGCGTTATGAATTTTTGAAATTTCTCCTGGCCGTTGACACTCGAGAAGGCCTCTCGCCCTGGTTTTGACCAGAACGACTCGCTTTTGTAGCAGGACTCCACTCAAAAATTCATTCCTGCTCGGGAATCGACTTTCTTCGAATAATTCCAACTGATATCGAAAATAAATTGGATTGGGCGTCGTGTAGACCCATTTTCAAAATCGACACGGCTTCGATTTTTCGACGGTGATTTTTTCAAAATGAAATTTGCACATTCCGTGAATTTGAAAAAACCGCAGTGTAAACTTGCGGTGAGACCCACAAATTATCCATTTAGGTGCAGACATGCTTGAAATACGCTCAATTAGTGATGACGTCAAAAGTTGGGTTTTGTTTTTGTATGAAAACAATCTCTGCTAGGTTGGCAGCACTTACTGTCACCACAGACTCTAGTCTTTTTCGAGCGAATAACCGTTCATGACCGGTTACACTTGGTTATAGAATTTGACGTTTGAGCGAGGATTGACTGGCTGCTTTCCACCTAGACGGTACAAATACCACCAGACGGCACATGTTCCATAGTGTGGCACAAAATTTTAGATGATCCAATGAACGGCACAGAACCGAGTAGGAACACGTAGATGGAAAGCACCGTTTGGCACCCGCACATGCGTAAATGGCAGGTGTACCGAACTTGGGGCTAGGTGGAAAGCACGCGTTATAAGTGGTAAAAGAAGTGCCGCCATTTTGATATCATCACCGGTTATACATTTCATAACCTGGGTTGCGTTCGAGAACTAGACTATTCTGCGATTCTTACATTTTTGAAGTGGGGGTATCAAGTAAGGCAAAGTAACAACCACTTTCCGAACGATTTTCGCTGTGCTGGAAATGTCACTGTCAATATAACTCATTGGCGATCGCAGTGCTGTTTAGTTTCAAAGTGAAGTAAGCTTTTCTGATAAAGTACCCATTTTTATAGGTACTGCCTACCACGTAAGTACCCAATCGAAACGATTATAATCAAAATAAAAAAAAATCTGACAGAGAAATATGTGGGGTGCTGAGGTGCGCATGACGAGTAACTTTCACAGCGCTCGGAGATGCTGCGAATTTTGTCACTTCAACGCGACACGTTTTGAGTTCTCGAACGGTTTACTGCGTTGCCGATAGTGCGCACAGAAGAGATCTCGAACGGTAATTTCTGCAACAATCGCAGAATAGTGTAGTTCTCGAACGCAACCCTGGTCATGAGGCTGGTTATTGTTATGGTGGGGGAACAAATTGTGGCGGCAACAGATTTAAAACAAGCAGCGGTCCAGAATTTCCAAACGTGAAACGTACCTAACCTAACCTCAAAAACTTTACAACTTGACTTGGCGTTGGCGACGAGAAAAATCGAAGACGATGGACTCATCTGCGATGGACCCACAAGAACATCGGGTAATCCAGATGTCCGATGGCCGCCTATGGTTAACCCCTATGATCTATGATTCAAGTTTTGAATGGATTCTACAGGGTGTTTCCAAGCTGGTGTTATAAACTTCAAGGGGGGGATTCGGGGATTTTCCTTGCGTAAAAGTGCCATTTACGTAGTTTTTTTAATTGTAGCTTCATTACCGAGATATCACCCTTAAAAGTTGGAGTTTTTAAATTGTTTTCTAGCCGTGGCTCAGATTTATCGGAGATTTTAAATTAGGATAAGGGGTTTCAAATTAGGATACCAATATTTCAGATAAAAACAAAAAGTTTCCAGGAAATTGAGTTTTTATTCCCTTGTCGGTACCGCCAAGTACCGCAGAATTTTCTCCTTCAATTAAATTTACTGTTTTCCCGCCAAATGCTGATAACCACAGTTATAACCGCAACGTTTCAGCGAGAAATGTCAGATATCAAAAAAATGACAGTATCTGTCAATCTAATGTCAACCGCTAATACCAACCGGTTACAAAAGGTTATTCGCTTGAAAAAGACTTCTGTCACTCTTGATTCCCACCCTCTTCCCTTCCCACATCCTCCACTGCAGCTGTCAAAACAAAAAATGTAACATGTATTTAACCAACATTATCCCACCCTCGAAGACCTTTTCGGTTACGAAACACTCTACAGGAAGGTCGTTGTATCTATTAATACTATTAATAGTATTAATCCGCAAATATTCCATTAGCTGTCACTTTGACAAGAAGTGTTGCCGCAACTTAAGGTGCGCTCAGTCAGATTATTTAGCCGCAAGTTTAAATTTTAGTCGCAGGTGTAGTGACGCCCATTGGCTCTTATGAACCAGCCTCCTCGGAACAGCCAATAATAAGTGATGCAGCGCTTACGGCTAAAATTAAAACTGCGGCTAAATAAGCTGACTGAACGCACCTTTAAGAAAGAAAACATTAGAAAAGATACCCCACACCAGATCCTCCGTTGCTTTCTGAATTTGAGTTGATTTTTCAAAAATGGCGCTTATTTTTCGACTTCCGGAGGCCGGGTCGTAAGAGGGTACTTAGGTCATACTAATTAGAGGCAAGCTGCTTTATATCGACCTCAAAAACGTATTTGTAGCGCAAGGAATTCTTTTGAAAAATTTTTACTATTCTTATCGCATGGAATTTTTTTTAGGAGCTACCGTTGCGGACTTTTTAAAGTGGACGACAGTTGACAGGTTTTTCAGGATTCTGGCCTGAACGTCGCTTGACTTGACAGCAAGCCAACTCGTTGACATTGTCGTCCACTTTATTTTGGCCGCAATCGTACGAGCCAAATCGTTCGAATAGGCCTTAAGAGCAACTGTACCAAATGGCTTACTTTAATCATCAAATGTGATATCTTTATGCAAACCACGGGCACTTTATGAGTCCTGTGACGCCGACCACGCCGACCGCGCCGCCGCCGAATGATAGGTCGGCGTGTGCGCCGGCGGCGCCGCCGCCGCCGGTGTTTTTAGTGACACACGCCGCCGCCGCCTAGAATGGGGTCGGCGCCCATCTCTAGTAGGTACAGCTGTTGACTCGGAGTGTACCGACTTTTTAGCGCACTTCTCCAAACGGGAAGGCGCTTTTGTCCTCGCTTTGTCCGTCCGTCCGTCCGTCCGTCCGTCCGTCCGTCCGTCCGTCCGTCCGTCCGTCCGTCACAGCATCTAGTCCTAGACGAAAAGGTTTTTGCGAAAAATTTTTACTCCATTGGGTAGCTCATGACCTTGTATGCCGAACCAAGAAAAATCTCGACGAAATAATAATAAACAATGACAATAATAACAATTTAGTGTGACGCGGCATCGCCGTTGAATGCTGCATTTCAGAAGCCGGCCTGATCTCGAAAGTTATCACATGCGAGGAAGTACCCGATCTTATCATTTTACCATAATACATATGCGGAGTTATATTTAGAGGATGATTTGAACTTTATTTTAATGAAAATTTCACATCGGTGCGAGGTGCCGATTAGTAGTTATTAATTTTTGAACATGACTCCGAAACTACGGCTCGGCCGCAAATGATTTATTCGTTCCTTGCTGGTGCTTGATATCCTTTCCTCCGAACAAAACGAAATTCAATACAGAAAATATTTCAACTCGAATGGGTAGCTCATGGCCTTGGTACGCGAATCAAGAAAAATTTTGCCGAAATAATCATGAACAATTACAAAAATAACATTTTGGTGTAGGGCGGCTTCGCCGATCAAGTGCTGGCATTCGCGGTAAGATGTAGAAAGTTGCGATATGCAGGCAACTACAATTTCTTAATGAAATACATCACTGCATGTACAGCATTATATTTAGAGAACAATTTGAACTTTCTTTTGACAAAAACCCCACTTCGATCCGACCGTCGGGTCAATTGTTATCAATTTTTGAAAACGACCGCAAATCCACGGCTCGGCGCATATTACACGACCCTACAAATTTAAAATCAGACGTACCGAAATAGTAATTGACCATTTTGAAATAGCCAATACTAGGTACCTAAAGGATAATGGCACTCAAATTACGAAACATGTTCGCTCAATAACAAAAAAAAAAGTAGGTAGGTATCACTAAAAATCATGTGACAGGCTACCATTTTTCGGTTTTTCGATAAAAAAGAAATGTTCCAATTCAAAACTGAACCCGATATTCGTGTTCAGGAGGTCGAAATCAGTTGGAGAACATTTTTTTATATAAGTAACAGAATGACGCTTATGTGGCCGGTTTGTCTGTCTGTCTGTCTGTCTGTCTGTCCGAGTCCGTGCAGAAATTAAGACGCTGTACTCCTTCTCGAGAATTGAAACAAGAGTCTTGGAACTTTTTTCCGATTAATAGCTGATGTCCCCAAGGGTGGCCAATGGGCACTATTTTTGTTATCCATACATCGTTATCATTATTCTCAAAAAACAGAGATCTCCTGTGCACTTCGATGAAGTTGAACTTCTTCTCGGGAACTAAAGCTACAGCCCTTGAAGATTGAACTTTATCCGGTGGATAGCTTAGGTTCTCAAGGACCAAATAGGCAGAATGGCTTTCATAATTCGGCCGCCATCTTGGCTGCCATATTGAAATTTCTTATTAGTGGAACGATTATTGTCATGAAACTTGAAACTTACCCTTGTCTAGTACGATCATTCTTATTTTCAAGCGAAATTTCATGATTGCCCCATCATCTTGGCCGCCATATTGAAATCTCTTATAAGTGGGAGGATTTTCATGAAACTTGAGAGTTACGCTTGTCTCGTACGATCATTTCTATTTTCAAGCTGAGTTTCATAATTCTGCCGCCATCTTGGCCGCCATATTGAAATCTCTTATTAGTGGAACGATTTTCATGAAACTTGGAACTTACCCTTGTCTAGTACAATCATTCTGATTTTCAAGCCGAATTTCATGTTTCTGTCGATATTTTGGCCGCCATATTGGAATTTTTTGCCCAAGACGGTAGAACCCTAATTACTCTTGCGTTCACTAATCCTCCAAAAAGCAAGTGCGCTACTGAGCCTCATGCCCATGAGGCGTATTCACTTGTTGAATTTTGGCTACTGTGTCATTAATGTGACTTAATTCATCCACAGATTATCCAGAAATGAGAACTGTGTTTTGGAAAATTTGAATTGTCTGGAAAAACCTCAAGTCCTTTTCCAAATCATCTTAAAGGTGCGTTCAGTCAGCTTATTTAGCCTCAAGTTTTAATTTTAGCCGTAAGCGGTGCATCGCTTATTGGCTGTTCTGAGGAGGCTGATTCATAAGAGCCAATAGGCGTCGCTATACGCTTGCGACTAAAATTAAAACTTACGGAGTGCGGCTAAATAAGCTGACTGAACGCACCTTTATTTTGAAAATCGTCAATCAAGAGGTGCTTTCCTTTTACAACCGCACCGCACCGCACCGCACCGCACCGCACTCATACAGTTCCGACTGAAAATCCGAACCGAACCAAACTAGGGCGGTACTTGTCAAGCAACTGATCCGACTAAGTATGTGGATCCGACTGGGTGCCGAGCGACTGCTAGCGTTGTAGAAATGGCGCGTAAATTTTAAATGACGTAGGGACTATTGATATAATTATAAATATCCAAAGGTCACCAAAAAAATTCTTACCTGATCATTGGTGAATGTTTCGACCAAGTCACAAAAGTGAGGGACCTTGGGGACGGTTTGCGGGGATTCATTTCTCAATTTCTCCACCTCTTCGTCAGAACTGCTGCTGCTACTGCTACTTAGCAGGTCTGAAGCGATTTGCAGATACTTGTATCCCAAAACGTTCCCAAAATAAGTTTTTTCTGGGCATGCATTGCGCGGCGCGTTATTTATTTGCTAACATAACCAATAAAACAAAACAGGAGGAAATGTTGCCAAAAGAAGAGGGTATTTCACATCGTAAGGTTGGCAGGCCTTACCATTCTAGCCCTTGCACTGACTCAAGAGACGGTTCCATTTTTCGGAACTGTTCGGGTTCGGTGCGTCTCAAGTGAATACATTTATAAAGTTGCACGGATACCGTGCGATGTCAAGTGAATACGCCTTGAAAATAGCACCGTCCAACTGCACATGTGCAGTTAGAGCCAGTTCCGTGCCAGTGCCGCCAAGTGAATTCGCTATAAGCTTCATCATTGGGTGCTTTCCACCCCTAGACGGTACAAATACCACCAGACGGCACATGTTCCATGGTGTGGCACAAAATTTCAGGTGATCCAATGAACGGCGCGGAACCGAGTAGGAACACGTAGATGGAAAGCACCGTTTGGCACCCGCACATGCGTAAATCGCAGGTGTACCAAACTTGGGGCTAGGTAGAAATCACCCATTCAAGTCCGGTCTCGATAACCCCGCAGGCTGGCTTTACATTTCCAACAGGGAAATTCCCGGGAAATTGGAAAAGTAAAATGTCCAAGAGCCATGCAGTTACTTTCTGTTTAAAAAAAATGGTGGAAATCTGCTCATGGGATAAAAAGTCGGAAAATATGCTGTTTTCCCATAGAGGAGAACTCGAAAACCGTGGAACCGATTTCAAAAATTTTTCCTCCAAAATTTTTTTCCATATGTTTTTCAACTTCCATTCCCATGCAGCATGTCTGCACCTAAAATAAATATTTTGTAGGGCTCACAGGCTCACGCTCACCTCACCGTCTATTGAAGTTTGCACTACAGTTTTTCCAAATTCACGGAATGAGCAAAATTCATTTTGAAAAAATCACGTCGGAGAACCAAGGCTGTGTCAATTTTAAAAATGGTCTACACGTCATCTGTGGTCTACACGATGCCTAATCCAATCTCTCTTTGATATCAGTTAAAATTATTCAAAAAAAGTCGATCCCCGAGAAGAAATGAATTTTTGAGTAGAGTCCTGCATCAAAAGCGAGTCGTTCCGGTCAACCCGGTCAAAACCCGGGTTAAAGGCTCTCTCGGGTGGCAACGGCCATTAGAAATTTTGAAAATTCATCACGCCCGACTAGAAAATCGTTGAAAACTGCAACTGCAGACTTGATTTGACTCTTTTGTTGTGTTGCTTTCTGCCAAATTTGGTTACAATACATCAGATAGATTTTGAATAATTAAATGGTGAAATTTTAAACTTTGACATTTTTTAATATTTGACAGATGATAAATGGACCGTTGTTGGAACCAAAGAGTTGGAACCGCGGTTCAACGGTGCCTCGCGGCAAACTCCCTTAAATCTAGCACCTAAATCCCGCATGACGTTCGAAGAACGACGTCCTTGACATTCGATGGCACAGCAGCGACAGAAGCGTGACATAACCTCTACGAAAATTTGTTGCTTTTGCTCCCTGACATTGCTGTGCAATGTCGAGATCCTCAAATCCCCAGTGAACATTAATAGACGTTTTTGCTGGAATATGCACTGAACGCCTACCGAACGACCAGAAAAACAGATGTGGAAAGTGCAATTTGCCTGAGTGAACGCATTCCTCACGAGTTTGTTTTAGTTACCTGGTAAAAATGGTAGTCTCCTGTCGTTCAACTCAACTCATCAAAACCAGCAAGAATGCTCTCTCAAAGAACTTCCCATTCATCACCTACAGCGGCCCCTTGCCCAAAATAAGGAACTACACAACTGGAACTACGTTCCTCCAAAATCCTGGATTTAGGGGCAGGCCATGTGACTGCAGAGGGTACCACAGATCGTCCAGCGAAAGCCGTTCAACCCTAGCCAAACTGACCCCACAAGAGGTAACCAATGCCTGTTTTTAATTAAGGGTTCAGTAAGAATTTAAAATGCGCAAGTACCTTAATGAACTCTAGCTCATTTAGAAAGGTTACAGATAGAATAATAATTCCCATGAGATAAGGATGGTTCGCTGATAAAAATCATGACATAATTCTTATCAGAGGAGTTTAGCAAACAGCCGGCCTGTAAACCATAGTGTGGACTAGTTGTTATAGTTGCTGCTAAGACATGAACACAAATCCAACCAAACACTTGATTAGTACACTTGCCCCCAAGCAGGGTTTCTTAATTATTTAAATGGCTACAGTAATTTGTTGAATTTGTGCGGGTCAGGCTTAGGCCTCAGCTTAGGTAAATGAAAATTATGACCTGAGATTTGCTATCTAGCTGTCATTTTACAAAATATAATCATAAAGAGCCATCTCTCTAAAAATTCACAACCTGGATTTTACAATATTTTTCATTGTTAGAAATTACAAAGGGTAATAAATTAATTAAATAACAGTCAGATCGCGCGAGAATTTATAGGATTTCTCTGTAAAATGGGATCTATACAAGTTCCACTCTATTGTGATATCCTTTTATCCATTTTTCATTTTTTGGTTGAAAAACAAAAAACCAATAGGGTCCTTGCACGATTTTATTGTCACAAATGATGCTGTGATAGCTACATAACATCATAATGGGGGAGATCTCCCGCAAATCTGCACGTTTTTGGCGCACTTCTCCAAATGGGAAGGCACTTAAATACTCGCTTTGTCCGACGTTCTGGCCGTCTGTCCGTCCGTCACAGCATCTAGTCCTAGACAAAAGGATTTTTGCGAAAAATTTGAACTGCAGTGGGTAGCTCATGACCTTGTATCCGGAACAATACAATAATAATAATTTAATGTCACGCGGCACCGCTGATGCCGCCACGGGCACGGGAGTCGGACAACTCGTCGACACCCAACTCATCGACAGGATAACTTTCCAACACCCAACTCATCGACAAGACAACTCAACGATAGGACAATAATTGATGAATAATTCATCGACAGGACGACTCATCAACAAGAGAACTTTCAGAGACCCCCCGCGCCACCCTACACGAGGTGGAAATTTAGCTAGAAAGCTGATTTGGTATGTCTGAGTTCATACTACAACTCTGCCAGGTGGCATTCCTTAAACACAAAATGCAAGGTGAATCGCCTTAAAGACAACTTGGACATGTTAAAGCCGTACACATGGACCTCGTCAGGTCCCAGTTTTTTTTTTTGTAGACCCGGTCAGATCAAGTCAGGCACAGAGCTGTGCGGTACTCGAGTACAAGTACTCAAGCACTGTACTCCAAGTACTTTCAGTGTACTTGGTACTCAGTCCCAAGTACTTTATTTCGAATATACATAAGAATATATATATATATATATACATAAGAATAGCGCTAGGTTTGTCTGTCGGTTACACTTCGTTGTCATGCTTTAGCGTTCGTGTGTATAGTCGCCGGGAGTCGGGTCGCCTTGACAACACATGTGTGCTTGCCGCATCGCCGGCAAATGATGCACTCGCACAGACTCGCACTTCGCTGGTCGTACTGTTGGGTCCGTTTGAGATAGCTCCCGGATAGCTCTGTCGGATGCCTCTGTAACACTTATTGTCGCCGGGAGTCGGGTCGGCTCCTTAGCAATGCATGATTGTGTGCGGCGTTTGGGATAACTCTTTCAGACGCCTTTGAATTACTTAATAATTTATCGTTTAAAAAATCCGCTCCTGCTCCAGACGCCAAAAACGGGAAGCAAGCGAGTTACACAGATGCCCCTGAAGACAAAAACAGAACCAGAGAACAGAGAAGTTTTAACGGGACAAAAGTAATCGCGTTTCCTGTCCCTTTGACAATACAGGAAAAATAGTTACAACAACCGACGCCGTCCCCACACGCCGCCCCCGTCGAAAAAAAAAGACAGAATCGAAGGAGTTATAGCCACAGGAGAAAAAACTATACACTAAAACTATATTGTTCCCGGTCCATGATCTGTTACACATAGTAAAACATCAAAATATTGTTTTTGTTACACCCAATCGATTCCACGTTCACGTAAAGTCAATGGGTATTATGTAATCTTTCCTTATACATATAACGGGGGAAATATTTCAATGAGCACTCAAGATACTTATTCAAATTATGTTAACTATTTATGTCAAGATACAGTTTTTGCCCAGAAGTTTGGCAAAGTGAAAAGCTGCGAAGTAGGTATTTCTATGAAAGGCTCCTGGAAACAAATTTAATCTTTACCAACTATAGGTACCACTTTCAAAAAGTTCCTACTTTATGAATTTGAAACTTTCCAAGGTGGCTACCGCCAAACACTATACTTGTACTTATACTTGTACTTGACGTGTACTCGAGTACTTTTCTTTTTACTCAAATACATTGTCTTACGCAACGAGTACATTTTTATGCAAGCTCAGACTTGTCAAATCACGGCGACGCGCCATGTTGCACCACAGATTCAAGACTCAAGTCAGTCATTATCAGCCAGTGAGTGGCAGCATCCAAAGTTTCCAAAGTTCAGCACTTCAGCCGGAAGAAGCAAAGCATCAAGGTAGGTGCATGGGTAGCTAACTCAAGCTTGAGCTTTCTCTTTCACCCTTCGCGTGGGCTCAGAGCAAGATAGTTATTTTGTTTCTTTGCGTGATACTGGATGGTGATACTGGTGATACAAACAAAGGAACCTCCTACCCTCGCACCTACCAAAATTTCTCAAAAAGAGAATTCGAAAATAAAGCTAATGCAAAGCAAAATAAGGTACCAGCCAGCCTTGTTAGCATCTTTTATATTGTATTGGTAAAATGAACATGAGGCAAATATCATTAGGTATTTAATGAAGGCAATAGGCCAGCTAGTACTTAGTTTTGCATTAGTGCTTCTAAATTCGCCTCTTGAGTCTTGATAGCCCCATTTCTCCACCGTTACTCCCAACATTTCGTAACTAACATGTACTCGCGGTACTTTGTACTCATTGGGTACTTGAGTACAGCGACTCGATACTTGTACTTGGTACTTGAGTACTTTTATACGAGATTACTTGTATTCAGTACTCGAGTACTTTTTCATTGTACTCGGAACAGCTCTGGTCAGGCAATTAAGTTATTCGATTGGAAGACAACTTGGACATGGTAAAGCCGTGTAACGTCGCATGGGGTCGGCATTCGTTCGTACTATGCGACACACGTGCGTCTTGCATTTAGCAATCATTATTTGTTTGTTTTCGAGACGAGAATCCGAGCGCCCACATTGGGACTTGTACCCACGACCTTTGGTGTGGTAGTCGAACGCGCTGACCAAAACACCACAAGCTCCTCAAGTCAGGCAATCAAGTTCTTTGATTCGAAAACAACAGGGACAGGGTCAGGTGCTGACGGCAAGTTTTCCTAGTTCTCCTGTCGATTAGTAGGGTGTTGGCAGGTTATCTTGGCGATGAGGTCAGTGTCGAAAACTTCTCCTGTAGATGAATTGTCCTGTCGGCGAGTTGTCCTGTCGGTGAGTTGTCTTGTCGGTCGTTGAGTCGTTTTGTCGGTGAGCTGTCTTGTCGGTGAGCTGTCTTGTTGATGAGTTGGTTGTCGGCAAGTTGGTTGTCGGCAAGAACATTTTTGAAATCTGAACCGCGGTTTCCGAGTTTTCATCTCTGAAAAAACTGCAAATTTTCCAACTTTTTATCCCGTGAACAGATTTTCACCATCTTGGGTTTTTGCTCTTAACTATGCCCAGTCTTCAAATATGACTTTCTATCTATGTGAAGGGGTGTATACAGTGATTCTTTAGCTCTGCGTTATTTTAATAAATGATTGGGGCCTGTAATTTCACCATCAGCTTAACAAAGTAGCTAGAAATTATCATTCATGGATGAAAAATGCTCGACTGCACCCATCCGCAGTAGTAAACGAGTTTTTTTCGAAAGGACGAATACCAGGCGCATCTTGTGGCCGGCCATAATATCGCTTAACATGAACCCCATTGAACCTGTACAGGATCTCCTGCAATAGAGGTTGTCAGTCATAGAACCACCAGAAAAGACCATGGAGGGGTTGGACTGAACTTTACACGAATTACACGCGAAACGGACGGCGAGGATGATAGGAATTGGTAATTGCATTGGAAGCGTACCACGGAGGTGCCAGACAGCTAGGTGAACCTCAAGAGTTCAAGAGGTCCCAATCATTATCAAATTATGATAATAATGTACCTACCTGTCCTACGTTTCTGCTTGAATGAAATGAAATTTTCTTATTTTAACCACTCCACTAACACAGGCTTTCAGTAAAAATTAAATTCGTGCTCCATCTTGAATATGAGGTCGTATCTGAAGGTTGGAAAGAGATCATCTCTTTATAAAACATAATGGTGAACATAATTACAGGTGGCCACAAAAGTACAACATGCGGACCAAAGTTGGACCAAAAACCATGACCTGATAAATCACCCTGTATAAAACCGTAGCAGTAGTCAGGTAAAGAAGTGATGTTACAAGTTTATTGCCGAAGAATAAGGTAGCCCAATAGTGGAAGAATTTTTAAAATCGGTCATCCGGGTCAGAAATTAAAGCCCCCAAAGTTGGTAAATTTTGGTGCCGTCTCACTTAAGTTGGCGACTACTTTATGAACAGGATTTTGGGTGAAACCTTAGGTCTTCATAACTCGAGGAATTTACGACAACAAAATTGCTTACATTTTTTCCCCTGTCTACCTGATGACTGAATAGTGCTTTGCCCGTGCTTTTTTCGAGTTCGTCTTCACTACCTCCCGCAGAAGCCGACAAAACGCTTACAAAGCAATGCCGCAGTGAGAGGGGGCTTCGTATTTGGCTAACTCTACCTTACTTCGAAATCGTGGATGGATCAGTTTGTAGTGTACTAACTGGAATTTCATCTACGATATATCGAACGCTTTTTCAGTAGTGATATTGGGCATTTAAGAAGAAATAATGCTACGTAAAGGACTGTTGCCCAGAGTTGAGCTGAATGAGCTGATGCTGGTTTGTTTTCAAAGCCACGCCAATTGTATGGATTTTTAGAACTTCTACCTAGGCATTATGTTATATAGCTCCGACAAGTTGATTCTGTTACACGAAAAACCTTGCTTTGGCCTCATCATCTCATTTATCTCTTTTAATCCATATTCCCCGAATTTTCTTTCACGAACTTACTTCGCATATAATATGATTTGTGAAAAATGTTTTATTTCGGACAATACCCGCAAATATTTGTGCCCTAATCCCTCTTGATTTCGTAAGTCCCCAGCAAATAGAAGCTCTCATTGTTATGCTGCGGAAAACTCAAACATGACGCATTTTTTCTACAACATTTTCAAGAAATTGTCGCAATCTTTGTCCATCTCTCTTGACGATAAACCTTATATAAAACTTATTTTAACAATTGATACGCCACATAGAGACTGATATTGAAAAGTGTCTTCAAGCAACATGTATCTCAAATCGTTCGGTTTGGTGTTTGCAGTTGTGACGGTAAGTGCAGTGAAAATGCGTGAAAAGCGGAAGAAAATTTACGAAGAATGTTCTTTCAGCTGGTTCATTGCAGTCGCGCTGCCGAAATCGGCAAGAATGAAGTGGAGAAGCGAGTCGTAGTGACGCCCGAGGCACAATTGCTTTCGTTGGTTTTGCAACAGCCAATTAGTCTTGAAGGCTTGAAGGCCATAGTGACGAATAAAGAAGTTTTCAAATTGGCTGTGGAAGCGATCCTGAGGAGTCAAGGCACATCTTTGGAACAACTTCACGAAAGATTGGCGGATTCCGGTGGGAATGTAGAGAATATCATCGCCGCGATTAATGCGGAATTGAGAATCGAACTTTTGGTGATCGACGGTGATTTGATCAAAATCAACGCTAAAAGTGTCGCAATCATCCTGTCCAGTTCCATTGAACAAATTGCTAGAACCCAGTTCCAACAAAATCCCCTTTTGGGAACGGTCGTGGCGAATGTTTTGACTCAACAAATCAAAGCTAAAATTCCCGAGCTTCAACTCGATTCACGAGGAATTCCAGTGAACGCCGTCAAGGATCTGGTAGCACTTTGCACCGTTCATTCTCAGAGATTGAGCAAGCGAAGCTTGACTGACGACATCTTCGGTTCACTGACTGAGGTCATCTTGGTCGTCTTCCGTTCTCAAGTGTCGGGAATCGTCAAACCGATCAAGATCAACATCGACAATGCTTTGCTTAACATCACCGATGCTTTGCTCAAGGCCTACACCAGTATTGAACCTACTGGAGAAATCGAAGCAGTTCTGGCTTACGTGAAGAACACCGTGATCAAGAAGCTGGTAGAATACCTCACTGTTGCCAGGACGACAGTCGACAGTTTCCTGGAACAATTCGTCATCGAGAATGCTGCCACGAGAAGGAGACGAGATTTGGACTCTAATACCGAAGTTCAGTTGCAAGCAGTTGGCAGCAATGGGATCGTGGATATTATTATGACTCCGATTCGGGCAATTTTGGGATTTTTTCTCAGACCAATCAACGCGATTTTGAAGAGTATCGTGACAAATGTAGTCGTTTCCTTCGTACCAATAGTCGGACATGCGCTTTTGGATCCGCTCTTGACTTTCATTTTGCGTTTGATCGATTCACTCATTCCAACCTTTCAATAGTTCTATTGGGTTGAATTTTTGAAAATACATCGTTAAATTATTTAATAAAGTTTTAATTTTATATAGTACAAATCTAACATTTTTATTTATTGGCTTCAAAATAAAGTTGTAGTTCTGTTGATTTTTTTTCTACTCATTTGTCGATACAACCATTGAACCATTAACTCGTTCAATATTACAGCGGTTTCCACTGAAACACCTCGGTAGAGTGGTACGTCTTTTCAGCCCTCGTCGCCAAGGAAACTCGCGAGAAAGTCTTGCTTTGTTGTTAATGCCCTGAAGTCATGGTCCATGCCTGAAGTGCAAAAAGCTTCACGCGTACCTGTGAACGCAGAACTAGCGGTCTATAGTAGCTGAGTCTGCGCTCAGGAAAGGTGGATGCTCAAATCAGTTTAATGGTGCTATTCTGTAAAAGCTGTATTACACTACACAATTTCTTGTACAATCTGCCAAAATAGTGTCAAAAAACAATGAACTTGATTGTTTAACTGACAGATTGTACAAGAAATTGTGTAGTGTAATACAGCTATAAGAAAAATTTTCAGATGTAAGCAACTACATCGGTTTAAATGACAAAGTAATGATGTTTTGCGTTGTCACATGTATCATCTCACAGCGATACAGTGCTTATAGACCTGGAGATAGCGACAGATTTTCGGACGTGATTTTAGGCAGTATGCCTTTTGGAGGATATCATAAAATGCGTATTCCGATGATATTGAAGGATAAATCAAAGAGTCATCCCGGGTCCTTCATGTATTAAAATTAGTTAACATTTTTTCGCAAAATGAGCGTTTTGATGTGATTTTACTCAGGCTGCCATGCGTACCAAAATAAAATTCAACGAAAAAGCTACCTGCAAAATGATAGGCATACCGTTTGCGTGAGTCCAACAGGTTGGCATAGCCAGGTGAAATTGCTTTAAAAAAGTTGATTTTTCCGCGACTCTGAACAGGCTGCCATTGAGAGTTAATGATCTTCATACTATGCAACGGCTAAAATAAAAAAGGCATGCCGTTTGCGCATGTCCAAGTACACTTTATATTTAAATGACGGAAAAAGTGTGCAGAATATTTTGACTCGTAATAACTTCAAAAGGAAAAGTCGAAGATTTTTGCAAATAATTTTTATGGGCCTTATAGAAGATTCCATATATCGTGTATTGTTTTGATCAGACACTTTTGAATCACCCTGTACAGGCTGGCCCAACGAAAAGTTCCCACCCTAGTTTTTGAGAGAACGGGCCATAAAAGAGGAAAAGCTGAGACAGGTCGATTTCATTTTTAAGGGGGACATTTATACATACAGAGGGGTGCATAAAAAACGGCCACCGCTGTAGCATCGTTATTTCTTATCCGATCTTGAAAAATCAAAAACCAGTTCAAATGGTTTTATGTCTTCCATGATTCGACAGTAAAAAATATTTTTTTTGTTATGATGCTTCTGAGCACTGATAGTCAACTTTTGTTTTTCAAATGACAACAATATTTTTTTAATTTTTTTTTTGATTCCTTATGCTTATCTGAATATAATGATGCATCAATATCACACATTTTATTATTAGACACGAAGAAAAAAAAAACTGAAACTGCGAAGTTTTTACACATCACAGTAGCATCACAACACCCACGATATGCACGCGATCTGGTAGGCTGGGTGCAAAATGATGTTCAAAAGCACATAGTAGGCCAGGCGTTGATTTTTCAAAATGTAAATATCAAAATGTTTTCAAAATCCAAAAGAAGCTGTCCGTCTCTGAGACGTCTTTATTCTCTATTTTCAGCTCATTATTTTACACATTTTTAAGTAGGTATTGTGACCTGTCAGGACAAAAACGTCTTATTGATTTTTCATTTCCACAATACACACTTGAAAAGATAAAATAGTGAGCTAAAAATAGAGAATAAACAAGTCTTAGAGACGGACAGCTTCTTTCGGATTTTGAAAACATTTTGACATTTACATTTTGAAAAACCAAACGCGTGACCTACTATGTCCTTTTGAACATCATTTTGCACCCAGTCTACCGGATTGCGTGCATATCGTGGGTGTTCTGACGCTACTGTTGTGTGTGAAAATTTCGCATTTCAATTTTTTTTTCTTCGTGTTCAATAACAAAAAGTGTGATATTGATGCATCATTATATTCAGATAATTGTAAGGAATCCGAAAAAAAATCAAAAAAATATAGTTGCCATTTGAAAAACAAAAATTGACCGTCAGTGCTCAGAAGCATCATAATAAAGAAAAAATTTTCTACTGTCGAATCATAGAAGGCATTATATCATTCAAACTGATTTTTAAATTTTGAAGATCGGATGAGGAATAACGATGCTACAGCGGTGGCCGTTTTTTATGCACTCCTCTGTATATCATAAATTCTGACTGCTTAGTTTTTTTTTTTTATTTGAGAGTTGTTCGGAATGGTCAACAAACGCATCAAATCGAAAAATGCATCTTTCCTAACACAACAAGCAGTTTTTTTCCAGCAAGAAGAACTAAACTCGCTATCATCTTTTTTTCAGAAGAGTATCGTACAAAAACCTGCCACAACGAAGTACAAGTATGTCTTCAGAATGACTAATCTCTTTCCATTATTTTATGCTTCAATTCCTGAACATACTCTTAAATGAATAAATAAAACTAGGCAGTCATAAAGAGAATTCAAAAGACCTTCAAAACCAGATACATTGAACCCTTATTATTGCTATTTTAAATATTTGGGAGAGTAGTAACCCCGGCTACGAGGATGAAACATCATCACTGAAGCTATGATATTGAAATGTCATCCTTGAAAATGAAATTGACCTGTCTCGGGTTTTATCTTTTCATCAAAAATATATCATTATTATTATTATATCATCATTATTCTTTCAAAAACTGGGGTGGGAACTTTTCGTTGGGCCACCTTGAATAAGCAAATATTCGAGCAAATATGTATATCATAGATTTAATAGTATATGTATCACGCTTGACATTTGTCGTAGAACTGACTCCCAAATCAATAATCGTTATACGGGACAAACGTACCTTTCAAGTTTCATTAAGATCGGTTCACTTACGAAAAAGTTCAATATAGCGCGGCCAGGCCAAGATGGCGGCGAATCATGAAATCGACCTTACAATTATAAATTGTTACACGAGACCAAAGTATGCTGCAAGTTTTTATCACAATCGGTTCACTTATGAGAAAGCTCAATATAGCGGATCGAAATGGCGGCCAATCGTGGAACCGACCTTGAAATAATGAATCAGAGACACGACTCTGTTTCCTATTTTATCAAAATCGATTAATCAATGAAGAAATTCAATATGGCGGGCCAAGATATCCGAAGTTTGGGTGAAATTTTGTTATGCCGATGCCGATGCACTGCTCAGAGGGGTGTAGTAGTAATTAATAAAAAATACGGTTCTACGATTCTTTGTTTAGGACGAGATACGTGACAGGACTGACGGACGGCAAAGTGCGGCTGATAGCGATTTTCCCCAAATTGGAAAATGTGTTGAAAGGGGCGACGTCGTCATGAGAGTCATAATAATACAGTCGCTGGCCCTAAGATCCGTAGAAATTTTGAGGTGGACAAAGTTTCTCTTCGGATCCTGTAAGGACATGCCTAGAGGATGAAAAAAATCTTGGGTGGCCTTCTGACGTATGGGTCATAAGGTCGCAGGACGCCATTTTATGTTCTGCAGACCCAATGACAAGATTTTGACATTTTGAGATCTTGCTTGAGCACACATTGAAAAACTGATGAGTTATTTGAATTCTTGAGAGCATTTTCTGTCAGGTGGGACTATTTTGACGTTTATAGAACGCCCGTGTGAAGATGGTGTGGTGGTGAGAAGAAGAAACCGCGTCACCAGCACACAAATGCTGCACCATTAGAAGTTTCTTTTCTTTTTCGTATATTCCCAAACACCTACATCAACATGATTTATATCGTTAGATGCCCAGTAAAATGCTCTACAAGATTAGACTAGCTCGCGGATTCCATCGTAAACAAGTAAAAGTAAGGGCCCATCACAATCTAATAGAATGCGGTGTTCAGGTCACGAAGACAGTGCTTTTCAACACATTTTATCATTTTCCAATCCTTTGCAGTAGAGCTATGTCAACTTGTTTGCACTTGTTCGACTTCTTATTAAATGCACTACAAGATAAGACAAGCTTGAAAAACTTGTTCGAAGTATTTCGAGATCTGGGACGATTTAAAAAAACCGAAAGTTTTAAATTTTGCCAAATTTGCCTGTCTTCTGTGAAGACTTTGATTTGTTTCGGTGTCTTTCAGAATACATATCGCAACTATCCTATACTCGCTAAATTCTTCATTAAATTCTCTACAAGACGTAACCAATGTAGAAATTGTGCCGAAAATATTTCAAAATATGAGACGATTTTAAAAATATAAAAAATTCTAATTTTGATTAATTGCATGTAATGTGTACCGAGCTTCATTTGTTTTCCGCCTTTTCTAGAATACCTATTGGATATCGCTTATATTCCTTGGATTCGCTATTGAATTTCCTATAAGGTACAGTTAGCGTGAGAGCCCTACTGACAGTAGGGATTTCGGGATCTGAGTTGAATCTGCAAAGATGAACATTCATAATTTTATAATTTTGTGTGATGGGGGGCGACCTATGCAGGGTGCGTGCGGTGTTTTTTTTTCTACAATGGTACTTATTGAAATTGGCTTCATACTATTATACTGACAGAAGGACTTATCCTGTCCCTATCCACGATAATGCGGATTGGTATGATATCTGTTGCTGTTTTTCTCACTCACATCAGTTCAACGAGTCCCATTTTCGTCGAAGGTCTCATTATGTAGAAACTCGTGTAGAAATGAACTAGTGCAACAAACACATCTTTGTCGTTGGACAGAACAACCTGTTTTTTGTGAATTTTTTTCAGTCTCTTCTAGTTTTGAAAGAGTAAGTCCGTCTATCAGTGGAGTCCATTTCGAGAGTTTCATCCTAAATTTCGAAATAACCGACATATAGCGGAACTTATATTGAAGGAAAACCTGGTAAGCTGACTTTTTGTAATATTTGTGATCTCTTCTGTCACGTTTTAAGGTGCCTACCTACCAACCTTACAAAATTAAAATGACAGCTGAATTTTCCTAAAAGCATAACATTCGTAGACTACATAATAACACATAAAAACACTCCGACGAGTTGTCAAACAGGACAAAAGGAAAAAGTTATTTCTTCCCACTCCTGAACAAAACAGCTCCAAGCGACGTACCTACGAGGTTTTCAATTTAAAATATGGATAGATCCTAATCATACAAGTACAGGGTGTTCACGCAAGATGGATACCCCCCCCATAAATGACTTCCCCTTTGCGAGAACTTGAAAAAGAAAAAACTTTCCTGGAACAATTTTTGCCGTAGTTTCTGAATATGTCAAGTACAATTTTCTACTTCGTTCCATATACAGGGTGTCGCAATTTGGTTTTTTTTCCAAACACTTTGTCTTTCATCATCACAATCGATGCACATTGTTATCCTAATTAGGAACATGCAATGAACTTATAGATTTTTTTGAAAAAAAAAGTAGAAAAATCTACAATGCCATCTTCTACAACATCTACTTTTTGAGAATGATGGACCCATTTCAGAATTCAAATATGTCCAGGATATTTTGTTTCACTGTTAAATGACATAGAATGATATAAAATGATTGAACAAATATTCGGGACATATTTGATTCCTAAAATGAATTGATCTTTCCGAAAAAAATATTTTTTTTGAGGTCCCACCGTGAATTTTCAATTTTTTTTAGAAAAAATTTGAAAAGTGTCATGCATATTTGTAATCACGACAACAATATGCATCGATTGTGGTGGTGATGAAATACAGAGTGTTTCGGAAAAATTCCAAAAAAATTGCGACATCCCGTATATGGGACGTAATAGAATATTATACTTGACATATTCAGAAACCACAGCAAAAATTGTTCCAGGAAAGTTTTTTCTTTGAATTATCTTGAAGGGGAAGTTTTTTATGGGGGGGTATCCGTCTCGCGTGAGCACCCTGTACATAGTAGATCATTGGTTGAATGACCTTTAATAAGGAATCCAAACGACTATAAAGCGAACTTCAATAAGTACCATTATAGAAAAAAGAGAAACGAGCACCGCACGCACCCTGCATAGGTCGCCCCCCATCACACAAAATTATAAAATTATGAATGTTCATCTTTGCAGATTCAACTCAGATCCCGAAATCCCTACTGTCAGTAGGGCTCTCACGCTAACTGTACCTTATAGGAAATTCAATAGCGAATCCAAGGAATATAAGCGATATCCAATAGGTATTCTAGAAAAGGCGGAAAACAAATGAAGCTCGGTACACATTACATGCAATTAATCAAAATTAGAATTTTTTATATTTTTAAAATCGTCTCATATTTTGAAATATTTTCGGCACAATTTCTACATTGGTTACGTCTTGTAGAGAATTTAATGAAGAATTTAGCGAGTATAGGATAGTTGCGATATGTATTCTGAAAGACACCGAAACAAATCAAAGTCTTCACAGAAGACAGGCAAATTTGGCAAAATTTAAAACTTTCGGTTTTTTTAAATCGTCCCAGATCTCGAAATACTTCGAACAAGTTTTTCAAGCTTGTCTTATCTTGTAGTGCATTTAATAAGAAGTCGAACAAGTGCAAACAAGTTGACATAGCTCTACTGCAAAGGATTGGAAAATGATAAAATGTGTTGAAAAGCACTGTCTTCGTGACCTGAACACCGCATTCTATTAGATTGTGATGGGCCCTTACTTTTACTTGTTTACGATGGAATCCGCGAGCTAGTCTAATCTTGTAGAGCATTTTACTGGGCATCTAACGATATAAATCATGTTGATGTAGGTGTTTGGGAATATACGAAAAAGAAAAGAAACTTCTAATGGTGCAGCATTTGTGTGCTGGTGACGCGGTTTCTTCTTCTCACCACCACACCATCTTCACACGGGCGTTCTATAAACGTCAAAATAGTCCCACCTGACAGAAAATGCTCTCAAGAATTCAAATAACTCATCAGTTTTTCAATGTGTGCTCAAGCAAGATCTCAAAATGTCAAAATCTTGTCATTGGGTCTGCAGAACATAAAATGGCGTCCTGCGACCTTATGACCCATACGTCAGAAGGCCACCCAAGATTTTTTTCATCCTCTAGGCATGTCCTTACAGGATCCGAAGAGAAACTTTGTCCACCTCAAAATTTCTACGGATCTTAGGGCCAGCGACTGTATTATAACGTTGGCGTTGATTGATCTCATTAGGAGCGCAAACTGAAATTTACTCGGAAATTCATTATTATTTCATCGAATATTCCACACAACATACAACATACTTCTCACCAATCAATGTGCGTGAAACCTTCGAGTTGAATCAGTGAAATCAGTTTTAAGCGATAAAACACTATCGCTGTAAAACTGCGCCTCCCTTTTACAATTTCATTTTGGATTTGGGGTGGATTTGGATTTGAAACGTTTTTAACGTTATATTTTAATAAATTTTACGTTTTGTGGAGTATTCTCCGTAAATACCACTCGAGCTAATAGGGTTTTACTAAAATTTTCGAACTGTTTCTCAAGCTTTGTTTTCTTGAAGCAATTCAACTCGTGCAAATGGTCACTTTAATATATCAGAATATATCAGCTTCGCTGTCGGATTTATATCAGAAAATAAAGGGACCATTCCACACTCGGTGAATTTCTTAGAAACAGAGCTTTCGAGATGGTTCGAAAATTTCATCGATAAAACTTTTAGCTTTGTGGTATTACATACAATAAAACAGCATGACAAGTTTTATCGCTCTGAAGCCAACGCGTCTCTCGCTGGGTTCATATCAGATAATAAAGAGACCATCACACACTCTTCAAATTTCTAGACAAAAATGTTCTTGAGAAATAATCGTAATTGAGCAAGTTTCCAAAAATTTCACCACCCGATAAAACCCTGTGGTACCCTTATTGTGGTACCTACATAACTCTTAGCTGTTGTGGTACATTACATACGATGAAACTCTTTAGCTGTTGTGGTATTTCATAAGTACGGCAATAAAGTTCAAGAGAGCTGCGAGCTTCTTATATGCATGCTATTGTCTGTAGGTGTGAATCCCCTATACCTCCCTCTTACTTATAATAATCTTTTCTACAGGTAGATAACATTCTACGCGCCAACGAATACACACACGAATTTTCCGACGGTTCCGTAAAATCTTATGATTCCAATCAGCTAGCTTCGAACAATCCCATAGAAGATACCCGCTCGGAAGCATCATGCTTGATCACAAGTGGTAAAACTCTACTCTGTTCACGTTTCTGTTAACGTTACTTTTATCTAAGGCTAAGGACGAACATTTCAGGACTTCTGGTTGGAGTCTTCGACGGCCACGCTGGCGGTGCATGTGCCCAAGTGATATCCAAACGCCTGTACCACTACATCACCGCCTGTTTACTGCCCCAAGATCACCTTCGGGAATACGTAACTTCCCTGGATTCCGAGGATGCTTTAGAATTAATCCGGACGTACAATGACAAGGTCCAGTTCGTCGACGACGTCAGGGAATTGTACCAGAACAGTTTTCAAGAATTCCTCAAGGATTTGTCAGAGGTTATAGTTTTTTTTTCAATCTCCTTCAAATGGCATGGTAAACAAAGTCTGTGCGTTTTAGGTAGGTTACAAACAAGGATTCGAG
Organism: Anaspis maculata; assembly: GCA_949128115.1. Taxonomy (NCBI): domain Eukaryota; kingdom Metazoa; phylum Arthropoda; class Insecta; order Coleoptera; family Scraptiidae; genus Anaspis; species Anaspis maculata. The sequence goes on from OX421963.1 coordinate 43,137,295, forward strand.
ATGAGAAAAGCATTGGAGAAGGCGTTCTTGAGGCTGGACGAGGATTTATCGAAGGAGGCGCTGCCCAGAGCCGACGGCACGATCAACACAAAGACGCTGTCGGTCGCCATGTCTGGAGCTGTGGCGTGCGTCGGGCATATTGATGGCCAACATCTTCATGTTGCTAATGTAGGGGATTGCAACGCAATTCTTGGTGAGTTTCTTGCGGTTCACAACCAATAACAGGAAAATGCTTAGTTTTTTTTTGAAAAACGCAACAAACCTGATATAGTGGGTCGTAAGATTAAAACAAGCATTTACATTTACTTTACCTTTTACAAAAAGTTGCTAATGGACAGGGAGCTGGTGCCTCAAAACTTACGTCATAAGGTACATGATTTTAACCCTGTAGGTCTAATGTGCGTTGATAAGGTTGTTAAAAATTTCTTTGTCTTACATGTCAGACCGGGGGCTTTAGGCTGGTATAGGCTTGTCAATTTTCGAAAAATGTCAGAAATTTATGTCATAAGGTGCTTGAATGAAATCAACGGGCTCTTGTGTGGGAACATCCCCTTAATAAAAAATCGGGGGTCATAAGACAACATTTTTGGGAGCTCTCGGTCCATAAACAAGTTCCTGGAGACTTTTCTTTTGGCATAAGGGGTGGTATGATTAAAAGAAGTATTTACTTTTACTTCAAGTAGAAGCTTTTACTTCGTAGTATTTTGTGAAGTATAATCCTATACATGAAGTAAATACTTCTACGAAAAGTAATTACTTTGCCTAGAAGTTGTTACTACAGTGACAAATTTGAACGTTAACGTCACCTGAAAAGTCTTTCGTTCTGAACGTGATCCTGGCTTTGAATCCATTTTGTTTCTTGAGGTCTGGTTGGCTGAGGTTAGACGAGCTGTTCTCCATGCGCATGGCTTCACTCGTATACCGCATTAATGCCACATAGTACTAGTGGTACACAAAAGAATCCTGCACTTTGTGATACAAACAAGAACTTCGGCATGATTGTTCCTAGAACCAAAATAAATAATTTGGCTCGCTGTTCTTTTCGATTACCCCCTGCTGGTCCAGGACTTGAGGGGTACAAGGGGGACAGGACTATTTTTTGCTGCAAGCACTAAACACTGCTATCGCTTCATGTTTGATGTCATTTTTGAATAACTAGAACCTGCTGATCACGATGTCGCCACTTTCAGAATGATGCGCCTGTCGGGAGACAACGTAGAGCTGTCAGATTTGCAATGGGGGCTTCCTGAAATAACAAATTTTGGTCATCGAAGGGGATGTGTGAGGTATCATTTCTGACATATTCGAGGTCTGCGAACTCATTTCTTTGGGCAAAAATGTGATTGGTTTGAAACTGTGGAAAATATGAGAAGTCAAAATTATGATTATCGATTATCAAACATTCACGGTTTGCATTGAACTGAGTTTTGTTGCACTTTTTATTAGGCTGGGTCAGCGAATTATTATGCCGTCATTGCCGAGGCGCTACGTTCCCCGGAAGTCGACTTATGACAAGTAATTTCGAATTGAAAAAAATCTCTGAAACTGACTATATTGACCGTTGAGGAGAGTGTGAAATATAATTTCGGCCGCCTTTAGATTCAATAAACTTACTTTTTTGCATAAAGATGAAATATTGTCAATAATTAGGGGGCTCAGGAAATAATGGATTTTTCGCTTTTTTCTACGCAAGCACTCGTTTGAATACCTGAGGAAATATATTTCAGCATAAATTGATGACGCCGATGCGATGCTGCCATCGCTGAAGCGATACGTCAACCAGAAGCCGAGTGGGGGCTGTAACTTTTCGTACTTGGGGTGCGCGTCTTGAATTAGGACAGATTGGTCTAGAAATATGATGTGTTGGGCATCATTTCTAATGTTTTTTTGGTCGCTGATTTCATTTCTCAATGCAAAATTTTGATTGGGTTAGAATTTGGGGGGAGGGGGGATATCTCCCATGTACTAAGACAGCTACGACTCCGCTTGTAAGTCAATCAAAATTTTGTAATGAGAAATGAAATCAGCGACCCAAAAAACATTAGAAATGATGCCCAACACGTCATATTCCAAGACCAGACTAACCTAATTCAAGACGCGCACCCCAAGTACAAAAAGTCACAGCCCACACTCGGCTTCTGGTTGACGTATCGCTTCAGCGATGACAGCATCGCATCGGCGTCATCATTTTATGCTGAGATGTATATTTTCAAGGTTCAAGGCGAGTGCTTGTGGACCAAAAAGTACAAAATCCCCATTTCATGAGCCCCTTTAATATTGACTGAATTTCATTTTTATGCGAAAAAGTACACTCCCTGAGTCTGAAGGCGGCCGAAATTATATTCCACTCTTTTTTGAATGGTCACTGCAGCGACTTCCAAGAACTTTTACAATTCGAATAAATTCGTCATAACTCGACTTTTAGCGAACGCAGCGCTTCGACAATTGCGGTATCGTGATTTGCTAGCTCAGCTTAATCAAAAGTGCAACAAAAGTGGATTCAATGCGAGTCGTAAATGTTTGATAATCAATAATCATAATTTTGATCCCTCATATTTTCCACAGTTTCAAACCAATTACATTTTTACAAAAAGAAATGAGTTCGCAGACCTCGATTATGTCAGAAATGATACCCCACACACACCCTTCGATGACCAAAATTTATTAATTCGGGAAGACCCCATCGTAAAATTGACAGCTCTACGTTGTCTCCCGACAGGCGCATCATTCTGACAGTGGCGACATCGTGATCAGCAGACTCTAGTTATTCAGAAGTAACATCAAACATGATTCGATAGCAGTGTTTAGTGCTGCAGCAAAAAATAGTCATGTCCCCCTTGTACCCCCCAAATGCCGAGCCAGCAGGGGGTAATCGAAAAGAACAGCGGGTCAAATTATTCATTTTGGATCTAGGAACAATTGTGCCGAAGTTCTTGTTTGTATCACAAAATGCAGGATTGTACCAGATTACGTTGTGAACCGCTAGTACTAACATCGGAACCGGGCTACTTGCATAGCAGATTGCTAAAGGGTGGGGACATTCATGGTAGGAACACGAGACATTGTGGCCGGTATGCAGTCCCTGGGCATCGCACCTCGCAGTTTCGCGGATCATTTTCTTACTCAGCTGTGAAGGTAATGAATTCCGTTCCTGATGGTATCGGCCGGTCCTCTGGTCTTTCTAATTTTAAAACAGAATTTAGAGATTTTCTGATCAGCATGAGGCAAAATGTTACCTGAATTATTTTGTTATTTTGTTGTGTTGTGATGCCAAGTGTAATATTTTACGGGTAGTTGTATGGTAGAGCAGCATTATGCTGAATACCGCCACTTTCTGAATAAAGCCATTTTTATTATTATTATTATTATTATTATTATTATTTTCGAGAGGCAATCGAATCCCCAGATTTTAGAGCTGGACTGGTTCAGTTCTAGTGACTCGAAAACGCTATTAGTAACTCCTAGTGAAAGGTGAAGTAGAAGCAAATACTTCTTTTAATCATACGGCCCAATAACTGCTCCTTGAAATAAACTTTTCACTTGGAGCAAAACTGCGCACTAAACCGCTCTGACAAAGAGCACAGACCAATAATAGCCAGGCTTTTTTGGTGAGTTTTTGGGGCCCTCCATTCGATTTCATGGGGAATGCCTCCAGCAATAGTATTGCCGGTTGCTTATTGCTAGGTGATGGTTGCTGATTGCTTCAGTGAGAGACCCGCCTTACTTGCAACCCGCGCAGAATCGCAAGAATCAATATGCCATTGGCAGAGAGGAATTACGTGACTACTTGCGCCTCGCTGCGCGATTGCAAGTAGGACTTGGAATTGAGCTGTCAGTAGAGGAGTGTTACTGTGTTAATTTCATTCGAGTATGTCGAACTATTGCAAAATTATCGGCCTTCAAAATTTAAGTCTAAACATAGAAAACACTCTGTAAGCAATGGCCAAACAATGTTTCCTGCTGCTGATATAGACTCAACTCAACCTCCTCTATAGACCGAAGAAGTGTGACGTAACAACATGGCGGTTGACATTTGTTTGACATTTTCTGGAGGCAAACTAACGTCACATCGTTGAATTCAACGGTGACATGAACGTGACGTTTCTGTGTTTTTTTTGTTTGTAAAATGTTTACGTAGGTAAATAACGGAAATCGATAACAAGATTCATATTTTGAGCTATATCAGGTGAAGGAATGTATGACGACCGTGAATGGATCTCGCTCACACCGTCGTCATCGATCCAGTTTCCGGTTCAGGGATGATCATAGAGGGATGATCGTCCTGTGCTCGTCTTTACTTGCTCCTTTAAAAAACCACTGACAAATTCAGCCGTCACCACATGTCCGCTATCAAAACTGTTTTCTTCTTTTTTTAACACGGTGTGTTCATCAGAAAAAGAACTGGCAATTTCAGTAATGCTCACAGCCATTTTGCACTGACGTTTGTTTGTTGTGAAATGTCATGCCAAACATGACCAAACACAGAAACGTCACGTTCATGTGACGTTTGTTTGCCTCCAGAAAATGTCAACCGCTATGCTGTGACGTCATCACTTCTCCGGTCTATATGCACTAAGCCATGGCACATACCTTTCTGAAACACCCTTTATTGAATCTACTACTAGCTGTCCAAGGAGGTGGGTATGAATGTCATTCTCAGGTATCGAAAATTATGAAAACCATCAAGGTTTTTTAACCACTGCCATCCAGTCAAGTTTGTAAGCGGTTATGTACCTGCGAGCCAAATAATATGTATTAGGTAGATGTGCGAGATTATTTGCGGGGAAACTCCGCGGTTGCGGTTTCACTATACCAAATTACCACTTTTAACTATGATTCAAGTAAACGGCTCTATGTATTTTCCAAGGCACAGGAACAGCATCGGTTGTTGACATTGACGGGTCACCTATCCATATAATGACCCCATGAAACGTTGCTCAACTTTGATGTATTGTTTGACAAATACATACTTTTAAGCCCGCGCTACGCCGTCTCTGATTGTTTCGCGGTTTTAATCCGTAAACATTTTAATTTTAATCTTCTTGCAGGATCTCTCTCGGAAACCAACTCGTGGGTCGCCAATAAACTGACAACCGAGCACAATTCTTACAACCAAGCGGAAGTCGAACGGATAATCAATGCCCATCCGTCAAGCGAACGCAGGACCGTGCTGCGGATGGAAAGGTTGCTTGGCCAGCTGGCGCCTCTGCGGGCGCTGGGAGATTATCGTTACAAGTGGACAAAAGAACAAATGACGCGAATAGCCGTCAAATATTTCGGCGAAGCCATCATACCCGACCACTACCACACCCCGCCTTACCTCATCGCCACGCCGGAAGTCGTGCACCATCGCTTGACGCCACGCGACAAATTTCTGGTGATCGCTTCCGACGGCCTGTGGGACATCATTTCACCGCTCCAGGCCGTGAGACTGGTCGGCGAACACATGAGCGGAAAGGTGACGCTCAGTCCGCTTAAATTACCTAGGAAAAACATGAAACTGGAAGAAATCAACGAAATGTTGTTGCAGCGCAAAGAAGGACTGAAGACGAAACCTAAAGACTCAAACGCTGCTACACATCTCATAAGGAACGCACTGGGCGGAACCGAGTTTGGAATTGACCACGGGAAGATTTCACAGCTTCTCACGTTGCCAGAAAGCGTGGTCAGAGTGTACAGGGATGACATCACGGTAACCGTAGTCTATTTCGATTCTGAATATTTAAGACATTGTCCTCCCTAAAGTTTAGAACTTTTCATCTTCTTCGCGCTTATTTTACTCAAACTTCCTTATAGCACGTAGCAAACTAGTCAATTTTCAAATATGCCTGATGGTGGTTAAAATATAATTTTTGTTGTTCCTTATTGGGGTTATACTCATATCTATACCCAATTCATTTGCTGTTTTATATGGAAGCTGTGATACGCTCAAATTATCGAGACAATTTTTGCTTTTGTCAACAATATTTTTGAGACAATAAAGTAAGACCTGGCAGTTTTTAATATCACGACTCAAATCTCGTGGATTTCTTTGTCTGTGTCAATTCTTATGGCAGCTTTTGATTTTATTAATAAAAATGACGAAGTGCAAAAAACTGGTCGTTTTTCATTGTAATTAATTAATTACTACTGTTTTCTTGTAGGTTAGCCTTTTGTATTTATCAAAACTGGCTAGGTACGCAATGATAATGAACTGTGATGGTTCTTTATTACATATTACAACAGTGCAATCTACTTTCAGTAAATACAAAACAAATATTTTGTTGAAAAATTGGGCCAGCTTATACAAGGTCAATAAACATGCTTTTTCCGTATTCTTCAACTTCAAAAGACATTTGTATTGTTGACAATTCAGTCGTCAAGGAAACGCAGTGTAGATAAGCTTGACTTTCAAAAATTGTGGCAGTCATCAACATTCACTAAATGCGACGAATTGTCTATGGACGAATTACAAATGAGAGTCTGGCTCCAAACTATACACACAGACAAATCAAATCACCAGACACTACAAATCGTAATAAGCCGATGAGCTTGCGCCGTAGCGCGTAAATAAACGTGGCGATCAATTTTCCCCAAAAATGTCAATGTCAAATTGTCGAATTGTCCAAAATATTGGGCTATTATTGCCATTATTATGCATAATTATAATTATTATTTCATATTTTAGGTGAGGTGTGTGGTATTTAGCTTAGATTCCATTTATTTAGAAAACAATAATGATTATTAACCCGGCCGGTAGCGCGGGGGACTCCGTCTTTGGAAGCAATTCCAGGGATCGTGGGTTCGAATCCGGCTCGGGCCAGGTGGAAATTTCCATGCACTCTTTAGTACCTTGGCGTGTACCACCGTGCAGTCACGTCAAGGGAAAAATTGTGAAACGAGGACACCAAAAAAAAGGGTGCTAATAACCTCGCTGTTGATGCATCCATAAAATGGTGGGTGGTGTGTAAATCACCCGGCGTCGCGCTTAGAGTACTAGGGCGGCGCTAAGGAGGTACTGCCAGTGACTACACGGATACCCGCCCACCGCAAAAAAAAATAGAAAAAAAAAGATTATTGCTTGCAATGCTCACACCACACCATACTACCTTCATTTATTGCCAAGATATATGTTGAATTGTTGAATTTGTGTTAAGTCGAAAGAAATGGAGGAAAGAAAGAATAAGAGACTGATGATTTTTTTTTTCAAAGTCAACTGATCAAAATGGCATAGTCCATAGTCTAACCAACTTTTATTCGCGCGACCCTGGTTTATGTGCGCGGCTGGGAAGGCAACCGACAGATGCATGATATAGTTCATAATGCTCGGATATATCGTGTGGTTCATTATAACTTTTTTTGCCAATTTTTCAACTGCTTTTGCAACGAGTACCTCCTATTTCGCTTGCTTTTGCAAAATTTCACATTTTTCACGACTGACGTTTTGAAATAGATATACCTAATCTAGGTAGCATGTTAGAAAGCTATCAGCATAGTCTCAGCTCTTTCCTACCTATGTCATGTATACTTACGAAAAAACCTGTCTCCTCATCAATTAATTCGACTTTGCCAAAAATAAAGTGCCGCCAACCGATTGTGCTATGAGTTTGCAATGTTCGTATCATCCAAATTTCGCGAATAGGCGGTCATTTCTTATGTGAAGCGAGAAGTTTTCAATGTTTCGTACGTTCTTATACGTGCACGCTACGGGCGTTATATACCTACCTGTTTCACGGATACTTCCAAATTATTGACCCTCATAACTCCTACACCACTAGTTGATGGATTCTTTTCAAAATTTTGCAGGTCGGTAGATAGTTTCGACAAATCACTCTATGCTGAATTCAAGTCATTTTCGTCAAAACGTCACTGAGTTACAAATTTTTAAATCCGAGAAAAGTCAACTTTGAAGGGCTGTATCTCCGTTATTAGACCGAACTTAACAAAATGGTATAAACCTAGGTTTTCATCATATTTTGACGAGATCTACCCACAGTTGAATTTTCTGCCATCAATTGCTGAAATACCCTGTATATCCTGTGGATATAAATCCGACTCACATCGCTAGAAAAAATTTTGAAGAAAATGGGATGATGTAGGAGAGCTCCTGTGACGTTATTTCAGCTTCTCGGTTTCTACAAAAATCGGAAATAAAAAATATGATCTTTTAAAAACCAAAGTAAAACGTCGCAAGAACTGTTCGAAAGCATTCTTCTTTGAAAGAGCTTTTCCGAATGGGACCAAAACAAAGTTACTTTTTGAACGGGTGAAATCGATCTAAAAATGTGTCAAACCATGGCGATACGCACAAAAAATCTTACTGGTCGCAGTGCAGAAAGGATCCTCCAAGGCCAAACGACCGCCTCTAATGTAAACCTTTGGCGTTCTAGGGTTGGCGTTTACTAACCTCGAAACGGGAAAGTAAGAACAGCAACCTAAAGGTGGGTTTAGTCGGACTTATTTAGCCGTGGTTTTAATTTTAGTCGTAAGCGCAGCATCGTTTATTGGCTCTGGTGCGCATGAAAGAACCCCTGAAATGAAAAATGACCTCTCAAAAAAGCTGTATTCGCGATTTAAATTAATTTTTCCCGCCACAAAATGGCCGCGAAAGGCGGAATTCAACTGACAGCTTGAGGTGACATGAGATGTCACACGCACAACTCACAACCCCACTTTTTTTGTATCAATCACCCACCACTCAGTGTCTTCTGTTTACTCCAGTTTACTCCTTGCTTGGCTCCCTAGTGTGGTCCCAGTTAGAGATAGTGCGTCTGTTTGCTGTATTCCAGTTTTGCGAGTAAATTCAAAGTGATTGTTGTGTTGTGTAAAACGAATCAGCACATCGTCTGGGACCTGTGCGAACCCTCTTTAAGTTCCGGGAAGTTCAAATCCAGAAGGTGCTTCATGGACATTTAGGAGCTGGTTTCATTCGGGTACAGTTTGTTGAGCCCAGTCTTCTTTCCATTTCTCTTGTCCACCAAAGTTTCCTCGTTCACGTTCTGTGACTAACGATGGGATACAGTAATACTACTAAACACAACAATCACTTTAAATTTACTCGCAAAACTCGAATACAGCAAACAGACGCACTATCTCTAACTGGGACCACACTAGGAAGCCAAGCAAGGAGTAAACTGGAGTAAACAGAAAACACTGAGTGGTGGGTGACAGACTGACAGAGGTGGGTGATTGATACAATAAAAGTGGGGTTGTGAGTTGTGAGTATGACATCTCATGTCACCTCGAGCTGTCAGTTGAATTCCGCCTTTCGCGGCCATTTTGTGGCGGGAAAAATTAATTTAAATCGCGAATACCAAATCGGTACCGCGCATGGGTAAAACGACTTTCCCGCCATGACTATCAATTTGACTGTAGTGATTGTGATGACTGAGCATGGCTGCGGATTCTGTGGCTGTGGCGACTGTGAGCGTGGCTGTGGTGACTGTGACTGTCACCACTTTAGCGTACAGGTAAAAGGCTAAAGAACCGAATGTAGCGGTCATTGTGTATTGTCTTTATTTCAAAAGAATCCTAAATAAAAATACATTACAAAAATAATACACATTAAATGTAAAAAGAGAAAGATTTGTATATTCTACAGAAATTATCAAAGACAATAATAATTACTTGTAATAAACTATACTTAGCATAATAATTGAAGTGCTCCTATGATTAAAAACCGCACCTATTATTTTCTCCAAATATTAAAATAAGCGGCGAGTAAATATACACAGTTTATCATTATATTTCATCATCATAATTACAAATATAATTTATTTGCGCCCTGGGCAAGGCATTTTTATTTTATATCAAGAAATTCCAACACGTCTCAAAGAGATATTTATATAATAATCTTTATTCTTTAAGGAAAAAAGCATTGTTTATGTGAAAAAAACAGATGTGTACAGCGCTGCATTGATGTTTTTCTCTATATAGAAACGTTTTGTGATGACAATTTTGGTATTTTTCAATAGTTGTAACGATCCTAACAATTAAAAAAAAAGGAATATCCGAAAGTGGACGTACACTAGTTTTAACCCTCCTGACCGAAATCATCCATGAACTTTTTCAACTTGGTCAAGTCGTCCTCATTGACCGTCGGTTTGGATGTGGCCAGGGATCTCAGCATGTCGTTCTGCAGAAAAAAAGTACGTTCAGAATGGTATCGGGAAAAATCAAAATATCGAGATCATTCTTGAAACGGAATGAGAATACATGTAGTGTAGGCTAGGGAGTGCATTTTGTGATCAAATCAAAATGTGGCAAAGTACACTGATTGACATAACTAACGCACCACCAAATTTTTCACTCCAGTTCAATGTCGATTGATAAAAATATCAATTCTTGGCTATATACCGAATTTGACATTGGTGTGGTGTTTCCCCCCATATCTTCAAAACCCCTGTAGAGAGAAAGCATTTGCACAGCAGAAAGTTACAATTTATGGCTAATTGGCCCCATCCTCCCTTAACGTCCTTTTCATTTCTAGTTACTGTTGCCCCGATTTTTGGGGGAGAGTGTTTTCCTAATAAAACATGCTTTTTGCATTTTAGAAGGTGCTTGAGGAAGTTTCTTGAGTACCCTCTTATGGTCTTCAGGAGGTTGTGAGTTTAAAACTTGATCAGATACAATGATTTTCCAGTCGATTTCGGTACATTAGCGTTGATGGTACACGACGTTGAGTTTTTTCAATCATACTTTCAGAAAGTAAATGTCATGTTATGTTTGAAAAAATTACATCTTTCAAAAATCGGAATAAGTTGAAACAAAAAGGAGGACGTTAAGGGAAGATGGAGGGATAGTTAGCCATGAATTGTGACTTTTTGCTGTTGACAGTGCTTTCATAGAGGGTTTCAAAGATACGTGGAAAAAACGAGACCAATGTCACATCCAGTATGTATAGCCAAAATCGATTATATTTCGAAAATTTGTTGTACAATCAGATTCTTGAAGAATCATCTACAATAGACGTCTTCAATGAAGTGAAATAGCAAAACCTATATGGTTAGGCAGCAGTCACACTGAAGCCACTATCACCACCAAGCAAAATAATCATTGGAGCCACTGCTGACCACCATTTCGTTCATTTCCCTCTCCTGAATTTGACACATCAATTGTCACTTCTCATGTTGCCAACCTTATAACGCCCCGCTCATGACACTAGTGCTGTGATTGCTGTTTGCTTAGTTTACTCCTTAACCCTGTTCCTGGTCTACTCCTAATCGCCCTGTATGTAACACAGGTCTGGCCAAATGGGCGTGATGCTCGTCTGACGCGCCCACAAAAAACCGTACGTGAACGTGAAAATGCTTCTAATGCGATTTTAGTTTCGCAGCCTTTACTTTCTGCAAATTGTTCTAAACTGATGCAATTGCAAGTGACTTGAAAACGCTACACCTCAGAGAAATAGAACAACTTACCATTGTTACAGCTGGTTCGGCAAGCTTGTCTCCATCGACGTCCATCCAGGTCATCTCGATGGCCCCGGGATCGCCAGGCGAACAGGGAATCAACAGATCATCCAAAATAAGATTGGGGTCTTTGGGACTGGGTCCACGGACCTTTTTAAAATGAGTGGCCGTCTGCACTTTGCGCACCGGCTGCATGAGGGCGTCTCGCACCACGATGCTTATGTCGGCGCCCGAAAATCCCTCGGTCCTCCTGCCCAGTTCCTTGAGGTCCTCTTCCGTCAGCTCGGTGTGGGTGTTGCCCAAATGCAATTTAAACATGGTGGTCCTGGCCGGCTCCTCGGGCAGAGGGATGTAGATGCGCTTTTCGAAACGCCTCCGGATGGCGGCGTCCAACACCCACGGAATGTTGGTGGCGCCCAGCACGAGGATGCCTTCGGTGTCGTGGCCGACGCCCTGCATCTGCACCAGAAATTCCGTCTTGATGCGGCGGGCCGATTCGGATTCGTTGTCGGATCGCGAGGAGCACAGAGAGTCGATTTCGTCGATGAATATGATCGACGGTTTGTGGGTGCGGGCCAGTTCGAACAGGTTCTTCACCAACTTTTCAGACTCGCCCAGCCATTTGGAGACGAGATCCGACGACGAGACGGAGAAGAAGGTGGAATTGTTGGCCTCGGTGGCCACGGCCTTGGCCAGGTAGGATTTACCGGTACCTGGAGGCTACAGAAACAAGACTTTGAGATTTGTAGGTATATCTGAAAATGGTAACTATGTCTTACACGTCGCTCTCAACGACACATTTTACAGTAAGCGGCACAACATACAACTTGTCTTGGTTTGGCCTGGCGCACGCCACTGAACCAGCCAACCGTTCAGCCTCAGCTGTTTGACTTTTTTCACCTAAATTTGAACAAAGACTCGTCTAAACCCATTTTCTCCTTCTGCGTACTTTAACTGGCGTGCACCCACTTCAATACCCCTAGGTGCCAGAGAGATTCAAATTTCTTTACGGGAGAGATTTTGTTTTCTTGGTGTAGATCTTGGTTGTACTACTGCAAACTTGACAAGTTTTAGTCATTCAGGGTCTTCCAATTCCGAACTACCTACATATAAACCTGTCATTTATGTTTGGTGAACGACTTATACAGTCCATGTTTTTTTTTCAAGTTCATTGCGGTGGAAATGGAAAACACCTTCGCATTGACGGTTAATGCAAAAGGTGTGTGCCATTTGCACCACAATAAAATGTTTAATAAATGGACTGTAGGTATTTGGGTAACTGTCGTGTGATTGAATTATTAAATGTAGGCAAGCTGTACCAAAAGAAACGTACGCCGACAAACTACTGAATTCGGCTGAACGTCGCTCTCAGAACATTAATTTGACTTGCTCAGACATACGTTTTACACGTCACAGCTGCTTGAATTAGAAATTGGGGCAAATGCTGAGGTTTTTAGGTGGCGCTGGTGTAGCTGGAGTAGTTCAAAAATGACATCTTAATGTCACCACGCTGTCAAAATAGTAAAATTTATTCAATGAACACAGTGACATCGTCTAAAAGACAAAGCACAAGAAATTCTAACCGCTAGATAATAAGGGCATTCAACATTCAACACATGAATCGATTGCTAGCGATTCATGAATCATGACGAGTATCGCGTTCAGCACCGCCATTTTTAGTACGCCGGATAGCGACATTTTTCCTAAGTCATTTCATCACGCGACAGACTCGGTCAAATCGGTAGTTTTTGTGATGGCAAACAAGGAAAACAACGTCTGTCACTCATGCGTCGGTTGCTTCAGAAGTTACAGGGTGTCAAACATGTCAGTAGAGAGAAATGGTTCCTTCTAACGCATTTTGAGGAGGTGGAGGAGGAGGAGGACACCTGTAACTTCTGAAGCAACCGCCGCATGGGTGACAGAAGTAGTTTCCCTTGTTCGCCATCACAAAAACTATCGAACGAACCGTTTCTGTCTCGTGATGAAATGACTTAAGTGAGTTTTTTTTGGTGACATGTTTGACACCCTGTAACTTTTGAAGCAACCGACGCATGAGTAACAGAAGTTGTTTTTATTGTTTGCCATCACAAAAACTATCGATTTGACCGTTTCTGTCTCGTGATGAATTGACTTAGAAATTCATGTCGCTATCCATCCGGCGTACTATTTGATTTGCAGCGATTCCCACTGATTGCAATCATGGAATTTGACCGATTACAATCACAGGAATCGTGATTATGTTACCAACGCCAAGTGTGGGACATCACCAGAACTATTCTTTTACAAGAAATAAGTGACGATGATAACTCTGCACTATTATTAGCTCCACTGAATAATACAATGTTAATGGTGAAATGATCAATGATTTTTTGACTCATCATTTGGAAGAAAATGGGCCTGATGTCTACATTGACAATTATTTTGAAAACTAGTACCAAATCGCGCCAAATTCGAATCTTTGACGTATATATTATTTGTTCAACAACAACGAATCGATGCTAAACGAATCGGAATCATGATTCTTGCGGTGAATGGCCCCAATGATTTCAAATTTAAAATACTCAAGCCACATCAGCGCTATCTGGCAAGAGAACATTTGTTATTTGATCACACGATACTAGCAGCGGCTCCTGTGGTTATTTACGCCTCTTTTTTAGTTATCATGGTTTTATTATTCAAACTTATATTTGCTTACGCCATTAAAATTCGCAGATTAACAATGGGGTAATAAAAAAATATATAAAGAAGTTCTGGTAGCTATTTATCCTAGGTCAAAGCCACCGCTTTTGAATTGGTTCAAAACTGATTTGCTAGGCGCCAGCACATTTTGAATATCCCGCCCGTTTCAGCCAAGGAGATGTTTCAGCACCCTCATGCGGCAGTCGCGAACATATATGTGTGAGAAAGATTGTCAATATTGAAGTTTATGAATTGTTGAAATTGACATTTGCAGGTGGTATGATTATTTAAATGGTATTTTTGTTATGGAAATAGATAACTTCCTGCAGGAAAAGTACAAAAAACCCGCAACTTTTGGCGCTGAAGCAAATCCGCAGAGTGCCTATACAGTACAACCTCGTTAATCCGGACAATTAAATGCACGGGGTATGTCCGAATTAGCGATTTGTCCGGATTAGTGAACAACTTGTGAAAATGTTTATTGAAGGGATATAAAAGGTATTCAGTTAACTAACACAAATAAAATAACAAAAATATTTATTTTTCTCAAAAATTTCAAAAGATCAAACAAAAAATAGGTATAAATATAAATACATCGGTACATAATTCTGAATACCCATCTTGAACTCGAAGGCAGTGGCGTATCTAGGGTGAATTGCGCCTAGGGCAAAACATGAAAAGTGCGCCCCTGAATTAGAAACCTTGGAAAATGCACCGCAAGCGTTTTTTCCCAGAATTCAGGTGGGCCAACGACAAATTGGGCCCCCGTATTAGGCTATATCTGTATCGGATGAAAATGTCGAAAGTTGATCGTCTGTTTGAATGTATTGTTTTGTTTTTCCACTCTTTTTCTGTTCCCATTTCGCTTGGTCAATTATTGCTCACACGAACTGCGCTCAACAGTTCAAATGTCTACATTATTTCATTTTTTTATTTTTCAGTTTTCACATTTATTTCTTTTCCTCTCATTTGCGCCCTGAGGATCAAAGTGCGCCCATGGCACGTGCCCCACTTGCCCCCCCCCGTAGATACGCCTCTGCGAAGGTCTTGGATGCCCCGCATCCCCAATGAAATCCACAATGATACCTAAAAGCGCACCAAACGCTGAGTGCGTGCAGTAACCGCGCGTCCGGACGCAATCGGACGCAATCGGACGCGAAGTGTCCGGATTAGCGAGGTGCGTCCGGATTATGACACCGCGATTTGAGCGTCCGGATTACTGGATGTCCGAATTAACGTGTGTCCGGATTAAAGAGGTTGCACTGTAATTTCTATGCAAATCCGCAACGGACCTATTATTCTATTTGGCGCATTTATCAACGAAAAAACAACGGATTTACATGGTTAAAATTCAAATCCATCGTTTACTATAATCAATTACGGTGGAAACAACACTTTTTTTATTGATGTGACATTTAGGCAGAATTTGGTTGTATGAAAAATCCAAAAATAATTTTTTCAAAATAAGATTTTTTGAATTTTGAAAACGCCAGTAGGCTCAAACCAAAGTATCTCCTTGTAGCTTTCGAAATAGTCCTGAATGATAAATTTCTGTCAAGGAATAAGTCCGCTGCGATTGATTCCGCAACGCCTCATATCACCAATTTAACTCCATCCTTAATTAGGATAAAAATTTGAGTGTTTGAAACCGGTTTTCAACTGGGGAAGTGACTTGGATCAAGTTTTTGAATAACTGATGGAAAAAGGATGGGAATTATCACCCATCTAACAAATGAACTCAGTAGAGAATTCGCGATTTCAACTAATGCTGAGGGCGCCGCGAGACGCAGACAAGATAGGGGACTGTGACGGATTGTTTGGTATTGGCAAGAGGGACCGGATTCTTGAGATCGTTCGAATTTCAAGTCGTATACGAACAACACGAACAACTTTTTTCATACACGTATTGAAACATGCATTCTTGAACTGCCTCCGTAACCATTTAAAATCACTGCTTGGTCGAATCTAAATGATGTAAAAAGAAATGTGGCAACACCACATCAAACAAGAGAATGACACTTTCCTCGTGACCCTCTTCCTTGAAACCACGAAAAACTACGAAAAATATCGTGTTAATGGTAATGTCATATTTCATCAAATATTGCTCCTGGGGGGGGGGGGGGCTTTGACTTGAAAATATTACTAGTATGTTGTAACTTGATAATGTTTTCATGCTTCAAAATTTTTAGAGAGTGTGTTCAACGCCTTCTGATGGAGTGCAGAGTGCAGAGATGTTTTTTATTTCCATACCTAGATATTTTACATTTTTGAGTACCACTTTCACTTACTATAATGATCGCCATGATAGTTAAGGTCAAGGGTTGACTTTTTGTAGTCAAATGGTGCTATTGAAATTGGACAAATTGTTTTTTCTTAAATGTTTTTAGTGAAGTAGCCTTGAAATATGAGACAATAAATTCACCATAAAAGAAAATACTTAGGTAGCTACAAGGTGCCCAGAGTTTAAATACCATTGTTAGATCAACTATGTATCAACTACTGACCCTCAGCCCCAAATAACTTACTCCAAACAACAGAATCCCTTTCCATGGCACCCTCTTTCCGCTAAAAAGGTGTGGAAAACGGATCGGCAAAATTACAGCTTCTTTGAGCGCCTCTTTGGCAGCATCTAAACCTGCCACATCATTCCACTTCACGTGCGGCTTTTCAACCACAATTGCTCCCTCCAATTTATTCTGCAACTTTTTCTTCTCGGGATCATCCCCGTCACTATCACTGTCGCTTTTTTTGTCATCCCTAAAATTTCACATTGAAAACAATTATTTCGAAATCAACACAAAGAGCTCACTTGGAATCAGCTTCACCATCCTTGATGGGTTTTTTCTTGCCGCCCTTTCTCAAAGACTCCTTGATTTTTTCCGCACGTTCGAGATACTGACTGCACTTTGCTCGAATACTCTCTTTGGCTTTCTCACCTTGTGCTTCATCTGGATAGAATACATGTTAGCATTAGATCCCACTACTTGACTCCTGCAATGAGTCACTTACATTTGATGGCGTGCAAGAAGTATTCAACTCCATGTTCATACAGCCGAAGCGCCTCTTCGTAGTTCTTGTTCCGATCTTCTTCCGTGGCTTTCGTGACCAATTCTATCGCCTTTTGTAACGTTGTTCCGTTTGCCATTCTCTTGTGAGCTCGACACACTCGAAAATAATTGCTCTTCCAAGGATGAGATCACCCAAAACACAACCTGAATCTTCGCTGTTTGAATGATTTAGTTCCGTTCCAGCTTATGTCCAAATAACATAATTGGTGTGATCTTTACCTGAAACTGTCCATTTATGAGAATTATTTTGGATTTGGTGATATACACACCTCTATAATTCCAGGATTAGAAATGACATTCCTCATTCCTTATTCCTCGAATCTGTCTCACTTGATGACGGATGACACTAATGTATGACATTGCCACTGACAGCAGTGACAGCTAGTCCTACAAATTTGACGGACCAAGGCGCGAAATTCAAATTATCATTGGCTGCGTTCATCCGCACAAAGCGCTTACTAAGCGCTCAGCCGGCTGCGGCTGAACGCCACATATCAGCGAGAGCGCTCACCGAGTGATAACTCATCGGCCGCCATTTTATCTAGCAAAAATATTCTTGCTCACTTGATAGATTGTCGCTCAGTTAAGGGCTCCCTTACTTAGCCTAAACATGTCAAACTGAAAAGAGCAGTTTTCTTCGTAACCGTTGAACAGAAAAAATCGGGGAAGATGGCTACATGTAGATAAATATCATGAGTATAAATTGAATACTTCAGTTGGTCGATGAAACATGATTTATTTCCAAGAATTTGGAAAAAATTCAGAAACTTCAATGCTTATTACTGAATTTCTCAGTTTGTAAGACCCCACAAAAAAGGCAATGCATTTTAAAGTGTACCCTCAACATTCATATTTCTTTCACTGCTATGACTTTGGCAATGGGGCTGTATAGCGGCAAAAGCCTGAATTAATGGCGCATTGTACTATGCACCGCTGTCATTATGATGACATTGGGCGCGTTCAGCAGGTCCTATCTTGGGTGCCATCGGTGGATGCCGCATGCGCCTCTCGAACGGTCACAGCCACCAATCTCAATTTTTTCCACCACAGTTTGTTTTTGGTAGTGGTGGATCAAATATTGGATCGACCAAGCCGTCCAGCAGCTTATATTTGGTAACTGGATCTACGGGTTCCACCGTGGGGCTTGCTGAGGGCATGTTCCGTTTTACAACTCTTCGAACCAAAAACCGAAAAAGCGGTACCTTATGGTTACCGGTTATTTCGGAACGCTCTGGTCAATCTTCCGTCAATGTGAAGTTGTCGAACGTTGAAATTTGATTTCAAAATTTCCAGGCTTTTGTGAAGCAGGCAGAGCAAAAATGGTGAAGGGTACAGAGAAGCGAGGCTGTTTTTAAATCACATCGCAAGCTTCCAGCTCGCTTACTAGGTACCTACCTCGCTACGTCCTACCTATCTTTACGTTGCTCAAACTCTCATCATTTTGCGACATGGGACATGGGGTTACATTGGAATTCAAGTCCAAGACATACCTGAGTTCAATATGGACATTTTGACCAAGGGCCTGGACCAAGCAAGCTTGTAAAGTGTGTCTGACTCAAGCTGCAGAATGCAGAACACGCTGCTGGGCCGCCAGTATATACCTAGGTAGCTGCCGCTTCTTCTGCGGGTACCCTCCTGTATGCCTGTACCTGGTTCCAAGGGCAAACCCATATCGCAGAAAATCATGTAAACGGACGGTGTGGAGAAGACACTTAAGTTATTTGATGTCTTCTGGGATCGTTTCTTGATTCGTGTCATGACAAAACTCAAAACCAACTTTCAAAATTGGCAAGTAATGTCATCCGCCATGTTTTTAACCGGAGTAACCAAGCTCAAACGCCGGTCGCTCCGGTTCCCTCTGGTTAAAATAACCGTGGTCCGATTTACGAATAATACAAGTAATATTACCAATTCGGACCGGGTAACCGGAGTTTCGGTACGAATATTACTAAAACGGAACATGCCCTGAACTCGCCCATTGCTGCCAATGACTACTGTCAACATCTCATCCCTCGAAAAGTCAAAATGGTTGTCAGATACTCTCCGATACAGCTAGACGATTCATTCGCCTGCCCTCTGATTCGGGCTGAACGTGCGGTGCCAAGCCCTCACAGGCCAACCCCATACACGGTCCCAACTACTGACTATCCTCTACCAGCTTCCTGCAGCCTGGACGTGCCGGTAACGTAGCCTACCTCCAAGTGCCCCAGACTTGGCATAACGTGCTGATGCTAAGCCTCCACAGGCTGCCCATTACGTTCCGGTCCAAAGAGTATGCTGATGCTAAACCTCATACAATTATTTGTCTCATACTGACCATCTTCGCCTTCTCCAACAACTATTTAGCGAACACCGAAATTTGTGATTGTATAGAAGTACTCTGGAATACCTAACTATAGAAAGTATTACACTATCGTATCCTACCTGCCTCATCATCGTTTCATTTTCTCTACTCTGCTACTATCTGCTAGAAAATAAAGAGCCCCAGATCACTAGGTATCTACCTCTACCCCCGACGAAGTCAGGGAGAGAACTCGCTCACCCCCCAAGCAGTAGCGTCACAATAGGATATTTGTTTCTTTAGGTACCTATCTGTCTCTACTTTGGCACCAATTCTTTTTCTCTCCTTCGAATCGGGGCGCTTCTTCACCTCAGCTACTCTTAATTCGAACCGTCCACTTCAAATGTGACATAACGTGACATTGCAATCATTTTATAGAATGTCAAATATGGGTGCATAGTACACGTCGCCCTCTACAATTTGTTTTGCCTATACAGCCCCATTCCTTTCCTGGTTCAACGTGAAACCGCTTAGTTCCGGCAGTGGAGCCGAATTTTCTGTCGCATTGAAGGATAAGTTTTTGGGCGATTCCTATTTTTTACCGATTACAGGTCATGGTCAGTTTAGCTACCCTGAGACAGATGGCTCCGCTCGTACATTTGAAAATTTGAATGTCATCCACTGCAACTGTATCAGTCATGATGACAATCTAACGTCAATCTTTTGAATCGTGCTGTTAAACTATCCCCTGCTTCCTTCTTCCTTGCCAGTTATAGCCTGTTGTGATAGTAATAAAAACTTGAAGGCTGTATTTACCGCGTCAAAAGTGACCAAATTGAAGTGAAAAATGTTCAAAGAATCAAGTTCACAAACCAACTGATCTGCAAGTGAAAGATTTGGTGATAACAAGTAACTACAATATCCTGTTGTGTTGCGCGAAGGGGAAGATAATACCCCAAGGGCTGTCCAGAGGAAGGTTTACGACGCGACGGGGTCGTCATTTGAGTTTGTGGGTCGGCCGGATAACCTCCAAACTCAAAAACTACCTAGTAGGTACACTAGACGAACCCCGCGCAGACAGACCACTTGGCGTCTACTCCTGAAATTACTGTAAGAGTAGCCTTAAGCTTAGTTTATGATGAGCGATTTTTTGCCGCGATTTGAGCTGAGCTGAGCGGAGCGGAGCGATTTTTTTGCCTAGGCCAATTACGATGCGGGGACGTGACATCATGAATGGACGGGATTGGTCCAGGCAAAAAAAAATCGCTCAGCTCAGCTCCGCTCCGCCGGGTATCGCTCATCATAAACTGAGCATTACTAACAAGGATTGCTCGGCTGAGAAAAACAGGACATGTGCAATATAATAATTCAATATAATAAAACTTTTTAGATCGTTGGGCAAGTCTGATTCTTCAGAAAAAATACTCAAAAATTCACGAAATTGTTTATATTCGAGAGATCATTCATCAAGAAGCGACAGCTTGTCCACCTAACACTACCGGCACAGCACAACCACCACCTTCACCACCACCACATCCAACCGCTCGCCGGCGCTCTTCTCTAGATCAATCACAATCTTCGTTGCCTATCGTCCTCCGCAAATCCGAAAGACCGAAAGCAGTCACAACGCTACTTAGGTCGACGACAGCGTCGACACAATGCCTCTTAGGCCCGTCACTTTGTCACATCGGCGGCCTCAACTCAAGGACGATCACTATGAAGCCGGTCCCATTCCCCATGACTCCCCCTTCGATGAGCCTGGATGACACAAGGATTGTTCTTGCTTCTTTTTGCCACATCGACTGGGTTCCATCGTCGTTTTATCCACTGTGAGGTCCTCTGGGTTTCTCACGGTAATGACAACTCAATTTTAGGTTGATAACGATAGCCAACAATAGACGGCTAGCCGATGGCTAGTGGGCGGTAGCATCAGGCGGTTCCGCGGGCCGTTGAAGAAATAGAAAGTTTAATAGTAGTTGTCACAATGACAAATTCTGAAGTTGTCAGGATCCTTGGAAACGTCAGGGTTGGCTATCACGGCGGCCAAGTTCGTGCGGCAGCCTCACACGTGCTGTTTTTTAGGCCAAAAATGCGGGTGACTGGCAGTCCATATTAATTTTGAAGTTCGTGCATTACAGGCATGTGCGGGCGCGCCATCTGTTGATCGATAGCAGTAACTCAGTGATAAGAGTTCTATTATGATTGACCAGTGTACATGTTGCCGGAGCATCTCGCGCCATCTGTTAATTAATAGCAGTAGTTCAGTTGTGCAAGTTCTATTCTGTGAAACCAGCGTACACGTTGCTTTCGCCTCCCGTCACCAGGCTGCAGCATCTGAGTTATATGAAGTCATTCAGTGACACAAGCTGCTTTTAGGTTATGGTAAGGGCACCCTTAACCAAACTCAACGTCAAATTCGGCGTCAAATTTGACAAAAATCGCAGTGTGGAAGAATAAATTATGGAGGTGTGTGAACTGTGAATGCTACGAGATTGCATGGGTGGTGTAATCAATAATCGAAAGAGCAGAAGTTCCCGCCCGTTCAAAAACTGGTAGGAATGGCCATTCTCATTCATTTGTGGGGTCCTCGCGGCCCAGGTTCACCTATATTGGCGCAGTCATTGGTCGAGTTCATGCAACCAGCCCGGCCGATCAACGGCTCCCGGTTAGAAGACCTGCGCACGAGCTGCGAGCAAAAGGAACCGCCGAGGGAACCGTCTATATATGAGAAAGTCTGCGATACAAGGGGCATTGAAGAATCAGTTATATCAGTCAACTGTCAATCCTGACTGTGTTTTCAAGAATGCGCGTTCAGCCGCACCTATCTCTGATCACTTAACATCACGTGACCATTAGTAAGCGCTAGGCTAGCGCTACATTGCGGATGAACTCAGCCATTGAGACATCCAATTTTAGTTTCTTCTTTTTTTTTGCAAATTTTCAATCAGTTATCAATTCGAGTTATCCCAGACAAGATTTAGAGGGGGACAGTTTTAGGAGCTGCGAGGTTCTCGAACGGTTCCAGAAGTGTGCTAATCCGAGAACTTTGAGGAAGGATTAGGGATGGTGTTGGGTGCCCTTGAGCATTCAGAGCTGGCCAGCTGGGTATATCTGGAACCCCTGACCCCTAAAGACCTTCAAAAAATACCTATTATACCTACCCATATCCCATACTTTCTATTTTCAGTAGAATATGACTTTTTGAAGCAAAAAAAACGTGGGTGCGTGACCATAGTCACCCTCGGAAGAAGTGGAACTTCTATAGGTATGAATCAATTAGCAAACAACGTTCGAAGAGGTGTTCTTTTCGTACTCCCGCTCCGCTCCCTAACGGTTTGTAGCATCTTGTTTTTTTTATTATCATTATTATTATTATGGGTCACTTGAAGGGCAGAATACTTTCGACATGATTTTTTCACGATTAGACTTTTTTTGTTTCTTTCTCGCTGCGCTCGGCGCTTAAACTTCCATCTCCGTCACATGAAGTCTCACTCATACCCCTAATACAATAAATATCTATCTATTTTCATCAATAATATTCTCCATAAAGCACCTATAATATAGTAATAATTTTTAATATTATTTTATTTTATCTTCCTGCGGTGCCGGTGAGCCGACGCGGTCCGTCTGTCCAAGGTACACATAATAATTATGCGAATGTGACATCGTGACGGATTTTCTTACTGTACGATTTTCCCCGTTATATTACAGCACGGTGGAAAACTGTGTCTGGTAGGCACAGCATGGCAATCTAATAATCTCCACAAAGTATACGAATGTCGTTTGGAAAACTCCGCTATCAATTTTAAATGAAAAAATCAAAAAATATAAAATACATAGGTATTTAGATAGGTATGTACCTCGTGAATGTGATTTGCGGTAACTACGTGATTCTAGAGTTCCACGATACTATCTTCTCCACTTACAATAAGGCCGCCAATCAGAAGAGATCCGCTAGCGGCTCTCCCACTGGCACCACTACCAACCGCCGGCGGCCTCCCCCATTCAAATTTTGGTCGCGCTAAGCGTTGTCGCAGTCAAATTATCAATCAACTGGAGTGAAGCCATCGTCCCATGTTTGGCTCGAGGTAAGGCTATTGCCAGGCAGCGCGATTTCGCAAACAGGCGCTTCAAAAGCTGGTTGAAATATTATACCTGCTTATAAATAAACTCCCTAACCATCAACTCTTCACCAAAAAATTACCGTTTGACTGATGTGGTCCGAATTTCACGGAATGTCTCGTGACTTACAGCAGTTTTTTTTTCAACTTGGACACTGGAGTATCTTGAAGAAATACGTTATAAGCAGCTCATGAGTAGCGCTGGGCAATACATTTGAATAATCGATTATTTTAGCATGCAAAAAAATCATCGAGGAATCCCGAAAATCCCGAAAATCGAAAATATCGATTATTCGATTATTCAATTAGGTAGTCGATTATGAATAAACGATCAATAAATCGATTATTCGATTGTGAATAATCCGAGGAATAATCGATTATTTAAGGGATTATTCGATTTTTTTATCAATTATTCGATTTTTTGATCGATTAATCGATTATTCAATGAACGATTCGAATAGAATAATCGCATATTTTCTAATCGACTATGCATAATCGAATAAAATCGATTAATTGATTTCAAAATAATCGATAAATCGATTTTGAAATAAATAAAATGATCGATTAATCGAAGTAATATATTATTTTTTTATAATCGATTATCGGTTATAAAATCTCATAATCGCCCAGTCAATAATTCAAGACTGTCTGTGTAAAATTTGAGCAAAATCGGTCGAACGGTTCACAAAATATCGAAAGAAAACGATTTTTGGTGCCAATAGCGATATTATTGATATTATAAATAATATCATCTGATATTATTTCCACTTTCCAGTATTTTTGGTATTATCGGTATTATTTCCAGTATCATTGGTATTATTCTCAGTATTTCCAGTATTATTATTGGTATTAGGGGAGACCGGGGCACGACAGTGGTCACATTTTTCGAAAAACCCACGTAAAAACGAAATTGTCGTGCACATGGAAAAGATGAATAGTGCATTTGAAAATTTGACGTTTTATTCATATTATTACATTTTTAGGGTAGTAAAAATGTTAAAAACTTAAAAGTTATTCTAATTTAGAAAAAAAAAATCAAAAATGGCCACTGTTGCCCCCTATGCGGGGTACAGTGGACAGGTAACAGGGGCACTGCGGACACAGCTCAGCATACATTGAGTGAGTCCAGATTGCTGCTGAATTTCAATGAGCGATTCAATCTCTGGCAGCGCTGCCAGGTAGTAACCGGATCACTCTCATTAGAGAGCTTACAAAAAGCTTGCACAATTTGTTCTAGGGCATAATGGCCACCGCTTTCTATTGGTAGGATTAGAAAAAACAGTGGTCATAGTGCCCCAGAAGGAAGGTGTCCATTGTGCCCCAACTGTAACCTCAACCAAGTTTCAATAGGTAGAATGAGCACTTATTACAGGATTCAATAATTTTAAATGTATCGTCTCCACAAAACTATAGAGATTGTAACAAGGTAAAACACATTGATGAATATTATGAAATGATAATTATAAGAGCAAAGGACCCCGCACGATTCTTATGGAAAATGGCTCCCGGTTAAAATCTCTGAATTTTTGATATGTTGTAGCTCATGAGATACTTATCGAATACCGTGAACCCCAAACTCAAACAATGGACAGTTTTTTACCCACAGGGGGTTGAAGTTGGAGGTTTTGACGGCTTCAAAATGATACTATGACGTTAATAAAAGCTTTTTATTTGGTTTCTCTTCAAGTTGTGTTTCATGCTAAATGTATTCATTTGACAGAAAAATATCAACCCCCTCCTCCACCTCCAACCCCTATCTACCATCACAAAATTCGAGATTACTCCCAAAAGCCTTGCGGATGGCTTCTGTGATTTAAATCATGAATTTTGACATGAAAATTTTTTTCCACCCCTAATGTTGGGGTGCCGATTTTCCAATTTTCCTCGGTTAATTTGGCTGAATTTTTGGTATTGTGTACTTCTAATTCTGCTGAACAAAAAGTTTTCATACCAAAACTTATTCCTATGAACAGTTTTTGTTCTGCAGGGGACTGAAGTTCAATATTTATGCTCTCAAATCTTCAACTTCAGTCCCCTGTAGAACAAAAACTGTCCATAGGAATAGGTTTTGGCATGGGAACTTTTTGTTCAACAGAATTAGAAGTACACAATGCCAAAAATTCAGCCAAATTAACCTAGGAAAATTGGAAAATCGGCACCCCAACATTAAGGGTGGAAAACAATTTTCATGTCAGAACTCATAATTTAAATCACAGAAGCCATCTGCATGGCTTTTGAGAGTAATCTTGAATTTTGTGATGGTAGATAGGGGATGGGGGTGGAGGAGGGGGTTGATATTTTTCTGTCAAATAAATACATTTAGCATGAAACACATCTTGAAGAGAAACCAAATAGAAAGCTTTTATTTACGTCAGAATATCATTTTTAAGCCGTCAAAACCTCCAACTTCAACCCCCTGTGGGTAAAAAACTGTCCATTATTTTAGTTTGGGGTTCACGGTATTTGATAAGTATCTCATGAGCTAGAACATATCAAAAATTCAGAGAATTTAACCGGGAGCCATTTTCCATAAGAATCGTGCGGGGTCCTTTGTCGCTTACCAGTTTTTTACTCAGACCACCATAATCAGACTATATAGAATTTGAGAAAAACGGTTTGACTGGGGAGAAGCCGATGATGTAGGAACCTGTAGACGGTTATTATCTATATGCCGATCACGTTTTTAATTCAGCAGAAATTAAAACACGGTTGGCCATGTTCCCTAGGGTGTAACGGACGCTGACAGACCAAGTCACGTGAAAACGGACTTTTTGTGGCGAAGTCCAATGAGATTAGAAAATATTGACATGAAATGCCAATTCTGGCGTCTCCTTGCATCATATTCCGCTACAGTGTTGCCTTGGCTGTTATGACTGTTATCTTGTCAGAATGGCAGGTGAGTGACAGACTGCCGAGCCGTTCTAGGTTTTAGACACTAGGCCTTCATTTCTGACCATACATTAGAACAGTTTTCTCAACCTAGTATATGATATGATGGTATATTATGATTCAGTATTTTATTCAAAAAAACTGTTCACCAGTCGCCCATTTATACTGGAGAAAGTCTATCAAAATCAAGACGTCTTGAACGTTTATATACAATCTTGCAACAGCGGTGTACTCGATTGACAATACGAATTCAAGGTCATCTGGGGAAATATTGATCCAACATTACAAATTTGAGCATCCCCAAATATCGCAGAATTGCCAACTTGGCGTGCAAAAATTACCGTTCTAGTGCTGAATTTAAAAGCTGATCGGCATATATATATACTCAGTGGATGGCGTTATAATCCTGATAATTCAGTTGGAAATATCAAGCCGAGACCACTGTGCGGACTGTGCCCCTATGGCCACTGAGCCCCGGTCTCCCCTATGTGCAAATTAATACTGGTAATACAAGCTTTGGTATTATGGTGTACAAATTTTGGGTCCGTGATCCACCCCTCGCGCCACACAATGGATACCTATATACAATGATAACTTCTAGCTAAGTCGAGAACCATCCCTGTCGGGCACCACAACACCTCTGCACAACACCAAGTAGAGGAAGGAGTCCAGTGTCGGCAACACGCATTACGAAAATAAATTATTCATTTTCGGTTGTAAATGACACTACCGTTGAGTTAGAATTCATCGATAAAATCAAATTTTAGTTTATGATGGAAGCTGTTGTCCTTAAAACACAATGCAAGCGGTAAAAGAATACTAACTGTAAAGAATAGAACCGAACGCCGCAACAGCTTACTCTCCCATTTTCTGGGACGACGCTGGTCGCCCCAAGGACTGACACTATAACGTTACACGCCTTCGTTACATCTACTGATGCCATGAACTGAATTCACTCCCATGTGTGGTTCTGCGTTAGTTGTGTGTTGTGATCTAGGCGCGAGAATAGAAGTTCCACTTCAAAAAGTGACAAGCTGTGAGGTTACGACTACGGCTGATGGCACCTGCAAAGCTTTGGAGCGAAACTATCAGCTGAGCTGCCATTGGCCGTATTCTCCCAGCACCCCAGCTTGTCACTTTATTTTGGCTCCAAAAAGTCATTCTACTGAAAATAGAAAGTGTAGGTATGGGAAATACATATACAGGGTGATTTTTTGAAAAGTTTCCACCCCTTATTTCTCGCCGCCAAATTTTTTTACAAGAAAACGCCAAAACAGGTCAATTTTTGTTTCGAGGGGGTCATCCAGGGCACATATCGCCAAATTTTCATCTTGAACCCCTTCGCCCCCACCCCACCCTGCTTTAAAATTTCAAATAGCATGACCTATTTTGTGATACATACATCAAATTGAAGGCAATAAAATTCTCTTTCCGTTAAACATATTTCAAATTTTTCAACCACCCCCCAACCTTTCTGAAAATCCTCTTTTCGTTAATGAAAGGACAATGTTACCCCTATAAACTCTCGATTCTTGAGAAATAGACTTTACAGCAAAAACAGGTCGATTCTTATTTCAATGGAGTCATCATTGGACACGAGTGGCCAAATTTTGATTTTCAACACCTTCGCCCCTGTTGAATCTCAGGTTTCAGTGATGGAGTCGTGTGTGGTAACAAATAGCAAGGTTTATTAATGTAGTATAGAATGGTACATTATACTGCAGGTTATATTATAATTGTCGGTGTTGGTCAGACGCTGGCTTGGAACTGCTCGATCTGTATCAGTCTGTATGCTCCTGCTCCGTAGTGGGACTAGTGGGGCGCGCATGGCTAGATGGTGGGGTGATGCGCAGACCGACGACAAGACGACACAACATTCCCTCCTCTTCTTCCACGGACGATGCTTGTCTACATCAGTTGATGATGGCACAAAACATAGCTACAAAATTCAAAGTTAGGACGTCGGTATGTTGGAGCTCATCTGAAGTTTAAATGAAAATGATTTGCACTATGACACAATTTCAACAGTCACAAAATTGAAAAGTTAACGGTTGCAAAAACCAAAAAAGAGGTTGAAACTGATTGTTCAGGTGAAATTTGACTTTTGAAGAATTAATGAAGTTTGTCATGAATTTGATTAATCCAAAATAAAGTCTCGGAGATATCCTGGAAGTGTCCTGTTTCTTCTGGCTGGTCTTGGAGCTGTATATTCGTGCTGGTTGGACGCAGGGGGCTTTTGCTGAATGCCTTCTTCCAGCTTTGGGGCCAGTTCGTCTTGTGGAGCATTCGCGCCTCGACTCGCGCTTTCATCCTCACTGCTGGTGTGATCGTCATTTTCTCCTTCAAAACCGGACTGGTCGCTTTCTTCCATGGTCGCATGTTGCTCGTAACGGATGTTCGGTGTACCCTCTGTAGCGTTTCTTGTATTAGAGCTTTCTGAAACAAACACAAACGAATGGGAATTGTGTGCATTTTTCGGCAGTTCCAATTTCCTGGGGATAGTTGGAGGAATTTCAGCTTCACATGAAGGCTTCGTACTCGTTGTCAGGAACTTCTTGAAAAATGAGGAGTTTCTTCTGATGATCTTGTTTTCTTGTTTTGCGGTGATCTTGGTTCCTTGGATGTTGACAATTTTGAACGGTTCAAAATCATAGTAAGGTGTAAGAATATTGATTTTTCTCTGTTTACATATGACAAGGTCGTTCAGCCTTGAACTGTGCTTCCTGGTCTTTCTTCTTTGATCTTCCTTCCGGTTTCTGCATCCTCTCTCAACTTCGTCATTGTTCTTGCCGTTTCTCTCTTCTGGGACACTTGGCAAGCGGTTTCTGGGGCTTCTGCCAAACATAAGCTCGAACGGCGCTTTCATCGTTGAGGAATGGGGCGCACTGCGGTAGCTCAAAAGAAAATCCTGGAGTTGAGATGTGAAGATCCCTCCCTCAAGCTGCGCACAGGTTAGAGATTTCTTTAACGTTCTCATGAATCTCTCAACCATGCCGTTAGCTTGGGGCCACAGCGGTGTCGTTCTCATGTGCCTCACATTGTACGCATCAAGGAAGTTCTCAAACTGTTTTCCATTAAAAGGAGCACCATTGTCCGATCTCAGCCGCTCTGGGATTCCAAACGTTGCAAATATCTTCTCCAAATGTGGCTTCAAAGTTTCAAAATTGGTGGATGGAACAATTTCTGCTATCGGGTATCTGGAAAAATCATCCATCAGCACAAAAATGTATTTTCCGTTGGGAAATGGGCCTGCGTAGTCCACGTTGACCTGTTCAAAAGGAGCGCTAGGGACATTTGATGCTGTGATGGGGTCCCTGCTTTCATCGGGTGTGACGGCTTGGCATGCTTGGCAACTTTTTATTAAATTTTCGGTTTTCTGGTCCATTTCAGGGAACCAAACTTTTGTTCGTAAAAGCTGTTTAGTTTTGACGATTCCGAGATGACCCTTATGTGCCAGATCCAAACATTTTTTTTCCAGAGATTTCGGTATTACTACCCTGCGTCCTTTCATGATGATTCCATTTGAAAGTGAGAGTTCTTCTCGGAATTTTCTGTAAGCTGCTAGCTCTTGGTTTCTCCAAAGATGTTCATTTCCGCATTGCAGTGCTTGTTGTAGAGTGTTGAGAAGTGGGTCTCCGCTTGTTTCTTGCCTTATTTCTTCCAGAGTTACTGTTTTCGGGAGGCTGTTTGTTGTAGTGAAATTGACAAAGTTTTCGACTTTAACATCAGAGATATCAGTCTGCCAAGAAGGATATCTCGACAAGTAGTCAGCCGGATTTATTGTGCCCTTTTGGTGTTTTACTACGAACTTGTACTGTTGAATCCTGAGACTCATTCTCTCTATTCTCAAACTTGGAGCGGATCTTGGGTTCTGTAGGATGCTAACTAATGGTTTATGGTCTGAGTACAGCTCAAAATCGATTCCAAACAAATACAAGTTGAAGTGTTGAATCGACCAGGCTGCAGCAAGCATTTCCCGTTCTATTTGACTATATCGTCGTTCCGTGGGTGTAAGCGCTCGACTCGAATAAGCTATGATGCTGGTTTTGTTGTTACTCTCCTGGCACAGAATAGCTCCAAGTCCCACGGGTCCCGCATCTACATAGAGCTGTGTTCGCTTTTCCGCATCAAAATAGTCCAGCTTGTTGACGTTCAACATTTCCTGTTTTAGACTCTCAAACGCCTCTTGATGCTTGTGGGTCCATAGCCATTTTGTTCCTTTGAGTGTTAGTTCGCGCAGTGTACTGGTCTTGCTTGCAAGGTTTGGAATAAACTTTTTCCCAACAAAGTTTATTATGCCCAGCAAACTTCTCACTTCTGTTACGCTACTCGGAGTTTTCAAGTTTTGGAAAGTTTCAACTTTTTCTGGGTCTGGACGAAAACCATCTGCAGCGAATATGAAACCGAAGTACTTGATGCTGGATTTGCTGAGACTGCATTTGTTCATGTTGATTGTCAAGTTTGCTTCCTCCAGGCGCTTCAGGACTTTCAATAAGGTTTCGTCGTGCTGCCGCTGATCGGCTCCAAAGACAAGAATATCGTCGCTAAAATTTATGACACCTCGGATGTTAGCGAGAAGTTGACGGATGGTGTTTTGAAAAATCTCCGCTGCCGCATTAATTCCAAAAAATAACCGCTTGTATCGGAAAAGGCCGACGTGTGTGGAGAACGTTGTGACAGATCGAGATTCTTCGTCCAACACGAGCTGGTGGTAACCGTCTTTCAGGTCTATTTTACTGAAAATCTTCGCTCCGTTCAAGCTTGATATTAAATCATCTAGCGTGGGTGTTATGTGCCTTTCTCTTAAAATGGCGCGGTTGGCCTTTCTCATGTCCACACATATTCTCATCTCAGATCCATGCTGGCGTGGGACGATAACCACTGGTGAAACCCATGGTGTCGGTCCTTCAGCCTTTTTTATAATGTCCTGTTCAATTAGTCTGTGTATTTCTTGTTCCACAGCATTTTGTACAGGAAAAGGAACTCTGCGATGTCTCTGTGCTACTGGCTGGACTTTGTTATCAACGTGGAGCTTCACTTTGTGGTCTACTATTTTTCCAATTTCTTTTGTTAGGTTTGGGAAGTTGCTTTTTATATAATCTAGATCCCAAACAGAGCGATTCATCAACGTAACTTGTATGAGATTCAAGGCTTTAGATGTTTCGTAGCTTAGTAGAGACTCAGCGTTGCCTTTGACTACCACCACTTCTGTTGTTGTTGTCACGTCACGATGTCGAAAAATTCCTGTAAATTTGCCAATGGTAGTGAGTCGTTCTTTGGTGTTGTACGGAAAAATGGGTGTAGGATCCCAGGCAAGACGGGGTGGATTATTCAACTTATTGTACGTCACCTGGCTGATGAGATTTACAGAACTACCCGTGTCTATTATGAAATGTTGTTTTTCATTGTTCAAAAATACAGTCGCTCTGGGCAGTCTCGTAATAGTGTTTGTTGTTAAGCGGAATGAGGCTTCAGATGAGCTCGCTGCGCTTTCATGCCGGTCATGTGAATCTCTCGTGTTAAAATTCGCTCGCTGCCTTGGTTTGTTCCATTGCTGTAAATTTCTGCTTTTATTGTTACTGGATAAGCAAACCTTCGAGAAATGATTCCGCCTGCCGCACGAATAACAAGTTGCTCCGTTAGCTGGGCAACTGTCTCTTCCTTTTTCATGCCATTTATTACCACAGTTCTTGCATGTGTTCTTATCGCTTGCTGGTCGTTTTTGTTGTTGCGGTCGGTATGTTTTGTGGACTCGCTGATTTTCTCGGTGTGTTTTATGGACCTGATGTTTTTCCTCCATTCTTATCACCTGATGTTCTGTTTCTTCTAGACTTTTTGCTTTTTGAATGAGGTTTTCTAAGGTTGGCTGTTCTGATAAGGCATATCTTCGCAACGTGGAATTCGAAGTATTTTGGATAATTTGCGCTGTTATCTCTTCATCTCTGCTGCTAAACTGACAATTCTTGCTTAACTTCAGTAATCGATAATAGAAGCTTTCCGTTGATTCACCGTGCTCTTGCTTTGCTTGCCGGAAATTATAGACTTCGAAATTCTTGTTAATTCTTGTCTGAAAATATTGCTCGAGCTTTCGTTTAGCTGCTACATAAACTGAGGGAGCTGGATTTTCCGCTGAAACAGGTGTGTTATCTGGAAGCGAATCGAAAAGATCGTATACTTGCTCACCCGCAAAATGCAGCATTAAAGCTTTTTTTCTTGCTTCTTCGTCAATATTCAAAGCAGTCAGATAATTCTCGAATCTATCAATCCATTTTTGCCAACGGATGCCCATGCTGGTCGAGTCCTGTTCCATGTTGAAAGCTTGAATAGGCATTGTCGTGAGGAGAGTCGCCATCTTGTTGAACTGTTGCCGAAAATTCTTGAAACCTTGTAAGTTGTTGAAAATGTTGCTGATCCGCGCTGTTTTCCAGTTTATCCTCGTCGCCAGTGTTGAATCTCAGGTTTCAGTGATGGAGTCGTGTGTGGTAACAAATAGCAAGGTTTATTAATGTAGTATAGAATATGGTACATTATACTGCAGGTTATATTATAATTGTCGGTGTTGGTCAGACGCTGGCTTGGAACTGCTCTGTATCAGTCTGTATGCTCCTGCTCCGTAGTGGGACTAGTGGGGCGCGCATGGCTAGATGGTGGGGTGATGCGCAGACCGACGACAAGACGACACAACAGCCCCCACCCTACCCTACTGATGTAGGGTGGGGGCGAAGGGGTTGAAGATAAACGTTTGGCCATACTTGTCTTAGATGACCCCACTAAAATAAAAATCGACCTGTTTTTGCTGGAAAGTCTGTTTTTCAGGAATCGAGAGAGTTTATAGGGGAAACATTGTCCTCTTTCATTTACGAAAAGAGGATTTTCACAAAGGTAGGGGGTGGTTTAAAAAACATTTAAATATGTTCCAACGGAAAGAGAATTTTATTGCCTAATTGAAATTTCAAAGCAGGGTGGGGTGTGGGCGAAGGGGTTCAAGATAAAAATTTGGTAATATGTGCCCTAAATGTCCCCCTCGAAACAAAAATCGACCTGTTTCGGCGTTTTCCTGTAAAAAATTTTGGCGGCGAGAAATCAGAGGTGGAAACTTTTCAAAAAATTACCCTGTATACTTATGTATATATTACTATATTCATTGCTTGTGGAGTGGAGTCTATTTTGAAAAGTTATATATCTGCTTAATTGTGGCTATTTAGTTCTAGGGTGAATTTTACCCAAGGTTTCATAATGTCAAGTAGGTCAGGTACCTATGTAGGTAAAATAAGTAGTAGAGGTAATTATTCAGGTAACTGGTAACTTGAGATTGTACTAAAAACCTTTAATAAAAAAAAACAAGTAGCAAAGTCCTCACGGGGGTGAGTTCTCATGAGCGCATTTTCGGAGTGCACATGAGTAGACTGTTACCACTGCTACCTGTAAACGCAGATTAAAAGTATATACCTACCTAACTACCACAAGAATAAATCATCAATCTTTATGAAAACACGAGTAGTCAATAATAAAATGAAAACAACACATCAACCAAAACTAGAAAATGTCCTAAAAATAAGAATTATACCTACCTACCTACCTATATCGATCACAAGCACGGAGCCAGAAGTGAACCAGCTTGATACCTATGCTCAACCGCAACGCCGTGCGGTTGTAAAAATCGCATTCGCATAATACTTACGTGCATAAGACTGTATTCTTAGCGGGACAAAATTACCTTCAAGACTTCTCCATCAAAATGAAGATAAAAACTCGATTTTTTTATACGGTGTACGGAGTGTAGACAACTTTTTTCAAAAAATGGTCATGTATTCAATTTTCTACGTCTCTCAAAATTATAAAACAGTTGATAATTTCTTCGTTTGTCAAAAAATGTCCCAGCAATCCTTAGGAAACTTTTCCGGTGTTTAAGAGCTATTCGACTTCTAAAAAAAATGTGGGGTAATCCAAACGGAAACAAGGTGGACAAGCATTTGATGGAATCCCACCAAAATCTCTATATCCGTTTATCTTTATTTTCGAGGGAGAAATATTGATACCCGCGTATACAGCCATAAGTATAGATTCCGCATAAAAATAGAGGTATCTTCCTTGAAAATGAATCAATCAAATCAATTTTTTCACTAAAAATTTCTTCATTTCTTTCTACATATTTCGTTTGCTGGATGTATGCATGTATCTAGAACGGTTCGCAAGGTTCTTTGATGTAGAAGTTCACACTGTAGCTGTAAATACCGACGAATGTGGAACCGCGGGGCGGAACCCGCTTCTTGAAAAAATTGTATCTTTTATTGCAATGAAGGAATCAAAATTATTCTTTCACGAATTTTTTTTTTCAATATTTTCTGCATATTTCGTTCGCTGCATGTATACATGTATCTAGAACGGTTCGCAAGATTTCTCGATGTAGAAAGTCAAACCGTAGCGTTGAATACCGACTTAGACATTTCAATTTTTTTCTTGCAATCTAACCAAATATTTTTTGTGCCTATTCTCATCAGCAGACAATTAGCAATCATTTGCGAAAAAACCGATACCGCTACGACTTTTCGTTGAAGAAGAGAAACAGGCAAGATCATATACAGTTTACAGGGTGATTTTCCATTATAATCCTCGCCTCTTCTTGTCTGAAGCTTTAGCTTCAATCTGAGGCTAAAATTCTTGAAAGTTGAGTCAAGAGTAAAAAGTTACTGCAGGACTTGTCTTTTCGATCACCCTGTAAATAAAAAAAAATGAATGGAAAATTGAAAAACCACTTCGAGATATGATGTATCTATTTACATTTTCCATGCCTTTTTTGTTGTTGAAATCCGGAAAAGTCCATTTTAGTTCAAACTGGAGCATAAGTAGATATTTTAATACTTAATTTTGTTTAAAACACCATCAGCTGCCCAGCTCTGTGGATTTGGATATTGACCTCCTTATTTATATCTTTTGGTGGAGTTGATAAGAGTTAGGTCGGTACGCTTAATAGTCGGCAGTACGGCATGGGTGGATATGCATACAAACTACGATAACGAAAGTTAAGTATCGCCGGCAGAAGCCAGAACCTGGATGGGTGACCGGTTGATGACTGTGCGCGAACAGAGCGGACACAGCGTAGTGTACTTGCCCAAGGGGGCTCCATTTCCTGTACACGCACATGAACAACATGTAGGTAGTAGCATAAATCCATGTGCGGCTCGGTGCGTCCGACACCTCGACACCCAGATGGGTAAAAGAGGTTGCGATTATATATAGATACGCTTAATAAAAAGAACCTTTATTCTAACTGTGCAAAATACTAAGTAAATAATTTATAAACAGACAAACAGTTTAACATTTAATATCAATTTGTTGAGAAATTAAATAGGTAGGTTTTGAATAAATTTTCAATCATCCATATCCATTCGATTCTTTTCATAATTCATAATTTCATCCAAAAGTTGCGTATCGTCCTTGACTACTTCATACTCTTCAGTACTATTCACATTCTCAACTTTTTCACTGACTAATACTTTGTGTTTTTCGATTCTTTTACTATTACTAGTACCACTACCACCACCAGGAGTTTTCAGTTGTGGACCGCTTACAACTCTGACCTGTCTGAGATCAATTTTCCCATCTTTCAACAACTGCTTTACCACATTCGCATCAACGGGTTTCAGTTCTGATTTCTTCACGATTCTCGGCTTATCCACAGCTTTGGCAGCGCTGGTCGCATTTTGACTGGCCTGAACACCGTTATTGACAGTGTTGATTACCTTTATGTTTCGAATATCAATTTTCCTTTCTGCCAGCAACTTGGCCATGACTTGCGGATCGATCGGTTTCAGATTTCCAGAAACCTTCGCTTTTTTCACGGCCACGGGAGCAACAACTTGTATGGTTCTCTTGCAACTTTTCCTGCTCGAATTTCCTGGACTGGATCTGTTGACCGCTTGGATTTTAACATTCTTCTTTGAATCTTCTTGAGAACTGCTTTGAGTACCAGTTCCATTTTCTAGTTCGAATGTGTCATCGGTGTCAATCAGCGACACGATTTCTGAAACATCTTCACTGCCCTGAGAACGTCCCCGTTCTTCGTTTGTATATTGAGGATATTTTCTTCTCAAGTCAAGTTTATGTTTTGGAATAACAATTTTTTTGTCTATCATGGCGACTGGTGTCAAATTTCGTGGAACTGGACAAACTTCTCTGACGTAATTTTCACTTGTGTCTGGTTGTCTTGAGCTTCTCACACTTTCTTCGTTAGTGACATCAATATCGCCACTTGGCTTTTCCAGTGACAAAATCGAACTCCAAGTGAATAAATCATTGAACCGTTCAGTGAACAAAGCTCTGTGTGTTGAAATTTCTGCTTTATCGAGCTCATCAAGTTTGGCCAAAGTCTGTCCCATGCTCCACAGAAGTTGGGTCTCATTCGCAGTTTTTTGAATGTTACTGTAATCAAACAGAGATTCTTTGCCTTTTCTGTAACCTCTGTGTTTGACTAAGAGACTTCTTAATCCTATCACAGTGTTCAAATTTGGAGGAATCAGGCAAGTGGGTTCACCTTCGTTATCAAACGCGCCGATATTTCTCAAAATTTGTTTGTCTATATCATCAAGAGATGGATCATTTTCAAAATTATCTGGAAAGGTCATATTCTCCACACCCAACATATTCAAAACTTGCTTCACATTCTCCGCTGCTTCAGAAATACTCCACGACATCAAAACGTTTTGCGGTTTCACTTTTTCTGAACCACTGAACAAATCCATGAGAACCGCATCTATTTCTTTGACGGCTTTACTTTCAACCGCTTTCTTTGCGAGGGTTTTCTTCGCTCTGGTCGATTTGATGGTTGATTTAACAAGAGGCTTGACGTCATCTTCAAAGATATTGTTGTCTTTATCGTTTTCTTCTTCTAAGGCGCTTTCTATCATGGCCAGAGTTGGAATCGTGTCCAGCTGTTTGTATTGATCTGCCATGTTTTGCAGATACTGATAGTTCTCGCTCTGTTCTTTGTATACGACGTGTTTTCTTTTAGGCGCGTCGGCAACCGTTTTTCCCGGATTCGCAACCAAGAAGCCCTTTATGATCTGATATCTTTGTCTCAACTGGCTCCTGCACCGATGCAATTCGGATCTTAGAAGTGACCATTTCGCCTCGCCGTGAGTTTGAACGTGCCTGACGATGGCTTCGTCGTCTTCTCGTGTCCATGTGCCTTTTCTGATGTCCTGTTTAAGATTGCCGTCGTACCTGCATTTGAGCTGCATCATTGAACGGTGGGGCATGTATTCAGCGCATTTTTGGAAGCTTCCGTTGAATCTGCAAACAAAACATAGACTGAAGGCTTTTCTTGGAAAACGTTCCCTATAGGCGCTCTGCACATTCTGGATGTTATCAGCGGTCAAAGTCGGTAGTGGATCAACCGCGGGACCTTCAAAAAGCGCACTTTTTCCGTTCCTGTCATAAGGTCTGCTTTTCATGCAGGGCTGTTAACGAAATTTGTAGAACAAAGTGTGCTCAATAGAACCCCTGTTAAAGAAAATTTCTCATTTTTGTAGTTTTCAAGATAATATGCGTTCAAATGTGCGCCTTTCGAAGGTCCCGCGGTTGATCCAGTACCGACTTTGACTGCTGATTACATCCAAGATACAAATTGTGACAACACTGCAGTCGAAGCATATTGAAGCCGATTCAATTGTCTTTCAATAAATGTTTAGGGCAACCATATCCGTTCACGGACAATGACGATATAGCCTCTTGAGTGAGAACTTGCAGTTTGACAGCCAGAATTCATCTGACAGCTTCGAGCGATTTCAAGGGTAGACTTCCGAAAGCTGTATTTCGGCAACCGTTTATTTGCACAGCAATGGCTTTGGCATCATTTTGTTCAAAATGGGGTACTTGCCTAATTTTTTTCATTGGCTTAATCGATAGTATGGTGAAAAATAATGTACCCGTATTTTTTCTTTTCCCTAAATTCCCAAAATTGTGGCCGCAATGCGTGTTTTAAAAATATATTTGTGACGTCACAAATACCGTATGTTCATTAAAAACTTCAATAAAGGGAGGCTGTGACGCAGGCCATTCGATCCGAAGACGGCCAGGTTATCATCGGTCCACGGCCTCCCATTATTGAATTTTTTAATGAACATACTGTATATTAGATATAGAACATAGAAGGGCTTTTTTTCCTCGTTGGGTTGGCAACGATATAACGTTTTCGAGGTGCCGCTTCAAACTTTGAAATCGTATCATCTCAAATCTGATCTGAGTCTGACTGACAACGTCAAACCGCCGACCGTAGTTTTATTTCTTCCTGTGCCCTTTTTTTGCCTTTGACTGCTTTGATCTATGCGGTGAGTACCTACCCGTTTCCTTTATTTCTTGGTCAACCTAACTAGTCTCTTTCTTTAGTCTTGAGTGCTGTCGACCAAAAAGCTTCCTGCATATTTGTCACCCGTGCTCTGACCTGGCGTGACCTTCGGCTGCATTTCGCGCATCAGTGTGCCTGCTCCCCACATTTTATTTGGAGATACATCGCGTCCTCCCCACATGGATCTCTTGTAGATCTAAAGTATTACCTATCCTGAATTGTATGCTAATGATGCGTACCTATAAAAGCTCACTCACTGTTCATTTTCAACCTCTTCTTTCTGTGCTATTGCTGAACTTCCAGATTTTCCCTTGGAAAATAAATTATCTCGACTGAGACAGTATCATGAGAGGTTTCTGGAGTCAGTTTCCCCGAAACCTTGTTCGACTTCATTGCCCAAATGCCCATGGTAAGAGAGTTCGATAGGAAACCGATTTTGCGAGCATGTTCTAAATGACATTCCTGACATTTTTGATTATTCCATTATCCCACAGTCAGACCAACCCCACTCAAAATCCCTGCCCTGGCGCGAAGCTTTTAGGAGGAATTTTTCAAATTCGTTTTTCTCTGTAGAAAATGACGGTATTTTTGTAAAATTCTCAGTAGAGTCCCCTTACCACTTATACTAGCAATTGAAAGTATTTCCAGCTTGATCTATTCCATTGGCAAGTACCCTATTTAACGCTCTTCAATGACTAGTAGACCTTTTGTTCGTGGATTCACCGTTTACGAGTTATTAAAGAAAAACGGACAATTTTCACGAATTTTCAACTTCTTCAATTTTTTTTACCATGGTTTCCGGAGGGTCACAAGGTCACATATTTGAATAGGCTACTTCGTTTGGGCAGGTGCGCATGCTTGACGGCTCCAAATTTTGTAAACTTTCGTACACCTGTCAGTTGAATGGCAACGCTGCATGCTTTGTCTAGCCGCCTGACCAACAACTGGTTCCTGGCTGTCACTTCTATACATACCGTAAATGCATCTCTTCGTAGCTCCTTTGAACTTCCTTCTTGGTGCAGCCATTTTCAACAGGTTCTGTTCTTGCGACAAAACATGAGCAAAGGGAATGTAGGTCAGGTAGAAACGAGAAGTGACCATAATTATTGTCACAAGTGACAGTTGGCGCCGATGTCTTGTTGTTTTTAGCGCTGTTGCCATTTTTGTTGTTCCTGAACTTCCACAAATGATCATTGAATTGAATTCCAATGAAACATTTCCTTTGAATATAAAAATGGTATCTAACATTCAACCAAATTATTTGTGAAATTTTAGGTGCACTACAAAAAAATTTTGCGTTAATTTTCAATATTGGTGTACGAAACTATGAAATTCGCGCCAGACATGCGCACTCAAAAAAACCGAAACGAAGGGACCTATTCTTCATTAGGACTTCCAAGTAAACTAATATCAAAAGAAACATTTTCTATGGGACCTTTTGCAATCTCGAATATTCCTGCTACTGGCCTACAGGTAGGGGTTCGATTCCGCATTGGGATGAATTTTTTTTCAATAAATAATATCCATTCAATTATCGTGAGATCAAATAAATTCTTATTTTAGGTAGGCTGTGGCCTGGTCAAATTTAGGGGTGCGAAGCTGCGTTCGGCCAGGCCACAGCCTACCTAAAATAAGAATTCATTTGATCACACGATACATTCAGAGGACTGAAAAATCTGCTCACAGGCTAAGTTGAGAATTCACGCTAAATTGCTGAACATAATAACAAACAAGTGGATATGCCCTCACGTGTGTGAGTCTCAATAGCGCATTTTCTTAGTGCCTTCCAAGTTTCATGAAAATCTTTCCACTAATAAGAAATTTCAATATGGCGGCCAAGATGATGGGTGAAATCATGAAATTTAGCTTAAAAATAAGAATGATCATACAAGACAAGGGTAACTTTCAAGTTTCATGAAAATCGTTCCACTAATAAGAAACTTCAATATGGCGGCCAAGATGGCGGCGCAACCATGAAATCCAATCTGCCCACTGGCCACCCACGAGGACCTGAGCTATCCATTGGAGAAAGTTCCAGGGCTCTAGATTCATTCCCCGAGGAGGAGTTCAACTATGAATGTATAAAAGAATGATGCCCATTGGCCACCCTTGGGGACATCAGCTATCCATCGGAAAAAGTTCCAAGGCTCTAGCTTGATTCCCCGAGGAGTTCAACTTTTTAGAAGTGCACAGTAAATATCTGTTTTTTGATAATAGTAATGATAACTATGCATGGATAAAAAATAATAATGCTCATTGGCCACCCTTGGGGACATCAGCTATCTATCAAAAGAAGTTCTAAGGCTCTAGCTTCATTCCTCGAGTAGGAGTACAACTTCTTAATTTCTACACGGACAGACAGACGGACGGACAGACAGACAAACCGGCCATATAAGCGTCATTTTCTTACGAAAATGCGCTAAAAAATAAAAATGTTTGACCTCAGCCAAACAATATTTTTATCAAGGGTGAAGAATGAAATGGACATGACAACAATTATTGAAGCCAACATTTTCAGCTTCCTTTATGACATACATAACAATACTCAATGGTCGTTTTGTGAAAGTTCTTGTATTTTCAAAGTTTGGAGTTCCTCCATTGGCCTTGTAAGGGACGAAATTTCGGGTCAAATCA
Source organism: Anaspis maculata (assembly GCA_949128115.1). Taxonomy (NCBI): domain Eukaryota; kingdom Metazoa; phylum Arthropoda; class Insecta; order Coleoptera; family Scraptiidae; genus Anaspis; species Anaspis maculata. The sequence continues at coordinate 43,178,703 of OX421963.1, forward strand.
CTTATTTTGGTATAAAGTTCGCCCATGTCATATCTCGTTGCCATAACTCAAAATTTGTGATGCTTGTACTGCAATATTGCATTTGGTGAGCGAAATGTGACACAAGTTTTCTGGCTGCATGCTCATCACATTGCAGGATATTTGGTACCAAAATTGTGATAAATTTTGTTAACAAACCTCATAATAGAATGGGGTACTTACGAATGAAATAGATTGGACTGGAAATAATTTCAATCATCAACAAAAGTGATAAAGAGTATTTCCTGAAAATTTCCTCAAAAAATATCCATTGGTTACCAGAAAAAAAAAATCGATTTTTTTTTAAATGGTTGGTAATAGTTGGGAAACTTCAGTGGGATTCATAGACAAGTGTGGGATTCTCATGTCTGTATTTTTCAATAATGGTTATGCCACTCTAACAGTTTTTTGAGTTTCCAATCCAACAATGCTGTTTGTTTAATTTTTTGTATATTTGTGACGTCACAAATATATTTTTAAAACACGCATCACGGCCGCAGTTTTGGGAATTTAGGAAAAAGAAAAAATATGGGTACATTATTTTTCACCATACTATCCATTGAGCCAATAAAAAGAAGTTGTGCAAGTACCCCATTGTGACTATTTAAAACGGCCTTAATGGTGGAGTTATGCATGGAAATAAAATATTTAAAATTTAACATTTAATTTTATTACATGGGAAACCCAGTGCCGGATCTAGGCTTTATTTAGGGGGTGCAAAATCCAATTTTGCCGCCCCCCATCGATATGTGTGAAGCGAAAGGCGACCTGGGACCAAAGAGGCTTCTAGTAGTGCCGCAGATGGAAATTCTTTCTCATCAATTTTTTCCTCGATTTTTTCCAATATGAGAACATACGAAATTGCTGGGTCGACTGCCTGTCACCCATGCGCGCTGTTGCGCGAATCTGTTTCAAGATGTATTACCGTTTTGGGGAATTCTATTTGAATACTTCCACAAAAAGATGGAGAGCAAAATAATGCTTACATCAATTTTTTTCATTGATTATGAAAGTAGACCTATTTTTGCCGCCCCTTCATTTTGCCGTCCGGTCCATATGACCCGGTTTGCACCCCCCTAGATCCGGCGCTGGGGAAACCAATGAGTGAACACTTGAATGTTAAATTTCAAATCTTAAATTTCCATGCATAACTCCACCATAAGTCTTACGTTTTCATTTCCACAGCTTACTCAACATCACTAGTTACTTACTTTTTCACCAAAATTAGCAAAAGTATGTCTTCAGCAGCGGTGAACTTTGAACCTTTTGATGAAGTCTTCTGCGATGACAGAAAGAACTTGTACCGGTGGTAAAGCTGAGGCCTGGATCGATCCGTAAAGTGCTGGGCAACCTTAGTCCATGGGATGTAATTACCGACTCTGTAAGTCTCAACTAAGCTCATAAGTTCAGCATCTTCTTTCAGCGAAAATTTCTCCTTCTTCAATTTAGAACACAAGTTTGTGAAATAATGCCTGCAAGTTACAAACGCCGTTCTGTTTGTACCCAGTTTTTCAGCTATTGTATCCCAGTCCTGGCAATCATACTTGTGAGCCAAATTCAACAACATGTTATTTTCTTCATCGGTCCAAGGTGCCTTATTAACGGAAGGATGCAAGTAAATGTGCCACATGGCCCTGCACTTCTCGGCTGAATGCTTTCTAGACATGAAATGATTGGAAATTCTCTCCCAGTCTATGTGCTTGTCCGACCCTTGAGGAGGCGCCACGTCCTCTTCGTCTTTGACCTGTTCCAGAACTTGTTGCAGATCAAGAATCTGATCCATGATGGCTTCCTTTTCTTTACCATCAATGGTGTCATCTTCTCTTAAAGTAACAGTCAGCTGAGAAATTTGTGACATGATACTTCTCTGCCTGTTGATGTTATAGTTGCATTTTACGCTACTAATCAACTTATCACATTCTTCTTTCGTCCACTTGGGTTCAATGTACAGATCGTAAGCTGACAATTCCCCATTGCGACGCTTTGAACTGGTCACGTCTGTGTTGTAAGGCGACACAAAAAATTTTGAAGTTTTGAAATATGGGGCCGCACATTTCCACGCCGGAAACAGCTGGCCCATGGAGTCTGGGACAAGGTACGATTCAGATTCGTACATGTTAGTGTCTTCTTCTGCATCAAAGCTCTCGAACTTCAGCGACATGTCGACAAGCATTTTCTGGAATTGCATCACTTGCATCCTGTTCTTTCTGTTCAGCAGGAGTAACTTTTTTAAATCAGGATCAGTAGTTTTTTCAATCAGTTCTCGTTCACTAGCTTTTAGAAAAGTTGGAGATGTGTTAGCTAGGAGTGGTTTTTTGATGTTTTCAACTTCAATGATGCTTCCTGACTCTTCACTGCTTTCATCTTCCAGGTATTCCTCGACTTCCCATGTCTAAAAAAAATTGAGTTAGAATGATTCAGTTTGGATAAATCGACATCGCTCACTTCGTCCGAGGTACGGAAATTGATGAAATCTTCATATTCGATTTGGAAATCAGCCTGGAAGGAAAAAACAAAAAATAAGGCTAGTAGGCAGGAGCTGATGCTATTCTTGGGAAAGATGAACTGGAGACAAGACCAGAATTTTATTTATTATAATGAACTCACTTGGGTGCTCTCGGCTTCTTCCATTTTTCTGCAATTTATACCTTATACGAAATACATAAATAAATAAAATTGTATCAAACGGTACAACTTCGAACTATCACTGTCAGTCAACACTCCAACCTCAAGTCTTTTAGGTTATGTTCTTTTTTCCTTGTCAACGTCAACCCTTTCCCATCATTCCTGCTTTCAGCCGACACTGCACCATCTAAGCACTGGGTTGCGTTCGAGAACTACACTATTCTGCGATTCTTACATTTTTGAAGTGGGGGTATCAAGTAAGGCAAAGTAACAACCACTTTCCGAACGATTTTCGCTGTGCTGGAAATGTCACTGTCAATATAACTGATTGGCGATCGCAGTGCTGTTTAGTTTCAAAGTGAAGTAAGCTTTTCTGATGAAGTACCCATTTTTATAGGTACTGCCTACCACGTAAGTACCCAATCGAAACGATTATAATCAAAATAAAAAAAAATCTGACAGAGAAATATGTGGGGTGCTGAGGTGCGCATGACGAGTAACTTTCACAGCGCTCGGAGATGCTGCGAATTTTGTCACTTCAACGCGACACGTTTTGAGTTCTCGAACGGTTTACTGCGTTGCCGATAGTGCGCACAGAAGAGATCTCGAACGGTAATTTCTGCAACAATCGCAGAATAGTGTAGTTCTCGAACGCAACCCTGCACTACTGCACTGAAGCAGAGGGCCACTGAAGCAGGGTTGCGTTCGAGAACTACACTATTCTGCGATTGTTGCAGAAATTACCATTCGAGATCTCTTCTGTGCGCACTATCGGCAACGCAGTAAACCGTTCGAGAACTCAAAACGTGTCGCGTTGAAGTGACAAAATTCGCAGCATCTCCGAGCGCTGTGAAAGTTACTCGTCATGCGCACCTCAGCACCCCACATATTTCTCTGTCAGATTTTTTTTTATTTTGATTATAATCGTTTCGATTGGGTACTTACGTGGTAGGCAGTACCTATAAAAATGGGTACTTCATCAGAAAAGCTTACTTCACTTTGAAACTAAACAGCACTGCGATCGCCAATCAGTTATATTGACAGTGACATTTCCAGCACAGCGAAAATCGTTCGGAAAGTGGTTGTTACTTTGCCTTACTTGATACCCCCACTTCAAAAATGTAAGAATCGCAGAATAGTGTAGTTCTCGAACGCAACCCTGCACTGGGCACCACTGCACTGCCCATGCTTCGCGCGACACAGTTTTTACGGTTAGACTATTGGTAGTACTGCGTGCGTGGTTTACAAGTGGTTTACAGTGGTTTAGGGCCGAAATTTAGCGGGAAATTTAAACATGTAATCACTACTGCAAGAAGGGGCAACACCGCAAGCCGCAAGGTGGAATATCCTTGGGTGGAATGGAATGTAGCGCGAAAGCAGTGCTATCTTCGTTTGCTTATGGCTTATCATCAGTATAATATCGATATCAGTGCTTGTGACCGATCAGACTGTTTACCCGCCTCTATAATAGGCCTGTGCACAATTTTTTTTTGTTGCGTTCCTATAATATTTATGAAAAACTAGGTGGACCTGGACCCGTGGGCTACGCCCCACGCTTCTTCCGGTAGCATCTAAGTAGTATAGGTCGCGGGAACATAACCGTCACCTTGACACCCGCTATGGCAACGTTGCAAGTATGCCTGACGTGGCAGCAGCGCATTACGAATTTCCGCGCTTCTTAGCTGCTTTGGTTTTGCGCCAGAAGCTGCTCCGGGTATATCACTAGAGAGAGAAAGTAGATATACATACGCCAATCACGGCCCAGCTGGATCTACTTTTCTTTGTCTAGTGATTTACCCTGAGCAGCTTCCTGCCGACACAACGAAATAGGGATGTCCAAATGTTGTCGATGAATCGATTCGTGCTAATCGAATCGAATCGTAATCAATAGTTTGATTCGGTTAAAAAATCGTATGAAATGAATCGATGCATCGGAAAGAATCGATCTTGGTGCATTCAGTTCGACGGGGCAGCTTATTTAGGTTTGTGGTGTTAATGGATGATGCCCCAGCTGAAAAATTTCAGAATAATAATAATGTTGACAATAATAAGTGATTTTTCATCAATAGTCGACACAAATGACAAAAAAATTGACCGACTTTTCGGCATTAACAAGTGTTTTCGCGTGCGTAATAATCGAAACAACAATCACATTAGTTTGAATCGATTCCCTAAATAATCGTATACAGTTGAATCGATTTAACTTTTCAGATGCATCGTTTCCATTGAATCGATTCAAGTATGAATCGAATCGAAGTTGGACATCCCTACAACGAAAGCGCCTCTTGTCGCTTCTTGCACGCGCTTGCGCATGATGGGGTGCCAATAAGGTACCGTTGTAGAGATTCGCTTATTGTTTTTGACATTATTACTCAGTCAAATCTCGAGTTAAGCACAATAATTTTTTTGGTAAAGGGACAATTGTTCAATAAATTATCTACATATTTATTACAACTTTACAACTAAAGAAAATTGTAATAACAAGTAGGTATGTACTAGTGAAAATAAGATTATACCATATACCGAGCCATATACCCATTATCTTTAGGACGGCATTTTTGCTCCCACGACCTAGATTATAAGTAGGCAGGTTGTTCCTTTGTTTCAGTGATCATTTTTGCGAAAAACAAATGTGATAGAGAATTATATTGGTTTTGCGGAATTTGTTTTTGCCGGGATTGCTCAATATATAAGTCGTAGCAGGACGTCGTCTTTGGTTTTTATCGCTGGGAGTATTTTCTTCTGTTCTTGAGATACTACTGGCCCTCGACCGGTGCTTTAAAAAAATGGCCAGTACTACGACTGGCCATTTTTTTAAAGCACCGGTCGAGGCACCGGTATTGAGGCGAAAATGTTTAAATCGGTCGAATTATTTTCGAATTGAAATATTGAATTGAGACATATGCCAACACAATTATGCGTCGCTCACTGGTCATCAGTGCGGTTTGCACGTGACGCAGCCCGCCGCGCAAATGTACTAGTTCACATTCGGTTTCTCGACACTCATCGTCGGGGGCTGCATGCCGGAGCGGCGCCGGCGGCGGTTTGAAAACACTCCAGTGTCAAAATAATTCGGGGGCGGCGGCAGTGTAAAGACACCCCATTTTGAGGCGAACAACAATTTTTTTATATTCAAATCGGTCAAGCCGCTCCCAAAATCTTCGTCGGAGGCGGCACACGGAGACGGCGGTGGTGTCTTATTTTTAAAGCACCAAAGTAATGAGGCACGAACACAACAAAAAAGAAATTATTCAAATCAGTCAAGCCACTCCCAAGATAGAAGGTTTCTTCTTTTCAAAGCACTTCAGTGTTAAGACGAACAAAACAGAAGAAATTATTCAAATCGGTCGAGCCACTCCCAAGATACTCATCGGGGGCGGCATGCGGAGGCGGCGGCAGCGGTTAACACCTCAGTGTTGCAATAATTCGTGGGAGGCGGCGGCTCCAAAGCCCCCAGTTTTGAGACGAACAACACAAAAAAAATTATTCAAATCGGTCGAGCCACTTCCCAAGATCCTTGTCAGGGGCGGCGGCGGTTTCTTGTTTCTAAAGTACCAAAGTAATGAGGCGAACACAACATAGAAGAAATTATTCAAATCGGTCAAGCCACTACCAAGATCCTCGCCGGGGGCGGCACACGGAGGCGGCGGCGGCGGTGGACATCTCAGTGTTGCAATTATTCGGGGGCGGCGGTGGTTCAAAAAACCCGCAGTTTTGAGGCGAACAACACAATTTTTTTTGCTCAAATCGGTCGAGCCACTCTCAAGATCCTCGTCGTGAGCGGTACGCGGAGGCGGCGACAGCTTTTTCTTTTTAGAGCACCCCAGTGTTGAGACGAACAAAATAAGAAAATTAAACAAAAATTATTCAAATCGGCCAAGTCAGCCTCAAGATCCTTGTCGGGGGCGGCACGCGGAGGTGGCGGTGGTTTTTCCATTCAAACCACCAGAGTATTGAGGCGAACACAACAAAAAAGAAATTATTCAAATCGGTCAAGCCACTCCCAAGATCTTCGTCGGGGGCGGCACGCGGAGATGGCAGCGGTTTCTTATTTTTATTAAAGCACCAGAGTGCCATGCGCTCAAAAACAACCATTTCTTCACCATTTTTTGTTATGATCTATCTATATATATTATATTTATTATGCTTGAAAAAATTGATGCATGACTGTATAAATTATGTAGGTGGGTATATAAAAGACATAAATTACTTATAAGTTATAGTTTTAGATATGGGTGATATAGTTAATTGTAGTTTCAAAGAACTCACACAAATCTGCGATTGATGCGTGCACGAACGTTGTTTACATCTTGGCCGTCAGGTGGCGTATCTGAGCTTGAAACTCGCAGGCGCTCTGCACATTTTTTAATATCCCGTCCGTTTCAGCACCCTCATGCGGCAGTCGCGAACATATGTGTGAGGAAAGTAGTCAAAATCGAAGTTTATCAATTGTTGAAATTGACATTTGCAGGTGGTATGATTATTTCAATGGCATTGTTGTTATGTAAATAGATAACTTCCTGTAGGAAAAGTACAAAAAAACCGCAACTTTTGGCGCTGAAGCAAATCCGCAGAGTGCCCTTCTTAATGGGCGCTTTCCATTTACCGACACAAGTCGACTTGTGTCGACACAAATCGACTTGTGTCGCAAGCCGACTTCTATTGACACAAACCGACACAAAGTGTTGTAAATGGAAAGCGCACAATGCATCATGTGATGTGCGTGCAGCTTTGTCACATGCTGCTGCGACAAAATTTGAATGACCAACGACATGTGACCAATGAGAGCTCAGCAGCTAAAAAAGCTGCAGCATTTGATGCTCAATGGCTCAATGTAGAGCCACCATGAATCTTCTTATTGGCCATGCACCTCCAGTTCAAATCCAAAACATAACACATATGACGTAATAGAATGAGTTCTGATTGGAGTCTGGAAGTCTGGTGTCAATAATAGGTCTGTTTTCCTTGTCCTGCTCTGCTCTAACTTACTCTGGAGCGCTTAGAGCAGAAAATAAAGCTGTCTGATTGGTCGTTGCAACGTCTGCTCCGGGGTAAGTTAGAGCAGGACAAAGAAACAGACTTTATGAGTCATCATCATGGATGACGACAATGATGACATCAGTTGAAAGAAATATGGCGCGGAATGAGGGTGACCCTTACCCATGCAGCCCATGATTGTGATTGTGGCGGTTAGCCGGTTAATGGTAATGGTAAAAAAATAATATGAAATGTAATGTGATGTGACGTGGTTTACGCGGAAAAAATAATTTATAGCAATAAAAAGGGCTTTTCTTTACCGCTCCGTGAGTCCGTGAAAAAGTAGTGAATAGTGTAGGTATGTTATAAGTGAGAAACAAAAGGCGATCTAGGGTGCAAAAGCAAAAGACATAAAACACATGGGTACCTATCATGCAACATACCCGTGTTCTATGCATAGCCTATTTAGAACGTCTTCCTTACGTGGACAGTGGACACTATAATAATAATTAATTATTATCGAAGTTGTGAAAATTGCCCAGGTAAGACTTTGTCTGTGTTTTTTATATGAGTATACAGGGTGGTGAAAATTTCGATGCTCACCATTGGTATCTTGGAAACGGTAAGAGATACGAGGTCGGTTAAATTAGAAAAAAGCTGCGCATGAAACTTTGAATATTTTGATTGGTTTACGATTTATCACAAAAAAACTGAAAATTTTGATTTCAGAAATTATTTTCTATCTTTCCAACCATTCAAGCTATTTCAATCAAACTTAATAGTTTTATGTTTTCGATCACTCCAAGTCGATCAACGTTGACAGAAATTTTCCAGGCCTTCTAGATGTCAAACTCGATGTCAAATTATGATAGTCAACTTTTGTTTTTCTTATGACCGCCATATTGGATTTTTGCACTAATAGATAGAGAAAAAAAAATTAGCTTTCCGAATTAGTAACCAACATGTTCTTTTTATGACATTTTTAGCGTCAAATTTTGAAATTTTCGTAAATTATTTACACAATCGGGAATGCTTTGAAAAACAGTTGAAATATTATCAATAGCAACAACAAAAAAAGACAGATTGTGTTCAATTGACGTATCTAAGGGCTCGATATCAAGTTGCAGGCGCAAAGTTTGGGACGGCGTAACTCGCCAAATACAGCGCGGTCTGATTGGTTGGTATCCGCCGTTGGTATGGTAACGGCACTGACGGCGGTCTCAGCCCCAACTTGGTATCGAGCCGTAACTTCTTAATCGTGTTTTGTGCTTGTTTGTACCGAGAGTTCATAAATTAAATGAGTCAAGGGTCGTGCCTGTGAATTCAAAAACGTCTGTCGAAACTAGCGTAATCCTGACTCCTTTTCTAATAATTTGTCAAACTTTAACAAGAACGATGCTAGTTCCGACAGACGTTTTTGAACTCACAGACACCCTTGACCCATTCAATTTATGAACTACTGGTACAAACAAGCACAAAACACGATTAAGAAGTTAGATACGTCAATTGCACACCATCTGTCACACTTTTGTTGTTGCTATTGATAATATTTCAATTGTTTTTTAAGCATTTCCGATTTTGTCAATAGTTTACGAAAATTTCAAAATTTGACGCTAAAAATGTCATAAAAAAAACATGTTGATTACTAATTCGGAAAGCTACTTTTTTTCTCTATCTATTAGTGCAAAAATCCAATATGGCGGCCATGAGGAAAACAAAAGTTGACTATCATAATTTGACATCTAGAAGGCCTGGAAAATTTCTGTCAACGTTGATCGACTTGGAGTGATCGAAAACATAAAACTATGAAGTTTGATTGAAATAGCTTGAATGGTTGGAAAGATAAAGAATAATTTCTGAAATCAAAATTTTCAGTTTTTTCGTGATAAATCGTAAACCAATCAAAATAATCAAAGTTTCTTTTCAGATTCTCAATCGCCACAAAAATGCGCAACTTTTTTCTAATTTAACCGACCTCGTATCTCTTACCGCTTCCAAGATACCAATGGTGAGCATAGAAATTTTCACCACTCTGTATACATAGTATATGTATACCGGACAAGGTGATGTTAAAAAATGGCGCATTTCCTCCAGCAGTGTTTGTAGGTAGGTACCTACTGTCTCAAGAGCACAAATATCAAATATATGTTACATATGTACCTATATCCCGTCCACTTTTTATTCTCAGTAGAATGTGACTTTTTGGGCAAAAATAAAGTGACAAGCTGGAGCGCTGGGAGGATACGGCTGATGACTACTGATAGTCTTCTCACTCCAAAATCTTGCAGCCGTTGCCGTAGCCCCCCAGCTTGTCACTTTTATTTTGCTCCAAAAAGTCTGAATAGTACCTACTGAATAGGTCCCTTCGTTTCGGTTTTTTTGAGTGCGCATGTCTGGCGCGAATTTCATAGTTTCGTACACCGATATTGAAAATTAACACTAAAAAATATTGTAGTGCACCTAAAATTCCACAAATAATTTGGTTGAATGTTAGATACCATTTTCTATATTCAAAGGAAATGTTTCATTGGAATTAAGTTCAATGATTATTTGTGGAAGTTCAGGAACAACGAAAATGGCAACAGCGCTCAAAACAACAAGACATCGGCGCCAACTGTCACTTGTGACAATTATGATCACATTCCTCGTTTCTACCTGACCTACATATCATTTGCTCATGTTTTGACGAAAGAATACAACTTGTTGAAAATGGCTGTACCGAGAAGGAAGTTCAAAGAAACTGCGAAGAGATGCATTCACGGTATGTGTAAAAGTGACAGCCAGGAACCAGTAGTTGGTCAGGCGGCTAGACAGATAGCATGCAGCGTTACCATTCAACTCACAGGTGTACGAAAGTTTTCAAAACTTTGAGCCCTCAAGCATGCGCACCTGCCCAAACAAAGTAGCCTATTTAAAACGTGAATGGCATATACATCAAGATATAGGTAGTCATTAGAAAAAAAGCGACAAGGTCTTGCTTCATGGAAATTATGGCCAACTAGAATAAATGAAGGCTTATTGGTTCCTGGCTTCATGGTAATAAATGTGTACAGGTGTCCAAAAAGTCGCGTCGCAACAATAGTAGTTCTCATGACAATTTTGTGTTTCAGTGGGCATGCGCAAGATTTGACAATTCGGGTCGGCTAGCTTCAGAGGTATTGAGTGATTATATGATTACAGAGCTATGCGAGTCTGGCAAGCACGCGGAAGTCCAATTTTTGCCTACCGGCAAGGAACGTGAGCATGCGCTCTAGACTCGGCTCTAGACCTGATGAAAACTACTATTGGTGAAGGGCGAGGTAAGGGGTAAGAAATTATTATTCAATTATTCTTGAAACAATTCTGGCCTAAAAGCTTGGGAAATTTATGCATGAAAAACCGCATTGTTAAGACGTCTTTCTTCTCGCCGCTTCACTCTTCAAGTCGTGACCTAAAACTCTTCAGAGTTCGCTCATCCAATCCACCTTTACCATGAGAGAAATCACTTGTGCGCATACCTGTGAACGCACTCCGGCAATACACAATATTGCGTGACCGCTTAGCGCATGCGCTAAAAAACGAGGTGATTCGTTCTAAGTCTTCCATATGTTACGCTGTAAAATAGGTGATTCTCAAACTAAGCTCAATGGATTATGCGTCGTTTTCAAGTAGAAGTTAGGGTAGAAGTAGTTACATAGAAAAATCGGAGTAACCTTCGCAACCTATTCATGAAAGCACATATGTTAGGGATCATTCCCAAATGCCCCAAATTACGAAATAAAAAACATGGAACACTTCAACCATAACATTCAAATTTACCGCGAAATTATCTGGGGATATTTCATTTAATCAGTGCCATCAGTGCTGTATTGTATCGAGTGTATTGACGACAGCATGGTGTGGCGACAGTCGGTCCTCTGAGTGGCACACACTTTTTCGACCGCCGAATATGCATTTTAAATCGGAAGACTTCACAAGTTGCTGATAGAACTGTACAAAACGTTAACGTCAAACACTGAAATCAATGGCATTGTCGAGTTCTGGGTCGCTATTTTTGAATCGTGTGAGAAAAGTCTCTAGGAGTAAAATACATTCCGCAGTACACTGATGTAGCGAATGTTGCCTAAAATCGTGGTTTTTAGGCAACTTTCGCTACAGAAGTGTAGTACGGATTATATAAAACTCCCAGGGACTTTTCTCACACGATTCAAGAATAGCGGCCCTAAACATGCGCGATGACAACTTGTCACCGTTTTCTTAGTTCGCATGACATCCGTGTCGGAGCGCCACTTCCGCGCAATATTGTGTATTACAAACGGCTATTACAGACCGCTGGTTCTGTCCTCACAGGTACCCACAGATACCTATGCGTGAAGTTCCCATGAGAAAGATGGATTACGGCAGCTGGAATAGAAACCGTTATATTTCGCTTTTCAAATCATGCAGGCGCAGCAGGTGCTGTGGTGAATACTTCCTTCAAGATAACTCCACAAGAAGAAGTCCAATGCCAAATGGGGTTAGATCGGGACGTATTTCGAAAGAATGTTTTCCGGAAAGGTGATTTCCAAACGGGGCGATATCAGTTTTGATCTCCAAGATGTCCCAATCCAATCTAATCCCTCAATGAAGAAGTATTCCCGTAGTACCTACTACATCACTGCATGAATTCGAAACATACATATTACCATTTTTTTTTAAAGCGACGCGATTTTTTGGACACTGGTACTGCGTAAGAGCTCTTTTATGGCTATATGTCACTTTTTTTGGAGTTACAAAAAAACGAAAAAACAGAAAAAATTCAGCTTGTTTATTTTTCGACTCATGAAGAGAGGTGAAGTTGAGAATTCACCAGCTTCTTCAATCTGTATGATTTTGAAGTGGGTTTTGAAGCAAAGCATTAATTACTTGCGAAGAATCATATCAAATCGTTAGTACCTATAGTTTCCAAATGCAAATTTCTCTTGCAGTTGCTGAGATTTGAGTCATATATTTTCAGTTTCAAAATTAATTTTGCACGACCTCAAAGGTGTGTTGTGCTCGGTGTTGTGAGTGTGAAGTTACATTTGGCAAGTACCTACCCGTGTTTTACTATATCCCTCAAATATTTAGTCATTGTATACATATACAGGGTGCCAGCTCTTCCACATTCGCCCTAACATCCTCTCGATTGCAAAAATCAACGATTTTGTGGTACTCCCAGTCACTTAACACCCTAGGATGTGAGCTGTGACTCTGAAACTAAAAAATTTAAGAGCGGTTAAATAAACTAATACGAGATTAAGCGCCTTTTTTTTTGTGAATGCTGGGCGATTCATTATGGAAAATACTTTAAATTAATTAATTTATTTATTTATTTAATCGACTTATTTAACGAGGCGACATTGAGCTATTAGCTGCTCTACCATGCAACCTCGGGGACAGAACAAAATATCCATGGATGTAGCGGGATTCGACCCGCACAGCGCAGCGCGAGTGGATCAGCTTGCTATCACCTATACCACTCGGCCACGACCGCTCCCTTGGGTAAATCTCAAGTATATACTATATACTGGTCATTTAGCCAGAATCCATCAAAAGTAATATCGAGTTAGCTATTCACTGGTTAAATATTTTGGTGGAACCCACGGTAACTCTAGTTTTCAAAGTTAAACGGCATGAAGCTGTTACGAAAAATGCTCTAACTTCCAGACACTCCATTTACCTTGTCATAAAGAGATAGTTGATATGTCAAAGTGTTCACAATTTCATATGCTACAAAAAATCATCGATGCAACTTCCTGTTAGATGACCGGAAATCAAGTTATTCTACACAAACCAATTTCTTGCACTTCTTGTTAATGATGGCGACGTGAAGTCGTCATCTCCGCCAGGCGGAAAATTACTAATTAATATTCTATAGCCTGAACTACATATAAAGATTATTTTAAGTCGATTTCCAGCTTGTTGGGAATTATTTCCTTATTGCTTCAATTTTTTATCCCTGGCGCCTGTACTAACTTTCCGAATGCCGCCATTAATTGGCATGCTCAAAAATTCTCCCATTGCAAGACTTGAAATAGGAAAAACATCAATACCTGTAGGTAGGTATTAGAAATAGACAAAAATGAACTTGGAAAATATTGAGCATATTATATTGATCATGATCAGATGATAAGTATCTGAATATAAAAACTAGTAAACACTAGAATAAAAGACTCGAAAGACTGACACTTTAAAATCCAAAATTCTTTTCTGAGCAAAATACCACGAGAGGTCGAGCTAACCCCCGGGTTACAATTTTGAATGCATCAAACTCTTACCACAACTTTTCGGCTGGTTAAAAACAGGATATCGTGCAAAAACAACTTAAAAGGCTAATGAAGTCAGTCCAGCAAGACTTGAGGTTGGGCTTAATGTGGGAAAATTGGAATATGTAGGTACTTACATGAAATAAAATTTTTCAACTAATGAAATTTTCCAGTGAAAATCACGCCCTTTGTTATTTGTTAGTGAAACAAAATCGATACGAGAGTGCCATTCATTCAAAACCATTAGTGGATAACTTGAGGGAGAACATTTGTCATCTGAGACAAATTTTGAAACTTTCTACTTTATGATTCTAGACAGGACCACATAACCTCGAGGGCCACATAACTCCGTGGACCAGTTAACCCAAACTTCCCCCATTACCATTTTGACTTGTTAGAGACTGAAGACATGAAACACAACAGAAGCTCATCCGTTATCTGATTTTATTTCTCAAGTTTCTTAACATACACAACTATTCATTATCGTCGTTTTCTCACTTATTTGCTGCGTCTCCAATGCTAACCTTATTTTCAACATTTACAGCATTTTCATCATTATCAACACGCAGATGGAAAGAAAGCGATGCTTCAACTTTATCTTTGCCATCTGGTATTGCTACTTCAGTTCCTCCATTACTTTGACCTTCCTGACCAACTCCTTCTGGCGCTTTCGCAGTAGTATCTGCGGCAACTTCCGGTTCAGCTGCAGAGTCTCTCTTGGCAACATCTGTTCCTGTAGTATCTAAAGCTTTCGCTTCAGCATCTTCAGCGTTAGCTTTAGCATCTGCATCGTTTGCTCCAGGATCTGTAACGCTCGGTTCAACATTGGCCGATTTCCCTTCAGCATCTGCAGATGTTTCTTCAGCATCTGCAGCTTTTCCTTCAGCATTTGCAGATTTTTCTTCCGCATCTTCAGCTTTTCCTTCAGCATTTGCAGATTCCTCTTTAGCATCTGTAGTTGCTGCTTCGGTATCTGTAGTCGGCACATTTGGACAATTTGGCGCACAAGCGCAATTCTCATTTGCCTCTTTCTTAGCATCAGGCACCTCTTTCGTCGCTTGCTCTACCTCAGTGATGGCCGGAGTATCTTTTTTTGCTTTCTTTTTACATCCAATTCCTGCAGCTTTGTAGTCGAGAATTTCAGTCACTACTTCTACATCACCGTTCTCACTGTATACCAAATTGGTCTCAATAATACCTTCGGGTCCTTCAGTCACGACCAGTAGCGATCCAGATTGTGTTATAGTAGTCGTGACGTGAACTCCATCTGGCGGTTTGTCGATGACGTCCACTGTGGTGTCAACTACCAGCGGAAAGTTCTTAGCGACTTTCATGGCCTTGACTGACGTTATCGACTTTAGGATGTCTCTGGTAGGTGAAGCTCCCACGCTGTGGGAGACTCTGAGGCGTTCCGAGTTGGATCCTTGTACAGGCCTCTCTGTCTCGGGTTCCACGATTGCTTCGGATTCTGCCTCCTCCATTAAGCATTTGCAGAGCTCTTCCAGGCTTAGGCATTTGGGGTCGCTCGCTAGACATGAGAGTTTATTTTTAGGTGGGTTACAACCACAGTCATCTTCTGGTAGTGATGGTGGTGGCATTAGTTGAGACGAGAGTTGAGGTGAATTGCAGCCACAGTCATCTTTTGCTGCTGATGGTCGTGGTCGTGGTGGTGGCGGTGGTTGTTTTAATTCTTTACAGGTACATACTGATGTGACCGGTGGAGGTGGAGGGAGAGGACCACCGCAGCCTACTTCTGGTGGTAGAGGACACGGGCATATACTCTTAGGATAGATGCAAGGATCACGTTCAGCACAAGGAACCTTCATTTTTGTGCTGCGCTCGATACAAGTGCACGAAATCAACTTCTTCTTCGTAGTAGGATTCAAACAGGTGCATGGTGCAGTCGTTGGCTGCGTTGCTGCTGCTGATCGTACCGATGAAGACAACTTCTTTTTTTGAGTAGGATCTAAACAGGTGCATGGTTCAGTCGTTGGCTGCGTTGCTGCTGCTGCTGATGGTATCGACGACCGACGATGTTGAGCTGACGATGCTTCTTCACCTGACTCCCGACTACTTTGAGCTGGCGCTGCTTCAGCTGACATCCGACGACTTCGAACTGACGATGATTCATCTGCTGTTTCATCTGGCCCTTCACCTGCTCCTCGTTCATCTGCTGTTTCATCCGGCCCTTCACCACCTCCTTGTTCATCGCCTGCCGACCTACCTGTTGTTTCTGTTTCTTCAGGGTTTGGAGTACCCGGCTCAGAAATTTCACCTGGTTCATCCTCAGGGAAGTGTTCATTGACCGCGTCAGTCAACTCTTTGATGTGTCGGACAGTTGCTTTGATGTCAGACGGAACGTTGGCACACTCGATGCATGGTTCGCACGCCTTCAAATCACCACTCAGCTCTCGAGCTATTTGGAATAGGTCACATTCTTTTTGTGGTGTGTTCAGCTGTTGTCTTAACTTATCAATTTCTGCTTTGAGCCTTATGATGATTTCAGCATCGGATATTTTCTGTCGTAGGAGATCCTCTGATAGTTTTTCAATTTGTGCTGTTAAATCGGCATTTTCTTTCTGCATTTCCTCGCATTGTTCATTAAGCCTGTAATTTTTCATATTTGCGCTGCAGAGTTCCATTTTTAGTTGGTTCGTCTCCTTTTCGCACAACTCTTCTTGCTTGAGTATTTCCATCGCGGCCTCTTCTAGCTTCATTTCTAGCTGTTGGTTCTTGTATTTCTCGCTTTCGATCTTGAACAACATGGGTGCTTCCATTCGTTCCATGTACTGTCGTATTTCCAGTCTCATTTCTCTAAGTTCGTTTTTTAGTAAGAAATTTTCCAATTGAAGGTCAGCGCACTTTTTTTCGTTGTCATCCTTTTGCTTTTTACTGTTACATGTACAAATATTATCAGTATTCATCCCGGCGTATTCTTTCAGCACATCTTGAAACGCTTTTTCTTTCTGTTCAAATGTCTTGACTTGCTGGTTCAATTTTTTACAGTTCCCCGCCATATCTTTGAGATTTTGCATGTAAAACAAATCCATCGAATTCAAAGAAGCATTGTCGACCTGTTGTAGCTGTAGTTCCACTTCTTGCTGCATCAGCAGCTTATCAAGTGGACAAGGACTGCAAGCACATTTGGGGTTTTTAGTGTATAATATTTCAGGTTCGTGTATGACTTTCACTGTTTCTTCATCGGGCCAAGGATTGCAAGAACAGTTTGAATTTTTTTTAACGTAAACTGGAGAACTCTTCGCAACATCGCCAGGCTTGTCACTAGGTGGACTAGCTGCATTTCCATTTTTCAAGAAAGCACTAGTCGGATAGGGAATGCCTTCTGCTTCCTTTTGCGTTGGTTCAGGTACTGCTGTTGGTTTTACCTCGGGTTTTGCAGTGTCGCCTTTACCGGTGCACCATGCTTTTTTTAGGCAACTGAAAAAGCCTGTAGGTGGTGGTTCGCAGGTGCATTTATCTTTACTGCGACCTCCATTTTGACCGGAATCGATGAGGGTTTGCATCGCGTCGATCCTAGCCCGTAAGTTTTCTTCGCGCTCTTCCAGTTCTTTGTTCCGCCCGGCATATTTGGCCATCAAATTTTCCCAAAACTCTTGTTTATTTGAGGTATCCATTTCCACACACAATTTTTGCTATACCTACTCAGTAGATATACT
Source organism: Anaspis maculata (assembly GCA_949128115.1). NCBI lineage: Eukaryota > Metazoa > Arthropoda > Insecta > Coleoptera > Scraptiidae > Anaspis > Anaspis maculata. Next base: position 43,196,266 of record OX421963.1, read on the forward strand.
TAATACAGAAAGATTTCGCAACCGCGTTCTGCTAATGACGGAAGTTTTGACTGAACATTCTATCAGAAATGACTTCAAGAAAAGTGACGTTCAGTTGCTTGAGCTGAACAGGAGTTTACTTTCCTACAAACTTTTGATAGCGGTACCAATAGTAATGAAAATCTCTTATATGTTACCACAATACTTCCCTGACGAGCATCCACAGACGTGAGTAAATTTTTCTTCGAGTCGCCTCCTCGGTTATGGTGCCAAATTATTTCTGAGGACATGGCTAAACAAGGATCCCGATAGTGAACATCTTGAGATACGCAACTGGGCAAAAGGGTAGAATTTGCTGAAGAGATAAAAAAATGTTAACTTGACGATGAGGGTGCCCATACCTAACCCAAGAATTTCTTTGCTCTTTTAGTGCGGGAGCATAGAGACCATAATGTCGTACATGGTGAGTCATGAATTGTGAAAATCTATTTTTCTTCAAAAATACCCGTGAAAGGTTCTAGAAACTGATGTAGAGCGACAAATAAGTGAATAACACAAATAGTCCTCATATGAAATTTTCTGCATGCATTTTTGAAGAAAACTAGATTTTCAGGATTTACGACTCACCCTGTATAGCAAATGAAATTACAAAATACATGCTAAGGTTCAAAAACATTGCTTTTTGGTCTGTTGAAAACAGTTTACTGAAATGAAGGACCACCTTTTGACCCTCCATATTTCCAAAAATAAAAACTCTTAAATTTTTTTCAAGATTTTTCTGATAGGTACTTTGGAAGCATTTCCCATAGTGGTATGCTGGCATTTTGCATTGAAGTTCGAGTCATGGCTGTTGGATAACACTTCCACAACACAAACCCTGCGTTTAAAAGAATCCAGGAATGAAGTTCATACAAGGTCTCATTATGTTTGAATAACTCCAATTAATTGGGGTGAACAGACGTTGTGTTTGTGGAAAAATTGTTTTGTTCTTTTTGTGCAGAAAATTCAGAGTGTTGCTCATAGTACGGAAGTTACGTTTTTCACATAAAATTTTCAAGTCTCTAGTGACCCTGAAGCTCTGACGAATACAAAGTAGCCTGTAAGTTTTTCAGTTTATTAGTTCATCATTATAAATTTAAAAAATTATAATATAAAACCACAATACTTGTACATTATGTCTCTGAAAGCTAAACAACATACAATTTAGGCTTTTCATTCTGCCCTACTTGAGTGACCAAAATGATTGACAGTTTAGAACAAAAATAAAACAACATCAAATTCTAATTATTATTATCCTGCATTTTTTCAATAACTTCAAGTCTAAACTGCTAACATTTGATCACTACACACAAATCAACAGAAATTATAATAATAATTAAAAACTTCTAGGAAAACTAGTGTACTTGAATTATTTCTTGCAATATTTCGAAACGCCATTTTTTTCAATAAAATTAACTATAATATGATAAATTGGTAGGTACTGCACAATCCTCTATAAAAAAATATTTTTTTCGAAAATTTGAGATCTCTTCTAGATAAACTGTTACAAGGTCACATCACAAAAAAATGTTACACACCTAGCTCTTATATTAAGTCTTCACACCAGTCAAGGAAATTTTCAGTAACAACAATGATGAAATTTAAATGTTCTTCGAGAATTCCAAAAATTTACAAAAAAAAATAACAATTTTTTTGTTTTATTTTTTTGCTGAAGTCGTGATGATGGCACATCCAGCAGTAAAAACTGACCATAACAGCAGTGTTGCTTCCAAATGGCCAGTGACGTACCTGATTGCGTCCAAAGCTTGTTTCCAAATTGGGTTAACGGTTTGTTTTGATGCCGTCGGTAGAAGATTTCTGGCCTTCAGGTAGTCCAGCAGGGCAGGGGAGTCTTTGGTAAACGCGGGAAAGTATTCGCCTACTTTCTGGCGACTCCACCAAGCTTCGCCTGACCGTTCGCTCCACTTTGTGTATTTGTATTTGTACAGGGAGGCTCTGACGTATTTCGGTGCCTTTTTGGAGAACGGAGAATGATGCTTGTCCAAAAGCGTCAGCACTTCCGGTCTGTTGTTCAGCATACGGTGGGCCAAGGACCAAATCCACGGCTCTTTTTCGTAGGTGCTGTAAGCCGCCCAGTACAGTTGCCAGTCGAGTCTCGGTGTGTAAGGCGCTGAAATTTGATTTAGCAACGAATTGAATCGATCGCAATAAACTGCCACAATAAACAGAAATCAGTCATTTAAGAAATAAGAAAAAGATGGGCAAGTTGACGTAATAATAGTGGACGGGTGGTCATAGAAATGTAGCAGGGTTGGCTAGTTTTGAGTAAATTTTTCTGTAACTGAAAGGTTGGATTGGTAAAGATGCGCTCGTCAGTAAGTGAGGTCTGGTCAGTTGGAATTGATCAGGTCTTGAAAAATGTATGATGTTGTAAAGGCTTTAACGGGAGTCTGTCATAGTGTTTTTCGTGTCGTTGCGAATACCATCTTGATAGCTAACACAAGGTGTGACCAGAATATGACCAGAAACTGTATCACTCACTCTCACTGCCCTCAACTTACCAACAAATGGAAGAGAATGGTTGACATTTCCGGGTTTGTAAAGGAAATTGTACTCCAACCAAGGCCCTTCCACGTTATCTGAACCCTCGAATATAATTTCTGGACGTCCGTCTACTCCAACCATTTTCTTGAATAGTCCATATTGGTTCACCGCTCGAATTTTGTGGATGCGGTTGTAAATATTTCTGGTCGTTGGGTGCACTATTGTCGAATTAGGAGCTGGATGAAGCGATGCTAGAGGCACCTAGATTCAAAAACTTTTAGATTTCTTTTTCTTCAGAGCACACCGAAAAGACTTACAGATGATGCTGCCAGTAGAACTACAGCAATGGAACCACAAACTGTCAAAGAAATAATACCCCACAGCTTGCCGCTGTCTTGGGACAGAACGTTGGACAAAGACCTTAGTATTGTCAAGACTAGCGAAGCCAGTGCCAAAAACAGCGTGTAGGTGATTCCGACTTTTAGTACGCCATCAAACTGATCTTTTGTGAACGCTGAAAAAATACCGTTTAGTTTCAAGTAACTACCTATTTAAATTATTCTGTTTCCAATACCAATATTACTCTCCAAAACATTTCCGTTCAGTTTCAGTGAGTACAAGGCATACACAGCTGCAGCCAAAGCTGCATAGGCAACGATGTTGATGCTGTACTCAAACACGGCCCATTTGGTCGAGCTTTTCTTTTTGCCATAGAAAAATTGGTCGTCCAACAGTGACAATAAAAGCGTCACCATCAAGAGGTTCAAAAAATTGTAATTGCCTGTAAGAACTATCCAAATCTGCAACCACATCTGAAAATACGAATATCATATTAGTTTTATGTATTGACTCCAAGCATTTGGGTCGTCTAAAATAATGATGCGTTTTCATTAGATTCCTCAACTAAGCACACTTCCAGGCCAGCACAAATTTCATTCATCTGAGAAACATCGCTTACGGTGAAGTACCGCGAACAATCTGACATGTTTCTTGCCGCCGCGCCACGGTCTCTTAATTTTTCAACAGGACCAGTTGCTGCTTCTAATATCTTGATTTTCACACATTGTTCATTGTCAGCTTTTGGCCATGAAGGAGAGGATAGTTTCAGATTTTTCTTTGTCGATCGCAAATATTGAGGTAGGTACGAAGAAGTATGGGTTACGTAATATTCACTAGTTAGTAATTTAAACAAGTAAAATCAATAATTATGATGCGGTGCTTCCTTCAAAACTACTTGTATACACCACGGGACTGACGTCTATTTTTATTCTCTTGGGTGAATTGCTGCCCTCGGGCCCTCTGTAGAATGTGAATGACTGCCACTAAGCCAAACGTTTGGTTTGGGGCATGGAAAGGGTTACCTCTTCTTCTCAACCAAGAGCTCTCAACTCTGTACCTTTCGCAGCAATGCGTAGTGCTCATTTTAATCGCCTATGTCAATCAGAGCCACGTGTTACAGCACTATCAATGATCTGGAAATGTGTTGAGTTGGAGGTTTGATGAAAACGCCTTCAGACCTTCAGTAACTATAACACCCTGGCAAATCAACTAAAGCAACGGTCAGGACAGAACAACTTTTGGGCCAAATATAAAAAATACGTTATTAGTTTGGTCCAGCAGCAGAGCTGTCAACAGTCAGAACAAATCATTGGATTCATTGGTGTTTATGTTCATAGAACTGGAACCCTTATTTCTGTACATCGTGTGACTATAAATTCGTTTGAACAATTAACGGCAGCCAATTGACATCTATTAATAAATTCATTTGAGTATAAGTTTTTTTTTTGGCGGTGGGCGGGTACCCGTGTAGTCTCTGGCAGTACCTCCTTAGCGCCACCTTAGTACTCTAAGCGCGGCGCCGGGTGATTCCCACACCACCCACCATTTTATGGACGCATCAACAGCGAGGTTATTAGTACCCTGTTTTGGTGTCCTTCTCGTTTCACTCTTTTTCCCTTGACGTGACTGCACGATAGTACACGCCAAGGTACTAAAGGGCGCATGAAAATTTTCACCTGGCCCGAGCCGGATTTGAACACACGATCCCTGGAATTGCTTCCAAAGACGGAATCCGCCGCGCTACCGGCCGAGTTTTGAGAATTAGTGCATTAAAGCTTTCATAGTATCTAGTTATGATAACGGATAGTCATACCTGAATAACGAAAGCGGTGATTCGAACTATCCTGAACGGCACGAAGAAGAAAAACGGCAATGCTAATTCACAAATATTTGCGAATACAGCAAACAGTTTCAAATGGACGCTGGGAACTTGATGGAAATACCAAGCCAATGGTGATGGTAGTGGCTGTGATTCGAAGTAGTAATCGAAAGCTGAAAAATTATTAAAAAAATAGTGTAAAATTGTTCTGAGCCTCATAGTTCACCCTAAACACATCAGAGAGCTGAATGATCATCAATTACACAATCGGTGTCCTTCACGGTGGCGGACAGGTACATGCTGTGTACACTGACTTTCCAATGCATTCGATTCGACCAGATTGACCATGATATTTTGTTGCAGAAATTGAGAAAAACTGGGCCTATCTAATAAGCTTCTTGTTAGTCTCTTTCATTCCTATCTGTTCCAGGAAGCAGTTTGTTGAGTTTATGGAGTTTTATTTTCAAATTATTTGTTCCCACAATGGGTGTTCCTTAGGGTGTTAACTTGGACTTGGGTGGTGCAGTCGTAATGGCCTACATCTAATAAACGTAACGAAGTGAAGTATACAGGGAAACACCATACAGAGAAACATCTGGTGTTTCCCTATGCGCTCGATAGAGTCACGTTCGAGATACGTAGTAAAGGTGGTGGACCTGGGGGTGATTTTCTACAGTGAAGTCACTGCAGATACTTCAACATCCCTTGCCTTCTGGATTCCATTTGGAGAGTTGGTGGAACATAGTTACACCTGGCACGTAGGCCTCATTATTGGGTCCGTTGTACCCCTCTCCCAGACCAGCCAGACTCAACATTTCCTGCACTGAGTTCACCTGTCAGAAATCAATCTGTTTATTTATTAACCATGAAACGTCATGATTATTCCTTTGCTGCAAGACAGCAGGGTAAATTAAATGACGATCCATAATTGATGATCATCATGCTCTCTAGTGTAACTAGGTTATAAGGGAACAATATAAAGAGGCGCAACGGGTGAGATTTCTGACAGTGATACTGTTTTTGGTATGGTATTCGCTCGCTGCGATCTATCGAGTGAGGTGAGGGCTGCGGCTTTATCCTGAGATATGTTTCGATAATGTTGCATAATGTTGTTCATTCAACAATTTAAGGTTTCAAAGGATGCATCGCACTCGGCTCGAGATATTTCTTGAGCCAAGCGATGTTAAATTCTTCACGCGTTCTCTTGAAGAATTATCATCAAACAGCATTACCTGACAAGTTCCACCATTTTGGGCAGCCACTGATGAGTTTCGTTAGACCAGATGTGAGCAAGAACCTGAACACCAACCAACGGACTGCCCAGAAACTGACTTGGTCTGCTGGGGACCCTTTAGAGCCCTTTTTTCCAGGCCACAAAGGCGCAACTAGGAGAGCCAGAAGTCCCGCTTCCAGCAAAAGGTCGTCACTGAAAAAACAACGCCTTAGTATTTCTGATGAAGCACAGAGGCGAAAAATAAGGATGTACCAGGATGTAACTGGCTACATTTACACCGTGGCTTTGGTCCGCGACCCAAGAACTAAATTCGACCCAAATAAATTTCTACATCACGCGGTGTAAACGATCACGGACAAGGACCAAGTAGCTTGGGTCAGATCTTCGGTTAGCCGTGGAATGACAAAAATTTAGTTTCTAAATTTATTTAGTTACAGTTTATACTTTAAAATAGGTCGGCCGCGTTAGTCTACCGGTGAAAACGCTAGAAAAGAAGGATTACTTTAGGTGGAATTTGGGTCAGTGCTTGGGTCAATCCGGCTTTAGTCCACCAGTGCAATCGTAGCCACCATGTAATTATGTATTTATTGTTAAGTATGTGACTAGGCTCATGTGCCAGTGGCTGGAACTGTAAAAGACAAAAGACATTTGGGTTCGCCCGCCAACTTCACGAATTAGTTTCTGATCCCATATTACAAAACTCAATAATTCCACTATACACTTTGTAGACATTAACCCAAACATTTCAGCAATAATTGAATTTCTGACAAAACAACTACATTCACCATCAAAATTGAACATGCAGAACTGGAGCTCTAGAATCTATAAAGTTCAAGGCCGCTCTAATGCTCTATGAAATGCGCAACGCAGCTGCAACGCGAGGCGCAACGTTTCTGATTTTGCGACTACCTTGCCAACCAATCAGAAACGTTGCTCCTTATTGCGTTGGGGCTGCGACCGCGCTGCGTATTTCCAGAGAAGTGGCCTTTATAGTATTATATGAGTAGTAGTTAAATCATGTATCAATGCATATTCTTCTGAAATGAGGCATTTTCCTTCCAAATAGTCTTCTGGTACGAACTAAAAACGTATAGGTAGAGACTTTTGCTTGTTTACTTAGTCAGCCCCAATAGGTATGTCAGCTATAATAATGACATCATATCAGACTGTTTAAAGATAGTCCATAATTGCAATTTTTGTCCTATCACTGAAACGTTTCTATGGGAAAATTTAATGCAACAGTGTTAGCAGATATTTGGTTCCAATATGTAGGTACCTACCTAATAAAATATGAGAAGGTCAAATAATTATAAACTTCAACATTGAGTTTCATATTAAATTACGTCACCTGATTTTGTACCTATGCAAGATAGAGGATTTGAAACTTTCTGGTTCATTTGTTTATCTATTGATTTTCTGTAACTAATTCATAAACAACTTTTCTCATTTCATACCAATAAAATATGTTGAATTATCACTCTAATTTTTGTTCTTATTTACTGATCAGCAGGATGTTTTCAATAAATTTTTGTTGCCATTGCAACAGTGCAATAATAATTAGTGATAAAAAATACTTACTAATTGGAGCTCACAAAAACTTGACCAACTTGGTATAGGGAGAAATACAAGGACCACAATGCTGCAAACAGAGGAGCTGTGCAGAATTTTTGTGAAATGAACCTGGAAAACAAAACAAAAATAGAAAATGAAGCCTATAAACATTACAACAAAGCATAATTAATACCCTGTGAAAGCCAGGAAGGCCCCCAGTAACGCCAACACATCCAAAGCATATGCAGTATCTAAACCCAAGTAGGGGGTAAGCCAGAGTAATGTGGGTTGGTAATGAATTTTTGCAGCAAAAGTTTTATGTTTGGTATTCTCTAGAAGAGACTTGGCTGGTAAAATTCCATTATCTCCATATAAACCTGCAATAAACAATAAATTAGATACTACAACTTTATAATTTACCAAACAAGAAAAGGCAACCAAATTTTTTTGCTATAAGCTTATTGACACGATTTGTCAACCACAGCTAGGTAAATGGTTCTTTTTTTTTGGTAAATATGTGGCAAAAGTAATTAAGCACGCATTTCTTACCCGGAATTTGGATGTAAAAAGACACGAATGAGAATAGATAAACAACACAGAAACACCTCACGAAGAGATTCCGCGTGTACCTCAAGGAGCGCATCGTTCCGAATTTAATGGGATGTTCAATCAAAAATTTCGGCTCATTTAATAATATTAAAAGAAAACTGAACACGGCTACCAGCAGATTTATGGACGTTTGTGTCTTGTGCTTCTGTGTGTGTGTGTGTGTGTGTGTGTGTGGTGGGTGATCAAAACAGCGGCGACGCAACCAAGCCGAACGCAAACGCCCAGAAACAGGAAAAGGACGGAAGGTAAAAACCCGTTGGAATGTCTGAAACAGAAGATCCAACGGGAACCAGCCAAACAACATTTTTACTAGTTTCGATTACTAGCCTCCAGGCCAAGCTGTCTAATAAATAAACTGGGTGAATTGTAAAATTGAGCTGAATTTTTTTTGAAAAAATTGTTTTCAGCCGAAAATGGGCTTTTTATCCGTGTGCTTTCTACGACAACGGTTTCATGTTGTTTGGATGTAGGCAACCAACAATACACCGGAAGTCCGAGAAGAGCATGGCAGTGGCGGAACGAACGCTATGATTACCTAAAAAGGTGCCTCTGACAACGTAATCCAATAAAAATATCAGCCTTGCTCATTCCTTTAATATTGTAATTATGTTTTGTCCAGGACTTGGACATGGATTCGGCAATTAAACAAGTGCATCGCATCAGTTAGTTTCATTTTTATATATTTTTTGACATCTGATATGGTACGGGTACAGTTATAACCACGGATGTTATAACATATGTTTGAACACTTCCATATAATAATTAAGGATACAGAGGATTTGATTACAATCATAATAATAATTAGTATTATTTTTAGTATTTTGCTGTAGTTACTAGCTAGCTAGAAATCTTTTTATTTAGATGTATCGCCCATCCCCCATCCCCCCACCACTACAATACTCCGTTGCGCCAAAGGCGTAGTGGAGTTGTGCAAGAGTTGAACCGAACGTCCGATGGTGGAGAGAAGCACCTTTCATTTTTAAACGATGTTGTTTCTTGTTCTTGTTGCCAACAGTACATGCATAATATATTGGTTTTGTCGATACGATGCACTCTGGCATGAAGTGAGTGAGTTCTAGTAAATTGAAGGAATAGGACTGTGTATCTTACGTGTTAACCGGGCCCATGCGCGTACAATGGGGAACTATAGTGGCAAACGCCTGAAGTAATGGCGCTCGTGTTCTTTGCACCCCAGCTGTCATCAGAGTCATTTTAAGCGTACATAACCTCAACTTTGCAATTGTCATCTCATTTTCATTTGTCAGCACTTTCAATAGGAACCAGCGGTTTTGCGTTACTTCGTGAGTTGAAAAGTAGAAACGCTGATGTAACCCTTCATGTGCTAAGCCCGCCTAATTATTCAAATTCAAATACTTACTTCCCGCTCATTTGAATTCTCATACTCGGATTGGCCCGCGCTGTCGTCTAGTAGAAGGCAAAGAACCCCACGCTGATAGTTCGATTTGACGTAGCTTAATATTTGTTGAGATTAATTTTGGGTCGGTAGGTAAAATGAAATCCACTTTTAGGCGTTACGGAAGTTTTATTCACTTGCTTACAAAACCACAACTACGTCGCTGTTCTCTTCTAGCAAGAATCACCGCGAGCAGAATAGTTTCGGGCTTCGCACTCGGTTTGCTCTCTTTGCCTCTCGTCCCGGTGCGTAAGGAAAGCGGTTAGACGTATCTCAAAAGTCCAACACTCCCTCCCGACTAATCGCTTTTCATGTACACGATTCTCAGTTCTCACACAATCAATTCATTTCACAATAAAATTCCCTTCCTCAAGTGTATAAGTTGTATTACATCTCAAAACTTATTATCTAGCTGTAATATTCTTCATTTAATCAAAATAACACTGTTTTTCCTCGTTCACGTCGTCTTGATCATTTTCCTGTGAACAATATAGAATTAAATGTTATCACATCTCCACACCCTGGACTTCATTCTTCTGGACTTCTGTCACCAAGTAGTTGTGATTTTGTTGTTCTTACTTAATTGGAATAATCCAACACATCCACTCAAAAACTGAACGACCTGTAAATTTAACTTCTGGGTATTGAAAGATCATGGTCCAACATTTGTTGCATGGATTGAGGAAAACCCAGTTGAAAACTCAATCAGACCAACTAACAAAAGACTTAAGTACACAGTGCTTATATGCTCAGCTATTTGATCCTTGGAAGGACCCCACTGTCTTTCACTCAACTCTCTTCTCGCACATTCTGTGCCATAACTTTCTCGCATCTCAGTCATATGTCTACCTCTCGTCACACAGTCTTTGACGTAATTTTCTCACATCGCAGTCAGAGATCTGACTTTATTACCCCAATTTGTTTTTGCACTCGCCTCGGTAGCTTTATTGTCGCACCACAGTATGATAGGGTAAAATGTTTTGTTTATTATTACTTGCAATGAGTTATTCATTGCCATCAATTCCTGACAAGCCTCACTCATCACCACATAATCTGCTTAGGCTTAGGGTGACAATGCAACGGTGACAATGCAACGGATTACTGTTCATGGGGTTTCCATGTTATCGCATCTCCAAAAATTTTACTACGTAACCACTCGTTGTAAGTGAACCCCTGGAGTCAGCCAAACTTGCACCAGAATTAGTTTGCAAATCATCTCTCTCTCTCTCTCTCTCTCTCTCTCTCTCTCTCTCTCTCTTTCTCTCTATCTCTCTCTCCAGTATATCTGAAGCCAAGAGATTTTGTTCCTTTCAAGTATCTGAATACTCTTTTGACCACTTTCCAATCATCCTGAGTCAGAGTGATTGATTGGCTGCTCAAGACGTTTGCAGCGAATGCTATATCTGGTCGAGTTGCCCCGGACAAATATGACAGACTACCGATGACCTTTCTTCATGGAACCTTTTCTCTTGTTTCTGTTCTCCTAATATCTCTCCTCAATAATTAATTCTCTTCTCTTTGTTCCCTCTCTCTATTTCTTCCTTGTGTAGTTACCATAGGGGTTCTCTGTGGATGTACTTCATGAAACTTAAATTGATATAAAAGTTTCCCAACAGCTTTTTCTTGACTCAAATAAAGTTTATGGTGATTTCTGTCTCTGGGAATCAAATTTCAAGAAACTCTTGGTTCCCCGGTTCCCCTTTCACTCATCTCAAATTCATCAATTCGCTCCTCTCAAATTTATTAATTCACTCATCTCAAATTCATTTTTCACTGCTGATATCACTTCGCTCACTTTGTTTTTATCAATACTTGCGATTATGATATCGTCGACTATCAACAAAATGAGAAGTTTTTCTTCTCTCCAAGTAAAGAACTGCCCATGCTCATTTTCGTCATTTTTCAGTTCTACGCTCGGTGCCACCTCAGTGAACCTTTTATGCCATTTTTTCGGACTAATTCGTAGACCATGAAATGCTCGTTTTATTTTACAGACTTTGGTTTTTCGCTCATCTCGTGTAACGTTCACTCCTTCTGAGATTTCCATAAATTTCCTCATCTTTCATCATTCAAGAACACAGTTATATACATCTGAATGACACATCTACTTATTACTGACAATCGCAAAAACACAAATCTTATCAAAGGTAATTGAGACACAGGAGCATCGGTTTCTCTTAGGTTGTAACGATTTTTTGTTTTTATTTTCCAAGCCTCTTATGACTAGTCGTGCTTTGTGTTATCCCCCAACTTTAATTTTGTTACCATGAGAGTTGGTCAATCAACTAACGACCACACGTCGTTACATGGATTGCAACTCACCATTTATCACTCTCAGCCTCCTCGCTTTTGTGATTTGTTCCTTTCTCTCAGAATCAATCGGTTCATAAGATGTCGTTGGGTTCTTACTTTTGTCTGCCATACTTTTACCGCAACGCATCTCATTTTCTGTCTCTCCATCAAATAGACTTGAATGTACGACAACAGTTCTTTCTTTCTCGTCTCTTGTTATATCCGAAAAACTAGTGTCATTACTATTTTTCCTGTCCACGGGTTACTTTCAGAGGGAGTGAAATTCTTTTCCTTTTGTCGTTCTCTGTTTATTTCACTTGCTCCCTCCGGTTTTAAAGCTTCCGTGTTTTCTGACTTATGAAAAAAAAAACACTTCTCTAGGTCACTTTCACCGTCTTCTATCGGCCAATATTTCATGCTATTTTTTTTTCTCTTCTATTGATTGTCTTACACTAGTTTTTCAATAAACCCCCACATCTCAATTTTCATAGGAGTTTTTTTTTCTTCAGGTTTCAAGAACTGATATCCATTAGGCGTATAGCCTACTAGGATCACGCGTCTTTCGGTATATCTGAACTTAGGACCAACTTTTCTTTGAACTTTAATGTAAGCAACGCATCTAAACCTTCTTATATGACTAATGTCAAAAAGGTGGTTGGGAGCGACCTTTTGGAGCAGCAATATCATAGTGTTGGAGTCATAAGGTGCTCTGTTATCCGCCTACACAGCAGCACTTGAAGCAAGACCCCACATGTTTTCAGGTATTTTCGCATCATATGTGTAAGTTCTTACCTTTTTTCTTTCTATTGTCTGACTAAACCTTTCAGAAACCCCGGAGTACTCTGGTATATCCGGACTTGCCAGTTGCAGTTCTGCACCTAGTCTTTCAATCACTTTGCTGGTGTAAACTCTTGTATCGTCGCTACCTTGATCTGTTCGCAAATAACACACTTATAAGTTCCGCATCTCTTCCTCATAAGCTTTGTGCACTCCTTGCAAACGCATCAAAACAATGACCTGTTTCACTCTTTGCTTTCATTGGGTCAGCCATTGCTAATCTTGAGTAGTCATCTACAAAGATGATCACAATTATACCTTTTGGGGTAGGTTATTGGCGTACTTGGCCCCATGGTATGAATAGTTTGTAGAGTTTCAGTGGCTTGCCATCGTACTGAACTACACGGTTTCACAGTTTAGAAATGACTCATCACAAATCGCGTTGTTTAACTCGTCATTTTCAGGAAACTTCTTTTGCAATTCCTTGAGATAGGAATACAGGTGGGTTCTCATCTCACGTACCCTTACATAGCCTTGTTCCTTTTGACAAAATGCCTATAACTGATGTCAAATGGGGACTCTGTGTTGAAAATTCCATGATAGGAAGCTCATCTATATCATGAAACTCTCTGTCCCAAATGGAACTATCAACGTTTGAATTTTCCTGAAGTATTTTGTTTTCTTGCTCTAAGCTCTCATCTCCAATTTTTTTTTCTCATCTCGTTTACTAGCTGTATGTTTCTTCTCATCTCTGTTTTGTTCTTTCGCGTCGTAATCTTCTTACTTTTTTTTTCCGAGTCACCCTCCTCGTGTTGTCTCTGAACGTTTTACCATTATCTCTAAGTGAGATTTGCCACAACTGCCTTTTTATAAAACCTTTTTTTTTTTTCATTTTTATTCTTGCTTGGATCAAGTTGTAACTCAATGCAATAGGGTTTGCTATAAACCCCTGTGACAAAAAATTCACTCGAAACTGGATCTAAGATGTCAATTTCTTCATTATCTCAATAAGCAATAAATACTAAGACCCATCTCTGCAAATTTTCTCAATAACAATGAATCAGCATAGAGAACACTATCTATTTCAAATGACTTATTATCGTTTCGTAGAACTTCAATTTTTCCTGCTCCCTCCGTTTTCAACTCTGCTGCCGCATCTTTATTGGCACTCATTTCAGTATACCACAATCCGACTCACTGAACGACTTACAAATCACTTCAATATTTGTTAGGTATTCAGTCGCACCTGAGTTGGCAAGAGCCTTGGTAAATATTTTTCCAAGTTAGGATTATAACAGTTCAATGGATCAGTAACAGATTGCTCACCTTTTTTCTTTGCTTGTTGTGATTACTGTGATATCCTATGTTCATGTTTACGTTCATGTAGTTAACTATTCCTCTGTTGCTTTTGAATCTTTTTGCGATCTACACTTACTTGCTATATGACCACTGTCATCACACGCGTAATATCTAGGCTCTTTCGCACCTTGCATACCTCGCAAGGTATAAGCTTTCATTAGAACTCTAAGTTCTGAGGAAGCAGTCTGATTGTTATTCGCTTCTGCTTGCATTAAAAAGCGATTTTAGTGCTCAATTTTTAGACATTTTCCAGTCGAATTCTTTGGAAGAACTTGACGGACTTTACCTCAGAGACTGTTGTCATGATAGCCTCAAAGAACGCATAACTTTTCACTAAAGAACGCATCTTTCTTTTCGCTTTCAGATAACAAAACAACACGTGCCAAATTTTGTTCTCACCACATCTTCAAACTTATCACAAAAGACAGAGGCCTTTTGTTTAGTTGGATAATCTTGCCTTTGTTCAATTATTGTTTCACAATATTACTCTCACTTTTTTTTCTGATTTTAGTCAACAGTTCTACAGGATCTTTGATCTGAATTACTTTTGCACGATTGTTTTGATCCTAATGACTTATGAGACTCTCCCCCATGTTATATTTATTTTTCTGTCATATTCGCATCTCAAAATTTCTTCAAAGCACTTTCGGGATCAATTGCGTAAAACAATTGAGGAGTTCTCAGCTCAAATGTGACATAATCACTAAAATGTTACAACTTAGTGTTTGCTGTTATTTTGTTATCTCGTCTCAATCCTAAATCTTTACTTATGCGTTTCTTTTACTTTGTCTGCTAAGTTCTCAGAGTTTTCATTCTCTCGTCTTTTCTCAGGATATTTAATTTTTTTTTCTTTTTGAGCTCTCATCTCACTGCTTTTGATATTTCACCCGTTAACTTCTCATTCAGTATTATCTCGATTATCTCATCTCGTCAACTGCTCACTCTGTCTTATCTCATCTCCTGTACTAACCACATCTCTTTTTTTTGCTGTATTATCGCATCTCCTAAGCATAAGTACCTATCTTGTTAGAATTAGAATAGAAGCATGGTCACACACAAAAGCTCTTATAGGTCGCAGTGCAGACAGGATCTTCCGAGACCAAACGACCACCTTTAATCTACATCTACATCTCGAATTAGCCGTCATCTCAGCTAATATTGCTTATCAATTTCGCCACCCCTCTGCTTCTTTTGGTGGTTCAGCAAAAACCTCTTTTTTTTCTGTAAGAATAGAATTTTGAATTTTGTTCGTAGTGGCTAGGGCCGATTATGTATGTACCTATTAGTATATCATGCAATTGTTTCCTCATGCTAGTGGAAACGGTACAAAAATCGTTGATGACTTTCAAGGCCTCATCTGATTTTATTTTCGCGTCTGCAACTACTTTGTATGTTAAACCTTCAACTTCAGTCTCTTCAGGACTTGTTTTTATTACCACATCTTTCCTCATCTCAGTTTCGCATATCTTTTTCCTCATCTCATTTTTACTTTTCTCCTACCTTGCTCATCTCAGTTTCTCATCTTTTTCTCTTTCTCTCATCACTTCTCATCTCATCTCTTCGCATGGCGTCTCATTTTCACCGGTTAGATCTACACTGTCATTTGTTCCTGGTATAACAACTCAAGGAGCCAAATGTAGTCCAATTTTATACATTGTATGACATGAGCTCTTAGTCTAATTTTACCGAACAACAAGTATAGACCGGAGAAGTGATGACGTCACAACATGGCAACATGGCCGGCAGTTGACATTTTCTGGAGGCCAACGTCAGGCGTAGAACGTGACGTTTCTATGTTTGGTTGTGTTTGGCATGACATTTTCTGGAGGTTCACAACAAAAGTCACAAAAGTCAGTGCAAAATAGCAGTGAGCATTGCTGAAATTGCCAGCCTAAGAGACAGCCAGCGTCATACAGGCGGACTTGGTTGCAAAAAGGCCAGACATAGCCCAACAGAGAGCTGCGCAAAGCTGCACTCAGAATCACCAGTGCCTACAGAACGGTTCCGCATGATGCAGCACGAGTGCTCTCGGGTATCCCACCCGTCGCCCTGATGCTTGCGATTAGAGGGAACAAGCCTAGGAGTGCCCACCAGCAAACCAGAAAGAAGAAACAAGGCCAGAGAGCAGTTCGTCGAGCAGTGGCAACGGCAGTGGAACGCCTTGGTTCAAAGTTGGATGGAAGAAATACTGGGGAGCCTCAAAAGCCTCAGCGCCAGGACATCGCGGAACACGCTCGTTTTCATTGTAACGGTCCATCAAGGCAGCGAGAAGACCTCGAAGAAAAACTGAGCAGGAGAATCGCCGTCGACAATCTCGTTCATGAGATGCTCAGAGGCAAAGAGCAATGGATCGCAGTGCAGTTTATAGTTAGCAGTTTTTAGTTTATAGCAATATAGTTTGATTTCCTCCACCTGATATAGCCCAAAATATGATTCTTTTTTGTATATATCCATTTCCGTTATTTACCTTCGCAAAAATTTGACAAACACATGACAAACACAAACAGAGAAACGTCAAGTGCATGCCACGTGCCGTGCATCCCACGGTCATGTCACGTTTGACGTTGGCCTCCAGAAAATGTCAACCGCCGGCCATGTTGCCGTGTTGTGACGTCACACTTCTTCGGTCTATAATCAGACTAAGGCGAGAGATTGACATAATAATCCGAACACAAGATTACATGACAACCTCCCGAGTGGAAATGGTGATGACTGAAGCACAGCGACAATCATCTCACAAGTCACTCTTGAATATCTATGCAAGACATAAGATAGCACGAATGAATGTTCCATTATTGTGCTTTGTGTGCACAAAAATGATGAAACCCACAATCCACCTGCTTGGTAAGGTTCTCTTCTTGTCTCTGCATAGAACGTACCTTTTCCGCTGTCCCTGAAACTGAGCGCGTCTGCCCAACCGGCGTGATTTTTGTCCAGGTGGAAGACTTGACGGTACCTTTCAATTATCAAGCCTTCGATTGGAATCAAATATATTTACGCGCTTTTCTCACTCTCATGACGCCACCACATCTATTTTTAGGCAATCAACTAGAGCAATTTTCGAACAAAAGCACGTTCTTCTCACGGCCGGCAAGCGCGATGACACACTCAATCGCGCCAGAGTGACGGAATTTAGTTAGGTACCTACCTACAATGTGTTTCAACTTAATCATGGCATTCCGCCTGATATTTCATCTCAAACTGATAACTCTCATCTCGAAACGCATCTCTTCATTCCATCATGATCACGCTCACCATCATATCATGATTCGCACACGTAGCTTCACAACTACGACCCGGGTTTAAATTATTGAACGTTCAAAATAAACAATGCATGCATTTATCTCTTCTCGCATCAAACCGCATCTTCGCCAACAATTTGACTTGAACATATTTTGGTTACTTACGTTGGGCCTCAACGTCCATCACGGCGACTTCTTTTTCTTCGGCAGCTGCCTTTGGACCTTCCGGAATCAAACATTCTTACGCAATTATTGCACAACAACAATTAATCCGACCAGACCCAAAATTATCGCAAAATTGAAAATTACAATTACGGAACCACGCTCTGCTACCATGTTGAGATTAATTTTGGGTCGGTAGGTAAAATGAAATCCACTTTTAGGCGTTACGGAAGTTTTATTCACTTGCTTACAAAACCACAACTACGTCGCTGTTCTCTTCTAGCAAGAATCACCGCGAGCAGAATAGTTTCGGGCTTCGCACTCGGTTTGCTCTCTTTGCCTCTCGTCCCGGTGCGTAAGGAAAGCGGTTAGACGTATCTCAAAAGTCCAACAATATTACACTTGTAAAAATAGAAATGAAACCAGAGTAATACCTTTCATGAGCACTTTATTCAAGTTCAGTTATTGAACGAGAATTGCCATTGAATTCGGTAAATTTGCATGTCCTTTCAGTGAGTGACTTGATGCAATATTTGTTTACAGAAAGTGGAGTCGTGTTCGTACTTCCATCACTTTTTGTTCAGTTTGATTTATGTTTGTGTTAGAGTAGGGTTAATTAAACCTCGTAATGAGAACGGATTTGTTGAAAGGACGTTCCAGGTTACCTGTAAAACGCCAGCCTCTTTTGGGACTCGTCGTCAACTCTTGACATAGTTATTTAGCTTATCGCCCAGGTTACCTGTAAGCAATAGTCATCTCTACCCAGGTTACCTGTAAGTAGGACCCGTCTCGTTGGTGCTAAATTCCATGACAGGAGACTTAGTTCATTCATTACTTTAGCAGTCAAACCCACTCTATAGGATTATTAGGGTAGCAGAACAATTATGATTCAAGTACGAAAAACAATCCAGTTTTAAATTCAATTCGTCTGATCTTTGAGGACTCGCTTTCGAGATATGCAAATTAGTTTGAAGATTTCCAATGGCAATTCCAACCCAATAGAATTTAGTAATTTGTGAAAGTTTATGTGCATTGGTAAATTATTATTTCATTCATTAGTTTCTTTTCAAAAAACATGTATAAATTACTGACTTAGGCAAAAGTTCAGCATGATCGCAAACAAACAGATTATTTAATAAATTGCGGAACTTTACTCTTTAGGGCGTCTTCGGTTCTTCGGTTTATACCTGCCGGGGTCGGAGGTAGTCTCTGGTCCGGACGCGACAACGGGGGTAGGCTGTCGGTGGTGGGCACCTCGTCCATGGCTAGCCGGAGATTCTTGAGTCGGTAACGGGGACTCGGTGGCTGCGAGGCAGGCGGAGTAGTTCCGTGTGGGAACCGGGTCGGCTGGTGCCGCGGAAGGTGTGGGTCTCGGCGAAGGGGGTGAGGGCGGTTTTTCTCAACTTCCTCTCAGTAGCTCGCCGGGAACCATCAACCATAAGGTGGTCAACCTGGGTGCTTTCTGCTCGGCTCCGGGTAGCTCAGCCCTATAAGACGAACGTAACCCTCCACCGCGACCTCGCAAAAGGTCCCTGGTCCGCTAGAAATATACGCTTATATAAGAAAACTTAGTATTTGCATCTTTCTTGCGTAAGTTAAGATTAGGGCTTCTACTTTAGTCAAGGGGTGTCGCGGGGAAGTTATCCATCTACATGCTTCAAAGGCAACAGAAGTGTTAGTTGTTTCCTTCTATCGCAGGGAATGATATGGACTCAAAGGGCGTTCGTTCTTTGTCTAACGGTGGAATAGGGATGCAACTTTGTGGTATGCAAACGGTTTCGGAGGAGGCACAATGGGCTTAATGGAAGCGCTAAAACAACAACATCACCGCTTTGGATGGTCCGATCCTTGTCTGACTGGCGTACTGCTTGTCTCTGCTCTCTGTCTCGTGCAGCCCCGCTATCCGATTGGCTGAGCGCCGAGCGGGTGTTGGAACGATGGCTCGGTGGTACGCTTCGGCCTGCGTCTCGCTTGCTCTTGTGCTGGTGGACTGAAACAGAGAATGGTTAGGATCGCGGTGCTCTTCGGACCGCCGTTTCTCTTTTCCTCCGGTCAAAACCTCGGTCTCATAAGGGTGCGCTGAAGATGTGCGACGTGCTCTCGGAGGAGGTACGGGAAACCTCTCGAACCTCATCCTTCGGTGCACGGGGAAGAACCTCTCTGGCGCTTGCTGTTGTATGTTGGGTTGTCTAGTTTAAAGGGGCAAATTCGTAGGCGGTTTCACTGACAAGCCAAAAATCTCGGTAAAAAAATTGGTAGTGACGTGTTGTGTGTTGTGTATAAGGCTGCAACACAGTTCCAAAGGACCATATCTTTGCAGTTTGCACCAGCTCTTTTTTATTCCCTGCTCTCAGTGGGGCTCCCTCCCCGCCTCAACTCTTCTTTGAGCACTTTCCACTTTCCGTACATTTGTTTACATTTCGTTGAGGTTATGTACGTTAACTGTCAATATGGGTGCATGGAACACGTCGCCCTCTACAATCCGTTTTGCCTAGAGTTCCCCATTAGGCGCTTGATATGAAACTTCCAGACAAATAGCGTCTGTTAACACGTATCATGATTAGAAAAACTATCAATAATCGTTTGTGTAAGTGAAATTTTCAACTATTGATGCTCACTGTTTGTGAGTTGAGTCTGATATTATTTTAATCTTTTAAAAATTAAAAACAATCATTTTGAAGGTGGAATAGGAAGGCACGCTTTCGGTTCTCACAATAAAAATGAAAATAAACACTGTGTCATGACAAGTGTAGAAGCGAGAGTCGATACGATGAAGAAAAAGGTTTTATTTTATTCCGTTTTCGCGAACACGTGACGTGGAAGTTTTGATCAGGGCCCTCTCAGAGTCTCCTCTAACTAAAACCCTCTGGGGCCAAAGGTAGGCGAGTCGTGAGAGCCACTCTCACACGTTACGTTTTAGGCAGTCCTTGCTACATCAATGTACTGCGGGTTGCATAAGACTATCCGGACCAGAAGCCAGGCAGGAGAACGGCCTCGTTCGGGGTTGCCAAGTGAGCAAGAAATATAAATTTCAATTATTTCGATATAGTAATTTCCAAACTTTGAACTTTTATTCAGTATGGTGTCAGATTTCCTAACTAGAAACGCGCAAGGAAACATATTGCAAAACAAATTGATTTTATAGTGACTATTTGAGGTGACAGTAATTGTAATATAAATTATTATTGGTAACGGCGGCCATGCTAACTCAGACAACATTGCCATTAACAGACTGTGAATCATTTGCGAAGTAAGCAACGAACGCCCAATATTTTCATTATTTTGTGAAAAAGAACTACACAAAATAGAAATTTGGCTTGCGACTGGTTCTTCTTCACATTTTTAGTAACTTTTTTGTATCTATCTGGAGACTTAGTCATGAAATAGCCTGGTATTCCATAGAAAAGTCGATATTTGTCGGGATGTTTCAAATTTGGCGCTAAATAGCGACAGTTGCCTCCATGTTGCATCTGCGCCGTGGGGTCAGGAGAACGTACTATTGATCGATGGAGCAGCCTAATGGTGAAAAGATCTGTGATTGAAATCTGCTAGACAGTAATATTTTTTGTGTGATTTGGGAATGCTCTTTGGAATGGAAGGATTTCGTAGTGAGGTACCGCTATATGCGTTCGCGAAAAAAGTGGGAGGAGTCAACATCAGCGCTTAGAGTGGTGATTTACGAAACTGAATAATGCCTAATTATTTGTTTTGTTTTCGGTCACTAGACGTCGCTACTCGACTGAATGCACATTGCACATGGCGAATACCTAATAGTAGCCGAGGCACACATGTTAAATGGAAAGAAAACGGCATTTGATGTTACAAGCAAGCCACTTTGCACAGTTGTTACCGAGACCCTAACAAACATTTTTTTCCACATCACATGGAAATCGGTCCCTTGATAGAGCGCGGGGGGGGAACCCCTCTTTTTCAACTTTTTCAAATATTGACCGATTTTCACAATTCTGGTGTCGATTCCACACAATTTGATATTACCAAGAAAGATAGAGACAATGCTAAGGCTGTAAGTGGATTTAAATACGAGGAATGTTTTGGCGGCAGTTATTCATGGTTGCAGCTTGCAGCGCTGTTGTTTCAGATGTAGTGACATTTTGAGGTAAGGAAACAAAGGTATAAATCCAACACTGCCTTCAATTACCCCAGTTGATCTGTAAGTGGGTTTTTCTTCAAACAAACGAGTACAAAGTAAGTTTGGTTTGGTTGCTTAAAGGTTTGTACAACTTTGAATTTATTTTCAAACCTTGGTGTGTAGGACGTAGGTACCTACCTAGGTTCTTCCTTTGCTGTCGTTTACCACATTGATTTGAGATTAAATTTTGGGGAATGTGTACCTAAACCTACGAAGTACGTTCACTTTTGTAGTGCGTCGGACGAGGCGTCGGATGTGCTCGCGCTTGGCATCTGGTCATCGCTCTCAAATCAAATCAAAGTCGAATTTCAAGATATCACAGCTTATTTGACGGAAAAATGAACGCCATCTCTCATCTGTCAGCCCTTGGTTTTGTCAGCCTACATTGGTGTTGGTATTTCTCTAGATTTTTGGCCATGAGGGATAGTAAATAAAAACATCAAATGCCGTTTTTCTTATGTGTACCTCGGCTATTATAAAGGATACACCCAACCTGTCACAAAAGTCTTTTTCGAGCGAGTAACTTTTTGTAACCGGTTGGTTATTAGCGGTTGACATTAGATTGACAGATACTGTCATTTTTTTGACATCTGACATTTCTTGCTAAAACGTTGCGGTTACAACTTTGGTTATCAGCATTTGGCGGGAAAAGAGAGACTGATAGCTTCAAATAGTTACGTACTTGTACTTGTCTCTGTTACATACCGTGTACTTGAACCATTCCTGATTTTTCGATCTAAAATGACTGCACTATAGTAGTTTATAGACCGATCTGTGGTCAGGTGTATTTTTTTGCAGCCCTGTGCCTCCATCGTCACGACGAGCTTTAGGGATGGATTCAAACTTGAACTCTGAGTTTCTGGCTTAGCGTCTAATGATTTCTGGAGGCGGATAGGTTCTTCCTATTCTTACGGCGGAGTACCTACCTACCTATAAAAAGAGTTACGAACTCTTTTTATATCGGATGTGAAGATCAGTCAATCGCGAGATCTGGTCAGTTGAAGTTAATCAAAGGAAGGAGCAGTCAGATGGAGTGGAAAGGTCACAGTGCAAATCTGCCAGATGGAGTGCTTATTATGGAAACCCTAATCTGTGTGATCTAGACCCAGATCTAGATGAAAAAAAATCAACCAACTCAAAGTAGTCTCAATTACTAAAGTGTACTGGACTGGTTGACGTGAGTGATCTCGATCACACAGATTAGAGTTTCCGTAAGCACCTTTAAGACAAGCACCCTATTTACCTTTGGCTCGCAGCTTCACAAGGTGACCTTGGTGAACTAATCAGGCGTCGCTTGTCGGTGCTCTTCAGCCCGAATTTCTCCGAAAGAAGACTTTCAAATCTTCATTTTGAATTTTGTCCAGTCACTCAATCAGGGATGTGAAAAACTAACACTGGTGGCTTTTCGCTATTTCACCTTTCGTCATGTAAACAGCGTGGATATCTATGCCGTCCTACGAAGCTATAGACTCAGTATGTGATGGGGTTCCATCACCACTTCTCTGCAGTTGAAATTCCGGATAATCCAGAGTATTTGGAAGGTTTAGTTGACAGCTTTATCCAATAAACACAAAATTTAGAAAATATTTGTGAATGTTAGACAAATTTAAACTATTCTGGTGCTTTGAATTTTCAATATTTCAAGGAAATACATATATATATATACGGGGTGTTTATAAGAAACTGTGATCGCGGCAGGCATGGGTCAGGTCGAAAAACGCAGTAACAGGCGCAATTTTAGTGATCGAAAGCGGATTCCAAAGGCGATGCGATCACAGACGTTTATAAACACCCGGTATATATATATATATATACAGGGTGGTCCAGGTTTTAGTCGACAAACTTTGCAGGCTGATAGAGGATGGAAAAAGAAGTCGACACACCCCAAAAAGTACATATCTAAAATGCATATTAAAAAAGTTACAGGCCTTTAAAGTTGCAGAAAAAAATTGTTTTTTTCTTGATAACTTTTGAACAGCTTGACCGATGTCGCTCAAATTTTGCGCATATGGGTAACAAACACGTCTCCAGTTTCTTGAAAAAATTCTGACAGAAAGACGCAGTGCCGTAGATATGGGGGGGGTACTAACCCTCTTACCCCCCTACTTTCTACGCCACTGAATATTTTGGAAAACCGGTCAAAGTATTGAATTTGGAGTTCAATTCTGAAGAGAAAATTGGCGTGTTATTGCTACATTTGGAGCAGCGGTTTCGGAGATATTTGTGTTTAAAGGTTCAAAAACACCGAATTACGCAAATGTTTCAAAATTCGAGCAAGCTTTGATCCATCAACTTTCAACTTTTTTTTCAATTTAAAGTTTATCAATCCATAATTTAGCTCGAGAAATTGAAAATTGGTTGTGAAACCTCATAATTTAAGCAACAATTAAATATTCAATAGGTAGGTACCTATTCACTCACTGATAGTTGGGAAAGTTAGTAAGAACAAGAACCAGGGGCCCTTTGTTTCTTATTGGTCACGTTACTGAAATTATGAATTCTCACAACCAATTTTCGATTTTCCATGAGCTAAATTATGGATAAATAAACTTTAAATTGAAAAAAAGTTGAAAGTTATTTGATCAAAGCTTGCTCGAATTTTGAAACATTTGCGTAATTCGGTGTTTTTGAACCTTTAAACACAAATATCTCCGGAACCGCTGCTCCAAATGTCACGCCAATTTTCTCTTCAGAATTGAACGCCAAATTCAATACTTTTAACGGTTTTCCAAAATATCCAGTGGCGTAGAAAGTGGGGGGGTAAGAGGGTTAGTACCTCCCCATATCTACAACAATGCGTCATTCTGACAAAAAAAAATTCAAGAAATCACTGGAGACGTGTTTGTTAACCATATGTGCAAAATTTGAGCGACATCGGTCTAGCTGTTCAAAAGGTATCAAGAAAAAAACAATTTTTTTCTGCAACTTTGAAGGCCTGTAACTTTTTTAATATGCATTTTAGATATGTACTTTTTGAGGTGAGTCGACTTCTCTTTTCATCCTTTATCAGCCTGCAAAGTTTGTCGACTAAAACCTGGACCACCCTGTATATGTATACCGTCCGTTTTTTATTTTAGGCCCCAGCCCGTAGCATCTTTATTATGGGTTTCACACCCAATATATTATATATTTTTGAAATCGCAAAAACAAGATCTTTCGACTGATGATATGTCAAATTATTTTTGACATATGTCGTTTTTTAACAAATGACAGAATATTACTTGTGGTACATCATTTTAAAGCCCATAAAATTCTGAGGAGAACTGTGTTTTTATTTTTGTAATAGGGTGTCTTTTACAGCTTCTAGGGGTCTTTCAATAGGAAAAATATGTTGAATTTCAAAAATACATAATAAGTAAATAGGTAAAGCAGGTACCTATTTTCAATGTAAACTAATGATAATAATGATTAATTAATCACAATGGAACAAAAAATGTCCTAAAGAAGTTGCTCGAACGACCGCCTCCTTGTTCCTTGAATGAAAGATTCGACGATCAGTGAATTGAAACTGCCACCGGCCCAACGCGATGACATCCGAGCTTGCCAGAAATGACCCCCCTCGAGTTTTTATGAGCCTACCCGAAAGATAAGGTGTTTATAAAGTTCCCCAATAATTTGGACAATCAAAAAATCCCATCATCACCATTAGTTAATTTAAAAAATACCTATTACTTATTGATTGACATTTTTTCCTATTGAAAGACCCCTAGAAGCTGTAAAAGACACCCTATTTTAAAAATAAATCACAGTTCTCCTCAGAATTTAATAGGCTTTAAAATGATGTATCACAAGTACTATTTTGTCATTTGTCAAAAAATGACATCTGTCAAAAATTATTTGACATATCATTACTAGATAGATCTTGTTTTCCTGATTTCAAAAATATATAATATATCGGGTGTGAAATTCATAATAAATATGCTACAGGCTGGGGCCTAAAATAAAAAACGGACGGTATATATTATATGTATACATTATTATTTATGTATAATAATATTTTATATATTATTTATTAATTATTATATATATCAGCGTTAATTGGGCAATAAAACATTTGTGCAGGCACCCTATTGTTCGCTTTATTAGAACATTACGGATAAAACGGAGGCCAAGATCTAAGAGTTTCGGATAAAACGGAGCTCCAGATAAATGGGTTTGGGATAATCGAGCTCTCGACCGAGCATCTTCTGTAGGTACCGACTTCATGAAGAAAGCACTAGTAGCGCAAAGTTACACAGGATTTGGATCCAAACCGAAGATCACGGTCATGCAAGATAAGTCCAGTAGGTCAACTCTCTTCGTATTCGCAGCTTTGGTTAACCACTGATGTGTTACTGGCACTAACGCGAACAACCAAAAGACAAAACTGAGGAGATTTGGGTAGTCCGGTAAATTTCTCGGTGCGTCTTTCTTCGCCTAGTTTCTCATGCAGGCTTCTTCACTTCTCATTGACTAAACCTCACTCCACTAACATCATCGTTATTCGTTGCTAAAGGTCCCTAGGTCTGGCTGTACAACCCTCAGCGCAAAAAAAGAAGGTCTTCGAAGTTGTAACCTTCTCTAGAAAGACCCCACACGGTGCTCAAAGAATTAATGACGTTGTCTACGGAATTCAGCGAGCTTCGAGAGCCAGATTTAAGTTGTGTACCTTCATGTGTACCTACCCTGGAGCGCGATTCTGTACTTGCCTACCGACAACTATCGGATCGGTAGCTAGGATGAGAACCAATCAAATTCGCTCCTGAGGCTACCGACACCGACAAGTGTCGGTGGGAGAGTAGCAGTGCTACGAAACTCGCTGGAGACACCGATGCGCGAATAAGACACATCTGCATAATTGGTGGAAGGGCCGCGCTTCGAGATCGCAGCGAAAGTGGGCACATCGGATAAGTTGAGCAAAGCGATATCTAAGTGCGTTAATTTAGTTGGCGTGTATTTAGTAGGACGCAGTAATGAAAGTGTATTCAAACGTTCGTCTCTCAGTTATCAAAGTACTCAAACTAATTCGTAACAATATAAAGGTACTATATAATCTTCATCTAGAGTTTATTTTTAAAGCAGTTTCCAACTGTCCACGGTAAATGCGTTTCTGCAGCGCACAAACCAAAACTGATGCGCTGTGTTACAGTCAGAAATCACTGAGATCCACTTGCAATGGTAACAAAGCAGATAGTGGGGTGTCATCTGTAATTTAATAAGACATCAGTAGTCCAGTTTGATTAGCAGGTCTGTGATTTAAGTGGATCAAAGAAAGAATCATTCGCATGGTATTGAGTTAGCAATAATTAAAATACCTATGGCAAGTTGTCGAGTTTTGAAAATGCTTTCTTGATATTCTAAGAGTGTGTGTTTGTGCATGCGGATCTTATAGCGATCGAGGCATGTCAGTGAGTGAGGTCTGATCAATTGGAAAACATCTAAAAAGACATACCCATCAATCAGATAGACAAAAGATTGCAATTGTAGTCTGCCAGACACACATAACAATCGTGACTGAGGTCTGGTAAGTTGAGTCCTTTGAGAATGTGCTCCTTGATGGTCAATTGAAGTCGTAAACTGTCGAAAAAAAGCAATGTATCTCTTCTCATTTCTCAAGCTACTTCAAGAGAAATATAGGTTCAGTCTAGGTAACTTTTTGTATCGTTTTGATACGGTCATACCATCATTTTCTGATTTTTCAATCAATTTTATAGACAGATAGATAGATATTTATTCAAACTAAAATGCAGTGACAATACAAATCAAGTTAAGGAGAAAGTTCAGCTTTGGCCGATCTTCCACTCTCTCCTGGTAGCATTTAAAAATATAAAATATGAATAAAACATTATAAAGATAAAAAAAACACATGCTCCTAACAATACAGATAAAACACCTGGCCTAGGTCGACTTCCAAAAGTTAGTTGATTCGTCCACTGTCGATTTTTTGTGATGATGTATTTCAACTTGATCCTATATACCGTTCACTTTTTATTTTCGGTAGAATGACTTTTTGAAGCAAAAATAAAGTGACAAGCTGAAGCGCTAGGAGGATACGGCTGATGGTCGCTGATAGTTCCACTCCTAAACTTTGCAGGTGTCATCAGCCGTAGCCGTAGCCCCCCCCCCCAGCTTGTGACTTAATTTTTTATCCAAAAAGTCATTCTACTGAATTTCAACGTGAACGGCATATACCTATGTACTTATTACTGATAAATGGGATCCAGTTGCAACAAAAATTATTGATATATTATTTACACACCGCTTTGACGAACTTTACTCTTCATCAATATTTTTAAATTCCCCTTTAACGTCATGACCAAAATCTTTATCGTCATCCACTTCGGCATTTTGCTTCGTCAGAGGTTTCTTTGCCTTCTTATCGGGTTTTGCTTCACCTGATTGAACCTTTGAATCCGTAGATTTATGCTGAACTGCCTTGGGCTCAGACTTCACTTCCGGTTTCTTCTTCGGACTCACCACTTCCAAACACTCGGCACTTTCAGTTTTACTGATCTTGATAACGGGAATGTTTTCCGACCAAATCGACGAGCCAGAATCCTGCCTCATTTCTGGCGATTTGGACTTTCCCTCGGCTTCCCGGCTTTCCTCCGGTTTTTCGGACAGCTTAGCCACCTTCGCTTCGGCTATGATTTTATGATTCCTCTTTTGCTGGAGCAAGTTGCTGGCCGCTTTGTGAATATCGAAACTGCTCGATGACATCGTCGAAGACCTCCGAGCGCTTCTATGCAGTTTGGCCGGTTCTTGCTTGATGCTGACGATGTCTTCCGGCAGCGACTCGTGCTGTTCTGTGTCGGTGCCTTCGTCCAAGTTCGGATGATCTGCTTCTTCAGAAGTGGAAGATTTGGCCAGAGCTTTCTTGATTAGTTTCGAGAAAAATACTTTGCTTTTTTCTGCTGCTTTTTCTTCTTGAGCTGTTGGAGTTGATTCTTGTTTTGGTACGTCGTCGAAGCTGCGTCCAGTGCTTGGCATTGTGCTCAGAAGCTTTTTCCATTTGGCAAAAGGATTGTTGGCTAAATCACCCGATCCGCTGGATCCGCCTCTTCTTCGTCGATCTGCTAATTGGAAAACTTTCCGACGTTCTTCGGTTCGTTCGCGTCTCAGTTGGATTTTCAAATCATTATTTGCTTCTCGCAAGGAATTCGTTAAAGAAATTAGATAGTATATTACCAAAATCAGTAGAACCAACAATGGAATTACAATTCCCGGTGAGGCTATGTAGTCTAAAGCTTTTTCAATAGGCGGGGGAACGTTGTGTTTTATGGTCTTAGTGAAGATGTGGAAAATGCGCTGGTATTGGGAAAACGGACCGCAGTGCCAAGAGGGTTTGATCCAGACTATTGCATATCCTACTGGTAAAACACACAAGAATAACATCATCAGAAGAAGAGCGAAATAGAAGTTGTTTGATCTTGAGGCTCGGAATATGATTTCGTGTGGAACATTACAAGTCAAAACAGCCCACGCTCTCAAGTAAACCATTGCGTACAGTTTAATGACATTCAACACTACCAATCCAGGTGAGAAAAACATGCCCATCCAGACCATTCCTTGGTTATTAACTAAATGCAAGATATTCTCGGCAACTTTGAAATCGCCATACTGAGGGAAATTCTTTTCCAAGTCCCAGCACCAACATCGATTCATGACTCGCACGAAAACTCCACGTAAAAAATCCATGGCCAGTGTGGAAATAACCGTTAGTAACAAATCC
This sequence comes from Anaspis maculata, assembly GCA_949128115.1. NCBI lineage: Eukaryota > Metazoa > Arthropoda > Insecta > Coleoptera > Scraptiidae > Anaspis > Anaspis maculata. The sequence continues at coordinate 43,225,448 of OX421963.1, forward strand.
ATTACTGTCAGCTTGATTAGTTCCTGTCCGAACATGGTTTCCCAACATAGACTCCTGAGTTTAGCTCTAGTTGAAAAGTTGAAACTATTTTCGGAAATAGACGTTGACGATTCAACCGTTGTGAGCTCCTGACATATTTGAGTACAATTCGTGGAATTTTCGAAACTTATATCCGTTACTGAATTAAGCGTTGACGATATCAAAGAATTCAGATCCGTTTCGAATCTTGGATCGAAATCCGTAATGTTAGGATACGGACTTGTTTCATCAAAGTTCGTCACATTGAAGTAATCTGTGAAATTCAACGGTTTGATGAAATTTGAGTCGGTGACATTGAAAGTAGAATTAGACCATGAAGAATTACTAGTCCAAGTAGAGTTTTCAGAAAATCCAAGTAAGATGTAGTTTAGGTAGTCTATGAAGTATTCTTCTAGGTCTTGATTTTCGAGATTGACTTCGGTTGAGTTGCTATCAACAGGCTCAGTTGTGAATCCATTAGTGGACATTTCGTGTTTAGATATCAAGTTTTTCAAGTGTGGAAGGGTTGTGGAGGAAATATTGGCTACTAAAGCTGCGGCCATGCTAGCGATTAAAGCTCCAGACGATGAAGGTACAGCAGAAGTGCAAATTTCGTAACAATTGGTTGTAGGAAATGATGTAGTAATAGGGACCTGGAGTTTAGGATTTTGACTTGTGGTGTCTGCCATTGACATGAGCGAGGTGCGGTTTTTGAACTCCTCCAATTCGATTGTCTGCAAAAAACAACAATAATTAAAAATTCTAGTCAAATGGAGATTGTTACAACCATATCCATAATTTTGTCGAACAACGCAAATATTAGCGAGTACAAATTGAGCAGATTCAAAACCATGATCCTGAAACAACAAAGATGAAAAAAGGGTTCACTTCGGTGAAGCAGGGAAAACATACCTGGCAAGTTGCAGTCTTAATTGTTTCCTCGGATGATACTTTTCCAACAGTCCTAAAACTTCGAAAATCATCGGGAAAAAGAGCGAAATGAGCGACATGACTACGGTGATTTCGTTGCGTCTCCAAACCGTGCTCCCCGCTTCCGGTTCCGTCGACCTCTTCACCACCCATATCACGGCAAACGCAGAAAACGACAAAAGCCCTAGTATTGTGGTATTGACGAGAATCCTGAACGCAATTACTTTCCAACTACAATAGAGCACATTTGCAGTTATTGATTTTCAACTTCTATACATTTTCATACTTTTGAGAGGCTCTTTTCTTCTCGGCTTCTTCAAGTAAAGCCTCCTTAAAGCCGACCACGATGGAAGCGACTCTATTATGAGCGGTCTCGGCGTTTCCGATCATGTGATCCCAGGCGGTGAAAAGCTTCCAGGAAAATATGCATTCGTCGTCTTTTTCAGACAGCTTTGACATGCGAGAGTTTTCAGCCATCCTGCAAAAATACATTGTGAGTAATTTATAGAAAGTATGGCATTGGGAAAATGTTCTTGATCTTTTTTTTTGTTTTCTATTCAACATATTGTTACGTATTTCGCGTGAGGGTTCTTGATTAACTGAGACAATCGTTTAAAATAACACACTGTTTATTATTGCGTAATACTATAAAATCCACGGCAATTAGTATTTGCACTCAGGTGGATTGCTTTGATTAACTTCGAATACTCGCTGTTGTCGCTGTGAGTTCAATACTGGTGTGTCACTCGACCCATGGTGCTTATATACCTACATCCAACTGTTATTCTGGGACCTTTTACCGGTTTTCTGGCAATTCCACATTGATCATTGCTACTCCATTTGCGGCGATTCTCGAACAGCGAACAGTCCCAACACTTTCCGCGTGTTACTGGCCTATTCTAGAGCGGCACCTCCGCCAATTGAACTGATGTGTTCTACCCGACTGTTGATATCTCCATGTTAAATCAAATGGTTCAAACCTACGCGAAAGTTTCCAAATGCACTAAAGCTTCGCAGCTCGTAACACCGTCGAAGTGTCGAACGGTCGAGAACAACCGCGTGTGCTCTCGAGTGCACGAGAGAATCGCCACTCGTAACGATATTATGCAATGTGACGTAGGTGATGTGGCACCCATTTGAGCACCATTTTGACAACTGGATTGAATTTTCAGGGAATACAAAAATATTAAAGCGTGTTTTCAACTTCGATTACTTACTTCCTCAAAGTTGCGAAAAAGCTGTAGGCGTAAGCCACCAGTCCTGTGATGAAGTAGGCAAAGGGAAGTCTGTAGCTTTTATCCGAGCCATCGTCCCTGAAAGTGTACCAGCCGTAGAAAAGGGGGGAGTACTTGAAAACTCCCTCGAAATCCCATAGAGTTAAAAAATTGGTTGAGTTGTACTTTTCTTCGGCTAAGATGAACTTGCGATCTCCGGCTGCTTTGGGATCTGCCGTTACCACCTAAAACATAGAAGTGATCCATAAACTTTAGATCAAACTGTACATGGATAGGTACCCTCATGTGTACCTATACAGGGTGTCCCACTTCAACCCGATGAAACTGCAGGAAAAGATTCTTTTAATCTTCCTGATTCAGAAAGCTAAACCATATAGGTGTGCACCTCACTCGCTACCTAAAAAAATACAGGGTGTTGAAATTGAATTGTTTCGTCTTTTTAACATGAATAACTCATGAGCGGTTCAATAAAGCTCGCTCTATTTCAGCCTAGGTTAGTTTTTAGACAGTCATGCAATTTGCGACCCTTGGTAACTTCGATACCATTGGTTGCAGTCAAGTGAAACTCGATAGGTATGTGATGTGTGCAGACTAACCTAAGAATGAATAGAACAAGCTCCATTTAACCGTTCACGAGTTATCAATGTTCAAAAAACGACAAAATTGAAATTTGACACCCTGTAATTCTTTTAGTCAGCGAGTGAGATAAACAAATGTTATAACGAGTGATCGAGTGAATTTCTTCCCAAGTCACCTATGATTCCCGAAAATTTGGCGAAAAAACGTGGCTCCCAAGGAGACCGAAGCCTACTTTGAGGAGAAATTTATTTGATCACTCTTTATATAGCTGAATCAGGAGAACTGGGAAAATCTTTTCCTTATCAGTTGAAAGTTGGAAGTGAAACATTTCAGCTCAATTCTCTCGAAAAACATCTGAGCAACTACATTTTCTTCATAACAAGAAGAAAGCCTGAACCTTACGGGGGTTTGAGGTTTTTTTTTAATAGAAAACTAAAATTCCACAAGCGACGTCCACCATAATTTCCCGCCGGTATCCAACGACGTAGGTAATGATTGTAATCAGTGCGCTCCTTCGGGGAGGAAGATCTGATTGGAAAATTGAAAGAGAAACACCTTCAGGCACAGGAAGTCTTTAACCTCTACGAAATCCAGTTCTATCTGCCACCGTCCTCAGAAACCACCTCTCGCATCAGCCTTCACAATGGTGGATTGCCTCCGCAAGTTTGATAAGTACGGGAAAGAAAATAGAAATAAAATCGCCAAACCCCCGGAATAATATGGACGTCCTAAAAATTTGATGTTCTGTCCAGAATTATGTGCCCTACGACATGTCCATGTAAAATGGCCAAAAATCGCACTCCAGGGTTCTGAGTTATTGGAGGGGGTACAAAATTGCAATTTTAAATGGCTGGGATGAAATCCTTTATTTGATACAATTTTGACATAAAAAGTGTCGATCATTGTTCAAGGGAGGTCGTAGGGGGCGGAGTTTAGCTATAGGTAGATCATTTCTTTTTTCTGGCCATGTAGGACCGATCACGACAGGTTTGGTATCTTTTTCGACTAAATTCAATTCAACTAAATTCACACAAATCGATGTGAAATGATGAATCAAATTTGACAAGTACAATTGGTTCGTCGGGCCAATCAAAATTTTCATAATCTGGAGCTGATTTAAAGGTTGATAGCTACTCTCTATATTTGAACTCACGCTAGTGCCTAAACTAATAATATGACGATGTCCAACCCGCACAATCAAACATCGTAATGCGGCCTTTTGAACCTCGAACAGAATAATTGTTCCGAATAGTTCCCTAAAGTAGTCTACCGAATTTCATAGCTCTAACATGAAGTGCACCAACTTCTTACGTATCGGCCCTACTATTAGAGAACAATCTATTTCCCTCAGGCGAATTTAGAAAGGTTAGACTTCCTTCTTGTTCGAAAGAAAATTGCACTTATATTGTCTGAGGAAATCTAGCTTGGGTGTTCTATGTGGAACAACCTGTGGAAAATATATGTTCATCTACAAGCGTTAAATAATACCCGTCACTTTTAGCACGTCGTCATGGGCAACGTGAAAAAATAATGATTCTCCGCGTTCCTGTCATATTTTCAATAAATTCTGACATTTACCAAACATTTCAAAGACCATTGTAGATAAAATCCTTCACGATACACGCGTTAAAAGTGTCTTATTTTGTTCGCGGGGTTGCTCTACTCGCTAATGCTCGTTTCGCAAGCGTCCCCGCTCACAAAATAATACCTGTAACTTTTAACACTTGTATCGTAAATAGCTATTATCTACAAGCGTTAAATAATACCCGTCACTTTTAGCACGTCGTCATGGGCAACGTGAAAAAATGATGATTCTGCGCATTCCTGTCATATTTTCAATAAATTCTGACATTAACCAAACATTTCAAAGACCATTGTAGATAAAATCTTGTACGACACTAGCGTTAAAAGTGTCTTATTTTGTTCGCGGGGTTGCTCTACTACTCTACTCTACTAGTCCGGATGCTAGTTGAAAGTACCTTGCATTTTTTGATGAGAAGATGCCACTCGGTGAAAATGTTCTTTGCATCGTACTCTTCCGATCCAAAAGGGTAGCCATCAGCGCCATCCATGCCGGCGGCGTATACAGGGTGATACAGAAAAAAAAAGTTGAAAAATTATATTATTTTAACCGAAACATGTGGAGACGTGTAACTCACCACATACATCAACTATTTTATGTCCATGAAGTTACAGCAAACTGTTCTTGATTACCTTGAACCGTCTTTGAAATGTAGGGGAAAACCAGAAAGAAAAACAAGAACACTCTTTTTCCCATAAATAAGTAATTCTTCGAGATATTGACACAATACTTGGTATTTCTACAAAAAGTAATGTTAGAAATGATATGAGCTGGGTAGCCAGTTTCTAGGCCAACTATTTCCAGAAATACAATTGTCAACTTTTTTTTCCCTCTTGAGCACCATCTTGAATCTGCCCTGTGGGGCATCGTTGAAAAAGTGATTGGTTATCACAATAATGGTAACATGAAATCATTGCTTCGCAAAAACAACCTCCTCATCATAATTTAGTGACCTCTTCGGCGGGAAAGAATTGTCATTCACGTATTTTTTGGCTTTCGAAGCTTTAGTGCTCATGATGGCATTTGCATTATCTGGAATGGTGAAAAATGTTACGCATTATGAACCTTGATGTACTTTGAGGTAGCCTACCAAGTTTCACCATCATCAATTGAGAGGTTTGTTCTTAAAAGCTGTTTAAACAAAATTTGTGTCATTTTTTATGAAAAATACAAAATATTGGGTTCTCACTCTTACTTGATCCCTCACTGAGGATAGCCTGAAACCGTAAGTCTCCGAATTTTTCATGATAATGGTTCAATGGGAACTGCTCTTCAATGTTTAGTTGTCAAAAATCGCATAGTTGCGTTCAGATTCCAGGCAGAGAGCGACAAAGAAGTTCATGCAGTAAAAAAAGACATAAATTACAGTCGAGAAAAAACTAGTCCAGAGCTAGACTAAAAGCCCTCTGGAGACCTTGCTTTTTATAACATTATTGTGCAATTTGGTACACTGTTAGAACCTCAAGTTAGTAATGTTTCAAGCCTTTCACCCACGCTTGAGAGTCTTACAGAACCTGTGTATTGCGGGAAGCCTATCTAAAAGGGACAATTCCTGGATTTCTCCGTTGCATTGAAACTTGTGTCTTTTTTATTGCATCAACTTCTTCGTCGCTCTCTGTCTGGAATCTGAACGTAACTATGCAGATTTTGACAACTACACATTGAAGAGCAGTTCTTAGTTAACCATCAGCATAAAAATTTTGGAGACTTTCGGTTTCAGGCATTTCTCAACGAGGGATCAAATGAGGGTGAAAGATCCAATATTTTGCATTTTCCATGAAAAAATCGAACAAATTTTGTTCAAACAGCTTTTAAGAACAAACCTTTCAATTGTTGATTGCAAAACTTGGTGAGCTACCTCAAAGTACATCAAGGCTCATAATGCGTGACATATTTTACCATTCCAGATGTTGCAAATGTCATCATGGGCACTAAAGCTTTGAAGAGCCAAAAAATACGTGAATGGCAATTCTTTCCCGCCGAAGAGGTCACTAAATTATGATGAGGAGGTTGTTTTTATGATGCAATGAATTAATATTACCATTATCATGATAACCAATCACTCTTTCAACGATGCCTCACAGGGCAGATTCATGATGGTGCTCAAGAGAAAAAAAAAGTTGACAATCGTATTTCTGAAAATAGTTGGCTTAGGAATTGACTACCCAGCTCATATCATTTCTAACATTACTTTTTGTAGAAATACCAAGTATTGTGTCAATATCTCTAAGAATCATTCCTTTATGGAAAAAACAGTGTTTTTGTTTTTCTTTCTGTTTTTCCCCTACAGTTCAAAGACGGTTCAAGGTAATTAGGAACAGTTTGCTGTGACTTCATTAGCATAAAACAGTTGATGTATGTGGTGAATTACACGTCTCCACATGCTTCGGTTAATAAAATATTATTTTCCAACTTTTTTTTCTGTTTCACCCTGTATACGCTGCCGGCATGGATGGCGCTGATGGCTACCTTTTTGGATCGAAAGAGTATGATGCAAAGAACATTTCCTCCAAGTAGCATCTTCTCATCGAAAAATGCAAGGTTCACTCCATTTTATGCAACTAGCATCCGGACTATAACGCTCGTTTCGCAAGCGTCCCCGCTCACAAAATAATACCTGTTACTTTTAACACTTGTATCGTAAATAGCTATTTAGTCAGTTTTGTACTGATTTTCTGGGTTGGTCAATCATGTATCTTTCATTGTTTATGCTAAGGTTTTTTTTTATCAACGGCTTGTACATTTTGACCTTTTTCTTTTTCAGTTATCTCCCAGCAGGTGGGATAATAATTCAGCTCTGGATCTATGCTTACTAAGAAAAATGGAAATAAAAATCGCAGCAAAAGGTAACAATAATTTACTAAACATTCATTCCTTACACTACGCGCAACTTCACAATAATAATAATTATACTACTTTATCACTGAAAACTATCGAAAATAGTCGTCGTTGTATTCAAATAAGTCTTCTCTTCGTCTGTCGTCTCCAAGAAATAGGATCCGCGCGGAATACCGGGATTAGCCCCAATTCCCATGGGCACCGCAACCAACTTATCGGTTTTTCCTGCTAAATATTCATCCCAAGATTCGAACGAGTACGCTTTGAATAGATGAGGATTCTTGATTGAGGCCGTCCAGAATTCGCACGAACGCATGTGGCTGCACACCCCTGAAAAAAGATCTTTATAAAAATATTTCGGCGTGATGGAAATCCGATTAGTCTAAAATGTGTTCACGATCCCCATGCCAAAGTAAATTTTGATCGGATATCAATTTCGGTAACAGATTTAAAACGTACAAGATGATTGTATGATCATTTACGTAGAAAAATCAAGTCTAGGGACAGGGTCAAGACTGTAGGACAGGGACAATGAGGCTAATGATTAAAGGTGAGTCGGTATATGGTGCGAGTGCTAGAAAGGGGTTATGAACAAAACAAGTAGTAGCAAGGTCCTCACAGGCGTGAGTTCATGTTCATGAGAGCATTTTCGGAGTGCAGATGAGAATACTCACTGTAAAGTGCGATTTATAACTCGATTTTAATTTTAGTCGCAATTTTAATCGCAATTTTAACGAAATTCAAAGATACGATTTCCTCTATACCTTTTATAACCCGATTTTGATCACAAGCCACAATCGCAACGATTTTAAGGACTTTAAGAAGTTGGCCAATATCCAACTCTTGCGATCCGATCCTTACGATCGATCAATGAAATTCAAGATAATATCAAGATTAGCGAAAATGAACACAGTAGTCTTCTTGATTAGCAGTGTTGTTAGTGGATTTTCTGGAGACTTTTAGCGACAAGCTGACGGGTGAGCAGTGGCGCAACTAAGGGGAGGTCAGCCGAGTACCCGCACCCACCTGTACAAATATTTGACCGCAACGGTGCCTTTTCAACGTTTACAATTCACACGAACATACATTCATTATGCTCATTTTCCCGAAAAATGTTCACTTGCGGCGCCTTCTTGGTCTGTATAGGTGCCTGTTTGTTCAAATGGGCTAGTCACGCCACTGCACTGCACCCTAGGTTTCCTCCCTTTTATCAGCCTTGCTTCCGATCGTTGCGATCGTTGCGATCGAGTTATAAATTGGCGAGGTGAATATGCTTACGATCGATCCGACTAAAATTGCGATTGAAATTGCGACTAAAATTAAAATCGAGTTATAAATCGCACTTTAACCTTCATACAGGTTGCTCTAATGCAGAGGCGTATCTACGGGGGGGCAAGTGGGGCACGTGCCATGGGCGCACTTTAATCCTTAGGGCGCAAATGAGAGGAAACGATAGAAATGTGAAAAAAAGAAGAACAAATTGGAAAAACGAATGAAAGACCAAGTTCTTTGAACTTCATATAATTATATACAGGATGTCTCAAAACTCACGCCCCAGAGAAAATGAAGCAAAACTAGATAGCAGTCAGATGTGTAATACCGAGGAAAAAAAATCTACCTCAAATGGTATTCGAGAAAAGACAAAGTTAAGTTAACCAACCACAGACCTGTACATTTGAGGTATGTTACCTCAATTTCAAGTTGCCAGGTTCAAGTATCTAAATCTGGGTTGCGTTCGAGAACTACACTATTCTGCGATTCTTGCATTTTTGGAGTGGGGGTATCAAAGTAAGGCAAAGTAGCTACCACTTTTCGAACGATTTTTGCTGTGGTGGAAATGTCACTCTCAATCTCACTGATGGCGACCGCAGTGCTGTTTAGTTTCAAAGTAAAGTAAGCTTTTCTGATAAAGTACCCATTTTTATAGGTACTGCCTACCACGTAAGTACCCAATCGAAAGATAATGGTCAAAATAAAATAAAGTTTGACCGAGAAATATGTGGGGTGCTGAGGTGCGCATGACGAGTAACTTTCACGGCACTCGGAGGTGCTGCGAAATTTGTCACTTCAACGCGACACGTTGTGAGTTCTCGAACGGTTTACTGCGTTGCCGATAGTGCGCACAGAAGAGATCTCGAACGGTCATTTCTGCAACAATCGCAGAATAGTGTAGTTCTCGAACGCAACCCTGGCCGTGTCACAGTTACAGTGAGCCAAACATTTATTACAAAATGACAGGCAGTTGGTATTACTTTCAAAACTTAGCAACTGGGTTAAATTTTGCAAATTTACCTCGAATTGACCCTCCGGGATTGGTGGATTCAAAAAAGTCATGACTCCTTTATGCAAGCAGCAATACTTTTTTTCCGTTTCCTGGGAACCTATTGTCGTCGGCACCATGCCAGTGTTCTCTGGAGCGCGAGTTTTGAGACACCCTGGATAATGTAGATATTTGAACTATTGGGCGCAATTCGTGTGGGCAATAATTCACAAGCGAAATGGGAACAGAGAAAGAGGGAAAACCAAAACCAATACATTCAAACAGACGATCAACTTTCAACTTTCTCATCTGATCTAGGTATAACTTATAACAAACAGGGACCCTATTTTCGGAACCAGGGAACAGTTCATCAGGTGATGTTGCCTAGGTGATAGCCTAGTGACAGCCCTGGTTGCCTAGCAACTTTGCATGGGAACGGATCACACGTGGGGGCCCTATTTGTCATTGGCCCACCTGAATTCTGAAAAACTGCCTGAGGCGCCAGGCAGGGTTTCTAATTCAGGGGCGCAATTTTCATGTTTTGCCCTAGGCGCAATTCACCCTAGATACGCCACTGCTCTAATGCCCTCTTTCATTGGGTTTTCCACCCACTTTCATGCGCACGAGAGCCAATAAGCGATTGCTGCGCTTACGACTGAAATTAAAGCTACGGCCGTATAGTCCAAACCGATTTTTTTATGGAGTATTTAAGACCACTTTTGCTATTTTTTGCGTTGATCATAAAACTGCTCTCACTTCCGGAAGTAACCGGAAGTGACATCAACTTTTGATTTTCAAATGGAACACCTGTATATTTTTTGATATTCTGATGAAATTTTTTTTATTGACACAGTGGTGGTCTTGAAAATTCTCTATGATGAAAAATGACGATTTTAGAGCGGATTGAATATAACAGAAATTTATCAAATTATTGGTACCAGAGGCGGCTGCAACCATAAATAAAAATCTGAAGTTGAAAGTTTGTTTATTGTTTATGTCAGGAAGCGTTGCCAGTCGAAATCGACATGAACAATGAACAAACTTTCAACTTCAGATTTTTATTTGTGGTCGCAGCCACCTCTGGTACCAATAATTTGATAATTTTATTTTATATTCAATGCTATAAAATCTTCATTTTTTATCATTCTCAAGACCACCACTGTACCAATAAAAAAATCTCTATCCAAATTTGAAAAAATATACAGGGTGTTTCATTTGAAGATCAAAAGATGATGGCTACTTCCAGAAGTGAAAGCTGCTTCATGATCAACGCGAAAAATAGCAAAAGTCTCTCAAATACCCTATAAAAATTTTAAATCTATATATCCCATATAAGAGGAAAAAGTTACGGGCTAGTGCGGTTTTCAAAAATTACACAGTATGCCAAAAATCGTCCAGTAATTATCAATTTCTAGGTCAAAGCCTATCTGCTCTGTACTAAAATCCCAAGTTGACAGTAAACCAACTTTTAAAATATTAAATTAAATTTAAATTTCAAGTTTTATGTATAAATGGTCACATGGGAAACCAATGGGGTGAACACTTGAATCTTAGATCTCAAATTAAATCGTAAATAAATTCCAAATTTCCATGCATAAATCTACGATAAGGCATTGTTAAAAGGATTAGAAACGCCGAACAAAACAGTATGTGAACAAAACACGTAAAAATGGCAGCATTTTGTAAGGTTAGTCCGGTTGACGTTGACTCCGACATTGATGAAACTTGACAGATGACAATGACACTAATGACATTTTGTCATACACTCCCTCTACATGCAATCACCCTACTGGAAGAGCTCAAAAAAACCCAGCAGCTTCGCTAATTAATTTGGACAAGCTTTCGAATGGCTCCTCCGCCAATTTTACGGGATCGTCGCTTATCCCCGAGTCAGTCTCCAGTGATACCGCAACAATCTTTCACACCTTTATTCCAAATGGTTCAACAATCAGAATTGCTCTTTTGCTAATCGAATCTTGACTACTGCAAGTCGACGATGTCGATGCCCCATTGCCGTGATGTTCCTAATTTCCTGATGACCTGAAGAAGTCTTACTATCCAGGACATGTTTCGCTCATGGTTTTTAGGGTGGTCGGTGTTCTTTGCCGTGGATCACCTACAGTGCGAGCAATAAAGTTTGGACGTCAGATTATTTGAAGTTCAAAAAAGCGACTTTGTAGTATGTTTATCGTAGGGCCCAAGCTCTATTACTACTTATAAGTGTATTTTGTATCTTCAGTTTTTGGATTCCAGGAATGAAATCTGGAATAACAATAGTCGAATAGAAGTTTAACAACTTCATGGTAAGAGAGATCAGATTTAGTAATATAGGGTGTGCACATTTTTTTCGTACATTTTCAAGTGCTATAAGTAGGTAAGTATTTTTTTTTTCAAATAAAATGCTCCCTATTTCATCTCACTATTCAACAGCTTTTTCCTCCTTTTTCATTTTTACTAGGAGTACCCCTCGGAGTACCCTTACCCCTAAATTTCATAATTTCCGAGAAAATGGATAATTTTGATGAACAATGCCTTGTTGCAGGACCCTGTATACTGGATTATCATGGAGAAAAAATCGTTCTTTGGTTTTAAGTTGACAACATTCACGTTCAAAAACTTATTACTTACGACCCATACTGTACTTTGAACATATAGGAATTTTGCAGCATTCATATCGGCTCCTAGCACTTCATGGCTACAAAAAATTTAATTTGGAATAAAGATCGTGAATTTCGAAACTTACAAAATCCACAGCCGGGCTGATGTTGTCCACCGTTTGGGTAATAATCGACGTGACCTGAAGGAAAAATGATGCCCAAGTGCTTTCCGTTGGTATGAATTATGTCGACAAAGTCCGCATCGCTTGGGTCCAGGCACTCGTCGAGGGATTCAACGTGGGGCCATTCATACAAGGGCGCCGCGGGGTCCAACCCCGTGATCCTGCCCACCGCCTGGTGGGTCGCAATTTGTATTTTATGTCCTGCATATGCGGCTATTTGCGCCCCCATGCTGTGGCCGATCAGATGTATCGACGACCACGGTATTTGCGTCTGGTTGACGAGAAACAAACAAAAATAGGACAATTGCTTGCCGACGACGTTGGTGTGGACGCGGGCTTCGGTGTATATGGCGTGAGATAGGGGCGCCCAGTCGACGAGGATTACGTTCCACAAGTTCGTGAGAGCCATGGCTGCGATAACAGATTAAAACAAAGATTCAACATCAGATAAAGGAGAATAATTGGATTGCCTTGGTCCTATGTTATTTACATTCGGTTGCGCAAAAGAAAACAGGTTAGTCGGGTGTTGTTCGGCCTCATGGGGATGATTACCTAACTCATACTCATAAAGGGTGATTTTACCGAATATTCCACCTGAAAGTATCCTCTTCGTGTAAATACTTTTCAACTAAATTAGCAAATTCCTATTTTACCGAATATTCCACCTGAAAGTATCCTCTTCGTGTAAATACTTTTCAACTAAATTAGCAAATTCCTCCAATTAGACCATTGGTGTCTTGAAAACGCTAAAAGATATGAGCCTAGTTGAATTATTGTGAAGTTGCGCTTTCTTAAATCCTATAGATAAGATATATTATACTAATTCGTTTCTTATTTATTACTGGAATATTTAGTTACTGACAGTCAATATAGTGACTGATTTATTTCAGACTTCTAGGTAGCAAGTAGGTAACGTATGTGTTACATCTCTTAGGCAGAAAAACCTGTCCTTCTATGATCGCGTTGATCTTTGACGTGATTGCGTGCAAAAATTGTATCCACATAACATTTGACAAATCGCTGTTTGTTTCGTTCCAGGTTATGTTTTGGCGTGATTTTATTCAGAAAAATATCTATTAGCCTTTTCAAGTAAGTACATCGGCATGTAATTGTTTCGAGGGAAGTGGAGTGGATGACTCGCATTTTGAGAAACACTTCAGTCTGGGATTGCGAGGTGTCAGTTTTGCAACTTATTTTCACCATGCATTTCAACATGGAATAGGTAGCCCGTAGCCCCAACATGTGATGGGCTTCTTTTTGAGAACTTTTTCCTTAAAGAGAAATTCTTTCTCGTACCGATCGCGGCTGTTTTTGGGTAGCTATTAGATTTGCCGTAGCTTCTTCGGCCGCTTGCCGCGATTCATGAGGCGTGAGATCAAACATTTCTAAGTCTGGTTCATAGATGATCGGTTGTTTTCAATAGAAAAACTTGCTATGGCTTGTTTTTATTTCAGATTATCAATAGTCAAAGTGAGAGCCTCTAAATTTGTCGTGAAGCGCTCACTTGATAAAAACGATTTGTCAGTAAAATAGCATTCATACCTCGGCGAAAACTGTTATAGCGCCACGGCAGCAATCTTTGCCCTCCGCAGTAATAACTCGTTTCCCGCCTCGGTATATAATATACTACTGCGTTATCGTTTCATAAGATACATAACATGTAAAGTGATACATAATCAAATATATAGCTTTTACTTAATTATGATGACATGATTTTTTTTTGGGAAAGTTGCATTTCAGTCATTTCAGTTGGCAATAAAATCGCATTTTGGATGATAAGAACCTGTAACTTTGCATGCTTGTTGCTTGAACTGTTGGAAGCTGCTGCGCCCTCAGAAACCTCTGTTTCACTTTCCCGGTTCCCGTTCTCGATTGAAAAGGAAAATATTGTGAACGCGAAAAAAATTTGTTTCCGGATTACCTACGAAGAATAATTTATTTCAAGGTCCATCTAATCGATTTATTTAGACCATTTTTAGGTCAAAGTCGGTCTGTCTGCCTGAATTGAATTTTTTTTCTGAAAAAAATATTTACAAAAATTTTAACCCCACCTTCCTTCGCCCTAAAAATTCTCTGTCTTATTTTCAATTCTGGACCTCTCAATTGTTTTTAATTCAGTCAGTGTCATCATTTCGGTGGAAAAAGTGCTACCCAAATTGACCCTTTTGCTCTCCCCCACCTCAGCTTCAAAATTAAACGAAACACCACCTACTTTGTGATACATCAAATTGAAGGGAATTGAATTCTCTTTCCGAAAACAATTTTTTTGAAATTTTCAACCCTCTCCAAATAAATTAGACATTTGGGGTGTTTTGCGAAAAAAATGGGGGTTTTAAAAAATTTGAAAAAATTTTGTTCATGGAAAGAATTTAATTTCCTTCAATTTGATGTATCACAAAGTAGGTATTGCCATTTTAGATTTTTGAGATGAGGTGGGGGGAGCGAAAGGGTGAAATTTGGGTGGCATTTTTTCCACAGAAAATTATCCCTTCCGATGCTATGCAGGATGACGTTGACTGCATTGAAAAGAATTAGAGGTCAAGAATATTAAATTGGACACTCAGAGAATTTCAGGGAAAAGGAGGGTGGGGTTAAAAATTCTATAAATATTTTTTCGGAAAGAGATAGACAGATAAACAAACAGATGGACAGATCTTATTGACAGAATCCCATTTAGGAGACCAACATTTCAAGAAATGATGCCAAACATGCTTATGTTTTGAAATTTAAGGTAAAGGCAAAAAATTCCAAAATGGTGGAAATGTGGTTGATCCAATTCTAATGACGTAGGCTCATGTTGACTAAAGAGAGTAAAAATTTACCTTTTTTCGATGCTAAAAACCCGAATTTTAGGAGTGGTACCAAAAATTACGCTGCCAATTGGGCTTTTCTTCACCCCTACCTACACTAGACAATAGGAACGTGTTGCAAGTCAAATTGCTCAGAATTGTTTAGTGAACAAACCTACCAAGTGGCGTCATCTTGATATGAGCAATTCTAATGTTTTTGCGTTGCTACAGGATAATATACAGTATTCACAATAAAAAAATCACATTTTGGCTGTTTCGCCTGGAATCCCGAAAAGCCAAAAACCGTTTCGAGGGAACACATCATTCTTCATAAATGTGGGTGTTGATAGTCCCGAAATTTTTTTTCAACGAAAACGGGGGTATGTTGAACTTTTATCAATTTTGCACTGCTCTGTTCATCACCCTGTAGAAGTTTTATAAGGCAAAAAGATTGGGCTCTTCAGTATTTGCAACAGAATCAGAATCGTTTGTGCCAATCAAAAGTGACAGCGGTTCAAAATCGGGTGAATTTTTGCTTTGTAACACTTTCATTGTTGAGCAGTTTAGTATTTTTCGTGCTGCCATAACCGAAAATGACAATATACGCTCGGTGTCCTGCACTGTAATATTCAGAAAAAGATCTAGAGCGGCAAAGTAAAAAGTACACTTAAAAAATAAACTAACCTCGCAAAATCATCACAATTCAAGAGAGATCACGTTTCCAATGTTATAGCTTGAAATTTTCGGTTTAAATTAGTTAAAATTATAAATAATTACTTTGAAAATTGACAATTTAGGGTCATTTTTCTAATATCTGTTGGTACAATTGCAGAATGATTTTTGACGTTTTGTGGCGCGAAGGTTTAAAAGTGATATTTTTATGCCATTTCCTGTGTTTCGTCGTCACACAAGACACTAGAGCTCAGTGATTTCGGGATTTTTGGGGGAGGGCCCTTCTAATTGGGGAGGGGAAGGGCGGTTTTAAGCAAGAAAATTCAAACATAGGACGCAATTTTTCAAATCGACATTTGACACACAAAAATCTGCATCTAGTAGGTATATGCCTCGTGCCTTGGTGATGAATGGCAGAAGTACCAACTTGAAATGATTATTGCGATATGATCTTATTTATTTATAATTTTATTAAAAGCAGCACGAAAAACGATGTATGCTACTCGCGCTGAAAACGGCATAGCATAACTCTCTTTCATGCAGCTCTCGGCCTAAGGCCTCGAGCTGCATTCACGTTCGTTATGCTATGCCCGGTTTTCGGCGCTAGTAACATAAAATACTATTTCGATACAAGAGCGCGTTTTCAGGCCCGATACATAAACTGCAAAACTTATATTTTTGTATTACTTTGCACGTTATTCGTTATACAGGGTGGCCCAACGAAAACAGAACAGAGGGGTTTTCGGGCATTTCACCTTATTTTTTTGAAAAAAGCTCGGACAGGTCGATTTTCATACCAAGGGGGACATCTGAAACATACATTGCCGAGTTTCTATCTTTTGCCCTCTCACCCCCACCCACCCCAATTTCGAAGTTTCAAATGACACTAACCACCTTGCGATACATCAAATTAAAGAGAATTAAATTCTCTTTCTGAATGAAATATTTCTATAACTTCCAACCCCACCCCCCTCTTCCTAAAATTGTCTGAGTTTCCAATGTAATATTCTTGACCTCTCAATTCTCTTCAGTACAGTCAACGTCATCCTGCACAGCATCGAGCGAGAAAGTTTATTGTGTAAAAAGTGCCACCCAAATTCACCCCTTCACTCCCCCTCCTCAACTTCAAAATCTAAAATGACACTTCCTACTTTGTGATACATCAAATTGAAGGAAATCGAATTCTTTTCTTAAATAAAATATTTACAGAATTTTCAAAAAGCCATTTTCCCCCTAAAATACTCAGAATGTTCAATTTATTAGGAGAGATGTTGAAAATTTGAAAAAAAATGTTTTCAGAAAGAGAAATTAATTCCCTTAATTTCAATGTATCACAAAGTAGGTGGTGTCTGTTAAATTTTGAAGCTGGGGAGGGGGAGAGAAAAGGGGTGAATTTGGGTAGCATTTTTCCCCACCGAAAACTTTCTCCTTAGATGCTATTTAGGATGACGCTGATTAAATTGAAGAGAATTGAAGGATCGAGAATAGAAAATGGGACAGTCGGAGAAATTTAAAAAAAATGGGGGGTGGAATTAAAAATTATGAAAATAGTTTTTTCAGAAAGGTGATTTGATTCTCTTTGATTTGATGTATCGCAAAGTAGATGATGTCATTCGAAATTCTGAAGTTGAGGTGGGTAGGGGTGAGGGGGCTGAAGATAGTTTGCCAATGTATGTTTCAGATGTCCCCCTCGATATAAAAATCGACCTGTCTGAGCTTTTCTCAAAAAATGAGGTGATATGTCCGAAGACCCCTCTGTTCTGTTTTCGTTGGGCCACCCTGTATATATGAAACGATTACAAAAAATGTTTTACTACACTCGAGCACTGTGCCATTTCAGACCAGCCTCTAAAGCATTCGGCTACGCCTCATGATGACATACACGGCTCCGGGCCTGAAAACGCGTTCTTGTAAACTACGAAAACTATTATTCCATAAAAAAGCTGCGGTCTTCCCTATTCAATTATTATGTTAATAGATTGTTTTCTAGTAATCTTGCTAACGAATTTTAGTTAACATGACAAAAGGTCTTTTCTATTGGCGAACTGAATCGTAAGCAAGATTGGTATACAGAGGGTGTTCTCCAAGTTGGGTGATTCCTTTCAACACATTGTTGCTGACCGGAGAAAAATGTAACAAACAATCTGTGTCGTAAATTCCTCAAGTTATGAAGACCTGAAGTTTGGCTCTCGATTCTATAGATATTTGCTGATATTATGCGTTTAACTATCTTTTTCAGCACAGCAGGCGAGCAATATCTTCTTCTGGCACTCTTGAAGTATTCCTCTAAGCTGCCCTGAACTTTTTCACGGTCGGCTCGGAACACCCTGCATAAAAACTGGATCCTGAATCCTAATCTGCCTTGATAAAATTTAGCTAGGTACCTACGTCGGTTTTCTTATGCAACACCTTGTTTATTAAGACATCACATCGGTTGAGACTGTCGCATATTGCCCATTCAAAACCGTTTTTCCTTGTTATTTTTCACCTTGTAAAAGTAGATCATCCTCAATGCCTCCATTAGATTACTTCAAATGCGATTATTATTATTTTGTTAGGTAAGTATAGATACAGGGTACCTCAAAATTCGCGCGTCCAGGACAGTTACAGAAACGCTCTGAAAATGCCAAAAAATGTGTAATAAAATTGGGTCCTTTATTTTTGAATTAGGTATATGGGGAATCGAAGGAATTGAGTTTTTCGAGCCATTCTAGTTTCGTTATTCCAGAAGATCAAGTTGGTGGAGAAGTAATCTGGTTGGTGGCAAAATTATAAGTAAAAAATATCTACTGGGTGCGTACTGGATTTTCATTTACTGTACAGGGTGAGTTACGAAATAGAAAATCCAATTTCTCTGGAAAGAAATCCCCCAAAAAAATTCTTCATTACAAAACCGTGTGATCTTCTGCTCGACATCGGTTGAAGAACAACCTTCTGGTTCAAAGAGATTTTTGAAGAAAAATCATTTCCAATGTTTCTGATTCATCCTGTATAGAAAACAATTAAATATTCAAATCACATGCAGTGGTTTAGATTTTTTACGCATTATTCTGCCGCGAACAGTTTGCTTAAATCCGTTTGGATAGGTAACTAAACTAGGTTTCGACCCTCCATATCTTATTCAAAAATGAAAGACCAAATTTTCTCAAATATTCTTCTAAGCGAATAACACTCTAAGCATTTCCGCAGACTACCCTGGACTCCAAAGTTGCGAATTTTGAGACACCTGGTATATCTTATACAGGTGATTTTTTGAAAAGGACTCACCCCAGATTTCTTTCAGCCAAATTTTTTTCCAGAAAAACGCCGAAACAGGTCGATTTTTATTTTGAAGGGGACATCTAGAACACACATTGTAAAATTTTCATCTTCAACCTCTTCGCCCCCCCACGGTACCTTACTTTAGAATAGAGTATTATACTTTTGAAAAAAATTTTTTTTTTCGATGGAATCAGAAACTAAATATATTGGAAAATAACTGACCCGTATTTTTTTATTCAGCCAAAAATCGTAGATATCGTTTGGCCGCAATAAATAAACGAAATTCCTATATTCTGTCTATTTCTGACGTCATTTACACAGGCGGTATAGGCGGTGACTCGCTGTGACGTCAGAAATAGTTGATGTTATTTATTTATTGCCCCCAAACGATACGGTTTTTGACTGAATAAAAAAACACGGGTCAATTATTTTTCAATGTAGTTTTCATTTCAATCAAAAATTTTTTTTAGTATAATACTCCATTTTTTAAATAGCACTACCTATGTTGTGATACATCAAACTGAAGGTAATAAAGTTGAATTTTGTCAAACACATTTTAATTTTTTTCAAGTCCCCCCTCAACCCTTCTCAAAGTTCTCTCATTGTTATTATAGTATAGGTTCACTTGTACCGTGATTCTAGTCGGCTGTGAGATTTTGTTTTCAAGTTTCCGAATTCGGAATTTAAAAACTCCCTAGAACTTGGCAATTGCTTGCACTGATGTTTGAAAGCTCAAGCTTGACGCTGTCATAATGATTGATGATGTGAAAATCACCTAGAATGGGATGTGAAAACTGTGCTTGTGCCTCGGCCTGTGCCTTGAACAATAATGTCCAGTCAGTGCTTATTTTTAAGCCCTTGAAGGTGCCATAAGGACTCGCTTCTGGGAGAAAATGAGCGGAGTAGGTGCTGCGGTGCTGGGCATGTACCACATAACGTTCAGCTTTGCGGAGAAAACGTGAATTTATTTTCAAAAACCACATAATATGGTAGTATTGTGAACTATTCCTAACTTTTAAAAGAAGTATCCACACTCTGGAAGACTGGGAACTGTGGGAAGTTACACCATTCTGATTTTTGTGTGGATGGGATTCATCGGCGTTAATACTTGATTTCACTGCTCAGGACATCGTATTGGAACAAGAAATTTGCGGAACTTGTGAAAGGTGAACTACATCTACTCGACTACTCCATACGTGTAGATGTATCCGGACGTGAATAGCCCAGTCAAATTAGGTTTTGACCTAGAAATAATTCGCCTAAGGCTGAATTTTTGCACATTGACAGCTTGGACTTAGTACAACAACATATCAAAATACCCAAACTTTCCCATGTCCGCGTCTTTGATTTTCAGGTCCTCAGGTTCTTGAAGTTGCATCGCTGATCTGCGACTCATGCCGTAGCATTATTCTTGGACCGATCAAGCTCAGTTTGGGCTTGAATTGAAGAGAAAAGATCAAACAATGATTTTCTGGTGGGAAAAAACCCACATCCGGTGCGCAGCAAGCCGGCAGACCCGCGAAATTCAAAATTAACGCTACAGTAAAAAATTGCAGCTGAAAATGGAAAAGACGAAATCCGTCAATCCATTGGATGCCAATATATTATAATTCGACTAATCATATCCCGTTTATACCATTTTAGCACAAAGAGTGTCGATCATTCTTGAAGGGGAGTCGTGGGAGGACCAAGCTCTGCTAGGTGGTCAATTTTGTTTTCCTGGCTATGAAGAAGCGATCACGATAAGTTAGGTATCTTTTCCGACTGAATTCAGTCTTCTGAACTCGAATCCCTTGTGTAAACTTGGATAAAAACAAGTTTGAACAAGTTAACCTGGAACACTTCAAGTTACTTTGAACTTGAACTTTGACAATTTTGCCGATCTTTTGTTACTGTTAGAGGTGTTCATCATTCAGGAAATATTTCAGGGGCCATTGAATTGGAGTGTATTCTTCACGAAATTCATCCACTCGATGCATAATTTTGTTTCTCAAGTCGAAAAAATCGATTTGAACATGAGCCGCATCTACACATGTCCAGAACACTACATCAAGCATCTTCAAATAAAAATACCTCAAACTATTGAAAAAATGATAGCTCATCTTTCAAACTTCGAAGATCTGTGCAGAACTGAATTCCCTGAACATAATTCAAATCGCCATGAATTGCGCTGCAGGATTTTGAGTTATTCGATGACGGGCATAACATTTCCGCAAGATTCATACTCTATATTTCAAATGGGAACTGTTACGTTTCCCCTCATATAACTCAAAACTCTGTGGTGAGATTCACGGCGAATCTTATAGGGATTTCAATTCTGCACAGATCCTCGCAATCTCAGAGATGAGTCATTATTTCTTCAATAGTTTAGGCTATTTTCCTTTACAGGTGCATGCTGTAGTGTTCAGGTCATCAGTAGACGCTGCGCCGCGCCGACTCAGGTTCAAATCGATTTTTTGAACTCGAGAAACCAAATTATATATCAAGTGAATGATTTTCGTGAAGAAGACATTTTATTCTGATGGCTCCTGAATTATTTTCAAAGATGAACACCTCTAACAGTGACAAAAATCGTCAAAATTGTCAAAGAAAAAACAAGCTTTATTTAAGTTAACTTGTTCAAACTTGCTTCTATCCAAATTTGCACCTTGGATTTGAGTTTAGGAGATTGGATTCAGTCGTAAAAGATACCAAACATGTCGTGATCTATTCAACATGGCCCAGGGAAGAAAAGAACCACCTAGCCGAGCTTCGCCTCCCCACGGGCCCCCTTCAACAATTATTGACACTTTTTGTACCAAAATGATATCAACGGGATACAATGCATCGAATTACGGTGTATTTGCATATAATAGATTGACGGGTTTCGACAATAGCCTCATATGGCGCCACACAGAGATCGCGTCACCCTGACCCACGTTTAGTCTGGGGGTGAATATTTGCAATCGGTGCTCTCACAGGCACCATAGATACACACTTGGAAAGCTGAAGAATTGCTGAATGCATTGACTTCTGGTTTGTCACTATTCATTTTTGACAAACGATACAAAGCAAGAATTCCGTGAGAAGAGGTCGCGAATAGCAGCGTTAATTTTGAATTTCGCGGGTCTGCCGGCTTGCTGCGCACCGAATGTGGGCTTTTTGCAACAGAAAATCATTGCTTGATCTTTTCTCTTCAATTCAAGCCCAAACTGAGCTTGATCGGTCCAAGAATAATGCTACGGCATGAGTCGCAGATCAGCGATGCAACTCCAAGAATCTGAGGACCTGAAAATCAAAGACGCGGACGGGGGAAAGTTTGGGTATTTTGATATGTTGTTGTACTAGGTTCAAACTGTCAATGTGCAAAAATTCAGCTTTAGGCGAATTATTTCTAGGTTTTGTCGATTTTTGACCTAAAATGCCTGGGCTAGAAGTCTACAATGCCAAACTGTAAAATTTGCCCAGCCTACTAGAATCACGGACCACGGTACAAGTGAACCTACTATAATTGAAGGAAAGCTTTTCCCCTATCAACTCCCGATTCTTAGGAAATAGATTCTCCAGCAAAAATAGGTCGATTCTTATTTCGAAGGAAGCATCTAGACACGTATCGCCAAATTTTTATCTTGAATTTCTTCGCCCCCACACCCCACCCTACCCCACTTTAGAACTTCAAATGGCAATATCTACCTTGTGATACATTAGACTGAAGGTGATAAAATTCTCTTTCTGTGAAAAATAGTTGCAAGTTTTTCAAACCACTCTCTAACCCTTTTCAAAAATTCTCTTAATTGGGAGGCGAAAGAGGTTGAAGATATAAATTCGGTAATACGTCTCTTAGATGTCCCATTCGAAATAAAAATCGACCTGTTTTTGCTGGAAAATCTATTTCTCAAGGATTGGCAGTTAATAGGGAAAAAACTTCCCTTTAATTACAATGAAAAAAATTTGAAAAAGGTTGGGGGTGGTTTGAAAGATTCCAAGATATGTTTGACAGAAAGAGAATTTTATTACTTCCAATTTGATGTACTAAAAGATAGGTAATATCGATGGCGAAGAACAGCAACCTCCTATGTCACCATTTGCAGAAAATCAACAACCTCCTATGTCAATTTCAGCAGTTTTGAAAATAATGAATCAAACAATCGACACTTCAGCCTTTAATCGACTGACAAAACCTCCGATTCCAATTAAGACTAATTCGTATGTCAAGTGCAAAATATCAACCTTCTATGTCAGACAAAGAAGGTTTTTGCAGAAAATACGATGACAAGGCAGATGATAATAACTTTCGATGTCAAAGATGGAAAGTTGTGGCACAAAATTTCAACGACAAGATGGAAAATAACCTTCCATGTCAGACAAAAAAGCCGCTATAAAGCTTCTATTCTGCAAAATCATCAATATATTGCTGACAAAACCGTCTATGTCAGGTTTTATAGCCAAGTCTAGTTAATAATATCAAATTTCATATCCCATTATGTCACCTTAAGTTATAGTGAATATTATTCCAACCTAAAATGGAAGAAAATATAGTACATCACGTTTAAAGTACAATTTTGTTCCTCCTGAAAAGTACCCCTTTTTGACATAGGAGCTTGCTGAATTTCTGTAAACGGTGACATAGAAGGTTGCTGTTCTTCGCCATCGATATGCTATTAGTAGGGTAGGGTGGGGGCGGAGACGTTGAAGTTTAAAATTTTATAATGTGTGTCCTAGATGTCCTTCTTAAAATAAAAATCGACCTGTTTTGGCGTTTTTCTGGGAAAAAAATTGGTGGCGAGAAATCTGGGGTGGGTCCTAGGAGGCTTCTAAAAAAATCACTTTGTATATGAGATAACGTGGAGTCATTCCATTAGTAGCGTTTACTTACAAGGACGGTTTTGGCCCGCGGATTAGGGAAAGGGTCTGGCTAAATTGGTGTGATGTTTGGCTGATGCAATGGAAACTGGCTGGAAATGCTGTTCAAGACCGTCTTTTTGAACGCTTCTAATATAGGTGAAGTGGAGGAAAAGCGCCTAATATGAGGATAGTTCTTAATATGGGCTACCTAAATTTTTACGCTATCATTGTAATTCCATCTATGGTCAGTATGTTCAAACAATTCTTCTACGGGATGAAGTTATGTGACGTTTGAATGTCAAAGCCAACTTCACTACGCGGGAAATCTAGCCTTCACACTTTTGTGCCCTGCGCATAGTTTTTGATAACAATAAGCCCAAACCTACATACATGGCCCAAACTGTAAGTTACGAATTTCGTTTTGCGCTTGAATGATTTTGTTAGTTGTTCGTTCGTTTTTATTGTTCTTTAATGTGATGTAATGTTTAAATTCTATAAGTTAAGGTATCTTCTTTACTGACTTTTAGCGCATTTTCGTCTGTCTGTCTGTCCGTTTGTCTGTCAGTCTGCCTGTCCGTGTAGAAATTAAGAAGTTGAACTCCTCCTCAGGGAATGCAGCTAGAGCCTTGGAATTTTTTCTGGTGGATAGCTGATGTCCCAAAGGGTGGTTGATGGGCTTTTTTTTATCCATACATAGTTATCATTATTATTATCAAAAAACAAAGATTTACTGTGCACTTCTAGGAATTTACTCCTTCTCGGGGAATGAAGCTAGAGCCTTGGAACTTCTTCCGATGGATAGCTGATGTCCCCACGGGTGGCCATTGGGCATTAATTTTTTTACACACATAGTTATTACTATTATTATCTAAAAACAAAGATTTCCTCTGCACTTCTAAGAAGTTGAACTCCTTCTCGGGGAAAAATAGAGCTCTGAAATTTTATTTGATGGATAGCTTAAGATACATTTAATTTTCAAGCTGGACTGCATTTCTATCAATGCCAGATCTG
The DNA here is from genome assembly GCA_949128115.1 of Anaspis maculata. Classification (NCBI taxonomy): domain Eukaryota; kingdom Metazoa; phylum Arthropoda; class Insecta; order Coleoptera; family Scraptiidae; genus Anaspis; species Anaspis maculata. The sequence continues at coordinate 43,250,226 of OX421963.1, forward strand.
CACTAAGAAAATGCGCTATTGCAACTCACGCACGTGAGGGGATATTCACTTGTTCAATCTCTCATCTAATATGAGTACCCCATATTAGGTATATCTGTTGCCTAATATGGGATTCTGCATCTTTTCACTTTTGAATTTTTTCAACCAACAAATTGTTGAAGATATGTATTCCGCTTCCAAAATCCACCTCTAACAACATTACCAAGTATGCAAGTAAGATATTTCTGCAAAAAGTGGAAATCCCTAATTTTGTCCGACTTTCCAAAAAATGTATCCTATATTAGGCGCTTTTCCTATACGTCCAATTCTAGTGTGATTCTAGATTCTAGTTTTCTGGGAGTCTCGTCATGCGACGCCCTTGGAAATGAGAAATTCGGGAAATCTAATCTCACTAGAATCACACTAGGGTTGAACGCACTATGTATCTGACGAAGGTAGTAGGTACAATATCAGCCCCACTGCCAGTATCAATTTTCTGTGCAATTATTAGGATCAAATATCACTTTCAGTCTTGCAAATTTACATCAGGAAGGCCCCATAAACTTTGGACGCAAGTCGTCCTCCAGTCCTATAGGTACAATTTACGCTCGTACTTACTCCAAGCAGTGTCCTTGACTTCTTAGAAGTTTGTAAAAGAATTTGGATATACGCAAGATTTCAAGTTGAGTATGAATGAGTAGGTAACTAATTGTCTGTTTTCACTTGACCTTTGATTACTTTTGAAAAAATTAATGTCAATGCCATTCGCGCTTTATTCGCGAATATAAACGCATCTTAACTGTTGCAATAGGCCCGTTGACTTCAAAACGTCAATCAGTCAGATCCCAATTCCCATCACAATTTTATTGTAGTAAAACAACAGCTTATTCTGTTGCCAATCGAAGAGTACGATTGATGCCCATAAAAAATGCGTACAAAGTGACGAACATTCTGAAGGCATGATCAGTGTTTTCTGTTTATAAATAATTGAGCATTTCACAAAAACTTTAGATGATAAGAAATGATGCATGCAAAACATAATCATCAAAGCCACGCGAACGGGTTAAATTCTTTTGAAGTTGCCTGTTTTCTATCTTCATTCCTGCGAAGTCCATCAGTATGCTAAATTCCAAACAAATCTGACGGAAGAGAGGGTTGCCGTAGTTTGAAACAACAAAAAGTATATTTTAACCCGTTGGTATTTTGGTTTTCAGATTTAGATATGACTGTTTCAAGGCTAAAGTTCCATTTCTCTTGTTCTATTTCTCTTGCATTTTTTTTGTATGCATTTTCAGAGGATGCACCGTTCATGGAAAAGTGAAAATAGCATATTGTACGGATCGATCGAATGGATTTCTCCTCAAGCTAGGCTTTGATCTCCTTGCTAGCTATGTTTTTTCGCTATATTTTCAGGAATCAAAGGCGACTCGAGGGAGAAATTTATTTGATCACTCGTTGCAACGAGCCATAAGGAATGAAAATCATTTCTTCACAAGTAGTTTTACTCAATAATCATGCTTCCTGCTTTATTACTTTAGTGATTATCATTATTCATACAACGCCTTTGATTATCAGAGCTATAAGGATAATATTCACTTATCTGAACCCCACTGTCAATGGCAACCGAATAAATTCGACACAAACAACGAAATCTGACGGCTGTCACTTCGGACTTCTTTTTTGTAAAATCAGCCAAATACCACTCGTGCTAGAGATTTTCTCAGATAATTATGGCCAAGCCTGTTCCCTCGGTCTGGTTGTCCCTATAGATAAGTGCCCTCCTTCTACGGAGTCTAAGTCTAAGCACTTATGATATTACTGTTGAGAGAATGTCAAGGTCGAGTGAGAAAATGTGACAGTTGAGTGAGGAAATATTAACATAACAATAATAACAAACATAACAAAAAAAATCGGTCTGCAGACAATTTTTTTTCTGACAATTCAAGCCCACTGGCATAGCAATAGTAAGATTTTTTGAAATTTTGTATGTATATTGGCACCTCGATTGGCACTGTAAAGAAACTTTCCTGTACTAAAGTTGAAATCTCTACCTCTGCCACCGATACCTAGCTCTCGAGCAAATAATTGAAAACCCTGTTTTAGATCGCACCTGTGACTTTTTGAGGGCCTGTGGCTCCTTTAGGAAAAAATGTTCCTCCTACTTTTTGGCTCATTTTTACGAAAGGAATCACCTCCTGAAATTTTATGCAAGGTCACTGAAACACTCCGTATTCATTCGGAATTTAAAATTTCGATAAAGTTTTGTTGCTGATGGATGAAAATTACCTTCCCTCATTTCTTTAGTCCATGGTACGTCCCTGCCATGAGTCCATCCGTGAATTATGATTTTCAGAGGCAGACGTCGATTGAGTCGTGATTTTCGTAACGCTTGCACATCTCCAATAAACAATTGGTCGTCTTTTGATAAATCGTTACTACAATCACAAGAGCACGTAAAAGTAAAATCGATAAAAACCGCGAAAAAACTAAATCAAATTTAGTGAAATGAATAAAACTATAGATATAATTTACCTGTTGTACAAATGAAATGTCACTTCTTTTTCAGGAGGTTTGTACTGCATCGCCCTCCTGTAATTGTTTCTTATCGGATAGATCAAGCTGTAGATTTGCACAAAACAGCAGGTAAATAACACGATTTTGAACCACATTTTTCCGAGGAGCACCACCACACACACAAATTTGTGTCTACTAAGCACTGCTGCACAAGTCTGACATTATTGCGTTGACGTTATAACAAGTGTGTTGATTTTTCGCTCAATTATTACAACATCGACGGAGGCGCTTTATAATAAATAATAAAAGATTCTTCGTTTATCACTAGTTAGCTGTCGTGCTATACTCACTTCTGGGACTGCGACGAAACATATCAGGATCGTGGCCAGAACGACGTTAACCCAAAACAGCCATCGGAGGAAGACAAAGTACGAAGCTACGACTGAGCCAAAATGAGACTCGATTTCTTTGATCTTTTTCTCCCAGGGAATGAACCAGTTAGATAAATTGACCATTTCACGTCGGTAGATGTGCCATTTCTAAAAATTACGTCAACATTATTAATTAGGTACCTATTAATTATAATGTAAGTAGTCAGTCCGCATCACCCTCGCATATAGGTACTTCACATTTTCCTGTTCTGAACTAACCTACGCATTTCACCGGAAGTAGAACATTAGGTATAGGTATCTACTTGTTTTTTCCACAGAGTTATCCGATTTATGAGCTAGTACTAGAAAAATAGTTTGCGACATACCTTCTAGGGGCGGAAATAAAATTGTAGACGAAGTAGAGGAGTAGGAGTATGGTACTATAAAGGACCACATAACGCATAGTACACCGCTCCTAGAAGTCGAGATAAACCTTGAGTGCAGCAACGCAAAGCCAAGTCAGAATTGGGATGAGCGGCCCACATCCTGTTTTGAACAGGCCAAAAAATCCCTATAGGATGACTGTGGGTAGTCTTCGAGTATTACGCCTGCAGCTGGCAGTACGGCAATGTGTGAGGATGAAACTGCCAGCGTAAGGCGGAGTGATAGACTTAGTGCGGACCAGCGTACCAGCGTTGGCGCTATCTGGTGATGTCTGAATGCACTGCACGTGTGATAGACCATTTCTTGGATGAACATCTCCAAGCATCACATTGTGGCTTGGTGAGTCAGGTTGGTGGGGGTAGGTACAATAAACTTGGGTTTCAGTGCAAAGGCAACCCACCCTATAAGAATAAGATGGTACTATAAAATTTGACAGCAAACTCATATTATAGGGAGGTCAAATTTGTGAAGGAAATGAAACAAGAAAAACTGACGAAATTGGGTTTTAAAATTTTCAGTCATCTGTCACTCTGAAAAATTGATCCTCAATTCGAACCCCGCTTGAAATAACGAAGATGTGTTGCAAGTCAAATTGCGCAGAATCCTTCAGGAAACAATCGTGTCAGATTGTATTTTTTTGGTCGCTATAGTGATGTGGTGTGCGTTTTCATAGTAACAGCCAAAATTCATCTTTCCAAGAACAAATCATATATTTGTTGATGGACTTCCAAATGGAAAAAAAATCTAAAACACGAGGTAAAACTTCAACTTCACGATTCTGACACAACAATTGTTTTTACTCTTCCGGTCCCCACCAACATGGAAGAGATAGTGACCGCGCAGGAAAAAATTCCGCTGTTTTTTACTTTTTTTACTGCAGGAAAAATACTGTTTTTATTTTCGCTTCTAGAAAGAATGTTGCCAAGTACTCTTTGATATATCTCATGAGATATCCTATCTTACTACCTTTGGTGTACGATTCTAAACTAGATGCCTTCGCTTACGAAATAGATGTCGTGATCCAGAATATTACCCTTTTTCAATACAAGAAACTCCTGACTGGCTCAAACAATAATTTAATTTTGTTGGAAGCATTTGAGAACTGTATTCTCTGGGAAAAGAACCCCATCAAGTTCTAAAGAAAGTAGTGTAACATTTCTAAAAGTTTGACTTGTTCCAATTTGAATAACTTTCTGCATGGATTTGAACATCAACGGCATGTTAGTGAAGTTCATATCTCGAAACCGTTCTTTGATTTATCTAGTTTACGTTGGAGACATTGCCATTGCGTTGTGAACCACTTGTTCAAAATTGTTCGTGCGTTTATCCGCTTCTCACTTATTGTATCGTATAATTAAACTTAACTACTTCTATTTTTATATTCCCACAACGAGGCTAACACCAACGCCGGTGAATGCTTTCCTCCACTATACTAAAAATGTTGTCGAATTCCTGTCAATTCAACACAGAGTAGGGATTTTCGCTGGCCACCAACATTGCATGGGAGTCGGCATCATCGTTCACATTTTACGTGCTATGCGACACACGGCGCTCCTTCATTGAGCAAGCATTCCAACTTGTTTTCGAGCTCCCTAACTTCCTACAACTGATTTGAATGAATATTCTGTCACCTCACACTGTCCTAACTTGATGTCTATTTTTGAGGCTCTAAGTCTTGTAAAAATGTGAACTCATGAACTTCTGTTTATCAGCTAGCCTATGCTTACTATTGTAATGCTTAAAACTCACCTTTATTAGGTAAAGATTCCATCTGGCTAGCATGTCTCTGGTCGAATGACTCTGGGCCAGTCTTTCCTGCAGCACCCCTTCGTGTTTTTTGATGTAATTTTTGGCTTGAACGACCAGTTTAAGTTTTTTTCTCATGTTCCATGGCTGCATTTTGACGCTTTGCAGTACTTCCTTGTGAAGCTTTATGTTTTCAAAGATTTCTTCTTGAGTAATTTCAGTGCAGTAGTTTTCGTCCATTGTTATAGCAGTGCTGAAATTATTGAAACAGCCATAGCTAATTTTATTTCCAGGAAAAGCACGCATTCTATGATTATTTACTGAAAATGTTCATATTTATTGTGTGTCGGCATAGCAAAAAGCGTTCATTACTTCAAACAAAAGATGTAAGAATGTACAACCTGACCCGTGTTTTCCTTTGCAGATCTGGGAAACGTTTGATATTTAAAAGTCAAAGAGAAATGTTTTACTCTTCAAAGAAACGTTCTGCTGAGAGTTTTGCACACAGGATGATTAAAAAATGGCAGGTATGGGGGGCTCCGGTACGTTGTAAGAAAGTCATCAGAGAGTCAGAAAAAAAGTAAAATATTCACAGGTGTACACCATTATTATTCTTTTCAACTTTCAATTCTGAATCTAACAGAATATACCTTGGTACCTACCTACCCATATGATAACCCGATTTTTTATTGGTTATTACAAAACATTCTGGAGACCACGACGTGCACATAAGTCACACACTTGTACAATTGCCGGAGGAGCCGTTCATCGAGAGCTTGTCAGAATATCGCGAAGCCGATGGATGTTTTCAACTTGCGCAAATGTACATACTAGCGGCGGTCAGCGCTGGAAAATAGCGGAACAACAATGGTAACGACGACAACCTTCGAGATCTTTCCGGGAGAAGTCTCCCAATGAACATTTCGGGTCACCTAAAGGGATGTTGGTTTTATAAAAGGTATATTAGGGTTTTCTGAACAACTTGTTGTTATATTAAGAGTTTTAAGAACCCTGAAATGTTACATACCTTACAGTTTTTTAAAATGGTGACATAAACGTATCTGTTACCATGTTCATGATCACTTCAAGTTTAATTCCTAATAGGTTTATAAAAGTGGATTTATAGTTGTCTCCATTTACCACCTTATGTAACTGAGGGTAATCTGGTTTTATAGCGGTGTAACAACACACAACTATAAATCTTCCCAGAATTACTGTAACCTCAATAAAACAACTCTCATAAATGGTATATAAGTAACCAATTTGAAACCTTCCTAGTGATAAAAGTAAAGGATTAGTGCCGACTAATACTGTTAAAAAACCAAAAGTACCTATAACTTCAATAACAAAACATTGAGTTTTACAGTGGGGTCTTTCTATAATATGTCGAGTGATATGTGGTCGTTTGAAGTCCAAACAAAATGGATGACGGATCGGGAGAGATTAAGAAAGTGAATTCGCGAATAAAAAATAATTGGAAGAAAGTAAAAAGAAGGGGTTCGTTTCATTGTAGAGTCGTTGTTGTCGTTGTTGTACATCTCACAAGTACAATTTTGAACGACATTGCCAGAATTTTCACAAAATTTTGCGTCGCACAGGAAATAATGCAGTTTGCGCGGGAGAAACCCAGTTGCTACTGCAGGTTTCATAAAGAGATCAGTTATCACCATTACGACTAGATGTCACCATTATATAACCTTCGGGTATATCACGGTCATTTGTACTTCTGCTATAAAACTTATAGGCATCAAACTGTTACTATTACGATTAGATGCTACCACTTATAATCTTTGGGTATATTGCGGTCATTTGTACTTCTCCTATATAACCTGAAGACATATACTGGTGTCAATGCTTCCTTGAATGTTTGTTATGGGTATAATAGGTCTAAAATTTGCGATACATGTGATATATATGTTATTTAAGAGTGATAGCTGGCGACTTGTAATTTCGGCCATATTTGTTTGTTCAAATAATGGAGCTTGTTTGGAACATTTCGTAAAAATGCATATTTTGATTGAAGAAATCATAGAAAATTCATTTATTCTTGGAAAGAGGTCTGCATATTGAATGTCATTCAAGGAAAACAAGAAAAAAAACAAATTCGTCAATAATAATTTTCACTATTTTCTATGAAAAAGTATCAAAACCTGTTTATATTTGGAGCGCGTGATTTTTATCGAGGTAGGTCAGAAAATTACTCGATATATTGTACTTCCCAGGTGTTATTCGCGAGTCTACTGGCAAAAAATTGGTCATTACCATCATAATAGTAGATGAAAAGATTTGTAATAATCAGGATTCATGACTTGTCTTAGCAAAAATCTGATGCCGGATTGAAAGAGAGACAACATTATGAATAGATATTGCGAGCAAGAGAGAGGCATAGTTTTTTTGTGAAGTAGCTCAGTCACGTAGTTATATAAACATGATAACAACTTCTATAAACTAAGTTTATAATCATTACTAGTAAGTGATAATAACTATATCATCACCTATAGTGATCACAAATAACTTGTGCAGAGTTATATAAGAGGTTTTATAAGAGGTTTGTAAGAGACGCTGATTACAATAATATAACCATGACTATAAAACTAACGGGTACTTCTGATACGTGACGGTAACCTTTATAGGGTTCTCCACTTTGGATATATAGATGGTTTGTAAAAGTTATGTAGGAGTAACGAACGCAAACTAATATAACCTATAGTTTCATAAACTAGTGAAGAAAATGTAATGATCACCTTAATATAACCAAAAATGTTCATTGGGCTGGAATATTTTCGAATACAAGACGGGAGTATATGAGAACCGACATGTCCAAGGAGCAGGCGAGAGTTGATTTAAAAGCCACAGAGTGCGAGTAACAGCCAAGCCAAGTAGTGCTATTCTAACCTCCGGTTCCACCAAACTTTTATCAACGCGATAACTTTATCACTCTCATAATAACTAAGCAACTGGCCATCCTATTGGCTAGTGCATAGCAACTATCAGCGTGATAGATTTAATCTGCTCGTAAGATTTTCGTGGAACCGGAGGTAAGTAGAGTAAAGGGAAAAGTGATTAGCTCCCTGATGATGATAGTTACTGGACTGGCATTTCTCTATACCTACCGTGATTGACATAGGAAATACGTGAGTGAAAATGAGAATGGAGTAAGATGCAGAGACGCCAATGACTTTGGCATAAATCCTCAAGGGGCCAATTACTCCCCCTATTACCCTTTATACGCCAGTTTAATTATGTAACTTGTAAATTAGTCGTAAGCTGTAATAAATAGTGTGTTAAAACGTTTGGCTCCTAATGTCCAATAAACAATTATCAAAGTATCCAACGCAAATTCGTAACAGTATGCTGTGGAGTTGACTTTCAAGGGGTTTCTGATGCGACTAAAAAAGTTGTTGACGGGAATCGGTTTCATTTTATTTTTTTCGTCAAGTAAGAACTCCTCCAAAAAGAAAATACGGTACGGTCATTGCTAATTACGCAACTGCTAATTTATACTCAAGAAATAAAAATAAGAATGAGAAATAGTTTGAAACATTGCTCGTAGGTGTCGCTCTGGGCATTAGAATGACAGTCATCAAAACTCCAGGGTTTCATGCTGCTCTAATTGCGGTTGGTAACATAGACTGCGTTTCTATCGCAGCTTTCGATCCGCTCGAGTTTCGATCGGATCCAGAGTGGCTTCAGTCAAGCGCGTTTTTATCGTCGCACGTCCGATCCGCTTCACTCAATCCTCTTTTACTCCTTTAGAATTAGGTTAGAATTGACGAGAGACAACAACATGGTTTAAAACGCATCAGACTGCGCCAAACCGAAAAGATATTATTTTGAATTTTCTTGGTGTATTTTATTCACAATAGGGTCCTTGCATGAATTTTATATCGAGACGATTACTTCATAAAATCATTCAAAACTTTTTCCACAATAATTTCCGCCAAAAAAAATTGATAAAAAATTGGTCCATCCTTTAAATGAAGATCAAAGTTTGAATTTTTTTCGCGCCAAAAACGCGGTCGCTTCTACAATGACCTTGTATGACCGCGATGACGTCAACCCGAGAATTCTATTTTCGTTTGCAAGTTTTTTTCTTTGCGAGGTTGCAGCCCTGCGCCTTGAAATCCCGCGAAATCAAATCTTCATTATTTTACAGACCTATTTTAATTTTGGAGCCGCGAACAGCGCCGTCGCCCTTGCTCACGTGTCAGGGTCATCCCCAAGCTCGTGTTTAAAATTCGTAGTCGCAATCTGTTAGTGTAGAATCAAGTAGCCCCAGCCCGGGGCGCGATGACGTCATCCCGCAGCTGACACATCGGTGCATGAAAGTTGTATGCCCAACAGTTTTTGTGTTTTAAATTTACAAAATAAAATAATATATTAGGATTTTCGAAAAACCGTTCAGTCTGTGGTGCTATTTGGCTACCAAAGCATCATTGGAGGCAATAAAAAAAAATCGGGCAAGGACTCCATTACTAAAAGGCATCCCTTGATTTCGTAAAAATTACGCTTTGTTTACAAGCTGGTCATCTGTCAAAGCACCGAATCGACGTGAACTGCTCGATCGAATTGAAATCTCAATCCTGTCCGTTTACATCAACAATCCCAAGCGGATCGACCCGATCGGATAGAGTTTCGATCGGATCCAAAGCTGCGATAAAAACGCAGTCATAGGGAAATTTTGCTTGGGTTTGGACATAATGGGTGCTTTCCACCTAGCTCCAAGTTTGGTACACCTACCATTTACGCATGTGCGGGTGCCAAACGGTGCTTTCCATCTATGTGTTCTTACCCGGTTCTGTGCCGTTCATTGGATCACCTAAAACTCTGTGCCACACTATGGAACATGTGCCGTCTGGTGGTATTTGTACCAGACCAAAATATAACAAAAAAAAATAGAAAATTTTCAGATTTTGAAAAATTATTTTTGTATTTTGGAAATGCCAATGAGCTCAAACCAAAGTACAGGGTGTTCACGATAAAATTCACCTCCCCTCCAGGAGATTTCCCTTTGAGATATTTTGAAAAACTTTTTCTCAACGATTTTTCCCAGGGATCTTGAATCGATCGTCTAAAAGTTTTCAGTTGGTACCGTATAAAGGGTGTGACATGTAACTTTTTTTATTTCAAATGCACCACCCTATATTTTATCACGTCATTTGATGGAGCCTTTCTTCTTATTACAACGATATATAACATTTATGATTTATTTTGACAAGGAAGCTGTCCAAAAAATAATAGAATAGATAGTCAAATAAATTAAAAATTATAAAATCACGACCATTTAGCCATGCCGAGTTGACTTCTCCAGACAAAATGCTGCGAAAGTAACTTCTTTTTAAGTGAACTGTAGAAACCAAAGCCATCTTGCCGCGAAACAAAATCATTTGACTACCTATTTTATTATTTTTTCGACAACTTATTTGTCAAAATAAATCATAAGTATCATATATTTGTAAGCAGAAAAAAAGGCTTCAACAAATAACGAAATAAAATATAGAAAGTTGAATTTAGAATAAAAAAGTTACATATCACACTCTGTATACGGTACCAATTAGAAACTTTTAGAGGATCGTTTTAAAGTCCCTGGAAAAAATCGCGAAGAAAAAGTTTTTAGTTCTTCAAAATATCTTGAAGGGGAATCTACTGGAGGGGGGTGAATTTCATCGTGAACACCCTGTACATCCTTGTAGCTTTCGAAAGAAACCTGAATGATAAATTTCTGTCGAAGAATAAGCCCACAACGGTTGATTCCGCAACGCCTTTTTATACCAATTTAAGGACGGAGTCATATTGGTAAAAGAAGCGTTGCAAAATCAATCCCTGTGGGTTTATTCCTTGGCCGATTCTTACCATTTAGGTCTCTTTCGAAAGCTACAAGGATGTTCTTTCGTTTGAGCCTATTGGCATTCCCAAAATCCAAAAATAATTTTTCCAAATGGCAAAATTTTCAAAAACAAATTTGATTTCGGAAATGCCAATGGGCTCAAACCAAAGTACATCCTTGTAGCTTTCGAAAGAGACCAAAATGGTAAGAATCCGTCAAGGAATAAACCCAGACGGATTGATTTCGCAACGCTTATTTCACCAATATGACTCCGTCCTTAACTCCATCCTCGCCAAAAGCCCATCTATGCACTGCTCAGGCACCGGTACGTTGTTCCTGAGGTTTCTCTAAAAAATCTCTTTCCACATAGTTCCTTGCTACAAAATCGTGATCAACATCGGTTGAGGGACCAACCGAGTGCTTTGGAGGTATTTCTATTGAAGAAAAATAATTTTCAAGGTTTCTGACTGATCTTGTATAAAAAACAAATATTCAATTCAACACATACACATATTAAACACATACACAATCATGGATGCAATTATCAAGTTTTTCGGCGATTATCCAAAATTTCCAAGCTCAGATTTTTGGGGACTTTTTACAGGCCTTTACGAAATTCAAATGTGTACACAAAACGTCAGCCTGCTACTAATTTCTCTGAAGAAAAAAGACGTGTCTGGTCTGGACTATGAGTCCTACGTTCGGTCTATAGGCCAGTCAACCTGGCTCAAAAAGTGTTTTATATTTACAAAACGTATACTCTGGCTGAATTTTTGCATATACCTAGGGACACAGCCCCGAACCGCGAAAATCCACCAAAATTTCCTTGAGCTTTTCGAGATAAGGGTGTTTTTCTATATCTCGGTTGCTATTGGTTGGATTTCGATTTTCTTTTCTTTGAAATTTTCGGAAAAATATTTGGAACAAGTTGTGTTCAGAACTTTTCAATAACTTGTCGAAAAAAAGTGCCAGAAGCCGAAAACCGTCGTTTTTTAGGGGGTGGTTTTTTTTACAAGTTTCTATATGCTTTTCTATGATAGTTATGGAAATTCCCAACAAAAGTTGTAGCTCCTGTAAGTCCCTACAAGTTTCAACCGGTTTTTTGTGCCGCGAAAATTACCCGCCCCAGAGGGCGCTAAAGTCAACCTCGTTTGGAAAATATTTCCAGGTGGAGGGGGCATCGATTCCAACTCTATCGTGTGGGGGGAAATAACCGGAACAGGTCGATTTTTATTTCGAGAGGGACATCTAAGACACGTGATGACAAATTTTTGTATTCAACCCTTCGCCCCCACCTCACCCTATTTTAAAATTTCAAATGGCATCACCTACTGTGTGATACATCAAATTGAAGGTAATAAAATTCCCTTTCTGTCAAACATATTTTGAATTGTCTCGAATCACCCAACCTCTCCAACCCCTTTCAAAATTCTCTCATTGTTAATGCAGGAAAGTTTCTCCCTCATCATTACGTAATTCCCGATTCTTCTTCTGATCTCTTCCAGATTCCCGAATCTGATTCTTAAGTATCAGATTTTCCAGTAAAAACAGGTCGATTTTTATTTCGAAGGGTACACCTACAACGCGTAGTGTCAGATTTTTATCTTCAACCCCCTCGCCTAGACTCGCCGCACTTTGAAATTTCAAATAGCTTACCTATATGTGATACATCAAAATGGAGGTAATAAAATAGTCTTCTTGTCAAACCAAGTCTGAAAAGTTTCTATTAAGTCACTTTCAACCCTTCTCAAAATGATCTTTGTTTATAAATTAAAGGAAAGTTTTCTTATCTTATCAACTTCCAATTCTTGAATTCTATTTCGGATAGGACATTCAGGACACGTATTGCCAAATTTTTATCTCCAACAAAGTGTAGAGGAGTAGGGGGTGGTTTAAAATATTTGAAATAATTTTTCGCAGGATGAAAATTTTATTATCTTTATCACAAGAATCACAGGATAGATAATGCCATTTGAAATTTGAAAGTAGGGCAGGGTGGGGGCGAAGAGGTTGAAGATAAAAATTTGACTATAGGTGTCTTAGATGTTTCCCTCAAAATAAAAATCGACCTGTTTTTACTGGAAAATCTGATACTCAACAATCGGGAGTTAGGTAATGAGGGAGAAACTTTCCTGCATTAACAATGAGAGAATTTTAAAAGGGGTTGGAGAGGTGATTCAAGAAAATTTAAAATATGTTTGACAGAAAGAGAATTTTATTACCTTCCATTTGAAGTATCACAAGGTAGGTGATGCCATTTGAAATTTTAAAATAGGGTGGGGTGGGGGCGAAGGGTTGAAGATAAAAATTTGTCATCACGTGTCTTAGATGTCCCTCTCAAAATAAAAATCGACCTGTTCCGGTTTTCTCCTAGAAAAAATTTGTGCAGCGAAATATCGGGGGTGGGTCCTTTTCAAAAAAGTCACCCTGTACAAAGGTTTTGTTATTCATCAATTATTAGTGAAGTTAGTACGAACATAAATGAGAATTTGGTCTTTAGATCCCCACACGATGGAGTTGGAATCGATGCCCCCTACACCTGGAAATATTTTCCAAACGAGGTTGACTTCAGCATCCTCTGGGGTGGGTAATTTTCGCGACCCAAAAAATTTTCGGTTGAAAATTGTAGGGACTTACAGGAGCTACAACTTTTGTTGGGAATTTTTTCCATAACTATCATAGAAAAGCAGATACAAAATTGTAAAAAAACCACGCCCTAAAAAACGACGGTTTTCGGCTTCTGGCACTCTCTCTCGACAAGTTATTGAAATGTTCTGAACACAACTTGTTCCAAATATTTTTTCGAACATTTCAAAAAAAAAAGAAAATCGAAATACAACCAATAGCAACCGAGATATAGAAGAACACCCTTATCTCGGAAAGCTCAAGGAAATTTTCGTGGATTTTCGCGGTTCAGGGCTCTGTGGGGGATTCCCTACGTGTATGCAAAAATTTAGCCAGAGTATACGTTTTGTCATTCTAAATTCCCCATTGACTGGCCCACTACCGATTATCTAACGCGACTCACTCCCCCCTCCCCTTAAATTACAATTGATGTGTTTCGCGGTGCTTATGCTTAGTGCCTACAGCCCACTATTCATAGTAGGTAATACAGTGCAATACAGTGTGTGCAGAAAATGGCGGAGAAGCTCTCCAGTACGTTGTAAGGGACCCTCCAGGGAATTCCGAAAAAATTATAAAAACAATTCTTCGACTCCGACTTCGACTTCGACTTATCAAGGGTCAAGGGACGGCCCTTTGAACCCTTCTAGTTTTGTTAATTTGAAAAAGATTACAGTTAACTGTTGATGGCAGAATCATGAGAAGGAATATCCACCACAGGATGTGTATTGGTTTTTGTTATTTACAGGGTGAGTCAGAAACCAAGAAAATTATATTCGAAGGACCAGTTTTTGACCCTTGATGGCTCCAAAAATGAACGTCGAAAATTTTGTCATTCATTTTTTCGGAATTTCCTGAAGGGTCCTCCATAACGTGCTGCAGAGCTTTGCTACTATTTTCTTGACACCCTGTATAATCGTATTCAAGTGCAGAAAATAGTACGGTTGTAGAAAACGTTCAAGAAAACACTAATTTATAAGCAAACTAGGATTACTCACTCTCCTGAGCTAGTGGTAAAAATCGACGCCCTTCTTAGGTTGCTCTCAATATCTGGCAGTACATCTGGGCTAAATGGCGAGCTAGATCTTCTGGAACTACGACGTCTCGTAGATTTTCTTGTCGAAGCTCTTCTTTGCATAATCGCTTGAACGCTAGCCGAATAATCCTCTTCATCGGACTCTTCTGCATCTTTTCACAAAATTAGAAGACATTTGTCGTATACCTAAGCCATACCTGTTCCAGGCGTAAAATGCACTTTATCCATTTTTGAGCTGCTGAGACTGCCGGGGTTAAAGTAATTGCATTTCGAACTGTCACTTCCTCGGTCACTTCTATCACTGCGAAGACTTTCGTCTGCAAAAGTGACGGAAAGACGGTCCACGGAAGGCTGCGGCGAGGCGGGTTCCTTCTTGCAACAAACAATACACCTTCTTCAGCTACTTGACAAAACACAACTTGAGTTTGTTTTAATATAAGGAAAATGCAATTCGAAATCTATTCCGTCTATCAACAGCCAATGATGAGCAACAATTCGATACAGTGTCCGAACGCTAAATGGCTGGGATGAAGCTAATTCCTTTGCACTTCGGGGGGTTGATCTGAGATATATTAAAGCGCTTGGGTGGTGGTGAGTGAGCGAGGCGAAGTGTAAACGAAAAGAGTTATAATTTAATCAGAAAATACGGAAAAACATTCGCGGCACGCATTTATTCAATCTTGACCGCACCTTGTAAACACCGTGCCGATTCTTTTTGACTGATTTCGTGTCTTTCTCTGTTCCGAAGGCGGGGAGGGTGAGCTTGCGAGTGAGAAAGAAAGTGAGGGTGGGTAATGGCGTAATTTATTATTTTAACCCGGACTTTGCTAATTCGTGTAAGAGCCCTTAAATCGTACGGATGGCCGTGACCAGAGATTTACATTTTATTGCCATTGTAGGGCGGCTTGAGTATAAGTAATCTCAATAATTATTGTCAAAATACTCAAGTGTTCGCTCTGTTCTTTTTAAACTGTTGCATAACAGTACAATATACCTATAGGGTGTCTAGTGACAGGTACCTACCCACTATACAGACACCTATAAGCAGATCAAAGGCACAATAAGGCGATTGCATGCATCATTGCGGCCAAAACAGGACAGCGATTAGAACGGAATGTACTAATTACAGCCCGATGTCTTTGAGACACAACGCCAAATTTGGCACACTCCGATATACTCTCTGTCATTTTCTATTTGCCGTAATAGTCCTACCTACCTAGAGGGCGATTAAGTTAGAGGCATGTTTCAACTATTGTTAATAGCGACAACGACAAACGAAGCTGAAAGATGATGTCATCTGTAATTTTTCTTTCTGGTGGATAATAATAAGTATATTTTTCAGTGAGCGTGTAATGATGGCCCTTATTCATACCCATGAAGATATGCTTGCAGGCACGAGCCGTGAGCGGGTCATCGTCATCACATGGGAATTCATGGATGTTGATTGGGTCGCAATAATTTTTGGTGGAGCACACATACCGTATGATCAAAAACTTTCCTCCTCTAGGCAGGCTGTGGCCTGGCCAAAATCAGCCTCGTTTGCCTGCCAATGACCAGACCACAGCCTGCCTAGAGGAGGGAAGTTTTTGATCATACGGTATTATCCATTCCAAGCCTAAAAAGCCACAGTCGTCTATGATATTTTTTCTTCAACTTGATGGACAATCTGATGAGTTGATGGAATGAAAAAGTCAAGATTTTCATCAACTTTGTTGAAGTGACGTTCGCTCTGCTGGATTACTTCAGATTAGGTCAGATTTTGATACTGACATTGTATTTTCATTCTGTTTTGCTTTGAAAACGCCGTCAGGCACGTTATTCCAATAGTAAAAGTGTTGCGAGATGCAATAGTAAGAATATACAGTTTAAAAAATGACCGAGGAGCATCCAGTTTTAGTACCGGAGTGTGATCTCGTCGCAAGTGTTCTCGTGACCTGAGCTGGTCGCGCCCTGTAGGAACCTAGGTATAACGTTAATTCACTTTCCGTTCCAGGATAATAGTCCGTGATTCTGTCCGAAAGAAAGCGGCTGAGGTCAGTGAGCAAACCTGAGACCTGAGACCTGAGACCTGCCGGCGATGCAGTCCCCAGAATGACAATTTGACAACACAGCGTATTTCAGGTGAAGGTTTCATGTCATATGGACACAAATTTTAACGTAACCTCCCTTCTATCAAGATGACATTAAACATAAAAATCAGTGACATCAACAAAACTCGAATTTTTCATGGCAAGCTGTGTTTTTTTAAGCTCTTGGAATGGATTATGTTATTTGATTCAAAAAGGTGATCAAAATTACTTGTGTTTTAGAACTGATGATGGAAAATATGTATACTTCCTGGCAAAATTAGCGTTATACTTACATAATTATTTGAAGTATTGGCATACACGAAGCCGTCAACAAATTTTCTTAAAACTTATCCAAGACAAGCTTGAAGTGTCTTCTCCAGGACCATAAACGCGCTGAAACATATAGTCCGCAAGACGTCAGAGTTGTTATCAATAATGCTTACGAAACAGAGGATTACTGAAAAAATTTCATTTCCTTGACAAACTCTTCAAATTTGTTGGGGAGTTTGTTGAAAATTTGATGCACGAAAAATCACAAAAATTTACCTCAAATCATCAAAAAAGAATTGTATGCGCCTTTGACCATACTAATCAAATAACTGGCACAAAAAGAAGCATTTTGTCCGAGTAAGTCCGAGAAAATCAGATTTCTTTACCATTTTTGTACTGTATACTGGGTATTCGCACCGTGCACGACGCCAGCGTCACCTGCAGTGACGGATTAACCAATAGGCTAAGTAGGCTGCAGCCTAGGGCGCCTCGATAAAAGAGGGCGCCGACCGAGGCGAAATTGAAAAAAAAAACACGAATTCACGAAAAATGTTGTAGTTTCATGTTCCATATTGTTGCAATAATTTTAAGCCAGCTAGAAAAGTTGAAAAGGTACTGTCTGGCATCCACTCCCAAGTGAAGAAATGCTATGGAAAAAATGAATCGAAATGCTGGCAACTGATAAATTATGAATAAAATAATTAAATCTCATTATAGGGTGACTACCTACGCGCCTTAGCTTACGAAAAACTGGTAACTGTACTTACCTACTCGAAAGTGAACCGTTGAAAAGATGGAAGGTCTTTGCACCACGGCGCGGCGCCGGCGTAAAACACCGGGAAAAAGGTTGTATTTTCGTTTATAGCTCAAGCGACAAAGCGAATGAATGTCACCCACCGCATCTTTGAAATTACATTCAATGACTTTTTTCATGGAGATAGACCTCTACCAATATATAGAAATGAAAATCACCTGCCCACAGGCTTAAAGAGGGTCTATTCAGTCACTAGTTGTCACTTGTGTTTAACACTTCACATAGGTACCTACCTACTTACAGTGGGTAGTATTAATAAAAAATAAGCATAAGCATTGCATGGATTTCATAGACGTTGCTAGGGAAAGTCTGCTTAGCAACTCCTCAAAAATCCAAGCAAATGCTTATGCTTATTTTTTATCAATACTACCCAGTGTGCTACTCTATGATTGTATCAGTTTTGTTCTGTTTTTAAACAGCCCATAAATTTTTTTATTCAATTTTTAAAAATTGAAGAAAAAATCAAGGGAAATTTTTTTCATTATATGTTGTAGTTCCGGAAGTGAAGGGGGGGGGGCGCCGAATTGAATCAGCCTAGGGCGCCACTGCCTTCTAATCCGTCACTGGTCACCTGGCGTCCGCAACTTTGTAGGCACAAAACGTCACTCATGTCATAAATTACAGATGGCTGAACTGTCATAAATGACAGATCGCTGGCCTGAACTGTCATTATTTTGTGGTCAAGTGCTTTGTCAACATAGACTTTGTCATTGACAAACTGTCAGTCAACCACGTGGCATATCTGTTGTGACAGTTGGTTATAAATTATTTCAATTATTTCCACTGTCAAATTGACATAAATGAGATCAAACATCAGAAAATTGACAGCCCAATCACGCAGCGCCGAGCCATCAATGTTGCTCTTTTTGTCCACATAAAGCGCTGTGATCGGTTTCGTTACCCCCACTCTGTACTTCGCACGGGGCGAATACCAACAAAATGGTCAAAACGGCGGTTATTAGGTGTTATCGGTGACATCGAGGGCTGGCTGCCAAGCCGATGACTTTTTGAAGTTGCCATAAACCTTGTGTGGTTGTGGTACCATCGGAGCTCCTCTGCATGATTTGGTCAACAACCGTTTATCGGTTATTGGCACGTAAATGACTTACCAACATGAAGAGGTTGCTTATGGGGACAAGAATGTTACTCAGTCATTTACTGTTGCGTAAGCTTCAATGGGACTACTTTTTTTTAAATCTCATCATAAGTACGGAGTAGCGGAAGCTATCTCTGGCCTTTTTTTTCTGTTATTCTTCGTTACTCCACGGAGAATCTTCACATCTACCGTTACTTTTGTCCTCGGTAGATTTTACTCGGTAGCCAAATCTTATTCTGTATCTTCCAAACAGTAGGTAGAACTTACGAGTTCGTTTTGCCGTTATCGAATCGAATCTGTTTTGGCTCGACAACTATTGACTGCATTTGAGGACGATTGGTCGACGATAAACAGTTTTCAACAACAAAATACGTACATCTCCAAGCTAGGTAGGTCTACTTGAGAGAGCTCTAAAAAGCCAGCAGCTTCGCCATAAATTCGGTAAGCTGTCGAGCGGCTCCTCCGCCAAAATAACGGGTTTGTGATTTATTCTCGAATCAGAGTTCACGGGTTTGTGGCTTATTCCCGAGTCGAAGTCTCCACCGAATATCGTAACGATCTTGAGTACTGACCTAGAATAAACTCATCAGAAGCCATAACAGATTCGTATGAATCCAAACATCAACTTCTCCGCCATCTTGATTGCTATATTGAAATCCGTTATTACTTGAACGATATTATTGGAACTCGGATTCTGCTCTGTTCTATGGACTTTCTTATTTTCAAGCTGGCTTTCATGGCTTCACCCCCATCTTGTTCGCCATATTGACGTTTGTTGCTACGGGGTGTTTTTTTTTTTTTAAATTATTTCAAATATGAATTAGGGCAAGCTGTGTTCCAATCGAAAACAGCCTCATTTCTCTGCATTTGGCCGAAGCACAGCCTGTCCTAATTCACAATTTCAAAAAACACCCGGTATTTAAACTGCTCAATGAAAAATGGGAAAATTCCAAAATTTGCTTTGAACTTGAAGTAGACCACAACACAAAATACAAGTTGGTCTCAGATGAAAGGGTTGAAAAAACTAGAACGATTGCATAGACACTTGTAAATTTACTTATCTCGTGGCGGGCGCTGCGGTTATAATCAAGAACGACAACGACGTCATAGGGGCAAATTTCCACGGGCTACCTATAGCTACTCACGGACATACCTGTACCTGATTCCGTTGCCGATGAGACGACGACGGTTTCAAACCTGCCATAATTATTACTGATTGTTTGAAGACAATGACGTTTATGAAAACGACAACAGCAATAACAAGACCATGGGAATGTGATAGGTGAAAATCGAAGGTGAAAATCTAGGTGAAAACATCTTCCCAAGTGACGTCACGATAATATTTTTAAAACGTTTTATTGGCTGATCGGAATCGTATAGAAAACTTAGATTTTTTCCGTATATATACTCTTTGAACTACCTTCCCCATAAGTTAGTCAAATAAAATATAGACTCGATTTTTGTGTTGTGGTCTCCTTTAAAATAAATAAGGATATTTACTTATCTCAGAAAGAATCGTTGATTTGAAAACGGTCGACGTCATCTGATGGAACACACCTTTGGCTACGCTACGCTACAAGGTGTCATATATAGGGCAGGCCCTCATCGACATAAGGCATTGTATATACAGGGTGAGAACAATAGCATGTCAAAGAGGTCAATTTCCTTTTCCCAACTTCTTAAGTTGTATAAAAAGATTGCAGAGTTTTCTGATGCTATTTTTGGGAAGCCCACATCAATATCTTGAAATGGTTTTTGATTTTTTCTTGTAGGCATTTTTCTTTTAAGTTATGATTTTGTTTTGGTGAGAATGGCACGAAGGGAGCTGCAAAACTGACTAGTTTGGATTTTAGTGAAATTAAACCTTATAACAGTGAGAACTTCATAGGATTAAAATAACAATTTCGTAGCAGTATACAGAGTGTCTTATAATTAGAATACTCCGCCAGTCGATTCTATGACCAAATCGTTATTTCTTTTCATGAAAAATTCCCCCATTGCTTTTTTAGGGGAAGTCACGTAACCTGATGAATGAATATGTAACCGCTGCAAAAGATCACATATAAGTAGTCCCGAGGGTAGTCCTAGAGATGATGCCGTAAGAATTTCAAAACTTCATAATTACCTGTTAAGACAGAAGAAAAACTTAAATGCTGGGCGGTTTTCTGAAAGCCACTCGGTACGTTATCCGTTTATTTTTATTATTTATAAGAATGTGTCACTTTTTTGTAGCCACCCCAGCTAACCCAAATTAATCTCATTGGAAAAGCTCCGTGCTCAGTTCGAAGCATTATTGAAGTTTTGTTAATTAACTGAACTAACTTTTTCCATTTTCCAAGCGCACCAACTAATTAAATTTAATTGTTCATTAAAATTTCCAACAAGTCTGTAAAAGCATCGCTCTACAGCTCTAAAATTATTACGGAAAAACTAATACAAAGCGGAAAATGTGCTTCGTATGCTCCCATAGTCCGAAGGACCTCAATACAAAGAACACGCCACTCAGAACATTAATAACCATTGCGATGTAGACCAGTATGCGGGGGAGTGCCCCATAATAATGCAAAACCGTATCACGTTAGTAAAGCTTTTTGTTGGTGTGTGTATGTACAACACACGCTTTTTCATCTTCATTTAATTGACATAACTGGGCGCGCCGCCTGCGAAGAATTTCATTTGCATTATTTAAGTTTTGATAAACTCCCAAGCCAACTCCCGCATCTTCACTCATTTAATTTCCGAGAGTATCAAGCGAGTTAGGTATATCACGTGAAAATTTGTAAAATACTCTGGAGCGTAAAATACCTCCGCAGAGGGCTATGAAACGGGCCATAATAAAGGGATTTGCATATTAATTGAATTAGCATCAAAACGCGTCGGAAAAAGATTTTCGGCTTTTGGTAATCAATCATTGTAAATAGCTTTTCCAGATAGGTGTCTACATTTTATGAATATTCATTTTAACAGATTGAACTGAACGAAAAAAAAACGCACCTGCTTCAGATACTTCAACTCAAAAGAAGTTCTGCGGGACCTTCCCGAGTCGATTCGAAGGATCCCAGGAGGATTTTCTTTCTTACTCTCGCTGGATTTGAACTCCATCGCACGCTACTTGTCTTTAACTTTTTTGTTGCACTGTACTTTTTGATTTTGTACACTTGAGGCCGGAAAGGATTAACTTGCAAACTATCCAGATTAAGTTACAGAAATGATGTGAACATTAGGGTTGATATATGGGCTTATGTTGACATAAACGCTTTATCTACTCACACCACACCTTGCGCATTACCTGAACATCTAGTATGTCGCCGCCCCCCATCCCTTGGAATTTTACGCTGAATATCCTGTTTGCATAATACTCTCCTGTCTGGTGTACGAGGCCGTGACATGCAGAGATGTAGACTGACAAGGCGGGAAGCTATGGGGGTTAATTAGTTAATTTTCTGCATCAATTTAATTGCTTTTTTCTTAGAAGTAGAGAATCTTTGCGTCCTTTCAGATGTCAATTTTTTTGTACTGTATGATAAAAAACTTTCTTACTCCAGAGTGCTGTGACTTTTTTTGTCTTTTTCAGTCATGTGGGAACTAGGAGTGGGAAGTACTGCAGGTAACTTCAAAGTGACATATTCATTTTGATAATCTTCTTGGCATTTTACCAGTATGTACATTGTACACCGTGCTGTACCGTTCGGCGGATCACCTAAAATTATGTGCCTATAATGACCAATGGAATATGTTCCGTCTGGCGGTATTTGTTCCATCTAGATTGAAAGCACCTACAGTGACACTGACATTGAATAATTCATTCAGCCGATATGGCCAACCGTTGACGAATAAAATGATAAATTCATAGCACTCTATAGGAAAAAAAGTTTTTGATGATACGGTAGCTATAAAAGAAATTAGGAATGAGAACGAAGCGTGAGAGTACATAAATAGAGAAAGGAAGAGAAAAGAATGAGCGAGCGACAATTCAGGATTACAAATGAAGTGAACATTATTATGGAATTACTGGGGAGGAAGGATGTGCCGGAAAAGAAATAAATTATAGAACCAAACTCAAACGAAGATTTCTAAGGTAGAAAGAGACGTGGACCTAAAGACGTGGCATTCGATAATGCAGACCGGGGAAGACTGTAGGAGTGCCTGAGGAAGAAAGGAATCAGCATTTGAAGAATCGAAGAAGCGTGCGAGGAGGTGCCAGCAAACAGAGTGAGAGTACAGGAAAAAGAAAATAACGGTTTCTTCTACATGACAAGAAGCGTGAGACTGACAGGTATGTCCGTTGAGCTCCAACTTGTTTGAGGCGTATCTGGGCAGACGTTGAAGAAATGTTCAAGATAGCTCAAGACGAAGGAACTGGGGTTGGCAAGAAGGTTTGGTCGCTTGCCTACGCGGACGAGCTGGTCATTCTCCTAAAGATGCAAAAAATGTTCGAAACAAAATTGATGGTATTTGAAAGGGGTGAATAAGAAAATCGGTAAAATGGAAATTGAAACAAGAATAGAGGAAATCAAAGAAGTAAAGTATCTCGAAAATGTCTTCAACCCAACTAAAAATTTCAAGGCAAATATGAAAGAATAAGTGAAAAAATAATGGACAATAACAAAAATACTAA
The DNA here is from genome assembly GCA_949128115.1 of Anaspis maculata. NCBI lineage: Eukaryota > Metazoa > Arthropoda > Insecta > Coleoptera > Scraptiidae > Anaspis > Anaspis maculata. The sequence continues at coordinate 43,273,632 of OX421963.1, forward strand.
GACTTTATTTTCAGGCGGCATTCAGCAGAGTGCTGCTCTCCATACAACCCAGAAAAGTGAACCGAATTACGGGAGTGATTTGGCGGTGAAAAGAATTTTTTTTCGCACGACTTAAGGAGAAAATAGCCATCTTCCGACAGCTTAGTGTACAGCGTGATGATGATGTATCGAGAGAAAGTATGGGGATGGAAGGTAAGAGAGTAAGCACATAGAAAGAGTACATGAAAAATTCAATTTAATGGGCACTGGGACTGGGGTACACATACACATAGGGGTAGTATATTATTGAGGAAAAATTTTTGTGAACTTTACTTGCGAAATAAATAAGATATCGATTAGCGTTTACATCAGGTTGATAGCTCTTCTCTCTGAAGAGTAGGTCTTGTGACGGACAGACAGACGGAGGAAGTTCAGCTCGAAGCGTCAATCTCTGTGAGAAAGTGAAAGAGAAGGTAAGTTAACCCAATCCAATATTTTGGAAATTTTGTGTCCTGATTACGAATTCTCTTGGTCGTAGGAGGATTTCGTATGCAAATTTGAATGACAGAATCACCCAACTGACTTTATAGTGTTAACCAGTATTATAAGTTCTTATAAGCATATTCCCCACGTAGCTGCTCAATTACCTAATCAGAACTTCCACGAAAAAATGTTGCACGAACGGCATGGGAAATGACACAGGAAAAATGATTCCACGGCCTCGTCCACCCTCCCACGGCGTTACCTAATGGTGTTAATGGAATAGAAATCGATTTGGGGGTTTCTGATGAGTTTTACCTTATTCCGCCCCTGAGCACCTAAGGCACGCTGATGAGATGATACCTATAATGATCACGTTGAGATTACTTAGCGTAATCGCTTCTCGCAATTTAGGCCTTGATAATTACATTCGAGAGATTAAAAACAAATTTCGTTTCATTACTTATACCTAGCGCATAGACACCATTTTCTCATTACATGCCACCACTAACAGTGATGGGCTTTTTTCGAAACAGAGGCTTACTTTGATACCTACGTCAGATTTTCCTCGGCTTTTGCTAATCAAAAACCTAGAATATACAAGGTGTAGACACTGTCAGATTTTTCTCCAGTGCAGCACTAGAGTAGTTAGAGGTAGTCTTTCCACACGAGGTGTGATTCAAGCGATCTGGGCAAATTCTCTAGTTTAGCGTTGTGGGCTTGCCGACTTTTTATCTGGTGTGAAACTGGCTTTTACAGAATTGAGGTTATGTTGCTTGTGAACCAACTCTAAATGTTGTTTAAATCCTATAAAATTGGCCGTCATACGCGGAAATGCGACTCAAGGGTGCAGAGACGAGTTACCGTCGTTAAGGCTCCAAAACCGCAAGGCTCGTCTCTGATTTCACAGGCGTCTCTTGACGGCGCGCCGAGGCAGCGCCGACACGAACTCGCCTCGCGCGGGCCTCATAACGGGAGCAAATAGCAAATTGAAGGTATCACATCAATTTTGGTCCAACACGGAACTTTGAATGACTGGACTCTTTGAAATTTGGATCAATTAACGTTTCACGCGTGAATCCTCTAGTCCATGGCAGACCGCCGCGCCAGGCCTTTTCTTATTTTGCCAATAAATCATCAGGGCTTGGCGCGTTTTTTTTTGGCTAAAGCAGTCCAGAGGATCGGTGTTTGCATTGCGAAACTTTTTTTCAGGCGACATTTTTGCATTTTCTAGTTTGAAACGTAGAAAAATCGAACTTGCTTGAAAACGTTAGAAATGTTTACTTTCAAATGTCACAGACTGCTCTTAGATTTTTTTTGCCCTGCATCAACTACTAGGTTATTAGCAGGTTTTTCTGCGGGGGTTTTTCACTAACTATAACAGTATTGACGATAACAACGAAGACATTTTTGGAACAGTGGGTATTAATCAGTGTGGTTTTGTTTCAATGGCTTTTTTCGTTTCATTCCTTTTCCCGGGGCATCACCGCACGATAGTAGATGCCCCAGTACTAGGCAACGCGTGAAAGAGTCCATCTGGCCCAGTGCGGATTTGAACCCGGGACCTTCGCCTTAGAAAGCGGGGCCGAGCTCACCGTGCTACCGACTGGGTTTAGGATTTCTTTTGTTAATTGATGAAAATTAGAAACAGGTTGGGACAATCGTCAACTCTCCAGTACCTTGTAGAAAAGTGTCAGACATCACATCCTGCAAATTTTTCCGTCTATTTGTAGCAGAAATGCGCGAAAAATGTTTTTCACAAGTGGCCCAAACAAAATTGTGTCTTGTCGTGAATTATTGTGCTGAATATCGTCAGCGCAACCAACCACAAAGGTTTGGGTATTTTCGATACTTAGTTAAAATTTTGGAACTCAAACAAAAATCTCTCAGGCCATTATTACGTTAGTTAATTACCAAAAAAATAAAACACGGGTAATTTTATATCACTGCTTGTGCCTTGTTTAGTTCATGCGGTATCCTCAGCCCCTAGTCCAACAAAAATAAATTGGTTCACATTTGAATGCATGTTGTAGTAATTGAACATTTTGAATGTTTAAAATGGATATTGGCGCCCCAAATGGGCCAAAAACCTTCGCAAATACTAAAACCTCACAGCATGAGTTCAGAATAAAATTGAGAGAAACAAACGAAACGAAACAGAGACCACATGCTTCCACCTCGATAACAAATAGGCAAACAAAGAAAGCCAACAAAGAGCTACATGTGCATTTTGACGGCAATATTCTACCTTCTTCACAAGAAAAACCAAAAATACCTTGGAGTGATCATTGATAGCAGAAAACTACAAACAACACCTGAGAAATTTCCTGGGGTTCCTCGACTTCTACTCTACGTACATCTGCTCAAGAACTTATTTATTCTGATGCAGAATACTGCGCCTCAAGTATGACTCAACCACTCAACAGTACTTCACTTGAAAATATTCAATGTCCAACAGACCCTTTCAGTCTGTAGTCAGGTGATTTTTATTTCTGTATATTGGTAGATCTGTCTCTCTGAACGAAGTGTCACTCCAAAGGTGTGACAGTGTCATCCTTCATTCATTTGGTTTTCGTTGTTTGAGCTATAAACAAAAGTAGCCTCCGTTTCTGGTCCTACACGTTGGACAAGGACCTTCCAACCTGGTCGGTAGCACAGGGAGCTCGGCGCTTTCAAAGGTGGAGGTCCCGGGTTCAAATCCGCACCGGGCCAGATGGACTTTTTCACGCGTTTCTTAGTACTGGGGCATCTAATACCGTGCGGTGATGCCTCGGGAAGAGGGATGAAACGAAAAAGCCATCGGAAAAACTACACTGAAAATCCCCCACTGTTTGTTCCACACATTGTATCGTCATTGTTATAGTTATAGAAAAACCCATTTAAAAGAATATTCTGATAATACCCCAGTGGTTGATGCAGGTAGAAAGAAAATGAAAAAAAGACCTTCCACCGTCTTAAGGGCTCAGTTTCGAGTGTGGCTGCCAGTTTCCTCAAGCAAAGGTACGTACTTTATATTTACCTACCCTATCATGGAATTTCATTTCTCTTGAGCACAGCATTTTGCTTCATTTTGTCCACGGAACTTTATCCTAGACTTCATCACTCAGTTATCATACGCCAAAGATGTACCGTCAGAAGCAAAATATTAAATACATACATCAAAATTTTTGTCATTAGAAAAAAAGCGACAAGGTCTTGCTTCATGGAAAGTATGGGCTAATAGAATGGGAAGCTTGGTTTCTGGCTTCAGGTTCTGGCTATTTCACTTTTTTTTAGAGCTACAGAAAATTTTATGCATGTAATACAGAAAACAGTGCTCTTGACAGTACCTTTACACTTTTCTAGCTGGCCTGAAGTTATTGCAACTATACGGAACACTATACAAGGTCAAGACTAAACCATGCTGAATGCTGTATTGAGTTGACGTCATGTTGACGCTTGACATGATGTGATTTTCGAATTTACACCTCTTCGCGCTTTGCTACAAGCTACAACTACCAATCAGAATCAATGACCACAGAATGCGCACAACCAAGGTAAAACTGAAAGGCTCTATTGAATAGGATAATAATATCAATAACATGAAAAATTGGGAGAGTAGTTTCAGATCGAGAACATCATACCGACCGAGCATCTACCATAGAAATCCAGCAGAGCAGAAGTACACGCGTGACTCGCCTTGTTCGGGATCCATCAGTGCCGTAGCATTGATGACTGGAGCGCTTGAGCTTGGTGATTCAAATATCGAAATTACTTTTTGTATACACTCTGAGGATACTCCTTAGTGAGACACCCGTGCGGCGCCATCTATTAACGGCTTTCCGCAATGTGTATAATGGAGGCGGTCTGCTGTTCTGAGATTACTTTCACAATTTTTCATGCATATACCTTTGTGAATGACAATAATGTGTTTTGTTTTTTCCAAACTTGCGGTCAGGCTTGTTTGGTCCCAAATTCAAATTACGCTTTATGGCCTTTAAAATCCACAACTGAAATAAATATGTGACAAGGGTTGCCTTGGCACCCTTTGTTTGGTGCCGAAAACGAATTCTGAGATGAAAGTTTGAGAGTCACTGATTAGCAGGTCTTTCATCGCTGCTGATACTTTAATTGACACTGACAGTTAGTCAAAGAACTATCCAACAAGATAACAAGACAGTGGCGGCTGGTGAGGGAGGACTCAAGGGCGGCGCGGCGCCCCCCCAACGCTAAAGGCGGCAAGAGGTTTTTATCGGTAGGAAAACATGGAATGCTTTTTATTAATGATACTTATTCCAAAGATTTGGTTCAGTGCAAAAACGTTCAGTCATTAGTCAATTAATATTTTAACAAAATAATTCTAAGCGATTGCACGGTCGAAGAAGTTCGTCTTGGGCTCCGCATTCGGCGCCCACCGCCGATGCGGTGATGCCGGAGTGCACCCGCGCAAAACATGTGCCGTAACCATGGCAACGCGAGACGCGGCTCCCGCTCTATACTGCAGATATGGGCTCCGTTTCTCGAGCCCCCAGCCGATTGAAATAATCGATATAATTATTTATGTACTCTTCGATTAGTCAACAGTTTGCAGACTTGAAGATAGCTGACCTAAGAAAGGTACATTTAGGTCATCGAGCCTACAAGAAGAAATAAATGCAAAAAAACAACGGACGTCCGATTACAGCATTGATTTACTGAATGTGAAGCAAATCGAACCCGCAAGAATAAATTCGTGGTGCATTAACTCACACGTAATTTTGACAAAACAGTAAATGCTAAAACAACATATGGTTGTGATGCGGATACGACAAAAAAGTTTTTGTCTCGAGTTTCGTCATTTCGCGAACTGAGAACTGTTCTATCTGCACTCTTTGTAGAAAATGTTTTTCGAACTTCGAACCAACAAAACATGGACGAAATGTTTCATGATTTGAACAATTAGATCAGAAACGGGAAAGAAATAAAAGCCTCTTTCTCTAGTTTCTGATCTAATTGTTTATATCAGGAAACATTTTGTCCATGTTTTGCTGGTTCGAAGTTCGAAAAACATTTTCTACAAGAAGTGCAGATAGAACATTATAGTTCTCAGCTCGCGAATTTGTTATTAACTTGAGCCCTCCTTGAAAAAAACTCACGAGCCGCCACTGTAACAAGACATCCATGTCTGGTTCAAGTTTTATAAGTAGCTACGGGGATAACCTATTATTCGAGCTATTATTGAATTCAACGATTAATTTTCTTCACTTGCACTGCGATCCAGTGCGTTTAATGTCGGACTAGTGCCGGGTTGGTTGGGTTGACTGACCCGTGTTTGTTAACTACCATCGCGGATTTGTCGGCCCAGTATTAGGGGCCATGACAATGTACGCTGTTATCAGCTTGAGGTACACAACGGGAATACATACCATTAATTACCTAAAACATCGTCTGGCAGCACCACCGGCACATTTTATCCTCACCGAAGGTGTTTCGAGCAAAATTTGTAAAATCATAGGGAGAATTACACTTTCTGCCATCGCCAAACATGCGCGAATGCACCTGCTGGGCCGATTTTGCTTCAAAATACGGTGTCTTGTTTGAAGCGTACGCGAGGACATCGCGCTCTGAGCCGATATTCAATAATTTGCACTGAAAATCACCTCAACAGCTCTCCGCATCTTGTAGACGTCCGGTGTTTTGGGGTACAATAAAACCAGCAGCTTGACATAGTACATGTATTATAAAAAATATCGTTACCTAACTCATATTTGGCGTTTCGTATAATACTAAAATTCGAATTATTGTAACTTCAATCAATTTCTGCTTATTAGAAACTGCTAAAGTAAATAAATAAACTACACGATACCTATAGCAACAATTTTCTATCTATCTAGCAATAAATAGATATTTATCTGCACAACGATACCTACATTCTTGGACCTTTATTCTTTCACAAAAATGGTCGCTTTGTGTAGTCGAATTTGTTGCATCTGCTTGAACTTTTCACTGAATAAAGAGTTCAAGTAGATTTAACTAAACGTAAGTAAAATAGATGTGTATGAACTTATAAAATTAAATGGCAGTCTTACACTGGAATTATTTAGATACAATTGGATCACTGCTCTTCAAATGCTCAAGAACACAGAATAGCACTATTAAGTTATTTTGATTTCCAAGTTGATATGAGAGCTTGTCTTGCAGCCAGTGATCTTGGATAATATACGTCCTAATCAGTATCAGTATGAAATAAATGTACAGTATGAAATAAATGTAAATAATTAGTTAAGTGGAAAATAGATCCTTAATGTAAATTTCAAATTTGAAATGCTTACAGCCGGATATTGGTACTTTGATAATTGAACACTTAGTCACATGGCTACTATAAATTTAGGAGAGTCCGGGATTTTCCAACAACTGAACTAGACTAAATGCAAGTCGGCATGGTCGCCGCCATTTTTGTTATCCTAGGGATGTTTGCGTTGCGCAATACTATCGACACATGTATGAACTGTCAATGTCAAACACGCATCAATTTAGCTTTATATAATATAACCCTAAAACTGATTTCAAATCAGTGTCTAGTATAATTACAAGTCTTTTGGAAATATTTACATAGAGAGCTAATTATTTTATTGCACAACAGCATATTGGAAAAGAAGCTTGTCTTTTATTCTATATAATATTGAACACTGTGCTATCAAATTGAATTTTCAACCTTTAAAGCACTATATTGTTAGGGAAACTCTAGAAAGCACATTTATTTGCCACATTATTGAGCAAATTTTGATAGAAATAGTTAATTTCCCACTACCGTTATTAGAAAACTGTGCTTTTCAAGCAGTATAGCAAGGAGCGCTTCAGCTTGGCGAGTCGCTCTCTAGATCTGAACTGACGGAGTGATTAAGCTTCGCCAGGGAAGCTTGCTTCCAATAGCAGTAGTGAGAAAATATTAATTTTCCGAAATTTGAGCATAAAGTAGTACACAGGTACACAGATGGTAAAAGAACGGCATACTGTTGTCTGTGTGCATTTAATTTGACTGCGTTCGACACAAAAGCTCGCGTTCAGGCTCTTTATTGCGAAGCTTCCTGGATAAAACCTGCCGCACAAATTGCAAGAAATCAGTCACGTTAGATAGCACAGACAACAATTTATTCTAGAAGAAATCGGTGCGTCAGAAGGTCGTTACTTTGCCCAATTTCAACCCTAATAATTTTCGCTGTTTGCGAGCGCTCAGTCTAGATAAGAGATTTCTTGTTCCTTCGAGTATTGCTCGCTCGTTATCGTCTTCTTCCAAGTCTGGATCCTGGCAGGACACAAATCCGCTTTCGGGCCGCGATATGGACGTGGGCTCGAGCAGTTCGAACCATCTCTCCACTTTGGCCGCCGAGCTGAGCTGTAGGTACAAATTCATTATACTTTCAACTTTCATTCTAATAGTTGCGTAACTGAAATTCTCAACCTGTTGCTGCTTTCAATGACTTTTGGGTTTCAAAAACGTTCCGGAAATTCGGGGTAGTAGATATAGGAAGCTGTTCAATTTCTAGAAAGTATAAAAATATCTTGATTCTAAAAATAAACCTAACCCAGATCTTTTGCAATAATGTACACTGTGGTACACTTTTATAGAGTTTCAAGATCAGAGACATACTTCATGTAATTAAAACAAACGTCTATTCTATGTAATTATGGATTAAGGGATTCCACAAGGTATATAAAGAGACGTTACTCGTATATTGAAAATCAATGTTTATTTAATATTATGTACATAAATACAACACTTCTGGATAGTTTATTTTTGTAAAAGGAAATCGCTGATATTATGTACATTTATCAATACTGGATTCAAGTCTTAAAATTAATATGCAATTGTACAGTAAAATTAACAATAAGTATTTAAAAATATAACAATATTTTTTCCAAACATTTTCTCTTGAATATTTATTAATTATTTTCTTAGGTTTTTATTAATTATTTATTCTTCATTTTTTGCAATTTGTAAGATTGATTTATACACGTTTGATCATTACCTAACAATATGTGGTAGGGATAGATGATACCACATGAAGTGTCTGATTCAACTTGAACATTAAGATATATCCAATAAATTTTAAATTTTTATTCAATATTTTTTACTAAAGGGGAATTCCTAATCAAAAATTAAGCGGTTAGTTATTGGGTTGATCTTGGACATAGGTAATATGTATTACCAAATTTCAAAAACTCTATTTTCAGTCTTTTAAAACCTTATAAATTTCGAACTGAGGAATCTTAGAGGACGAATTGAGAAATTGACGGGATTTTTTATTTACGCTAGAGATAGACGAATACTATGACCTGCAGGTTGTAGGTAGGTACGATTTTCTAATACTTGTAGGCCAAGATTCACATTCACGTCTCTAGCGCAAAAAAAACAGGAAACTTTCAACCTCGTCGAAATTGGGACGCCCGCACAATAATAGGTCTCTAATTATGAAAAACAAAAGAATATATGAAAAGTAAGGGAAACTGGTGAAGTTATATTGTATCGAAAAAAAAGTTGTTTTTTTTTGTTCAAATTAACAAAATTATTCGCGTGTTTGTTGTCTTTCAACAAAATTAGATATTAAGTATCTATAAAAATATAGTGAAATCATCATCTTTAGATGTAAAATGAAACTCATACATAGAAGATTTTTTATGTGATGGAGAAAATCTGTCGCTATGACCTATCCGTATCGTGTAGGTATAGATAACAGGGTCTGTGTATACAGGATATTTCGCAATTACGGTTACAAACTTCTAGGGGAAATTCTTCATCAAAAATGGACCAGGAAAAAATATAACTTCGATGTCCTAAAATGCTCCGTTAAAAACTTACAGGGTGTTCAAATTGAATTTTCAAGATCGATTTTTTGACATAACTTTTGAAGCGTTTAACCGACTCTGTTCAAATTGGAACCAAAGTTTACTGAAATACAGGCTTCATGTTCGAGATATTTGAGTTTGGAACTTTGAAAAACATCTCCGGAATCGCCACTTTCAAAGGCCTAATAATTAAAATTCAAGAAAACTCATGATTCTTCAACTGAAATAAGTTTTCTAGATGTTTTAAGTTGATAAATCACAATTTTTTTCCTGAGAAATGAGAAATTTTCGAGAAAAACAAATTTGGCTCTGGGAAATGGCGATTTCAGGATGTTTTCTTGAGTTTCAAATCCAGATATCTCGAAAATGAAGCCTCAAATCAAAATTTTGCAGGGAGTAACTTTTTTTTCTAAATTGAACGTAGAATCAAAGAATTTGAACAATTGGAAAAAATATTTAGGGGGTGAAAAATGGGCAGGGGGAATGAGGACAACCCCCAATTATCTTCGACCCTGAATTTTATTTCTGAAACACGTTACCGTTGTTCGATGGAGATCTATTTCAGTAAACTTTAGTACAAATTTGATCAGATTCGGTTGAAAGTTTCAAAAGTTATGTGAAAAAATCGATCTTAAAAATTCTTGAACACCCTGTAACTTTTTAACAGAGCATTTTAGGACATCAAAGTTATGTTTTTCCCTGGCCCATTTTTGATGGGGAATCTCCCCTGGAAGTTTGTAGCCGTAATTGCTAAACACCCTGTATGTATTATAACGGATTCCCTTTTTATTTTTCTTATTCTTTAATATTTTGGTCGTTCAAGATTTGATTTCCTATGAAATTTTTGAATCTGTAAATGCTTCGCAATATATTGACATAAGATAACATTCTAGATTATAAACTGCAAGAAGTTTTTGGGTGACGTTTTCAAGAACAACCAGAGTATGATAGAATTAAGGAAGTAAATGGCAGGTCGGTTTTATACAGGATATAGTGGATTTTGGACTCAATGAGGGGAGTTGATGGAACATCCAATCTGGCACGTAGGCCTAATTTTTGGGTGCATTGCACCATCTCCCTAGACAGCCGGACTCACCGAGCCTCGATGTGATGATTAGGTGCTTGATGCTCAGACCACCCAATCAGTTGGCACTGGGGCTGCCAAGCGCACGGTTCATCGGGATTTCGCCAGACCCTCAAAACAGGTGCAAGTATATCCGTCCTCCGCTTACGCTAGTGGTTATCATCTGCACATTGCCATACTGCCGGTTGCAGGCGTAATAATCGAATAAGTTTGCGCAAGGTCATCCGAGGGGGGGTTTTAAGGTTGTTCAGAACTGGGCGGGGACCGACCCATCCGATTTCTGACGGAGCAGTGTACCACGCGCTATGTGGTCTCCATAACAAGACACCCGGTACCTTTGTAGTTTGGATCATCATGTTTTCAAGTTCAGACTGTGACCATAGTGCGACTGCGACTGTGACCATAGTGCGAACTTGATTCAAACACCTATCAAGTCTTTACATAAGGCTTTTATGCAACCATATGCCAATTCACCCTTTTGGCGTTCCTTTTAGAAAAAAAAGATTTATTGATTAACTTCTGAAAGTTATACTTGAGGGTTTTACCACACTCCATTGAGACAAGGGTGGTCTCAAATCAAAAAGCAACTTACGCTATAGATTCCGAAGAAAATACTGTAACACTCCCGGTCGAAGAGCGGTAGGCGGTCAGTGTAGCGAAGTTGATCCATTGGATGGAACGGCTGATAGTGGACGGGTTGTTATGAAAATGTGTTTATGGAATGTTTGTAGGTAACTGAAGAATTGGATAGATGAAAATCCGCATGTCAGTGAGTGAGGTCTGGTCAGTTAAAGTTAAACAAAAGACGTGAACATCACTGATGGGTGAAGATAGCAGTGACAATCTGCCAGATATCGATGTTCTTTTTTCGTGTGTTTTGGAGACATAAGCTTTACTGTGAAGGTTATATTGGTAACGATGTACACATGTCAATCTACGAGGTCTAGATAGTTGACGTTGATGTGAATTTTTGCGTTTTTTCGTGATCGAAGGTCTCTTACTTTGTAGTCACAAGATTACTCTATCGAATACCATAAAAATCTTCTAAATCGGTTGATGTTTTCTCGAAAAATTGTCATTTTAATCTTGACAAAATTTCGGGGTGATTCCTAGACCATTTAGGTGCGTATATTTTTGATTGATCAATAGTGCCCGTGTGCAAATATTCAGTTTTCGACTACTTTTGCCTAGGTCAACATCCAACTTTACCTATCGTTTTAAGGCCACTTTTTTATTCCTTACTTGATCTAACCTGAATGCCCTAACCACACAATTTTCCGTAATTTTTCCGAACAAGGAAGTAGGAGGAGGAGAGTTATGGATGAATACCTTTGTCTACTGGAGGCTTGAAGATAACCCCACATTTTTTGCTCTATGCAGGAGGTTTGCGCAAACTTGGAGTAGAAAATTAAACAGAAGTTCGATAAATGTTCCAAAATTGCCGGAACAATGTTGAAATAAATTTATGATTTTTATTTTTGAAAATAATGGAAAGTCAAAAGGTAGTCCATCGACCCATTCTATTTACGCAATTTTGAAAGATTCTAGTAAACTCTTTTCATCAGAACAAAAAGCAAATTTTTGAACCTTTGAATGTCTTTCGTAATTTTATTTAGTGTACCTACAGGGTGAGTCATAAATTTTAAAAATCTATTTTTCCCTTAAAATGCCCGTTAAAAGTTCCAGATGTTATAAAACTGATGTAGAGCAACAAATAACACAAATAGTTTCCATATGAAATTTTCTGCATGCGTGTTTGAAAAAAACTGGATTTTCAGGATTCACGATTCATCCTGTATAGCAAATAAAACATTCAAAGGTTCAAAAACATCCCTTTATGGTCTGTTAACAAGAGTTTACTAAGATCTTTCGAATTAACGCAAACGGAGGGGGTCGAAGGACCACCTTTTGACCATCCATATTTTCAAAAATGAAAGCCCTAAAAAAAATTCAACATTTTTTTGATACTTTTGAAGCATTTCCCCAACTGCGGTTCATTTTTTACTACAAGTTTGCAAACATCAATTGAAACAATTGCAAACAATTAAAGTATAATGGTTTCACTTAGGTTACAGATTTACTTGACTGAAAAGAGGAGGAGGAGGAGGAGGAGAGCACAGAACATTCCACTTCTACCCACATCTGCTGGGGCTGGGGACTAGAAAATCATTCTTGATTTTTTTCAACTCCCAGGATGAAGTAATTTTGTCTATTGCGGGTCTGCTGGGGAGCTTGAATTTTCTTCACTATATTCTGCCATTTATATAACTTCATAATTCTGTGTAACTAATAATGGAATAATGGCTAGTTTATTTCCGGTCAACTTTATGCTGACATTAAACGTCATTGGAACAATTCAATGGAATATTCGTTTCTATGGCTTTTATCGTCGGAGAAGAAATAATTGGCCCCAACGATCCCGACGATGTGGCCCTTGCGCAGAGAAAGTTACAGTAGATCTTTGCAATAATCAAATAGACTTTGTTCTCCAAAATAGTTACTACCGAACTTCAACATTCGTGTGATCCTATAGCACATAACATTCATTATTACATTTGAGAGTTTCAATATTCAAAAAAATCCGTGTTTATTACATTAGGGCGAGCAACATACCAGGCTTTTAGTGAACATCAACAATCTTCAGGTAGATACCTACTCTTCACAATTCTTGCTTGCTTCCGTCACAACAATGTGTGTCAATGTGTACTACATTTCGCGATTTTAGGTATTCACATTGAGGATCTCGGCGTCATAAACAACAAGACATTTCAGTCCCAAACTCGGTGATGTTATACTGTTTACGATTGACCCTATCTCTCTATGTACTGCCTCCGTTGGGAAATCTATTCACTGGGGCCTGGGCCGTTTTACTTCGTAGTATGCCTGGCCCACATGGTGCGCTGAACTTGCGACATCAACTCACTCCTGTTCGGTACTTTTTCACTTGTCGACCGCGTGATCGGCGGCCCGTTCAGCATCCTAGAATCAGAGTCATTGATTTTCAAATTCGCGAACATATTTCCAGCGGTCTCCGAAGCGGACGAACTTGGTACGGGCACTATCACCCGCACTCGTCCCTCGGAATCGGTCGTCGTCAGCGTTCCGATCTGCGACAGTGGTTTTATAAACTGCTGTTGTTGTTGTTGTTGTTGTTGTTGTTGTTGTTGTTGTTGTTGTTGTTGTTGTTGTTGTTGTTGTTGATGTTGTTGTTGTTGCTGCTGCTGCTGCTGCTGCTGCTGCTGCTGGTGGTCCTTCCGCTCGGGTTGTGGCGAGCCTTGCGGCCTCGGACTCTTCTGCTGTTGCTGCTGCTGAACCTGCAGATGATTCTGGCTCTGCTTCGGCGAATACTGATACAAGCTTTGCTGCGACTGGTACTGCTGCGGCGTCTGCCTCGGCTCGCTGTTGTTCCTAGCCGGACTGACCCTCCGTTCGCCCGTGGGGCTGCCGGAAGCGCAAGAATGCCGCATGGTCATCAGCGGTGAAGGAACCATCTTTTTTGGCGGCGGTTGCAGCGTATAGTTGTTGTTCAAAAGCGGTTGGTTGTACAGCCCCGGCGTCAGAAACGGCAGCGTCTGCGTGTAGTTGTAAGTGTACGGCGAGGGAGGCGTGTACCCGCTGAGGGCTTGCAGCCTCTGGAGAAGTTGCGCGTCGAAACTGTTGTCCAGCTGCGGTGGTGCATAAGGGAAGTTAAACATGCTACCCGAAGAGTTGAACGTGGGTCTGAGCGGCGAAGATGGCAGACAGGAGGTCACAGCGCGGTTCTCGATCAAGCCTTGATGATTCAAGCCGAACTGCTGGAGGACCGGGCTGTTGTCTACGGACCCGCTTTCAGACAAATCCATGTAGCTATTGCCGGTGTGCTGCTGTTGTTGCTGTGAAATATGGTTCTTAACTTTTTGTTTCTAGGAGAGGTGGAAATGAGAAAACGCATCAGCCGAAATATTGTAGTTGTGTGGCTTCGGCATATAAAAGAGCGTTTTATTAACACGCAATTGAATTTTATTGTGAAACCATAAAATTCCGAACAAGCAATTTCGCGAGGGATGAAGCTTTTATACGGGTAGTTTGCTACGCTTTTACACGACGCGATAAAAATGTGCTGCCTGATTAAAATTGTACGTCTCCATCTCGATTATTATTGTCCTTATAGTGAAAGAAATTATCGTTTCGAATTCCGCGTCAAGTAAAAGTTGCAAGTTTTTGTTGATCAAACCGAATTTTTTTGTCCTAAGTAGGTGAATGCCATTCACGTTGCAAATTCAGAACTGAAATTTTTTGAACAAAAAAAAAATTGACAAGTTGAAGGGCTAAGGGGCGTGTTGTCTCAGGTTCCATCAACAGAAGCCATATTCCTCCAGCTTGTCGTTTATTTTTATTTCAAAATACGCAAAAATTCGGCCATATACCGCTGAAATGCGATTGTTATCATTGTCGTTAACAGCGACATGTCGCAAAACTTCAGCGATATATCGCCCATGCGGACCTAGCTTTACAAGCTATGAATCAAAGACTAACAATTTGCCGTGCTCTTTGACATGTCCGCAACTTTACACTATTATCCAAATAGGAAAGAAGTTCCATTTCAAATATAGTGAAAACTGGTTTGACAGGTTGTCAAATGCGAAACTCATGGGTCTGTCAAATGCATACCCACTTTATTCGCGATTTCTCAACAACTGTTGGCGCCACTGACAACTGCTAAGCTTGCCTTCCGCCCGCAAAATTGAATCGATTGTCAATAATGCATTGCGTAGCTATTGTAGGGACAAAAAACAAGGACAAAGTGACGAACATTTGAAGTCATAATCGGCATTTCGTGCTTTTAAAACCAGTGTTTCCGTTGAGACGTTACAAATTTCGAGAAACGTATGATGCATTCATGTAGACTGTAGAGTGAAAATATACAAATAGGCGCCATGGTATTCTTTTGGTATTGGCCGGAAGATGACGCAACAGTACAAGCAACTTTTGATACCAGCTTTGCAACCGATCGTTTTCTAAAATAAATAGTGAAGTACTGGGAGGGCTTTTGTTCTGGTGTCAGTTCGCCCTCTATTTATGAGAAATTCCTAAGGATAAAGCCGCAGTTCTCAACTTGTGGGTCGCAACAAGCCAATACTTTTTCAAAACCATAATCCGTGTCAGAAATATCGCAGGTGGCGGCTCTTTATAGTTTTTCACCAAACGGTAAAACATCACATGGGAACTCCAGTTCGTAACGATTTAAGATTCAATTTTCCGTGCCCAGTTTTTTTTTCCACCGAACGTATAATTACTATGCGGATTTTTCTTTTTTTTATTGTCAAGAAAAAGTGATCAATTTAATCGTTTGTGATCGTGGTAGTGGCCTACATTCTCTCTGGATGTGATCTCGCTAGTTGTACCTTTCTCCCGTTAGGTGGCCGAATGTTAATTGAAATCGCGAATTTCGATTGCACTTTCGGCTGATGACATTTTCTCAGTTTCTCTTGGGGTGTAAAAATTGATTAATATACATTTTCAACTTACTGACTGTGTAATAATGTGTTATTACATTCGTTCATCATAACATTTAGTACTTGTCAACATTATCCAGCAGCACATGGTTATTACTAATGTCCATTGTCACGTTTTTTTTTGCAAAGACCTGCACACAGAAACACAAAAACACTCTTTTGTTAATGTAGCGGCAAATATCACAGCCGAAGCACTCTTTGTGTGAAGGCGTTTTTTTTTTTGTACAGTAGAATCCCAATTCTGGTATGGTGAAAAGAATTATTAGGTAGATATAGAACCTTAGAGATTCCCAAGGCCAAAAGTTTGTCGTGTAACTCGTGTAGCTTAATAGAGAGTGGGAGTGTCAGAAATGGTAACATTAGATATTAATGAAATAGAGTATAGATATACCTACTTGTCCAGAGCCCCTTATCAAGTTAAGGCTCGTACCCATGGACCTAAACTTGACTAGACTGCTAATTGGGGTATCAGCCCGAAACAATAAATTTCTTCAATATGGACGCTAGAATGGTGGATAACATAACAGTAGTTCTCAAGGGCCTACCTACGGAAACTTGGAATTTGAATTTGGTATTTGTAATCTCTAATAGCGTTTTCGAGTCGCCAGCCGAGCCGGTTCGGCTCCAAAATCACTATAACTGATTGGCCAGGGATTTCCGAGAACCAATCAAATTCCCTGATTTTAGAGCCGAACCGGCTCGGCTCTAGCGACTCGAAAACACTATAAGGAAGTTTAAGAGCCACTGATAATCAGGTCTCTCATCGCCGTTGTCGCTGCTATTCTATTTGGGTGACACTGACAGTCAAGAAGTTATTCAACAAGATAACAACAAAAATTTTACGCCTGATTCAAGCTTTGTAAATACGAATAACCTGTCAGTGAATTTACCGATTGATTTTCTGTACGTACTTGAACTGAGATCAAGTGCGCTCAACGTCTGACTAGTGCCCTTTGTCTGCATTGATTGACCAGTGTTTATTATCTACCATGGCGGATTTGTCGGCTCAGTTTTTGGGGCCGTGGCAATATACGATCATGGACAAATTAAACGGCGATAGTATGTAACGTTGCACTTCCAAAATCACTGGAGTGACCTTTACCACACTGAGAAATATTGACAATGCCAACCTCAAAATTCTGAAGCTGACATGACATGACTGTAATTAATCTAGACTCACGGACAAAAACCAAAGGGAAAAAATCTTGAATCAGAGAAACCAGGTCGAAAAGGAAAGAATGAAAAAACGGGAGGACGGTTCGTTAGTTGGTGACTTTATCAAAAATACTACCCGACGGGCAAATTGGTGTGTCGCTCTGTTTATTTTACTTACCATGGTAAACTATTACTTTAGTACAAGAAAGATAGATTTCAACCGCGGAATAAATATGGACGTCCTGAAAATTTGATAACCTGTTCAGAATTGAGTGCTCTACAACATATCCAGAATCGCCAAAAATCGCACCCCTGGTGGTCTTGGGTTAGGGGGGGGGGGGGGGGGGTGAAAAACTGCAACTTAAAATGAAGAAATAAAGGGGATGAAACCCGTCAATCCATTGGAAGCAAATACGTTATAATTCGACGCATCATATCCCGCTGATACAATTTTGGCACAAAAAGTGTCGATATTGAAAGGGAGGGGGGGGGGGGGGGGTGAAGCTCTGCTAGGTGGTCCATTTTGTTTTTCTGGCCATGTAGAACTGATCATGACAAGTTTGGTATCTTTTCCGACTAAATTCAATCTCCTAAACTCGAATCCGATGTGTTAATTTGGATGAAAACATGTTTGAACAAGTTTACTTGAAAAAACTTATTTTTTCGTTGACAATTTTGACGATTTTTTTTCACTGTTAGAAGTGTTCATCTTCAAAAAAATTTCAGGGGCCATTGAACTGAAGTGTATTCTTCACGAAAATCATCTGCTCGATGTTAAATTTTGTTTCTCGAGTTCAAAAAATCGATTTGAACCTGAGCCGGCCCGGCACTGCTTTTCGGCTGGAGCACAGCATACTTGAACGCCAGATTTAAAAAAAACACCGGTTATATTTTTTTATTCAAGAAATCCAAATGGGAACCATACACTCCGTATGTGCCCATCTTTGACGTGCCTATATACCCTGATCTATTACTGTTAGAGGTGATGGAGGCAAATACTGACAGTTTTTCAGAGGGCGTTAGTGTGACTGGAGTAATTCAAAACTGATATCCAAATGTCATCGGTGTCAAAGTCGTCAATTTGATTTCACCAATGTACCTCATATTGTCAAAGAGGTTAGAAATGAAAATTCTACAAATCATATTTCACTTGAAATTTTGCTGGAAACGTTTTATTCGGTTCACGATGGCATCATTACGATAGCACGCAGCTGCCTACATGGCACCAGTATGACGAATTCCAGCCGTTCCATAATACCGCCAAATTGAAATTACTCCAGCCACTCCAGTGCCATCTGGTAAGAAAAATTTTGGTATCCGCCCCCATTGATTTGACATTGTGATCAATGATCCGCCCCCATGATCTACATTAAATGCACGAAAAATTGGCAAATGCAAAAACTCCATTGCGCAGTTCCAATTCACTTTTTTTTTTTCACATTCATATGATAGCGTTTTTGTTGTTACGGAAAAAAGCCCTGAAGGTGGCCTATTTGATGGAATTTGTCGTTTTAAAATTAACTCTGTACTTTGGATAGTAGCTCATTTTCTCTGTTTACAAATCGCAGTTATGTCTTACTATGCTGCTTTTTCTACCCTTGGCGATTCGCCACTACTGGTCTTCAACAAAATACGTTCACTGGAAAAGTACCAACATGTGAAGCTTTTAATAGAAAGCGTAAGTAAGAATGACAGAGATTTAAAGTCCAATACATACTGAGGAAAAACCCGAAACAAAAATGATTCTCAGTTTTTTTCTTATCCAACTCAAAAGAAAGGCGGACGCTTACCCAGGTACTGTAATTTACTGAAATTTTCACCATTTCGCGATTGACTATGTCAAATGGAAGTACATAGTATATTCAAGATAAAGCTCCTCTAATTATTGTTATGTTGTTTTGTTGGATTTTAAGAGCAACCACCAGTGGGTAGGCAACCAAGTTATACAATTTCACAGTTAATTGTCTTTTTTAATAAAAAAAAACAAGATAGAAATTCAACTGTTTGCAGCTGAACGAATCGGACTTTAAGATTCTTCATATTTTAGCATCAGAACTATTTTTGTTGAACCCATCAAAACCAAAATACGCAGAATACATCATATTCCATCAGTCTGCATCTTTTGCGAAAATCTCGGCGAAATGTATATGCAAACATTTCACAAAGTGATGCTAAAATGTGAAGAACTAGAATGTTGTGCAGTTGAAAATCGGGTTTCGATTTGTATTTTCCAGAAAACTGGAGTTGCTCTGGTGTTTGCTCTTACCGTCAATGTTCTATAGGTGTATAAATGTGGAAGCAAATCGCTTGGGTGCATCTTAAAGAATGTTATACCATCTCTGGGAATTGTTCGAAAACCAAATTACCATACTTACCTTTTACGGCTTGCTCGGAGCCCCGGAAAAGGCGCTTGGTTTTGAAAACCCTATATAAGTTCATGGAATTCTACTGTACGCAGTTCACAGTTTAATTGTTTACAAGCATCGCACAATACGGACATGCTCTCTATGTCGGTCGGCGTCGACGCTTCTCGCTCGTTTTGGTCATTCAATTATCTTGTCTCGTTTTATTCGCACAATAATTAGGAATTACAGATGCACGGCGCGCATCTTCAACGCATCATGCAGCAGAAACCAGGTGTAATAATATTCTGTCTGGATGTGACCTGGTCTCGATAGTATCGTCATTGATTTTTGTTTGTTTTGTTTTACTCTAAATACAGCAAGCAACAGGCATTTTGATTAATAGGTGTACATCGAAACAAGAAGAAACAAGATGACATGCTACATACCTGGGGCATTGTGACGTGCGGAGGAGTTTGTTGTTGGCTGTTTTTTTCGCCGCCTTGGAGGTGTGCCACGAGAGCGGCAATGTGATCCAGGAGCTCCCTGTTGTGGACCAGCAGCTGGTGCGTCCGAGCCTGGGCCTCGAGTCTCGCACTCTGTGAAATTGAATATTCTTTCAATCTTCTATCCATAGATTCAAACATGTTCAAGGATCAAGGTTCTCAGTGTTCTTGACCCGAAGGCCTTGCATCACCATCAGATCAATCGAGTCTTGACACCTAAGTTTACATAGACTAAGAACTCAAAAAATATGCTACATCATCAAGATCGAGTTGAAATTTAATATCAACAAGTAGGATGTTTGAGCTGCCACATGTAGTTGCACACCAAAACTGTTCACTGTCTTCACCGGAACGCTGGATGGCGTTCACAGCTAGATTTTGAATGAAAATAGTGCAGCTGTGATCGACCTGTAGGTATAGTCAGATAGGTAGATCCTGAGCTCACATCATCGCAAACAAAGCACGTATCAATCTTTTATGGCTCTAGCTTCTGGTCGACCATTGTCTATTCTTGGTAATTGAACATCTCACATTATACCAAGTACACTATTTCTCTGTGTAATGTAGGTACCCACCCATCTCCGTACCCATCGGACACAAGTTTACTTTTGAGCCGAGTATAGGTCGCGGGAACATAACCGTCACCTTGGCACCCGCTATAGCAACGTTGCAAGTATGCCTGACGTAGCAACGGCGCAATGCGCATCTTTTTTGTCGTTGAATTGACATAAAACGCTCGCATAAGCGCAAACAGGGTGCCAAGGTACCGCTGTAGAGATTCGTTCGTTTTTAACATTACTCAGACAAATCTTGAGTTTAACACAATTATTTTTTTGATAAAGTGGCAACTGTTCAATAAATCAACTATATAATTTATTACAACTAGAGAAAATGGTATTCACAAGTACTAGTTAAAATAACATTATAGCCATATACCCATCTTTAGCACGCCATTTTTGTTCCCGCGACCTATTATGGAGATCAACTTACTGCAGTTTTTTAGACCGAGTTGATTAAGTGAATCTAGAAAATTGGGAAAGGTCTGCAAGAAACCATAGACTTAACATTTGATGTGAAGACCTCCTGTGCAATGTCTTTTCCGAAACCGATTCCATGAGGGAAGTATGACATCTCAAAGCTCAAATTTTTTTCACGTTCTTTGCGAATAACTCATAAAATGACTTGCTTGACACACCAAGTTGTAATTTGACATAGCAATGGTTTGACTCACTGTCTGCCTTCAAGTCGAATTTCAGAAAAATTCCATCAGCAGTTTCAAAGTTGAGCGACAGAGGTGACAAAAAATTGAAGTCGAAATTATCTAAAAGAACAATTTCTATTAAAAGGTTACTTTTTTACCATCAATTCTGGGACACCTGTATGCCTACCTAAGAATGTGCCTGACCGATATGAAGAGACCCAAAAGGGCTATTACAAAACTCACGGAGTTGCACAACATAGAAAGGTCGATATAGCACACTAATATATCGTGTGTGGAAGCTGCTTGGAATGATTCGTGGAAAGAACTAAACAGAATACGTAGAAATACCATCGTGGAGCCAGATAAAGTTGAGCAATTGCTTTTGCTCAAAATTTCATATGACAAAATGCTTGACATTTCTTAAAAATTCAAAGTAAATGTTCCGGCAAGTTTTAAAGCAGCAGGAATCGTTATGTTTCGAATTTAATGTATGCCAAGTTCCAAGCAAAACCAACTGCTTATTGAGTGTTCGATGTTTGATTTTAGTATTGACTACTCTTGTCAATTCTAATCCTCGGATATTTTTACCTCTAGTTTTAGCTCGAGCCCTAAATTTCGAAAATCGGTTAACGAGAAAAAATCCTGCAAAACCAGGAAGTTGATTATCTTAAATCGCTCTGTAAGTAAACAAAGTATGTCGAAAGTTGAGAAACTGTCCCGAGGTAATATGTATTCATGCCTTTGTTGGTGTCCAAAAATCCAAATTTTTCTTTTTCCACGACAAGAGAAAGAAAATTCATCCAGCTCACCAAAAATTTCTTATCTGCTTGTTTCACTCTCTTGAGTTATAGAGATTGAATTGAAACAACTGCCTTCACGCCGACGTTTCGCTGGATTTATTTTTCATTCTCTCAGCATCTTCAAAACAAATGTGATCTCCGTGGTTTTCCGAAGGTTCTGAAGATGCTGGGAGAATGAAAAATAAGTCCAGCAAAACGTAAGCATGAAGGCAGTTGCTTCTTAAACTTGAACTAATCAAGGACTCCCAACTCTTAATGTGGCAGTCGGATGCGCTGACCACAACAACACAAGCTTCTCAGAAAGGCATGATTTCTGGAGTTGGACTGCACAAGGCGAGAAACGTGTTGGAGGATTTTTCAACATTAAACTTGTTAATTTCACATAATATCTGCACATAACGTACCAGTCGAACCACATATACACAACTCGCTGCGATGACGTTAGCTTCGTACCAACACAACACCACAATTTTTTTTTATAGCTGACTCTGAGAAAAAAGCCGTGAATGTGATTGTAGTTGGTTGCGAACACGCCTTTAGGGCGGGTGCTCAAATTTATGGAAACTAGGTAGGTATACTTGCAGAGTAACTTGCTAGAAGGGGACGAGCTAAAATGCTTCACTGCAGAGCGTTTTGAACGTCACTTCGTATGAATAATAACCAATCAGTTCACAACCGGGATTCTAGGATTCTGGGTTATACGAAATTATAATGTAGAATTGAATTCACCAGTACCTAAGTATAACCTTCACCTCCAGTTCCACCCAACTTTTCTGAACGAATTAACTTTATAGCTCACTGAGTCGCTCACATAGTAACTAAGCAACTGGTCATGCTATTGGTTGTTGCATAGCAACTATGAGCGTGATAAAGTTGGTTCGCTCGTGAAACTTTGGCGGAACCGGCTGTAAGTCACTTAATACTAAACTTAACTATTGAACTAAACTATAAACTTCAATAATAATAATTGATTATGCTCGGTGAAACGGTACACAAAAGAGGCCGTCCTGCAGTTTGCACTCCCAACACCAAATACCTACCAAACTGGATTGCAATTTGCTATTGAACGAGCATTCAGCATGTCGGTCGTCGAGTTACATCCTAAACCTACCTGTTCAGCGGCTAATTGCTCCCTGGCAAGCTGGAGTTGCGCTAATGCGGCGTGAGTCTGTTGACTTTGCTGCTCGAGCTGCTCTCTCATCAGCTGAATTTCGTGATGGGCCGAAAGTGCGCTGCCGGCAGGCGGCAGGGAGTTGCTCTCGCCGCTTCCGCTTCCGCTGAGCTGCAAATCGCTGTGCGGAGACGAGTACGCCTCTTCGGATGTCTGAAAATGTTAAAAAGGAAATTAGAGCTCCGTCTGTGTCTGTCTGTGTTTGGTCTCCAATCGGTTTGTGCTTGTCGTTTTCAAACATTCAAACACACAGTTTGATTAGATTCAGGTGCTGCCAGCGAATTTAAACAGCTTGCGAAGCCGGATTACGCTCAGGCATAACGTGTGAGCGAAAACTCGATCAATCAAAAATTTATTTTTAATTTCTCTTTTACGGAAGAGAGAAGCTCACAGGACTGGGATGGGTTGTCTTGAACCCACCCCTATTCTGACGGCAGATTTGGAAGAAAAATTGCATTAGTGGCATTTCTGTAAATTTCAAACACTCTTTAGGATTTCAAGGGATCTTGGTCACTTAGTAACGACCAGAAATTGGCTTCATGACTGGCTAATTTTTTTAAGGGCTTTGAAATTTCAACGGAATTGGACGAAAGCAAACAAGTCCAAACTTCTCCATTAATATAACTTCAAGCGTTGCTGTTACAGTTACATGTCAATGAGCCATCAGGGTTGTATTCTTATTCAAAACCAAGTCCCTGATACCTTAATTTAGGTAGTTAGGTAGCTACGTTGAAAATTTAACATTCTTAATTAAACAGACTTCTTTTTTGCAATAATTATCAAAATATCACTCGTGCTTGAGATTTTCTCAGATAATTTTGGCCAAGCGTTTCCCTCGGGCTGGTTGTCCCTAGATAAATGCCTGAATAAATCCCACGGAGTCGGACATTTATCGCTACCTACAACCAGCACTCGCGATCGGTAAGCCAAAATTATCGTGGAAATCTGTGAGCACTTGTGATATTACTGTTGATAAACTTTAGTTTTTCCCCGCACGTTAGTTTCGCGTGCAAAAGTGTACAACGCATAAATTCAGGGAAATTTCTCCGGGAGTAGGGTAAAAGGAGAGGATGATGAGTATTTCATCTTTTCATCATTAAATAAATTTCCGGCAAACTTGACGCAGTTTAGACGTGAGCTGATTTATTATACTTGTGTGCGAATTCGGATGGAAGATGGATATGCCGTAATGGCTTGCGAATCGAAAAATCTGCGCCCGCCGGGAAACTGATTCCCTTGAGTCGTGTAGTTTTTAGCGCATTTTCCATCTTGATGAAAATCGCTATTGCAACCGCTTTGTCCGTCCGTCCGTCCGTCCGTCCGTCCGTCCGTCCGTCCGTTCCTCGAACTCCTCCCAAACTAGACGACCTAGCTTTCTAATTTTTTCGCTGTTACATAGCTGCCACTCCCAAAGGAGGGCTAGGCTATATTGGATGTCCATTGCGCCGCCAACATAAAGAAAACCGCCCCCGATAAACTTGAACTAACGTAATATTGCACTTTCTACCAGACCTGATGCTCTGGTGTTCTTATTTTTTGAATAATACATAGTTCCCACTTATAAACGTAAGCCAAGAAACATTCCGTCTTCAATATGCGCCGCCGACATGGAAAAACTGCTAAAAACCGCCCCCAATCACTTTAAAATGAAAAACATAAACCCGAAGACATAGCGATCTGATTCTTTCGGTATATAAATAGCTGACTAAAAATGGGAAAGGATAGGCTACTTTTGGTTAGTCGCCGCCCCCAGATTCCGCCCCCAAACGATAAAAAGTGCAACTTTCACAAATGTTACTGATTGAGATGTTCCCTTAAACATTAGGAACTGCCAACTCAAATTATGCAACATTTGCTCAGCCGAACGCTGCCGCTCCCACACGCCGCACATGATATAAAAAGCTGGCCAAAAATATTTTGATCACTGGATTTGACCAAAAGTGGCTAAGAATTTATGGTTAGAGGTATTTCAACATATTTCAAGTGAAATTATCAATTTTTATTGTGACGTGGATACAGGGTGTTCACGGTTCACCTAAGAATGTCACCGCTTTGCTAGAAGCTTCCTCGTAGCAATAATTTAGAGAACGAAAAACCATTCCTAGACAAATTTTCACGTGGAATTCAAATATGTTGGCCATAGTTATTCAACTGTCACCATATACAGGGTGTCGCAATTTTCTGTCAACTTTTCAAAACACCCTGTAAAATATTTTCACAATTGATGCAGATTTTGATCTTGACTACTAACTTGTGACAATGAATTAAAAAAACACGAATACATATTACAAATTTCATCTAAATGATCGAAACAAGTTTTTACTCGCTGTCGATTTTCAAAGAAAATTTAAATCAATCAATTTCGGCGAATAATCATAAGATAACACTCTTTGACATAGCCAAAGAGCTCTGCCCTGAACATTTCTTTGACATATTCCGCAAAATCTGGAAAAAAAGATCAGAGAATATAAATTCTACAATT
The DNA here is from genome assembly GCA_949128115.1 of Anaspis maculata. Lineage (NCBI taxonomy): Eukaryota > Metazoa > Arthropoda > Insecta > Coleoptera > Scraptiidae > Anaspis > Anaspis maculata. The sequence continues at coordinate 43,299,132 of OX421963.1, forward strand.
TTGGTCGATTCACACAATAGGTACAGGGTGTTCACGCGAGATAGATGAATATAAAAATTTTTCTCTTCACGATAATTCAAAAAAGAAAGAAACTTTCTTGGAACAATTTTTTCCGTAGTTTCTGAATATGTCAAATATAATTTTCTATTTCGTGTTACATACAGGGTGTTGCAATATTTTTGCATTTTTCAAAACACCCTATATGTTTCATCACCATAATCGATGCACATTATTAACCTGATTACAAAAATGCCTGACACTTTCAACATTTACCGAGCGAAATTTGAATAATTCACAATGGCGTTTCTAAAAATATTCTTTTTGAGAATGATGAATTCATTTCAAAATTCAGATATGTCCAGAATATTTTGTTTTACTTCTTAATGACATGTAATGACATGAAATTACTAAATAAAATACATCATATCTGTACATATCTGAATCATTATAAAATGAATCCATCAGAAAAAAAAATGTTCTTTGAGATATCATTGTAAATTTTTCAATTTTTTTCACAAAAAAATTTAGAAGTGTCATATATTTTTGTAATCAGAATAACAATGTGCATCGATTGTAGTAATGAAATACAGGGTGTTTGAAAAAAAAATAAAAAAAAATTGCGATACCCTGTATATGGCATTGAATAGAAAATTGAATTTGACATATTCAGAAACTACGGAAAAAATTGTTCAAGAAAAGTTTTTTCATTTTGGAATTACCATGAAAAGAAAGTTTTTTACGGGGGTATCCCTCTCGCGTAGAGCAAGGATGCAAAAAATCAAAAAACAAAATGGCGGAAAGAGGCGGAAGTTTTTTTTTCATCAAAGTCTAGTCATAGAACGCTATTATATTGTGACTCTAGAATTGGTGCCCTACATTGCCCTACTCTCAACTTATATGATATTTTTCTCGAACAAAATTTATGAACTAGTGTTTTTTGGAGACCATCACTTAAGCGGCTCATACTTAGTACAAATAATAATCTCAAAGACATAATTTTCCTTTTAAAATCAAGTGCTTACCTCGATTCTCAATATCCATTTCAAAAAATGTCCACTGCGCCCGTTAAGCACCCGTCAGCAAGCACGCAAATATGGTCTTTTTTGTTGCTCAGCGAGAACGAAAATAACGTAGCAAAAATTGACTTACTTCAGATCAACCTAACGCAATGGAGAATTGTAAAAAACATCAGATAAAGCTGTTTTATAATGCATTATATATTCCACGACAAGAAAATAATGTTAGATACGTTATGGGCTTGAATTTTTTTTAACATTTTTGGCCAGCTTTTTGTATCAAATACCCCTATGTGCGCCGCCCCCAAAGTAAGAGATAAATGAAAAACATGAACCTGAAGACATAGCGATCTAATTCTTCCACTATATTGATAGCTGACTGAAATTGGAAAAAAATAGGCCACTTTTAATTAGCCGCCGCCTCCAGCTGCCGCCTCCAAACAAAAAAAAATGCAACTTTCACAATTTTCACTGATTGTCATATTTCCCTTACATTTAGAAACTCTCAACTCAAACTGTGCAACAGTTACTTTGCCGAATACTGCCGCCCCCACACGCTGCCCTCAAAGTGAAAGATGAATGAAAAACATAAACCCGAAGACATAACGATCTAATTCTTTCGCTATATGAATAGCTAACTAAAAATGGGAAATAATAGGCTACTTTTGATATGGCGCCGCCTCCAATTTCCACCCCCAAAAGAAAAAAGTGCAACTTTCAATAATTTCCACTGATTTACATTTTAATGTTACCTCAAACATTCAGAGACTCCAAACTCAAACTGTGGAAGATATTCTTTGCCTAACTCTGCCGCTCCCACACGCCGCCTCCAAAGTAAGAGATAAATGTAAAACATAACCCTGAAGACATAGCGATCTAATTGTTCCGCTATATAGATAGCTGACTAAAAATGGGAAGAGACAGGCCACTTTTGATTAGTCGCCGCCTCCAGCTCCCGCCCCCAAGCAAAAAAAATGCAACTTTCACAATTTTCACTGATTGTCATATTTCCTTAAACATTCAGAAACTCCTAACTCAAACTGTGCAACAGTTACTTTGATTTGCCGAATGCTGCCACCCCCACACGCTGCCCTCAAAGTAAGAGATAAATAGAAAACATAAACCCGAAGACATAGCGATCTAATTCTTTCGCTATATGGATAGCCGACTAAAAATGGGAAAGAATAGACAACTGTTGATTAGTCGCCGCTCCCAGCTCCCGCCCTCAAACAAAAAAATATTGGTGAGTTGAAGAATTTTCATTCAAATCTATTTCATTGGCAAGTACCCCATTCTGATAACAAAATATCACAATGAGTTTCGAATGAAGAAAGTGAGCAAGGAATGGTGTTTCTCCTTCAACCAAATTTCTTTACGTTCACAATATGCCTCTTTGAGAAAATGCGCTACTGAGACTCACGCACGTGAAGGCATACTCACTTGTTTCTTCCTGCAACTGGCTTTCAATAAGTTATTTGGAATGATGTTTGAGCGTTTATGTTTGTCCGTAATTTCCTCATTCACAAAGTTCAGCACACGGTGTAGGTATTATCGTGAACAAAATAAATGAAGTAACCACCCGTACTCCAGTTTTTTCATTACCTTGCTTTTCCTTTCTGTGGCCTATTTTAGAAAAATCTGTTGCGTGGCCGAGGTTGTGGTACTACAACAGTTTCTCGACTAGTTATGCAGGAACTTACGGAAATTTTTGTCGAAGACGTCCCTTCGGATGGGAAGTTGGAATTTTAAAAGAAGATCAAAACAAATTTGCAGCATCTTCATAATAAGTAAACATAGAATTAAAAAAATGTTCAGGAAAATTTGTATTGTCCAGAAAATCTCAAAGTATTTTCCAAAATATCTCTTGTATCAGATGTATCAGAAGATAGGTGATGCTATTTCAAATTTTAAAGTAGAGTGGGGGGGGGGGGAGCGAAGAAGTTGAATATGAAAATTTGGCAATATGTGTCCTTGATGTTCCCCTCGAAACCAAAATCGATCTGTTTCGGCGTTTTCCTGTGAAAAATTTTGACTGCGAAAAATCAGGGGTGACAACTTTTCAAATGAACACCCTGTATAATATATTTACTGTTACAGGGTATTACGGTGCATTTTTACGACAGTTCAAAATAGGTATACAAAGCTGGTTTTTATAAAAAAGATTGAAGTTCAAATGAGCAGAGTTTTGCAATTGGATGATTTTATTTCAGAGCTGTCAAATTGCATGTCGGTGACGTCTATTCCAGGTTGGCTGGTTTGGGCTGAAACCGCGAGCACCGCAAAAACGTGAAATTTCCATTAAAGCTGCTGTAAAAGCATCCCCGGTTTTCAGCATACTTTCAATAAAGAAAACACTCTTCGTGTTGAAAAAAATTGAAAATTTGAACTATCCTTCCAGGAGGAAATATCTAGGGCTTTTAATTGAGTGCATCCACACCTAGCGGTAGTTATAATATGATGCACGTGAAAATGTTGAATATGCATGCACTGGTTCCATCAACTTCCGTGCAAATTTTGTATTGACTGACATCTTATTGTCAAGTTCTAGATGATTACAAAAATGAAGAAATTTATGGGTATGCAGATATGGAAAATAAGGTAGCAGGACTAGCAGGTTCCTCACGTGATACACATAATAGTGGATTTCAATATAAATACCCTCGTCATTTATTACCCATTACCCCCTATCTATGTATATGGCGTGGTTCAATTTTGAATCGGTACATTTTAAAGTTTCAATTATGCATTTGATGAGCTTTATTTTTTTATCAACTATGTATGTACTATCTACGGGATGCCACTAGACGCAGACATTTGAGAATGTACCTACTCACAATATTACATTTTGTCAACGTCACTCATGCTTTCAAAAGTTTAACAAAGCTTTAGTAGTTTTAAAAGTTTGCACAAAGAGAATTTCGTTGAGAATCATTCCTCTATCATAATAATAATTTTAATGGTCTATTAGTGCACGGAGTGGCAGGTGTGCATTAGTATCGATCCATTCAATCCGCACTCGTTAAATATCTTCAAGAATAATGATGACAATGGACTGTGAGCTGTGATTAATGAAACTCGGTTCGGCTGTTCCTGTACTAGGGCGAGAAGCTCAGCTGAAAATTAATTTCATACTTGCTATTTCAGCACCGCCACCGCAAGACAGTTTCAAGCCTTTATGCAAGTACATTTTATGATTTGATCATTCTGATTTCTGTGGCTCAATGTTGAATTTAGGTTAGATTGTTTCATCAGAGGAATAAAAACTTGAGAGGCGTTTCGTTTCGACCATTATCATGTTGCAATAACCGCCCTTTAGAGTGAACCAAGCGAACTCATATAGTCGTAGCTGACTTGCTGGCATTGCGAAAAGGTCGGTTTTCAACGTGTTATCAATTGAAATTCCAGTATCTATTATCGAGCTTCAGGAGTATGACTGGACCTACAATAATAGAGTATTATACTTTTGAAAAAATATTTTGTTTTCGATAGAATCGGAAACTATATTGAAAAAAAGCTGACCCGTATTTTTTTATTTTGCCATAAATCGTATCGTTTGGCCGCAGTAAATAAACAAAATTCCTATATTCTGCCTATTTCTGACGTCATTTACACATGCAGTATAGGCGGCGACTCGCTGTGACGTCAGAACTAGTTGATGTTATTTATTTATTGCGCCCAAACGATACGAGTTTTGACTAAATAAAAAAAACACGGGTCAATTATTTTTCAATCTAGTTTCCATTTCAATCGAATCTAAAGCTAATTACAAAATCATACTCAAAAAAGCCAAAACACAGTTTTGTAACGACATACAGACTAGACTAACTAATACAAAAAACCCTACGGAATTCTGGAAAGCAATCAATAGCTTCAAACCTCGCCGAAATTCTCAAAAGCTGGAACTTACCGTTTGGGAAAACTTTTTAAAGACATTTTACAGTGACCATCTGAGCACGCCATTTAACACGTTTTTCGATTGCACCCACCCCTATCTAGACGACAACATTGACATGACCGAAATGAACTTAAACTTATCTAAACTCAAAAACAACAAAACTGCAGGACCTGACTTAATCACGAACGAATTTTATAAACATCTTGACCACACACATAAAAAGCTTTTACTACAAACTTTCAATAACATACTACAGAACGAAGACCCCCCTAAAGAATGGACCCGCTCACTATTGGTAATGATTTATAAAAAAGGAGACGAATCTAACCCTGAGAGTTACAGAAGAATAGCATTATGTAACCACATCCTAAAGCTATTTACTCAGATTCTAGGTAGTCGACTCAATATATGGACCGAGAGCAAAAACATGATACCAGAGGCACAAGCGGGCTTTAGGAAAAGACGGGGATGCTTGGATAACATATTCGTTTTGAACTCCGTTGTACAACTACATCTTCGACTCCCCAAAAGAAAAATATACGCGTGCTTCGTGGACTTTAAGGCGGCATTTGACTCGGTGGAACACTCGCTTCTGTTCAACAAACTGTATAGCATTGGTGTAAGCGGGAAGTTCATACGGATACTTCAGAGAATCTACTTGAACGCTACAATTCATATGAGATCCGGCAACCAGACAACTGCTGACATCACCGTGACAAAGGGCGTCTTACAGGGTGACAGCCTTAGCCCTTCCCTTTTCTCACTCTTTATTAGCGATCTTGAGCAATACCTGAAAACGAACGGCTGTAAGGGAGTTAGCCTAGATGGGAAAAATGATCTCATTTTACTCATGTACGCTGACGATTTAGTACTTTTTGCGGACTCCCCTGTTAGGTTACAAAAAAAGATCAATCTCCTACATCAATACTGTAGTACAAACATGATGACATTGAACACTCAAAAAACTAAGGTTTTGATTTTCACCAAAGGTGCAGCATCCCGAACTTCACACAATTTCACTTACAACGAGCAAGCTTTGGAAGTGGTCAGAAAATACATATACCTTGGTGTTCCTTTCACAAGCTCTGGTCTATTCTTTGAAGCTCAACAACATTTCTCAAACAGATGCAGCATGGCGATCGGCAGTACAATTGGTCTATTGAGCAGAAGCAAATCAAATTCATGGGACTCAAAAAAAACGCTTTATTCTAGCATAATACTCTCAGTACTACTGTACTCTGTGGAGATTTGGGGTCTGCGATACATAGACTCAGTTGAAAAATGCCAAACAAAATTTGTGAAATCATTACTCTTTTTACCCTCATCAACACCAAACTGTTTCATTAGATTGGAAACTGGTCTTGTCAAGTTGGAACTCAACATTTTAAGAAGATCCATTCTTTGGTGGTGCAAACTAATGCGAATGCCCAACTATCGATTGCCTAGAATTTGTTACGACCGACTTAAACAACTGGACGTTACCGGACACAATTCTGACATAAAATATAACTGGGTCTCACAACTCAAACAGATTCTTTACAACAATGGTTTGGAGAAGATGTGGGAAATGCAAAGCTTCACATTCGCCGAATATCACTTAAACTCTATGCTTGAAACAGTTGCTAAAAATCATTTTACTCTCGATGTTGCGGCTGCTGGGGAATCTCGATATAACGGTATATACAAGGACTTTTTGCAGAACAGAGACATGAACACTTATCTAAACTTCGACGTTCACATCAACAAAATCAGAACTATATGCCAGTTACGTCTCCACTGCAAAAGGTTTCTAAGACTATACCTTGATAAAACAAAATACTTCGTCAATCTCGGAGAAAGATGCACGATGTGCAATCTGGGCGAAATTGAAGACATTTACCATTTGACCAGCAGATGCCCGGCACTGGTCTCCTTCAGGTCTCACCACCTTTCAAAGTATTTACCACAGGCAGGGTCGCAAAATTATCACAAAGCTTTACTCCAAAACTTGACCAGAGAAAAGGTCAATGATGTTTATTGTTTCTTCGTGAGTGCGCTGAGATTCCGACAAGAAATATTGATGTTGTAATGAGCTGTTCCTATTTCCGTTGAACACCAATAATTATTATAGTTGTAATCTTCATTTGATCAACGTTCCTACTGAATTTCTTTTTATTTTGTACTATGTATGTATTTATAATTTACTTTTTCTCAACTATCTGGTAACGAATCCTATTGTATACCTAAGGTGTAGACAATAAATTATTATTCTATTCTATTCTATTCTATTCTATACCCTCGTCATTTATTACCCATTACCCCCTATCTATGTATATGGCGTGGTTCAATTTTGAATCGGTACATTTTAAAGTTTCAATTATGCATTTGATGAGCTTTATTTTTTTATCAACTATGTATGTACTATCTACGGGATGCCACTAGACGCAGACATTTGAGAATGTACCTACTCACAATATTACATTTTGTCAACGTCACTCATGCTTTCAAAAGTTTAACAAAGCTTTAGTAGTTTTAAAAGTTTGCACAAAGAGAATTTCGTTGAGAATCATTCCTCTATCATAATAATAATTTTAATGGTCTATTAGTGCACGGAGTGGCAGGTGTGCATTAGTATCGATCCATTCAATCCGCACTCGTTAAATATCTTCAAGAATAATGATGACAATGGACTGTGAGCTGTGATTAATGAAACTCGGTTCGGCTGTTCCTGTACTAGGGCGAGAAGCTCAGCTGAAAATTAATTTCATACTTGCTATTTCAGCACCGCCACCGCAAGACAGTTTCAAGCCTTTATGCAAGTACATTTTATGATTTGATCATTCTGATTTCTGTGGCTCAATGTTGAATTTAGGTTAGATTGTTTCATCAGAGGAATAAAAACTTGAGAGGCGTTTCGTTTCGACCATTATCATGTTGCAATAACCGCCCTTTAGAGTGAACCAAGCGAACTCATATAGTCGTAGCTGACTTGCTGGCATTGCGAAAAGGTCGGTTTTCAACGTGTTATCAATTGAAATTCCAGTATCTATTATCGAGCTTCAGGAGTATGACTGGACCTACAATAATAGAGTATTATACTTTTGAAAAAATATTTTGTTTTCGATAGAATCGGAAACTATATTGAAAAAAAGCTGACCCGTATTTTTTTATTTTGCCATAAATCGTATCGTTTGGCCGCAGTAAATAAACAAAATTCCTATATTCTGCCTATTTCTGACGTCATTTACACATGCAGTATAGGCGGCGACTCGCTGTGACGTCAGAACTAGTTGATGTTATTTATTTATTGCGCCCAAACGATACGAGTTTTGACTAAATAAAAAAAACACGGGTCAATTATTTTTCAATCTAGTTTCCATTTCAATCGAATTTTTTTTTGTATGATACTCCATTTAACATACTGTTACGAGTGGCGAGCCTTGCGTGCGCTCAAGAGCACACGTGGTCCTTCTAGACCGTTCGATCGTAGCGGTACGAGTTGCGAAGCTCCAGTTTTTTCGAGAACATTCTAGGATCTACCTCGTTCGAAATAACATGGGAGATATCAACAGGCGGGTAAGATACATCAGACCAATTGGTGGAGGCGCCGCTTCGAGAACACGTTGGTAATGCACGCGGAAGATGTAGGATTGTTCGAGAGTCGCCTCGAAGCCATATGCAGCGATCAATGTAGAGTTGCTAGAAAAAATGGCAGTCGAAGCTATATGAACACTGTTCGATCGACTGACGGACCAGTATTAAATCAAGAGCGATAGCAGCGAGAAGTTGAAGTGATATACCGAAGCGCAAATAATTATTGACTTGTATTTATAGTAGTACGCAGTAATAAACAGTGTGTGTTTTAAAACAATTGTCTCACTTATTAAATAGCTCAAACGCGAAATCCGTAACAATATCAACCAATTTATTGCTTTCCATATGAAATCGATACAGTGGCAAGTTTTGGAGTGAAAACCGTAGTCAGATACATATCGGGTGCTAGTTTTACACCACACTGGGTATCGATCGAGTGGAATCACTGTCAGATCGCTCTCATAATTAAACACAATCAGACAGTTTTTCCCAAGCCGACTTCAGTCAAATTTTAGATATGTAAATGTGAAAAAATTAGACGTTGCCAGTAATTTCCTGACCATTTTTTTTTGCTGGGCATCTATTGTTTGGAAATGATCGCTGATATCCTTTGGGTATAATAGGACAGTCCGATTGCCATGTCATGTGGTTTATAAAAAACGTATTCAATCACTGTCAGACCCTAAAGTTTCAACGTTGAATCAGTGAAATGAACTTTCGGGCTAGCACAGCGCAGTAAAGATAAAAACAGAGTAGGTAGGTAGGAAGGTAGGTAGGTGTAGGAGCATTCTCCCGGTGCCTTTCCATAAAATTCGTTTCGTTTTTCACGCCAGGAGGTGACAAAAAGCTTTTGTTTTCCGCCAGCAATTCAAGTCTGCGAATCGTATTGTCGGGAAAACTCATTTCCCCCTCCATTTAAATTGTGTTTACGCAGCTCTATTATTGCGTCAAAGCTGTTTTTTTCTGGTCCTCGACGGAGTGACGAAAATTGAACATGTAAACCGTCAAAAATGTGAAAACATCATTGAGCGGTTGGACCGAGTACTGTACTTGGCACGGTCCCTTCAGCAACCTGTAGCTTTTAAGAAGTATCTACCGACATATTTATAAATAAACTAAATATTTTATTATCAACCATTTTATGAACTCTGCGTAAGCAAAAGCCGCATATAAATCTTCTGAGAGGGATTGAGCGTCGAAAAATATGTTTACGTCATAAATTGTTAGTTTGTAATAATCTATAGCTGGGAAGTGGGAATTGATCTAATCGGCAAAGAAAACCGATAATGAAAAGTGAATAATTTCTTGTCTCTGTCTCGCAGTTACTCTGCCATATTATAGGTTTAGAAATTTGCTGTCAGTCTTGACAAGTTCGCCAAATATATCTCCCTTTTTACAACCTACTTCACATCAACTCACTCGAAAACTAATCATCTGTCAACTTAAGGCACCTAATTTGTTTTGTTATAGGCGTTCCAATTTCAGATCCCAGCGCCATTAGCGGGCTATACATTTCAAACTAAACGTTGTTGGTGTAGACAGGATCGACTTTCGATTTTTTTTGATGTAATTTCCACTTTTGAAACCTTCTTGAGCGTAGATTTAACAATCGGCACCAATGCACGGCTTGAAAAAGTGTAATTGTGAATCTTGCTGGCCGCCAGCCGAGAGCAGTATAGCCTCGTTGGCAGAACTGAAGGACTATCGTCAAAAAAAGTCAGAAAAAAAGTAGAAAAAAACAAAAAAAAAACGTGCAATCGACTTTTGAAGGTAGCACCTACCTCCTCTCCCAAATTTCTCAATAAGAAAAATTAGGGAGAGAAGCAACCGATGGCATATCTGGCTCTAAAATTGGTTTTGACTTTGACAAGGTACTTGCTTGCTTCGACCCACATAGTGAAATGACAGCTGCGGCTCTATCCTGGAGAATTAATTCTTCAGACGTTAATAAGGGCAGAGTGCCACCAAAACAAAGTTCTCCCAGTATGTACTCGACTATTTATACTAAGCTGAGTATCAAAAGTTGCCGGCCATCTGGCCAGCCAGGCCAGCCAATACCAAAAGGCTACAACAGCGCATCTTTGTATTTATCTCCACTTAACGGTGTTTTCACACCAAATCTAGTGAAATAGGATTAAATCGGTATGCTTGAATTTTCAAACGCAGACACCACAAAGACACCAAAGGATATGGAGCATTTTTACATGGTTTAATTTCAATAAATCACAAGAGAGCTTGAGCGACGTCAACTGCCAGTTGACTCTGCTGTCAGATGTTCTTTTTCTACAGTTTAGAAATTAGTGGTGTGATTTTCTAAAAATAACGTTCCATAAAGGCTCTGTTACGCTGTTATTACCTAGGCAACAGCCAATGGCCGACACGATCTTTTACATAACAGAGCGTTTATGGAATGTTATTTTAACAGACAGAATCGCACTATTATTTCTTAAATTACAGATTGTTTTGGTTATAAGCAACAGGTTCTTAATTTGCCCATTTTTTGATGAAAACCCGCCCCGAGAGCCGTAATCCGCTGATGCGTCAAGAATTGACTGTCAGAGTTGCGTAAATCAATATTTTCTCATCTGCTTAGCACGTAGGTATGGGGATTTGTTCCGGTCTAATTAGTCTGACGACTGACAACTTTATGATAATACTTACAAGTGGGAATTTCTTCGAGTTCGGTGGCGGGGGCAAAACGTCCAGCTGCGGAGCCTTGGTCTTTTCCGAGTACGAATCTCTGTAGTTGATCTCGTCCGGCGGCAAAGACATCTTGTCGCTGGCACATTCCGATAGGAAATCTGCAAAGGACCCCAAAGAGTTACTGAACATGTATATCGAAAGCAAAAGTGAAAATAACAGCAAACCAACGAATGTTCAAAGTCAAAATTTGCACAGCACTGACCCAAATATTTGTGACTTGGTGTGAACATGAAACACACCACCCCAGCGAAGGCGTATATTATAAATAATTGTCAATTGAGATTTCGCTTGTATGTTGAGCTAACACTCTTTGAGTACACCATTGACGTCACGGCTGTTTCGTAGTAAACCAAGAATAAAATTAGCGTTGTGGAATAGACGGACAGGTTCGACGACATTATGCGTTTTTGCATTTCTTTGTCGAGTGTGTGTGTGTGTATGTGTATCTGTGTGTTCGTTCGAAATTGTCTATATTTAAAACTAGGTCCTGCGTTTGGAGACTCTTTTGATCCTCGAATCACGCACACTAGTATGAGTATTATTTACTGGGCAGCTTTGCGGCAGATGTGCAAGCTCAAGGATTAAGCGGTTCCAAGTGTTGAGATTTAGCCATATTTTGAAATTCACGTGGCAGAAATAATATACGTTTTACCCGTTCACATTGATGCAAATGCAGATTTAGAACTTTTTGGATCAACAATTGAGGGACTAGCTGGAGCGCTAGGGCGGGGAGGGGAGGAAGGTTTTGGTTGTGGTTGATGTCATCAATCGTAGCCTTAGATTCCAGCTGATTGTCATTTTAGTTTGGATCCAAAAAGCCCTAGTTCTACATTTTTGCAACGTGAATAGGTATAGAACTAGTGGATTCGGCACTACTTTTTCCAAGATAGGTCGAAGTAGAAATATTGCGGTCTTCAGAATATCTGCTCGCTACCGTCCTTTTATCTTCACATTTTTACCGAAATGGCAAAGCTGCTGATTGCACATATCATCTGGTGACTAATGGCTCAATTTCAAGTCTGGTGGTGCAAAGTTAGGGCGGTGCAAATTGCCAAATACAGCGTCATTGTCATAGTAATCCGACGCAGTTCCGGACGCAAGTCGGCCTTGAAATTGACCCCGAAGGAACTATAACCAGCAGTGCTGTGAGTTTAGTTTACAGTTCAACTTATGCAGTCTTGATAATGTTTTGAGGGATGAATTTGTTGTTTCCCCTTCTTGAATAAATGCTTGAACCTTGAAGAGTAACGATTCAAAAGGAAGCCTCATTTTCATCAAATGCAGTAATGCTACACCCACCATAGCCACTTGCTTCCTAGTTGTTATGTGAAGGCCAAGCAGAAGAACTTTAAAAATAGGAGTTTCACTTGAAACGAAACAGGAACTTCAATCAACCAAGTATCTGACAAACCATCTGTAGGCGCTTTTCGTGAAACGCGCGTCCACTTGGAGTGGATGGCAATTTAAACGTCAATTTGCGGATGTTCAGGGAATGTGTAATAATACACGCGCCCCAAGACTTCAACTCTGATCCGATTTATAACTGTCAATAGATACACAAGTGTTTGAAAAGTTTTATTTTAACTTTTTCTGTTTAGTCTAATGAGATTTTCGTGAAGACTGATGCTGCCAGCATGAAATCTTCAATAGCGGACTTGATTGATGGCATCTAACTGTTATCTAAATCTATAAATCAAAATCTACATCTACATCTAAATGATTATTCCTTCCCGAACTTCCTCCTATACTCGTATAGATGCCGAAAGGTCTGTGCCGAAAGGAAAAAGTGCTGCGAGCATAACTGCTAAAAATAAAAAATCTTGTGATTCGAAATAATAAAAACCCACTTTGCACAAAAGAATTATTATTGAGAATCACACACAAATCAAACCTTTGATCTTTGGGTTTTCCGGAGGCGAATTTTCCGGAATCCTTCCAAGAAAATAAAAATCGGACTGATGGGACGTATAAATTTATGTGAGATCTACTTACAACTGCGGCTTTTAGTGCACGCACACACACACGTTTTTAATGGTTTATAAATGTCTAATAATAGAGCAATTAATTGGTTAACAACGTCGAGCCAAAAATAATGGAATCGAGGGAAAGCCACTTCCGGGCTGTGAATTTCTGCGTTTTCGTAGTTTTTCTTTGCCACTTTTCGAGGTTTTCCCTACTTATCCAAATAAAACCGGACTAAAAGCTCTTAGCGCGGTATTGTTCCAGCTTCCATCTTTTATTTAAAGCCTCCAGTACAATAATAAAACTATTGTTGGCAGTACTTACTTATATCAAAACAAGTCGTAATTCTCACCCATCTAAAAATTTTAACGCCTCGTCGTAAAACTGGAGATTTATTTTCATTTTCGCAATTAAAATTGATTCGGTGTTGTTTTCATGATCAATGTGCGTTATTTTGGTTTCCTTGATTAGTGTTGTGTTCTTGTTCGACTATTTCGGAAGGTGTATAGACCTATTATTGACTCAGTAGAGACAAAATGGAAATATCCTGTCAGTTTTTATCTCAGTAGGTGTAAATATTATAAACAGACAAAAAAAAAAACAAAAATAGATCAACAATAATTCACCGTTTCGTTTTCGCACTTTTTTTTTTCAGAGCTATCCATCAAAGTTGTCACTATTTCCCCGAAACCGGAAAACAATTATAAAAGGAGAAGGGGTGACTATTTAAAGTAACCACCTAACCTCGTTTCACAGTATTTATTTAAAATTTGCAGGAGGAGTAGTTTGCGGTTATTGACATTTAGCAGGAAATATTTTACAACGGGTTTTATTATAGTTGTCTGTGTTTGAATTTTTGGGGCGTTGGTATTACTTGTACTCGTGTACTCGGCTCCGTGGAAAATAAGTACAGCAAAAATACTTTGAGACTTTAGCTTCACTGAAAAGTAAACTGTTAACGCTGAAACACTGTTGAATGGATTTTGTTCTAGGCAATCCTATGGCATATGTTTTTGTGTATGTGTGTGTGGTTAACCACGAAAAACTCGTAAGATTTTGAGAAAATAAATCATTCCTCCATTCTGGTTTGTGGAACCTGCGGATTTCTCTCCCCAACTTACAGGAATTGATCAAACAAAATTTTGCTAACATCAGTGTGTTAAACTAAAACAGCTTTGGTGGAACCCGAGGGTAGTTGTGTAATGTTGATGCATCCAGTAACTCTAACTGAAGTCTCAAAAGCAATTCCGCTGGACTTATTTTTCATGAAGTCAATGGTAGGTACGGTCATTGTCCATTAAAAACACGTAGGCACAGCTATTGACACGGAGTGTACGGATTTTTGGAATGGGGTACTTGCCAATGACCCAATGAGATAGATTTGACTGAAAATACTTTTGATCATCAGCAAGTGATGAAGAGTATTTCCTGAAAATTTCCAGAAAATATATCCATTGGTTAAAAAGATTTTTTTTCAATTTTTTTTTTCAAAAGGTTGGTAACAGTGAGGAAACTTCAGTGGAGTTTTCATTTATGTATTTTTCAAATATTGTCATGCCTCTCTAACAGTTTTTTGAGTTTTCAATCCAACAGTGCTGTTAGTTTAGTTTTTAGTATATTTGTGACGTCACAAATATATATTTAAAACACGCATTACGGAAAAAATACGGGTACATTATTTTTGACCATACTATCGATTAAGCTAATAAAAAATTTCCAGCAAGTACCCCATTCTTGGCTTAGTGTCGCAGTGACAGAGTAGCCAAAATTCAAAAAGTCAGTACACTCCGCGTTAACAACTGGTCATTGGAAGCACCAAAGAGCACACCCGTAGAATTGGTGGAGGAGCCGTGCTCGAGAGCTTGTCGGAATATTTCCGAAGTCGATGTACTCCAACGCTAGAATATACTGGATCGACCATGGAAGCGATAAAGGTCTTCGAGGCCTTTCAGGAAGAAGCTTGAATATTCTAGGATACTTGTAATGCACCTCTTATTTTTTGAAGGTAAGAAAATGAAGGTAAGTTGGTACTAATGCGATGCTGCCAAATTGAGCACATCTGTTTTCAAATTGATCGCGATTAATAATGATCAATCAGGTCGTTTAACGGTTGCTGTTGAAAAAGGCGAACCGAATCCACGGAACGGACACCAACGTCTCGACGCTCCTGATACAACTAGCAGGTAAACCACGCTGACGAGACGTCGTAGGAGCGTCGAAACATCGGTGTCCGTGGATTCGGTTCGCCTTTTTCAACAGCAACCGTTAAACGACCTGTATGATCATTATTAATAGCAATTAATCTGATTAACAAAATAATTAAGCGGCACTAGGAACACGTAATTATCATCAATAGTCATGAAATATGTTTTCGTTAATAACGTGCAAATCAAAGGTGATGTTTTTGTTTTATTTTTTGCGTGCTCCGTCAACGCCCTTAGAACGTACCCCAGAGTTAATGCTCCATTTTTGAATCACCTGTATACTTATTCAATCACAAGAATGCCCTATTTTTATGAACAAAATTTTCATATTCAAACGACCGCAAAAAACCGCAAGTATATTTCCGATTTAATTCGATATGAGCAGAGATGGCAGGCAGGCAGGTAGGTATAGTATGAGATAGATATACCACCAAGCTTTAAGTTTCATCCCCGCTGACTTCACATATAAAATTCAATTCAATATAACCTAGAGGAAAATGAGAATTCCATATAATACGCACCTTTTTTCGGTTTATCACTGGTAATGTCGCTCATCCGGTCGCTGAGCAAGTCTTGTGTAAGCGTATCTTGTTCATCCTGATCCAAATTATCGTTCTCAGGAGCGTTTATTGACAGTTTATGGCACACTTCGAAAGCTTGACCTACAGTTCTCACCACTCGCATCGCCTGGCTCTGGAACAAGAAAAAAAAAAGAATAATAAAAGCGTGCAAATCCTAAAGTGTTGCAAAAATAAACCGTTTCGTGCTTAAAATAGACTATCATCAGATGCTGATGCCTAAAGTGTGCGTGTGTATTTACAGGGGGGTTCAAAGTCGACGCTTTCTCAGACTCAAACATAATAAAGAGAAGGGAGTCACGCTCACCCTCAATATCGCATGCCATAGGTATAAGTCAAAATGATAAAATTGCCTCATCAGCTGGAAACACTAAGACGACGACTCTGAGCTGTCTACACTGTCAACAAATTTCAATTCTTTGTCGATACAAGACTTGTGACATATACAGTTTCTCGCAATTTTCATTACATTTTTTATTGAAGCAAAAATGTCACTGGACATTATTTAATTTTTCCGTGATTAAAGCCTAAAATTTATAGACTATCGATCTGTTCGCTCAGAAGCCTCCACCAAATATCTGTAAAGGACCACACCTGCTCATCAAAATTGTTTTTTACGTGATTCACCAACCCAGGAGGACCAATGCTTTCACATAATTATGTGCTTTCCAAGGGAAATAGACCAATAGAGCACATCCGCCCTCTGGAAAGTTATGCTTACGCGGTCCCAGGTCCCAGGGGGTCAACCCACCAGGTCTGAGGAGGGGTTTTGGTCAGTTTCCTTTGGAAAAAGCGAGTCCACACTAGCCTGGTGTCATCAAGCCGAGATGTGCATAAAGCATTATCCCTCTTCCAAAAAAAAGATCAGTAGAAAAAGTGCTGTTCTTGATTGAGCATAATAGGTTAAAGAGTCGTAATAACTTTAGGAAAAATGTTTGAGAAAACGGCAACAGATTGGCAGGAAATAAGACAATTGAATCAATAAATATTTATTTATTCACTTATTTCAAAAATATTGAGGCCTCCAATCTCCACACAACAACCGAGAAAGTTGCCTGGCTCTAACCTGGGTTTCAAATCTAGATTGACAAAAAAAAATCGGATGAACCAAATTTCGGTACAAGACTTCTTCCTGACTACTGTTTGCTTCCAGTTTCACACAAAATGGATGATAATTTAGGAGTTTTTGCCAATTTGTATTAGTTACATAGGTTGGTGGTAGGTACTTTGAAAAATAATGGTGCAATTCTCCGAAAAATTACATTCTATAAACAGTCTGTTACGCTGTTATTACCTAGGCAACAGCCAATGACCGACAAGATTTTTCACATGACAGAGCCTATATAATGTTATTTTTTACAGAATCGCACTATTAGTCTTAAACGACGAGTTTGAATTTCCCTGTATACCTCCAAATCCAAGTCTGCGTTATTGTTCGGGTAGTGCTGACCGTTGCAAACGCTAATCTTCCGCTTGACTTCCGGCGTCAACGATTTGCTCGATTTGCTCCTCTGGTTCTTGATGGTGTTTTGGGAATAGCCCAGGATCTCCGGCTCGCGAAACGAGAGCTTCTTTCGCGGCCTCTCGAGAGCCAGAGCGGCCGTGTCCCTGCCTTCCGACACTTTGTCGACGCAAACGGTGGCCGGACGCGATCTGGTGATGGGATTCGCGGGAAGATCGTCCAGCTCTTCGCATATCTCAATACTTATGGGGTAAGACCCAACGGAATGTTGTTTCTGAAGTGACGAGCGCTTGGGCGCTTCCTGGTAGCACAAGTGGTTCTCCTTGTTGTTCGGACAATGCCTGAAGAAGTAGCTGCTCAGCTTGGTCTTTTTGTGGTGGTCCTGTTCGTCGGCGGTTTTCGACGGCGAGGCCAAGTTGAACAGCTTGTTCCTCGCTTTCGCCAGCATGTTTTTCTTGACGACCACCTCGGGATCGGGCATTTCCAAACTGGAATGACGGACCTTCACCATTTTCGGCTTCTTGTTCATATTTTTTCAATACCTTCACCGGCACATTCTTATCTCGACACAAAACAGATTTGCTGCCAACTTCCGTTTACTTCCACTCTGTCGTCGAGGGTTCTTGGCACCAGCACTTTATCCGCGACCATTTTTATTGTGGCATTTATGTGCGGGATAATAAAAAATCTGGAGATCACTTCACACTTGTAGGTATCCCAATCACGAATTAATTTTTTATTAGATAGAGGGCAAGAAACGGTACACTGGGGGAACTGAGTATCCAAACGTTCAGTCAGCCGTTCAGGTGGTCAGCGAACTAACGGTCTGATTAGGAAAATGGAGTTGGCAAGTGGCGTCGCGACGATCGGCCTCGCAAATATACACATCTAGACGCTGTGTGTATGCCGTGCTATACTTCTCTCCGATTTTTTCAAGCTTATTTATGTTTCTGAAAAAGAGCGGTGCAGTGTGTAATTTATGGAGCAAACTGGCGGCCGTTAAAATTTCATCTCTCTATTACTATTATTTATCAATCGTTTTTGGCATTACATAATATATTATTCCTATGTTATCTGATTTATTTAGATAGAAGTCGATATTGGACCACTTGGATTCATATATCCAAATTGTACTAAATATTAATTTTACAGTGCATTTTTAGAAGATGGTGCATAATGATGCCGTCACATGATGACCACGGTAGTGACTTATTGGACTAAGAGTTTGACTTTTTGGAACACAGCGTTTGCAAGATTGCAAGTATTGTTTAGATGATTTTAAAGTGTCTAAAATTCTGGACAATTATTTTTCCGCTCTTTGTTCACCACGAAACATTTGAGTGCTACAAGAAAAACCCTTTTAGAAACACATGAAAAGTGTGTAGTGTGGGAAATTTTTTTATTTTTTTTTATTTAATTGTCTTATTTTACGAGGCGGCATTCAGCTATAAGCTGCTCTACCATGCAACCTCGGGGACAACACAAAATATCCATGGATGAAGTAGGATTCGAACCCATACAGGGCAGCGCGAATGGTTTGACTTGCCATCACCTGTACCACTCCGCTACCACCGCTCCAAAAATAGCAAAATATCGACTTATAATTGAAAAACTTACCGGAATGTCCGGAATTACGTTTGGATAATACTTAGCTATGAAACATTTTGAGTAGATGCCTAACAGGTCCACCTATAGTTTACTGAGAATGAAATTATTTAAATGTTTTATGAAAATCAAAGTAGGCACTTAACACCGAGTCGATAAAAAATATTTAATCGACTCGATTATATTTAATCAAAATATTTTAATTTTCCAATGTATTTTCAGAACTTATTGTTACGGATTTGCGTTTAATACATACTTTGATATATTAAGCGCCGAATGTAAGGCCCCATACTAAACTGTGCACCAAATAAAATGAGCCACTCCAAAAACAAGATAGAAAATGCGCTAAAAATTGACACATTCAAATTGACTAACTCCTGAATAATTGGACCATATTGTGTGATTTTTTTGTTCTATGATTAGCTCACGTGTTGGACTACAACATGCCATGAGTCGTTTTCGGCACAAGTGTTTCGTATTATATATGATTTTAACCCTGTAGGTCTAATGTGCGTTGATAAGGTTGTTAAAAATTGCTTTATCTTACATGTCAGACCGGGGGCTTTAGGCTGGTATGAGCTTATCAATTTTCGGAAAAATAGCCAAAAATTCACGTCATAAGGTACATGAATGAAACCAACTGGATTTTGTGTGGAAACATCCCCTTCATCGGAAATTTGGTCGTAAGACACAGACGTTTTGTTGACTGACCCACTAAGTGTGATATATATTTGTAATCAGGATGAAAGACGAAATCGATTTTCATGTTAAAATACAGAGTGTACGATTTGAGGAAAATTTTTCGATGTTGCACCCTATAAGCGATGTACCATTGAAAAAAATTGTGGACAGATTCGAAACCTACGTGAAAAATCATGTAAGAATCGTTTTGCATTTCTGAAATTATCTCAAAGGAAAAGTCTCCAGGAGGGGGTAAATTTTGCCCTTTTTTGAAAATTTCAAACTTGTCTTATAGACCGAAAGCCCCCAAACATTTTGTCTTATGACCCGATTTTTGACTAAGGGGATGTTTCCACAAAAAAGCTCCTTGGTTTCATTCATGTACCTTATGTCGTAAATTTTGGACATTTTTCGAAAATTGACAAGCCTATACCATCAGCCTAAAGCCTCCGGTCTGACATGTAAAACAAAGAAATTTTTAACAACCTTATTGAGCACATTAGACCTCTAGGATTAAAATCATGTACCTTATGACGTAAGTTTTGAGGTACCAGCTCCCTGTCCATTATACCCATAGCTCGAGATTTTGTTTTTAATTTTTGCCTATCTGATAATTGCAAGGTGATCTCAAAAACGTGAACTTTTGGTTTCACAGTAAATATGGATGATTTTGGGAGATGAGGACTCTTGTTGAAGCTCAAGCCTCAGGTTAAAAGGTTCAAGAACCAGAATTATTGACTTTGGAGAAAAATTCTGAGAAAGAAAATTGAATTAAAAGTGACCCAAGTGTCAAGCTTTTAAGAGATCCGGCTTAGAGAAGGTATTAAACAAAAATTAATTTGTTTTCAAACAGATCTTTTTTTTTAAACATTTCAAAATATTTCTTGTTTGTGGGACAAAAATTGTCAGCTAGGAACCAAATCACAAATGGATTCTTCCAAAAAAGAATACTGGACCTCTTTTCACTTTAAAATGGTTGTAACTTGAGTAACAATGATCAGAACTAGTGCCTATTCCATGGACCTGTATTTCAAATGGACTGCTTATCGCGGTACCAGACCGAAGAATAAACGACACCATACGGGCGCTACCATAGTTGTTAACATAACAAAAGTTCTCAAAAGCCCATGGGAAACTAACAAGTTCACTGAAAAATTTGGTACGTACTATCAATATTTGTCGATATGATACTCGTTCGCAAATAAAAGATTCGGTTAGCAATATGTTTTTCACCTCGAAAGTAGCCGTCAGGTTTGTTTCGTTTCAAAAAACTCATCGCAAGTTGAAACAGTCTTGGATATGGAGGTTTGAGAGTCACTGTCTCACCAATTCAGCTCCAACAGTTTGCTTCGAAGTAATCGCAATCGCGATTTGTCAACTTTATCACCAGAAATAACATTCTGACAGGTCTCGTTAGTTTGTGCGTCGAAGTTTCTGGGTTTGTGTCAAAATCAAATTTGGTATGTTTGTAACTCTTTAATGATTCGTTAAATGCTCTGTTGATCATTAATTATTCGTCATCAATAGTTTTGTGAAAGAAAATGCACGGTAGCAGGGGCGCAAGCACTGTTTGTTAGGCTGCACAAACAACTCACCTACTCCTTACTCGGGCCTTGGGAGTGCTTCTTTTTACATGTAAGATTGCCAATCAATCAATTATTGACCATGATTCTACTATATCATTGCAGAATACCAACAAAACGACAAGGAACGGTTGTTGCAAACCACTGGAAAAACCACAAAAAAAAACTAACTGCCGACAGCAAAAGAATCATATTCGTGTACTCAACACATTTCATTCAACGATTTCTGGCCAGGAACATCGTCCCTGCTATCAAATTACCGAAACCTATGAATATAATTATGTGGGTATCAAAAAAATCACAGTCGCCTATGATTTTTTTTTTCATGTTGAACAATCTGATTTGTTGATGGATTGAAAAAGTCAAGCTGATGTCAATCAAATTTGCCAAAGTGATGTTTGCTCTGCTGGATTGCCGTTTTAATTTGATTGTTAGGTCAGATTTTGACCCTGACACAGTATTTCTATTCTTCTTTTGTCTTGAAAACGCCGCTAGGCACGTTATTTCAATAGGAAAGTGTTGAGACGTGCAATAGTAAAAATATACAGTTTAAAAAATGACCGAGGACGATACAGTTCTAGCGCCGGAGTGTGATTTCGTCGTAAGTGATCTCGTGACCTGAGCTCGTTGCGCTCTGTAGGAACCTAGGTACGTTAATTCACTCTCTGTTCCAGGATCATGGTCTGTGATCCTGGCCGAAAGAAAGCGGCTGAGGTCAGTGAGCAAACCTGCCACCTGCCTGCGACGAAGTCCTCAGAATAACAATTTGACAACACAGCGTAGGTAAAGTAGGTTCACTTGTACCGTGATTCTAGTCGGCTGTGAGATTTTGTTTCTAAGTTTCCAAATGTGAAATATAGAAAATCCCCAAAACTTTGCAGTTGGCTGCTCTGGCCCACATACTTAAATAGCTATACCGCGCAAGAGAGACGTCCGACACCTGTAATTATGGGCGCCGCCATCTTGATGGTTATTTAGGGACTTTGGGTGGTGTAGACTGGCACCACTTCGCTAGTTGGCCACTTGACTAAGCACGACATTATTTTGCTTCTCCCTCAAAGTACGTGGAATCAACACTAATAACATCAACAGGTGAAGAAAAGGTGTGCGATCATTCCAGCATCCAAAAGTTCGGTTAACTACGTGATGTTTATTTACACTGTCAAAAAGCTGTCACTCGACGTTTCGTTTACTCAGAGTACAGTGACTCCCAACCATCCAACTCGATGTGAGTATTTCGTAATTTCAAGAAAACTAAATACACTTACGTGATGGTACTTGAGAAAACTGGATCGCTGTTGTGAAATTGCAGAAGGTTTGATCATTTTCACGGTCCTTAGGATATTTTGTGGTAGCTATATAGCTCGGTACTTTGAGATACACTGGAAATTAACCATCAAGATGGCGTCATTCTCTAACTCCTTCTGTTACGCGGCGCGGCAGAATGCGCAATAGGTTCATGAGCGGTATAGCTATTTAAGTATGTGCTCTGGCCGGACCAGTTTTGAAACACATTTTTGCGTATTTCCTTTGCAGATAGCCGAAACATTTTTGCGGGACGTGATGTCTGACGCTTTTTTCCATTTTATTAGTAAAATGTAACAATTTTTCGACTTGTTTTTAATTTTCGCCAATGAACAAATAAATCAAGAGAGACTTGACATTTGACAGTTGTGAAAAATATTCCTAACCTTTTGAAGCCGGTTCAACTTTAGATGCTTCAAATTCAAGATTGTACAATGCCCTTCGTCCAAAAAAGGGGCCCCATGCAATCATCAACCCTTTCGCCTCTTCCAGTCAAAAATACAAGTCAAACCCTGAAGAATTATGGGCGATACAAGGATCGCCGTGCAGTCTGTCATTGGCAAAAGAATTTACGTGTAAAAAGTAGATTAAACCAAATTTCAAAAAACCCAGCCGCTCAAAAATGTGAATTGGACCGAAATTGATATTAATACCTTCAATTTGCAATTTGCTTTCGTTTTGGGTCTTCCCGGGACGAGTTTTTGTCGGCCCTGAATGGGCCTCCGTCAAGATGACTTAATTTGCGGCCGCCCCGTGCTCTTTTGGTGTCTACATGATGGTAACACAGCTCTGCGTTCCCCTAGTCGCACGTCCATTTATGACCAGGTCAGTTATCCAAGATTTTAATATCAATTTGATAAGAAATATAACTTCACTTCCAGAGAAGTCAGTTTCACACCAGGTGAAAAGGCGGCAAGCCTACAATGCTAAAGTAGAAAATTTGCCCCGCCAACTAGAGTCACAGTACAAGTGAACCTACTATAGTTCAGGTGGAGGTTTCATTTCATACGGACACAAATTTTAACGTAACCTCCCTTGTATCAAGATGACATTAAACATAAAAAATAGGGAACACCAACAAAACTCGGATTTTCAATGGCAAGCTGTGGTTTTTTTAAGCTTGGAATGGATTATAGGTACTAAGTGCTGCAATTGTACGAAAGAAAATGGCCCTGACTCTGCAGCAAATGCAAAAGTGTTATTTTGACACCTAACCTGAATTTTACACTGTCATGTCATGCCGCCACCTCAAAATACCCCTTTGACCATAGGTAAAATGCCATCTACAGCAGTCGCCGTCGGCGGCGCCAGGGCTACCTTTAACTAACCATTATTATTGTGAATCCCAACATCTCTGATCTATTTTAATTTCCATTCCTGATCCATATTTCCAAAATAATATCAGTTTCGTTGCATATTACATCATAAAGAACGATAATTTTAGGTTCCTGCCAGATTTATTGACATCATCATTTGCTTAACTGGAAACTCTAGTTCTAGAAAATTTATTTCATATCTGTTTGGTGTAGACTGTAGGTAAGTATAATGTTCTTTCGGATCATTTGCGAATACCCGCTTCAGCTATCCAAAACCAACCGGTGGAGAATCGCATTTTTATATTGACTAACGATCATTGTCATCATATTTTTATTTAGTTTGACATTGGCACAATCTCAAAACAGAAAGCGTCATATTGATATATAATCCCTGAATATAACAAAGTAGGAACCTACTCTTAAATCCAATGGAAGTATGCAAACAGATTGTTGAGGTCGAAGAGATAGATGACTCTAATGAAAAAAGGAGTCTTGTTGACGACTTATTTACCATATTTTTAGTCATATAGAAAAGTTGTGGATTCAATATCGTTATTTAGTGAGGTAGTATTTGAAAAAGTTGCAATATATTTTTTAAACAAGACAGACCACATTGTTTGCACGTGCTTGGCTTCACAGTTTTTACAATAAAGGATGTCAGAAATAACCGTTTTATATAACATAAAAACGTCACCGTCACGCCGTCATCAAAAATTTGTGGATTTGCCAAAAATGCTCTGTTCCAATATCACGGATGCAATTGCGGAAAATAGAGCATAATTTTGCTGCCAAATATTCACGAGCAAAAAAAAACAGAACAGAACAATGAATTGTAAACAGACTAGAATTTTCAGCAAGTTTGTAGAGTCAAGCAAAAAAGATTTTTGAAGATTTGTTACATGATTAGGCACCCATAGTGAATAGCGTGTTTGTTATAATTTGAACTAATTGAATTCAGCTCTGCTGAACCAAGTATAATAGTTCGTAGGTGGACACCAACAAGTGCCCAGACGGCAGACAAAAAAGTATTTTGTCAAAATTCACGCTCCTACAAATATGATTTAGAATAACGTTGTGGCTACCTGGAAAATTGTCTGCGATAATTAGTGCATTCTGCTGATGCCAACATCTAAATAACTGGTTAGGTATTATGTCTTGTAATCGCATTCGCATTGAAAATTACATTTTACTCGGACGTGGTATATTATATTTGCACGCAGGTGTTTGGCACAACAAGCCAACACAATAACCAAATTTTAATTTATTTATTGGCAGTGCTTCAAAATGATGATTTATTAACGGCTTCGGTAAGGCGCAATAATTATAAAGTAGGAAATTACGATTTGCTTTGTGTAAACACCGTTGTGCGGATTATGTTTAATAACTTCGGTAAGGAATTATGGGTGATCGAAAAGCTGGAAAATTGCCGCATAACAATTAAAACGGCGATCTGAGGCCCATAAAGAAAAGTGGAGTCTGTATATCTGCCTCTCTGACGTCCGCAACCCAAAATACAATATTCGCGATTTCAATAGTTTCGACGACCTCTGGCGGCCAAAGTGGCGATCCTCCGTGACTGTAAGTGAATCTGGCTGAAGAATGACAATCACCTAGCAACCCCCTACCACAGGCCCTAGCAGCCACTTACAATCCGCCATTTTGGTTCACGTTTTGCAGCGCCCTCTCCGGTGATTGGAATCACAAATTTTATAGTAGTACTTTTTTATGTGAAACCACAAGAGCACTACTGAATTTGAAAATAGGCTCCCACATGCAGGTTTTGCTTGGAGGGAAGGAAAAAATAGAAATTTTGTTGAAATACTAGTACCGTGTAATCAAAAGCTTCCCTCCTCTAGGCAGGCTGTGGTTTGGTCATTGGCAGGCAAACGAGGCTGATTTTAGGCAGCCTCGTGAGAGAGGAGAAAGGTTTTTGATCATACAGTAGAAATACTAGTAGGTTTTACACTCGAAAAATGTCTGGTCAGGTCATGAAGGTCTAGCGTTTTGTATGACGACTTTATTTACGCCTAAAACCGTTAACTGAACATTTCGAAGACGCACAACCGATGCCGTTTCTCAAAGTGACAATAGTTTTGGCGAGGTATTCACCATCAGCTGCAACCCACAGGATGAATCAAAAACTGCGGCCTTATCCCGAGACAAAATTCAACTAGAACAAAGCCCTTCTATGGCTTTGCCATTTAAATTGGGTCAAAAACGGAAGCAATTTTTTGATGACTTTTTTGCAGTGAGTTCAGCAAATGTGAACTTCTTCATCTCTAAACATGCATTCTTAAGCCTGAAAAAAGAAACAAATGTTGCTCACTAGCGATTTCTTCATAAAGCAGAAAAGAAAATGAATGATAAAGCAAATGTGTCATTCCCTGGAGGATGATAGCTGCCGTGACCGTGCGAAATAGTTTTGTTGCTTTCAGTCAAGAAATTCGGCTGTGTTCAATGTAGAAGAAATATAAACGGCACTTATGCGTCGTCTGGGGCATCTCGAACAATTAGTTCGTGACACTTTGCACTTCGTCTTTACTTTGGAAGTACCTTTAATAATTAATTAGCCAGAGTAGAGAAAGATGCCGAAAATATCTACCATATTCGAAATAACCCGACGGTGAAGCCCACATGGCGATTGCTAATGTCCAGGATTCCATGCAAGAGTTTAGAGTTTCAAAAGTTATTAGGTACAGACTACGTATATCATATCCCCAAAAAAAAAACAACCTTTTACTTTTCTAAAATTAGACACACGATAAGTTCAATTGTTTGGATAAAAGTATGTTTATTTGTTCGATTTATTTGCTAGAATGCCTCAAGTTGACGATAACCCGACCAGAAATCCGCCGAACAAACTGCTGGACAACGTGGGGTTGTGTTTGACAAAAGTGAGCACCTTGACCAACCATCCGGGAGCTTGATCGGCGACCTGTTCGACTTTGCCGGTTACTTCGTCCAGATTTTTGTTGACTTCGTTCCAGTTGACGGTGATGTAGTCCTTCTCTTTCAAAATTTCCAGCAATATTATCCCACCGCCCAGGGCCAGGGCCGCATTCTTGCCGACTTTCAGGGCCAAGTATCCCGCGAACCATCCCACGGAGGTCCCGAGAATGATGTGCTTGCCAGCAACGGAATTCTTGCCAGCGTACGTGAAGACTTTGTTGGTCACGGACAGCAAATCGTGTTCCGCTTCTTCATCCACGATTGATGCTATATCGGCAGTGGTGGGTTCGTTTTGTTCTTGGTGTATCGGTAATTTGCTCTCAGGTGGCATGGCGAATTGAAGAGTTTTCGCACGAGAATATTAACAAAATGGGAGATGTGACGTCTACCTCAATCCAAAGTATGAGATGACAAGAAATCAATGACACATTCCGTCATTCATGTCATCAACAACTAGTGATGTCGGTTAACTAGATGAGTTATAATTTAGGTTATCTAGGAGGTTATTAGCAGAAATGTACGATCGCACGCAAAAACAAACCGAGACAGCGAAAATACTTTGGACCTTAATGCTCGGAATTCTAGTTTCTAGTTGTGTAAGTTGTTGTGTTGTGTAGTTGGAGTCTGACGGGACTGACACTTGCAAAAATAAAAATTTGCATTCAAGCTTCATCAGCCTGAAAGGCTCTGGCGTAGCGTTAATGGCGGCTTTACAGAACTTTGTATGTCGCCGGCGACAGTGTCGCTGGCCAATAGGATTCGATCTGCCTGTACTTCCCTACCTCCCTCCATATCATTCCCGCGACACGAGTCTCTGTCGTCGTGTCGTTCAAACTATTCAACTACAGTGGAGTGGGGGATTGTCGCCGGCGACATACGAAGTTCTGTAAAGCCGCCATAAGACCGACAGCTTGTCTATGAATTGAGTGGCAAGTATTCAATTTTAATGGCAGCGTCATTTCATTTGAAGGTGGCAAGTATTCAATTTTAATGGTAACGTGATTCAGTTTAAGGGCGTGCCTTCAAAGATAGCGGATGACATTTCTATCACCACACTTTTTTTATACTCAATGTACCTTCCTTTCCTATTCTTCTATCCTCCTAGGTCATATCAGAAAAAACACAGTTACGCTTTTTGGTGGTCACGAATTTACGCCATACGTCATTGGCGAATTTGAGACTTGTCTTTGTTTGTGACATCCAACATTTGTGACTTCATTTCATTATTTGACCATAACAGTAGAAGCGCTGTTTGCCACTTCGCCGGAAGATGGTGCGACACTTTTCGCTCACCACTTGGCATTTATCTAACCTACCGTCATTACTCGTTATTGTTAGGTACCGTCTATAGTCACTCTATACCATTGATAGTATTCTATTCATGACCTAGGTATCCAAGTCCGCTTCTGATCATGGTGTACTCTGTACTGTACATTACATATATAAGGTTTCTTGTCGAATAAGCAAGAGGCCAAGATGATCTCAATTCAAGTGAATAAAAGAAACAACAATTCACAAACAAACCATCAATCGAAGTCAATTTTCATCTATCCTTTATAACGCCACATTCCTGCAAAACGTAACACTGCTATACTACTTAGGAACTAATTTTGCTGATCTATAGAATGGTGCACTCTGTATTAGGTAAATGTTGCCTGCTTTAAAGTATGCTAACTGCCACTCCAATTAATTAAGTACAAGAAATTGATGTAAATTGGCATTTGCACTTCTTAAAGACGTAGCCAACGGTATTTTCGATTGTAATTTCAAAACATTGCACCGTGGATAATGAAGGCATATGAGTTACAATTCCCGTTCTTATAAGTACCTACCTATTTAGCGTAACACTCTAATTTTCCGCTAGACACCTTGAAAACATCTTAAACGGGTGCATATAGTAGGTTAAGTATGAAAAATTGGAATGATGTTACTTAAATAAAATCATAGGACAGAAATGTCACTAACCTTTTTGCTCGATTTAAACACAGCACATTTGAAAACATTGGAAGCTCCATCTCTAGCAATGTAACTAAATATCTTAAGGTCCTGGGAGTCGTGGGACACATAGAATATTCTATAGATGGGGTGGGATAACAGCGGGGATTTTCCTTCGTCGAGCCATCGTTTCTTCTGCAACAAGAAAACCACAATATCAGGAACACAATTTGGGGGCTCATCAGTGCAGAAGCATCCAGGTTCAGAAGCCCAACGTTACGAAGTTCGACATCACTGTAGGCCATTTATCCGAGCCTGGATGCCGCAGAACTGTATTTTTCAGTTTTTTGCTTTTATCTTCTTTGAAATCCAAATTTCATTACACTAGGGCTCTAGTCCCTAGACTGTTCACTTTTTTTATACAATCCTGAAATTTCATCAGATTTGCTCGACATTCAACATAAATTTGATTACACGGCAAAAAATGATGAATAAATTAGCCTTCGCTACACTTGATTCTGTGTTGAATTCTTGAGCAAATCTGATCGAACTTCAGGTTTGTAGCTACGTAATTCGGTAAAGAGTTTAGATTTCGGGAACGATAAGAGCAAAAACTCGTAAAACCTTTCTATGACGCATTGCCCAAATTATACAGCTCAGCGCTCAGCTTCAGCTTCAGTAGCAACATAGTTCCACCACTTTCAGCTAGATAGTTTTCTTAAAAGTAAATAGAAAATAAAAAAAAAGTAAATGGTCATCCAAACTTTGTCGGTTTGTCGTTTGTAGTGTAGGGCCTATTTTTAATTTTATCCACCATTTCGCTCGACACTTCATCCATTTCATTTCATTTCGAATCCTGGTCGAGTTTCAATTATTGAATGGAACTGGAGGAAGTGTGTAGTACCATATTCTGTCCTTGCATGGACGTCAATTTAATTTCCAAATATGTATTAGTTAAATATGAATGGCCTAAATTTACCGGAAAAAAGTATTATGCCAAAAAATTAACTTAGGCTCATAAAACGGCTAGAATTCAGCACAAATTGGATTTTTTAAAGCGGGGAGAATAACTTTTTTTATTAGCGAACTCAAACGAAAATATTAAAGTGCATTCTCGAGAAGGGCGAGTTTTTACACCTAAATTAGCCTGCGATCAAACTCTCACAAAGTTCGGAGCACTTAGAGCACCGAAACTTCTAAAACTTACCTTTTTCTTTTTCCTAAGCACAACTTTGATGCCATCTACCGAAACTTCTATGGTTACCTTCTTCTTCTCGATTCCTTTTGCTTTAAATTCATACTAAAACAAACATCAAGTTTAGCTCAATCAGGCGGAAGCCCGACATTATTCCAACTCACCCGTATCCTCCTCATGGCAGCTACGATTTCCACCCTGCTAGTCGGTCGTGGTACATCCAAGCAGCCGATATACTGCAAAAAATCAACACGTTTCAGGTACTTTTTTGTTACTTTCGAATTTCAATATTATTGTATATTACGAAAAAAAAGTACCCATCCAGCAATATTATTTTTCAAAGAGAAAAATGGGAAGCGTTGATGTCTCGAGCAAACAAATCGAAAGGAAAGTATATTTTCTTTGGCAGAGCCTCGTTGCATTTTTCTATGATTATTCGATTTTAAAAGGGATTCGAATATTTCATGCTCGTAGTGCTATTTCTAGGAAAAGGTGTGAAAACTCGCACAGATCAAAGGTGAGGATTTTTCTCTAATTGACGAGTGTATCGACAGATTTGTTGTACCAGCTTTCAATACGCAGTCACGTTTCTGGCTACGGTTTATGTTTTTCCAATGCTACATGAATCAATAATTGGTAATCTTCGTACAAAGGAACAAATAACCAACATCTAGGTATTATCCACTGTTCTTATCGCGCTAAGTATACTCAACCTACTTAGTAATGGGAAGTGAAAGAGTTTCTTTTCCACAATGCTCACGAACAAAGCCTGATTTTCCCAATAAAATTTTGTAAGCATTCTCATTTTATAAAGCGTAAATTTGAATTTTCTGATCAAGCGCGGCGCCTGATTTTATACAACCATACATACACATCACATAATTGAATCACCAGCCTCGGGTTCCACCAAACTTTTATCAGCGCGATAACTTTATCACTCTGATAGTAACTAAGCAACCGGCCATCCTATTGGCTGGTGCATAGCAACTATCAGCGTGATAGATTTAATCTGTTCTTGAAATTTTGGTGGAACCCGAGGCAGGTCTTTCTAATTAAATAGGAATCAAATTTTTTAAACACGAGTTAAAATTTCAAACTAACGCCCCATGGGCAAATTCTCTCACAGTGAAAAGAAAGAAATTGAGAAGTTTTCGAGGAAAACTTTGTTTGAAATACCAACTTATACCTAGAGCTGGACCTATATTTTTTTTATTTTTTTTCATTCCCAGATTTGAAGATAAAAACCAAAAGGCATAAGTAGACTTTTGATTTCACTAATTATACGCGATGAATACAACGTCGCGGCGCCGTGTTTATTTTCAGCAAAGCACACATGTGTTGTGACGTCACTTTTACTGAAATACACAGGTGATTGTTTTATTTTGTAGGTAGGTGGGTTCGTATACGATAGAGATACTACAGCATTTGTTACATATTTACCCTCTGCCACAGCTGATGTCAATTTTTTGTTCGTGAGATGGCCTTCCACGATTTGTCAACATTTGCATGAGAATTTTGGATTTGAATTGGAGGAACAATGGGTGGTATGAACAACAACAACAATGCTTGAAATTTATAAATACCGGGACCCCCGCTTAGCGATGGACGCCCCCCAGGCGAGCCCCCGGACCAGGTCAATGCTATATTTTGCTCTGCAGTGCAATTTTCAGCACAAACCCCCAGAATAGCCATATTAATGGCATGCGATATTTCAGCTGTACAAGATTTCAACGATTCAACAAGATTTTAACAGCGACTGCTGGTTACCTATAGGTACCTTGGCATTTCTTGCACGTGGGGTTGCGGGATTTATTGTAAGACTTAGTGAGAATTTCGAATGAAAGCGCAAAAATCGGAGTTTCCAATTGGTCTCAGTGCAGAAAACTAAATCGACGTAGGTAGGTACCTACATGCGAAAAACGTTCGAGCTTTGAAAATTTCAAGTCATATCAACTATACCTACCTATAATGGTCTTTATCTTGTTTAGGTATGAGCCCAGATAGCACAGGGTGTTCTATGAATATTCTCAATATATTCTTTTCGGGATATTCGAACATTCCCAGAATATTCTTGGATATTCAGGAATATTTAAACTATATCCATAGCCACAAAATGTCCGCCTTAAGAATGTTTAGTGGATATCCATGAGAATATTCTAGTATATATTCACAGTATATTCTATTATTTCCTTAATTTGAAAAACGCCATAATTTTCAAAAAACGTAATTTTTCATTTGCAATATTACTCAATAATAGTGATAAACTGCTCCACAATGAAGTTGTCGCCACCAAAAAAAATGGCTTGACTTTGACGGTCAATAACTTTTGATTGCCGAAAGTGATTTCCATTCTGGTTGTCGCGTTTACTAGTCCAATCTTTCCTCAACAGATCCTGTGATTGTGAATATCAAGAATTTGCATGTAACATTTATACAGGGTGATATATAAAAAGATGAAAAATTTCGACAACTTCATCGAACGCCCATTTGCAAAAAATTTTTTTCCAAATTCCAATGTAAAAATCATGAAGTGTGATGCATTATCTCGAAATGGTTTTGGAATTACCGAGATTGGAGGTCTTAGACAGAAGATATGAATTTTTATATGGAATGTAACAGATTTGCCCTATTTTCTCGCAAGACTGAATCACTTCTAATGAATGGGTATGGTTGACATTGAGCACGATTGTTCCTACAACCGTTCCGGATAACTTGAATCTAAAAAAAACCCGAAAATTTGGTGTGGGGCCAGACAGGGGGCACTTTTTGAAACGCTAGTCACTGTCTGTTTTTGGCACGTTGAATTTTCTCAATATTTCAGATATGTCGAACATGTTTTTTGCAAATCTAAACCCCTGAATATGGTCGAACTTCATTTCTCGTGGGAGGGGGAGCCCCCTGGAAGTTTACTTGTTGTGCTTATGCTATGCCTGGGCTTCACCCCCGATTGCGTTTTTCTGGTGATACCGTGCTACAAAGATGATCAAAAATGTGTGTTGCTACAGTAACGCAGAAAGCCTATATTTATGCCATTGTTCATATTGACACGTCAAGTCACTCCAACAATGCCGAGACCTGTGTTTCCAGCGTTACTGTAGCAACACACATTTTTGATCATCTTTGTAGCACGGTATCACCAGAAAAACGCAATCAGGGGTAAAGCTCCAGGCATAGCATAAGCACAACAAGTAAACCTCCAGGGGACTCCCTCTTCCACGGAAAATGAAGTTCTACCATATTCAGGGGTTTAGACTTGCAAAAAGCATGTTCCACATCTGAAATATTGATGAAATTCAACGTGCCAAAAACAGACAGTGACTAGCTTTCCAAAAAGTGCCCCCTGTCTGGTCCCACACCAAATTTTCGGGTTGTCTTTAAATTCAAGTTATCCGGAACGGAGATTTTTCTGCAAATGGGGGTTCGATTAAGTTGTCGCAATTTTCACCTTTCTATATATCACCCTGTATAAATGTAACATGCAGTTTTTTGATATTCACAATTACAGGATCTGTTGAGGATAGATTGATTGGGCTAGTAAATGCAACAAACAGAATGAAAATCACTTTCGGCAAACGAAAGTTATTGGCCGTCAAAGTCAAGTCATTTTTTTGGTGGTGACAACTTCATTGTGGAGCAGTTTATAATTAATAAATCAGGTTGTAGCGTTACTGATGCGAACTCCAGAATTCAACCCAAATACGAATTTATTAAGAAACTGTATGTACTTCTCTTGTCACTCCATCCAAACATCTTCATCAGCACCTGCAACCCATTGATGGTTTCAGCCTTCAGTTTTTGCCTATTCATAGATCTAGAATAGGGAGAATATACAGTTGAGCATGGATTCCTAAACCATTTTAGAAACCAATAAAAACGAATTATAATTGAAAGAAACCTAGTTGACAGACTTACTAATTGAAAGACCTGCTCAGAGCCTTGCCAAGAATCTTGTCAACACCCAACACTGACCTAGTATCAACACAAGAGCATTTTTCAGATCCAGGAAAATTAAGCAATAACGTATGGTCCGAAAGTTTTGGGAATTTTTTTTGAAGCTAACAACTTTTTTTGGATTATTTTTAATTTTGTAACTTGATATTGCAAAAACTAGCATCACCTTTAACAATACCAAATTCATATTTAACATATTGAAGATGGGCCATTATTTTTGATGGCTCTCAGTTTTCTTCTGCCATGCTTGATCATTCTCTGGACAACAGCAGGATTGATTTCTCTGAGCTCCTGCCTCCCAATGTACCGCAATCTCGACCAATATAAGATTTTTGGTAAGTATTGAGCAGGATTGTACACGACAAGGGATGGGAAGCTGCAAATGAAGACCAATTACGGCGTCGCATTATTCAATAACATTAGAGAATTTCGATTTGGAGGAATTGATACAAAAAATTATGGAACATGGCAGAAGAAAATTGAGATCCATCGAAGATAATGGTCCATTATCAATATGTTGAATATGAATTTGTTATTACATTTATAGATAATTTTTACATAATTTATACTTTTTACCTTCAATTTTTATATTCAGTATTATCTTTTATAGATAGATTAGTATGCTGTGTTCTAGAGCAACTTGCTTAAAAGCAAGCAGCACCACTCTATTTTTCAATAAAGTTGTTTCTCTCTCTGATGTTAATTTTTGCAATATCAAGTTAGAAAATAAAGACTATTCAGAAAAAGTTATTAGCTTTGAACAATTTCCCAAAACTTTCGGACCATACGTTATTCAACAGAACTAGTATGTAGTCAAAAAAAAATTTCAGCAGTTGGTGGAGCAATTTGACTGATTCATCAATTTTGTGGTTGTTGAGGCACAATCCTTTACATTTACAGAGTTTCAGGCACTTCATGTCAGACTTTCTGCAAGAGCGAATTCGAGTCATACATCAGTTTGTTTTGCAGCCGGAAGCTCCAATTTGGGGACACGATTTAGCGATGGGATTTAAGGTGGGCAGGATTGGAATCAAGTTATTGTTTTGGAGTGTTTTCCATCCGCATTGTTCCAATTCTGGAAATATGGGGAAAGGAAAGTGAGCGTCCTCCCAGAACAGGCCTGGATAATAAGATAACTGCAGTAAATAGTGATCAGTATTATGGTTATCTCCAGAATGAACCGTGCCTGATAATAGCTTTTCATTATGTAAAGCTGTATGGCATTGCTGGGTGGAAGAAAGCGACTGCGGTTCCTCAACAGCCCAAAAAAAATCGAGCTTTTTCACCCATAGGAGTCTATTTCAGTCTTGAGCTGTATGAAATAGGACTCATTGTGAGATAATGAATCAAGTGAATAATAGGATTTTCTTGCGTGAAATAGTATTTTTCGATACAGGAGCCCGTTTTCAGGTCCGAAGCCAGGTTTGCCATCATGAGGCGTAGCCATTATACAGCGAGTGAAAAGGAATGATCCCCATTTCTTCACAAGCATGATGTTTGAACACGAGACGAAGTTGAGTGATGCAAATCATGCGAGTGAAGAAATGGACATTCCATAAGAGTAATGATGACCGATGACAACCAATCATGGAAGGAGAAGAATGTCTTTTAGTTGCTTAATGCAACTGTTATAAAATTCTATTACTTCACAATAATTTCTACATCCACTCATAGTGTTCCATTTCATAGGTTGACCAGTATATCTAAAATTTCGCTAGAAAAAAATTGAATCCAAAATTCAAAGTTATGGTCATTTTAGAAAAATATTACAGCAGTTTAAAAATTGGAACAAGAACGAAAGTCGACCAACCAGTATCTACGCCACTGGATACTTTAGTTGAAAATCTTCTTCATTAAATCATGGACACGTACCTAACAACTACTATCTGTATAAAATTTGCGTTTAATTTGTGAAACGGTTGAAAAGATGCGGCAGAAAACGATCCTTTCCACCTAATTGGACGCCATCTTCAACTATCGTGGAAATATTACTTTCGGTCAATATTTCGCCTTGGTAACAGGCATTTTCAAATTCAGAATGGTCTATTCAGTCTGGAAACACTTGTTACCAAAATGTTATATGAAATGCCTCTAGGAGGTAATTTAAGGCGTTTTTCAAATTTTTGTACCAGTCTACAAAGGTTAACAAAGATCGTGACTATTGTTGGCCAAGGGCCAATATATCTCATGATTAAAGTTGACAAAGTTTTTGCAACTTTAACAAAGATAAAAAATGCACTGCTGTTCGCGTTAAAGTATTTCTATATGTTTCGCTAATCTGAGGACCGAGCGAGGAGTCAGGATAGCCGAATCTTGGAAACGACAATAACGCCCAGACCAGACGGTAGCCTGATTATTCTTCTACAGATTTTATCGCCGAAGCTTTCTGGGTCCTCACGCTCCCTCTGGACGGCCGGCACCCGGCAGTGACAACCTAAGAGCTGACGCCTCGGCATGCTAATTACCTGCGTTTTATAATTCTGACTCCGCAATTGCTTTGGGTTATTCTTAATATAATATTTTTATCGTCCACTCTGGCCTTTTGTTACCTCACACCTGTCTCTTATAGTTTTTCCTGGATTGTCTCTCATAGGTCATAAATCATACCGTGTGATCCAAACCATTCCGAATTGGGGTAGGCTGTGCCCTGGCGAAAAGCAGCTTTACCTACATCCCTGAATTTGACCCTGCGTCACAGCCTGTATAAATAAAGTGACTTATCCTGTTTTAGGCCCGAAAGATGCCAGTGAGTTGTGCCAGAGTGAAGCGGCGGTTGGGGCACTCCGCACATTCAAATTGAGACTCGAATTGAGAGCTGCGGATTGACCATATTTATGTTTACCTGACGAGAATAACATTTGATTAACCAGTGGCGTTACCACGGTAACAATATCTCGCAATCGTGGTTGCTTCAGCAACAACTCGGGGAGTTCAAAATACGGTTCACCTGTCGCAAAAGCTGCTAATGCGCGGCTGGAGTGCAACTCGAATTGTTTATATTTTCTTGTTTCAAAACGTACCTATCTACCGATTCTTGATATTTTGTTTACATTTACAGCCGGGTAGCGACCAAACAATCTGCCAGTATTTCTTGCATGTTAAGCAGTGAAGCAGCTAATGTACATTTTTGGCGGGAATTATTGTTGACGCGCTCGCGTCGAGTTTATTTACATAGCAGAAGTGAGCGACGCTGCTTTTCCCTCTTCCGTGGAAAAGAATGGCTTTTCCAAGTGCAAGTGCTTTGTCCTGACCTTTATTGCTTTGGGCTTTGCTCTCGTTCGTTTCGTCACTTCTTTTATTTGCTTCATTTACTGAACTAATATTTGTGTAATTATTACCCTTATGTAAATATATAACGTCATAAAATACATTGCTCTGGTGCTGACACGAAACATAATGATGCCATGAAAAAGCCAACTGAAATGAACTGTCCTCAATTGACCTCTTAAGTGATAAAGGGAACGCAATTTTGTGGTGTTTAAGAAAGTGTACCGGATGATATCATTTTAAATTTATAAACAACATGTATACGGAATTTTGTTTGATTTTAAGCTTTTTCCTAATAGAAGACTGTAAAACAATATTTACTTTTGGGCATTTTTGTTAGTAAGTAAGGAAGTTTCAACAATACAACAACTCAACTCTGCCAAAAGTTATTTGATGCATGACGTAAAATTGACAGCTCCGAAGGCACATCCACAAAACCAGCCAGTTGCAATCTGAACGGCTAGCCACACACTATGGCTCAGGGCTTCAGAAGTCAGCCTAAAACTAGTCAACACATTCCATGCTGAAACCGTATCTATAGACCAAATTTCAACTAAATCGGATCAATGGTTCGGGTTCGGCAGTAGGATGAAGTGTAGCAGATTACAGAGACACATACATACATACACACAGACCTGGGGGCTTCAAACGGATATAACCGTCATCGAAATGCAAGACTTTTCTGATACTTCAGAAAGATTTTTCTGAGCGACCCTAGACCTATGTTCTGTTAATTTTGCGACATCCTGAAATAAATTCATGAACCTCAATCACCCTGACGTTAACTACTGATGGCAAAGGTCTTTCACACTTAAACTGGAAATGGTTTTATTATCATTAATGTTTCATGACAGTATTCATAAAACTGTGATTAAAAGACGTAAATATTCAAAATGGTACATCGTGAATAACATTTTTTTAATCCCTCTGCAGGTTTTCAAGGATAAGCACGTTTCTTCAGTATTATCGAGAATATTGTTGGGCTTTATGTATCGTGTCAGTGGCGTTGCCTGTGTGGTGTGTGGAATAAGAATTTTCTCGCGTTTAGTAAAATGTACGGGTGCTCGCAGAAGGACGTGTTGCGGAAATGTCAAACGTGTTTACAAGTCAGCCATTTGAAAATACTAATATGCATGGGCGCCCGCAGGATTTTTGTCAGGGGGGGGCAAAAAGCTTTAGTTAGACATACCTACCTGGCCTAATTTGCGAAGTCCTTTAGATTAGCGCCGCAGGCGAAAATTTTTTCGAATAATAATAATAATGGTGATAATAATTATTGTGCGAAAAATAAGGAAATATATTTGAAAATTGAACTTAACTTTAGAGAAATTTATTAAAATTTGTAATTTTGTACAAAATGTATAAAAATTTACTTCAAAATAGCCAGGTCAATAGTTACACTCGTTCATTATCTTGAAAAAACCCCTAGTCTTTTAAACCAGAGGTTTAGAAAATTTAAGGCAGAGGCAGAGGGTAGGCACAGCGGCAGCCCTCTGCCCCCACCAGTCTGCAGCTTTTTAGTGGCTTATTAGTTCTTAGAAATGTTTTGATAATAAACTGCTTTTAATCCAAAGCTCTTTACAGTGTTTATACCAAACGGAAAAAATAACATAATCATTTCACCCTATATTGGGCAGTGGAGCTGGTAGCTGGAATGCCCAAATTGCAGATCGTTACCTACCTACCTACCTATCTACCTATTTTATGACTTTACGGGTAGCTATCTAATTTAGTTAGAAGCCTAATGAAATTTCAAATTGCTCTAACAATTCAAGAAAATGTAAATTACCTTCTCAAAGATTTTTCTTTCGAAAATGAATTTTTTTTTCTTTCTCGAAAAAAAAAATTTTTTGTAAGGAAGAATTTATTCAGCTGCTCCGGAGCCAGGGGGGGGCAAGTGCCCCCCCTTGCCCCCCCCTCCGGGCGCCCATGCTAATATGTCGTTTGTCGTTGAATGAAATTTGTGAAAATTTGCTCGGCCAAACAAATGGCATGTAATAACACGCGTTTGCTTAATAAACGGATGATAGAAGAGCATAAAAATATGTAATATATTTAGATTATTTTTATCCTTACGATTTTTTATACACTGTTAAGTACCTACACTTTCTTGTTCTCATGTCAAAAATTAAACTCACATTTTTTTTTCTATTTCCGTGGCAAATTATGAAATAGGCGAGGACAAAGTCTAAATACCCCAAAGCAACTGTACTTCAACGTAATAATAATTAAGATGTTCTCGTGATATTTTGCACACGCTAATGTTTTGAGCAAACAGAAATGTTGACCCCGGAGAGGTACGATATCAACGTCTAGACTCATTTCTCACTGGAATTTTTTGTATTCATTGACAATTTGTTAAGAGGGAAGTCAAATAGGGCATAACAATCATTAGTACATTTTAGTTAATCTACCTACTATTTTCACTTCGACGAGAAAGAGCGTTTTGTTCATTTTATTGCCACTTTCGTTTTGAAATCATTTTTATTTTGAGTCAATTTTGTTACTCATAATTCATTTAAGATGAACATATTCATCTGTTTTGTTTGTACTGTATCCATCAATTCTTATTATAGTTATTGAATATGCAATGCATTTCTCGTTCCGTTTTTCTATAAGTAGGTACATGATGAAAAATGATGCATCTCGTGATACATATTTAACCATAACAATCAGGAGGCTCAATCCACTCATCATTTCTAGGAAGTCAGCTTTGTCACGTAGTTCTAAGAGCAAATGAAGCTCTAATCATCGCAGTTTTCTCAAAAGGATACCAATGTGACTGTGCCATGACAGACGGGAATCTATATGTAGGTAAACACCGAAAAACTTTACAACGCTATTCTGGCGGATAGTCTTGCTATTAGGTCTCATATTTGTTTATAACTCGGTTTATAATGATGTAGGAATTAGAGCAATAGCCAGAATTGCATGGAAACGGTGACGATATCCCTTTAGTACAGCATATCCAGCATATCTTTGTACTCCAGGAGCAGACTTTTCTCATGGTACTTCAGCGAAGACAAAATGAAAGACTGCAGGATTTCTAAAGAGTTGATTGCAACGAACTAGGACCTCATTTATGTGACCCAGTTGTATTTCGGGTTGGACTCCTGTGACAGGAACCTTAGATGCAGCAACCTCCAAAAGCAAATCTTCAGAATTCAAATAACGTTCTGATCTTCTCTAAGCATGGCCTTGAGGATTAGATACTCAAGTTTACCGACTCCAGATTCTAATCTACGAAGATGGTCGGGGCTGTGTAGAGGCAGTGAAGTAACATAGTAATATCTTGAAAAATTTCACTTGCAGCTTGTCTGTGACGTCAGAATAATGAACGCCACATACAGGTGTTTCAAAAGTTAGTACCTAGCTATATATCATCGGATTCAGCTTTCAAATATATGAAGTTTGCGATAACAATGAATTGCAAGTGCAAGGGGCATGTGCCCCCTAAGAAAGGGCCTCTCAAAGTTAAATTTTTAAAATCATTTTTTTTACCATAACTTGCGAACCGCTCCTGCAATTATTCTTGCAAATTTTTGATCAGCGGCTTCATTTTCGAAACATTCTGGTTTGGAACTTGGAAAAACATCTCGAAAACATTACTTTCAATAGCCTAAAAATTTAAATCCAAGAAAACTCATGATTCCTCAACTGAAATAGGTTTTCCAGGTGTCTCAAGTCGAGAAACCACCATTTTTGCTAACAAACAAGGAGTTTTCTCGGATTTGAATTTTTTGGCCTTTTACCAGGTTGATGCAAAAATTGTGAACACTCGAACTACAACGAAAAGCCCGAATTGGAGCCCTGGGGGCCTTAAGGCCCAAATTTCAAGTTACCAACAGATACTTTTCATATCTAGTGCGACTTAAATACCTCAAAATGCCTTGTTTTCTAGCTGTTATAAGATGAAATGCCCTTTGAACCAACAAGGAAAGCACTTTTATGAAAAATTAGCCTTGACTATGGTATACGAGTATACCAAAAAAAGCTGCAGAGAAATAAAAATGCAAATAATCAACTGTACCCCAGCCAAAGTAAAGTTATAGTCGATAGACGTTCCCCATCAACAGTTTTCATTTGAATGCACCATAAGCGCTGAAATTCAGCAACATTCTATATCTACCTTTTCTTGCGCGCTCCAGAGGTAAGTAGATACCTACCGAATCATTAACTTTTTTTCTCCGTGCGCTAATAACTTCAAGAATACTAGGAATCGTAAGAACCTAAGAAAATAACTGAAAGAAGTCATTGTGCTTCCGTGGATGAGCGCGTGGCTTTGTTTTTTCTTTTAGTACTTAGCGCTAGCGTTTGAGTAATGAGAATATTGACATTAGTTTTACTTTTACAACCGAACTAGCACTCACACAAGCGAGTGATGTAGGTATTGTCTTAGTAGGTGTTGAGCGGGTGTTGATGTAAATAATTGCATTTTAAGCCTGGTTGCTTTACGATACGAACAGCATAATTATTACTTATACAGGTGTCCCACGAAGTAACCGACATAGCTCAAGGGTAGATGTTCTTTCTCGAGGCAAATCAGAATCCTTCGAAATTTTCCTGACGTCCCCCGTTTCCGATATACAGGGTTATGTGTTCAACCGAAAAGTTTGATTGGCCATATCTCAGGAATACATCAATAGAATCTATTAAAATTTTTCAGGTATATATTCTAGAACCAAGAGCCTTTGTAGCGCCCTACTCACTTATGAAATAAATACAGGATCGTACCCAAAATTTTGTTTTTCGAGTTTCTGTTTGGAAAGTCATCCTGCATAGATTTTTTTTTCAAAATCGGATCTCATATTCGGAAACTACATAAAAAATGCTACAAAATTAGATTCCTGAATTGTTTGTCACTAATTAAGCTGATCCGAAAAAAAATTATTACCAGAAATTTTTCAGGAATACATATTTTCAAAAATTTCAATTTAAATCAGAAACGCTATTCCAGATGGTCAGACAAAGTCACTATTCCAATTGTGGTGCTTTAACCAACCAAAAATAATTTCAGGAGAATATTCTAGAAACATGAATTTGGTATCTCCAGATTTCTACCCAAATTCATGTTTCCAGAAAATCTCCTGAAATTATCCTCAGTTTGGTAGAACATCAAAATTGAAATTGTGACTTTGTTTGACCACCTTAAATAGAGTAGCGTTTGATCTGAAACAAATTTTCAAAAATATTCACAAAAAATCTCTGTTAATATATTTTTTCCTCGATTTTTTCGTATCAGCTAAATTGGTGCCATACAATTTGGGAATCGCATTTCGTACCATTTTTCATGTTGTTTCCGAATATGATATCAAATTTTGAAAAAATCTATACAGAATGACTTTTTAACAGAAATTCGAAAGACAAAATTTTGGGTACGGTCCTGTACTTATTTTACTAGATCATGAAGTTGAAGATTAAATAATCTCGAAAATTAAATAATCTTGAAAACTGAATAATCTCAAAGAATGAATACCCACTCTTGGAATTATTCGAATTATAATTTCTCCTCAACATTACTTTTTCATTCCTTATTGTAGAACACACAATGAAAAATAAATCAATTTTTGAGATCATTAACATTTCATAGCTCAAAATTTCTTCTTTCCAAAATCTGATATGTATAAGATTCGGAGGCTACCATGAAACATGCTATAAAATGCGATTACCTAATTGTTTGACACACTTTGGCTGATTCGAAGAAAAAAAAAAGTAATGACTGGGCAGCGGTAGGGGGAGGGGGGGGGGGGGGGTGTAAAATGTGATGAAGATA
The DNA here is from genome assembly GCA_949128115.1 of Anaspis maculata. Taxonomy (NCBI): domain Eukaryota; kingdom Metazoa; phylum Arthropoda; class Insecta; order Coleoptera; family Scraptiidae; genus Anaspis; species Anaspis maculata. The sequence continues at coordinate 43,342,085 of OX421963.1, forward strand.
TAAAAAATGTTGAATATACGTTTTCACCATTTTACGCGACTGAAGGTTCAGCAAACCGATTCCAAAAATATCAATCAATCCCAGAGATATTTCCAAAAATTTATTTTTTTTGTCAACATTTTATTGTTAAAAAAATCGAAGAATTTTGAAGGTGGAAAGATGAAACTCTAGATTTTGAGAATTAGTGATGTTAGAAATATGGTCGTGATTGGCGAAAATTTCTCGGCCTACTATTTTGGGAAACAAAACCGTCAACTGTTTTCACCAGCTTGGCCGCCATCTTGGATTTTCTTTTGGTGTACAGTAGTCACAAAAACGACAGGGGACTATGAGTATGGTAGCGTTACATCATTTCAATACGAAAAGTAACTTCCCAGAGAGGGTTAGTTGCTTCTTTGTCGAGGAAAATTGCTATTTCATTATCTCAGGCTCCTGCGCGAATCCAGTACAAATGATGGCTGATTTGAAGCTGAAAGTGGCACAATACGTTTTGTACCATAAAACGTGATAGTTTGTGAAGTCAACCACCAAAATTTATGATCATGAATCAAATGGTTCATTGTTGGTGATTGGTTGAAGCAAAGTGTGCTGATTTTTAGCAGAAAATTCATAAAAACTGTGTTTTTAGTGGACATTACAAAGCTCTGGAGGAAGACCTACGGCCAAGATTGGCGGCGAAAGTCATGTGTAACTACACACATCAAAAGAATCTAGGGAACAAGCAAATTCAGACGATTTCTAAAGTCATCATAACTTTTGATTGCCGTCAGCAATTTCATATCGGTTTTCAGTGTTCGATAGCTCAATCTTTCTTTTTCATGTATTGATCACGTCAAATACGAGCAATGTTTTACAAGGTCGCTACAGGGTGATCAATGGAACAGTGTAAAATTGCCAAAAGTTCAGTACGAGCGCGATTTCCCAAAAAAAAAATCCATCCGTTGCAATAGCACAGTTATGAAGATCAGTGTTTCAGCTTCACTGACGTTTTTGAATTTTGAAAATCGATGGTGAATTGCCAAAGATATTGATCATTTTATGCCGCCATGTTGATTTTCCAAGAGAAAAGAAAGTGATCCGATTTCATTGAAACTTGAAACACACTCATGTCTGGTTCAAGTAATTGGAATTTCAAGGTCAAATGTCACTTTCGATCACTTTCGAGCCGCTATATTAAACTTTTCACATGAATGAGTCGATGTGAATAAAACTTTGAAACACACTAGAATCGAATCATTTACATGAAAGTTCAATGTGACGGCCTGAAAGTGACCGAAAAAGACATTTGACCTTGAAATTCTAATTACTGGGACCAGGCATGAGTGTGATCCAAGTTTTAATGAAATCGGATCACTTTCTTGGAAGTTCAACATGGTGGCACCAAATGATCAATGTCTTTGGCAATTCACCTTCGATTTCCAGAATTCAAAAACTTTACTGAAGCTAAAACACCATTCTTCATAATTGTGCTATTGGAATGCATGAAAAAATATTTTTGGGAAATCGCGCTCGTACTGAACTTTTGGTCATTTTACACTGTTCCATTGATCACCCTGCAGAAACTTTATGGAACATTGTTCGTATTTGACGTGATCAAGGCATGAAAACGAAGGATTGGGCTATCGAACACTGAAAACCGATATGAAATCGCTGACGGTAATCAAAAGTTATGATGATTTTAGAAATCGTCTGAATTTGCTTGTCCCCTAGATTCTTTTTATGTGTGTACTTAAAGTGAGTATGCTCTATAACAAATAGCTGTCATGAATGGTGTAGGTTTCTTGAAGATCTCTAGGGAGGTCGCCAAAGATGTTTTTTCATGATTAATATTTTCAAGTACAGTCCCTTCCAAAAGTTTCTCTCTTCTCTAAGGACCAACTCTTTCGACCACGTAACATTTGCAACACTCGAACAATTCATTTGTTCGGTTTATTCGAAATCACCGCAGTTCACGGAGCTGAAAGATGTGTGGTGGTGGTTTTTCACAAACTCACAGACTTTTGAGGGGGACTGTACTTAAAAATATTATCATAAAAAAACATCTTTGTCGACTTTCCTAGAGGTCTTCAAGCGACCTACACAACTCATTATAGCTACTTGTTGTAAAGCATACTCACTTCAACTAGTTACATGACTTTCGCATGTAACTAGGTACTGTACCGCTGTACCCTTGAAGATTTTTATCCTAATTTTTATTAAAAAAAAATCATACAGGTACTCTTGTATAATGATGTATTATAGTAGAGGCTGGTGTATGATTACATGATACTGTATGATTTTTGTGTTGAAAAATGCCAAGTGTTTCCTAATCATAGTACTGCGACGCGACGTACCTATTTGTGCAGCTTAGTAATCAATTTTAAATACCAAAGTACCAAAGTAAGTTCATGAGGTGGAGATTTTGTCATTTAATAGAAATTAAAATGATCATCTTCTAGGGTAGCTTTTCCAATTGTGGCGCTCTAATCAGCTGGCTCTGACTATTTTTGGATGGAAAATTTTTCTCTAAGGATCGCCTTATACCAAACAACATCAAAATCTGTCAATTATTCTCGAAGGAATTAAATGAAACGAGACTTCACCAAGGAGTTTATGATACAAAATCCACCACTTATAAAAAAAATCATATCTAGAGAAAGAAGCCTTTTTCTGGGCTGATTTTTCTTTTAAACGTTTCTTCACAGTGTTTTTTAATAATGATCTCGCAGATGTATATTGACATATAATTGAATTAAATATAAGTAGTTTGAAAATTGAACTCGCCCCCTAAAAAACTAAAAATTCCTTCTTCGCAGTTTCAAATAAACAAATTTCTCCTGGACGCCACTGAAGTCTAAGTTCATCGATCAAAATACTACTTGCTGCAAAATGGTAGAAGCGGTACGCGAAAGAATACTACATTTTGAAATAGGGCGACAGAATGTGGCATGGCGGAACTTTATACCAATACAAGTGGTTTGATCCCAGCATTCAAAATGGCCCTCCAAACTTTGAAGATGCAAGACTCTCACAAAATGACCAGGTCGATTTTCTTCTCCAAAGGGACGTTTAAGTGGTATTAATTCAACCGTATGCTGTTCAATCCCCAGCCGGGGTGCCAGCCCGTTCGAACATTTCAAATGATTATTGGGGTCGAGCGACACATCAATTTGAAATTAATTCAAGTATCTCTCCAGCCAGCGGTGCTATTTTTTTTCCAGATTCAAGGCAATTTTTTTTCAAAATATAGTCAGCTTTCAGGGTTAGGGGGTTGCATCCTCCCTTCCAGGAGGCTGGTTCGAAGTTGGCGAACAGTCCCTTCGCAAACATATCACAGTATTAGGTACTGGACTGGTATGGAACTACGCGATTTTTAGCGCACTTTCCCAAAAAATGGGAAAAAGGCGCTTTTAGCTTCACTTTGTCCGTCCGTCCGTACCCGGGTTAACTCCTCAGGGAAAAAAGATATCGATGTGGTGTAAACGCTGATCAATAGTACATATGTCCAGGATGTCAAGTTGACTTTTGTTTTTTTGTTATTCTGCTGCCACCTTTGATCCGCCATTTTGCATTTCTCTAATAGTGATCCGATTGAAATAAAATTTGCAGGCAATGTAAGCCACATCAAGATCTATCCAATTTTCGACAATTGATGCCCCGCCGCCATCTTATATTCTCACTATTGAACATGTTTCAAAGTGATAGAACTAGAAGAATTATGCCTCAACGAAAAGAGATACCAATGTGCTGCAAACGCCAATCGAATGCGTACGTCACCATCATATAAAGTTGACCAATAATTTTTGTCACTTGGCCGCCTTCTTTGATCCGCCATTTTGAATTTCTCTGAAAGTGGTCCGATTTGAGTGAAATTTGCAGGCGAAGTGAACTTTATCAGGATACATCCAATTTTTGACAATTGATGCCCCGCCGCCATATTGTATTCTCACTATTGAACATGTTTCGAAGTGATAGAACAAGGAGAAATATGCCTCAACGAAAAGAGATATCGATGTGTTGCAAACGCCAATCGAATACGTACAGTTGGGAGCGAAATGATTCATACGGCACCGCTAGAAAGTCGGCTGGATTTAAGAAATGTTAGCTGCTTGGATTGTTCTTGAATGCCAGTTCTGATTAGAGATTGATCGTGATCAAAACTGGCATTCAAGAACGATCCAAGCAGCTAACATTTCTGAAATCCAGCCGACTTCCTAGCGGTGCCGTATGAATCATTTTGCTCCCAACTGTACGTGACCACCATATAAAGTTGACCAATAATTTTTGTCACTTGGCCGCCATCTTTGATCCACCATTTTGAATTTCTCTGAAAGTGGTCCGATTTGAGTGAAATTTGCAGGCGATGTGAACTTTATCAGGATACATCCAATTTTTGACAATTGATGCCCCGCCGCCATCTTGTATTCTCACTATTGAACATGTTTCGAAGTGATAGAACTAGGAGAAATGAGAATTATGCGACGATACGAGAAGAGATATCGATGTGGTGCAAACGCCAATGAAATGCAAACGTGTCCACCATATAAAGTTGACCAATGATTTTTGTCACTTGTTTTTCATTGCTAACGTATTGTGTTTTATACGAGTAGCAGGAAAGAGTACCTCAGTACCTAACAGTATCATCGGGGAGGCAGCAATTCGGTGCAGTACTCTGAAGAGATTCAAGTAGATCCAAACAAGTTATTTTTTTCGAAAAATTGCATAAAAAAAATAACTACATACACAGTATATGTTACTACCCTGTCTATTCATGGTAATCGGCCTTAGTGAAATGGTATTCAGTTCCATTTTGATTCACTTTTCACAAAATCATGAGTAGACTCCATACCTTGTCAAACGGGAGAGTGAGAATGGAAACTAAAAAAAATATCGTGTCGTGGAACGAATCGGCGAATGGAACGGGTAGTTAAGTAACGAACCCATCATTGACATCATCTACGCAAATGGTGGAGGTGCGAGCGTCAAAAGTTGAAGCGGCGAAATATGCTGAATGTTAAAAGGTAGAAATGGAGGAAACTGAAGTCAAAGGTCAAGAGCATCGGGAAGTGGGTGGAATAATTGAATATATAATAGTGATAATAATAAAAATAATGACTATACAATTCATCACAATATCACACCACCGGCAATACGCTGTTGCCGTCCTCTTGGAATATTCTCGCTGTGGTACCCTGTTCACCCTGTATTATGTAAATAAATTTGAGGAACTGAATGCAATATTATTTTCTTGAGAAGAGGGCGTGAGAAAAGATACATGGAAGAACTACACTATTGCAAAAAAAAAACACTCGGAGGGAGTGATAAATACTAACTTATGCTTGGACGAAGGAAGTAGTGTGAACAAAAGTTTGTATCAAACCAACATAATGAAACCAAAGTTTCAGTTGCTAGTTGGTGGTATAAAATGTCATAGTGTGTCCAATATGCTACGAAAATAGCTGTGAACCTAATCAATTGAGATTAGTGCCGTCTTTGATGGGTTTGAGCAAAATCTCGAGCAAAATAGAAATGCTGATATTGCGACTTGTGCACCCAGTTTGTTATGCTAGGTGTAAGTGTTGTTGATGCTTGAGTAAATAGTCTTACACCTAACACCTATGTAACGGTACAAGACTGACTGTCAGTTCCACAAAAAAGATGATCAGCGATCAAGGCTGATTGCAGATTAACTGAACTTTTTTCTGCTGAATGCTAGGTGATTACTCACAAAAAATGCCTGAAATCTGTACTAGACCCATAATCTTTCCATTATTGAGGGATAAACCAGCATTTCCATTGATCACTCAGCTATAAATTGACAAACAAAAATCGCAAATCAACTAATCTCGTATTATCTGTTTTGTGGAACCCACGCTGAGGATTGCAAATTAGTAAAAAGTTGTTGTTACCATATCCTTGAGTGGATAACTATCCAGAGTTCATCAGACAGACACAAATGATCGAAGAGCGGTCACAAATAAAGATTTGCTTCTTGCTTCCTTCGTTACCATTATTTCAATGGCAATCTCGGCAGTAATATACAATATGCATTACAGAATAAAATTCATATTCTAGCAAAATATTACTTGTAGTGCAGAATATGATAATTGGCCATAAGTGTGAAAGACTTTACATCAGATATTGCAAATTTCAAGGCAATCGAACAGTTTGTTGTTGATAAAAAATAATGTTCTCTCTCTCATGCGCTGCTCTTTAGCTCATTCATTCGTTGCCCTTCATCGTAACGATGTTTATACAAGAATTCCTTGGATAAGTGCAATGTTTACAATTTTCGCATCATCGGATACTCGCTTAGAAATTCACCATTTTATAGGAAAAACATATTCATTCATGCGAATGTTTAAATCGCATCCACACAAAGGACGAAAGGTGGTATAAAAGCAAGACTCTGCCAAGATAACCTTCATGAAATCGAGTTTGTTGTGTGTATCGACAGCAAGCAACTTGAACGCGCGCGAGGAAAAGATGTACAGAAAACTCCGAGGAGAGGTCCAAAGAATATAAAGGAATGCTGCCTGCATCCATGTGCAATAAGACTCACCTTAGCATGAAACGTAATTCCGTGATAAAACGCCTCCTCCGGATGCAAAGGAATTCTCGTGTCGTAGTCGTCATTCTGCACTAAATCGTACTGCTTTTTCGACGGCATTTTTTTGGAGAACTTTTCACATTTTCACACGAAGATAATTCTACACTTTTCGCACTACGGATTCTTATTCCATGGATGGTACCGCACGGGGCATGAAGAACGTTCCACTCACGCGTTGGAGTACTTACTGAGTGCAGTCATTCAAAAGCCTTCGTTTACTACTGCTCATTTCCCTCTAGTAGTGATTTCCATTATTTGTATTCTCTTATTATTTGTCATCGAACACTGGGACATGAATCACAGGAACACCTGCAAAAAAAGGAAACAAAAGCTAGATGAGAAATGCTGCTGCGTGGGAAATGGCTTTCTGATGGAAAAACTTTTCCCGAGAAATAAAAAAAAATCATCTCCGTCACCTGCTGGCCGGCTCTACAAAAGCTTGATAAAGGAGTGATGTACTCAAGAGGTCTAACCTTGACCACCATCCAACTATTTCTAGAGGACTGGAACAAGTTTCCTTTTTGTTGTGGATGGGGCATTCGACTCTCGTCGGATACAAAAAAATTCAGCGCGGTTTTACAAGGACAAATCACACGTTTGTCTTGTGCCGATCCTCGTACGCTTATGAGAATTTGATGTGAACGAACTGCGAGTAGCACGATTTAGGCGCCCGCGGTAATTATAATTCTTCTATTATTACGATCTTCGTCAAATTAATGATGGAAAGGAAAAGCAGTGGCGCAAAGACCGCACACGTGGGTCGTCTATACCACACGCATTGGTATTATCAGTTTATACAGTCTATTTGGACATGCAATTTGTTTCTTATTGTTCCGTTATTTTCTGAAAGGAAGAGGTTCTGAAGGTTGTCCCTCCAAAATGTAATTTTTATTCTTACAGTTCCGTTGCTATCAATACTTCAGAAGAAAAACTGAAGAAAACGAGAATCTGAAATTGCACTGAATTGGCCAATTGAATAGGTACCTTTGTTCTGTTTTTGTACCGGGTGTTTTTAAAATTTGAATTGCAGCTAGCCCTAATTCAGAATTTACAAAAACACCCGGTATTTGGGGTATTACATAGCGACGAAACTGTCGAAGACAAATTTCATCTCTACGAGTAAGTAATAATCTCTACTCATTCATGGTATGCCACGGTTTGTCCATCAATCCATCATTCATTATGAATCGCCAACCTTGATACTTCGCTGCTTCAGCGAGGGTCCACAGTAGATAAAAGAGTGAATGAATGCTTTAACGTTTAACGAAATCAAATAAATAAGTAATAAGTGTTTGTTATGAGTTTTAGTGATTCAAAGACTGATCATTTGAGAAGTGAATAAGAGAGCAAAGCAGTGATAGTTGACAAAATGTCACGTTGATGCACGATTTAGGAACAGAAAAAATAAAAGTTGACTATATCTTTATTACTTCACAAATTGACTAACTTCATTTTCAAGATGGCCATGAACCTGTATCTGATCTGGACTGGATACAGTACGTTCACTCCTACCGTGATTCTAGTCGGCTGTGAGATTTTGTTTTCAAGTTTCCAGCTCTGTTTGAAGACTCTAGAACTTGGTCGTTGGTGCGTTGGTTGCACTGCTATTTGACAACTCAAGTTTGACAATACACTCCTTAAATTAATTATAGCTCCAATATCCATATAAAATAGGGTTACGGCTACATTTCTTCCCATTACTTTTTCAAGTCTTCTCAGATCTGGAGGTGAAACATCCTCCAGCACAGATAACCCGCCCATAATTTCAATAACCTATTTTTCGGGACTCGAGCCAGACGCAGACGCACACTTGGCAGTTGGACGTCAAGTCTTCAATGCCAAACTCCCTAAAATTTGCCCAGCCGACTAGAATCACGGTAGAAGTGAACTTACTATATTAGCGTATATCGCCATGACCACATCAACAGGCATTAGCTAGACATATTAAGCGCACTTGATCGTCAAGTCCAAACACAGAAAATTATTCACTGAATTCAATAATAGGTTATTCGCGCTTATGCCAAGGCAGGCGGAAATATCTTGTTGTTATCTTGTTGAAAAGAATCCCAACTAACTGTCACTGTCATTAAATTGAATTGAACAGAAGCCGCGATCAGAAACCTGCTGATCAGTGACTCTCAAACTTTCTTTTTACGATACGTTTTCCAGGACCAAACAAATTTGAGCGAACGTTTCGAGAAAAAAACACATTCTGGTTAACGTATACCTACTTCAATTCAGGAACGAGTATCAATTTCTACAAATATCAAATTCAAAAGCGAAATTCAAATTTCCGTATAGGCTTTTGAGACTTCCCTTATTTCAGCTACCATGGCAGCGCCCGTATGGAGTCATTTACTGTTCGATCCAGTGGCTCAAATTCTGGTTGGCAGCATCAGCAAGCACAATCAATTTTGGACCCGCTTTCCACCCAGGCATGCTACATTTCAAAATATTGAAATGTACCAAGTACCTATGTATTTATTAGTTTAATAGTTTAATACACCTTATTGGTGATTTGCCAGAAATAACTGGAATTATGGCAGTGACGATGAATCGAACAAACTTACAAACATGCACCAAGCGAATCTTTATCGCTCAATAAACAAAGTGATGTGAGAAAATAAAAAAAGTCGTTGAAGACTGAAAGGGAACATTCGCGGTGGATTACTGATGAAAGGCGAGCGATTCGATAGTCGAAGTTCAATGGTGGAATTTAGGGAAAATTTACTAGGAAGTTAAATTGATTCTAATGTTTTGTACCTAAATTCATTGTTTCTCGTTTTGTGAAAATCCAAATCCCGTTTTAGTTTTAGACAGAAGCACCACTAGGCACTTTGCGAAAGAGGGATCAGTTTCAAACAAAAAGCTTTGTTTTGACCCGTCTCCTCCCTTTTACTGTCCTTTGCGTTTTGTGAGCATTAAGAGGGTGCCAGAACTGTCAGAAATGAATAGTAGGATGATATACCTAGTTGTAGTATTATTTTGGTAGCCACATTTCTCTATTGTGAGAGATTTAATGATTTTACGTAGGCATTAGCTACTCGTAAGTATCTCTTTTCACTACAAACCAAAGCAAAGTCCCATCAGACTTGATTGGAAGTACAGTAGAGTCGGCACGTTCGGGAAAAGTCCTGTACGCCTGTACGGTCAAGTAATTGAACACCGCGATTATGACCCTTGATCGTTTTCCAGGTTGTTCATCAAGATTCATAGCCGTAAGCTCAGCGGTTCGGTTATAGCAGCTGTTTGAATGAAAATGTGTCGCTTTTTCGTGAAAAAAATCAGTACATTACGAAGTCTCTGGGTTCTTTCTTAGGTAATTGTGAAAAGATCCTCCGTGAAATTTTGATAAATTTATGCCGAATCATTAGAAAAAAGTGCATTTTTCAGTAAAAAATACTGACACAGAATGTACCCACTACCCATGTGATGTAGGAAGAACACGAAAGACTATCTTGCAGTAGGTAGAGAGCGAACAAATTGTGCGGTAGGGTAACAATAATAATAATGTTTTTTGGAACAATTACTATTCGGATTTCTTCTTCATTGGGTAATGATGGCATGATGACGATCTATGCAGAGGACATCACAAAGTGATAAGAAATTGAAGAATTTCATCACAATATCTAGATGGGTTGAAGCCATGGAAATCGCCAAAAAGATCCATAATTTAACGCTTGACATGACAAAAGGAACCGTCCTGAACTATTTTCAGCTGTTTCTTCAAACTCATGCTATACAATGCACTTTTTTCTAATAATTCAGTAAAAATTTATTGGAATTCTAGGGAGGATTTTTTTCCAATGACCTAAGAAATAACCCAAAGACCTCGTAGTTTTCTTATTTTTCTATGAAAAATTGACCCTTTCCTGTTTAAACAGCTTCTAGAACCGAACCGCTCCACTTATGGCTATGAATCTTGGTAAACAACCTGATAAACGATCAAGGGTCATAATCGCGGTGTTCAATCACATGGAATTGCTCGATGGTCGACAGTAGGTCCTCTAGTTTTGAGGAACCCGATAAAATCAGTGCATCATCATCTTTCTTTCAAAAAAAATGGTATGCTGGTTCATCCAAGGTGATCTTTTACATGATGGAGTGATGGCATATGATACTCGCCTTATGACTATTAGTCACTTTTTCGGTCATCAGCTTGATAATCACAAACCAAGATGGCGGATAAGGCAAGAAAGTTGAACTTTATAGGACATTCAAGCATATTTCGAGATGAGCGCAGCGAGTACTGGAATAGCCAACAAGCTGTGTGTAGAAGTATTGGACCGAGGTGAAAAATGCTTGAGATACCGTGAGATCTTCTTTTGTTCTCGTTGCTTTTTATTAAAAGTTAGCAGAAAGTCAAAACCAATAATGTATGATGAAGGAATAGACCTTTTTTGTCAATTTAAGACCACAACAAATGAAATCGGATCATCTGCTAAAGAGCTATTGCGGGTTGAAGCTAAGCCTACTTTCAGTTTTTTTCATTCCCGCATAATAGGGTAGTGACCACCATCCAAAAATATAGAAAAAAATCATACTAATCGAATGTAGAGCCTTAATAACAAGACTACGTTTCGTGAAAATTCGAAAAAAAAAGTTCCAAGTGTCTCAAAATCTGCCTTGAAAGTGGCTACTTTTGCGAACGATTTCAAATCTACCGAGCTGTAAGGCGGGCTGTGACGTTTCAATCTTTTGACAGTAGTGGGGATGACCACACCTCCGTTGCCTGTGTGTCAGTGTTGACGTTGACGTTTGCCAGCATAACATAACCATTGAAGTCTGATGTAGTCTTGAAATATTCATAAATCATGAAAGATTTTACCATGGATTTTACCAACTTTCCATATTTTCAAGCAAAACAACTAAACAACACGAATCACCGCACAGATACACAAAGCGTTAACAATATAACAATCAGCTGTTATGAGCGTTGACGGGTTGACGCTAGTGCTTTTTGTAGTAAGTTCTGTATAATGTTGTCAAGCCTGCTTCTCCGCCTATGAAAGATTGCGACGTCATCGCGCCAAATTTGAAATGATCGAAAACTTTCATGAATTTTTTTTACCAAGAAAACTTACGAAAAAAAATCTGTTAACTATATAGCGTCACTTATCAAGAAGTGAACTTTAAAAAAAAATAATAATAAAAAAATCGGTCACTACCCTATTGACCCAAATTTAGGTATCCTGCCCGCCAATCCGCCATATGCTTATTTCTGAACCGATTTTTTCAAATTTGGTATCGATGGCTAGCCAATTGGACAGGCTACCTTTTTCATATAAGAAAATGACTGACATGTCAAAATCCAAGATGGCGGAAGCAATTGAAAATAGAATTTTTTTTGTCTTCATTATGCTTGAAACGACCCCAGCTATCGTCTTGTACCCCTGAATGGGTAGACAACCCATTATACTGACATTTAATTCAACTTATTTGAATTAAATCACTTCTCCCGCTTTTGGAACCGCTTGGCCGATGATCATCTAGTATCAGGACGACCTCCCGTTGTGCCTCTCTTCTTGTTGTTCGATTATAGAGTTCCTGAGATTGTTGAGACAGGTCTGACTACGAGTTTGAACGCAATAAGACACAGTTAAAGTTTTAACATAACATCAATCTATTGACTTCTATGTACAATTCAAAATGTTTAAATAATGGCTCGCTCCTATACCTAGTCCTACCTTCACATCGCAGGCTAAATTATCTAAATGATCTAACCTATTCCCGAAGAGATAACTTTCCCCTAATTATTTCAGACGTCCCAACACCCCAACCCTCCGACGAACACCTGACTCTACACCTTGACCGACATTTAATTCTGACTGGTTTTCGCGGTTCAAAGTTCTTTTTGGGGCCAAATCAGATCCAACATTTATGTTAGTGTTAGAGGTTATGTTAGGGTTAGGCCCGGCTTCTAGACACTGAAAAGAGAAGAGTGACTTCGGCCACGAGTGCTATCCAAGATTTGTGGGCCGGTGTGTGTATGGTAGCCCACCTAGTTGTGGCATTCTTTTCAAAGGCTGTTGCTTCTTTTTGGGCCATGGTCTCTTTTGCCCGTTTGGAAAGGATTGGATATGGCTACCTTTGCGGTGGCCTATTCCCTTTTTTCACCGTGAGTCGCCCCCAACGCTTAGAAAGATTCCCGCGGTCGCGCGTGTCTATTACCGGAAATGTTGAACCGAATTTCACCCTTCCAAAAACTTTCGAACCGATGGTGAGCGCGAAACAATTACTCTAGTCAAGATACAAATTTAATTTGGAGAACGTTTTGAGCACGCCCCGTATGCGCGCTAGTTTGTTGTTGTTTAGCAGTTGGTGAGAGAAGGCCGCAGCCAGGAGAAACAAAACGCAAAGGATTGACTATACAGGGTGTTCGTCGAAAAGCCGATGCGGAGAGGCGCCGAAATAATCTTTACCCTAACGCGAAATAATCGCCGTCTACACTATTCCTGATCGAGCCCTAATAACAATTCATTTTTACAAAGTCCCTATTTGAACGATGGCGTCGTTGGGTACCGGATTAAATTCATCAGTTTCGAATAAGAACGTCTTCATTCCCGTAACAAGCTCTATATGGAAATATCCGGAACTGTCGTGGCACTAAAACAAAATCATTAGTTTCAAGGAGGGGGGGGGGGGGTGTCCATCAATCCGATCAACAATTGCGACTCTACGGCAGGGTCCGAACCCCGATCTCAACGCGATGCTATTTTATTTCAATTACTTGATTTTTCACGTAGTTCTCAAAATTTACATTTTCCGAATAACTAGGAGCTTCAGAAACGCAGAGGAAGCTCACCCGCGAGTTTCCAGATCTAACCCACTAGGTCCGGTGCTCTGAGTACCGCAGTCACAAAGCCAAGTCCAGAGGGCCCAAGAGCGCGAATACCTTTCTATGAAGGTATCCAACAAAGGACGAGGCTTGAAAGTGGCTGTACCTGACGGCAGACAGTAGCGCAGACACCAGCACGTGCAGGCAGATTCAGAACGCACGCGTGAGCCTCATCATACATTTTCCCGACAAAGCCTAACCGTAAGCAACTATCCCAACTCACCAAGACTAACCTCCCGCTCGTCGAGGTCATCACTCCGCCAAACGAGATACCGAAACGAGAAACCTCATTTCTATCGGGCCTGGTTCATTTAGGGGTTTCAACTCGACATCCTCGAGGTGGGCTAGAACTCATCGTGGAGGGAACGCGACTCAGCATCCTGGAGGGGGTTCGAAACTCTTCGTCAACGGGTCCCAACTCTACGACTTGGAGAAGGGTCGAAACTCAACACCGGAAGGGCCTTGGCACATCGACCTGGAGAAGGGCTGGAACTCGTCGTCGGAGGGCTCTGACTCGACACCTGGAGGCGGATCAAGACTCAACGTCCAAGGGCTCTGACTCGACATCCTAGAGACGGGTTGCAACTCAACGGGGGAAGCAACTCATCAGTCTCTCGGAGGGTCAAAACTCAACCTGGAGGGTTCTCGACTCAGCGTGCCCCCAAGGGGACCAAAACGCGTCTCCGAAGGGTTCCAACTCGACTTTCTCAAGGGGGCTGAAGGCACATCAGCCGGGGGAAATCGACTCGTCATTTTCCAAGTGGGCTGGGACTCATCATTGGGGCTTCGACGCTTCGGCCTCTAGGAGGGTCGCGACGCAACATAAACGGGTTCTAACTCAGCTTCCTCGAAGGGGACTAAAACTCTTCGCTAACAGGCCCGCAGAAGCACTCGGCAGCGGACGTGACAAGTCGGGAGCGGACGGCAGCCCAGGAGGATTGGTCCAGGTACCACGGTCAATCTCCGGCGATATCCTCCATTCCCAGCAATTCGGAATATTTTATTGCATCCAAAACGATCGCGAACGGTGTATAGACAGCTCAGGTAATCTGAGAAGCCGCTGGAGAATGCGGCCGGCGGTGCCAACACGTGTGGATCGGATGGTAGCGGGCGGGCGGCGGGCGGAACGTCAACACGGCAGGAGTACGGCAGCAACTAACTGGTTGATGTGCGGGTGCTTTACTTCATATGCACCAATTCACCATTTCATCGGACGTCAGGCAGGGACGGTTACTGAATGTCGATGATGGGCCAGTAAATTATGTTATAGAGCTTTGCGGGATTTACACGAATGAATTAAATAGCTAGCGACATCTTTTAATGATGCCTTGACTCTGAATATTCACATTCTCATACCTCGATTTCACGGCTTTGAATTATTTTCCTCCGGAATATTTTCGGCCCGCCAAATGCGGGTGGCTTCATGCTTTTCAATAAAAATTGGCAGAAAGTCAAAACCAATAACTATTATAAAGAAATAGACCTTCCTCGACAATTCGAGACCGCAACCAATCAAATCGGATTATCTGCTGAGAAGCTGTGGCGAGTTGAAGCGAAGCCTACCTACCGGTTCCTTATTCCCGCATAAATGACCCAAAATTAGGATTCCTGCCCGCCATATCCTTATTTCCCAACTGATTTTCACAAGTTTGGTATCAATAGCTAGCCAATTGGGCAGGCTACCATTTCCATATGAGAAAATGGCCAAGATGTCAAAATTCAAGATGACGGAAATGATTGAAAACAGGCCTTATACGTCCTTGTTGGAATAGAAAACGGAAAGTAGGCTTCGCTTCAACTCGCAATAGCTCCTCATCAGATGACCCGATTTGATTGGTTGCGGTCATGAATTGTCGAGAAAGGTCTATTCCTTCATAATAATTGCTTCAAAAAGTCATTCTACTGAAAATAAAAAGTGTACAGGATATAGATGACAACATACAGACGTATCCAATTTTTGTGCAGCTATCCTGGTACTAGAGCTACATGGGTAGGTAAGTCTACAAAAAAATGATTTGTTGATTTTGGAAATCCCAATGGGATCAAACCAAAGTACATCCTTGTAACTTTCGAAAGAGACCTAAATGGTAAGATTCTGTCAAGGAATAAACCCACAGGGATCGATTCCGCGACGCGTATTTTACCAATAAAACTCTAACTCCGTCCTCAACCCCTCAACGCAGTGAAGTGGAACACTAATAGTGTTCACAACACACCGGTGCCGGCATTCTTATTGTGTTGTGTGAACACTTATCAAACTATCTTTAGGGAGACGATCGCATTTTAATTTATTTCTGACTGACCACCCTTGACATTAGGATTGGATTTTATATCACATTAAATACTTTGAAATTGTGTTATAATGCATACATCTATCGTAAATTCGAAAACTCCCAGAACTCCGTCTGCCTCTGCGCAGAACTCTCAGCCAAATGAAATCTAGAGTGTATAATTTTTAATTGAACCTACCACTAACTTGAACTAACCACCCTAATACTTGAGTCCAGTCCAACAAGAGCTTCACTTCATGCGGCGCTACTTGTGTCGCACACAGCCCACAAGCTAGCTATACGCAGCATTTGTATAGATTGTAAGCTTGTAACTTAGGTAGGTACTTACGTGACGCAGATACTCGCAGACCATTCGTTTAAAATATTTGCAATAAATTATTGTGAAAGGAATTATTATTGCGGATAATCCTGCAAATATTGTATACTCGTATACCCAAGTAGATATACCTACCTAGAAGAATGCATTCTGACCGTTACGGTTGAAGTGCAGCAAAATTATTACTCGTGCCCGAGCGCTATGTGCTCACCATGGGAGAAAGATTCAGCTACCACAAAACAATGGAAACAACGATAGAATAATCAATGTTTAGGAACAGCTGCACTTTATACCCACCTCACCTGATTGAAAATGAAAAAAATTAAATTTTTAACAAAAAGCACACCGAGCAACAACAGTTACCAGATATTGTGCGCGGCCACATGTTTTGATCGAACACTCATGAAGGGGAGAAATGACCACCTGCTTACATCAGTCCGAAACCCCTTTTGAGTCACGCTGAGTATATTACTAACATTCTTACTTAAGCATTAATTAATTTACTGGAATTTGTTGCATAATAATTGCTTGATGGGAAATTGCAGAACTCTCAAAAACAAAGTTACTGATACTAAACTTAAACACTGAAGAACAACGAGAAGATAATTGAGAATTGTAGGTATCTTCCAGAAGATGGCAACCGGAGACTCTTTTTTGGTCTTCCGTCTATACTGGGTACAATACTAACAATGAAACGTATACTATAAAATAGTTACCAACATTGAATTGGAAGCGTACAGCTAGTACTGTAGGTATCTAATAATTACCTGTGATGGGAGTATTCACGGTATTTTGTTTATAAATAAAAGTGATCGTTCTTGTTTTGCATTTGCGATGTACCTACCTACTTAATTTATCGAATTTTAATTGAGGATGACCTCTAATCGCTTACAAAGTAGAGAACTGTTAAGCGATTGAATTATAAGTTTTCGTCGACTTGCATGCGTTGGAATCGAATAAAAATGTATTAGGTACCTAACCACCTACACATGATTCCTATGATGAAATTTAAAATGTTCACGTTATTATTAGATGTCCTCGATAACATATTATCAACATACTTAATGCTAACACTAATAGGAAAGTGGCGGCTTGTCAAATTGGGTCCCGGGTTAGACAGAAAACGTGTCATCTGTGGTATACATATTGGTAATGTATACTGCCTTCCAAAAAAAGTGCAACACCATGAAGCCGTGGATCAATTTTATTCAAATTTTCGCAAAACATGTGTTTTAACAATAGAAACAAACGATTAGATTCTGGAAATCGTAATACAAGGAACTTCAGAAAAAATTAATAATGTGTCGCTCCTCCACGATTTGCCCGACACTCATTAACCCTACGAGGCATGCTTTCAATCAAGTGGTCGATTGCCGCTTGTGACAAGCCATCCCATGCCTCTTGCAAGGCCATACGGAGATCTTCCAAGTTGTTGGGAGGATGGCGTAATTGCCCCACCTTTCTTCCCATCATATCCCACACGTGTTCGATGAGCGACAAATCAGGAGAGCAAGCAGGCCATGGAAGCACGTCAACGTGTGCATCTTCCAGGAACTGCATTGAAGCTCTTGCCGTATGAGGTCGTGCATTGTCTTGCTGGAAAATAGGATTGTTGAGCCCCTGAAGGTATGGAAGGCAAACGGGTTCCAGCACACTGGCGATGTAAGATGCAGCTGTCATAGTGCCCTCAATGAACACCAATGGTGACCTGCTTCCATGGCATATTGCTCCTCAAACCATCAATCCGGGTGTACGGGTAGTGTGTCGCTCGGCAAAAAATTCGGGATTATGCCGTTCCCCACGAAAGCGCCTCACCCTCCCCCGGCCGTCATGAGCCCAAAGACAAAAGCGGGACTCGTCACTGAAGACCACCCGATGCCATTCTTGGACCCAGTTTCTGCGCTCATTGCACCACTCCAATCTTCCGGCCCGGTGAACAGGAGTGAGGGGAAGGGTTAACAGCGGACGATAAGAACTTAGCTCAAAAGACCTAATTCTTCTATAGACCGTGCTCATTGAGATTGGGCGTCCTATAGCTGCAACCCACTCGTTTCCGACTGCTCGGGTTGTCGTAAATCGGTCTCTTACAGCCGCTACTCGAAGACGTTGATCTTGACGTACCGTGGAGGCTCTACGACGACCAGATCCATTCCGTCGCCGATAATTGGCCTCCTCGTTCCATCTCCGCCACCATCTCATCACAGTCGAAGCATTGCAACCAACAAGTCTCGCAATTCTTCGATACGAAATCCCCTCATTTTTTAAGCCAATAATCTGTCCCTTCTGGAACTCGGTTAAATGATGGTACTGCCGAGGTTGACGGGCTCTTGGCATTTCAGGACTCTTGGGGTTCACTATTGAAACTTATTGCAAAAAATGTGGTTTGTAACAACCAGGAAAAACGAAAAACAATTTCTTGTGTTTTACGGTTACCAAGGGGAAAAACAAAACAACTACAGCGCCTAGATATCCAGAATGTTAATCATTTGTTAGTGTAGATGAAATACTTGTTTTGTGAAAATTTGATCAAAATCAGCCAACGGCATCGAGGTGTTGCACTTTTTTTGGAAGGCAGTATATTAAGGTAATATTGGAGGAGCTTGTGGTACCTATGGTGGTCAGCACGTCCGATTACCATGCCAAGGGTCGTGGATTTAATCCCCATCAGTGAAGGTCGAATTTTCTTTCCGAAAACAAGTTCCTTGATTTAGTTGGAGTGCTTGCTCAAGGACGGCGTCACCCTGTGAGACTCAAACATAAAGTGGTGGAGTGAGAGAGACGGAAACGTAAACTTTGTACT
The DNA here is from genome assembly GCA_949128115.1 of Anaspis maculata. Lineage (NCBI taxonomy): Eukaryota > Metazoa > Arthropoda > Insecta > Coleoptera > Scraptiidae > Anaspis > Anaspis maculata. Next base: position 43,360,919 of record OX421963.1, read on the forward strand.
AACTAGATAGGCTTATTCGTGCGCCAAGAAAAGTAAAAAAAAAACATCGCATGAGGTCGGCACCATTGTTCATATTTCACGTGCTATGAGACACACCAAGCGCGTCTTGAATTTACCTAGCACACCAACTAAATCAAGGAGCTTGTTTTCGAGACTAAAATCTGACCGCCCACAGTAAGAGTCGAACTCACGATCCCTGGCGTGGTAGTCGGACGCGTTGACCACCACACCACAAGTTCTTCACTTGAAGGACTGTAGATAATTATACTACACTATATGAGCTGCAAATTGACGTGAAAGTTTGACATTTTTCGATGTTTCGCGGCTCAACATTGCATCGGTCGCAAGTCGGGCTTGAAATTAAGCTCAAGCTGCAAAAAAAAGTCTTCCACGGAAATTTAAGTGGGCATACAATATACATAGGTATTATAAAGAGACTGATTAGAGATCAGTGTCTAGTAGATTCTAGTGTCATAGAGATGTTGAACATTTCAACTTTATGTATTGTGATAGATGTCAAACCTTAATAAATGAAGGATCCCGCCGCCGTAGGGATTGACTTTATGGGTGGCACAATTTCAAGAAGAATCACTAATAACGCTAATATAGCTTTACGATTGATACGGCGCATCCAAAATATCCATTTCCATGGCAACGACGAATCAAAAGGTATAACACAGGTCGTCCATGGGTATAACATATCGCGTCGGTCGCAACTTCGTGCTAATTACATATTATAGGATTTCAGATTGGGCAAAGCGTGGCTCAACTATTTCGCTCGATGAGACAAATTTTTTGGTTCGATTAGTTGGTTCGCCAAAGAAATACAAGATCACCATAAACAGAGGAGTGCACATATTCAAATTACTCCATCCAATTTCTATCTGTATTCTGTAACGTGATACTTTTAAAGCTTAGATCATGGCTTTTGATGCTGATATGCAGTTTTCAAGCTCCGCGACACGTGCTTTGCCACATTTCGTTAGCGAAGCGAAAATTGTCACATTCAATACTTTTAAAACCTTAGCAAAAAAAGTCATTCGTAAATGTTATTTGGTGTTTATTTAAGCCCCGCCGATTTTTATAATAATCAAGTTAAAAGCAAAGCAGTTCAATTATTTCAACGTGCTTATTTTGGCAACGGCACCCGTATAATTAAATATCTAATTTTAGGATAAGACCGAGTTTTCATGGCAGATTTATGTATTTACAATACTTCGCGAATTTTGAAGAGGAGATCGGAGCAAACGGATTAATCCATTTGCGCTGAGAAAAACCTCTTTCCCCATACAAGGATCGGGTTTTAACATGCACATGCATTTCCAGCCAAGAAGATGCTGTTAGGCTTGGCTGGTCGAACTTAACGGCCATGAACTTGCTTCTGCTGCTCCTTCAACAAGAACATTATTCAGCCGTGCATACTCGAGCTGCACAACGTATCATTTATTATTTTCAGTTATATTATCAATGAACCGTGTTTCCATCATCAATTTCTGACAAAATGCGAACAATTGGGCACGGAATTTTGGGATGGAATTTCGCCGCGTGGATCGAAGACCAGTTTAGCCAAACTATGTATAAGATGACCCACCCCCCGTACTGTCGAATTGGCTGAGCAGAAACTCCTAAGCGCAGCAAGACATTTGCAGAATCTTGTCCATTATAAATTTCCTTTGTAATTTTCACATTCGGGTCACGATACGCTGCACTTCCTCAATTATTCCATTTTATAATTCAATAATAGTGACACTTTTCGCCTAGGCGGATAATAGCAATTTTTGTATGGAAGTTCCACCTCGGGTATGTAAATAAGGATGTGCGTCGGCAGGAAAATCATCCGGGTTGGCGGAAGTACCAACCGAACACTAACTTATTGAATTTCAATATCACCGACAACTCTAAGATCTATACCACGGTATTTGCTCAAGCATAACAGGAATTGAGTCTTTCACTATTGAGTGTTCAATTTATCATAATATTGTCATATAAGATGTTTACAGAAAAATTCAAGGGATTCCTAATTGACAGCCGGTTACAGGAAATGCCAGTTTCACTTAAATCTCTGGCCAAAAATACGTCATCTCAGGTATTTGCTCGTGAGTGACTGCGTCAGTTGAATACTTTGAACCATCTTACATAAAACAAATCACAAGTCTAAGTCTATATTTTTCCTTTATTGTCTAGGTTCAGTCACAAATAAGTGGAAGTGAAAAAACCTTTAGTAGTGCGGCGGTTAACGACCATTTTTCAGAGAAACCTTGCATTTTGTGATAAAAGCATGCAATTTGGCATATACGCTCTACAGACTCTCTTTTACTATTTACGAGGCGGACTCACGATGGAACCGCCGTGCAGCTGTCAGAATTGTCATTTGCCTACCTTCCAGGGGCAAAAACTGAAGTCGGTTATCGAGCTGATTCAAAAGTGACGTCTATCAATGCAGGTCTAAGAAAGGTCTGTAAAGGTCTATTACAGTATATAACTTCCCCAAGACAGATGTCAATATCACAAAAAGAGGGGAATGATAGGGTATAGTTCTAGTCGCGGCACAGATTTTTTTATTTGTCAATTTCGGACCAAATTGATGAGTTTGGTGTCGTTTCCGACTAATATACATCTTCTGAATTCAAATTGAATGTTGTAATTGCAGTTTGAAGAAAAAAGATTTTGTTTTGTGAAAAAAAAATATATTTCAGAAAAAAATTTCAAGCTTTATTCATTTTGACTTTTATCCTAATTCAAGGCATTCGAAGTGGAAATCGTTATTCAGTTCATTTTTTCAAAGCTTCCTGCACATGAAAATCATGTACGAGACCTGATTTTTACTTTGACAAGTTCGTGAGCCTCATTTGTTCCTGAAGTCGTAGAAGTAATATGCAATCATTTTCATGTACGAATGAAAGTGTGCGTGCAAAGGTATCGCGGCGATTCTGACAGCTGCACGGCGGTTCCGTAATGGGTGCACCTCTTATATCGTAAAGGACAATCCATAGACCATGTCGACCAAGTTTCAGGCTTTTATCACAAACTGCAAGGCTTTGCACGCACACCTTCATTCGTACATGAAAATTAAAGAAATTATTGGATATTACTTATTGGACTTTAGGAACAAATGAAGCTCACGATCTTGTCAAAGTGAAAATCAGGTACATGGTTTTTATGTACAGGAAGCTTTGAAGAAGTGAACTAAATAAGGATTTCCACTTCGAATGCCCGGAATTAGGATAAAAGTCAAAATGGAAAAAGACTAAGATTTTTTTCTGAAATATTTTTTTCTCAACAAAACTAAATCTTTTTTCTCAAACTGCAATCACAACGTTCAATTTGAACTCAGAAGATGTAATTCAGTTGGAAACGACACCAAACTTATCAATTAGGTCCGAAATTAACAAATAGAAAAATCTGTGCCGCGGCTAGAACTATTCCCTCCCATTCCCCTCCCTTTTGTAATATTGACATCTGTTTTGGTGAAGTTATACTGTGAAGGTATAGCTGCACAGCTGCACTGCATTGATAGACGTCACTTTTGAATCAGCTCGATAACCGACTTCAGTTTTTGCCTCTGGAAGGTAGGCAAATGGCAATTTTGACAGCTGCACGGCGGTTCCATCGTGGGTCCGCCTCGTAAATAGTAAAGGACAGTCTGTAGAGCGTATATGCCAAATTTCATGCTTTTATCACAAAATGCAAGGTGGTTCTTACTAACCGCCGCACTATAGGTATCAATTTTCTATAGATAATGACTGTCTGTGAAGTGGGTGTTAAGAAACTTGGCTCCATAAAGAAGGTAGGTACAGGTCTTCAAAGTTTGACTTTTTTAATTGGTTTTTAATGAATGAATCATAAATAAGTTGATGTATTTGGCCGTAATGTGCCCGGGGTTTGTTCTAAATATGAATACATGAATGCTTTATATGTCGAATTGCACTAAATTCCAACTGAGGTTTCAAATTTGTGGAGACCTGAGATAAGGTGAAAAGAAGTCAAAAAAAAAACTTCATATTGGGAGATGGGGTACCAAGAGCTTTCGTTTCACTAATTCCTGAAACACCCTGTATATACAGCGTGTTCCGATATTCCATCAGTCAAAGTTATACCTACGTATCCCATCTTTACTTGGCAATGTAAAGCTGAATCATCAAAACAAACAAAGAAACAAAATGTCCAGCTTCTGTTCACGTATGCACTAAGCACTGATTTTCTTCTAGTCTCCCGTTAACTTATGTTTAGACACTTTGTGATGAAATAAAATCTGTAGGTAGGTAATCTACGAAACAATCAATTAGCAATACATTAGAATAATGTAAATGTATTGTGCAGGTCGCAGGTCCTTAACCTTACCACAAGTCAGTTACTTATTCCTAGTCCCTTGGCGTAGCTACACAGTAAATATGAATGGTTACCCACCTTTATCTGAACAGGCTCCGATGTATTTTTCATACTTCTTGTAAAAAGCCATCATTTTTCTATACACAACCAACAATTACATTTTTGTCATATTAATTCGGTGCAACAACAATTTGGAGGACGTAATTTTTTTAGATTATGTAATAATACACGGTGATGTCGGAAGTAGCAGCATAATGGGTTTAATTGAATGCATCCAATATATTCATGACTACCATAGGGAGGGCCACCAGTCTTTTATATCTTGTCAGTCTGGTTCAGAAATCAGAAAAACGAAAAAGCACGAAAAGAATCCCATCAGGCCGCACCTGCCGCGGCCTGGTCGAACTTGATGTGTAGATACTGTAATAATAATTGTAGAGATACTGCATTTTGCCAGCACCTGTTCCATGACCCCTAGAATTATATCAGATTTTTTAAGGACGACCGAGAAAAGGCCGAAAGTTTTTTTATGGTACTACATACTACATTTAGTAGGCCTAGGCTTAGGCAAAAATAAAATGTCATCTGTCACAAAAGTCTATTTTTCTGTTTACTTTCCCGGTCCTCACCAACATGAGAGGGAATGGAAAGTATTGTGATCGTGATGTCTGTTTATGTGTATGTGTGTGTACGTACGTATGTCTGTAATCTGCTATGAACTGTCGAATCGTTGATCCGATTGAGTGAAAGCTTGATACTTATACTTTAGGTTTCAGCGTGGAATGCTCTGAACAGTTTTTGGTTGTCATATGTCACACCTGATTGGCAAAAAATGAGTAAGACCATTTCTCATGAAGCTTAACGTGCCTCAGGCCAAGGGCTGAATGCTGGCTTCGGGCCACGAGAACCAAAGTGCGGCCGGCCGGTTTTTGGCCGGCCGAATGTCTTCGCGCGATTCGCAGAAGAAAGGCATCTTCAGCCGAAGGATCGATTTTTTTTCGAAAAGTTTAGAAATTTTACGTCGCCCAGGTTCATTTCCAAATGCGAAATGGTTTCGGTTTTCCGCCGGTGTTTTTTTTCTAAACGAAACTTGCACATTTCCTAAATTTGAATACATTCCCCACGATAAGTCCCACGAAGTATTCATTTCAGGCGCCGACATGCTGCGATTCATATGTGAAGAAAAGATTCAACTAACTTTTGGAGGAAAAATTTTCGAAATCGGACCAACAGCTATCAGGTTTTCCGACTTGAGGGAATGCACTTTCGGCAACTTTTCTTTTCTTACCCGTGACTGATCAACACCAAACAAACTTCAAAATGAAGACGAATTTATTAGTGATTTTTGTAACGAGGGAATTTTTAAAATGAGAGATAAGAAAGAGAGAGAAAAAAGAGAATCGGTTGAAAGAATTTCACTCATGAGAATGATGCAAAATTTTCAATCCTACATCAAAATTTCAACTCCCATCTCGGAGGGATGCTCATTACTTTTGTAGTATGATAGGTTCACTTGTAATGTGATTCTAGTAGGCTGGGCAAATTTTACAGTTTGGCATTGTAGACTTCACGTCCATCTGCCTAGTGTGCGCCTGAGCGTCTGGCTTCGAAATATAGGTTATGTTGGTGCGTTTTTGTCAAGATAGGTTATGTTCGAGGTTATGTTAGTGTGTTGACTGTTGCTGTCAAAAATGAAAAATTTACCGAAATCAACTTTGCAAATTGCAAGAATGGAGTGGATGTAGTTCACCTTTCACAAGTTCCGCAAATTTCTTGTTCCAGTACGATGTCCTGAGCAGTGAAATCAAGTATTAACGCCGATGAATCCCATCTACACAAAAATTAGAAGGGCGTGGCTTCCCACAGTTCCCAGTCTTCCAGAGTGTGGGTGTTTCTTTTAAAAACCAGGAATAGTCCACAATGCTTCCATATATTATGTGGTTTTTGGAAATACATTCAATGGGGTACATGCCCAGCACCTACTCCGCCCATTTTCTCCCAGAAGCGAGTCCTTATGGCAGCTTCAAAGGCTTCGAAATAGGCACTGACTGGACATTATTGTTCAAGGCACAATAAACCGGGGCACAAGCACAGTTTTCACATCCCATTTCAGGTGATTTTCTCATCATCAATTATTATGGCAGCCTCAAGTTTGAGCTTTCAAACATCAGTGCAAGCAATTGCCAAGTTCTAGGGAGTTTTCAAATTTCAAACTCGGAAACTTAGAAACAAAATCTCACAGCCGACTAGAATCACGGTACAAGTGAATCTATTATAGCAGTAGGTAGTAATAGTAGTAGTAAAAAATAGTAGGCCGAGAAAATATCTGACGTTTCTCATTAATTACATTTTTTGTGATACTTGCCTGAAAAAGTTTCTTTGTACGGTTGCGGCCAAAATAAAGTGGACGACAATGTCAACGAGTTGGCTTGCTGTCATGCGACGTTCAGACCAGAATCCTGAAAAATCTGTCAACTGTCGTCCACTTTAAAAAGACCGCAACGGTACCTTGACTAATAGTTTTTTTTTTGGCCTCATATGTAAGGTAACCAACTTCAAATGAATGAAAATCAGGACATTGAAAAACAGATACGCGAAAGGGAAAAGAGGGTCTAGAGGGGGGGGATGCTAAACAATATGCCCCCCTTCTCCTAAAAATTCCACCAACATAAAAAATACAACAATTGCTGAGAAATGAAAAAGAGAACTCCCCCTGGGATGTGCCTTGGAGAAAAAGAGTGAAAAAATCGCTGTGGAAAAAGAGAACATCTTCTCGTCGAATGTGATCATCAATTATTTATAAGAAACAAAACTCCATAAAAGAAAAAAACACAAAATTGAACCTACTTTTATTTATTTGGTAGGTTGCGCTCGACGCTCGATATTTTCGTGGCGAATTTAGAACCAGAAAAACCAGGATTTTGCTTAAAATCAGAACAAATCAGTATTTTTGTTTGAAATCAGGACAAATCAGTACATAAAGGTAAAACAGGACAAAGGTTTTAAAATCTAAACTTGTCCTTACCAAATCAGGACGGTTGGTCACCTTACTCATATGATTTTGCATTGGCACTTGTCACACTCCAAGTTTGCCAGCAGAAGTCAGATTCGTCACATGATACACAAATACTTAACTAATAATAAAATAAAAAAAACAAATTGTAAACAACAATAAGTAGTGAGTATTTAGTATTTAAGGGCTGAATTTCAAGTCCGACTTGCAACCCGTGCAGCGGCGCAAGTAGAGTCACGTGATCCCTTTCAGTCAATGGCCAGAGCACATCGATGGCTTGCGCCGCCGCCGGTGAGACGCAGTTTATCGCGGGTTGCAAATCGGACTTGAAATTTAGCCCTAAGATCTTTTGCGGACTATCAACCCAAAAACTACATATAATATTTATTAAATCTTGTCTACAGAGAATCCTAATTAAATTCTAAAATTATACGCTACTTACTGCCGACAGAAGTGTTCTATTATTAACGCCTTTGTAGTGTAACCTCTGTGTAAAAGATATTATGAAGTTTATGGCAGCAGTTCTATCTGTAAATGTCGGTATAAAGAAATTTCGGTCAATTTATTTTTCCAGCGCTAAACTGCAATATGTGCAGATCATAAACATATTACTCATACTTTTTGGCGTCCTATGAGGGCCGACTCTTTCCAGATTCGCGTCACACTATCACACTTTGAGCCATGGATGGTTAACTTCGAGCTAAAGGAATAAAGAATGGAATCAAATCTTTACGCTTGCAGAACTTCAAAATATGTCCTTTTTTCTGCAACTTAAGCGCATTGCATTGCAAGCGTTACCTGCTCTTCACAACTCATCAACTGTAGTTATCTAAGGCTTTTTCTTTAGAATAATAAGTAAACAAAAAAAATTGCGCCCAAAACTAATAATAATAAGGAAGGCATGAGTCGCATTTGTGAAGTGGCTCTTTATGTAAAATGCTGTTCTTTCCTGAGGTAACCTAAACTGAACTTTACAAGACTTTGTAGTCATCCACAGGGATGTTGTGAGGCTATAAGGTTGATGTCATCTGAATATGTGTGGCACCGAGAAGTTCCAGACGCCACCAACCGCGTAGCCTTCCATAGCATTCCTTTGGATGACTATATACCAAGATTTATACTGAGTCTCCTCGAGTTTCATTCATATCAGGTTATTCCACAGAAACAACACCATTTACTTAGTCTGTATTGAAAAAATATTCAATCACCTAACCAAAATAAACAAGTAGAGGTAAGTACCTAATAATAAAGAAATCTGTTGTGGAATCACAATACTTTCCCGACTAGTATACAGGAACCTTATGGGAATTTTTGTTCAAGAAGTCCCTTTGGGTGGGAGATTATATTTTGAGGGAAAGATTGAAACAAATTTGCAGTATCTTTATTATAATAATTGTAAGGATATATACATCCTTTATTATAAGGATGTGTAAATAGTTTTATCTTGATGTTATACTTACTTATTTGACTTGTGTAAGCTGCAATATTCAAGCAAAACATCAATAAATCATCTTTATCTTTTGTACAAAAAAATAGAAAATTTCTGCAGGAAATTTTGAATTTCACGTAAAAATCCCAAAGTCTTTTCCAAACCATCTCATTGTGAAAATCGTCAAATTAAAGCTTCATATGAAGCTCCATTATTCAAGTCTGGTCTCAATATGTCATGCCGGTTTTGCATTTTTCACAGAACTAAGGAAATTGTGAAAAAAAAAACTGTTGGGAAATGTTCAAGAACTAATGTAGTCGAGAATGTAGTACCTATGCTCTGTGCCTATAGTTTGAAAAATGATTAAGATCTGTTCATAAAATAAAAGTTGAACATTTCAGTTTTTCCAGGGCGGAAAACTTGGAAACCGTTGCTCTGATTTTCGAGTACTTTCTTTCAAAAATAATTCAATCTTTCCTCCAGCTCGAGCTGCAACTATTATTAGAAGCATATCTGCACCTGAAATGGATTATTTGTGGGGCAGGTTGAAGTTTGCACTGCAGTTTTTTCTGAATTCACGGAATGTGCAAGTTCCATTATAAAAAAATTACTGCCGGAAAACGGAAAAGCATCTTCACAAAATATAACTCAGCTACTTGGTAGTCCAGTCAAAATAGGTTTTGACCAGAAATAAATTGGGAAGTTGATAAAATTTAGTGGATCAATCCAGAATTTAACATGCAGTAGCATACTGAAATTCCCGAGAATTCCAAGGCTTGGTTTTTTTTAGAACCAATAAAAGAGCGGCATTCTTGAAAATTTTCATTTGTTTTTGAAGAACTTGTAAACTATTACCTACCTTTAGAACACAAACATTAGCAAAACAAATGTAGCCCGTTAAATTTCCAAGAGGTCAGAGCTAAACTCATTACTTTGTGGTCAATAGTCTCTGAGATACAGCGTCTGCAAAAACGCAGTGAAAATTAACGTAACAATTCGGATAGTGTCAGTTCAGGGGCTGTAACGTGGACAGCAAATGTATGGATTTCAATGTGTTTTGTATGTGTAGGAAGCCAGTTCAACATTCGGTGTCACACTTTTGTCTAGAAGTCGCCAACTTTGAAATGGTACTTTTCCTCGACCTTTGAAATCAATAGTGGATGTCTCAAGGAATCCCCAAAAATCGATTTTTTTCATACCATGCCATTTGCTCAATTTTTCAAGTAGGGCAAAACCATTCAGGGAATGTGAAGAATGCGGAGTATTATACTAAAAAAAATTTTTGATTGAAATGGAAACTACATTGAAAAATAATTGACCCGTGTTTTTTTATTCAGTCAAAAACCGTTCCGTTTGGGCGCAATAAATAAACCGCGCAACAAATATGTTGTCGCAAGGGAAAAATTGGTCCGACTTTGGACCACAATAACTTTTGAATAAGGCAAACCATTTTGATTCTGTTTTGAGGGTTAGCGAGTTCAGTCGTTCCGTTATTCATCTTCAGGAGGCGAAGATCAGGAAGCTCCATGTAAAATATCTACAGGGTGAAATGTAAAACAGTACAAAATTTTAGCAAATTCAACGGACCCCCATTTTCAGAATAATTTTTTCTCTCAAATGTAATTGAAAGGATCATAAAGCGTGATGTCTTGGCTTGCGCCCAGTTTTGAAATTTTTTTAATCGAAACTCTGGTTCTGACTTTATAATTTTTTTTCTCTTGGAGGATGCTGATTTATCCTATCGCTACAAGGAAGACTATGTTAGCCTAGGGAGCCTGTCATCATAAAAAACTAAAATTGACCATCAACATCAAGTCCAGGAGGTCAAAACCACAAAGAAAGCTTGTTTCAATTGTGAAAATCTGATCGAATTCAATTTTTAAGGAAAACACCTGTGTCGCCCATTTTGAATGGGCCCCCTTTTTTGAAGCCTTGATCAAGGTATTTCAGATGGTCTGCGAGTTAAGTTGCTGAGAACCGTTTAAGCAACAATATTCGTGAATTGCAACCTCCTATCGTCAGAGTAACATAGTCTTCTTTGTAGCGATAGGACAAATCAGCATCCTCCAAGAGAAAAAAATCATCAAGTCAGAACCAGACTTCCGATTTAAACAATTCCAAAACTGGGCGCAAGCTCAAACATAACGCTTTATAATCTTTTCATTTGCGTTTGAGAAAAAAAATTATTCTGAAAATGGGGGTCCGTTGAATTTGCTAAATGCCGCTGAATTTTGCTGTTTTACATTTCACCCAGTAGATATTTCACATGAAGCTTCCTGATCTTCACCTCCTGAAGGTGAATAACGGAAAAACTGAGCTCGCTAACCGTCAAAACAGAATCGAAATGGTTTGTGTCATTCAAAAGTTATTGTGGTTCAAACTCGGACCAATTTTTCCCTCGCGACAACATATTTGTTGCGCAGTTTAAATAACATCAACTAGTTCTGACGTCACAGCGAGTCACTGCCTATACTGCCTGTGTAAATGACGTCAGAAATAGGCAGAATATAGGAATTTCGTTTATTTACTGCGGCCAAACGATACGATTTTTGGCTGAATAAAAAAATACGGGTCAGTTATTTTTCAATATAGTTTCTGATTCCATGGAAAAAAAAAATTTTAAAAGTATAATGGGGTACTTGCCAATGGAACAGATTTGACTGGAAATACTTTCAATCATCAACAAGAGTAATGAATAGTATTTCCTGAAAATTTCCGGAAATTATAACTATTGGTTCAAAAGATTTTTTTTTTCGATTTTTTTTTTCAAAAGGTTGGTAACAGTAGGGAAACTTCAGTAAAATTTTTTAGTCTGTATTTTTCAAATATTGTGGAGCCACTTTAACAGTTTTTTGAGTTTTTAACCCAATAGTGCTGTTTGTTTAGTTTTTAGTATATTTGTGACGTCACAAATATATTTTTAAAACAGGCACTACGGCCGCAATTTTGAGAATTTAGGAAAAAGAAAAAATACGGGTACAATATTTTCGCCCATACTTTCGATTAGGCCAATAAAAAAATTTTGGGCAAGTACCCCATACTCTATTGAATACAAAAAAAATAGCATGTTTCTGAATCTTTTTCGTAGTGATGGTTCTTGAGTTACATGGGTTGAAAGACGAAGCAACCTATTTGGAAACAAGATAGGTAGTTCGGACACTTGCTGAATACTGTACGGAGTTACGGACCTTGCATTTGAAGTGTAAGATGCCACTTTTGACGTGGAAAGTACATAAGTATATTCCTTGGTATATTCAATACAATGTATTCATTCTGACAATACAGTGTCACTGCGTTTTTGCAGACGCTGTATATCAGAGACTATTGACCATAAAGTAATAAGTTTAGTACTGATCTCTTGGACTCTTGGGAATTCAACAGACTACATTTTCTGTCCTGGTGTTTGTTTTCTAAAGGTAATAGTTGACAAGTTATTCAGAAAAAACGAAAATTTTCAATGATGGCGCTTTTTTATTGGTCCTAAAGAAAAAGCCAAGCCTTGGAATTTTTGAGGATTTCAGTATGTATCTTATTTTACTGAAATTCTGGATTGATCCACCAAACGTCAAATTCCGAATTTATTTCCGGTTTGACACGATTTTTACCTATTTTGACTGGACTATAGGGACGGGTCGTTGATGGATTTCGGATTCAAAGGTAATAATTCAATTGCGTCGCATTATTTTTTGTAACGCACGCATCATAATCGCACAATGTAGGATTGAGTGGTCCCTTCCCATTTCCTCTTTTCTCTAGTTGCTTCCTTCCTGTCCCAGACGGTTCATTACTATTACTGTCAATGTAAATATGGGAGAACAAGAAACTGCATGGTTGGTCCGCATTTTTTATTCTGAATTCTTGTTTTAGACTTTGTTCTAAAACATTTCTATTTGAGAGATGGAGTGTAGGTCTCGGTGAAGGTAACTGGCACCCTGGAATCTAATCAGAACTCAGAACATGAAATGATGCAAGGTACGTATCAAATTTCAACCATATACTGGATCAACGGCTCGGCAGTTAACATAGATTACAGACAAACATTACTCTAGAAATGGTCTTAATCGTCTTGGGGCTTATAGAACTCGTTTTTCATCTGGATCATTTTTTTCTTCGATCACCTTCCATGTTTCCGTTTTTTTATAACACATTTTGGTATCTAAGCATACAGCAACTCTTTATGAGAGAAATGTAATGGTACTCATTCATTCTTATAGCTGTATTACACTATCCCATTTCGAATTTCTTGTACAATTTCTTGTACAATCTGCCAAAATAGTGTGAAAAAACAATGAACTTGATTGTTTAACTGACAGATTGTAAGTACAAGAAGTTGTACAAGAAATATTGTAGTGTTATACAGCTATTAGAAATTGCTTATTTCAACTTTTTGATTTCAGTTCGCCTAAAAAAAAATGAGCTAAAATTAATAAAAGCATGTCGACTATCCTCCCGCTCAGACTCGGCTCAAATCAAAACAAATCGAGGCATCCATAAAGCGAGAGAGGTATTATTCAAGTATGCAATAGGTACGCAACTCGTAAAATATGCGCCAATTTTTTAAAACCAATGAAACAATAATAATCGGCAGGTACCTACTTTAGGCACCTAAGGAACATACCTAACGCCTTGCCTCTCTATAATAATGCATTTCTATTTTAGCATGACATTAGTCACATGGTTATTATGATGAATCAAATTGCACACTACTTACAACAATAATAACACAACACCCTGCTTACATTCCTCCGCAGGAATAGAAAGGAATTCGAAAAATTTGCAATCATTTACCTCCAATAATTACTCAATGATTTCTCGCGAATCATGACTGAAAATGAACATGGAAATTATTTACCTGGCAATTGACAAATCGGCGGGAAACGGACGGTTCACTTGATCCACACTAACTTATCAGTCATCACCACTTTCAATTATTTTACTGGATACAAAACAAAAGTCACTCATCAGTCATTTTTATTGCAGCAGGGTCCACCGCGGAGGAGCAGTGCCAGTTTATTTTCATCACTTATAAATAGGGAAGGAAACAGGGAGACGGTTTTGTAGCTGTGTGATTTATATTTTTATTAGATTTTCGATAATTATCGAGATGTTTCTGAGCTTCTGAGGGTGTGACGAATCGGAACCACACACGCGTTTGGCGGCAGGTTTATTATACCAGCAGCTTCCAACACTGCAGTTATGGGACTCGAACAGATACAGTTCAAGCAGGTTACATTGTTTAGTTCCTCCAACAGGTTTTATTCTAGCCGGCGCTTCAGGTACCTGAGGCGCCATCGTGCGAGTGGTAGCCAGACTCGTATGTTTCGCGTACAAAGTATTCCCCGTTCAGAAGTGAAGCGGCAATTCAAAATAATTTATTGTATGTATCAATCGACGTCTAGGTAGGTTATAAAACCGTCACTTCTTACATAATGCGCTTTTTGCAATCACTGAATATCATTAGAGGTGCTAGAGTAAGTACGGTAATGAATAATTGGTTTATATAACGGGTAATAAAATTGCAACAAAATAAACTTGTTGAACTTGAAATAGGTATCTAGAATCTAGATGGACATACTTACATGAAAGTTAGGTAATGAGGTTTGACTTTTTCCGGAATTCCGTCACTATCCTGAGAAACTATTTTCAATTTTTTTTTGCCGGCAATGTTCATGCAATATATTGAATATAAAATACATAGTATAGGTATAAAATTGGGTATAAAAAGATCAATGTAAAATGGTGTAAACTATTTTCCATTCACCTGTTTCTTTTGCTCCATGGGCCGTTTTGGGTAACTGGAGAAATAGTAAAAAATCGCCAAAACTTCAGAAAAAATATGGACGTCCTCAATTTTTTTTTATTTTGCGTTCATAATATAGTAGTTTACGATACGAGTTGGCTGTTACATAAGTGGTTTTCAGACACGAAGCCGAAAGGACCCCGCACGATTCCTATGGGAAATGGGTCTTGGTCAAATTCCCTAATTTTTTTATATGTTGTAGCACAATTCAACACGAGCCAAAATCCATCGTCCGTTACCCAAAAAAATGGACAGTTTTTTTTTGTTGAAGATGGGTTATTTCAAGGTAAAGAAATACGTTCCAACGTAAGTGAGATAATTTCAACGTTGTTTCTAACATATATGGCTCATGACAATTCCCTTTTTCTCTTGTGAAAAAATCAACCCCCTCCCTCACCCCCAACCCTTACTAACTTGTGAGTATCAAATTCGAAATTACGTTCGAAAGTCATGCAGATGGTTCTATTTTGTCGAATTATGCATTTTGGCACAAATTGTTTTTCCAACCCCCAAATAGGAGGTGGGGTTAAAAAAAACATTGGTCAATTAGGCTGAATTTCTGATATTGTGCTTTACCAGTTACGCTAAACAAGATGACCAAAGCAGAACTCATTCGTATGACCAGTTTTCACCCCATAGAGGGTTGAAGTTGACTATAATGAAGCATAAAACATTCTTCCATGTCATAAACCAAATGAATGAAAATAGTGGACTTTCATACCGTTTTGTTTTGTGAAAATGTCTATTCTTCAAAAATAATTTCAACCCCGTCTCTCATCCCCTATCCTTGTTTCTGAACATCATATTCGGAATAAATCTTGAAAATGTAGGAGAAGGTCTATGGTCGGATTCTCTGCATTTGATTGTGAATCCCCTCTCAAAATTCACCTTCACTATTAGGCTTATGTTAGAGTGCTAACATGAGCAGGGTGGGATATACATTTTCTTTATGATTTTTGACTGGATTATTATTAAAAAGATTGCAGTCAGGGGGCATAGGGTCAAAAAAAGGTTGGCCGTGTGCAGCTTCGTGAAGATATATAGGGATATGTCCTAATCGTTCCCTGGGCGATCAAGGACCATGAAAAATTATGGTGGAATATTGACATCTGCTGCAGGCAAATATGGTGGAGGCGCCAAAATGGGCTTCATCTGATGATAAGAAACTGGCTGTAGCTCGTTTGTTTTTTAACGGATTTCAACATCTGAAACATCATTTTGTAGACAAAAAAATTCTCTTCTTATTTTATGCCTGAGTTTACAAACGTCATTCCGGGAAACTGTCAAAATTGTCTTCATAAGATATGCTAAATTCCGGCCTTTTTTCAAGGTTATCTGATATTTTTGAAACTTGGCAGTATTGTAGATCTTGAGGTGTCCTTTCCGAATTTTCACTTTTCCACTTCGTATATTTGCCGTTTTGGCCGCCATATTGGAAAGATGGCGCCCAAAAAACAGTTTTCTGTCAATATCTAAATTTCAGTCAATGTGAGGTGGAAGCGTTTGTATGCGAATGAAAGCTTATTCAATTACCTACAATTTGACACCTTACTCGTGTACGTGCTATTTCCGGTTCTTGGGTTATGGCTTCCAGAGCTCCCTGAAGCATCAACTTTTGTCATCCAATCAGCATGTCAAGTTGAGCTTAGCTCCACGTGGCAGTCAAATTAACCATAAATAATGATAAATTGTCAACCACAGACCATTAATATCCAGAAAATCGAGCATGGTAACGGTTGCTATGCAACTACAGGGTAAACTCTAAGGGAAAATTAACTTTGAGAAGGTATAGCTTGAGAACTGTAAGTCGCACATGAGTGATTCAGACGTCAAATTATAGACAATTTGATAGACCTTCACTTTTGATATGAATTCTCAAGTTTTATGACAAATTCACGAAAAAAATCGAAAATATGTTTTTTTGGGCGCCATTTTTTCAAAATTATCGCCAGAACAGCAAAGATACAAAGTGGAAAAGTGAATATTCTGAATGATGACCCCAAATCTCATCATAATAATGAGTTTCGAATGTATCTTATATCCTTCAAATGCTATATTACCTTTATTTCTTTCTAAAGTCAGTTTGCTTTCACAGTTCACCCTGTAATTACACAAATAACATCACCATGCATGATCGATTTTCTAAATTTTTATCATCTATGGTTAATGGCCAAGAGCTATTGATGGGTTATTTGCCTACTACATGACGATGGTATCAATTTAACATGCTGATTGAATGCCGAAAGTTGATGCTTCCGGAAGTTCTGAAAGCTCTAACTCAAGAACCGTAAATCGCACATTAATGACTGATATGTCAAATTGTAGAGATTGGGATGGGCTTTCCTCCGCATACACACATTTCAATCGTGAGTCAGTTGAATTCAAGATATTGACAAAAAAACTGTTTTTTGGGCGCCATCTTTTCAATATGGCGGCCAAAACGGCAAAGATACGAAGTGGAAAAGTAAAAATTCTTAAAGAGCACTTCAAGATCTATGATACTGCCAGGTTTCAAAAATATCGGATAACCTTCAAAAAAGGGCGGAATTTAGCATGACTTATAAATACAGATTTGACAGTTTCACGAAATGACGTATGTAAATTTAGGTATGAAATAGGAAGAGAATTTTTTTGTCTACAAAATGACGTCCCAGATGTTGAAATCCGTTGGAAAACAAACGAGCTACAGCCAGTTTCTTATTACCAGATGAAGCCCATTTTGGCGCCTCCACCATATTTGCCTGCAGTGGATACGAATATTCCACCATCATTTTTCATGGTCCTTGACCCCCCAGGAATCGACTTAGACATATCCCTATATATCTTCACGAAGCTGCATACGGCACGACCTATGCCCCCATACTCCCATCAAGTTTCAACTTCACAGCAGGTTGATTATGTTTACCTGTACATGATTTCTAACTTTTCTCTTTTGTGAGGATACACCTCTATTTATAGTTTAGATTAAAGACTATAATGGCATTTGAAGCGAAAGCTGCTCAATCAAGGCAAAATATTATGTCACACTCTTATTCCTAGTGGGCTCAGTGTAGGGAGCATTTTGGAACTACTCAATATTTGTTTGAAAACAACGTATTTTCAATTAGACAACATGTTTTTGCAACAAGACTTTGGGATGGCCATGGGAGGTTCTTTGAGTCCTCTCGTTAGTAACATTTTCATGGAACATTTTGAGTAAACTTTTGCCAAGACACATATTCACAAGCCAAAGGTCTGGTTTGTACTTATATCAGAGGAAATGACGATGATGAAAATGAAAAATTGGAAGAGTTGAATCGACTAGTAAAGACTCGATATATGACAGAAGACTTTGGTATTAAGATTCTCAAAAGACATTAACGTTCTAAAGAAGATGTTGAAGCTATGCAAATGATAGAAAATACCGCAAAGAGACTTGGAGGAAGATGGTCAATAGGATTGTTGTAGAAAGAAGAAGTGAAAAAACTGTCTTTGCCACTTGAAAGACTATAATGTTATTTGCAAAACAATATTGTGAAAAGTTGATGATTATATCGAAAAAGGGTATTTGAAGAAATTATCAGAAGAAGAGGTAAGAAATGTTACTGTAAAATGCTACTGTAAAAAAAACATATTTTTTCTGTCTTGTTTTCAAAAAAACGGCCATGTATTCAATTTTCTACGTCTCTCAAAATTATAAAACAGTAGATAATTTTTTCTTTTGTCAAAAAATGTCCCAGAAATCCTTTGGGAAATTTTTAAAGTGTTTTAGGGCTATTCGGCTTCTGAAAAAATGTGGGGTAATCCAAACGGAAACAAGGCGGACAAACATTTGATGGAATCTCATCAAAATCTCTATAGTTATCTCTTGATCTTTATTTTTAAGGGGGAGAAATATTGATATCCTGTGTAAACAGCCCTAACACAAATCATTTTCTACTTGGTAGACTAGGAAATTCTGCTACTGAAAATGTGATTGCATTGGGAGACATGGAGAGTGGAAGCGATGGATGTATGGCGCAATGTGACGGAGAAAAAGTGTCTTCCCTGACCGGGACTCGAACCCGGGTCTTCCATTTGCCGGATGGATACTCTGACCACTAAGCTATCGGGGAGACAACAGTTCCTCCGCCACATGCCCATATGAGAGCCGCCACAGATGACTGAATATTGCTTCCAGCTCGTCTCGCCTCGCTATTGCTCGCTCTACATTAACGAAGAGAACGAAATGGCACGAAAAATAATAGGATATAGAAAAGGGCGACTTAGTTTTGATAGCAGACAATAAGGATCTGCCAAAAAACATATGTGGTTGAAAATAAGGGTAACGAGGACGTATCCTGGGAGGGACCTAATATAGTAAGAGTGGCAGACATAAAAACTAAATTAGAACTTTTGACCACCCTATTTCAAAATTAGCTAAATTAAAATTTTTAGTTTGATAAAAAAGAGTTGTGATTTGTTGTTGTTGCGCTCCAAAGAGGAGTGAGTATGTTTGCTCATTCTAGGGTGGGCAGTGGACGAGCGCTCGCTAGTTTAGCGTTTGTCTGTCGACACTCCGGGAATGGGGTACTTGCCCAATTTTTTTCTATTGGCTTAATAGATAGTATGGGTGAAAATATTATACCCGTATTTTTTCTTTTTCCTAAATTGTCAAAATTGCGGCCGTAGTACCTGTTTTAAAAATATATTTGTGACGTCACAAATATACTAAAAACTAAACAAACAGCACTGTTGGGTTGAAAACTCAAAGAACTGTTAGAGTGGCATCACAATATTTGAATAATACAGACATAAGAATTTCACTGAAGTTTCCCTGCTGTCACCAGCCCTTTGGAAAAAAAATCGAAAAAAAATCTTTTTAACCAATGGATATATTTTCCGGAAATTTTCAGGAAATACTATTCATTACTCTTGGTGATGATTAAAAGTATTTCTGGTCAAAGCTGGTCCATAGGCAAGTACCCCATTGTTCGTGGATTGCCGTGATGTTCCACTCAAGTAACCAATACCGGAGGAACGATTATAAAAACAGCAGAGATCAATGGGCATTGTTGCAAAAAGATCAATATAAAAACGTTACGAACATAAGAGGTCTTTACTTTCCCTCATTTTTCCACCGTCTGGTCTGATCCTGCAGCGACGATTGCGACGATAGAGAGACAGCACGCAAACAACCGCTCAACGCATGGCTCCTCCGCCAATTGTACAGGTGTGTGTCTTACTCGCGCGCGTGTTCCAGCGAGTTTCGTAGCAGTATGGTGGTAGGGTTGCCGGAAAAGACAATTTAAAAATGTTTGTTGCACTATTTGCGCGGAGTTAATATGTATTCAGTAATTTTGAAACAGATTTGGTAATTGGTCTAAGCGTGGTCCATCCATCTGGAGTGAAAGTAAAAAAAGAATTCCAATAATACCAAGTGTGATTTTTTCTTTATAGCATCGCCTTCAATATTTCAGGCGATGTGGTGATTATGAGACGACATCATTGGCGGATATAGAGAGTAATAATATTACGAAACAAGTGGCAATTCCATCTTAACAGTGTAAGGTACCCCATACACTTCCCATATGTGCTAATTACTATAATGCATTTTTTATTCATGATGAGATGACAATCACCATCTCCTATAATTTTAATTAACTTAGGATGCTCGCCATTAAATAATTTAAATCATTCCAAAGCGTAATTTATGCTTAATGGGGCTATCTCATTTGGATTGTAGGTACTTTCCTTTATTATTGCGAATAAGTAATAACTAATTATCGACATACTGACAGCCTTGTGCCACTTTGAATTTAGTGACAAACAGCCGATTTTTTACAAAAGTGTTCCATTTTTAATAAAAATGGGCTTCCAGTTTTCAAAATTAAGGTTACTAGGTGTATAGGTATATGGCCAGTGTGGCAATGTGCAATAATAAAAGTCGGTATTTATATACGAGCCGGTCGGAAAGAATCAAAATAAGTACCTAATTATTGTGGCAAAAGCTATTTATAGAAGTTGTTTGTTTTTGTAACTAACTGGTCACTTTCACTGCAACTCGTCTAGATCGACTTTGAATAACTTACTTTTCAATTATTAGCATTATCGACGCTTTTGTAATGTATAACTGATATTCACATTGATATCCGCATTGTGATTGTACCTAATTCATATACTTAGGTACGTATCAACTTCATAGATGACACTAGTGGTCTCATTATATAGGTAAGACTCGTTATTATTCAAATGAACAGGAATACGAGATGAATAACAAACTTTACGATCTTTGCTTATTTCTTTACCGCTAACAAGATCAAAAATGAATTAAATGAATAAAACCTCCAGTAATTGATGGACACGAAGGAAATAAGTGGTTTATGCATGCATATTCATGAATGGCGCACTTGCTGTCTATTGTAAAAAAAACGTTATGTAACAATTATTTGTCTTTTATATTAGAGACTATAAAGTTGAGTACATAATTAAATTTTAAATAATTATTTAGCAATATTTTACGGCTTGTGGTTATTATAATAAATTACAGAGCTGCGGCACATGATCTGCTTTTGATAATGCGTAGTAAATCATTCGATCACATTGTGAATTTCGACAAACAAGATGCTATGGTGTGAAAACCAAGTAAAAAATTTGGCCATGACTTTCTTCAAAATGAAATATAATATTGGCTGGACCGAGGGCTGAACTGTTTGGTCTACTTGGTCTGCTTGGTCTAATTCGAAAGCTCAAAACACGCCAAAGTACGCAATAAAGAGTTTCTTGTTTTTGTATACCTATATCTAGGTACAGCGTGTATAAGGTAGGTACTGGTTGTTACAAACCTTAAGGGATGATTCCCTATTGAAAATTTGCTGCGATTTTTTTGTATTGCTTTGAAACATTATCGGTGCTTCCCTTTTACCACAAAACTCACTGATGTGATCTAAGTTATAGGGAGAGAAAAAGCGAGAAATCACATGCGCGAAAATGGGATATCACTGACAACTTAGGTCAGAATACTTAGTTTAGGTGATGAAAGGAAAGCACCTAAGATTTCTACCAAGTGCATTATCCAAGTGAATTTGCTACATGGATGATAATTTTTCGTCACAAAAGCCTCTTCTTTCTGTCGTAGATTTCTGTCGTTGGCTTTTTCGGAACCAGCTTCTATTTTACTTCCCCGACCCACCACCCAACGAG
This sequence comes from Anaspis maculata, assembly GCA_949128115.1. Lineage (NCBI taxonomy): Eukaryota > Metazoa > Arthropoda > Insecta > Coleoptera > Scraptiidae > Anaspis > Anaspis maculata. The sequence continues at coordinate 43,382,651 of OX421963.1, forward strand.
GAGGGGAAGTATTGTGAACGCGCTAAAATTTTTTGTCGAGATGAAGACGGATATATCCATTTTGAGGTCCCACAAGACGATTAAGAACATTTTTGGAGTGATGTCTGTCTGTCTGTCACTATCAAAGAATGACAGATGTTATATATCACGGAACTTGACTTGCAATATACCGTTTGAGAGCCCATAAAAAACTGTATTCAGAACAGTTTGAAGTTTTTCCCTATCTGTCATCTGTCACATAATAAAAAATGTCAAAGTTCAAAACTTTACCATTTAATTATTCAAAATATATCAGAAAGATTGGGACCAAATTTGGCAGCAAGCAACAAAACAAAAGAGTCAAATCAAGTCTGGAGTTGCAATCTTCCATCATTTTCCAGTCGAGCGGTATGAATTTTCGAAATTTATCCTAGCCGTTGCCACCTGAGAGGGCCTCTCGCCCGAATTTTGACCAGAACGACTCGCCTTTGATGCAGCACTCAACTCAAAAATTCATTACTGCTCGGCGATCAACTTTTTCTGAAAAAGTCAAACTGATATCGAAAGTATATTGGATTGGGCGTCGTGTAGATCCATTTTCAAAATCGGCACGGTTCCGGTTTTCTGACGGTAATTTTTTCAAAATGAAATTTGTATATTTCGTGAATTTGAAAAAACTACAATGCCAACTTTGACATGCGGTGAGCCCCACGAAATATTCATTTCAAGTGCAGACATGCTGCGAATGAAAGTTGGAGAAAAGAGTAAATTAATTTTTGGAAGAAAAAATTTCGAAATCGGACTCACGGTTTCCGAGTTTTCATCTCTAGAAAAACCGCAAATTTTCCAACTTTTTATCCCGTGAACAGATTTTCACCTTTTTTTTTTCAAACAAAGGGTTACTGGCTCTTGAACATTTAGTCCGGCGGCAAGTTGTAACAATTGTGCACAATGAGCTAAAAGCAATTTTATTTTTTCAAGTTGATATTTGGACCCTAAAGAATATTTCCAGATAGAGACCCCAACCGATCAGGCCCTATTTAGCCCCCCTTAGCAACGCCAACTTCGACCAATATTTCATTCATTTTTGTACATTACTTTTATGATAATTGACGTATACCATCTGTTAAGGTGTCGATTCTAATGTTTTTGAAGACGAGGAACTCAAATATGATGGTCTTGAAGCTTTTGAAGTTGAAATTGCGAACCTGATGGATGGTTACTGGTACCTTATTGATTGAAACATTTGAAAAAGTTGGCTGACAATCTTCAAGCATAATTGAAATGAGAAGTCTATAATGAGAGATCTAGGGTCATGATTTGACGTTCTGCAACTTACCTTTGAGCTTAGCTCAGTTCATCGAGAATACGTGCTTGGGTTTTTCTCTTCGCGAGATCGAAATCAAAGCAGTCGCAATTTTCCAAATAGTCACTAGTTACGATTATTCCAAAAATTTCTGTTTTTTTTTTCTTCTTTTTTTTTGCCCTGCATCAACTACTAGGTTATTAGCAGGTTTTTCTGTGGGGGGTTTTTCAGTAACGATAACAGTATTGACGATAACAACGAAGACATTTTTGGAACAGTGGGTATTAATCAGTGTGCAGCAGTCAGCAATTTTAAGTAAAACAATATGCGATCATCTCCATCAATAAGCAAAGTACTACTGACCCAATAGTTTAGTAAGAAAAACACGTGATTGCATTCACTCGCCATGCCACCTTAGTTTTTATTGGTAATAACAATTACTAATAGGCTCGCTGATAGGTAAGGTAGGTACACGGTAAAAAATTTTGAGTGAAATTTAACTCAAACCGGACTCAAAAGTGATTCAATCCAGGTCCACGCAAATTTGAGTGAAAATTCAACTCAAATTTTTTGAGTACATTTCTGTATTTTTGAGTTACTTCCTGTTAATCAATATTGAGTACTTTCAAGCCTTTTTACACTCGAAATTGAGCGCAATTGGCACAAAGGTGAGTATGCATTATAACTCAATATTGATGCAAAAATTATTTCAAAGTGATCATTATTGATGATTATATTAATGAATGAATCAATTTTTATTATTTTTAATTTGGACAAAAAGAACAAACTTTTATTCATTTAGGCATTTATTTAGTACATTTTTATTGTTACATGTTATTAAAACATAATTTGTATAATATATTATTGTAAAAGTACCGTAATGTATAAATTATACCTATACAACATTATTGAACAAAAATTTGAACAACCCAAAACCAAAAATAAAAAAATGTGACAATAATTTAAAAATACATGTAATTAATGCAACAGAGGAGAAAACCAATATTTTATACACTGAACGAGTACCTATGTACAATAGTTCCTAGCAGTAGAAAAACTAATAAAAGTGATCGATATGATGTCAGTAGGTAATACATATTTATTCCAAAAAAATTATGCTAATTTATATAAATTAAATGCCGCAAATAAAAGTGAATCGATTCACAATATGAATATGACAATATTTTGAACCTATAGGTTGAGTCCGCGGCAAACTAGACCGACCTACTTCGATGGGCTGGATGCGTGTTAATCAAAACTCGTCGGACCACTCCATTATGCGAAATGTATGGGTGTCGTGTTATTGCGTTAATTGTTGAGAATTTGACAATAATTAGGAGAAGGTGTTGGACCTTTGACCATATTGTACTTTTGACGACCCTCTAAAGGCCATCTGTGGATCAATGGAGAAAACAGTTGTAACATGCAGATCACCTGTAAAAAACAAAAAGTCAAAGTCAAAACTTGCTGTTTTCTGTTGCAAAGTAAACCGTACCGCTGCTGCGGTTGCCAACGAGCATAATGGCTGCCAGGCAGCTAAGCAGCGAATGCGGGCACTTTCAATCAAAAGTGAGCGTAGCTGATTCAAAATTTAGTAAAATGTACTCAAATTTGTGGCAATTCAACTCAAAATTGTGTGAATTGACTCAAAAGTGAGTAGGTATCAACAACAAAAAGTTCCCACACTTCATTACCCACACAAGGAGGATATTGATATTAATATAAGACGGCTTATCTATTTTGCACTAGTTGAATCTAAATTTATCTATTATTCGTTCTTATTCGTTCATCGAATGAGCTGGGAGTGCTGGGACGGTACGGCTGATAACCGCCAATGATTTTACGCAAGGTTTTGTGCCAAAACTTTTCATCGGATGCCATCAGTCGTACTAAACGTGTCCCTCAGCTTGACACCTTATTTTTAGTGCAAAAAGTCCCAGTGCTGGGTTTAAAAGATGAATGGGATATATAGATCCAAATATTAGTGCATCATATTAAGTGATAATTAATAAATGCAATTTTTCACTTACCCGGACTATGTTTTTTTTTGACAAGCGACGCTGCCGGCTCACAACCAACGACTGATGCATTAACCGAACTTGAACGTCCCTCGAACCGAATTTGACGAGGAAATGCATCAAATTTGATTAAAACCGAATCAAATTTGAGCTAATTCAATCGAAATTGAGTGCAGTACTCAAAAATGATCATATAGTTGTCAAATTTGATAGAATTTTCACATTAACTCAATTTTTCGTTAATTTTCACTCAAAAAATTAACTCACATCACTTCACTCAGACAAGTTGAAAATTCACTCAGTCGGATTTCTTACCGTGTAGGCACAATGGTGAACTTCAAAATGACGTTCCTTGATTATTTCCAAAGGATAAATCGAGACGTAAATAATGTAAGCAGGTTTTGACCATCATTCCATCTTGGTTCTACCTCAAACAATAACTTACTTCCTTTTCTTCAGCGCTTCGAAGTTAAGACAAACATTCGGTGTGGTGTGTTTTTCAAGTCTGTCGCCGCTGTACCAACCTTTCTTACCAATGGGAATGCAGTTCCGCTGACGTCTTGCAACTGCATGAAATGATTTCGTGCCAAGCTTTCTTTGGTGATGGCTCATCAGCTACTTCATTGGATTTGAGATGAAAAAAAAACATTTAGTTTTTTCACCAGTCATCGGGACTTACTGTCTTTTGCCGTCCAAAATTAGAAAGATCCGGTGGGGTGCAGTTGTAAACTAAAACTCTGAGCCCATATATGCCCTGCTTGAAGATCGTAGAGACGTGAAGCATTTTGAGTGAGAGAAATAATTTCTATATCTCGTCCCTCCTGAGATAAAAAGACGGAAACGAGAAACATCAACTTCTTTGGCCCGTATTCATATCCCACTTTTAAGCTAAAAGCGCTTTTAGTGCGATGCGCATTTAGGGGCATTTCTCATATTTCAGTGTTCAAAAATACATTATTGGGATTGTATGTACCTAATTGCAATTAATTTGCGAGTTAATTTGTATTTTTGAACACTAAAATATGAGAAATGCCCCTAAATGCGCATCGCACTAAAAGCGCTTTTAGCTTAAAAGTGGGATATGAATACGGGCCTTTGTCTTTTGAGCATCTGTCATACACGAGGTCATGAGGACAACAAATTTCTCAAGCGCAGGCATAGCCTGATCTACCTCTTCTACTAATAATGTATTTGACAAATTGTGGAAAACTCCATTGACAAAAGGCTTTTCCTAAGCACTAAAGGTCGTACGTTTGCCTTTGGTGCTGAAACTCAAAGTTATATAGCTCCAAGTAAAGCCATGAAAAAACAGGCCGAAGCATTCATCTGATCCTACAGCTTGCTGAATCAAAGCTACATCAAGCACACGATAGGGTTTTTTCACCACCAAAGCAATCGTCAGACTTTACACCTTCGTAGGGTCCAAAAACGCTGTTGCCAGAACGACCACATCCATATCTACTGTGCGGATGATGATTAGCTTCAAGCCTTCAGCAGAGCACATTCGCCTGCGCATGAAGTATCATTCCATTACCATAATTTGCTTCCTCGTGATAACAGGGCATGAAGTTATTCAGATTCGCTGGAATAGAACAGAGTAGGTACTTCAGTACTGCATCATTTTGTGTAGCAACAACTTCTTCTGGGTAAGTCTCTGGTGCCAATTAGATCACTCAGGGATCGGAACATCTCCCGTTTCTTGTCATCGTCCATCCCTAAGAAACTCTGCCCAGTTCTTGGGTAGGTATGTATCACTTTTACTGCTTCAATTCCATGTCTGGCGTCGGTTTTCCCTTTCGCAAGTAAAATGCAGCTTTCTGTCAATCCTGATGATAACGCTACGCCAATGCGCCGATTTTTTCCAACAAACTGACTGGCTACGTGCTACGTAGGCGACAAATCTTGTCCCGTACGCACTGAATTTTTCGCCTAGCTGCAGCACCATCGATTATAACATTTTGGCAGTAGAAAACAGAGAATCTTTGGAAGAATTTTCTTCTCTTGAAGAACTCCAGAAGATTGAATTTTTTACAAAAACAAAGTTTACCAATACCTATCTGATAGAGCTGGTGGGAAAGGCTGGTTCTTGTGACGGAGAAAATCTCCCTAATTACCTTTACGCACTTGGTCAGAGACATATGCAACTTCAAAAGGAAGTTCCTCTTTTTGCGCCTCCAGAGACACAACTTGAAGCTCCTGGTGGGATTCGAGGCATTTGACGACTCGATGCTGAACGAAAGAACTTTTTTTCAAAGAAAGACTAAATTATTACTGGGAAAGGATTACCGCACTTCGTTAATAGTCTCAATGGGAAACTATAGGCAAGATGGCCGGAATATTGGTCAAAAAACACAGTTTTGAAAATTATTTTTTGAAAATTTGAAATTTGAGCTCGGTTAGTTGAAGACCATTCTTGTAGTTTTCAAAAAATCCGGAAGAATTTTCTTCCAGAGAAGAAGGTTACTGGAACTGGAAGAAAACTGTGTTATTTGACCAATATTCCGGCCAACTTGCGGGGCAGAATAAGTCTCAACGAGTCAAGCCATTTTATGTTTCGCTACCTGAAAAGCGCTGGGGGACCTTCGGTCAGGCTAATTGCGCTAAGCGCTATCATCACCTTTTATCATTTCATTATTGTGTTCGATGGCCTTTATGATCGGTATTCTTGAAATGGATCGACTCGTTGGTTATTACTATTGCAATATTGCCAAAGGTCGCATTGTGTTAGTTTAGTTGATTCTAAAACAATGAGTGACTATTTGGAAAACTTCTTGGATTTTGAACTCGCGAAGAGAAAAACCCGAGCACGTATTTTCGATGAACTAATCAGTTGTAGAACGTCAGATTATGACCCTAGATCACTCATTAAACTTTCAATCTGAATTATTTTTGAAGATTGTCAGGCAGCTTTTTTAATCTTCTTAAACCAATAAGGTACCAGTGACCATCTGAAGCTCACTCTCACTGATCACTTTGAAAGCTTCAGGACAATCATATTTGAATTCTTCGTCCTCAAAAACATGGGAATCGACATTTCAACAGCTATAATACGTCAATTATCATGAAACTGGTGTACAAAAATGGATCAAATATTGGTCGAAGCTGGCGTCGCCTTGGGGGGCCAAATAAGGTCTAACCGGTTGGGGTCTCTATCTAGAAATACTCTTTAGGGTCCAAATAACAACTTAAAGAAATAAAATTGCTTTTAGCCCGTTTTGCACAATTGTTATAGAATTCCACATTAAGCCGCCGGACTAATTCTCCAATAGTTTTCTTCTCAATTTCCAGGGAATTTCCCTGTTGAAAATGTAAAACAGGCCTGGGTTATCGAAACCGGATTTGAATGATGGAGCTTAAAGTGAAGCCGTAATTGACGATCTGAACAATAAGATGATTTGGAAAAAGATTTGAGGTTTTTCCGAAAAATTCGAATTTTCAAAATTTCCAATTTTCTGCAAATTATTTTCATTCTTTCTGTGATGCCAGTTCCAGATTGTTCACCTTCATCTATGTACCATCCAATGCGTCTGACTGCCTCACTCGCTTTTCTTTCTACATAATTTTGGTTTCTTGTCAAAAACTGTAAATTTCTATAACTTTTTTAGCTTGTGAACATATTTATGCCAGCTTCTTTTAAACAAAGGGTGAGTGATTCTTGAACATTTCCAGGCAATTTCTCTTAAAATTCTCCAAGTTTTCAGAGAGTTTTCCATTTCAAAACTGGCTTATGGAGACCGGACTCAAATGATGGAGCCCTTATTGAAGAAAATATCTCAATTCTTCAATCTTTCTCCAAAATTCTAACTTCCCACCCGAAGGGACGTCTCATAATGAAATTTCCATCCGTTCTTTGCTACTCGTCGGGGAAGTTTTGGGGTGACACAACCGATTTTTTTATTTAGTTCAAAAACAACACACGTTCGGCAAATGACCGTCTGCGAAGCGAACCCTCGGAACACAGTGATGGCATGTGGCAACGTCGCTTTATGTCAGCTGCAGTCCTGCTTCAATTTCATTGGTAGATGAATTCAGGCGCGTATTCAGTCGATTTAACCCTTCATAGAGTATTGGGACGTTATTGCCCCCCCCCCTGTTTCGACAGAATTTTTTTTTTAAATGAAACTCACCTGTTGAAGCAGATGCGTAGGTAGGATACTGTAGAATAGATGCCGGTCGCTGATTTGCCTCAGTATGACCGTAGTTTGATAGAGGGAGATTTAAACCGCTCATGTGGGACGTATTTGTCCCTATGTCCACAAGGAAGGTGATTATTCCAATTATGACATTTCAAATCAAAAAGCCTTTGTTTATTCTAATCTAGAAAGTGCTTCACATTGTGCAGGTGTGTGGGGTCGCAAATTGTGGTAAGTTCGATAGATTTCCATTATAAAATAGAGACTACCCACTTGCACTTGTCATATTTTGGTTCTAGAAAGCTAACATGGCCGAAATAACGGTTTTTTCTGTAGAATGTGGAACAAAATTGCCATTAGTTTGGAATGTTCCACTAAAACACACGAACTTATCTTATTTCTACAAGGTTTTCGCTAATAATACCAACAAGTTCCAAAGTGATGCTTATTTTGGCTAGGAAGATTTTTGGCATAATATAAAAAAAAACTATAAAATTTTCCTTCCTTTTCATAAAATAACTTTTTTAGCCTAGGTACAAAAAATCCAGTGGCGTAGCTACAAAATTTCCAGTTGCCTAGGCAAAAATTATCAAGTGATGCTATTTCTTTTTATTTTCTGCATCATTCCTGAATCGTCGATTTTTCATCAACATAATTATGTAACTTTCAGTGGCGTAGGTACAGATTATGGAGTGCTATTTTTCTACTTTATCTGCCATACTTTACTTCAAGATCATAGTTTTTGCATCAACATGATGTATATTTCAGTAGCGTGAATGTGAAAAAAATCAATGGCGGGGGTGTAAAAAATGTCAGTGGTGTGGGTGCAAAATATCCATTGACGTAGATACAAGTTCTGGAAAGCTGAATGTCGTTTAGAGAATGGCTGGCTTATTGGAAGCAGAAGTACAGAAATTCAGGCCGATTCACTAACTATATTGCTTGCTCAGCTGACTAGCAAGCAAGTTGCCAGAGCTGAAACTCTGAGCAATATTGCTGAAAGATGTTGCACGATCCGTATTCAGTAACCTTTACGATAAGCAAGTTTGCTTGTGTTTTGGCGCTAGCAATCTTGCTTGGCTTTGCAACCGAGCACAGGCGCGAAATGTCATTATTGTCATTCTGTCAACGCCAATTATATGTCAACAGAGATGTCATTCGAATAAACCGCGATTTTTCTCTTGAAAGTTTTCCTTGTTTTGTTTTCGATGGCCCCGATATGATAGTGTTGGGAAAATTGAGTGTAGTCAAAAACCTGCATGCTGTGAGAATTAGAGACTTTGAAGATGGGGAAATGAAAAACAATGTTTTCGAAATGAAAAAAGTAGGTGGGTACGCTGTGGCGTACCTAGCGTATTAGGCACCCGAGGCGGACTATCCTGTGACATCTCCTTGCCCCCAAACCTACCTATAGAATGAGCTGCAGACTACGTAGTGACACCCCCCTGTGCCGAATTAGGCAATTTTGCGCCCTGAGATTTTTAGGATCGAAAAATCGTGCTCAATTGGTGACATGGTATTTTTGGACATAGAAAAACGATTTCTCGACAAAGCGGATAATACAATGAATAGTGAGTAGGTACTTAATGTGAAAAAGAAGCGCCACAGCCGATATTTTTTCGGAAGACGCGTCTTCACCAGCTTGTTTTGCACCCTCCAAGGCCTTGCGCCCCAGTTTTGTAGACCCCTTTTGCACCGAGAATAATCCGACACTGACACGACCCCTTTACTGTTGGTACCCGGTGCAGTCCACACCCCCCGCACCCCTGTTGGTACTCCACTGTGGGTACGTAACTGAACTTTTCGGTAATTAAAATTATGGACTTCGTTAAACAGGCTGAAGCTGCGTGGACTAGTCCTCCGGAGTCAGGTACCTACCCATTTGAGTTTCAGACAAAAGTAGTATACTCTGTACCAGAATTATACTTACCTGTTTAAGGCATTATCCATCTCATGTAAGAAATCTACATGAAAATTCAGTTCTACAGCATCCATCTTCAAGCTCAAACACTTCAGCAACAACCAAAACTCGCTTGTTAGCTTTAGTGCACAAGCAAGCAAGATATTGCTCAAATGACATTAAGAATTGTTACGAAGTACGTTGGTGAATAGCAATTTCGAAGCAAGGGTTGCACAAGCAAGAGTGTAAGCAAGATTGCTGCGATGACATTTGTTCTTGCTTAAAAGTATTTTGGAGAATACAAAATCGTAGCAACTTGCTTGTCACAGAGCTGACCTTGATTGAAGCAAGCAATAACTTTGCTATCTCTTGGCAATGTGATTAGTGAATCGGCCTGATTAGCTAATGAGTTCGTCCTCGAGTTAGAAATAACGGATCAGCAGATAGAGGACTCCGATATTGGTGGTGATAACAAATTACCACTTGCAGAACGCAAAAGTTCTACCAAGAGCATTCCTTCAATCAGAATTTGGATCAATAAACTCCCAACGAGTAGACAAATCTATGGAGAATCATACCTAAAGAAGCGAGAAGCATCAATCAAATCCGAACGTGAACCAGACAGCGAATAAGAAAGACGAAGATATGGTGAAGATCCGAAAAAACAAAGGAAACATCCTGTATCAAGTGGACCAGAAAATGGAAATGAAGAAGATTATTCTGTTTTGTAATATATTTTCTTGTTTATCTCATGTACCTACGCGTTCAGGAAAAATGAAAAGTTTATGGAATCAGCTCAAGTAGATTAATTTCAAAGAGATGGGGAATTATAGTCCCAGTGAACTTTGGAGAAAACAAATACGTTTAATGCCCTTTGGGACAATATTGTACCACCCTAAATTTTGACTTTGGGTTATCAAAAAAGAAAAGAAAGTGTATCATGATCAATCTGAACCTATTTGTGAACTTTCCGCCAAAGCTCATTGCAAAATTTTGAACGCCACTCTTTTGCCCTTAAAGGGTTAAACAGATAGGCTATGAGGAGCCCAATTTGTTGTTTTTTCCCTGGGCAGATTTTTGTTTCAACTTATCAATTCACGCTAATAAAATCGTGTATTGGGTTTTTCTACAAGACCCCATTCTTTGAAATTCTTACTCCCGACATTTTGCCGATAGAGCCTCTCTTTCCGGAACTTTCTATAATTCTGAAACTGGTTCTCGCAAAACAATCCGCAAAAATAACAACCGGATTTATCCGGAGCTCGTGCTTCATCAGCCAAATGATGTAAATCTTTGGAAAATATTTTCCTGCAGCACATAATCGTGTTCTCCAAAGGCCGAAGACTTTGTCCGGGACAATAATAATCACGAGTTGTGGCTGCAGGTCGCAAAACATCCTTTCAGTAAACAGGAACTTAATCTTTCGGTAAATTTGTACCTATACACCACACGGCGATAAAACAGTTGTTTCAGCATTTTTTCTGCCATTTCCACTACTGTGGAAAAAACACCGGGTGTTTTTATCGCTCATTTTGTTTGAATGAACCTAATAACAGCGTAAATTATGAAAATTATCCGGCACACTAGGTTACGTCTCACCTATGTCTGAAGATGAGCCGTCTCCGAAGGTCGCCTCACAGTGGGCCAAGGTATGTGGAAGACCCTCATAGGCCAGATACTGGTGTGTTTATATTCCAAATCTAATTATATGACTACAATGCATGCCCATCGTATACATATAATAATTGATTTATAAACATACACTTATGGCCGCTAATATGACAGCTGCTGATACTTAGATTAAATATGTAGACATCGAGGAACTGATGTGATCTTGGAAAAATGTCAATTATTGGCGAAGTAAAGGGATAGATAAGACACCATAAATATGCAACACACCATAACATGAAAACCTTAATTAGAGCTTAGTTTAGGGACAGGCATTTCTGCGTGTATTAGGAGTAAATTATGGAGACTTCGATATTTTTGAAATAAGACGAAATGAGGTTCTTCCACCCGATCTTTCACCGTTTGGTTCATTGTTCAATCCAATTTCTCGAGTTTTTTTGCTACATCTACATAGTTACATAGAAATACTTTCAGCGTTAGAAATTACATCCTTTTTGCGTTCTAAGAGCAAGTCCTCATATGATGATAGACGGCGTAAATACTTCCTGAATACATTAATGAAGGCAGAATGAAGGCTACCAGCATTGTTCTAATGAAATATTAAGCTATAATCAGGTGATTTAATTCGCTAGCCACCACCTTGTCTGGAATTATACTATTATGCAGTTTTTAATCGCAAATTATGATCGCTAGAACTCCCATCTAGCTGGCGCCTATATAATAACAATAATATTTAGTTTAGGTACTGTATTTAGTATGGGAACATAGGTCGTGCCGTGTGTATCTTCTATATAGAGCCAATCTTAATCGATTGCTGGGCTCTCAAGGACCATGAAAAATTATGGTAGAACATTGGCATCTGCTGCCAGTAGCGGCCTTAGGGTAGGGCGAGACGGGCGATCGCTCGGGGCGCCAGCTCATAGGGGCGGAAAAATCGCGTCTGAAATCCAAAAAATTGATAATTTTCGAAAGCAAAAAACGACTTGCCAGCGGCGATCACCGAATCTGCTTCTGTAAAAGCACACAAAGCTCCATTATTGCAAGCAAAATTCATTTTTCATTCACTTCATTTTTGCTCGCTTCGCTCGCGGACCCAACGTAGAGGCGGCGGTTTCGCATTCTTGCCCGGGGCGCCAGAATTGCTAAGGCCGGCACTGTCTGCTGCAGGCAAATATGGTGGAGGCGCCAAAATGAGCTCCGTCTGATAGTAAGAAACTGCCTGTACTTCGTGTAGCGCTAATAAACTTGCAGAGGCAACTTATTTGATTGATGCCCAATCAGTGTGAACTAATTACTAGTGCGGGAGCTAAGGGTCAAAATATGTTCCTACCTTGCAAATTGTGAAACAAGCACAAAATTTGGTACACTTACTCTTCAAAGTACTCCGAACAAGACTGGAAATGGTGCCCAGCCGAATTTTCCCCATCAGGGGGCTGTACCAGAGCCTCTATGTTGTCCCTGGAGCCCTAAGGTCTATCTTCGAAACGGCAAGTGGTGATGTCGACATACTTCAAACTTTCTTTTGACTGAAGTTATTCGCAGGTGATAAACACAGATTGTATATGAACTGATCTGAACCTCCCGTTTACCAATTACCTATTTTTCAGGGGTAAAATTGAGAGATCTGTCAGTGGGGGCTATTTCATTTGAGCGTTATAGGCTGATACGTGCATATACCTTGCGCTTTGTGATATACAACCACGAAATTTTGTACGCTCACTCTTCGAAGTACCCAGAAACCAGAACAAGACTGGAGATGGTACCTAGTCGAATCTTTCCTCCAAGAGCCGTACCGGCCCCGCCAAATTGTCTGGAGCCCTACGACATATTTTCGAAGCGGCAAGTGATATCGACGTTCTGAAAAGTTCTTTTTGATTGTGAAAACTCCCAGGTGAAGGATGAAGGTTCTGTGAACTCATCTAAATCTCCCGTATATTGGTTGTCTAATTTTTAGGGGCTGAATAAAAAATAACTTAGTGACTACCATATTTCGGGAGCTAGAAGCTGAAATACGCATACATATGTCTTGTCCTTCGTGAAACTAGCGGAAACTCTTGTTAATGCACTCTTCAAAGTACTCCAAACAAAACTGGAGATGGTACCTAGTCGAATCTTCCTCCCAAGAGCCCTACCGGCCGCCACCAAATTGTCTTTGGAGCCCTACGGCATATTTACGAAACGGCAAGTGATGTCGATATTCTGAAAAAATCTTTCTGATTGTATAAGAACTTCCAGGTGACGGATAAAGGTTATGTGAACTCATCGAAATCTCCCGTTCACCAGTTGCCTAACTTTTAAGTTTAACTTTTCATTTTTTGACTACCATATTTCGGGAGCTATAAGATGTGATGTGAGCAAAAGCTTTGGTTCATACACTCCCCAAAGTACTCCAAACAAAGCTAGGGATGGTGCACAGTCAAATTTATCCTGAAACTGCCGTACCAGAGTCATCAGAAAGTCTACGGGATATCTTTGAAACGACAAAGCGATATCGACATGCTGATAAAAACTTCCTCCTAAGGGTTTTCATTTATAGGTGATGGATGAAGATTGTCTACCTTGCAGGGTCAAAATTTGAAATATAATTACGCTAGTGGTTTATACGAGTATTAGAAGCAATTATCACAAGGATTCCCATCACTTTCATTTCGGCTTCGATTTTGGCAAAACTGAATGGCGTGAGAAATAAAAATGATATGCAGATGCCCATTCCACTTCCGTCCTAAATTTCTCGTTCTCTCCAAGGGCATAAAAAAGCATATGAAGTGGATTGCTTCCGCGATTCCGCAAGGTTTCCAGGAATGTATGGGGGACTAAGCAATATTGAAGAAACAAGAAGTTTTTGTTTTGTTTGGGGTACTATGGAAAGTGCATTAACAGAAGGTTCCGCTAGTTTCACGGAGGACAAGACGAAGGTATGCGTATTTTGGCTTTTAGCTCCCGGAATATATATAGTCAATAAATAATTTTTTATTTAGCCCCTTGAAGTTAGGCAACCGAAAAACAGGAGATTCAGATGAAGTTCTTACAATATCAGAAAGAGCTTTTTAGAATGTCGATATCACGTGCTGTTTCGAAGAGAGACCTTAGGGCTCCCAGGGACGACATAAAGGCTCTGGTACAGCCCTTCTGGGAGAAGTTCGACTGGGCACCATCCCCAGTCTTGTTCGGAGTACTTTGAAGAGTAAGTGGTAAATGTACCAAATGTGCTTGTTTGACAATTTGCAAGATGGTTCCCTTTACTTCCCGCACATACTGTCGATGTGTCAGGATGACTGCAGATAATAATAAAAAATAATAAATGCAATTACATTCGATAACTCAACTCTATAGTAAAAACTGCAAAGCACGGGTAACTCAAATACCAAAATTACGTTAAGACTAAAATTACTTTATAACCAGGCCCGTGGCAGACAGGACTGAACTCAGGATGGCTCTGGATTGCGTTTATCTGAAAATTAAAACCGCTGTGAGCAACCCTTTCATTCTTAGTGTTTTATTCACGATTTATGCTAGTCATTTCATGCCACATTAGGTTTGTTCGCGTCGCATGAACTTTCTGCGCTTTCTGCACTCAAACTGCTGTGATTGGTCAGCTGCTGCCAGGGACCCCACGCTATTGGCTAGGGTGCACAAAGTGCAAAAAATTCATGCGACGCGAACAAACCTCATGTTACGCTGGCAAGAATACCCGCGGTGTCAAATGACATTACAACTTCAGACTTGAGCGCTACTCTCTGCCCCACTTCTGTAGTGCAATCAGTAGCGACTTAGGGTAGGGCGTGACGGGCGATCGCTCGGGGCGCCAGCTCATAGGGGCGGAAAAATCGCAGTTGAAATAAGAAAAATTGATAATTTACGATAAAAAAAAAGACTTGTCAGCAGCGATCACCGAATCTGCTTCTGTAAAAGCACACAAAGCTTCATTATTGCACGAAAATTACTTCAATTTTACTTGCTTCGCTCGCGGACCCAAGATAAGGGCGGCGGTTTCGCATTCTTGCCCGGGGCGCCAAAACTGCTAAGGCCGGCACTGAGTGCAATGGGTGTGTACTCTCAACTCAGTACAAGCACCTCCTCAAAAGCCGTACACCAGGCCAACAACTCTAGACTACGCCACATGCATAGCCAGTATTTACAGCGGGCTGTGCAATGGTCCCGGATCAGCTTCAGTAAATACCTATTTGTCAACAACTAGGTGATTAGCCTGAACGCCACTTCACTTGTACTGAAGGGTGTAATGGTACTTCCTCGTGGTCAAGCAAAGTACCGCTCCAGATACAGGAGCTGTTGCAGAGGGTGCGATGGAGCTATAGGGGCTAATAATGGCACCCCTAGGTAGTCCTCTTCTGTCATCAACACAACACACAACAACAAGAATGTGTACCCCTTCAGGCAAGAGCATTGCTGAAGACTATGTCATTTAAATATGCGAGTACGCAATGATACTTAAAACAATACAAACAAAAGGATATGCTCAATGAGATAAACTCACCTAATAGGTGATACAGGTACGGGATTCCCACAGAATTCGTCACAGGTACACTGCACAAAACAACAATAATAACAACACCAACAACAACTTATCTGGTTGACTTGTCTCATCTTAATCCACGCGTCTGAACGTGTCAATACACCGAAGAGAGGCCAGAAGGCCCAAAATCAGCGTGACGGTCGTGACCCATGGTCTCGCCACCCGAGTGCGTTGCTAGGAGAGAAGAGGGTGTGTATTGGAATGCTGCAATGTGTCCTGCTCCGCATTTTGTATTTTGAATATTTTTCATTTCAATACCAACATTTACCATTGACAATTCATGTGGCTTACACTCGTTTGTTATTCAATGGATTTCAACACCTGAAACTTCATTTCGTAGACAAATAAACTCTTCTTTATTTCATACTTGAATTCTCGAAAGACATTTCGGGAAACTGTCAAAAATGTTCTGATAAGATATGCTAAGATATTTCGTTTTTTAAAGGTTATCCGATATTTTTGAAACTTGGTATTGTTCTTTGCAAACTTGGGGTAGAAAATTGAACCGCAGTTAGGTAAGTACTCCAAAAGTGCCAGAAACATGTACGGGGCTGATCCCACTGAAATTAGCCCGCCGTAATTGAGTCCGCATCACCGCAATATTTCACCAATCCAACTCCATCCTCAAGTTCTGCCGTAGGCCGTAGGTAGGTAATTCATCGGGCACCCGCTTTGCTAGGTTGCTACTTACCAAATTGCATTGAAATCGGTCAAAACATTGCAGAAGACTACCTACTTGAACACTAACTAATGGCATTATTTCAACTGCTTACCTACCGTAAGTGTTTTAGGGCGATGAGAGGTATTGAGGTAACAAGAAAACAATAATCTTCAAAGCTTCACCCTCTAAGTATAATGAGACTCTAGTTTACAGGTGACAGATATTACATAATGCAGTGTTGTTCAGTTCAAGTGGCACTTGTGCGTGCAATTTTCAGAAATTGTGCAATAAGTTGAACTCAAGAATCGGAATCGGCGAAGAAGACTCTCTATATCTTCAACCTCATTCTTTTGAATTAGGGGGAAAGTGGATGACGCAATTCTTCTTGGAGCCTCAACTGGTATATATTTGCGTATGAGTTCATTATCATAATCAACCAAAAAATTCCACCGATGCTATCAGCAAAATCATCAAACACTTCGCTCCCTACCTGAAAGGGTGCATTATTTTACTGCTGATGGAGCTGCGAATAAGTCAACATTCGACGTTTACCATAATCGCATGTTGATACCAATCTGCCGATGTGTAATTAGTAATAAAAGTATTAAAAGAAGTAGTACTTACTTAATTCGTATTTTCGGCCAAACACCATCAAAGCATCGCGGAGCATCATCATTTGTTTGCGTGCAGCTGCCATAAAGTTCGTTTAATCCGCACAAGAACCAAGGTCAAAATGCTGTGGGAATTTGACAATGTCATTTCAGCGAAATTATTGCTAATTTGTGATTCTATTATTTTTTTTTATACGTCAGCTTTGTAACAAAGCGGGAAGGGCAATTTTCTCCGATGGATTGTCACGAAACGCCCAAATAAATGCATCGGAGCAGGCTTTTATTGTTGGCTGGCTGGTGGACGGTTCCGTTTTCAAATCCATCACCGCGCGAAGCTCTTCGATTACCTTTAATTAATTAATTAATAATATCGTGGGAAAGTTTGGGATAGCGTGTGCGGCAGTCAGGGGCGGACTGGCCGTCAAGTTCATGTGGCAATGCCATGACTAATGAGTGATACTGATGAAGGATGTGTCATTCGAATTTTGTACAATATTTTTAGCGCATTTTCCATCTTGATGAAAATCGCTATTGCAACCGCTTTGTCCGTCCGTCCGTCCGTCCGTTCCTCGAACTCCTCCCAAACTAGACGCCGTAGCTTTCTAATTTTTTCGCTGTTACATAGCTGCCACTCCCAAAGGAGGGCTGTATTGAATGTCTATATTGCGCCGCCAACGTAGAGAAAACCGCCCCCGATCAACTTGAAATAACATGATATTGCAATTTCTCCCAGACCTACTGCTCTGGTGTTCTCATTTTATAAATATTACATAGTTGCCACTTGTGCTAACCCAAATAATAACACGAAATACATGTAATTGCACAGTCTTTATTTATCTGCTCTACCGGCATCGATACACACACATCCAGTCTCACGGGCCAACTGCCCGCGCGCAGCGCGTTACATACTAGTGCGTCATCGACGCTATACAATAGAGGTACTTATGCGTCATCACATCAACGAGCTTCACTTGCTGGTCTCCACATCCCTCCTTCTTTCACCGCTGTAGTGGTTCCACGTTGTCCTATGGGATCTTCCTGATGTGGGTGATGTTCTGTGGAATCCTCTTGACGTGGGTGGTGTTTCTGCGGGATCCTCCTTGACGTGGTGGTGTTCTGTGGAATTCTTTTGAACTGGTTGACGCTCGGATTGACATTCCGCGAGATCTTCTTGACCTTTACTTCTTATCTTCACTCAATTTCCCTTTTTTTCTCTCTTCTTTCAGGAAGGCTTGTTATCACCAGATTCTGCATTTAGGTACACCTCCACCAGTAGTACCTAACGTCAGCTTCAATGTCGGGCTTCGGGTGGCAAGGTCTCCTTTTTTTCTCTGAAATTCTTCCAGGGGTGAAATATGAGTAGAAGTTATTCTACGGAGTTTTGTTCCTCGAATTGTGAAACGGATGCTCCACTGGAGCGGGACTTGCATCTACTGTCACCAGATGAGTTCTTCGTTTTGGATCGAAGGCTCTTCGCTGGATCGAGGTTTTCCAACGGTGGAATTTGTTGCTTGGATACCGATAGGCCCCGCACAAATTTCTAGTTCGATCCCAAGTTGAGATTTCCGTAATTAAATGGATACAGCAGTCTGAATCGTTGATGGAGTTGTGCGCTGTTATCATGGTGATCCCATCCTCGTCGCCATTTGTGCTAACCCAAATAATAACACGAAATACATGTAATTGCACAGTCTTTATTTATCTGCTCTACCGGCATCGATACACACACATCCAGTCTCACGGGCCAACTGCCCGCGCGCAGCGCGTTACATACTAGTGCGTCATCGACGCTATACAATAGAGGTACTTATGCGTCATCACATCAACGAGCTTCACTTGCTGGTCTCCACACCACTTATAAACGTAGGCCCAGAAACATTCCGCCTTCAATATGCGCCGCCGATATGAAAAAATTGCTGAAAACCGCCCCCAATCACTTTAAAATGAAAAACATGAACCCGAAGACATAGCGATCTAATTCTTTCGATATATGAACAGCTGACTGAAAATGGAAAAGGATAGGCTACTTTTGGTTAGTCGCCGCCCCCAGACTCCGCCCCCAAACAACAAATAGTGCAACTTTCACAATTTTACTGATTGAGATGTTCTCTCAAACATTTAGAAGCTGCCAACTCAAATTGTGCAACATTTGCTTAGCCGAACGCTGCCGCTTCCACACGCCGCCCCCAAAGTAAGAGGTAAATGAAAAACATGAACCCGAAGACATAACGATCTAAGTCTTTCGCTATATAGATAGCTGACTAAAAATGGGAAAGGATAGGCTACTTGTGATACGGCGCCGCTCCCAGCTTCCGCCCCCAAAAGAAAAAAAGTGCAACTTTCAACAATTTAGACTGATTCAGATGTTGATGTTACCTCAAACATTCAGGAACTGTCAACTCAAACTGTGCAAGAATTTCTTTGCCAAACTCTGCCGCTCCCACACGCCGCCCCCAAAGCAAGAGATAAATGTAAAACATAAACCTGAAGACATAGCGATCTGATTCTTTCGCTATATAGATAGCTTACTGAAAATGGGAAAAGATAGGCCACTTTTGATTAACCGCCGCCTCCAGCTCCCGCCCCCAAATAAAAAAAAACAACTTCCACAATTTTCACTTATTGTCATATTTCCTTAAACATTTAGAAACTCCTAACTCAAACTGTGCAACAGTTACTTTGCCGAATGCTGCCGCCCCCAAACGCTGCCCTTAAAGTAAGAGATAAATGAAAAACATGAACCCGAAGACATAACCATTTAAGTCTTCCGCTATATAGATAGCTGACTAAAAATGAGAAAGTATAGGCTACTTTTGATATGGCGCCGCCTCCAGCTTTCGCCCCCAAAAGAAAAAAGTGCAACTTCCAACAATTTTCACTGATTTGGATGTTAATGTTACCTCAAACTAGATAAACTCCCAGCTCAAACCGTGCAAGAATTTCTTTGCCAAACTCTGCCTCTCCCACACGCCGCCTCCAAAGTAAGAGATGAATGTAAAACATAAACCTGAAGATTAACGATCTAATTCTTTCGCTATATGTATAGATGACTAAAAATGGGAAGAGATAGGTTGATTGATTAGTCGCCGCCTCCAGCTCCCGCCCCCAAACAAAAAAAAATGCAACTTTCATAATTTTCACTAATTTGTCATATTTCCTTACACATTTGGAAACCCCCAACTCAAACTGTGCAACAGTTACTTTCCCGAATGCTGCCGCCCCCACACGCTGCCCTCAAAGTAAGAGATGAATGAAAAACATAAACCCGAAGACATAACGATCTAATTCTTTCGCTATTTGGATGGCCGACTGAAAATGGAAAAGAATAGGCTACTGTTGATTAGTGGCTGCTCCCAGCCTCCGCCTCCAACCAAAAAAATATTGATGAATGAAAGAGTTTTCATTCAAATCTGTTTCATTGACAAGTACCCCATTCTGATAACAAAAAAATTACAATGAGTTTCGACTGAAGAGAGTGGGCAAAGAATGATGTTTCTTCTTCAACCAAATTTCTTTACATTCTTGATATGCCTCTTTGAGAAAATGCGCTACTGAGACTCACGCACGTGAAGGCATACTCACTTGTTTTTCCCTGCAACTACTGTCGGGGAAGCTAAGATTTGACGCAGGCGTGTTCAAACGTTTATAAATATTGCTTTTTTGATATCGGCGAAATGGTCCTAGTGGGGTTGGTAGCCATTCCTATACGGCATTTGATGATACAGAAAATTCCTTCTGCATGAGTGTTCTACAAGGCCTAACGAACGATATTAGAAGGGGAAGCACAAAAACTTCCCCTTGGGGGGGCCGCAGGGGGCCCTGTCAAGTTGACGGTCCAAGAACTCCTACCAAACCATCTTTCAATTTCATTGTATCACTCAAATGAGGATGATGTGACTCCATTGTGAATCTCGATGGCATGGGTCGCCATGTCTCTCCCATCCTTCATGCTTGGAAAAATAATTTCTTCGGGAGGTCAAAGAAATTACTTTCTATTTTTTTATATATACAAGAGGACGCAAAAGTGGCATGTTTTTTAGCCTTAACCTGTTATATGGCATTCCCAAAATCTGATTATGAAGTCAATTTTTCACATTCTCAATTTTATGCTGATTGGTAGGCTAAGAATTAGGTATTTTTTAACATCCAGTGCAGACGTACTTTTTTCAATGTCTGACTGGATGTTATTGAAATAATCGCAGGGGTGGTTAGACTGAACTATTTTCTAAACATTATGTCGAAAAAATCAATCCTAAACCGCACATGGAGAGTATACAAATTATTTTTCTTTCGGTCGGTCGAATTGCGATGCCTACTACGCCCGTCAGGGAGAACGCTGAGCATCGCCAGACTAAACTAGTATGAAAACAGCCTAAACGGATTCAAAACTGCCTGAAACACTCATTATGTGGTTCGACATTTAATTCTGAGTCAGCACTCAGAGTTTTAGTTAGTTTTGAATTTGTTTAGGCTGTTTTCATACCAGTTCAGGCTGACGATGCTCAGCGTTCTCCCTGACGGGCGTAGTGGGCATCGCAATTCGACCGACCGAAAGAAAAGTAATTTGTGTACTGTCTAAGCGCGGTTTAGAATTGGTTTTCTCGACATAATGTTTAGAAAATAGTTCAGTGTATCCATCCCTGATGATGATTTCAATAACCTCCAGTTAAACACTTAAAAAAGTACGTCTGAACTGGATGTTAAAAAATACCTACTTCTTAGCCTACCAATCAACCCAAAATTGAAAATTTAAAAATTTGACTTCATAATAGGATTTTGAGAATGCCAAATAACAGGTTAAGATACAAAACATGCAAACTTCGCATGTTTTTGTATGTAGAAAAAAATAAAAATTGATTTCTCTGACCTCCCGAAGAAATTATTTTTTCAAGCGTGAAGGATGGAAAAGGTATGGCGACCAATGTCATCGAGATTCACAATGGAGTCACATCAACCCCATTTGAGTGATACAACGAAATTGAAAAATGGTTTGGTAGGAGTTCTGGGACCGTCAACTTGACAGGGCCCCCTGCGGCCCCCCTAAGGGGAAGCTTTTGTGCTTCCCCTTCTAATATCGTTCGATAGACCTTGTAGAACACTCATGCGAAAGGGATTTCCTGTATCATTAAATGCCGTATAGTACCGTTTTTTAATGTGTACCGACCCCACTATCCAAGTGTTCTGATAGGCAAGACTGCAGAGGCCCAGTGGGTTTCTTCCACAAAACTTGAGAGCACCACTAGGTCAAAGAAGATTACAGTGGTAAAAGTAGATGGAGTAGAATAACAAAATATATTTTGGTACTACAATTTTCCACTCGTTACTGTTCTTACCGACCATTTTTCACTCTTCACTTGAGGTATAATTCAGAAGTTGTCAATATGTTTTCTAGTAATAAGATGCGATATGGGTACCATGGTTCGGTTTGTTTCAAAGAAATGTCAATCATGTCTTCTTCAGCTTTCGGGAATCGAGACAAAGCGTCAGGCACACCATCAAGTTTTCCTTTCCGATGAATCAAATCTAACGTATGTTGTCTTATCTTTACGGCCCAATGCGCTAATTTTTCAATTGGATATTCAAGGTTTTTCAACCACAAAAGTGAATAGTGATCGGTAATAATAGTGAATTTGAGCCATTCGATATAAACTCGGAAACGATCCAAATTGAACAATAACGCTAAGCATTCCTTTTGTGTCACACTGTAATTCCGTTCCGTTTTAGTTAGCGAGCGACTCGCGTATGCTATAGTATGTTCACCTGTACCGTGATTCTAGTCGGCTGTGAGATTTTGTTCTCAAGTTTCCAAATCTGAAATATAGAAAATCCCCAAAACTATGCGGTTGGCTGCTCTGGCTTCATTTAGCGTTCGTTGTTTGGACCACTTTTGGAACGCATTTTCTACGCATATCCTCTGCAAATGGACGGGATATTTTTGCGGGACGTGATGTCTGACGCTTTTTTCCCACTTTATTGGAAAATGTAGTCATTTTTCGACCTGTTTTTAATTTTCGCCAATGAACAAATAAATCAAAGCAGTTTTGACATTTGACAGGTTCTAAAATATTTCCAACCTCTTGAAGCCGGTTCAACTTTAGGTTGATTCAAACTGAAAAAGTACTAGGCCTTCGTCCAAAAAAAAGGGGTCCCATGGAATCATCTATCCTTTCACCTCTTGCAGTCGGAAGGACACAACGAATCATGAAGAACTATTGGCAAGACAATGAACATCCCAGCAGGCCTGCAGTTGCAGCAGGTTTTACGTAAGTATAAAAAGTTAATTAAACAGAATTTCAAAAACCCAGCCGCTCAAAGTTGCGTATTGGACCAAAATTCATGTGAGTACCTTCAGTTTGTAATTTGCTTCCGTTTTGGAGCTTGGCGGAACGAGTTTTTGTCGGCCTTGAACGACCATCGTCAAGATGACTTAAATTGAAGGCGGCCCCGTAGGGTTTTGGTGTCTAAATGATGGTAATACAACTCTGCGCCCCTCTAGTGGCATTTCCACGTATGACAAGGTCAGTTTTTCAAAATTTTAATATCAATTTGAAAATAAATATAACTTTACTTACAGAGAAGTCAGTTTCATACCAGGTAAAAAGGCGGCAAGCCTACAATGCTACAGTAGAAAATTTTCCCGGCCAACTAGAGTCACGTACAAGTGAACCTACTATACTACCTTTTCCCCACCTTCGAGAACTTGTGTTAAACACCGCCCACACCTGTATCCGAAGCATCACTTTGAATTACAAACGATTGAGAAAAATCGGGTTGATAAAAAATATTTAAAAAAAATAGGCAACCGAAACTAGATACCTGTTTTATGATGTTCAACGATCTATCTGGTTGAA
Organism: Anaspis maculata; assembly: GCA_949128115.1. Lineage (NCBI taxonomy): Eukaryota > Metazoa > Arthropoda > Insecta > Coleoptera > Scraptiidae > Anaspis > Anaspis maculata. Next base: position 43,406,273 of record OX421963.1, read on the forward strand.
CAGTCCATTTGACCCATGGATGATTTGACCCTTTCTTTTTTTCTTTTGTCCTTAGATAAACCGCTGATGGGTGTTGGCAAGGATTAAAAATCTTTATTTACCTCCGGTACCATGACACATTCCAGTAATTCTTCTGATTTCTGTGGTGTTGGGGCGGGCATAGTTGACCATCGCGGAAACTTTGCTTGGTACGTGCTTGACCCATCTTCGACTATTATCAATTCCAAAAATTGTTGTTGGATTTTTTTACTATCAAAAGAACTGGAGAACAATACGGACCATTTATTCGGTTCAGTGACCTCAAGATCCAACATTTCATCAAGTTAGGAGTTCAAATTTTTCAACGTGTATGGCGACAATAAATATTGTTTCTCCTGAAAAAGTATCGAGCTAAGGGGCCTGATTGAATTTCTAAATGACCCATGAAGACACAAAGAAGTCCACTTGGTCTCTATAAGACGCAACAAAACAGAAGAGACGCCCCAAGAAACCCAACGAACAGCGAGATGCAAGGAAACTGACCAGGGTTTCGAAATATAAGAAGGCAACAACGGGGCTCAGTAGGGCTTCCGAACAACAAAAGTATAATGAGTTCCGAATAATTCATGAAAACACAAGATGACCCAATAGAGCTCTAGAAGACTATAAGAAGACATACGGCGAGGACCCGCTAGGGAAGCGAGTGACACAGCAAAGCGCAGGGAAGCACATTATACCAGCTCTACTCCCAATTTTATAATTCTCTCTTTCATTTTCTTTTGTTGTTCTACCTGTTACGTCTATTCTTCATTGTTACATCATTGTACTTAGACATAAAGTTCAATGCTATGTCAAATCAGTTTTGAAAATGATTTTATATACCGTATGTTCGTTAAAATCATGAATTAGGGCAGGCTATGGAAGTAAAAACGTGTGTCGTGAATTTATCAATAATCACTCAAATTTGATGTCAACATGATGAGCCATCGTCATGGAGTACATTTTGGACATACGTTTCGAAGCTTACAGCCTGCCCTAATTCATGATTTTAACGAACATACGGTATATTTAACAAGCCGAAAGTCTAGTAAACAATAAAAAAACAAGTGGAGAAGACTTATTTACTACAACTTTATATTATACAACTCCATTTTGAGCACCATGAATCTCTTCATCAATTTTAGAAAGGATATTGTACAAAGAACGAGAAGGGATGATACCCATTTCTTCACACGCATGATGTTTGAACATGAGTCGAAGGTGAATGTTGCAAATCATGCGAGTGAAGAAATAAGCATTCTGTGAGAAATGCTTTATACATTTTTCCTTAAAAGACACTCGGCTTTACGACTACGGTCTTTTAGTGCTACACTGCTTTGCATTGCTGTACTTTCAAACTTCGCTGCTTCGACATTCTTCGAATATCAAGGTCTAGTGAGAAAATATCAAAATCTTAGATAAAAACATTGTCAAACATACTCATACTGAATTGAATTCTGTTGTGCTTTCTACAGTCTCCTTCGTTCAATAGAATATAATGTTGCTAATATTGAAACGACCCCAGCTATCGTCTTGTACCCCTGAATGGGTAGGCAACCCATTATACTGGCATTTAATTCAACTTATTTGAATTAAATCACTTTTTCCGCTTTTGGAACCGCTTGGCCGATGATCATCTAGTATCAGGACGACATCCCGTTGTGCCTCTCTTCTTGTTGTTCGATTATAGAGTTCTCGAGATTGTTGAGACAGGTCTGACTACAAGTTTGAACGCAATAAGACACAATATAAAATTTTAACGTAACATCAATCTATTGACCTCTATGTACAATTCAAAATGTTTAAATAATGGCTCGCTCCTATACCTAGTCCTACCTTCACATCGCAGGCTAAATTATCTAAAAGATCTAACCTATTCCCGAAGAGATAACTTTCCCCTAATTATTTCAGACGTCCCAACACCCCAACCCTCCGACGAACACCTGACTCTACACCTTGACCGACATTTAATTCTGACTGGTTTTCGCGGTTCAAAGTTCCTTTTGTGGTTGAATCAGATCCAACATTTATGTTAGTGTTAGAGGTTATGTTAGGGTTAGGCCCGGCTTCTAGACACTGCAAAGAGAAGAGTGACTTCGACCACGAATGCAATCTAAGATTTGTGGGCCGGTGTGTGCGGTGGCCCCCTTTTTGTGGAGCCTCTTTTCAAAGGCTAACGCTCTTTTTGGGCTATGGTTCTCTTTTGCCCGTTTGGAAGGGATTGGATATGGCTGGCCTTTGTGGGGGCTTTAAACCTGTTTTCGCCGTGAATTGCCCCCAATGCTCAGAAAGATTCCCGTGATCGAAAGTGCCTATAACCGGAAATGTTGAACCAAATTTCGCCCTTCCAAAACTTTCGAACCGATGGTGTACGCGAAACAAATTACTCAAATCAAGGTACTAATTTAATGTGGAGAACGTTTTGAGCACGCCCCGTATACGCGCTAGTTCGTTGTTGTTAAGCAATTTGTGAGAGAAGGCCGCAGCCAGGAAAAACAAAACGCAGAGAATTTACTATACAGGGTGTTCGTCGAAAGCCGATGCGGAGAGGCGTCGAAATAATCTTTGCCCTAACACGAAGTAATCGCCGTCTACACTATTCCTGATCGAGCCCTAATAACAGTTCATTTTTACAAAGTCCCTATCTGAACGATGGCGTCGTTGGGTACCGGATTGAATTCATCAGTTTCGAATAAGAACGTCTTCATTCCCGTAACAAACTCTATATGGAAATATCCGGAACTGTCTTGGCGCTAAAACAAAATCATTAGTTTCAAGGAGGGGGGGGGGTGTCCATCAATCCGATCAACCATTACGACTCTACGGCAGGGTCCGAACCCCGATCTCAACGCGATGCTATTTTGTTTCAATTACTTGATTTTTCACGTAGTTCTCAAAATTTACTTTTTCCGAATAACTAGGAGCTTCAGAAACGCAGAGGAAGCTCACCCGCGAGTCTCCAGATCTAACCCACTAGGTCCGGTGCTCTGAGTACCGCAGTCACAAAGCCAAGTCCAGAGGGCCCAAGAGCGCGAATACCTTTCTATGAAGGTATCCAACAAAGGACGAGGCTTGCCAGTGGCTGTACCTGACGGCAGACAGTAGCGCAGACACCAGCACGTGCAGGCAGATTCAGAACGCACGCGTGAGCCCCATCATACATTTTTCCGACAAAGCCTAACCGTAAGCAACTATCCCAACTCACCAAGACTAACCTCCCGCTCGTCGAGGTCATCACTCCGCCACACGAGATACCGAAACGAGAGACCTCATTTCTATCGGGCCTGGATCATTTAGGGGTTTTAACTCGACATCCTCGAGGTGGGCTAGAACTCATCGTGGAGGGAACGCGACTCAGCATCCTGGAGGGGGTTCGAAACACTTCGTCAACGGGTCCCAACTCTACGACTTGGAGAAGGGTCGAAACTCAACACCGGAAGGGTCTTGGCACATCGACCTGGAGAAGGGCTGGAACTCGTCGCCGGAGGGCTCTGACTCGACACCTGGAGGCGGATCAAGACTCAACGTCCAAGGGCTCTGACTCGACATCCTAGAGACGGGTTGCAACTCAACGGGGGAAGCAACTCATCAGTCTCTCGGAGGGTCAAAACTCAACCTGGAGGGTTCTCGACTCAGCGTGCCTCCAAGGGGACCAAAACACGACTCCGAAGGGTTCCAACTCGGCTTTCTCCAGGGGGCCTTTGAGACACATCAGCCGGGGGAAATCGACTCGTCATTTTCCAAGTGGGCTGGGGCTCATCATTGGGGCTTCGACGCTTCGGCCTCTAGGAGGGTCGCGACGCAACATAAACGGGTTCTAACTCAGCTTCCTCGAAGGGGACTAAAACTCTTCGCTAACAGGCCCGCAGAAGCACTCGGCGACGGACGTGACAAGTCGGGAGCGGACGGCAGCCCAGGAGGATTGGTCCAGGTACCACGGTCAATCTCCGGCGATATCCTCCATTCCCAGCAATTCGGAATATTTTTCGCATCCAAAACGATCGCGAACGGGGTATAGGTGTAAAAATTCCGATAGGTAATCTGAGAACAGAGCGCACCGGTGTACGGTGCCGGCCGGCGAGTCGGCGACGTGGCTGGCCAGCGGGTGGCGGGTGACCGGGCGCGGACCACGAGGCTCCGATGCAGCGGGAGCAGGAGTGCGCCAGCACTCTAGCCGGTTGTTCAAGCGCGGTTGCGTTACTTAATGCGCACTTCTTTTCACCATTTCATCGGACGCCGTGCAAAAACTGATGTTGAATGTCGATGAGGGGCCAGTAAATTATGTTGTAGAGCTTTGCGGGATTTACACGAATGAATTAAATAACTAGCGACATCTTTTAATGATGCCTTGACTCAGAATATTCACATTCTTATACCTCGATTTCACGGCTTTGAATTATTTTCCTCCGGATTATTTTTGGCCCGCCAAATGCGGGTGGCTTCAATATCATAATATTTCAATCTAACTTTTCATATATGTCATTCAAAATTTATTGAATAAGCCAACTTTGTCAATAATTCTATACCTATATCCCACACACTTTCTTTTTTCAGTAGAATGACTTTTTGCAACAAAAATAAAATGACAAGCTCTGGGGGGCTACGACTACGGCTGATGGCACCTGCAAAGTCTTTGAGTAAAACTATCAGCGGCCATCGGCCATATTCTCCCAGCGCTCCAGCTTGTCGCACTTTATTTTTGCTCCAAAAAATCATTCTACTGAAAATAGAAAGTGTATGGGATATTATACGTCATATGGGAACTATAGCTACTGATAATTTATTAAATGATTGTCTTTTCTTCGTGACTTCATGACTTAATGGGCTGGGCTTAAAAGGTACCTACCTACTTAGTCTGAGCAATAAAGCATGAAAATTAAAATCATCTAGGTAGTTCAAATAAGCAAACAAGCAACCTAATGAGTAATTATTAAAATCCTTCAATAAAAAGTGAGCTTTTAAAATACAATAAAGGATAATTATATTGCACATGCTTTTCAGCATGCAATCATTTTTCTTTTGAATCATTAACAAATATAGGGTGACTCATGATTAATGCGACATAGCTTAATGCTGGATAGAGAGCTTGGAGGCGATTCTAGATCAACAAAATAATTTTTTTTATCTACATTGGCTCAACAGTGGACACTTTTAGATATACTGCAGGCGGTGTCGAAAAGGAGCATATTGTTAAACCGCTTTTCAACCAATCAAAACTATTTTTTGCTACTAGAAGGTAAGCGAACGTCAGTCGCGAAGTGTCACTTGTCAAACATTTCTATTTTCGGCATATAGAATTTCGAATTTCGGAGCAATTAAGGCAAAGTAGATGAAATAGTACCTATAAACTGCGCACCAAATCAAATAGCCACTCAAAAATTTCAGTCGCATTCAAGGTTCAATACAAAATACATGGAGTGTGGTGTCTTACCACACAAGGTATTCAAGGTAAGATAGATAAAAGATAGAAGGTTTTGACATTATCCGGATTGGAAGTCTAACATCGAAGATATAAATTTTTATTTTGAATGTTACAGATTTGCCTTGTTGGCACGCGAGATTAAGTCACTTTTGATGAATGGATGTTGACATTGAGCGTCAAGATTGTGTGTATGTACAACAGTCCAGGACTATTTCACTCTCAACCCAACCCGAATATTTGGTGTGGGGCCAAGCTGGGGGCACTTTTTCAAGTGGTTGTCTCTGCCTGTTTTGCGTTAGTTGGATTTCGTCAGAATTTCATCAGAATTTTAGATATGGAACATGTTCTATTTACAGATTGAGGCCCCTGAACATGGTAACGATGTGAAACTTCAGTGTCCGAGTGAAGTTAAGCCTCCCTGGACGTTATACTTTTCATGCTTGTGCTATGCCTGAGTTTGGTAAATCTGCAACATTCAACATAAAAAGTTATATCTTTAATGTTAGACTTCCTATCCGGAAAATTTCAAAACTATTTCGAGATAAGACACCACACTTCATAATTTTTGTATTAGGAAATTGAAAAAATATCTTTTTGAGAAAGGGGGGACGATGAAGTCGTTGGAATTTTGCACCATTTTACGTATCACCCTGTAGAAAATTTACATGAAGTTTCTCAACATTCACTATTATAGGATAGGTTACGGAAAGACAAAGCTAGTTGACGCATTAAACAAAATAAAAATCGCAGTCGGCAATCGAGAGATATTTACCTCCAAAGTTGGACCATTTTTCCGATACCGAAAACTTCGTTGTCCAGCAGTTTATTTTGAATAATTTTTTGTTTCCTGATTTAGTTCACGTAATAAACTACAACTTGTCATGGGCCATTTTTGTTACAGGTATTTCGTATTAATTATATAGGGCGCTCAATCAGGTAAGTACTGCAAAAATCGAAAAGTTTGAATAGCCCCCTATCCACAAAAAATGGTTTTTGTTTTTTCTCAAGTGTTTCAGGGAAGATGGTTTTATTGAAGATTACAATGATAAAAATTGAATGTAAAATATTTCTGAAAAATCTTTTCCGGGAGGCAATGTCCCCAGAATTGAAGCGACGTTGCTTTGCTGGAGCGCCATACTCGTCCTTTGAAATAGAAAGCTGGTAGCTCGCCGCTCATGGCACACTTCTGTGATTCTGTGCCCAACCACTTTGAGAAACTTCAAAGCTTCGGTTCCTCACACACCTGAGGTCTCTTGATCTACCGAGATGAAAATAAATTTGTCTTCCAGAGCAAGATGATGTTGCCATACCTCGAGACGGTTTTTGAAATTTTGGGTCCATCTCCTCCAATTACAGGGTGAACTCAAAAATGTAACCTTTTGGTTTCGCAGTTATAACTCTATTCGTTATTAACCGATTTTGAGAAATTAGGGCTCTTGATGAAGCTAAAGGCTCAGGTTAAAAGGATCAAGAATCGGAATTGACTTTGGATATAAATTCTGGAAAAGGGATTGAATCCAAACTGACTCGAATGACAAACTTCCTAGAGATCTGGTTCAGGGATGGTATTGAACAAAAATCAACTTGTCTTCAAACAAATAACCATTCTTTCTTAATATTTTGAAGTATTTTTCGATTTTATGAGATAAAATTTGTTGGTGCGAGATCCAATTTACAAATTCACTTTTCAGAAGATAATACCAGACCTTCCTCGACTGAAAATGCACGTAACCTAGATTACATTCTTGTTGTCGAATGTTTCCTCCACATGAAGGGACAGGCACCAGTTCTAATCTCCGTGACCGGTTACGGAGGTCACGTCCATTTTTAGGTAAAAAACGTCCACTATTCTTCTTTGGAAGCATCCATTAGTGATTTGGGTTCCGTACCGACAATTTTCGCTCCATACAAATGACAAATATCTTGAAATGTTCAGGAAGAATGGTTTGTTTCAAGACAAGTTGATTTTGGTACATTACCATACCTAAACCAGATCTCTAGGAAGTTTGTATTCGGGTCACTTTTGATTCAATCCTTTTCCCAGAATTTATAGCCATAGTCAATTCCGATTCTTGATCCTTCTAACCTAAGCCTTTAACTTCATCAAGAGCCCTGATCTTCCAAAATCGGTCAATAACGAATGAAGTTATTACTGCAAAACCAAAAGGTCACATTTTTGAGATCATTCTGTAATTGGAGGAGATAGACCCAGAATTTCAAGAACCGTCTCGAGGTATGTCAACATAATCTTCCCTGAAACACTTGGAAAAAACCAGAAACCATTTTTTGTGGATAGGGGGCTATTCAAACTTTTTGATTTTTTAAGTACCTGATTGAGCGCCCTGTATAATTATTACGAAATGCCTGTACCAAAAGTGGGTCATGACAAGTTTTATAGCGTTTTCGAGTTGCCAGAGCCGAGCCGGTTTGGCTCCAAAATCGCTATAACTGATTGGCCAGGGATTTTCTAGAATCAATCAAATCCCCTGATTTTAGAGCCGAACCGGCTCGGCTCTAGCGACTCAAAAACGCTATTAGTTTATTACGTGATTTAATCAGTAAATGGAACCAGTCGTATGACAATACTTGACGTCTTATTTAACTCGTATAATAATACTATACTGAAAGATCAAAGTAAGCCGACTTGTGGTGCTATTCTGTAACAAGTAGCAAAGTCCCCACGAGGGTGAGTCTCATGAGCGCATTTTCGGAGTGCAGTACACTGTTCACTGTTACCTGTGAACAGATTGTCTTAAAACTACCACAAGAAATCATCAATCTTTATGGGAACACGAGTAGTCAATAATCACGAAAAGTCAATAATAAATTAAAACAACAGAATGACATCAACCAAAACTAGAAAATATCCTAAATAAGTGAGAATTATACCTATATCGATCACAAGCACGGAGTCAGAAGCAGCTTGTTGAACCACAGCGCCGCGACTTGAAAATCGCATCTCCATATAAGTGCATAAGTATAGATTCCGCATAAAAATAGAGATATCTTCTTTGAGAATGAATCAATCAGGTTGATTTTTTCACGGAAAATTTCTCTATTTCTTTCTGCATCTTTCCTTTGCTGGATGTATGCATGTATCTAGAATAGTTTGCAAGATTCCTCGATGTAGAAGTTCACACTGTAGCGTTGAAAACCGACAAATATGGAATCGTGTGGCGAAACCTATTCTTAAAAAAATATATTTTCTATTGCAATAAAGGAATCAAAATGATTCTTTCACTAAAAATGTATCCATCAATTTCCGCATATTTCGTTCGCTGCATGTATGTATGTATGCATGTATGTTCTCTCCACATATACATGTATCTAGAACGGTTCGCGAGATTCCTCGATGCAGAAGTTCACACCGTAACGTTGAATACCGACTTTTTAAACATTTAAAAAAAATTTCTTGCAATCGTGCGGTCTGACCAAATATTTTTTGTGCCTATTCCCATCCGCAGACAATCAGCATTAATTTGCAGAAAACCCGATACCGCTACGACTTTTCGTTTAGGAGGAGTTCAACTACAAGACGGACAGACGGACGGACATCAAAGCGCGGCTAATAGCGTATTTCCTACGAAAATGCGCTAAAAAACATTCCACAAACGCTCTGTTATGTAAAAATTCGTGTCGACCATTGGCTGTTGCCCAGGTAATATCAACGTAACAGAGCCTTTATGGAATGTAATTTTTTAGAAAATCGCACCATAAGATGGAACTAAGATAGGCTACGGCTGCCAACATTGTTCGAATTCATCTCCTTGAATTTTTGTGACCAAAATTTGACAGAAAGCTCTTTTTTAGCTCATTCGTTCTGTAATTTCTCTTGTCAAGATAAAGGGTGGTCAATTTTTAAGTAAGCCACCATACCTATAGCCGTCGAACTAAAACTGACCTCATTTTTCATTCACTTGAATTCTTCACAGTGCTTCTTTGCTGTGAATCGTCACATTCAGGTCATACAGTTTTCAAAAAAGGCGTAATGAAGCCTTTTCAGGGTGATATCATGCGAAAGCAAAGAAATACGTCCAATTTCAAATAATAGTAATAATAAGATTAATAATAATAATAATAATATTAATAATAATAATAATAATAATAATAGTCTTTATTAAGAGCGAAGTTTAGCCGAAGCTATTCCATCGCCTTCTCTCTCGTGGAACCCAGATATAGGGTAGTCGTTTGACAACTACTTCTTATACCTCTGGAAAGGAAGATTCTGCAACTGCTCTACTGCCTTACTTTGTCTTAAGTACAATTAAATCCAACCTTGAAGCGCATTTGAATAAACTCACCTAATCAGTGTTTTAGTGAAAAAATACCCACTACTCCTATAATCTTGATCTCTTGCCTGTCAGCTTTGCGTGCAGTGTAAATATTTTGCGCAAATTTGGTGAGTGGATATAGGGCTTAATATGGCGTTTAAATCACTCACAAAATACACAAGACATTTCCAAGACTAATGACGTCTGGGACCCAGTGGGGACGCTATAATTTATTACCATCCAGTGATAAGATCAAGCAAATACCTACCTATCTACTTAATACCCTGATGTACTTACAAGAATATTTACCCAATGAAATATAAAATTTGCGAAATGAAGGAAAAATATCGGGCATGCGGTGGTAATTTTTCCAAGCGTTGCAATGTGAAAATGTGATTTGTTGTCCTCCGGTGTTGATGCTCAAAATCTGCTTGGAAGTTACCATAAACGTAAAAATGGATTGTAAAGGAATTAGGTGTTGAATTAAAGTCTGGATTAGGGACACTTGAAGTCTAGTTTACAAGAGATTCACACATGCATGGTAAACTAGTCGGGTGAACCATGCCACAGCCATTTGACAGGTGTGTGGAATTTTCTAAACAAATAAGATAAAATTGTCAAATTATATTGTGGCCCTAATTAATGATTACTTAGCTATTTTATTCGAAAGAAATGTGCTGGAAGAAATGGGAAAAATTTTGGTGAAAAAATTATCTTGGCCCAAGAATATTCCCAAGAAAGATATAATTTTTGTGTGGTGAATCTATACGGACAGGGAGCCCCGGCTTGGCCAAAATTATCAACAGTAATATCACAAGTGCACATTTTCACATTTTCACGATAATTTTGGTCTAGCGATCGCGAGTGCTGATTGCTAGACTAGAAAATCTAAGCACTTGTGATATTACTGTTGATTATTACATACAACGCCCTTGATTATTAGACCTACAAGGATAATATTCACTTATCTAAATCCCACTGTCAATGGCAACGGAATAAAATTGATGTAAACAACAAAATCTGACAGCTGTCACTTCGGCCTCATTTTTTGTAATAATCACCAAAATATCACTCGTGCTCGAGATTTTCCCAGATAATTTTGGGCAGCCGTTTCCCTCGGGCTGGTTGTCGCTGGATAAATGCCCTCCTCCTACGGAGTCGGGCATTTATCGCTACAACCAGCACTCGCGATCGTCTAGCCAAAATTATCGTGAAAATCCAAGCACTTGTGATATTACTGTTGATTATTACATACAACGCCCTTGATTTATTAGACCTACAAGGATAATATTCACTTATCGAAATCCCACTGTCAATAGCAACGGAATAAAATGGATGTAAACAACCAAATCTGACAGCTATCACTTCGGACCTTTTTTTGTAATAATCCCCAAAATATCACTCGTGCTCGAGATTTTCCCAGATAATTTTGGCCAGGCGTTTCCCTCGAACTGGTTGTCCCCAGATATGTCCAAAATTATCGTGAAAATCTAAGCACTTGTGATATTACTGTTGATAAATTCCCGACTCCGTTGGAGGAGGGCATTTGTCTAAGGACAATCAGCAATCAGCCCGAGGGAAACGCTTGGCCAAAATTATCTGGGAAAATCTCAAGCACAAGTGAAATTTGGCTGATTATTGCAAAAAAAGTCCGAAGTGACAGCCGTCAGATTTTGTTGTTTTTGACAGTGGGAAATAGATAAGTGATTGGCCGCATTTAGTCCGGTGGATTAGCGCCAAAAAATGTCGAAACTATGCATTTTGTGATAGAGCAAGGGGCTTCTGGATTTACGTCCTTGAGATTCAACTTGACAATTCCAGAATTGGCGCCAACGAGTTTAGTGTGGCAGGCGACCTCAGGAGCCATCCGTAAGTATGGAAGAACAAAAGTTTCGTTGCTGTTATTTAAAAGCTCGAAAACGATCACAAATAATTGATTTGTATCGTGTTGCAGCCTTTCTTGTTGGAAGCAGTCCTATTTGTGTTGCTTGTGGAGTTAGTGTGGAAATCAAGCATTTTGATGGCGTGTTCTTGAGGAAGAATTGATTTTTCTTTTGGTTTGATAAAGCAGTGAGCATTTTACACATTTTGCGACACTTTAATTTTGATTTCTATTCTTGTTCATTAGCAATCATTAATTCCATAATATACAGGGTGCTCCGCGCCATTACAACCCTTTTCTTGGGGCCTTTCTCTTTGCAATGATCTTAAAAAAAAAAACTCTCCATAGTCAATTCTCATGAAGATTACAAAATATTAGTTAGCTATCTATAATTTTTTGCCTCTTTTCATGTACAGGGTGTTACAGATTGTTTACAGCCTGTAGGTAACAGTGTGTTACAGATTGTTCACAGCCTCCAGGTAGGCTATTGCATATACCTAATACCTTGGGGGTGCTATTTGATGTTGATGTGATGATGACTCATGTGCACTATGAGGATGTGCTCAACGTATCCATGTGCACCATGGGGATGTGCTCAATGTATTCATGGGGATGTGACTATGGTTGGTTGGGCATATCCTCCTGTATTTTGAGCATATCCTCATGACGCACATGGGAACGTTGAGCACATCTTCATGGTGCACATGGTTGCATTGGGCACATCCTCATGGTAAACAATGCCATGGGGCACATATGTGTTCCAAAATGTGCCCATGGGCACTTTTCTACCAGGGTTCCCCAGGCTAGCCAGGTTCTTTCATCTTCAAAGTTTGAAGGGTCCCCATTCGCCTCCTTATAGACGAAATTTCAGGTGCCGCGGGTCAAATCATGTTTATTGGTATTAGGTTTGCACATAAAAAAATTCGTTGCCCTAACCCAAAATGCAGTATCGATGTACCCTTGGATCGCATCACTCGGTATCTCGATTCGGAAAAAAGTTTTCACTGCAGATTTATTAATTTTCGAAGACATCTGGAATCGAAATTGTTGAATATTGTATTAGTCACAGGTCTCTTAATGATGAAAAACATACACTGGATATGTCTTTTGTTTTTACAAGATGATTAGAAGGATTTGTTCCGAAAGTTATTTTATGTCAACTTTGAACACTGTAATTGACGCACTTTCACACAAAAAGTCATATTGTGCATGCGATACAGCTTCGATATCATGTTTGTTGCTTTTACAAGGAGGAACAACTCTTCCTCTGCAAGACAAAGTTGAAAACCGTACAATAGAGCCTGTATTTATGACGCAACACGTTTTTAAAGTGAAGCATGCGTCACTTATCAGGTGCCGTGTTGACGCAAAACTGCCCTCGCGACCAGACACTTCTATGAGCTTGTAAAGATGAGAAGCATATCTAATGCATCTTTCTCAATCGAAGAAAAGTTGAAAGTTACTGAATATGCAAGAATAAATGGAATGCCTGTGGCGAGGAGTGAAAACCATGGGGTTAAAGTTGAATATCAAAAAAGCGTGTTTTTTCACATAAACTTGTTCAAACATGTTTTTAACGTAATTTGAACACTTTATTCGAACTCAGAACGTCGATTTTAGTCGAAAATGATACCAAACTTCTTCATATTCATTCAGGATTGATGAAAACCATAAATCGCCTTCAAAGACAAAAATGCCTTCTCCCCAGCCCCCTTACGTGATCAGCATCGACATATTTTGTCAATTCCTCCCCATAGGGTATCAGAGCATCAAAGTATCATGTATTTGAGTGCCTTCGAGGAACATGGGAGATTTTGGTTCTTTCACAGCTCTGGATGGCTCCTGAGGTCACCTGCCACACCAAACTCGCTGGCGCCATTTCTGGAATTGTCAAATTCAGCCTCAAGAATGTAAATCCAGAAGCCCTTTGCTTTATCACAAAATGCATAGTTTAGGCGCTAATCCACCGGACTAATTCATAAGTCACAACAGTTGTGGAACTGTTACCGATTTGTCCTGTGAACGGTGCGCTACTTTTCCGCTCCGCTCGGAGCGGACGGCCATGTTTTGTAGCGGCTCGGAAGTTCGCTACATTTTGGTAGCATAGTGAGCGATAGGAGTGGGAGGTAGAAGAATGAGAGAAACGTTAAATTTTGATGTTCGCAAGTGCCATTCTGACATTTTATGGGTTCAAGAGTGTTGTTCGGTGCTGTTTACCTTACGTGCTGTTCTGAATTTTTGAAGAGTATAAGTTTTTTCTCAGCTAATGTGAATTGCTTGTTGAATATAGACCATCGAGCTATAGCACTGGGTGAAATTCTCCAAAACCAGATTATATTTTCGGCTATTCTTGACGCGACGCTATATGTGTCAGCGCCAGTCACCGCTACTTCCAACAATGCGTTCGTAAGACGCCAACAGTTCCGAAGGAGCGTAGCGGTAGCTGCTCCCGTCTTATGAAAGCGGCCATTATCATTCTTGTAGTTCTAATAATAATAATCAAGGGCGTTGTATGTAATAATCATAAGTATAATATTACAAGTGTTTTGATTTTCAGGATAATTTTGGCCAGATTTTTACAATAATTTTGACCTAGTAGTCCGGTGGATTAGCGCCAAAAAATGCCCAAACTATGCATTTTGTGATAAAGCAAGGGGCTTCTGGATTTACGTCCTTGAGATTCAACTTGACAGTTCCAGAATTGGCGCCAACGAGTTTAGTGTGGCAGGCGACCTCAGGAGCCATCCGTAAGTATGGAAGAAAAAAAATTTCGTTTCTGTTATTTAAAAGCTCGAAAACGATCACAAATAATTGATTTGTATCGTGTTGCAGCCTTTCTTGTTGGAAGCAGTCCTATTTGTGTTGCTTGTGGAGTTGGTATAGCAATCAAGCATGTTGATGGCGTGTTCTTGAGGAAAAATTGATTCTTCTTTTAGTTTGATAAAGCAGTGAGCATTCTACACATTTCGCGAGACTTTAATTTTGATTTCTGTTCTTGTTCATCAGCAATCATTAATTCCATAATATACAGGGTGTTTACACACCGACATTACAACCCTTTTCTTGGGGCCTTTCTCTTTGCAATGATCTTAAAAAAACTTTCCATTGTCAATTTTCATGAGGATTCCAAAATATTAGTTACCTATCTATAATTTTTTGCCTCTTTTCATGTACAGAGTGTTACAGATTGTTCACAGCCTCCAGGTAGGCTATTACATATACCTAATACCTTGGGGGTGCTATTTGATGTGGATGTGACGATGACTCATGTGCACTATGAGGATGTGCTCAACATATCCATGTGCACCATGGGGATGTGCTCAATGTATTCATGGGGATGTGACTATGGTTGGTACACATGAGCACGCTGGGCAGATCCTCCTGTATTTTGAGCACATCCTCATGATGCACATGGAAACGTTGAACACATCTAAATGATGCTCATGGGAACGTTGAGCACATCTTCATGGTGCACATGGGTACATTGGGCACATCCTCATGGTAACCAATGCCATGGGGGCACATATGTGTTCCAAAATGTGCCCATGGGCACTTTTCTACCAGGGAATTAGACTTACGGAATGTGATTTGGCTGATTACTCAATAGAACATCATAATTTATGGTTTCCTTGTCAAAAAGAAAGAACAGGTTTCTTGACCTCAAAAAGGAATGTTTTTTTTTCAAGTTTGGAGAATGGAACGAACACGGCGACAATTGCTGCCAAAATTTCTAATGGACTCATAAGCTTCCTTTATGAGACATGACGATACTCAATGGTCGTTTTGTGAAAGTTCTTTTATCATTCGCCTCCTTATCGACGAAATTTCAAGTGCTGCGGGTCAAATCATGTTTATTGGTATAAGGTTCGCACATGAAAAAATTCGTTGCCCTAACCCAAAATGCAGTATCGATGTACCCTTGAATCGCATTACTCGGTATCTCGATTCGGAAAAAAAATCAGGGAAAATATCAAAGTTTTTACTGCAGGTTAATAATTTTTTGAAGACATCTGGAATCGAAATTGTTATATATTGTATCAGTCACAGGTCTCTTAATGATGAAAAACATACACTGGATATGTCTTTTGTTTTTACAAGATGATTAGAAGGATTTGTTCCGAAAGTTAATTTTTGTCAACTTTGAACACTGTAATTGACGCACCTTCACACGAAAAGTCATATTGTGCATGCGATACAGCTCCGATATCATGTTTGTTGCTTTTACAAGAAGGAACAATTCTTCCTCTGCAAGACAAAGTTGAAAATCGTACAATAGAGTCTTTATTTATCACGCAACACGTTTTTTAAGTGAAGCATGCGTCACTTACAGGTGCCGTGTTCACGCAAAACCGCCCTCGCGACCAAACACTTCTATGAGCTTGTAAAGATGAGAAGCATATCTAATGCATCTTTTTCAATCGAAGAAAAGTTGAAAGTAACTGAATATGCAAGAATTAATGGAATACCTGTGGTGAGGAGTGAAAACCATGAGGTTGAAGTTGAATATGAAAAAAGCGTGTTTTTTCACCTAAACTTGTTCAAACATGTTTCTAACGTAATTTCAACACTTTATTCGAACTCAGAACGTCGATTTTAGTCAAAAATGATACCAAACTTCTTTATAGTCGTTCAGGATTGATGAAAACCATAAATCGCCTTCAAAGACAAAAATGCCTTCTCCTCAGCCCCCTTACGTGATAAGCATCGACATATTTTGTCAATTCCTCCCCATAGGGTATCAGCGCATCGAAGTATCATGTATTTGGGTGCCTTCGAGGAACATGGAAGGTTTTGGTTCTTTTACAGCTCTGGATGGCTCCTGAGGTCACCTGCCACACCAAACTCGTTGGCGCCATTTCTGGAATTGTCAAGTTCAGTCTCAAGAATGTAAATCCAGAAGCTATTTGCTTTATCACAAAATGCATAGTTTAGGCGCTAATCCACCGGACTATAGCGATCGCGAGTGCTGAGGAGGAGGGCATTTATCTAGGTCCGGTCGTTAGGCGTTTCTACCCTGCTAATTTTGAGGTCGCGATGCCACTTGGCAGAATTGTTCTATGGAACATTGTCTTGATTTTAAGAAGTGGTGCCACGATGGTGGTCGGTGCAGACGCTGTATACAGGGTGATCAAAAATGAAAAAATTGAAACTCAGGAACCAAATGAGTTTGAGCTATGAAAATCACCATGTGGATTCAAAATTTGATGTTTAACAAGATAAAACAAACCGCGTCTGAATATCTTCAGCCGTTTCAAAAATATCCTGAAAGAAGTTGTCGGTTTCATGAAAATTGAAAATTTTAATAAATCAGTAATTTTTCAAGATATTCGGATGAAACTTGATATTTCCGCCAAGATTGATGTCAGAAATGCAATGCGATGTGGTGCCACCGTCTCCGCCTACTATTTTCGAAAATAAGACAAGCGATTGTAATTTGTTCATGACCGCCTTTTTGAACTCACCCAGTATTCAATAAGTGGAAAATCGATTGGTACTAATAAAATTGATAATATGCAATAATCTAAAGGCAAACATAACCATTTCCAGCAAGTCACTTCGTTTTTATTGGGTATATAACGTGATGTTGAACCCATTTAGTTTTACGAAGACCTATTTTTTTCCATGATATTTCAGACAGGACTCAAGATAATCCAAAATGGGTTTGTTGTTCACATCAAAAACAAAGTTGAATTCTTTTAAAAACTCTTTCATATTTCCAATGGTCATTTTGGCCATGGTGAAGGCTGGTGCTGTAAAACTCGTGAAAATGGATTCAACATCACCTTACGGCCAATAAAAACGAAGTGGCTTGCTGGGAATGGTTATGTTTGACTTTAGATTATTGCATATGACCAATTTTACTAGCACCAATCGATTTTCCACTTACTGAATACTGAGTGAGTTCAAAATGGCCGTCATGAAAAAAATTACAATTTCTTGTCTTATTTTCGAAAATAGTAGGCAGAGACGGTGGCACCACATTGCATTTCGTTTCTGACGTCAATTTTGGCGGAAATATCAAATTTCATCCGAATATCTTGAAAAAACACTATTTATTGAGAAATTTCAATTTTCATGAAACTGACCACTACTTTCAGGACATTTCTGAAACCGCTGAAGATATTTAGACGCGCTTTGTTTTATCTTAATAAACATCAAATTTTGAATCTACATGGTGATTTTTATGGCTCCAACTCTTTTGGTTCCTGAGTTTGAATTTTTTCATCTTTGATCACCCTGTATACAGCGTCTGCACCGACCACCATCGTGGCACCACTTCTTTAAATTAAAACAATGTTCCATAGAACAAATCTGCCAAGTGGCATCGCGGCCTCAAAATTTGCAGGGTTCGTCCAATTTATGTGGCTTAGCCGCGCGACAGGGACAATCAGCCCGAGCGAAACGCTCGGTCAAATTCCCATAGATTCCACGGTATGCACTTGACCGATGTAATTTTAAAGAGTTGAATACTTCATTAGAAATGACATGACATAGCTTTCTTTCGCTTTTCAGCGCATTTTCGTAGGAAATACGATATTAGCCGCGCTTTGATGTCCGTCCGTCTGTCCGTCTTGTAGTTGACCTCTTCCTAAACGAAAAGTCGTAGCGGTATCAGGTTTTTTGCAAATAATGCTGGTTGTCTGCAGATGGGAATAGGCACAAAAAATATTTAGTCAGACTGCACGATTGCAAGGAAAAAAATTGAAATGTTTAAAAAGTCGGTATTCAACGCTACGGTGTGAACTTCTGCATCGAGGAATCTTGCGAACCGTTCTAGATACATGCATACATGCAGCGAACGAAATGTGCGGAAATTGATGGATACATTTTTAGTGAAGGATTCATTTTGATTCCTTTGTTGCAATAGAAGATATAATTTTTTAAGAAAAGGTTTTGATCCGCGATTCCACATTTGTCGGTTTTTGACGCTACAGTGTGAACTTCTGCATAGAGGTATCTTGCAAACTGTTCTAGATACATGCATACATCCAGCAAACGAAAGATACAGAAAGGAATGAAGAAATTTTTCGTGAAAAAATCAACCTGATTGGTTCGTTCTCTGGACCTCGGACTGGACAAGCCTGCCAATCAGCATGCCTGTTTTCATGGAGCGCTCACTAGACGGGTCCACCTGAAAGAAAATGTCGAGGAAAATGTCGAGGAAAATGTGCTACTGGGTCTCACACACGTCCAGGCATAGTCAGTTGTTTATTTCTCCTGCACATTTTTCTTCCGCTCATCTGATGTCCATTCCATCGCGATCTTTGTTCGTCTATAAGGAACAGTTTGACAATAACCACTATGTTCTACGCTCTACCTTGAAGTTGCACACGGGGTACTAAGACACTATTATCAAACCCATTAGTATAGTTATACTTATACCATAATACTCATAACCTACCTTTTAATATCTGCCAGTCAGTAACGCCATAGTACAAGCATCAGCTTCCGATTCCAGCTTAGCAGCAAAACATTTCCTGTAATATAAAAAGTAGGTACTGGCATAAGGCGCTTTGTTCTCGTGTCAGTTTTCATTCACTTCTGAAAAACTCTTCAGGATAAAGCCGCAGTTCTCATCTCGCTCTGTGAGTCCCAGCCAGTGCCGGCCTTAGCAGTTTTGGCGCCCCGGGCAAGAATTCGAAACCGCCGCCCCCACCTTGGGTCCATGAGCGAAGCGAGCAAAAATTAAGTATTTTTGTTGCAATAATGGAACATTTGTACTTTTATAGAAGCAAATTCGGCGATCACCACTAGCTAGTCGTTTTTTTGCTTTCGTAAATTATCAATTTTCTTTATTCCAACCGCGATTTTTCCGCCCCTATGAGCTGGCGCCCCGAGCGGTCGCCCGTCTCGCCCTACCCTAAGGCCGCTATTGGTCCCAGCTCGCGAAATGCCAAAACCAATGTCACAGTCCAAAATGTCACCCGTTGCGCCTTTTCGCTTTTTGGATTGTTCACTCAAAGCTTTGATACTCTTTTGCATAATTCTGAAAAATCTGAAAATCATTTGAAGCTACAAATACTTGGTGACAATCTAACACTTATCTTTATTTGTCATGATCATGAATCATAGTTTGCAGTATGAGTATGTTTTTGTCATTTACTACTTTATGATCTTTATTCTTTATGTCTTCATCACGACAACAATGGATAATTAATTTTTGTATCGTGTTTCAAATTTTTTATATATGTGTTTTTTAATTGAAAATCCGACTTGTTGAAACTGTCCTATCCCGTTAGTGCTATAAAATAAACAATTGGGTAAACAAGCAATTGGAGAAGGTGTAAATTGAACGATCACATTTTCATTCTACTTATAACTACTCAAATACTTTAGGTACTTATAGCTAACAACTATATTAAACGATGCGTGTAGGATATAATCTTTTGTTGGAACATCTCTCGAAAACAAAAAGCAATTAAATAATTCCACCAGTCAAATTGTATGTTTCATCAACGGTTTCATGCACAATTATTTGTGTGCATATTTTCTCATTTTGTTCTCTCGCGTATTCTTGGAAACTGCTATTATTTCAAAGCGCGTTGTCAAGATTGGACTGATTCTGTGCACCACGATATTCTTCAGATGACTCTTGTTAGCTTAGGATTTACTTTTGCTCTATTTCCTACATTTCTTATCAACGACTTTTTCTTAAAAGCTGTGCAAAACAATTCGAAGAAATTCTCAAGAAGCTGGATAGGTACGACTCTCTAGAGATTAGCACAATGTAATTGACGTTCGCATTACATTTTTCCTTTCTGGAAAAAATTGGAGATCAACTTTGATTCTCTGATAACCCACTAATAGGCTTCTATTACCTACCTATTTGTCGAAAGTCCACCGCAGGGGATTCTGGAAATGGCAGTATTGTCATCTTCAATTAATATTATCGTTTTAATGGGTTTGCGGTGAAGCATGCATAAATCTCTATAATGGGTATTCGCTACACTTTTTTTATTACTGAAACATTATGCCATTGTCACAAACAAATTATTGAATACATAAACTGATATTGGAATAATGGATTCTTGTAAATACATAATATTAGAATGTTAATTGCCATTTATGCAGTTTAACCTGCACTCCTGCACAGCAGAGATTTATTTTATTTGAATGCGATAAATTGGGTTTATTATCAGACAATGGAATGAACATTTATTCTACATTGATAGGTAATGGGTTCATGCCGGTGTCCCAGGAATGTCAATTGTCATTTATGCAGTTCAGCTGCAGCTAATAAACTTTTTATCCACTTTATGCAATGAATTGGATCTTATTATTAAATACTATACTATATTATCCATTCCAAGCTTTTAGCGTTCACAATACTTCCCCTCCTCGTTGGGTGGTGGGTCGGGGAAGTAAAAAACACAGTTGCCTGTGATATTTTTTCTCCAAGTTGGATAACCTGATAAGTTGATAGATTGAAAAAGTCATGATGTTTCAATCACATCATTTGTCAACGTGATGTTTGCTCTGCTGGATTGTTATTTTAATTCAGTGTCAGGTCAGATTTTGACACTGACACAATATATTCATTATTTTTTGTCCTTAAAACGCTGTTAAGCACGTTATTTCTCAATAGTGAAAGTGTTGAGAGATGCAATATGAGAATATACAGATTAAAAAATGACCGAGGCAAACCCAGTTCTAACGCTGTATGGTGTGATTTCGTCGCAAGTGATCTCGTGACCTGAGCTCGTCGCGCTCTGTAAGAACCTAGATACGTTAATTCACCCTCTATTCCAGGATCATGATCTGTGATCCTGGACGAAAGAAAGCGGCTGAGGTCAGCGAGCAAACCTGCGACCTGCCGGCGACGCAGTCCCCGGAATGACAATTTGACCACACAGCGTAGTTCAGGTGAAGGTTTCATGTCATACGGACACAAATTTCAACGTAACCTCCCTTGTATCCAGATGACATTAATCATCGAAAATCAGGGACACCAACAAAACTTGAATTTTTCATGGCCCAGCTGTGTTTTTTAAAGCTTGGAATGGGTTATAAATAAACTGCGCAACAAATATGTTGTCGCAAGGGAAAAATTGGACCACAATAATAACTGGTTGAATGACACAAACCATTTAATTCTGTTTTGACAGTCAGTGAGGTCAGTTGTTCCGTTATTCATCTTCAGGAGGTGACGATCAGGAAGCTTTACGTTAAATATCTACAGGGTGAAATGTGAAACAGTGCAACAAAATTTTAGCAAATTCAACGGACCCTTATTTTCAGAATATTTTTTTTCTCAAATGCGAATGAAAGGACGATCAAACGTGATGTTTTGGCTCGCGCCAGTTTTGAAATTTTTTAAATCGGAAGTCTGGTTCTGACTTGATGATTTTTTTTCTTAGAGGATGCTGATTTATCCTATCGCTACAAGGCAGACTATGTTACTCTGATGATGGGAGGTTGCAATTCACGAATATTGTTTCTTAAACGGTTCTCAGTAACTCAATTCGCAGACCATCTGGAATACCTTGATTAAGGCCTCAAAAAGGGGCCCAGTCAAAATGGCCGACACAAGTTTTTCATCTTAAAAACTGAATTCGATCAGATTTTCACATTTGAACCAAGCTTTCTTCGTGACTTTGACCTTCTGAACTTGATGTTGATGGTCGATTTCAGTTTTTGATTATGACAGGCTCCCTAGAGGATTCACAACAGCAATACAAAATGGATCACTTTTTTTTTCGTAAGTCACAAGTCTCAATTCAGTGTTTGTAACGATTATAATAAAAAAAATCATGGTAGATTGTTTTTGTTCTTCTTGGCTCATCACGATAAAGGGTTCCTGCTTTATTTCATATTATTGCTACATTCCGGAAACCCAGATCATGAATCAGATGAGAAAATTTGAGGCTTTTCAATATTCAAATTTATGAACTTTGAGCATATGCATAGATGAGTTTTTGGATTTTTCTGCAAGATGACCTCTTGGTGGGAGCCTGTCATCACATCAAAAACTGAAATTAACCATCAGCATCAACTTCAGAAGGTCAAAATTACAAAGAAAGCTTGGTTCACATGTGATAATCTGATCGAATTCAATTTTTAAGAAAAAAAAACTGTCGCTCATTTTGAGTGGGCCCTCTTTTTTTGATCAAGGTATTCCAGTTGGTCTGCAATTTAAGTTGCTGAGAACCGTTTGAGAAACCATATTTGTGAATTGCAACCTCCCATCATCAGAGTAAGATAGTCTTCCTTACAGCGATAGGATAAATCAGCATCCTCCAAGAGAAAAAATCATAAAGTCAGAACCAGACTTTTGATTTGAAAAATTTCAAGACTGGGCGCAAGCCAAAACATCACGCTTTATTATCCTCCCATTTGCATTTGAGAAAAAAAATTATTCTGAAAATGGGGGTCCGTTGAATTTGCTAAAATTTTGCAGTTTTACATTTTACCCTGTAGATATTTTACGTGAAGCTTTCTGATCTTTCGTTTCTGAAAGTGAATAACGGAAAGACTGACCTCACTGACCGTCGAAACAGAATTGAAATGGTTCGTGTCATTCAAAAGTTATTATGCTCCAAAGTCGGACCAATTTTTCCCTCGCGACAACATATTTGTTGCGTAGTTTGATAATAGTGTTACGATATTTCGCGTACGGGTTCGAATATAATTGAGACGTTTGTTTCAAACAACACACTGTTTATTTCGGCGTACTACTACAATAAATGCCAACAATTATCGCTTGGAATTATGTCGCAGGTACTTCGCTCGTTATCGCTCGCTATCTAATTTATTACTCCCGCGAGCTCCCGGCTGACGCCTTATATAAGGCCTCCGAATAATGTTCCCGAAGTTTCTGTCTGCTTCCAGCAAATTCCATGAGGGTCTGGCATATGCGGTTTCTAGATCATTCCCGAATAATCGCACACGTTACCCGTATGCTTTCCATGTGTTCTGGAATCTGCGCCTCCGCCAAAGTGGACTGATGTGCCTTGATCGAACGTTCAAGTCTCCACTGGGTTCACATACAAGAACGCTCTGGAATGCACGAGATCGCTCCAGACTTCTACACTGCGATCTAATGGTGGCAAGATCGAGAAACATCGAGTGTTTACCTATATGTACAAGATCGCCGCTCGTAACAATAGTTTGCTCTTTGGGTATACGCTCTCCAAAATAGTTATTTTGCGAACTGTTTTGAGTCCGCAAAATACGTCTTTAGCGGACTAGTCTATTAAAGGTAACTAGGCAACACTTTAGAGGACTGAATCATTTCGGTACCCGCAACTAACAACATTGTAACTGACATTTTGGTCATTTTCGGTTTTCCGTCTTTTAGACTGCATTTTTGTTGAATACAAGGGGTTATTGAGGAAACATTTTCGTCTTTCAGATTTACATGAAGCCGTCGAGCATCAGCCAGGAGTGTCTACTTCGAATTCGCGCCATGAGACGAGCAGTGGCTACGGTTAGATAGAATTTCTTTAAATAGGTAATTACTATAAAATAAACAATGAACCAGGACCGGGCTGGTTTGTAAACGCGTCCACCGGGGGAAGGCTGGAATAAAATGGCCCAAAGCAAAAGAAGTACAGACTTCTCTCTACGTTTTGAGATTAAACATGACCTCAGTGACCTACTTGCCAGTTTTCTCCGCAGATTCGAGTAGGTACCTACCTAGTACCTACCTAATTAAAATTAGCTTCTTTGTCTGTTAAATTTTTGTTTCTTGTGTAACGTTCATTTTTTTGATCTAAGACCACTCGTGGTCATTGGCTTAATTTAGGTCCCTGTATTCAGTTTTCCTTCATCTAAGTAATTTCTTTCTTTCATTTAAAATTTCGCTTTGCCAAATTATAATACCGTAAATTATTACTGGAGGCACCTGATAGGAGTTTATCGGACCGAGCGAAAAAAAGCAGCTCGTCGAAGAAATGCGCGATAAGGTCTGAGGCGCTAATAAAAAGTCTGGTAGATGGTTCAAGTTTGAAAATTTCGACGCTCGAAGAGACTTCTGGAACTTATTGCATCTTTCGCATTTTGTGATTACTCCAGCTGGAGGATTTGTAATTATCAGTGCAGTAGAAATCGGTTATTACCTACCGGATAATTCCGTCGTCGTCTGTTGTATATGCCGAATTTTGGAGTTAGTATTTTTCTCGAACATCTACGGCTTCTGTGCGCTGATTTATTATTGTTGGATACATCTCACCGGTTTTCCGAGGGGCGTTGTGGATCCGATACTTGCTATAATTTCTTGTGAGCCTTATCTGCGGAATATTGAGATTACTTCATCCTGGAATAGTTAGCCGTTGTGTGCTTTATTATACGTGTTACCGTAATTATTTCTGGACCCAATCACTACCGTTTTTTTTCAACATCTGAACATTTAATTGGGTATTCTTTTTTAGTCTTTTTTCTTTGGGGTGCGAGGAATTTTCCATCCAATTGGAGCCCTGGTGTACCATTTGTTTCCGTTCCACTTTTACCTTTTTGTGGAGGACCAAGAGAATTTGACATTCTGGCGTCAAGTAGGAAGGATTTAATCCTGTCGGGACTTTCCCAGGATCCAAGCTAGGTGGCTAGAGATAAGATCCGCCGTTTTGTCAATTCCAAAGAATCCCATTAGATTGTGCGCCGTGTAATTTTTAGTGCGGCTTAATAATTCATTAATAGATAATTAATTGTTATTATAACAAGTGAACTGATACACGTTATTAATTAAGTAGTGCTACAGCTGCATGTACAGTTGAGTTTTTCGGTTGATCGGTGTAAATTCGTGTGTAAGAATAACGTAGCAATTTTCGTTTCAAAATTATTTCAATCACGCAGGAGAATAGGTGCTGGAGTGCAGCATAGACAGGACCGGATTCGGCAGCGGTGGCCAAAAGTATTTCTTTCGTGCACGAACGTTTATACCCCAAAAGGTCAATAGCTATTTTTATTTATTGTGTTAAAGTCAATTGTTGAGTTGCCTTGATCTACCCCGTCGCGTGCGGAACTTAGCCCCTTTCCCTTTTGCGCTTTTCAGATATAGTTTCAGAAATTTTGCAGTGAAGTAACCGATTTTCTGAAAGCTTGACTCTCGAGTTTTCTGTAACTTAACTTTTAACCTCAATCACAATCTCGTCTTGTTCACAATCCACGTTAATTATTAAAACTGTACTTTTTTTCCATAGTTGTTTTTTTGTCTACAGTGGTAGGTAGTTTTTTTTTGTGTTGTTTTTTTTGAGTTGCACAATTTGTCGACTTAGGTCCTCCGACAATCGCCATATTGAGGCCAGGACCTTGGCGCCCTTCTCCGAATTTAGGTTTTTTTTTTCGGAGACCGAACTCACGCCCTTGGCCGGGCACAATTGTCCAAACTAACCGGGACCAACTCTTTTTTCGTTTTTGTTTTTGTTTTTTTTTTGTATAACTGTTTCTCAGACGAAAAAGTTTGTGACACTTGTCGATAAACAAATTTGATATAGAATCGGCTTACACAGTCCCGGATTAACATAATTATTTGCTGCCCCTAGGTCTGCTTAAAATTTGCCGCCCCAGCGATAGAAATAGGTACCTACCGAGGGAGCAGCGCCAAATTACTAATATTATTTGTGCCCCCAAGATGGTCCGTCAATGAAATGGTGCCCCCGTAAATTGTTGGCTTTTTGTCCCTCAATTTATTTCTAACCATTCAATCTATCGCAACCAAATTTAGCATGCGCAATTATGAACTAATATTTTCTGGCAGAATTATGAGTACTTGAAATTTATTTTTCCTCAAAAATGCCTTTAAAATTCTTTTGGTTTCTTAACCGATGTAGAGCATCAGATGACAGCACGGTTCTCTTCCAGAGATTTTTTTGTGGAGTATTTTACAGAAATATTGATTTTTTTTTAGTTAATGACCCACCCAATGTAGTAAATGAAAATGTAGTACACACATGGTAGTTGATATTCTATACCCAGAACTTTGCCATAAACAAATCGTCTGAAATAACGGGAATAGAGAGGGTCGCATGACCACCCCATGACCCCCCCATATTTCCCAAACTTAAAATTCCAACTTTTTTTCGACATTTTTTTACATTTTCATAAATTTCCCTGGACTCCAAAGGTACGGATTTTGAGACAGCCTGTGTAATATGTATTATTCAATGTTGATAAAAAAAATTCATGATTGAAATAATTTGTGATTTTCATTTCTTGCAGTTGAAGTTGACCATGAATATTTACACAATATTATGCCGAATCAAAACTATGCCAAACTAATATCAAATGAAAGTATGTCAATGCGTTTTCTTAATTTTTTTAAATAAATAAATAAATAACTAAATAATAACAAATGAATCTGCTCATTTTTTGCAGGCCAAGAAAATAATAATTCTGAAAACTTCGTAATTTACCAAGAACTGCCCGTTTCTCCAAATATTATGTTCATGGATTCGGACCAAGAAGACTATATCTTGCCTTACTATATTCCTAAAACAACAAAGAATGAACATGACTGCCACCCATTTCAGTCGAACTCAACGCAGAAAATCGAGAACGTCGCCAGAAAAGTTTTTCAAGTGCCATCAGTCATAATATGATCATCTAATGTTCCTTTCAAAAAAGATACCGGAAATATACAGACCCTTCTACAACAACCTTGCATGGGATGCTGATCATGATCACGATTCGGAATAAGTTTTGAGTTATTTTTGTATTTTGTATTTTTTGTATTGAAAATAAATGTATTTTTGTTTCTATCTACTTATAACTTTTCTCTCTTAAAAATTTCTCTTTTCACCACTATTAACTACCATTTTATGCCATGTTATGCATGTTAATCGTATAGTTTTCGAAAATCATTTTCGATGATTATTGGTTTCAGCTCTTATTTTAGTAGGTACTTAAGTGTCCTAAGTATATTATTGAATGGAATTCTTGAATGTCGTATAGTTATTTTCTGCTGTAAATGCTTCTTTTTCATCATTCTAGAAACCAGCTATGAAAAAATCTTATAAATTACACCTATACTTAAGAGTTTTGGTGGTACCTATATTTTGCATTTACCGTACTGCCGTGTACCTACCTAATTATTTATTAGTAGGTAAGGTAAGGTAAGGTAGAAGGTAAGTAACTAATTCGTAAAAAATCCAATTTAAGAGTGATAAGTTTAATTGATTGTAATCAGGGAGTCCAGAATTATTTGTTGTTGAAAGTAATTATGTACATGATTGTATCATGTGCATGTACATTATGAAATTTGATCAAATCTCTGTTATTAATTGATTATTAGTTATAGAAATAGGCCATAATTGCGCATTGTAACGGAGCTTACAATGTTATTACCACCAAAACAGAGTATCTAACCAAATTGTAGAACACCTTACTGTCGCGTTGAGTCGGCAATTCCGGTGCAAGATCATTGTAACTTACTCTACAATTATATTATTGTGGAAATAGCTATTAGCATCAATTGTAAGTGATGGAAAATGCACTTATTCGTCAAATTTCCGTTAAATAAACTATATGCACGTGTTTATTGGGTGGAAAGGGACACTTAGCTGCCTATTTCAACTCCCAGTTATGAAAACTTTCAACAGACGACAAGAAAGAAGAGGCACCAAAACTTAAAAACGCTCTCCTGAAAAATCACGATTTGTCAGTTACAATGTTGTTAGTTGCGGGTACCGATTTGTTTATTGGAATATGCCATTCAACATCTTCTTTCACAATATTCATACTATTTTCCCTTTTCCATTCGATGAATAAATCATATTCTCGCTCATGTTGCGTGCAAGACTTTTCTGGAAGATAATCGAGGACAATGTTCTTTGCTTTTCCCGAAATATCTATTAAAACGTCATCCATTTTTTGTGTTCGATTTGAAAACTAGTCATAATAAAATAGGTTTCCATAACATAACAATTCAGCCAGCGTGATTATGAGTAAAATTCATGTAAATTCCTGCTTGAACTACAACAACTACTAGGTACTGCTTGAAGGAGTTGAGTTGAAGAGGGCTTGGATAGCTTATATCAAAAAACGTTCTATGCAACACGTACGCAAAATGCTTTATCGGACTCATCCGCCCTTAGGGACGAGGCGGAAGCCGAGCGAGCGAATCCGTTCGCTAAAGATTCAATTTGCGTACTTGTTACATGAAATACTATTTCGTAGCCTCATATGTAGCAGTATCATGACTCCATTTAACATTCGTTTTCAGTGACTGGAATGAGCTATAATCCACAAATGAAGTGAGTCATTATACACGCCTTTCACAATAATCCATTAAAAATTGACTTCCGTAATCTATTTTGGTAGAATCTTTCCAATTTCAGATTGTCCCAACTTGAATCGCCATACTCTTAGATAAAACGTCGTATACAGGGGGTTTCAGCGATGATAGCAAAAAAATTAACTGTGTATAGATCTTGTCAAAATATGACGGAAACCTATGCACCATTTTGCAAAATACGGCCTAATAACGAAGATACAGCCCTTCAATGTCGACTTTTTTTTGGATTTGAAAAAATTGTAGCTCAGTGATGTTTTGACGAAAATAACTCAAACTCAGCATTACTGATTTGTTGAAACTATCTACCGACCTGCCAAATTTTGAAAGAATCGAACCAGTGATGTAGAAGTTATGAGGGTCAATAATTCAGAAGCATCCGAAGAAAAGTTGACCTAAGGTGGCCCCTCATAACTTCTATGCCACTGACCACGAGTTCCACCAAAAAATTTAAGAGCGGTTTAAGCTAAACCGAGATTAAACGGATTTTTTGCTGGTCAATGTTGGTAGATTCATTTTCGAAAATACGTTGAATCGCAAGTATACCACCCTTTGGTTAATTACTCAGCGTGAAACCTGAATTTACATTGATCATTTGGCCAGAATCCATCAAAATAAATCTAGAGTTAGCTATCAGCTGGTTAAATATTTTGGTGGAACCCACGGTGATTGTATTCTTTTAGAATTTGGCAGGTTCATAGATATCTATGACAAACCAGCTTATGCTAAATCAAAGCCTAATTTGTCAAAACGTTTCTGAGTTACAAATTTTTGAAATCTGAAAAAAGTGAACTTTGAAGGGCTGTATCTTCGTCATTGAGCCGTACTCTGCAGAATAGTAAATAGGCTTCAGTCATATTTTGAAGAGTTCAGCTTACAGTTGAATTGTTTGCTATCATCGCTGAAACACCCTGAATAACGCAAAAGCGAAATGTGACTATGCGCAGGCGCTCGTGTATAAAACATCTTATAATGGCTTTTAATATAATGCTTGGTAATGGCTTATATTCCTTTCACTTATAATATGATCCCAATTATTATCCATTCCAAGCTTAAACAAGCAAATATGCCTCACGGGCATGAAGCTCAGTAGCGCACTTCTTTTTTGAAAGATTAGTGAATGCAAGATGTTGATGGGGTCTCATACCACTTTTTTTTATTTGTTAAAAAGAAAGTACAAACTGCGATCACTGCAGGCATAAAAATATTTTGTCTCAAAAGTCCCTACTTTTTTCAGAATAAAACGTTGAAAATTTAAGCAGCATCAGGTGGAGCTCATCAAACTGGAAGATGACGTCAAAAATCTGTACCGCGCTTGCGCACTAGGTAGGTCATCTTGTCATATGCATTGACCGTTGTTGTCAGGTTGTGTCTGATAGGCAGTCTACAGTCCATGAATATTCACTGGATATGATTAAAAATGACGGAAAAACAAAACAACACAATGCAGAATCATTTTGTATATTGTGGAATTTAAATATCAGCAGGAAATAATTACATCATCTGCTTGTGGTGGCAGTTCACAATGAATCTGGCAATCATGCATCGTAGAGCCACGAAGGGTTGCCAGACAGTTTCCATGTCAAATTCTGTTTTCTCGTGTGGTTATATGTCCACATGACGTCTCCGCCAGACCCTGTGTGTGTGTGTCTCTCTCTTGTATTGCTGTTTTTTCGGTTCTCACATGGAAATGTCGTCCAAGTGATGTATTTTCAAGAGCTGACCCAACATCTTCATTCCTACTTTGCCACAAAATAACTGCGCTTCACCATAAGTATGGCAACTGCTAAGAAATTAGGTGACTTGGTCAAATTTATGACAAAAAACGAGCCCTACATGTGGCTATCTGCCTTTAGTATAAGGATACTGCCATTATAAAATCATAATAGGAAACGCTTTATAATACCGGCAAATATTTACAAAATTGTTACCAAATATCGCATGATCAAGTATATTCTTTTGGCGAATTCACTTGGCTGCCCCAGTGCCAGTGCCGGGTTAACGTATTTGCCGCCCCTAGGCCTGCCTCGAGATCGCGTCCTAAATCGCAGCCCACTAGAATTATGTAGAAATCAGATAGCCGTTACCTCTTTGCATCTCCAAACTTTTCACTGAACACTGTTAGAAAACGAGCAATTGTCGAGTCATATTATGAACAAGAAATAAACTGCTGCTATTTTTATGCCAATATAATTATGCAACCAAACATACATTCGACAGACCATCTACTAGTTTTGAAATGTCTATGGGTGAAGGCGGCATAATTATAACAGTGGCTAAATGAGTGGTGGATCTTTTTTCCGGGGGCACATTTGAGCCGTGGGATGATTTATCGGGATGAAGACTCGGAGATAAATGCGTGGTGGACCTTTTTCCGATGGACCGTTTGAGCGGTGGATGTCTTTGCGGTGTCAGAATTCGGGGATAAATGCGTGGTGGACTTTTTTCCGATATCGTTTTAGCAGCGGATGTCCTCGCGGTGGGAAGAACTCGGGGATAAATGAGTCGTGTTTTTTTCCGGTGGAATGTTTGAGCTGTGGACTGATTTCGCTGTGGACCGCTGAGTGGGCTCCCCTGAAACTCACTGAAACAGAAAACAAAAGAAAATGCTAAACCAACAATACATGCAAGGCAATGCAGAATGTCACGACAAAATTTTTATTGAAAAAAGATTGCCTCGATTTTGCCGCCCCTAAAATTTTGCCGCCCTGGGCCCGGGCCTTGTTGGCCTAGGCGTTAATCCGGCACTGCCCAGTGCTGCTTGGCCAGATTCGTTGTCAGGGAACAGTTCGAGTTCATCCTATTGGAGTTATTTGCTCTTTAGCAACGAGTGCGGTCGAGCAGCACTGGATCAGCCAATGAATTCGCCATTTTTAGGCAGGCTGTGACCTAGCCAAACGCAGCTTAGCACGCCTGAATTTAATCAGACCACAGCCTCCCTAAATTAAAATTCATTTTAGGACGGAGTTGAATTGGTAAAATAAGCGTTGCGAAATCAATCCCTGTGGGTTTATTCCTTGACGGATTCTTACCATTTTGGTCTCTTTCGAAAGCTTCAAGGATGTACATTGGTTAGAGTCTATTGACATTTCCAAAATCCAAAAATCCAAAAAATTATTTTTGGATTTTGGAAATGCCAATAGACTCAAACCAATGTACATCCTTGTAGCTTTCGAAAGAGACCTAAATGGTAAGAATCGGTCAAGGAATAAACCCACAGGGATTCATTTCGCAACGCTAATTCTACCAATTCAACTCCGTCCTTAATCATAGGGGAAGTTTCTAATTTACGGACTGGACTGGACCACACGGACTGAGCTGGACTCGCCGTCTAGACAAACAAGACCAATGACATCTTGTGACCCACTCTCGAATTTACCTACTGATAACCGCACAATCAGACTCACAATTAAGTTCGAATTTACCTACCAATAACCGCACAATCAGACTCACAATTTTATTTATTCATCCCCCGGAGAACATTTGCGTGATTCCACCCTTACACAATTTCAACCCCTATTCTGGTCCGTCGCATAAAATCTGACGGACTGGCTATTTGTAGTGGTCCGACCAAAATGAAACTTGGCACATGTGGGGACATCCTCCCGAGCTAAATTTTTGTGATTCCACCCCTTCAAAATTTACACCCCTATTCTGGTCCGTCGCATAAAATCCGACGGACTGGCTATTTGTAGTGGTCCGACCAAAATGAAACTTGGCACATGTGGGGACATCCTCCCGAGCTAAATTTTTGTGATTCCACCCCTTCAAAATTTACACCCCTATTCTGGTCCGTCGCATAAAATCCGACGGACTGGCTATTTGTAGTGGTCCGACCAAAATGAAACTTGGCACATGTGGAGACATCCTCCCGAGCTATATTTTTGTGATTCCATCCCTTCAAAATTTCAACCCCTATTCTGGTCCGTCGCATAAAATCTGACGGACTGGCTATTTGTAGTGGTCCGACCAAAATGAAACTTGGCACATGTGGAGACATCCTCCCGAGCTATATTTTTGTGATTCCACTCCTTCAAAATTTCAACCCCTATTCTGGTCCGTCGCATAAAATCTGACGGACTGGCTATTTGTAGTGGTCCGACCAAAATGAAACTTGGCACATGTGGAGACATCCTCCCGAGCTATATTTTTGTGATTCCACCCCTCCAAAATTTCAACCCCTATTCTGGTCCGTCGCATAAAATCTGACGGACTGGCTATTTGTAGTGGTCCGACCAGAATGAAACTTGGCACATGTGGAGCCATCCTCTACAGCTATATTTTTGTGATTCCAACCCTCCAAAATTTCAACCCCTATTCTGGTCCGTCGCATAAAATCTGACGGACTGGCTATTTGTAGTGATCCGACCAAAATGAAACTTGGCACATGTAGAGACATCCTCCCGAGCTATATTTTTGTGATTCCACCCCTTCAAAATTTCAACCCCTATTCTGGTCCGTCGCATAAAATCTGACGGACTGGCTATTTGTAGTGGTCCGACCAAAATGAAACTTGGCACATGTGGAGACATCCTCCCGAGCTATATTTTTGTGATTCCACTCCTTCAAAATTTCAACCCCTATTCTGGTCCGTCGCATAAAATCTGACGGACTGGCTATTTGTAGTGGTCCGACCAAAATGAAACTTGGCACATGTGGAGACATCCTCCCGAGCTATATTTTTGTGATTCCACTCCTTCAAAATTTCAACCCCTATTCTGGTCCGTCGCATAAAATCTGACGGACTGGCTATTTGTAGTGGTCCGACCAAAATGAAACTTGGCACATGTAGAGACATCCTCCCGAGCTATATTTTTGTGATTCCATCCTTTCAAAATTTCAACCCCTATTCGGGTCCGTCGCATAAAATCTGACGGACTGGCTATTTGTAGTGATCCAACCAAAATGAAACTCACCACATGTAAAGACATTCTTCCGAGGTATCTTTTTGTGATTCCACCTGTAGCAGTACCATGCGCGCATCATCACCGTGCGGCTTGCGCACCCCACCAAAGCGTTAGTCCATAAAAGCGTCAGCTCACTACCGCAGTTATCCTTGCCTTCTGAATGCTCTGGCTGCCGCAAGTACTCTTACTTCGGTCCGTGCAATAAACCTGGTATAACCGAACCCGTGTGCATATCATTAGGACCTCACAAACATGATTGTGTCGCCGATGTTTGTACCTGGCTCATTAAGCCAGAAATTCTGCCCCAAGTTCAGCAAACACAATAATCGGAATTCATAACGACGTCACCGATCACACACTTGTTGATTCTCACATCAGCCATTATTCGTTGCTATGGAGAATCCAGGTATGTTAAGTCAAAATGTCCTAGTAACGGCTGGTGTTTACGCGAACTTTCCCTAGCAACGCCTATGAAATCCAAGCAAATGCTCATGCTAATTTTTTATTGGTACCACCCAATATACATTGTTTTACATTCAAATGACACGGAATGACATATCATATATCCCATACACTTCCTATTTTTAGTAGAATGACTTTTTGGAGCAAAAATAAAGTGACAAGCTGGGGGGCTACAGCTACCATTGATGGCACCTGCAAAGTTTTGGAGCGAAACTATCAGCGGCCATCGGCCGTATTCTCCCAGCGCCCCAGCTTGTCACATGATTTGTGCTCCAAAAAGTCATTCTACTGAGAATGGGAAATGTATGGGCTATGGAATCACTGATAAAGTAGGTATCCGGGACATATCTGATGATTCTGAAATGAATCCATCATTCTGGAGAAAGTTGTTTGAGATATTATTCTGAATCTTCTTTCTCGGGATAACAATGTGTGCATCGATTGTGGTAATGAGAGCCAGAGTGTTCCGAAAAATGTCCAATTTTGAAAGGGTGGAACCACGAAAAGATACCTCGGGAGGGTGTCTTTACATGTGGTGAGTGTCATCCTGATCGGATCACTACAAATAGCCAGTCCGTCAGATTTTATGTGACAGACCAGAATAGGGGTTGGAATTTTGAAAGGGTGGAACCACGAAAAGATACTTCGGGAGGGTGTCTCTTCATGTGGTGAGTGTCATCCTGATCGGATCACTACAAATAGCCAGTCCGTCAGATTTTATGTGACGGACCAGAATAGGGGTTGAAATTTTGAAAGGGTGGAATCACGAAAAGATACCTCGGGAAGGTGTTTTTCCATGTTGTGAGTGTCATCCTGATCGGATCTCTACAAATAGCCAGTCCGTCAAATTTGATGTGACGGACCAGAATAGGGGTTGAAATTTTGAAAGGGTGGAATCGCAAAAAGATACCTCGGGAGGGTGTCTTTACATGTGGTGAGTGTCATCCTGATCGGATCACTACAAATAGCCAGTCCGTCAGATTTTATGTGACGGACCAGAATAGGGGTTGAAATTTTGAAAGGGTGGAATCACGAAAAGATACCTCGGGAAGGTGTTTTTCCATGTTGTGAGTGTCATCCTGATCGGATCTCTACAAATAGCCAGTCCGTCAAATTTGATGTGACGGACCAGAATAGGGGTTGAAATTTTGAAAGGGTGGAATCGCAAAAAGATACCTCGGGAGGGTGTCTTTACATGTGGTGAGTGTCATCCTGATCGGATCACTACAAATAGCCAGTCCGTCAGATTTTATGTGACGGACCAGAATAGGGGTTGAAATTTTGAAAGGGTGGAATCACGAAAAGATACCTCGGGAAGGTGTCTTTACATGTGGCGAGTGTCATTCTGATCGGATCACTACAAATAGCCAGTCCGTCAGATTTTATGTGACGGACCAGAATAGGGGTTGAAATTGTGAAAGGGTGGAATCGCGAAAAGATACCTCGGGAGAGTGTCTTTACATGTGGTGGGTGTCATCCTGATCGGATCACTACAAAAAGCCAGTCCGTCAGATTTTATGTGACGGACCAGAATAGGGGCTGAAATTTTGAAAGGGTGGAATCACCAAAATATACCTCGGGAGGGTGTCTCTCCATGTGGTGAGTGTCATCCTGATCAGATCACTACAAATAGCCAGTCCGTCAGATTTTATGTGCCGGACCAGAATAGGGGTTGAAATTTTGAAAGGGCGGAATCGCAAAAAGATACCTCGGGAGGGTGTCTTCACATGTGGTGAGTGTCATCCTGATCGGATCTCTACAAATAGCCAGTCCGTCAGATTTTATGTGACGGACCAGAATAGGGGTTGAAATTTTGAAAGGGTGGAATCGCAAAAAGATACCTCGGGAGGGTGTCTTCACATGTGGTGAGTGTCATCCTGATCGAATCACCACAAATAGCCAGTCCGTCAGATTTTATGTGACGGACCAGAATAGGGGTTGAAATTTTGAAAGGGTGGAATCACGAAAAGATACCTCGGGAGGGTGTCTCTTCATGTGGTGAGTGTCATCCTGATCGGAACACTACAAATAGCCAGTCCGTCAGATTTCATGTGACGGACCAGAATAGGGGTTGAAATTTTGGAAGGGTGGAATCACGGAAAAATACCTTCGGGAGCATGACTTTACATGTATCATTGAGCTTTGTGCCCCGGTTCGCGTTTGCGCTTCCATGACCTAGTATTAGGTTATTCGAAAGTATGTCGCAAGGGTCATTGACCTTATGACCTTGAATGTCTGGACGTCTGGTCCGTCAGACGGTTCTTATCTAGACGTCTGGTCTGCTGGTCCGTAAATTAGGTAGTACCCAGGATAGGTAACGAATAGAAAATTTCCTTTGGTTTATAAAGTCCCATGGCGTCTGTTGTTGAGTCCTGAATCTTGGAATTTGTCAACAAAAGACTCCCGTCATCTTCTGATTGATATCTTGATGTACTTAACGGTCTAAATAATTAATGAAAATGGTTTCCGGCTAGTTCAATTAGATCTCTGCTCTGTTGTACCTGTAACCGATTCCTGGCAAAGATCAGCGGAAAAATCCACAACAAATTGTTCGAGCAAATGCGAGGCTCGTGTTCCATTTTTAATCAAAGTATAGTAGGTATACCCAGACTTACCAGGTTGGAAAATGACACGTTGCACGAAGCATGATACAAAATTCGATATCGTTAACACTCAGCAAAATGCTATTTTTGCTTTAACGTCAATTACTCATTCTGGGTGCATTCATTCATTGAGAACCAGCACTGAGTTTTTTTTGCACACATTCATTCCTGTATCAGTAGTAGGTTACTATCCATTTTACGAAAAAACTTGCTCGATACTATCAGTTGAATTTCGCCGTCTGACAGCAGCAACCCGAATGTTGATGTTTACGTGGGTGGGTTTGTGGCAGTTATGAGACTTTCTTGCGTCATTTAATTTTGTTCTTGCGTGGAGCAAAGGATATGTTCTGCAGGATAAACACACGTCTTGTTGAGAGGTAAGTTTGCGAAACGAGTTTTTATTAAAATGGGCAAATAATAATACCTAGAGGTACTCACTTACTACCTTGTATCTTTGCTTAATTGAGTATCGTGAACAAAGACCATCAGCCGTCACAAAATGTGACATGAAAACCAGAGTAGCATGAATTGAAATTTCTATTATGCTCCCAAAACAATCTTTATGGCTACGGAGATACTTGGTATAGTTTGCTAAAGCAACGTCAAAAATATATTAACCTTGGGCTTCAGATCCCAATTTTGTGCACAAGCTAACGATTACACAATTCTTGACTTTACTTTGTCAACAAGAAAGCACTGTATCGAACGTCGGGCCATCAGGACTTGAATTTCGTGCTATTTTGAACTGTATCTGCTTATATTAAGTATAGCATAGATGAATATGATCTCCCCTGAAACAAATGAACTTAGCAGACAATGTGTTCAAGGTATAGAAGAGGTGAATGTGTCTCATTACCTACTAACTCACTAACAGATCACTGTTGCTGCTTGGCAACTTAGCTGTCATTGCTGTAATACTGGAATTATTCTATTTCATAGGAAATGGATCTCATCAATAGTTGCGGTTAGAAATAATAACAATAGCTGTATTACACTACACAGTTTCTTGTACAAGTTTTGGAACAATCTGTCAAATCAATAATCAAATTCATTGTTTTATTGAGACTATTTTGGCAGATTGTTCCAAAAATTGTACAAGAAATTGGGTAGTGTAATACAGCTATCAGATGTTACGCCGAATAACAACCAATTGGAACACTGTATTTAGCAAGTTACCTATACGCCGTCCTAACTTTGCACCTGCAACTTGATATCAAGCCGTTAGTTAGTTTCGGTGGAAGTTAGATAGGTTCGGTGGCGGACAATAAATTGAAACCCTTTAAAAAATGGTCAGTTTTCGAATTCAAAATGCTAACTTTTTTAAAGTGATCTGCGTAAACTACTCACTTTTATAAATAACAATGTTTGAATCCTGTTGTTGTTGTCCTGTTGTTACACTAATAACTTGCTTTTAGAGTTTTTAGAGAATGTCTCCTTCTTGTTTCGAGAGCAACTGATCTCCCCAAGGCGTGATCGAGCGGCCGTGATTCGAACTCAAAAATTGACAAGTTCGACAGGGGTGTTTCCATTCTTTTGTCTTGTCCGCTAATGTACATAATATTGTTATTTTCCTGCGCGAATTATCATGTGTGAGCGGTATTATATGACGCATTCTGTTTTCATGTGTTTTGAAACATGATTTTCTTAATCGAATTCTGAAAAGTTTGCACGTTTTGCTCGTATACTGATAAAAAACACCATAGTCAAGTAAAAAAGTTTATCTTCTCTTACGGTAGGTATAGGTATAGTTCATAGTCTGGTCCTCCATATTCATGAGTCATGACAGGCATAGGTGAAATAACGATTTTTTTCTATTTTGCGTTCATAAGAAAGTCATTTTGATACGCAAATGACGTCATTCGCGTATCGTAAAAGGCTCCATTTTGATACGCATTTTTTTAATCCCAAATGTTGGCAATATCAGCGGGCATGACATCGACTGACAGAAGAAACAGCTGAGGCGACATCACCTCGCAGAAGGAGTTTATTTCTGAAAAATCCGGCTCATTTCTGATGATTGACTGTGCTTTCGCCATCAAGAGCAATTTCCAACAATTTTGTTAGCAGAGGCACATATTTTACATTTAAAAAAAAAAAAATTGTATATATCACATGTTTTATAAGACCTATTGTCACACTCGTCAATTGACGCGTGTGACAATACGATGTCTTATAAAACTTGTATTATAATATACTATTATCTACTCGATTATCTAACTACTCCCGTATCGTACTGGCTACTTTTCGACACGCAAACGCGTGTCGTACTGGCGCTTGACTTTTATGATACTGAGAGGCATTGCTACCTCCAGAATGCTTCAATTTCTTTCAAATATTTCAGGCAAAATGGATAAAATAGTATATTGCACTCGTTTAATAAGACGAAATTTGTCGCACGATTGTTTTTGGGGCACGACGAACGCAGTTATTAAACTCGTATAATAATATACTATTGTCATCGTCAAGTTATCCAAGGAGTATTTTCATGTTTTGGTGAACTTAATTCTTACTAGGTGGACCCGTGGGCTACGCCCCACGCTTTTTCAGTGGCACATTTTTCTAAAATAGGTAAAGCCGGTCGGTATCTTTCAAACGGCGGGTTGTTTCGGACATGTATTACAATAAAAGTCTGTTTTTCTGTCTCGGGGTTACTTCTTAACTTGGTTTTGTTGTTATGAGCTTGATTCTTGCAACAATTGTTTTCATACTGAAAAGTCCAGATTGAAAAGTCAGGCGAGAATAAAATACAGTGATACATGTCGAAAACAATCTGATACCATTTGAATATCCGCCAGGAGGAGAGCTCAGGAGGAGAACTTGATCGCGCCGGGAGTCAAGAGTTAAGAGATACCTAAATCATGTAACCGATGTGACCTATATTTCTTAAACTCTATTTCCACTGGACCACTGGTGGTCCGGCCTAAACGTTTAAAATACAGCTGATCTCGCATTTTCGTTGCACACACGGAACATCACGATATGCGGACACTCGAACGTGTGTGCATCTATGACCCACAAGAGAGGGGGGGGAACGGCTTTTAATATTGTATAGATACAGTTCATATCAAGAACGTTTTTGGGCCCATACAAACGAATATGCTGTGGACATCCTCACTGCCCGTACCACCAAGCGACTTAAGCGTTCCGATCCACTGGACCTCATAAACCTCATTTAGATATATACAGGTGTCCGTTTTTCGAGGCTAAGCATGGGTATCTCGCTTATCTTTAGAGATACAGAGTCGGTTGAATTAGAAAAAAGTTGCGAATTTTCATGACGATCAATGATCCAAAAAGATATTTGACTTATCAGTTTTAGTTTTCGAGATATCGAGAAAAAACAGAAATTTGTAATTTTCGTTTTAATTTTTTATTTGGAAAACGGTTGAAGATAGCCTTCTCTAACTAAGACATTGTGGAGGCACTTTTCCAAGGGGAATTCAATGTTGCCAAAATCTTTATTCTAGCTTTCAAAACAACCGAGATATGACACTCAACTTTTTTTCTCTTATGGGCGCCATATTGGATTTTGACATTTTCAAATACAATATTTTTTCTGGTTAGAACGATGTGTCACATGCCACTGTTAAATTCATGCTTTTGAGCAAAAATTTATTTTTTATTTTTCAAAGAGTGCTTTGGAAACAAAATCATTACCGACAATAAATAAATGTTGAACATTTATTCTTATTCTTTTGCCGATGACCTGGTGATACTCGGTGATTCCGTTGGGGATTTGAACGGGAAGCTCCGCGTGTTGCACGCTTACCTCAATGAGAACAAATTGGAGGCAAATATCAACAAAACAAAGATCATGAGCTTTAAAAGGGGGGGCTATGCGGGTCGTAGTGAGGAATCTTTCATATACAACGGCCAACCACTTGAAACTGTGAGCAATTATCGGTATTTGGGTGTAACATTCGCGTCTTCTTCTTTTTTTCTGCAGCATTCAGTCGGGACCGTCGGGCGGGCAAATATCGCGATTGGGGCGACACTGAATCTCATGGCCAAGTCAAGGTTGAGTTCCTGGGAGTCCCGCATGACTCTATACAACGCGACGGTCATAAACTCAATAACACACTGTATACCAGTATGGGGGCTGCGTTACTTTGATGTGCTGGAACGAATACAGTTGAACTTTTTCAAGCGTCTCCTGCTATTGCCACGAAACACGCCGAACTATTTACTCCGCCTTGAAACCGGGAGCACTAAGTTGTGTCTCATAGTGTTGAAGCATTCCCTCAAATTCTTGGAAAGAATCCTCCATTTGCCATGTGATCGCTATCCAAAGATGTGTCTTCTTCGATTAATTAAACTTGACGAATCATTTCCAAACAACACTGCCAAGCTTAACTGGTTTACTCAACTAAAGCACATACTTTCAGACCTGGGGTACTCAGATTTGTGTAGCTTGAGGAACATTGCAAACATAGGTTCTTACACTGAGGCAATTCTGCTGAAATTCAAAGACAAACTGTACGGTGAAGATTTGAACAGGTTGAGCAACTCTGAATTCACGAGATTTTACCGATATTTCACGGTTACTCCTGACCCTGCATCTTATCTCAAAATGAAGTTACCTATCTGCATAGTCAGAATAATATCCCAACTAAAAATTACAGGAACAAACAAAATCATTAAGTTCTACCACAAAGGATCATCTTTTACAATTGACACTGATGAGAACTGCTCAATCTGCAACCTCCAGAGTCCTGAGAACTTACATCACCTGCTTTTCGAGTGCCCTTTCTATCGCTTTATTAGGCCCGCTTTACTTACACAGACTGGGAACGTGAGAAGCTTTGCTGGTTTTGTCAACGGGATTTCGGAATCACACAGCAAGATTATTTTCAGGTACATTACGTCTATGTTGGCGCTGAGATCATTCGCTTTAAATGAGTGATCACGAACAGACGGGCGTCTCACTCTCGTATTACTTTCATTTTCACTTTTATATTTTATTTTTGCTCTTCACCCTGTATATTTGTTTCTTATGTTTCTTCCGCAGGTGTTTTACAGACATAGTTATTTAGTTGTTTATTACCTACTGTATCATACTGTGCATACTTATTCAGTACCGTTTTGTAGTTTTTTTTCAAACATCAAACAACTTCTTGTTGTGAAAAATTGTATTTTTTCTGGAAACAATAAAATTGAATTGAATTGAATTGAATTGAACATTTATTCAACAGTGACATGTAACACATAGTTGTAACCAGAAAAGAATACCGTATTCAAAAATATCAAAATCCAATATGGCGCCCATTAGAGAAAAAAGTTGAATGTCGTATCTTCGTTGCTTTGAAAGCTAGAATAAAGATTTTGACAGCTTTGAGTTTCCCTTGAAAAAGTGCCCCGACAATGTCTAGATCAGAAAAGGCCACCTTCAACCATTTTTTGAATAAAAAATGTAAACAAAAATTCAAATTCCTGTTTTTTCACGACATCTCAATAATTGAAATCGATACGTCAAATTTTTATTTGGATCATTGATTGTAATGGGAATGCGCAACTTTTTCCTGATTCAACCGACTTTGTATCTCTCAAGATAAGCGAGATACTCATGCTTAGCTTCGAAAAACGGACACCCTGTATGATGTCAAAACTTCAAGTTCACTGTAACTAGTTAAATAGTCTTTTGTTTGACCGAGGAGGAAAGAAGCTATTGGGCAAACCTCACTGTGACGAATAATCATTAAATCATGTTTTAAAAAAAATTACGTAATAACAGATTACAATGAAGCGTCAAAAATTGAAAAAAAAGTAGATCTTTGAAAATTGACATTTAGGCACTGTTGTGTCAATTCATGATTATTAATAAGTGGGTACGTCCTATTTGGAAATCAGAACGCAATCGACCTTACCCAAACTACGAGAGGCAGCGCCAAAAAAGGTAGAAAACCTTTCCAACCAAAAATCGCGGCCGGCACGAGAGTGATGATTGCGAATTTTCAAGGATTGGGCCAGCCGCAAAAACGCAGACATCAGTGAAAACGTCATGATAGATATCCTACTTTGATGGACTGGCAAAAAATATAAAGTCTTCGACGTTTTGGACGGGCTCTTCCATGCTGCGAAACACCAATATTATAAAAGAGAATATCAACAATACTGAATTTGCCAGGCTTCAGTCCT
The DNA here is from genome assembly GCA_949128115.1 of Anaspis maculata. Classification (NCBI taxonomy): domain Eukaryota; kingdom Metazoa; phylum Arthropoda; class Insecta; order Coleoptera; family Scraptiidae; genus Anaspis; species Anaspis maculata. Next base: position 43,449,200 of record OX421963.1, read on the forward strand.
ATTTGGAAACTACACTTTGGGCCGGCCTCAAATTTTCTTGGAAGAATCTCAAGAAAATCGCCAGGGGAAGGTGTTTTTGGACTTCCAATAGGCCTCAGTGCTTTTAAATCTGTTTTTTATGGTGACTTGCAAAATCCAGCCGTTTTTATTTCCGTCTTGACAGCGGCGTCAAGTCCAAGTGTCAACGAAGCAATTAAAGAAAGCTGGGCGCACCTGTCACTTTCTTCGCGTATTATATGCACGGGAAGTGAATCATTACATACCAGGTAGATGACAGTTAACGTATATCAATTACTTGTTGTTTGTGGGTGAAATCTTATACAGAGTGTTTCGCAATTACGGGTATCAACCTCTAGGGGAGATTCCCCATAAAAAATGGACCAGGATGAAATATTAGTTATAATGTCCTAAAATGCTCTGTTGGAAAGCTCCAAAGTTCAGTTCTAGTTCAAGTTGAATTTTTAAAATCGATTTTGACATAACTTTTGAACGGTATAAGCGATTTTGTTCAAATTTTAACCAAAGTCTACTTAAATAGGTCTCTATCAAACAATAGCAACGTGATCTAAAAACAATCCAAAGGCGTAGAATAATGAGAGGTGTTTTTAAGGTATTTGAGTTTGAAACTCTGGAAAACATCTCAAAATCGCCACTTTCCAGAGTCATTTTTTTTTTCTTCTGAAAACTCCTCGTTTTTCATCTTAACTAAGGTAGTTTATCAACTTGAAACACCTCGAGAACTTATTTCAGTTAAGGAATCATGAAAAAGACTAAAAAAAAGTAAAAAAAAAGTTTGTTTGAAATCATGAAAAAGACTGAACATTAGAATCCCAGAAAAAAGTCTTGTCGATGAATCACAATTTTTTTGCTGAAAAAATTTGTGCTCTGGAAAGTGTCGATTTTGAGATGTTTTACAAAGTTCCAAACCCAAATATCTCAAAAGTGAAGCCTCTAATCAAAATTTTGTAAGAGTAACTTCTTTCTAAATTGACCGTTGAATTCAACAATGAGGATAATTTAAAATAATAACAAGGTGGTGAAAAAGAGGGATGGGGGGTGTCCCCATTCCCCCTTTATCTATATAGTGGGGTCGGTACACATTAAAAAACGGTACTATACGGCATTTAATGATACAGAAAATTCCTTTTGCATGAGTGTTCTGCAAGGTCTATCAAACGATATTAGAAGGGGAAGCACAAAAGCTTCCCCTTAAGGGGGCCGCAGGGGGCCCTGTCAAGTTGAGAGTCCAAGAACTCCTACCAAACCATCTTTCAATTCCGTTGTATCACTCAAATGGGGATGATGTGACTCCATTGTGAATCTCGAAGGCATTGGTCGCCATGTCTCTTTCATCCTTCATGCTTGAAAAAATAATTTCTTCGGGAGGTCAGAGAAATCACTTTTTATTTTTTTAAACATACAAGAGGATGAGAAGTTGGCATGTTTTGTGTCTTAACTTGTTATTTGGCATTCCCAAGATCCTATTATGAAGTCAATATTTTAAATTCTCAATTTTGGGTTGATTGGTAGGCTAAGAAGTAGGTATTTTTCAACATCCAGTTCAGACGAACTTTTTTCAGTGTCCAACTGGAGGTTATTCAAATCATCATCAAGGGTGGATCCACTGAGCTATTTTCTAAACATAATGTCGAGAAAATCAATCATAAACCGCGAATAGAGAGTATACAGATTATTTTTCTTTCGGTCGGTCGAATTGCGATGCCTACTACGCCCGTCAAGGAGAACGCTGAGCATCGCCAGCCTAAACTGGTATGAAAACAGCCTGAACAAATTCAAAACTGACTAAAACTCTGAGTGCTGACTCAGAATTGAATGTCGAACCACATAATGAGTGTTTCCGGCAGTTTTGAATTCGTTTAGGCTGTTTTCATACTAGTTTAGTCTGGCGATGCTCAGCGTTCTCCCTGACGGGCGTAGTAGGCATCGCAATTCGACCGATCGAAAGAAAAATAATTTGTGTACTCTCCATGTGCAGTTTGGGATTGATTTCCTCGACATAATGTTAGGGAAATAATCCAGTCTATCCACTCCTGCGATTATTTCAATAACCTCCAGTTGAACACTGAAAAAAGTACGTCTGAACTGGATGTTAAAAAAGACCGACTTCTTAGCCTACCAATCAACCCAAAATTGAAAATTTAAAAAATTGACTTCATAATAGGATCTTGGGAATGCCAAATAACAGGTTAAGACACAAAACATGCCAACTTCGCATCCTCTTGTATGTTTAAAAAAATAAAAAGTGATTTCTCTGACCTCCCGAAGAAATTATTTTTTCAAGCATGAAGGATGAAAGAGACATGGGGACCAATGCCATCGAGATTCACAATGGAGTCACATCATCCCCATTTGAGTGATACAACGAAATTGAAAGATGGTTTGGTAGGAGTTCTTGGACCGTCAACTTGACAGGGCCCCCTGCGGCCCCCCTAAGGGGAAGCTTTTGTGCTTCCCCTTCTAATATCGTTCGTTGGGCCTTATAGAACACTCATACAAAAGAAATTTTCTGTATCATCAAATGCCGTATAGGAATGGCTACCAACCCCACTATATACACTTGATTTTTTCTTAAAATTTCTTCATCGTTTTTTTGTTGGAATGTAATGATAAAAGGAATCCGTCGCTGTCTCGTAGACGATTAGTTCTTTCAAACTTTGTATCATTTTGTAATGATATATACTTCTACACAGCAACTCAACGACTACGGAAAAATGCTCAATTTTAATGGCGTATACAACGTATCACAAGAATTCAACATTGAAGTGAAGAAACCGTCTCTACTTATTCACGCAAAAATTTCACCTTCTATACGTTACGTTACATCGTAGGTACGTTCGGGGACGGGGACTCGCAAACTGGTCATTATAAAATCAAATGGTAAAATGGAAGACATTTGTAATAAATAATAGTAATAAATCAACGCTATTACACACAAAAACTTGTTAATATAGCTATATACATAATATAATTATGTAGTTCGAGATGGCTTCGCTTGGTACAAGCACCGTAAAACCAAGGACTACTAAACGAGGCAGCTTTGATCCGAGCGCGATTTATCTACCACAGACTCATCTACTGAAAAATATAATAATGAACGCAATCAAAATAGTCCAGGCTACAAGCAATCAAAGACGAGTCCCAATTTTTGAAAATCATGATTTGCGAAAAAGCGAGGAAAATTTACCTAATGGATAATTTCTTCTTTGCTGGATTTTTACAAACAAAAATTGGGTCATAAGGGGTGGGGGTGGGTTAGTTCTCTACAGCTATACCAGCTAAAGGATTTGACGCGTGAAGAAAGAAAATTGTATATTATTATACCAAGGCAAGGTTGTGAAGAATGCTATTATATCTGCGGCGCCAGTTTAAACCCTGAAGCGCAGCTGTCACAATCGTGGTTCATATACCTACTATTTTTCTTACTACATACTAGCAAACAATAAATCCTGATTTCCAACTATTTTTAAGAATATGAAATGTGACAGGATGTTATTAATGTGACAGTCAGCCTACTGGTTGTGAAAAATGACTTCACGGCCCCTAAACAGGTCAATAACGGCCTACTTCACTGTTAGTAGTAAGAACAAAGATTCTCAAATGAAATGTTCTCATTTTGCTTCAAAAATTTTCTTTACCTTATCCAGGTGTACTTTATTCAATTTATCGCGATACTACTAACCAAAAAAGAAAATTTGAAAATTTTGGCAGTTACCAAGTTTATCTTCAAAAATCATAAAGGCTGTGTTTTCTTAGGGATTGAGAAATGGAATTAGAAGTAATATTAGTCACATTAAAGTTGAATACTTTCATGTTAAATAGTCAAGATTCGACATAACTATATTTTTTCCACCTTTGCAAATTTCAAAGTTCCAAATGTTTTTTTTTAAATTAATAGCCCTCTGTTAATCACTATTTTGTTTTCTCCCCTTACGTTTTACCAGGGGCCGTATTTTCGGAACCGGGGAATAGCTCCTCATGCGATGTTGCCTAGGTGACACCCAATCACGATCTGGTTGCCTAGCAACCTCACATGTGAACAGATCACCTGTGTCCCAAAAATAGGGCCCCAGGGGTATCCTATCCGTAAAAGAGTCGTTTATCGCGCTTGGAATCGATCACAGAAGCCTAATAGTTTAATAGTTTAATAAATAGTTTAATAATTTCTACGGCTCGGTGAACCTTGCGCGCAAACCAAACGTGACCTACTTTACCGACATTTGAGCGTCTTCAAGGTTTCATCACGTTTTGTCACTTCTGACGTGTAACGTATAATTCAAAACATCAAATCACATGACATTTGTGACATTTATTTGATTTTAAAATGACTGCACCAACACGAAAAACTACCGGCCACTCCACTCGAACCACTGACGTATAATACTAGACGGATCTTTCCTATCCCCATTACACAGTGTGTTGACGCGCGAGAACCACTAGGACCAAGGGAAAGTGGGGGGGCGCGGTAGTTTGTTATCAGGACGACACACAGGCGTGCTTGCAGCGTTTTCTTCATGTTAAGGGGGCAAAACAAATGAAGGTTAAAAATAACGTCAATGTATGTTCCCGGTATGCCGAAGCTTTGCACACCTGGCACTGCTGCACCATTATTACCTTGGAAAATAAGCAAAATATCGAATGAAACGACAAATAATAATGAGCAACAAAGAAATGGGCTGGCTATGGTGTGACGTGTGACAGCATGCAACGCGATCAGCTGACCGCAGCGCGCGACTCACATCAAGGTGCTACAATACGAGGTGTGATCACTTGGAATTTAATCCCTACTCTCTACCTCTACTCCTACTTTACTTCTTAATTTTCATTCAGACATGGAAAATCTTCCCAAGAAATGATACAGAATTTAATATCTTGACGATTTGGAGTAAAAATCCACACATTGGCCCTGCATTCATTAAGCGGGCTCACCTCAGTTGATATACTTGCATAGTGTTATTTTCCTGACGTCGGCCATACTGCATTTAGGTCTTGGCCGCATGCACGGATGTAAACAACTCGGTCTAGTATTATACGTCAGTGACTCGAACCAAGCAGCAAACTAGCAGACTTAAAGGGGAACTGTGGGTAAAATTTTGTGTCAATTTTAAAATTTATATAGCTGCGGGATGGCTTCAGTTGATTTTTAGTCAAAATCGCATCGAAAAATTCCAAGCCGTTACGAAGTTATCGTAAATTTTGTGGGCTGATTATGACGTCATACTGCGCACCGGAAAGGACAGGTCGGCAGGGCAAGGCACCACGCCAACAATTACTAGACCTTTATAAAATGAAACAAGTTTACCAAACGGTAGACGCAGATCATTTGACTTTAATTTCAAAGTACGGTGAACCAAATTTCAGTAGATATTTTTAAAAACATAATTGAAGTGCGACTCTATCTGCCAATGAAATAAAGCGGCAACATGGCGAAATCGCGAAATGAAATTCGGCAGCTTGACGGAAGCTTGACATCTTCCAAATTCCGACCCTAATCGGTAGTCGGTTGTACCACCGATTAGAAAAAAGTCCCATCAGCGGCAGCAGCCCTAAAATACATTTAATTATTCACTACATTATTATGTGGAAGCGAAAAGTATACCTGATCTCTTATTTTCATGCACCAACAGATTTTACTGACGGAAGTTTTCAGGGTTATACGATAGACTGTGACCTTCCTATACTGTCAAGCTTCTGTCAAGCTGCCGAATTTCATTTCGCGATTTCGCCATGTTGCCGCTTTATTTCATTGACAGATAGAGTCGCACTTTAATTATGTTTTTAAAAATATCTACTGAAATTTGGTTCACCGTACTTTGAAATTAAAGTCAAATGACCTGCGTCTACCGTTTGGTAAACTTGTTTCATTTTATAAAGGTCTAGTAATTGTTGGCGTGGTGCCTTGCCCTGCCGACCTGTCTTTTCCGGTGCGCAGTATGACGTCATAATCAGCCCACAAATTTACGATAACTTCGTAACGGCTTGGAATTTTTCGATGCGATTTTGACTAAAAATCAGCTAAAACCATCCAGCAGCTTTATAAATTTTAAAATTGACACAAAATTTTACCCACAGTCCCCCTTTAAGGCTACTCAAACTTGACCCAGGCTACCGATAAATGAGACGGAATGAGACCTCTTGGTGCCAAACGTACGGATGGAGTTTGTTGTCGTCTGTGAGTGACGTCTTACTTCGTTTTTCTGAATGAATAACAACTACAATACTACCTATCTCAATCGATAGGCTGAAATAGGTCTGCTGGGCCGTCCAACTTACGATATTTTGATTTTATAGTAGGAGAGATGCGAACCAATATTCAATCCAGGCTGCAGGCGCAGGCAATTTAGTTTCAGCAGAAAATATTATTCTATGTCGTGTTTTATTGCAGTACTCAAGTAGAACAAAACGCAGAGTCGTTAGGTATAAGTAGGTATATTTTCCGGTAGAACTTATTCGCCTGGACTAGATATCATTCATTTGCACGTCTCCCCATGCCAAAAATCAACATGCCAAAAATTTGACGGCCCAGCAGAAAAAAAAAGTTTTAGGGCTCTCTTGTGCGGTTTGAAGCCATGTTGCATGGAAATTACTAAGAAAAGAGTTCAAGCTCCTCATATCTGCAAAAAATCGACAGTCTTATCCAGTGGGAACATTGAAAAAAATGCTGTTGAAAAAAGTGTACTAGAGGTCACCTCTTCTTTGGAAAATGATTGTTACGAATTTCGCGTACGGGTTCGAATATAATCAAGACGATCGATTTAAAAAAAAAAATTATTTCTGCGAACTACAATCAATACACGCCAACAAATATCTACTCGGAATTATCGCTCGCTTGTCCGCTCGCTGTCTCTTCCAATTCAATACTGCCCTGAGCTGCCGGCTGATGCCTTATATATATATATATAAGGCCTCCGAATAGTGTTCCCGAACTTTCTGTCTACTTCCAGCAAATTCCATAGTGGCCCGGCATATGCGGTTTCTAGACCATTCCTGAATGATCACACACATTACCCGTATGATTCTGCCGGGTTCTGGAACGGCGCCTCCGTCAAAATGGACAGATGTGCTCTGATCAGGCATTGGAGTCTCCATTCAGTTTCACGTACACGAACGCTCTGGAATGCACCAGATCGCTCCACACTTCTACATTGCGATCTAATGGATGGAAGAATCCAGAAAGATCGAGTGTTTACCAATATTTACGGGATCGCCGCTCGTAACAATATTGCGAAAAAATTGTCTTCATATTTGGGCTTACGGAACGCGAGTTAGTTGGGAATGCAACAAAACATATGAATTTATCGTTTCCTTGCACAGCAGAAAAAATAAAAACAGGTTTTTTGACCTCCGCGAAACAATTTTTTTTTCAAATGTGAAAAATGAATTGGACACGACGACATTTGATGAAAACATTCTCAATAGACCCGTCAGCTTCACTTATGACATACATGACGATACTCAATAGGTTTGTTTTGGCAGCGAGTTGCGGACGGTTTGCTAACTGTGATTCAGCGCGCATACTCGACTCCAACCAGTTTTCAAGTGGTTGGAAAGTTTTTGCTGCAAGAACGCGTAGCGAGCGGTTCCAGTTGAAACTAGGGACACAACAACTTGTCAAGTTTTCCCCGCCAAGCCGAGGTCTTATTTAAGGGGTTTCTGATGCGACTAAAAAAGTTGTCGACGGAAATCGGTTTTATTTTATTTTTTTTGTCAAGTACAAACTCATCCAAAAAAAAAATGTACAGACATTGCTATCAAATTTTGAAAATTTCCAAAATATTTTGAAAATATTTGAATTTGATTTTTGAAAATTCAAGAACTAGATAGCATCGACAATGTATCTTTCCTCAAGAAAGTCGCATGCAATTTGAACTTTCTATTTTCAAAAAAAAAGGTACCAAAAATGACTTCTACTAATTCACTTTTTCATGTCCACGAGAAATCATTTTTGGTGCCTTTTTTTGAAAATAAAAAGTTCATATTTGGCATGCGACTTTCTTGAGGAAAGATACATTGTCGATGCTATCTAGTTTTTGAATTTTCAAAAATCAAAATTAAAATTTTTCAAAATATGATAGCAATATCCGTACATTTTCTTTTTGGAGGAGTTTCTTCTTGACAAAAAAAAAAAAAAAACCGATTCCCGTCAACAACTTTGTTAGTCGCATCAGAAACCCCTTAATAAATTTGCCGAATTAATGTAAATATGTAACTTTCAGCAGGTAAAACTATTTTAAATTAACCTCGAAAATGCGTCTTTATTTACCTTTACTGTCACATTAGGCGCCATGCCATCAATCAAAGATCGCCCGATTGCGAAGAAAGGCGTACGCATGCGTCTGATCACCAGTTTCTTTTTAATTCTCAAACTCCTCTGACCGTCCACAAACTGTTTTCGAACCGTTGGGGGCACCTGCCCAAACAGCTTACCAACAGTTGGCAACTCGAAGTTTACACTGCCCGAACGGCTTAACGGAAGCGCGCAGAATCCAAACGGTTGGAAACGGTTGTGTATCGCTGCCAAAACAAACCTAATGATCGTCATGTGAAAGTTCTTGCATCTTGAAAATTTGGAGGGCCCCCATTGGCCCCTTAAGGGACAAAATATCGAGTGCTACGGGTCAAATCGCTTGTTTCGGTATAAAGTACGCCCATGCAAAATCTCGTTACTGCACTCTAAAATGCGGTATGCTTTTGCGTACCGCTCCCACTATACCTCGTCCGTTTTTCAATAGATTTCAGCAGCTGAGATGTTATTTTGTAGCAAATGAATTCTTGAAAGTCGAATTGCTGAGGAAAGCAAATTCAATTCAATTCTCCACTAGTTGATACCTCAATAGTTTATGTGGACTAATTGTTGATATCATCCCCTCCCCCTCTAATCCTAGTCATGGGAGGAGGCATGCTGCTCCAATAGAAAGTAATAAGCCCAATAATTTGTAACATACGAATTTTCTCTCAATTTTTGGAGCTTTTAAATTGCTGGGGGGGGGGGGCCGATTGAGCGCAAATCCCTTCAAATAAAAAATCAAGATATCAATCGCCTCAAATTGTTCGACTACTGACATGCCAAATTGTATTCCTGAAATATTTATTGACGCAAGGCCATACAGTTTTTCAAAATAAACCTTGAGTGCTGAAATTTTCAATTCAAATTTTTATAGTTAGTAGATAGTTTATTGTCACAAAGTGAAAATCAAAATGACATCAATAAAGCTTGAGAGGCTGAACAAGAAAGAAAAATCTAAAGTAGGGCATTGAAAAAAAAAACAATTTTACAGTTGAAAACAATTCAATTTTTCAGGTGTTTAAAAATTACAAAATTCTTGGCTTGGGTTTCTGAATATTCTGAATGGCAAGGCCTCTCAACTTACGGTATGGAATGAGCAGGAAAAAATTATTGCGGAAAATCATAGTAAACGGGTTATTTACAAAAGATTTTTTTCAACTCGCGTCGGAAAGCCACACAAATTCTTATAGGCGGTTTATCCGTTTATCTCTACTCTCGCGTAATTGAAGCCTTGTCACATTGCTGTGTTTACATAGTGATCGCTCGAAAATAATAGTCACAGTCACGGCATCCATCATCTTATTCCTCATTTGTTTCTTTCTTTTTGATGACCTACGTAGGTGTAATGTGTATTGCTCGGTGTATTGTTTTCCATGCTTACTTACAAGACCAAGACCAAGACCAAGACCCTAGACAGTTTACCTACTACCTGGGTGACGTGACGTATACTTATGCGGTATCTGCTAGGAAAATATGTTAGCGGGAACCACGCCCGTGAAAACTTTAAAACTTGTTTGGTATAGAGTACCAATAGTAAAAGTAAGGAATTATCGAAGTGCGAAAATAAGTATGTGCACAGAGCAGCAGTATGAGCAGCAGCAGCATTTATGTTGAGAACTCGTAAGTTCATGGCCCACGTTATGGGAAAACCCGATAGTTTTAGTGCGCTTCTGTGGCGAGATGCGGGCCGTCAAACTCCAATAACGTGCCGGAGTTGCTGCGACCTTGCGTAAAAGCTCGAGCACGTGCATCTGCTGCAGCTTCACGATCTCTTCCTTAAGTTTGGCTTTCGACTTTTCAGAGTTGAAATATTATGCTGGAGTATTACGTGCGGAAGTATAGCTGCATGAGAGGTTATAATGTAATGTATGGGATTTAATTAATTGGACTCGTGTGTATAATGATCGCGTATGGCTAGATAGGTCAAGTGCATTGTATAGTTTTGAAGGATTCCGGAAGTTTCTTCTTTTTTCTGCTTGAAGCTAATTTCTCGTATAGCGCTCTTTATCAGAAAGTGGATTCTAACGTTTAATGACGAGATCCTGCAGGACGTCATAAATATAGGTCAACCATCAGGGTATACTTAATCAATTGATGGTAGAGCTTGGACTTTGCACCTACTTGCAATACCACCACCATACCATACTCATAGGAAGATATAGGAGGAAGGAAAGAGCTCTCAAGGAGTCAATCAAACACGGTCTTAGCTCCACAGCCTAACACGAGGTCTACCATAAATCACGACACCTACTGTGTGGTGTTTGATGTTTCTTATCTAAGCTCATCATCGCGTGGCGTGCGTCGTCGGTCCTGCACAACTCCTGCGGCAACCGTTTGGCTCCACTGGCTGCTGCTGCTATCAGAAGCTAAACGTCACCTCCTGCAGCTTCCCCACGTGAACCATCTTCGTAAAAGCTGGTCCTGAGGAAAAGGTCTCGTCAGTTCCAACCTCGGCTGTCGTACCTATACGTCGGTGTGCTTGCAGCTAGCAGTATACACCTAGCTCTTGTTCGCGGTGCATGTGATGGTCGGTCGGGTGCCAACGCGAGAATAACCAGTTACAACCGGTAGGTCGTCGGCGATTTCCTCCACCTCTTGCGAGAATACACTTGCCATATTGAGCCTGGACCAGCAACCACCCGAAGTTCCGAAACTGGGGCGGATTCAACCGGACGCGTCAAACATCAGTGCACTGAGTGGGTTTTGGGCAGTGGTCTGCAGGGATTTGGACGGACCGAAGAAGACTATCCCTCCCGGAAGACGGCGGAGGACCTTAACGCTCTAATCGACCAGCGCTTCCGCCGAAACGGCGGCTGATCTCACTCAAAGCTTTATGTAAGTACCAGGGATTCGCTCCTTTTTGTTCATTTCGGTATCTTTTGGTGATTCTCTGTTGAGTGGGTCGCCACCGGCACCGGTCTCCCGCCCGGTCAAAGTACAGAAGATCTTAAATTCAACTCATTATTTATAGTTCTTCCATTTCGCATCAAATTGTGAAAAGAACTAGACATTTCTAAGAGTTTCAAATGGGTACTTATAAAAGATTAGACAGCTGAAGAAATCAAGATGCGACTCAATTTTGACACTTAAGCTTGAATGAACCCTTCACTAATTTAACCCTTCGACGGTTTTCTTCCTTTTTGTATGTAACTTATTGTCATCTTCTCTAAAACGGACTGATAATTTTTTCACAAAAACATAATAATTATTGATGATGTGGATCAACCTAAAAAATCAATAGCTAGGCTTTTAAAGCTCGGGCCTCAATACTATTTCTAATTTGTGCCTAATTCAATTTTCCAAGCTCCATTCTCATTGCAATCAAATCAGTGTTAAATGTATACCTGTTACAGGACCTATGTATTTAAAAAATCCATCACATCTATTTAAAATCTGCCACGGAACCTCGCGCGGAACCTCTTATCGCAGAAATCTGCTTCAGCAATCTTTTCGTAGACAACGAAAGTGTTCTTCACTACAAATAATTATTTTTGATTTGCCATGTACAATTATGTTTGTTAGAATGATTTGCATAAATTTTCATCTGTTTTTTTTTTAAACTTTGATTCCGCCAACACCTTATACAACTAGACCCTATGTGCTTCAAGTTACGTTGTAAAAAGTCCAAATACATTAGCGGGCTAAGAAAGAACTACGCTCAAATGGTGCATCCTTCTAGTCTAAGACTCTTGCAATCTTCCCACAGTACGATACTGCGGAAGATCTGTATCAACCTGTATCTTACTATAGCCGTTAGCTTTTATCAGCCAGCCGCTTCAGTTATAATTGTAGAAAGTGGCTATTTTAAGATTTTGCAATAAGGATAAGTGCCTACTTATTACTCGCTTAGGTAAAAGTTGATTTGCTATTTATACTCTGTGCATACACCTATAAGCTGCTGCTTCTGCTGCTTCCTTCACCATCATCCATGCTAATCGGCTTTGCGGCGCGAAAAATCACTGACCCGTTCTTGTTATTATTATTTTATTATTGGAATGAATGAAAATATTTTACTGGCATTGAGCTTGTGTATCTTTTAATTGCACTTTTGGGACCGAAAGTTTCGTGTAAAAACTGATTAGTCAAGGTCGGAAAATTATCAGCGACGTGTTTTAATTAAGTGCCGTTTAGTATGCTGCTTACATATTAATTGCCCCCTCTGGATGTGTAATCCTCTTCAATTAAAATTCAATTGTTATTATTCGTGGGTATGATATGCCCAGTTCTTTCTCGATCTGGAGTTGGGGGCCCAAGAGTGTGACCAGTCGCAAGAGACCAGAATGTTCCATGCCGCCACGAAAGTGGTTATATTATGTTGCATTATTATTGCCAGTACGTGTATGGTAATCTCTTAGGCCGTTTAGTAGGTGACATGCAATCCGGGCTAATGCATTTTGTCAGTGGAATGTGAATAGTTCGCCACTGAGCACAGGTATAAATATCTATTATGAATGTAATTTTCGAAACGTTAGAGTAGGTATGCATGATTTGATGTCACTCCCATTGCAAAATCAGAATTTAATAAAAAATGCAACAAGTTTAAAAAAACTTGAAATCTACATAAAATCTGCATATTTCCGATTAATTTTGGCGATGAAATGACGCATTTTTATTTGTTTACAACTTTTTTTGACTGTTCCTTATTCCAAACAATAATCAACTTTTTCAGTCATTATATTGTAATTTTTGAAAGCGAAGATGAGGAAAGAATGAAAATGTTCAAGTTAAAAAAAAAAAACCAAACTAAACTCCTATATCACATTGTGATCGCTTTTTGTTCAGCACAAAGTGATATTTGATATGAGAATTTATCCGGGCGTAATGTCTATACATATTGTCCATACAGAGGGATGCGTAGTTTAGTGATACGTCGCGCTTGGCTTCGATCATAGTAGCCAAGCCATACACAGCGCGGCCCGTTTTTGGATGGGTGACCGCTACAACATGACTCTATGGTGGGGCTCACTCGAAGGTGGGACATCGGCGTCAAATCTCCCCTCCGCAAGGTTCTGGGTAAATCTTCCGAGTACCTCGGCCCTCGAGCTTTCTCTAAAATAGTGATTGGCTGTTGCTATTCACTCGTGGTCCGGAATCCACTTTGAACTGTAGGCCTCTTATCCTCCTAAGGCAGAAAAGCAAGCCAAAACCTTTATTGGGTTATTCATGACTGACAATTTAACTTATTGTCTATATTTGTATAAGAAGTCTGCAACTGTTCACATCCCGTAGCTGTGATTGTTAATGTTTGAAAATATAAATATCAAAATTTTTGGGATATATTTTTTTTTTTCAAAAAAATCCAGGGAAAAATGGAAAAATTATGAATTATTGATAGAAATGTGAAATTAATCAATGGTAATCCGTTTAAAACTATTGCCTTCTGAGTTGTCGTTGAATATTTTTTTACAAATTTTGAGAATAACGTTATCTTGTATAAAACTTGAAGCGGTCTGAAATACAGTTCCGCAAAAGAATTAGAGGATCACAAAGGGAACACTTTTCCGCTGAAGTATAATGCAAAAGACCCAGACATTTATAGTAGGTAGGTAGGTACCTATTCAAGATTCATCATACGTTTATAAAGTATTACAAGTACTTTGAGGTAGAACACATAATACTCAACATTAAAACAAGAGCTGTTGAAAAAGATGAATTTTACGAAAACACTTTTTGTCAACGGAACGAGAATTGACCAAGTGTCATTACCCGTCAATGCCATCAGTTTTTCACATTTTTCATCAGTCACTGTGACATGACATCTACCATTTCCGTTACTACGGATTAACGGAATTTCAAAATAATTTAAGTGAAGCGGTGCAAGCCGGTTGCAACCACTATTTTCGAAAGGCGGCAAAGACAGTCAATTTTGAACAACCATCAGTACATATATAATCAATTTCACGGCTTTCTGCATTAGAGCAAGCTAAGGCAAAAATGGGTTACGTTGGTACGAATGGCATGTTGACGACTTGTTGGCAGCTAACTGTCTTTATGTCCAATTTTCATTGTGACATTTTCACTGTCTCGGAGAGTCATGTACGCGAAAGTGAAAATTTTCGAAAATATGCGAGGAATTAATAGTTTCCTTTGAAGGATTTGCAGTGTGGACGATAAGGGACATTGTCTTCACTGGTTGGTGGGTCTTCGCCAAAGCTATTAGGTTTTTGCCGGCCACTGAGAAAATTATGCCAAAAGTTCGTGATGCCGTGAAGAAATGAAATGTAAAAAGGAAAAACCCACTGCCCAAGAGAAAACTTATTCTTTAGATGGTGTGCTGCTCGGTGTGCTGCCACAGCATCGGATGGTTGGACTGAATGCCTGCGCACTGATGAACCCCCAATAGGAGCGAAACACGTGTCTGTGCAGTTTCGGTCCGACCGTCTGATGTTGTGGTAGTCGGAGAGATTTGTTTCACTCTAGATGGTGTCTTTATACCTTGCTTGCTGTTGCAGTAGGTATAATAGGTAGAGCTAGAGCTCAAGTAGGTACCTAGTACTCACTACTGCAGTGATGTTCATCAGAAGATGTAGTCTTTTAGGCGGTGGGCCTTTTCATCCTAGTAGTATTCTGCCGATTTTCGACACCATCCATTAGTAGCCGCCAAAAACCTAACAACCTTGGCGGAGACCCACCATGTAAAGACAATGTCCTCTATCGCCAACACTGCAAAGCACTCCAAAGAAACTCACGATTCCTGGCGTATGCTAAAATAAATTAACTTTCGCGTATATGATACCTCGACACGGTGACAAGGTGTCACATCGAAAATTGCACGTGTAGACAACTGGCTGGCATCCCCTTTACTTGTTAACATATCATTCGTACCAACACAACATACTTTTCATAGCTTGCTCTAATGCAGAAAGCCGTGAAATTGATTATACACTCTATATCAGTATGCATATCATACTTTTCACGTTTAGTTATGTAAGTATCTAATAAAAAAGTTACGAAAAATTTGCTTATCTACGAGTCTACGACGATTAGGGGGTAAAAGTAACATTCTCAACGCTACCATGATCGGGCTGAAAGGGTCTGATCATGGACCCGAGTGAAAGTGAGTTAAAAGTATTTTAAATATCTAGCATAATTATCAATATATCGCGTATCAATACATATCGACGTCACGGTGATACGTATCGATACATATCGGCGAAACACATCGATACATATTGGTAATACGTATCGATACATATCGACGTATGGGCGATACATATCGGCGTACCGGCGAAACATATCCCAACCCTAAGCAAAGTTAAGATCATTTCAATGAAAACGTTGACGAGGTCACCCCGAGACGCCGCAGGCAACTTGCCTTGCAGACCACAACCGATACTAAGAAGAACGAAGATTAATTATGCCAGCCAGAATACCAAGAAATCTCAGAATAAGAGATGGATTTTCAAAGGAGGCTGTAAGAAAATCAGATCCGCAATGAGCGTGCGTGACCTTCAGCTGTCACGGCATAAGACATACAGAGCCTCTGCTGAGGGTGAAAATAAACCCTTCACTGGACTTTTGACAGTTTCGACGTGGTGTCTGGTTTTGACATTATAACGTTTTCCAGTTACTTGCACTGCCTCGGTTCAGTGCAGTTTGTCGTAACGCCATTGGCCGAAAAATTCAAATCGACCAATAGCATCGTCTGAAGCTGCCCTGAAGACCCAGGGCGGTGCGAGCAAGTGGAAAACGCTTATAAGACATTTCTCGTGCGTGCTATAGTGGAATTCCGGACTGATGATAAGCTGCGATTTCTCAAGTAATTCGAAAAGTGCACAATTACATTCTGTCGTGGAGTTAGACTTACTTACATAATAATGAAATTGATTATACTTACGCGGAATTCTAGTAAATGAAGTAAGTAGTCAGTGGTCAGTGTTCGCATCACACCGAGCTGGAGGGTGTTCATTGCGAACAACGGAGACAACGTTAAGTATGCGCTTGAAGTATCGGTCAAAGAATAAACAAAGCTAATCAATTTTCTGCGGGGTCATTATATAAATGGGTGACCTATCACCTATCACTGCCAACAATCTATGCTGTCTCTATGCCTTGGAAAGCACAAAGCCCTACCCTCCTGGGCTAGCGAACCACCTCGCTAGCTACTTGAAGCAAAAACTAAAATTGTAACTGGGTGCAATCCTTCGGGTCTCCCCGCAAATAATCCCATACAAATTTTTGAAGTGAAACTTCTATTCTCGCGCCTAGATCACAACACACCACTAACGCAGAACCACACATGGGAGTGAAATTGCTTCATAGCATCAGTGGTTGTAACGAACGCCTGTAACGATGTGCTGTAACGTTGTTTTTTCTGGCCTTGGGGTGACCAGCGTCGTCCCAGGAAATGAAAGAATAAGCTGTTGCAGCGTTCGCCGCGTTCGGTTCTATTTTTTACTAATCGCCGACACTGGACTGCTCTTCGTGTTGTCGTACTGTTGGCCCGACAAGAATGGCTCTCGACTTGGCTTGAATAGATTCGAGCGGATGTGGTTTATTATAGGGATAGGGAGGTATATTCAGGGCCGGGCCTAGCAGGCGTGCAGTGTGCTCCGGCGCGCAGGCGAGTACGGCAGGCGGCAAGTCATAGGGGCGGTAATATAATAATTAAGTTGAATTTCGAAGGATTCTTTTCATTCCCGCTTTTGGTGGGGCTCTCCACTGTCGAGCGCAGCGAGAAAAGAAATAAAAGAAGTCTAATCGTGAAAAAATCATGTCGAAAGTACTCTGCCCTTTGAGTGACTAATAATAATAATAATAATAATGATAATAAGATTGATAATAAGAAAAACAAGATGATACAAACCGTGAGGGAGCGGAGCGGGAGTACGAAAAGATCACCTCTTCGAACGTTGTTTTATTTCGAGCAACAATTGAAATGGACTGTCCTGTTCTCAAGGGTATATTTTATGTGAACACTTGGAACCCCTGTCTTTCGGGAAACGATCACAAGTAAATTTCACTTGGATTAAACCTTTCGGTTAATTCCGACTAAAATATGAAAGAAAAATACGCTCAATTCGATTTTGTACCTAATTTTTTGCCACTACCATACCAGACACGGTCAATTTCAATGCTAGAGGTATGGTATCAGTGCTCAACAGTTAATCATGGGTTATATCACTTTAATCCTCAAACTAACACCCAAACCGCATTTGTGTAGCCGCGGAAGGTTGGCGGTTTATTTTATACAACTCCTCATGTTTTCTCGCGACTTTTCCAGTTTCATTCGCGTCGCATTTATTGGGCTTCTTATACTATTTTGGGCAAAGCAAATAGGTTTTGCAGAAAAACAAAAGGATTGAAACTAAGCCTATTGTTCTTCCATAGTACCTTCTTCATGCCATGATTTATGTCTGTCGCGCGGTTGATTTCCACAAAACTTTGGAGTAGCATTCGCGTGTTTTTCCATGGCTGGACCTTGATCAAAATGTATACCTACCTGCCCGATGTCAAATTAAATAATTGAAATCTGGCTCGGCGGACAGGAAATTTGTAATTTAGGTATTGAAAAATCATAGCAGCAAAAACTGTGACATTATGTTAACAAAACCAACATTAATCTGCTTCCATCCTTCCTGGAAAACGTGTTTATTGTTTATTTTGTTCAATTATTGTTTTTTTTTACGATATAACGAAAAGCAAATTTTACTTATGCATTTGCATAATGGGTGCCTCTTCTATGCAGTTCGTAAACTATTTGAAGGACCAGACTGGTTTTTTTTTGCGGCCAAGTTGGAAGTTGGTTTACATTTAGTTAACCTACCTTACCTTTGCTGGTTGAGCTCCATTTGGCAAGGTTAGAATTAGTCATGTAGTGGCAGGTCGTTGACGCGGATACGCAATTTTGTTGCCGAATGAATATCGTTGTTGTCAATTCCCATCGCCATTGGAGATCGATCCAGCGTCTTGGATATCGTCACACTCATTACGCACCAATGACTTATTGGATTCCGTCGTACACAAGAAGTGTCTATGTCATACGAGACATCTTTACTGTTGGCTCATTTGAACTGCAACTTGTTTGATTCCATCACCTCTATCAGTGAAATGCTGGTCTATATCTACTAAGTACTGGCACTCTGTTGGCCTGTGATGCTGTTTTCACCGAATTCATCCAATCTATTAGAATCGAGCAGTTTCAAATTAAGAACTTGTTGTGTATTATTGGTTTCCTATAATACTTGGGAGCTCAAGTTAACTGCTGAAAAATACTTTTGCACCTCGTTACAGGGTGGAATGCTTTACAAATTGTGCTTAAGTCAATAGATCCCCATTTTTGTTAACTTTTTTTTCAAATTCTAACAATAGTCATGAAGCCTGATGTCCTCTCTCGAAACGGTTTTTGAATTTTCCAGATCAGAAAGTTCTTGAATTTTCCAGATCAGAAGTCCAACAATGATGACATAATTTTTTTTGTAAAAGTTGCATTTTAGTCATTTCGGTTGGCAATAAAATCTCATTTTTGATGGTAAGAACCTGTAATCTTGCATGCTTGTTGCTTGAAGTGCTAAAAACTGCTGCGCCCTGCTGAGAAACCTCCGTCTTGCTTTCCCGGTTTGCGTTCTCGAATGAAAAATAAAATATTGCGAACGCGCAAAAAATTTGTTTCCGGATTTCGAAGAATAATTTTATTTCAAAGTCCATCTAACTGATTTATTAAGACCATTTCCAACTCAAAGTCGGTCTGTCTGCCTGTTCTGTGTCCATGGATAACTCCCAAACGCGAGCTCAAACATCCAATTAAGCTGAAATTTGGTACACAGCCATTGTTTAGGCGTCCAATGAACTTATGTGATTTTGGTTGAAATCCGTCATCAGAGGGCGCACTTATTGCATCGTATCAATAACGGAAATTTTGACGTACGGATCTCAAATTGAATGTGTAGATGTTTTGTTGGTTCAGAAACACATTCTAAAATTTTACTTTGAACATGTTTCAAGAATATAACTACGTAACCTAAATTTCATATTTTTTAAAGATGTCTAAAATGCAACTTTTACTAAACAAATCATATCGTCATTGTTGATATGATGATATTTCGAGAAAGGACATTAGGCTTTATGATTATATCGTTAGAATTTAAAAAAAAAAATTGTTCACAAAAACGGGAAGCTATTGAACTAAGCACAATTTTGCAATGCTTTACATTCTACCCTGTAACGAATGTAATTGAAATAAATTGAGAAATCTCGTCAACGGAGTAGATTGCTGAAAGATCCGCCACGTCTTCACCAACCGTGAAGACAAAATCGGAATCGGTTGAGACAATCCAAAGTTACCTATACCATTTTGAAAAAAGGCAAAATTTTCGATACCGACATTTCAAATGTTGAGTAGTTTAGGTAAACTATTGCACGGTGAACGACGGCTGCCTTGATAGAGATAAAACTGAAATGCGGAAGAATCCCGCTCTAAGCCTGCTGGGCAAATAACCGAGCATTCTTTTCCCAAAATATTTACCCTCTATTCAGTTTCGACCGGATTCGACGATTTTTTTTTATGTGTGGAATTATCGTAATTATTGTTAATAAAGCGTGTCCTCATCCTTCACGCAGCGGCAGCATTTTTTCAGCCAGGGTCCGGCAAGAGCCCGCAATTTTTTCGCCTGACAAAAATCATTATTGTCTTAATCGCTGTTTATAGGTACAATCGTTTCCTGTATACCCGTGCAAACCAGCGGTTTTTCCATATAGGTACTGGTCTTATCAGAAGTCTCAATTACATTTCTTTTATTTACTTTGAAAGCATAATGAGAAATTATCTAATTATGATAATGCGATTTTAACAATTTGCCATATTCATTATGTCGTCGGTTCAAAAAAATACATAGAATTATCCACTTGAGCTTGACACGAAACAGCTCGTGGTGATGTTTTGTTGCACAACCTATACCTACAATATTCATATTGTTTATTTACTTAATCATTGGTCCTAGGTACCAGTTGCGTTCAGAGTCTTTATTTTGGTTAGAATCAAGTACTTATAATCGAAAATTTCATTTCGGAAAATCTCAACCTTCAGGTGTTTTTCCACGTTTTTGTTTTTGATCATAAAATCGAAACTGTGGAAAATTTTCGAAAATTTGTAATTCAATGCAACATTCAAAGATCTTTCAAATAACGTATCACTCAAAACTCTACACACAACTCACACAAAATAGTTCCGCTGACATTTGAAATATGACCTACTAAAAAGATGACTCAATTCAGCAGTTTTTATCTATCTCAGCTCGCTAACGGAAACTGTTAAAGGAAAAGAGGTATGGTCATGTTTTCTGAATAACCCTCTGTATATCTACTGGAAAAGAATCAACCATTAAAAATCTTGCAACACGAAACGGAGTTTAGATGTTCTGGTATCTTTTTGAGCAACTGGAAACAAAACATTTAGGAGCAATCAAAACTGGATAACCCACTTGTACAATTTATTAGTTTTTTGCAATACTGTTCTTACTTGGAACAGGAAGATAGAAATCCAATCTTCCGCAACACATGGAGTAAATATTAGTTCCGTAAAATAAGGATTCAAGGTGGAACTATTTAGGGGAGGGATGAAAAAATATAGTAATGTAGAGAATAAAAAACTGAATGAAAAAACCAAACATGGTAAAAAAACTGGAAAGACAGAAAAAACTTGCGAAATAGGTGTTCAGTTTTATATCAACCTGATATTTCCCAATTTTATTCCATTGGCTTTTCAAATTGAGTAGGTGTACGGTGTCGATTCTGGGCAGTTGCGACTCATTGCAAGTTGCGGGTAAAATAGTCCGGCTGTTAAGAGGAACCACCTTGCATTTTAGAGACAAGCGACGAAATTTGGCACACTTGTTCACTAGACCCTACTTTTCGATTTAAGAAATGTTGCCACCATCTGCGGTCGTGTAGACACTTTATACAGGGTTCAGTAGAAAAAATTTGTTGAAAAATCGTAAATCGTGAACCATAACCGGTGGACGTATGTAAATCAACATATTGATGACTGATTCCATGCCCATGGAGATGCTGCGAACAGTTTTGAAATATCTTGAGGCGTTTCCGAAATACTTTGGAAGAAGTGAAATTTCTTCAACTCTTTCTTTTTTCAATAAATCAGTTGTTTTTGGAGATATTGAGCTGCAACTTGATATTCCGGCAAACAAATATGTTTTCAATGAAACGCGATGTGGAACCATCGACAAAGCCTGCTAGATTCGAAACTAAGATCTTCAACTTTTTTTCCATCATGAGCGCCATCTTCAAATTGCCCTTCGTGAAATTGTTGAAAAAACAACAGGTAACGACTTTATTGGACACACACGATGTTTCATCATGAAAAACCAGGTACTCAATTGTGGCAATGACCTCTTCGCCCAAGAAACGTTATCAAGTTCGTTTTTCTTGTTTTTCCTCAACTTACGTGACAGTCATGACCAAATAAAACTTTGGATCAAATGAATGTTTGCGATATTTCAATCAACATTGTTTTGCAACGTCAGTCACCAAATTTCATCACCATCAGTCGAGTGGTGTTCTTTTGGCAAACAGTTGAACAAAAAGTTACTCAAATATTTGTAAAAAGGGCAAAAAATGCAGGGTCACCTTCTGCCCTCAAACCTGATTAAAGAAAATATGTACCCAAAAGTGCTACCAACTGATACTGAAATGATTCGGAGGAATGTGCAAGCCAAGCTCAAACTGATTGTTACATTTTAGTTCGCAGAAGGGACGTGAAAAGCGTTGCTACAGCTTATATTTGAAGCGTTTCTGGCAATATTCAACAAAAAACGCTTCAAATATTAAGCTGTAGCAACACTTTCGACGTCCCTCCTGCAGAAGTAGGATGCAAAAATCCATTTCGGTTCAACTTGAAACTACAGCAGACATTCCTCCGAACTCTTTCAGTATCAATTGGTAGCATTTTTGGTAAAAGATTTTCTTCAATCTGGTTTGAAGGGACGACGTGACCCTGCCGTTTTCGTTTTTTTCACTAAAGTCGAAGCAAACTTTTTGTTCAACTGTTTGCCAAAAGAACACCACTTGGTTGATGATGATGAAATTCAGTGACTGGCTGCACAAAATAATGTGGATTATAATGTGGTCAACATCTTATCGATCCAAAGTTCCATTTGGTGATGGTTATCACCTAAGTTGAGAGAAATCAAGAAAAACTAACTTGATAACGTTTCTTGGCCGAAGAGGTCCTTGCTGCAATTCAGGACCTGGTTTTTCATGATAAAATGAACGCGTGTGTCCAATAAAGTCGTTACCTGTTGTTTTTTCAACAATTTCACGAAGGGCAATTTAAAGATGGCGCTCACGATGGAAAAAAGGTTGAAGATCTTAGTTTCGAATCTAGCAGGCTTTGTCGATGGCTTCACATCGCGTTTCATTATAAACATATTTGTTTGCTGGAATATCAAGTTGCAGCTCAATATCTCCAAAAACAACTGATTTATTGAAAAAATAAGAAAGTTGAAGAAATTTCACTTCTTCCAACGTATTTCGGAAACGCCTCAAGATATTTCAAAACTGTTTGCAGTACCTTCATGGGCATGGAATCAGTCATCAATATCCTGATTTACATACGTCCACCGGTTATGGTTCACGATTTACGATTTTTCAACAAGTTTTTTCTACTGAACCCTGTATAAAGTGTCTGCGCGATTTCCGCAGATGGTGGCAACATTTCTTAAATCGAAGAGTAGGGTCTAGTGAACAGGTGTGCCAAATTTCGTCGCTTGTCTCGAAAATGCAAGGTGGGTCCCATTCATGTCGCTTAACGTCCGGACTAAAACGTCATAACTTACTATGCCAGGAGCGTGTCTTCAAAGGACTCTCAGGCTTCCAGGACTCGCTAATGCTCATCTTGGAACATGCCTCCTCATCCTGTGAAGATTCACTTTCCTGCCTAATGACGTAAACTACCCACTATTTAGTATTTCACGACCCGCGGTCAGTAGGACCAGAGTAATGAAGGAAGTATTGACGTGCGTCAACCAACTTCACATAATAATTGAACAGTTACTTTAACAGGTACGTGGTACGTATATACTTACCTATTTTATTTTTAGTAAACATTTGTAATAGGTAAGTGTATGAAAGGTACAAATGGTGCAACAATGATTGAGTTAATGATCTCTTTAAAAAGAAATAGCACCGGTAAGTTTCCACGCTGCCCAAAATAAATGGTACCACATGGGCAAATATTTATACACAATACCTTGTTTGTAGACAGATTGATTCATTTCAATTGTCTGCCATATACATACAATGAAGTGTTAAAAATAAACAAAAACAAAATGACTAGGTCCAAATCACTTTAGGCAATAAACTAAAAATATATTTGCTTTATAACTAATCGGAATACAGGTAGCTATGTCAAAAAATTGTCGTTCATTTTATTCATTGATAACAAAATTCCAACAATGATCTCTCGCGTTGTATATATTTTTCCGTTGTTGCTTGAGTTATTATAATGACTAAAACAAGATAATCTGAGCATTCTTGATCTTGATTGTGTAGTTTACAATTTTACTCATGAAATTTTATACTTCAGTATACAAATTGCTATACCAATGGGACACTTGATATGGATTTATCTAACAAAAAAACAAGAATTCTCAACTCTTTTCTAGCAATTAAAATTATATCAGCAACATTTTATCTGAAATGAGCAATGAACTTGTCACTTCCGCCATTCATTTCTCCCTCTCCCTCTCAATATAAGTGTATTATCAAGTTTACAAAAATAAACTGTCTACATACAGGGTGATTAAAAAGTGTCGGACCACCTTGAAGGCGCGTAATAAGGGAGTGCGAGTGTAGTAGAGTGCTGGAAAGTTGTTTAAAAAATTCTAAGTCTTCTAATTTTGAAATTATGGAGGGACAAAAGTTGGTCCTTCGATCGCTCCTATTTTCGTTGTTTGAAAAGATTTTTGTAAACTAACTGTTAATGGAAAAAGAATGAGTACAAAAAATCAACCTCTGAATCTGCGAAAAAAATTTGTTTTGTATACAGGGTGACTCATGAATCCTGGAAAAATTTTTTTCTGAAAGTGCCTGTAAACAGCCACATTATTGGTCCCATAACCTATGTAGAGCACAATAAAACTATAAAACACAATTCATTTTGATAGAATTCTATCGCTGGTTTTTGAGGAAAACTAAATTTTTGTAATTTATGATTCACCTGTATAGAAAACAGAAATTCAATAGAGATTTAGAGGTTGATTTTCTGTATTCAATATTTTCCCATAAACAGTTTACTGAAATCTTTTGAAACAATGGAAATAGAAGCAATCGAAGGACCAACTTTTGTACCTTCATAACTTCAAAACCAAAAGACATAGAATTTTTCAACGACTTTCCAGCATTCTACTACACCTCCATATCACGCACCGTTGAGATGGTCCGACCTTTTTGAATCACTTGTATACCTACAGGTGTCCTCCGAAGTAACCGACATAACCTTATGGTAGGTATAGTGACTAGATAGACTTCTTCGAGGCAAATCAGAATCTGCACTTGAAGTTTTCTCTTTTTTAGGAAGATTTTCAGTGTTGTTCGGTTAATTGTCTTAACGAATACACCTCTAGATTTGTACATTATCGCTCTCATCTCGATTTACACTCGGATCTCCTCGCGAAAATCCTCGATGTACCTAGCAATAATACACCTCACGTATCGGTGCATTATACCGGGTGATCATTTGAAAACTACCCACCTGCAATAACTCCCGATTCCTAGTCAATATTTCTTCGAGCAAAAACAGGTCGATTTTTATATCGAGGGGGACATCTAAAACATACACTGGCAAATTTCTATCTTCAGCCCCCTCGCCCCGACCCATCCCAAAAATAAAATTTCAAATTACACTACCTACCTTGCGATACATCAAATTGAAGAAAATCAAATTCTCTTTTTGAAAAAGATATTTTCAAAAAATTTAACTCTACCCCTTTTCTCCCTAAAAATTCTCAGAGTGTCCCTCTCAATATTCTGGACCCCTCAATTCTCTTCAGTTTAGTCAGCATCATCCTGAATAGCATCAAAGAAGAGGATTTTCGGTGGAAAAAGTGCCACCCAAATTGCTCTCTCCCACCTCAACTTTGAAATTTAACAAAATACTAACCACTTTGTGATACATCAAATTAAAGGAAATTGAATTCTCTTTCTAAAAACTATTTTTTGGAATTTTCAACCCCTCCCCCATTCAATTGGACATTTGGGGTATTTTGGTAGAAAAACGGGGGGTTTTGAAAATTTCGAAAAAATTGTGTTCAGGGAGAGAATTCAATTCCCTTCAATTTGATGTATCACAAAGTGGGTATCATCATTTTGGATTTTTAAGGTGAGGAGGGGAGAGCGAAGGGGTGAATTTGGGTGGCACTTTTTCCATAGAAAATTTTCTCTTTCGATGCTGTGCAGGATGACGTTGATTGCATTGAAGAGAATTGAGAGGTCAAGAATATTTAATTGGACACTCAGAGAATTTAGGGGAGAAGAAGGGTGGGGTTGAAAATTTGATCAATATTTTTTCAGAAAGAGAATTTATTTCTGTTGGATTTGATGTATCGCAAAGTAGGTAGTGTCATTTTGAATTTCAAAGTTGGGGTAGGTGGGGGCGAGGGGGCTAAAAATAGAAATTCGCTAATGTATGTTTTAGATGTGTTGTCCAAAATTTGCACTTTTCAGAGTTTGTATAATTGATGTCCCCCCCGATATAAAAATCGACCTGTTTTTGCTCGAAGACATTTTCACCAGGAATCGGGAATTATTGCAGGTGGATAGTTTTCAAATGATCACCCGGTATACAAAAATTTTGATTGGTCATATCTCGCAAATAGATCAATAGAATCGATTTAAGTTTTCCATGTGTCTTCTACCACTAAAGATCGATTGTACATTGTACAAGTCGACGATCAGCGATCACTTAAGGATGGAGTTGAATCGGTAAAATAAGGCGTTGCGAAATCAATATCAGCGGGCTTATTCCTTGACAAAAATCTACCATTCAGGTCAATGCAAAAAAAAATCCAAAATTTGAATGTTTTGGGATTTTGAAAATGTCTTTAGGCTCAAACCAAAGTACATCCTTGTTTTCGGAAGAGATCTGAATGGTGAATTTCTGTCAATGAATAAGCCCGCTGGGATTGATTCTGCAACGTCCTATTTTACCAATTCAACTCCATCCTCAAGAGTAAGCCTAGCCAGCCAAGCTTAATTGAGGCCCCTGGCCCTGTATATCGGGAACCTTGTGGACAGGGAGCTGGTGCCTCAAAACTTACGTCATAAGGTACATGATTTTAACCCTGTAGGTCTAATGTGCGTTGATAAGGTTGTTAAAAATGTCTTTGTCTCACATGTCAGACCGGGGGCTTAAGACTGGTGTGATCTTGTCAATTTCCGAAAAAAGGGAAGAACATTCACGTCATAAGGTACATGAATCAAACCAACGGGATTTTGTGGGGGAACATCCCTTTAATCAGAAATCTAGTCGTATAAGACAAAATTTTTGGGGACTTTCGGTCCATAAGACAATTTTGAATTTTTCAAAAAAATGACCAGCATTCACATCTATTTATCAATTTTCAACGGGTGTTTTGTTGACCAACCCATCAATTGTGATATATTTGTAATCAGGATGAAAAGCGGAATCATTTTCCCTATTAAAATGCAGGGTGTCCGATTTGATAAAATTTTTCCGATGTTACACCCTATAAGCGATAGACCATTGAACATTTTTGTGGACAGATTCGAAACCTACGTAAAAAAGCATATAAGAATCGTTGTTCTTTCTTATAATTTTATCTAAGGAGAACTCTTCAGGAGGGGGTAAATTTTGGCCGTTTTTGAAAATATTATGAAAGTCCCCAAAAATTTTGTCTTTCGACCCGATTTTTGATTGAGGGTATGTTCCCACACAAACGCCCGTTGGTTTCATTCATGTACCTTATGACGTAAACTCTGGCCATTTTTCGGAAATTGACAAGCCTATAACTATTAACTACCAGCCTAAAGCCCCCGGTCTGACATGTAAGACAAAGAAATTTTAAACAACTCTATCAATGCACATTATAGACCTACAGGGTTAAAGTCATGTAGATACCCTATGACGTAAGTATATATAAGTAGCATCATCATTCATTGCCCCCTCGCGACGTGGCCAGCACTGGATGGCGTCATGTCAACTCAAATCAGTGACCGTGCATAACCATAATCCAAATATGTATGATGCATATTATAAAAATGTACAGGTCTCTTTGCTACATATATTACTTTCTCTAAGAATTCGCAATATTATTATTTATGTTGTTTCTCTTGAAGTCACTCATAAAAAAGACATTGTGGGCCGTTTAGTATGTACTAACATAGGTACGTACCTACCTACAATCATGCACCTATCTATAAAAACGAGCTTAATTACCTATTCTGATGCAATTTGCACTGCAAAAATTTGTACTTGAGCAAATTTAATCGGGTTAAGTAGCTTTGTTCAGCTTTCTTTCTTTCTCCAAGATCTAGGTTTTGCACCTCCAAGTGTATCTACCTATACTGTTAGTTCAAACAATAAATTAAACCGATATCAATGCCAAGTTCATGTTTACATTTTACACTATTTACAACTACGTGGTATAAGTAGTATAATTTAACATGGAATGATAATAGAATTGATGTAGCGGCGATGTCGCGCGGCACTGTTAACAACATTATTAACACTAAAAAAGAAGAAAGTGCGACCGACAATAAAACTTAAAAAGTCATAAAACGAGTTCAACGTAGTTGAAGGCTTTATTATTTAGATTGTATCCCTTTAAAAATTCTTTAAGTGTGTTAGTTTTCAGGGCGATGCTGTTGTATTTGGTTAATTTTTAACTCTTTATTTAGAGGTCATCCGTTCCTATACCCTAGGTATACATTTTGCTGGTATGATATGGCCTCTGTGTTCAGCATCACGTAGGTAGCTATCTAAATGTATCATTAGATCTTCAGGTTGTATTATTTAATATTTATACTTATTATGATGAAGATAAAAAAAAACATAGGTGTCCCAGAATTTTTGTCGGAAAAAGTAACCGTATAGGTACTACAACCTATATGTTTATATTGTGACTGCCTGTCAAATTGGTTTAAAAAAATCCGGCAGGGCAAAGAAGATACAGCTCTTATTGAAAGTTTGACTTTTTTCAAGAAGCTCTATCCTTTCTTTAGATCAGACTTCTCTAAGAGGGTTGAGGTATTTGGCTGTGACTTGCCCGACACCTATTTGTTTTGAATAGTTATCTACTCAGGTTCAAGTTGAATATCACAGTTGGTACCTAGCCTAGGTCTTGACGAATTGAAAAGAAAAACCCCATATGATTCAACCGAGGATTCAACTAAGGACCCTAGGGTTGGGTATACTTCATGCGACATCAATTCTAGTAGTCCTATACAAGTCGATCTGCATGAGAAAACTACCTACGTGAAAAATTCAAGCTCCTATCAAGCACCTGGAGTGCCTTCCTGCGAATGACGTTTCGGCAGCCCCTCGAATCACCCATCAGCTGCAAGTAGTGCCAACCTTGATTTTTACTGATGCAAACAACGTATTAAAGAAGTAAGCCACCTTTCGATTTTGAAAGTTCTAAGAACGCGTGCGATACGATTTTATTATTATTATTGTGGGGTTGGTCAAAACTCAGTGGAAAACTTGAAAACGCCATTATTGCTTCATTTGCCCCAAGAACATTCTAATTGCCGTATGTTGCAATCTTTGCAAATTGTTGTCGATGGGAGTATATATAGTAAATTAAAATTCCGCTATAGTGCTAATCGCGATAGATCCATCCACACGCGTAAACAAACTCCTAGATCTAGGTGTCAAGCACCGATCCCAAGAGTAGATATGGGCGAATCGACGACGCATAGTGCTGATTAGCTTAGAATAACAGTAAGAGAGAAAACTCTGTGAATATAATTAATCGCCGATCACGTCCTTCAGGCGAACACGTGTATTTGCAAACGTTTGTGTAACAACGACCGCGCACAATTTAAATTTACTACCAACAATGCCCGCGAAATGCTAAACCGTGCGTGCTGCAGCCATCGGAGACGTCAGATCATCGGATTCTAATTCAAATATTGAGGTTAACAAACTTTATCAAAACACAATAATTTATAGTTTTGGCGAACGGGGTATTTTTACGACAGTTTTCAACAATTTAAGCACACTGTTTGATATGGGAAACCTGTTTGCGCTATTGCCACAGAGGATAGGTAGGTACAACGTTTCTGAATTATAATAACGCGATGTATAAAATTAAGGATTCGGCGTGCAGTTACTCAATGAGGGATTTATTGCACGCGTTCTAAAGTTCACAGAATGTTGAGAAATCGCTTAAAATAATCACCAAACAATAGTGTCACCTGAAAAGACGAGCATCACGCGCTCCAAAACCTGATGTCCGAGGTGTTTTTTTTTTGCTTGACGACATCCTTAGAACTTTGGACTTGGTTTGAAATCTTTTTTTTCCTTTTATTTTATATGTATTACCTATATATGCATTTTATGCATATTGGCTGAACAAAATCATACCATTCAGGGCTCTTTCAGTGGAGACTTCAACGCTAAGTAAAGCCGGGCGACCTCAGAAAAGGGCTGCATATTCCAGTGGATCTCTTATCCTTAAGTCCTAAACTTTACTGGCTCATTTTTCTGACAGAGGGTCAATAAACAGCAAAAGAGTAAAAAGGTTGGATTCATATGACATCGTCACTTCTGTTCTTTTTTTAAATGTTTTACGACGCATCAACTATATACGAGGTTATTAGCGTCGACGGGACATTCAGTTGGTTTTTGGTGAACGTTTTCTATCATGCTTGAATTACCTACTGTTTACTATGTGAGGTCTCAGTATTCTGATAGCATTCAACTCTGTACTTAGTCAAAAATCCATTTTTTCTGTAACCGCTGTAGTCAGACAGGTGCAGATATGGCATAGTAAGGTCGTAATAATTTTCGAATTATACCGTCCTATACCGCGCGGGATTCGAACCCGCGCGGTATAGGACGACTGGCTTGGCGCGCCAACACTTGAACCACTCGGCCACCGCCGCTCCCACTTCTGTTCTGTTAACCTCAAAATTTACCATCGGTCAAGGTGACGCAAAGAAGTTTCATGGTATTTATGTACTCAGTTTTGCTATTCAAATGATGAGGCACGCGCCCTTATACAGCTTCCTCAAAATTCGCGGCTTCGGAGTTCAAATCAGTTCACGAAAATGCTTGAAAAATGACAGAGAAGGTTTGAAAAATATTCAAAAGATTTAAGTAATCAATTGGACTGTTAGTGATATGGTAGAATAATGATAAAAAAAATCAACTACTGGGTGCATAGATTTCCATTTACGAAGTATACAGGTTGAGTCATGAAAGTGTATAAAAATCAAAAAGTTTAAGAGTGTCAACTTGTTTACGCTTGCTAGTGGCTTTGTTACAAACTTACTTACCTACATTAAGA
The DNA here is from genome assembly GCA_949128115.1 of Anaspis maculata. Lineage (NCBI taxonomy): Eukaryota > Metazoa > Arthropoda > Insecta > Coleoptera > Scraptiidae > Anaspis > Anaspis maculata. The sequence goes on from OX421963.1 coordinate 43,479,989, forward strand.
AGAAAGATGTGGTCGAGTGCTGAAAAGTTGTAAAAAAAATTCATGTCATTGAATTTGCACAAGTTACGGAGGAACTAGGACGGAGGAACAGTTGGTCCTTCGATCGCTTCTATTTTTGTCGTCTCAAAAGATTTTACCGAACTGTTGATGACAAAATAATGAGTACAAAATGTCAATCACAGAATGTGTATCAGATTTCTGTTTTCTATACAGGGTGAGTTGTAAATCCTGAAAATTATTTTATTTAAAAAAAAAAACATAAGTAATACATAATTGTATGGAAATGAATTGTGTTTTATTGCGCTCTACATATACTTAGGTTACGGGACCACCTTGACTCTTCGCAGGCACTTCAACTTTAGCAGCATTTTAAAGAAGTCAAATATGATTCTCGGGATTTACATCTCACCCTCTGTAGCTCTAGAGAACAAAAATTCAATACAGATTTAATGGCTGATTTTTTGTACTCATTATATTTTGCCATAATTGGTTGCTAAAATTTTTTGAAACAACGCAAATAGGAGCTATCGAAGGACCAACCTTTTTCTCTCCACAACTTCTAAATGGGAGTCGGACAACTCGTCGACACACAACTCATCGACAGGATAACTTGCGATAACTTGCCGACACCCATCTCATCGACAAGACAACTCACCGACAAGACAGCTCGCCGACAGGACAACTCGCCGACAAGACAACTCACCAACAAGGCAACTCACCGACAAGACAACTCGTCGACAGGATCGACAACTCACCGACAGGACGACTCATCGATAGGACGACTCATCGACAGGACAACTCGATGGCAGGACAATTTATCAACAAGAGAACTCATACGATAACACTTTACAACTTATGATAATAATCAAAATATTGTAGCAGGGTTTGAAAAAACTCTTGCACCTCCAACTTCTAGAGACCCCCGCGCCACCCTACACGGGGTGCAAATTTAGCTAGAAAGCAGATTTGGTATGTCTGAGCCCATACTACAACTCTGCCAGGTCGCATTACTTAAACACAAAATGCAAGGTGAATCGCCTTAAAGACAACTTGGACATGTTAAAGCCGTCTACATGGACCTCGTCAAGTCCCAGTTGGTTTTTTTTGTTGATCCGGTCAGATCAAGTCAGGCAATCAAGTTCTTTGATTTGAAGACAACTTGGACATGGTAAAGCCGTGTAACATTGTACGGGGACGGCACCATCGTTCGTACTATGCGACACACGTGCATCTTGCATTTAGCAATCATTATTTGTTTGTTTTCGAGACCAGAATCCAAGCACCCACAGTGGGACTTAAACCCATGACCTCTGGTGTAGTAGTGGAACGCGCTGACCACTACATCACAAGCTCCTCAAGTCCTACCATTAAGTTGTTTGATTCGAAAACAACTGGGACAGCGTCAGGTGCTGTCGGCAAGTTTTCCTAGTTTTACTGTCGATCAGTAGGGTGTCGGCAGGTTGTCTTGTCGGTGAGTTGTCCTGTCGGCGAGTTGCCTTGTCGGTGAGTTGTCTTGTCGGTAAGTTGTTTTGTCGGTGAGTTGGTTGTCGGCAAGTTATCCTGTCGATGAGTTGGGTGTCGATCAGTTACACCAAATCCCTTCTAAATTGAAAAGCAGAACTTTTTTAACAACTTTATACTTTCCAGCGCTCTACTACATCTCTATACAGGGTGGCCCAACGAAAACACAAAAGAAGGGTTTTTGGGCAATTCACCTCATGTTTTTTTGAGAAGAGCTTGGATAGATCGATTTTTACACCGAAGGCGAAAGGGACATGTGGAACATACATTGGCTAATTTCTATCTTAAGCCTCCTCACCCCCACCCACCCCAATATTGAAATTTCGAATAACACCACCTACTTTGCGATACATCAAATTAAAGTGAATCAAATTCCCTTTCTAAGAAAAAATTAAAATTTCCAACCTCACTTCATATTTTCCTAAAAAATTTTGAGTGTCCAATCCAATATTCTTGGCCTCTTAATTTTCTTCATTGCAGTCAACGTCATCCTGCACAGCATCGAGGAAGGAAATTTCCTGTAGAAAAAGTGCCACCCAAATTCACCCCTTCGGTCCCCCTATCACAACTTCTAAATCAAAAATGACACTCCCTACTTTGTGATACATCAAATTGAAGGTAATTGAACTTTCTTCCTGAACAAAATTGTTCCAAAATTTTCAAAAACCCTTTCTCCCCTAAAATATTGGGTTCGAATGTTTAATTATCTGGGGGAGGGATTGAAAATTGGAAAACAATTGTTTTGAAAGAAGAATCTAATTTCCTTCAATTCGATGTATCATAAAGTAGATGGTGTTTTGTTGAATTTTGAAGTTGGGGTGGGGGAGAGCAAAGGGATAAATTTGGGTAGCACTTTTTCCACCGAAAATTTTCTTCTTTGATGCTATCTGAGATGACGCTGACTAAACTGAAGAAAATTGAGCGGTCGAGAATATAAAATGACACAGTCAGAGAATTTAAGTAAGAAGGAGAGTAGGGTTGAAAATTTTAAAAACATATCAGAAATAGAATTTAATTCTCTTTAATTTGATGTATCGCAATGTGTGTAGTGTCATTTGAAATTTGGAAGTTGGTATGGGTGGGGATGAGGGGCCTTGAGATAGAAATTCGTCAATGTATGTTTCAGATGTCCCCCTCGATATAAAAATCCACCTGTCAAAGCTTTTTCCAAACAAATGAAATGAAATGCCCAAAAACTCGCCCCAGTTCTTGGATGGACCGGCCATCAAACATTCAGGCACCACATTGCGGCTCGGTGAGTCCGGCTGGTCTCGGAGAGGGTACAATGGACCCAATAATGAGGCCTACACTTGATGAGTGGTGGTCCGACACTTTTGAATCACCTGTATACTACGGAAAAAATTGTTGCGGAAAATATTTTTTGTTCCCAAATTATTGCAACGGAGAAATTTTCAGCAGAAGGGTGGAATCTCGCTGATCATTTTTACGTACCTTACATAATATATAGTTATATACCTACCTAAAATTACCATGGAAAACTCGACCTACCCAACCTACCCTGGTCCACTCTGTACAATAAGTGTATTATACTGTAATATGGATCGCAATCGGAATAACTTACATTTCTACAAATTTCGAATTAAATTGTTGTATGCACTTACATACTCAGTGAAAGTTCCATTGTCTCATTTTCTGGGCAATTACTCGTGCAGAAGCGAGAAGGCCCACCTACAACGATCATATGCGGCGATAAAGGGGCAATCGTATCATAAGTCACATGTCTTAATAATAGATGACCTTAATTATATTTTCTACGATTATAAACCCGTGCCATATTCAGATAGAAATAATTTATTTGTGTAATTAGACACATGACTTACCTATAAACACTTACAATAATCGATTGTCAGGCTCTGTGGATGGATAGAAATGTCCAAGCGGAAAAATTATACAGAATTTCCTATACTCGACGTGCAATTTTCGTTTCGAACCGTGGGCAATAATATTAAATGTGCGCGATGCCTTATTCGGATTCGAATGTCAATTGAAAAAATGTAACAATAGATCTATTTGCCCAATAATTGATTAACATAACATAAACATAAAAACGATACATGTTTCTGTATATACCCTATATATAATAACGCGAGGATTTGTCTTGAATAATAATCAGGTATTAACAAAGTTATACTTAGAAATAAGGTAGACTTACCGGCGATGTTAACTTTGTTTAGTTAATTTTTGTTTGCAGGCGAAAACTTCAAGGGTCGCTTTTTAGAGAATGTCGAAAAAAGTAGATCTGTGCCATGTACTTTCTGTTGCGAATTTGCAATTTGAATTCACGTATTTCTCTACGACCACGACCAAATACAATGGCTTAGTGCTCAACAAATTTGCATGAAATAACAGCCAGTGTTTTTCAGTATAGGTACCAACTAGTGCTCTTTATACCACAGGTAGAAGTATATACATAAGTATAGCGTTTTTGTCTAAATTCACAATAATTCATATTTACTATTGAAATGACGTTCAAATGCGGAACAGCAAGTTGCGGAAATTATTCGAAAAGTTTATGATTATTCTTATTCAGCCAAATGTCATCACGCAATTTTCAGCAATAGATATTAAACTGAAAGTGTCGTCCTTGCAGCGTGCATTCTCCATCCTTTTAAGCTACCGTGTGTAACTTCACACTGGTATATCATAAATAATTGTGCCTCTTGCTGATTTCCATTTACATGATTCAATAAACATAACTCATATACAATAAACTGACTTAATACTTGCATTCTAAATGCAAACACTCCTTCGTGTTCCCTGGGGCTTTGGCCGTTTTGCATTGTTCGCCAAATTTTTTTCTGCGAGATCCGTTATCCGGGTACAAACAACTGTCTCAAAAACGTATGCTAAGTTATTGTATACCGAAAGTATGAGGCATTGGTAATTTAATTATAATGATGTCAATCGTATAAGGTCACGGAACTAATTAGGTGGAGTTGAGGAGAAAAAACTTGCAAGTCGGTATGAACGCACCTAATACGAGAATTGAAATATTTTATTGTAATAGGTGGAGGTGTCTCACCGGGTGATTGACATTTTAACGGTCGTGTAAGAAGTGTAGATCTCGAACACGAATTTATATGGCAAAACTTCTGTTAAGCATGCATCTATAAATTTTACATTGCATAAATACATTACATTACATTTCACATTATTCTACGAAAATTCCGACTATATACAGGTGATTCAAAAGTGTCGTACCAAAACCATAATATGGTATGTGGAATTATTTTTGAACCCACGAAAGATCTTAAAAAAATTCTTCGACTTTTATTTTTGAAGCTTTAGGGTTTAAAGGGTGGGTCCTTCGAACACTTCTAGCTCCGTTCTTTCAAAAAAAAATTGGTCAACTGTTGGTATTATAAATTAAAAAATATCAACTACTGGATATGTACTAGATTTCCATTTACTGCACATGATGGAGTCATGAAGTAAGAAAACCAAAGCTCTCTAAAAAGTCCTTCAATGGAAATTCCTTACTACAAAACTCTGTGATCTCTTCTGCTCTACATCGATTGAGGAACGAACCGAATGGTTTCGAGGCATTTCAGCAAAAAAATAATGTTCAAGGTTTCTGATTCTGACTCACCCCGTATAGAAAACAGAAATTAAAGACACATCCAGGGGTTGATATAATTCTACCACCAACAGTTCATTGAATTCTTTTGAAAGAACGAAACTGCAAGGGTTCGAAGGATTACTCTTTGACAGTTCTCAACTTAGGATAGGATAGGATAGGTTTATTGCTTCTACGATACACAAAAGTTCTCAACTTCAAACTCAAAAATAAAAGTCGAAGAATTTTTCTAAATATTTTAAGTGAGCTTATGATGGTTTTGGTCTGATACTTTTGAATCATCTTGTATACAGGATGCCCAAAAAATACACCGACAACTTTCTAAGGCAGCTTCCTCTCATCAAAACAAAAAAAAAAGTTCCCATAAATATGGATCCGGAAACGCTTCCCAAGGGAGCTACAGGTGGGACTCTGAAAATGGTGTTTATTTAATATTTCCGAAACCGTTCAAAGGAAATCAATCAAACTTGACGCATTTAATGACCTTCTTATGCCTAAAAAAATTGAATGCCTAACAAAAATGAAGTTGCTTTAAAATAGTTTTTTACACGACCGGGTGTAAAGTGAGCCTTTTTGCCCTCATTTTTAGGCGTAAAGTGGCTCATTTAGCCCGAGGGCGTGAAATTTTTACTTTTACGCCCTCGGGCTTTGGTTTTTTAAGCGTCAAAAAACAAATGCCTGTAATTATCATTAAATGTCACAAACTAATAAATTTGTTGAAATGCACAGCTCAGAGGCAGTTAGGACACCCCCAAAGGCGGGGAAGGGTGTATGGTTTCACTTATTAAGCTTCTCGTTGAATTGTTTGCTTTGAAAATACACATATTCGAAACTCCAAAAGTGAGGTTATGTGCGTTGACGGCTCTGGCCGGATTCCTATTTCTCCGAGTTCCGTGCTCAATTTTCTTGAGGGGGCAAGCGAATACTAAAATTGAATAGCCGTTTTCGATACAAGAGCGTGATTTCAGGCCCGAAGCCGTGGTTGCCATCATAAAGTTGAGAGAGTTGACATACCGCACTGGTGAAGAAGTTCCAAATCTTGTTTGTCAAGTGAAATAATGGATAGTGAAGTAACTAAATCCATCGATGAATTGTACGGAAGGTTAAAGGAGTACATTGACAAATCTGTACAATCCTTGAAGGATCACATAGACGAAACATTAGTAAACATAACCTCAAAACAACAACAGACTGAGAAAAAAATTTTGAAATTGAAGAATAGTAACGAAGAACTGAAGAAGAGCCTGTTGCAGAGCCAGAGGGAGTTGAAGAAAAACAACCTGGTCATCTTTGGACTGGAACAGGACGGGACGGAAGAGGAAGAGGACTTATATTCTAAGACCTTGAAACTTGTCAACGAGAAGTTGAATACAAACATCGACAAAAATGATATAAATCATCTGTATCGATTTGGTAAAGCACAGAATACAAGACCAATAGTTGTCAAGCTTGTTCACTTTAGAAAGAAGTTGGAAATTTTGAAACAGGGAAAATTGCTCAAAGACTCAAAGTTATCAATAGCAAACGATCTAACGTGGCAAGATAGACAGGACCAGATGACCTTGAGAAAGCACTTGAACGAAGCTAAGGACCAGAACCTGGAGGCATATATTAAGAGGAACGTGTTGATGATTGGTGACACATCCTACTCAGTCAAGGACCTCAAGAAACTGGAAGAGGAGCAGGACGGGGAGGAGCAACTGAAAAACCCTCAGGAAAGTTCTCAAAAACCGAAGAAAGAAACTATAGTACAGAAACCCAATAACCCACGGCAAGTACAGACTCAAAATCCAAAGAAAGAGAAACCAAGGACAGAAAAAGAGAGGAACCTAAGACCGACAGCCAGTAGGAATTATAAATATAAATAACGAGCTATATTCGTACTTTGAAATCGTAAACTACTTGTTTCTCACGTCATTAACTAATAACTATCACCTTAGGCTAAGTACATTTTACACTACGTACTCTAACACTTTTACACACTTTACACTCTAGGTTACACTCTTACGACGAACACATCAATAACACCAGTTGAATACGAATACGAATAAACACTGACATTGTTAACATGGATCCGTTTGTACGAGATTTTGAGGAACTGAAAATAAATACCATTGTGGCGAATAATATAGATAACTGCAAAGATATAATGAAAGTAAGAAATAAGTCAAATACACAATTCAATATATTCCATAATAACATCAGAAGCATTGGCCGAAACTTTGATGATTTCCTTGTCTATTTGACTGCACTCAATACTCCGTTCGATATAATATGTCTGAGCGAAACCTGGAACATAAGGAACACTTTGAATTTTAACATACCCGGATACAGACTTTATTACAACAACGGTGACGTAAACCAAAATGACGGAGCGGTGATGTATGTGAGGGAGTCAACTGATGAGAGGGTGTCTATAGTGAAGATAAATAAGGTAAACGCCATCCACGCCGAAATCAAAATGATAAACGGAGACACCTTATCAATGGTATTTTTATACAGGCCTCACACGGGTATTATCGTAGAGGACTTTTTACACGACTTCGATGTTTTCTTACAGACAAACGATAAAAACTCAAAACACAGCATTGTATTGGGAGATATAAACATAAATATCCTTGAACAAAATAATCACATTGCAAATGACTACATGAATATGTTGGGTGCTATGGGATATGCATCGATGATCAATTGTTGTACCAGAGTTCAGCGCGAAAATGGAAGTAACATCGACCATATATTTTATAAGGGTAACCTTTTGAACGAAAACCTTTGCCCAATCGTCCTGAAATCTGATATTTCGGACCACTACAGTGTTATCTTGAGCTTGACTCTTTCAGATGCCCATATAAAATACGGAAAAAAAGAGAATCACTATACAAAAACCAATACAACTTCATTTAAAAATATCATGACAAAACAGAATTGGGAAAATTTTTACGGTAACCGCGACTCTGAACAATTATGCAATATTCTTATAAAGACTTTTGAAACGGCTATTAAAGAATCAACCAAAACATACAAGGTAAAACCCCAGCGTAAGAGAAAAGAATGGATAGACGATAGCATTATTATTGAAATAAATGTACGAAACCAGCTATACCTGGAAAAAGTAAGACAGCCGAATGACAATGCAATAAGACAACAATATAATCGACAAAGAAATAAAGTTAATAGCCTCAAAGATAAATTAAAGAAAAAGTATTTCCACAAACAAATTGAAACAAATGTTAACAATCCTAAGAAACTTTGGCAAGCTGTGAAGAATTTGGTTTTCAAAAGAAACAAAAACTGTCCTATCAAAGAAATTCTGACAGAAACTGGAGAGAGGGTCACTGGTGAAAGACAAATAAGTGATGAGCTGAATAGTTATTTTTCACACATAGGAAATGAATTAGCGAGACGTATTGAAAGACCAACTGGGAAGTTTGAGGGCAGGACAATCCATAACACCTTCTACTTGTCCCAAGTAACAAATGATGAAGTTGTAAAACACATCAATTCCCTCAAACCCAATACGTCTCCTGGAATTGACAGAATTACATCGGAACTATTGAAGTTATGCAGTGACATCATGGGGCCCCTCCTGACACATTTGATAAATGTCATATATGAAACAGGGATATACCCCTCGCATTTCAAAATCGCAATAATCATACCTATTCACAAGGGTGGCAGCACATTGAAAGCCGAAAATTATCGTCCTATCTCTCTGACATCTACCATATCAAAGATCGTAGAAAAATCACTCAAAACAAGAATCACAAGCTTTCTGAATAAATACAATATCTTATCTGATAAACAATTCGGCTTCCGTGCAAAGATGTCAACTGAGGATGCACTCACACATGTCGTAGGCAAAATTTATGAGGCAGTTGATAATAGAAAACCTATCATAGGAGTATTTATTGATCTGACGAAAGCCTTTGACACCATCGACCACGAACTTATGCTCAAAAAACTGTGGGATGTAGGCTTTCGGGGACCTGTACATAAATTGATTAAAAACTATCTGAGCAACAGAAAACAATATGTGCAGGTCAGTGAAACCATCGGTGAAGAGAGAGAAATCGATATTGGCCTTCCGCAGGGAACAATTCTTGCTCCAGACCTGTTCAAGATATATATAAACGACCTCCTGTTGCAGGAGATAGATGGTGAAATTGTCTCCTATGCGGATGACACGGCCATACTCTTTTCCGGAAACTCGTGGGATGAAGTGAAATTGAGGGCTGGGAAGAGTTTGAGAAAGGTGAAGGACTGGCTTGACCATAACTTATTGACAATGAACGAGACCAAGACAAAATACTTACCTTTCTGCTCCTATGCGAATGGTTTGCCTTCGTTTAATGAAATCCTCCTGGAAGGAACGGATATTGCTGTGGAAAGTGCAGATACAGTTAGATATTTGGGTGTTGAACTCGATAAACACTTGAGGTGGGAGAAACATGCTGAGAAAACAAACAAGAAACTTCGCCAACTTTTGTACCCTTTTAGACAGCTCAGAAACGTTATGGACACGAAGCCGTTATTGATGGTTTACGAAGCTCTTGTCGAGTCCATTTTAAGATATGGGATAATAGCTTGGGGTGGAATGAACATTACTCATTTGAAACCACTACACCAAACCCACAAAAGGCTGATAAAGATTATGTTGAGGAAGGGAGTCTACTATAGTAGTGACTTATTATTCAAGGAATATAGTATCTACAAAATAAAAGAAATTTTCATGGAAAAGCTATTTTTGTACCAAACAAAACAACAACAAAAGTTCAAATCCGAAAAGACATATAAGCATGATCTACGAGGAAAGGGTGAAATTGTCGTTCCTAGAGCTTGGAAAACGGTTGGTCAAAGCTGTTTCACTTACCTGGCCCCAAAGCTTTTCAACAAGGTACCTGATTTCATAAGGAATAATAACAATTGTATCCAGAGAAAAAAAGAACTGAAGCAATGGATACTTACCAGTGATATATTGTCATTTTAGAGACGAAGCGACACGCACGCACTCTGACACGAATACTCACACCACATGAGACCGCATACGTTCTTTTTCTCCCAAACGTTTTTAAACTATACCCTTATTTTAACTTGTTATACTCTCGTGTTCGTTTCAAATTTTACCTATACTTTTTTTTTCTCAAACATGTATGTCCATCTTTTGCAAAGGCTTTTCATAGCCCAAAATTATACGCATATTAAACATACGGTGATCATGCACTTGCACTTACACACAAAGTTCCTTGAAGGAACTTTAAGTAAGGTTTACTGCTTTATTCTTCCTTATTCTTGTAAGCACTTTGGAGACCACTTTGTATTGTTTTAATTGTTAAAGAAGGAATAAACTTATTTATTTATTATTTATTATTATAAAACGTGTAGCCGAATGAATATTTTGGTTTGTAGGTATCCGTCTGCCTGTCTCTTTACGTAGGCTGTAACTTTGCGGTAAAATCCGTGTCGTCCTTAACTGAAAGGGTTGTCTTCAGCATGGAAAACACGGACCACAAAGTAGAAGGCTTCACCACCTTGGATTTTTCAGCTAAGTATATAGGTATACCTACGTTCTCATGTATTTTTTTTGGACTTCTCCGGCAGAAGATCAAGTGTGGCTAGAGAAGCCATCGCCATCGGTGAGAGGAGTGCAGCGCCTCAAAAACGAAAATTCTTGCTAGGTGCTTTTTAATAAAAAAGACACTGACACTAGTGATAATTATTAAATGACAAGTAAAAACAAAATCACAGGTGCCCATAATGTCATTGCTAACTAGATCGATCTATAATCGCTTTTTAGTTTTTCGGCTTTTATGGTTCAAAATCAAATTCAAAAAAAGAATCGGGTCGTGTAAAAAACGTTGTATGCAGCTCAAGCGTAAAGCCTGTTTTAGGCCCTCTGTCTGAATGTGCCCTCGCTATGCTCGGGCACAACTTACATACGTCGGACCTAAAACAGTCGCTTTACGCTCTTACTACATAAATAACTATTTCTTTCGCCTTGAATAACGTAATCGAAAAATCAGCATTTCTGACCACGTTTTCATACATTCAAACTCAAATATCTCGTCCATCGAGATCAAACAAAGGGACCATTTTTTGATAGGAAACTCCAGTATTCCATAATTTCTTGTTCAATTTGGAAACATTCACATTCAAAAAAGTTAGAGTTATTTTTACCCCCCACCTCAGCCTGACCCACCCCTGTTAAATTATTCTGGAATTAATCTTGCCTCATTTTATTGAGCATAAGAAGGTTAGTGGATGTGTCAAGTTTGATTGATTTACCTTGAACGGTTTCGCAGATACTTATTGGATAAAAACCGTCTTCAGGGTCCCACTTTTAGGGGCCTGTAGCTCCCTTAGGAAGCGTTTCTGGACCCATGTTCAATAGAACTTTTTTTCTTATTCTGATGAGAGGAAGATGCCATTGAACGTTGTCGGTATATTTTCGGGACACCTGTACATATATGGAAATGAAAAAATAAAAGACCTTCGGTTCAGCAGTGGCAGTAGGACTCTTTTCTTCAACTTAATTGTACCGGGTGATTATTTGGAAAGTATCCACCCATAATAACTCCCGATTATTGGTGAATATTATTCTTCGAACAAAAACAGGTCGATTTTTATATCGGGGGAGACATCTGTGAATTTCTATCTCCAACCCTTTGGTTCGCCCACCCACCTAATATTTAAAATTCCAAATGGCACCACCTTTTATATGATTCATCAAATCATGTCAAATTCGAAGTCAGTATCTGTGGCGACATAGAAGTTATATCCAAAAGTCAATTTCAGAATCTCAACTTCAACACCCTGTATTTCTCAAACAAAGCATTACCGCACACGGGTTATGATTGTATATTTTCAAACATGTTTTTATGGAGAATCTACCCTTGAAGTTTGCAGAATCATCACTGAAACACTATGTACCTATAATTTTTAATTGTCTTAATGTATCATCAAATAATGTATACCTACAGAGTACAGACAATAAAATCGGATGTGCGATAATATCTTGACATAATATACTTACTTAGTACTCAACGTGTGGGTACATTCTAATAAAAAAATATTTATTTTAGATATGTTCCAATTATCTTATAACAATTATGTAAATCTGCCAAACAAAACAATGATCGCATTTAATTAACACGAGCTCTGAAACACAATCAACAATTTCGCTCACAATTCTCGCATTGGCTGGTATCTTGACCAAAAGTTCTTGATTTTTTTAGCGAGACGTAGAAATAATAATAACTTTTTTGGCACTTAAAATTTTTACGATCCCAATAATAATCAACAAAACTTTGCTACTGGTGAGCTTCGCTGTGGTGTCGGCATAATTCTACCCAATAAGTGAACTGCTTATTACATGTTTATAACTCCGAGACTATGCGTTTCCTTAATTAATCCGAACCGGCTCGTTGCCTTTTAGTAGTTTCAATGACGTTTATCTCGTCGGATTCCGACATTGAAGTCACAAATTATGATAATACGTAACTGAAAAGTGGAAGTGGAACTCCTTTCGTTTGAATTCATCAAAAATCAATTTTTGAATCCGATAAGTCCCGGTAATTAAGCCTTAATTACAAACGTACTCGTATAGTTCACGTGCAATTCTTAAGGTTTTCGATCAATGCTGAACGTGCAGCCGCCAATTCATGGTCCTAGAGCTTTTACTTTTATTATGGCGGAGGCGCCGGGGATTCTCCGTAAAGTACGGGCTTTTGAAGAGATTCGACTGTAGATTTACCTGAAGCGGAAGAAGAAATTTTCTCTATAGCAAATTTTGTGGAAATGTGAAACTTATGTAGAATTGTATACTTTGAAACAATAAATGAAACCTCCTGTGACAAAAACCATGTCTAAAAGGAAGATGGAGTTGAATATTTTTTTTACCTAAAGCAGAATGGCTGTACAAAAAGCTCCAAAATAACACTTTTTTTAATTAATATCCAATTATTAGGCGGTTCAAAGGAGACAATAATACCCAAATTATATGTGAGGAGAAGTAATTACACTTTATGAAGCCAAAAAGAAAACAAAGTTTCATTGTTTATCCCTACAGGTAAACTACTGGTGCCGCTGAAAAAAAAACTATACCTCTACATCACAAATTATTGATTTTTTTTTCAAGTGTTATAACACAAGATGTCGTAAGAAATTGGTACCTACGTAAGTTCCACGATTCCTAGAAAACTCAAACAATGGATCATGCATTTTCTCATAGGTCGGTACCTTTAGTGTGCAAACATTGAATTAAATCGGCATTAGAATCGCGCTTCGTCTTCATTAACGCGAAATTGGTATGAGCAAATCTGATTGTCTTTGACATAATTAAATTTTAATCATGTCAAAATGATATGACTTTCAGTTCTTTTGTTCCAGAAATGATACTCATAATTTGACACATTTCTGCAATTTTTTCTTGTTTGTATGAACTACAGCAAATTTATTGCAATCTTATTAGTATAATGTATAGGAGGAGTCATAATACTTAACTACTAAATTAGTAATGCAGGCAGGAACTGAGAAAATAATTGGTACCTGCAGAGGTACAAGCGGGTATTTGTTTGATTCGTACTTTGCGGACGATTACAGTGATTAGGTCAAAATTGGAACCTTTACAGTGTGTGTTCAAGTGTTACACGTTTTTTGCACTTGTCTCAAATTGATATTCTACACATTTCCTTTGTTCTTGAAAAAAATATATACCTGACGTGAGAAGGTATCTCTAGGTAAGGTGTTGTCTAATATCGGTACTAGTGTCATATATCAAGAATTTCATTTGAAAATTCGTCTTGCCAACGCTTTGGGTCGCTTGATGTATTTATAAAGAGTATAAAGCAAAATGGTGAAATCGAGGGTAAAATATAATAGAGTATAAAAGGCTATGAAAATTAAAACTAAAATTATTACTGTTGGAACAGGGTGATGCAGCGCGAGAGTATTGGAATAGTTTTGGATTGAAGAGTGTTTTTTCACAACAGTTTTCCCTGTAGAATTTAAATAGATTGAAAAATTTTTGTTTCGCAATATACAAGGTGTTCCAAGAAACTTTTAAAGTTTTGCACTATGGAAGTCAGAAAAATTCGATCAATTAAATTTGTGTACATTATGATTATGGCTTTTTCGCGGAACCGAGAGCATCATTATACATATACCTGTCAGACCCGAGTTATATTAAAGTCGACGGAAGCGTAAACGGAGACGCAAGCGTGACGAAAATGAACCAGTCACTGTCAGATCCATCTTGGCTTCTCCCTTCTGGTCGATATTGATTGGTTTATTCTCTTACGCTTGCCTCTCCGTTTTATTTACGCTTCCGTCGACTAAACCGGGTGATCATTTGAAAACTATCCACCTGCAATATCTCCCGATTCCTAGTGCAAATGTCTTTGAGCAAAAACAGGTCGATTTTTATATCGAAGGGGACATCTAAAACATACATTGGAGAATTTATATCTCAAGCCCCCTCGCCCCCACTCACCCCAACTTTGAAATTTCAAATGACACGACCTACCTTGCGATACATCAAATTAAAGAGAATTAAATTCTCTTTCTAAAAAAAATATTTTGAAATTTTTCAACCCCACCCCCTGTTCTTCCTAGAATTCTCTGAGTGTCCAAGTTAATATTCTTGACCTCCATTTCCTTTCAATACAGTAAACGTCATCCTGCACAGCATCGAAAGAGAAAATTTACTATAAAAAAAGTGCCACCCAAATTTACCCCTTCGCTCCCCCCACCTGACCTCAAAAATTTAAAATGTCAATACCCACTTTGTAATACATCAAATTGAAGGAAATTGAATTCTCTCCCTGAAAAAGATCTTTTCACAATTTTTAAAGCCCCCCATTGCCCCCCTAGAATACTCCAAATGACCAATTTATTGGGGGAGGGGTAGAAAATTAAAAAAAAATTCTTTTCGGAAAGAGAATTCAATTCCCTTCAATTTGATGTATCACAAAGTAGGTGGTGTTGTATTAAATTTGGGAGTTGAGGTGGGGGAGAGCGAAGGGGTGAATTTAGGTAGCACTTTTTCCACCGAAAATTTTCTGCTTCGATGCTATCTAGGATGGCGCAAACTAAATTTAGAAAAAAATGAGGGGTCCAGAATATAAAATGGGACAGTCAGAGAATTTTTAGAGAAAAGGGGGTGGGGCTGAAAATTTTGAAAATATTGTTTTCAGAAAGAAAATTTAATTTCCTCCAATTTGATGTATCGCAAGGTAGGTAGTGTCATTCGAAATTTCAAAGTTGGGGTGAGTGGGGGCGAGGGGGGTGAATATAGAAATTTGCCAATGTATGTTTTGGATGTCCCCCTCAATATAAGAATCGACCTATTTTTGCTCGAAAAAATATTCACTAGGAATCGGGAGTTATTGCAGGTGGATAGTTTTCAAATGATCACCCGGTATGTATAAATCGGGCTATACTGGCAGAACCAACAAGTGTTTGAATTGAGTGCTTTCCAGTTTTTGACAATAAAGAAGAGTAATCCGCGAATTAGGTACATAAATGAAGCACCAGCAACATTACAATAGCAATTTCAGGTTGCAATAATCATTGCTGACAGTCGATTCAAAATATCGCGGGTGGAAGGTGCTTCGCCAGCTATGTGGTGCCTTTTCTCAGTAATCAAATTCGCGAATAGGAAAGCGTGATGTGGCGGGCCATAGGATTTTTCAACCGTTGCCACTGTCATATTGAAGATCAAATTCATGAACTTTTTTGGGTCTCCGATGGGTTGAGACGGGAAATGCAGTGGCGGACTAAGGGAATTGGGGGCCCGGGGCGGAATTGTGAGATGGGGCCCCTAAGGAGTGAAAGTTGAGAATATGAAGAGGGGCCGGCAGACTTTTTGGCCCGCCCTGCCCCGCCGTAATTGAGCAAAAGCCTAAGAAACAAAAAATGTGTTGTTAATAACTTGACTATAAAACACACAGTAGCGCAGTCAGAATTTGAGGGCGTAGAGGGCAAAGGCAACGGTGAGGGTGTAAGTTAGGGAAAAGTAGCGCCGCAGGCGAAATTTTTTGGGCATAATAATAATAATGATGCTGATGATAATCGGTATATTTCGTGCGTTTTGCGATTTCGGTTTTCGACGTTTTCACCAAAATTACTTGATAATCGAACTTCTTTTCAGAAAATTTTTGCGCTTCTTGAAAATTTTCGACAGAATTTTTTCTGTATCGGTTTAGTGTGGAATGAAGTGTCATTGGCACTTGGGAGGTAGGGGGGGTGGTCTCATTCGCCCACTTTCGCCCCCCCTTGGCTATGCCACTGACCACCAGTACCTACAAGAAGTTTTCGGTTCCAGCTTTGGATGTTGAATTGGATTTGGACTGTTGACTCAATGCTAAAACCTACTCGTATATACAAAATTAGGAATTATATGTATTTCTACTACCTGCAGCGCGCAGACAAGATAGTTTTGTTGTTTTGTCTTTCTCCTCTTTTGAAAAGAGATAATAAAATACAAAATTCCAAAAGGCTTGAGGCCCCTGGCACTGTGATATCCGGGGCCGGGGCCCCTAATGCCTTAAGTGAAAATAATTCGCAGAGACTCCGTGATACAGACACACCTCTATTGCCTGTGTGTAGGCCCCCAAACCTGTTGTCATGGGGCCTGCTAAGGTAACTTTAAAATGGAAAAAATAGGAGAACAATGTTTCGATGAACAAAGTGATCATCGAGGGAAAAAATTGAAATTTTTGGATTTTATCCCAATTTTTTGCAGTATTTTTCACAAACAAGAGGAATTGGGGGCCCCATCAGATGATTGAGGCCCCGAGGCCCGGGGCGGACCGCCCCCGCCGCCCCCCCCTTAGTCCGCCACTGGGGAAATGCCTTATAAAATTCAAATGCGTTCCACTTTTTTGTCACTAATGAAAATGGCTCTACAAACATAACGTAATAAAGTCGATAATATCAATCTGTAACAGTGAGTTGTAAAACTGGACAAATAAGAGTAACATAGCCGAGAAATCGACCTTATTTTCCGACTAGCAAACTCATTGAATCACTCCAGCCAGACTTACTTTGTTCAACTGGGGATGAGCCAGACTGCTTTTTTGTGAACTTCATGAACCACTTGAGTACATCTAAAATATTCATAACTATGGAAAAATGAGTTAACTCATTTGAATTTTCCACCTTTATGGAATCCACCCGGAAATGTTTGCCAGGCTTAAAAATATGTGATCAGTATTATCACTAAAAGAACAATCCTATGGACATTTGATGAATGGGAGAATTAGTCCAAAAAAGTACACTGCCTCCTGGACTATTCCATGTATACTGTATGCCATGGGGCATACAGATTATAGCACATGGAAAACATTTCCCCATGCCGCAATCTACCTATGCCCTGAATACACTCATGAATAACTATCAAATTTGACTCGTTTCGAAACTTGCAAGCTACTGCTTTGATTAAAGTAGACAGGAAAAATTCTATGCAATATCATACCTATTAACAATGACCGCAGAAATTTAAAAACAAACAAGTGAGTAATTCAGATATTTAATTCATTACTTTATCGACCTATCCTATACCGCATTTCATTCTTTATTGCCTTATTTATCTTTGTTATTAGAAGTATCGTCTTACGTGGCCAAACTTTCAAAAACTGCAAGAGTATTACAAACACAGTCAAGTACCATATACTTACCTATCGGAGTATGTACTTCAGTACTTCAGTTTATATCTAGGTGGCAGTTCAGTTAGCTAAACTGTTGACACTATAGGTACTGGCGAACCAAGAGCATTTCGATGGTATCTCATATTCCACTTTGGTCGAGTTCTATTGAATGAACAACCGCGCTGTTGCGTTTATATCAGATAATAAAGAGACCATCACACACTCGTTAAAGTTCTAGACAACAACGCGTTCGAGAAGGTTTCAAAAATTTCACCGCCCGATAAAACTCTTAGGTTCTGTGATATTACGATACTTATATTGTTCTGCACCTACTATTCTTTTGTATTCCAGATTTCTTTTTAATATTACTAATTTATTGATTTCATGAATACTATAGGCGAGTTTGAAGTTTGCCGTGGTAGAAAAAGCGTGCATTAGCTCTTGTTTGACAAAATCTGACAGCGCTAACTATTGTGTGTTGTGTGATCAAATGAATTCTTATTTGAGGTAGGCTGTGGCCTGGTCAAATTCAGGGGTGCGAAGCTGCGTTCGGCTAGGGCACAGCCTGCCTAGAATTAGAATTCATATGATCACATGATATACTACTGTCGTTGTTGCTCACTGAGAACTAATAAGAGGCTCTCCGCTCTCCCTAACGCGCTGAATTTGAAGCTCACTTGTATAGTAATAAATACAGGCTGATTCCAAAAGGTCGGATCAAAACAGTACTACGGTATATGGAATTAGAAAAACTAGGTCTTTTACTTCAAGACTGATGCATACAGTGGCGTAACTAGAAAAATTCAATGGGGAGGGGTCACGACTGAAAAATATGCGAGAATGCGAGCAAAGTGAACAAAAAAGCGTCGCATTCGCAAATTTTTTATATTAAAAAAAAGTTTCTATGACCAATGGGGGG
Source organism: Anaspis maculata (assembly GCA_949128115.1). Classification (NCBI taxonomy): domain Eukaryota; kingdom Metazoa; phylum Arthropoda; class Insecta; order Coleoptera; family Scraptiidae; genus Anaspis; species Anaspis maculata. The sequence continues at coordinate 43,498,671 of OX421963.1, forward strand.
GGGGGTTCACCCCTAAACCCCCCTCTAGTTACGCCACTGGATGCATAAAATTACAGCAAAATTGGTACACACCTCTGGTAGTTGATATTTATCCTTTATAATAATTCTACAATTTATACGGTTAATTATTATAATCTTCCAAAATAACAAGACTAGAAGGGGTTCGATTCAAAGAACCGAACACTTTTGACCCTTTATAACTTCGAAATTATAAGTCGAATGATTTTTTCATTACCTTTTCTTCGTGGTCTTATTTATAAAATATTCCATACCATAGTAGTTACTGTTCTGATCCGACCTTCCAGGATCATGCTATTCTCAAAATGATATTGAGAAATAGAAGATTTAAGAAATATTTTGTACTCGATACTCTGGAAGTTGAATGAAACTTACTATCGAAATTCAACGCTCCGCATTCCACATAGAGGTGTTATCTTAATTCTGTTGCTTTTCATTTTCCAAGTCTCGCATGTCTTCTTCTACTTTAGTTTACTTACTAAAATAAATTACGCTTTCTGCCTAAAGCTTCTGATATAAAGCCCCTAAGCCATATATATCGTAAACGTGCTAGACTTCCAAGTCTCTCATTGGTCTTTTTTTGCCTTCTTTCCATGGTCATCTACCCTAAAACAAAATTAAATTATATGTCGAATGCTTTGTATATTCACCCATCAGCCGATTTGACAATTTGAGAGTATTTGCTTGTTTAGCAGTTCGAAGAAAACTCTCAACACTTAGCAGCTGTATGGCCGAATATAATTCATGTGCGGCATCGACCAACACGCACGGTTTTATAAAAATATCCGGCGCAAAACACTTAAAAATCGCACAACAATGGCTATCTACGTAGATTTGATCCGGTCGTGGATACTTTTTCGAGTTTAAAGGCGATTATAAATTTCCTGCTGTAAAGATATACAATAGTTGTGCCATTATGATAAATACTACATACATGTTACATCTCAAGGCTGTGGCCAACTGCCGTCGCAGTATGAAATTAATTTCCTCACATAATGCAACATTTAGCCAGCGGAGAGTCTCAAAGCTCCTCCTTTTCAGTAGTTTACCAAATACAAGTGGCGCTAAAGCGCGCATTGCTCAACTCTCAGGAGGATAAAGTACAATGAATAAGTAGTGATCTGGCTCAGCGCTAGTGCGAATCTCGTGTACACAACTGCCATGGCTTCCGATTATAAGAAAAAGCAGTCCATTTGCTCGACGCGGTCCAGCAATGGGAGCATCAGCCCTTTACCGAGCAGACCCAGAAGGATGTCCATCAGGAGCTTTTACTGGGTAGTGGTAGATTCTGCGGTAAATTGAAATTTTATACTAAAAAGTCGATTGACGACCCAAAGTAGATTATAGTTGTTCCTATGAAGCGAGTTCAACTTTTCATCATCAGCATTTAGTTTTTTTTTTGCGAACACGACACAAAAAATTGCATGATGCTTTGCAAAAAACTTGACCAAAGTACACAGCCCATTTGCATACTCCCCAAAAACAAGTTACGAACTTTTTTTGTGTGCTATTCTATCTTCATCACAGAACAATGATCAAATTCTGTCGCATGTTCAATCACATTTCCTGCATCTGACATTTCCAAATTTCAAAGCAACTCCTGGAGTGACACCTTATCACTAACTTCAAAAGCAGCAGAAGTGTCAAGCTATTGAGGTCAACTGATCCGAATTCACTACTCTGATCAAGAATATAACAACAACAAATCGAACTTTCTAATAATAATCATCACCTCTATAGTCTACACATTCATGGTCGGTTGCGAATTTCATATACAGCTTACATAACCGAGATCAAGCAGGTAGCGTTGTACGGGTAGTTAGTCTATTTACACGCCATTTAAAAAAATTGCAGTGTTACATGTAGTTTTCCATATCTATCTATTCTCTCATAATTAAAAGCCATAAAATATCGATCTGCGTGCGCATCTTTACGACCTTGTCACTCAATGGTACGGAAGTATCTAATAACATGTTTCCGACACTCAAATTAGGAATAATAACAAACTAATATGGGAATATACACTTTTTATATGTTTTTATCGTCGTTTACTTCTCTGCCACAATCTAATTAGGTACCTGCCTATGGTAGCTTTGCTCAATGCTATTAAGGTAGCTTTGCAAAACAAGCGCAAGATTTTTTCTTCCGCCGTCATGGAGGTTGCCGCCATCAGGATGAGATCCTGATCGTAACGTTGTTATGGAGATTTATTAAAACAATTAAGCCTCTGGACAAAACAATAATTTCATCGGTACTTTGTTTGGAAAAAAGAATACACGAGGCGAACAATAGGGGTTCACCTTCATTCATGGGTGATGCGTACAAATCCTGGTGTTTGACTCAATAATGAATGGATTTCTGATTATGTTTGTTTCTGCAATTGCAAATTTGCTACATTTTTCCTCACGGTATTTCCCAATCCCAATATCGATGTGCTTTTCTACCTACTCACTTACGTAAGCAATACACGTGGAGTTGACTGTTCACTTTCATGTCAACTCACCATGTGTTTTGACAAATAGTACCTACGGGACATGTCCAAATTTCTTGGTAAAAAGATCTGGTCAGTTGAAGTTGACGAAACATTTGTCACTGAATGAGGCCTTCCAGTTGAAGTTATTCAAAAGACGTTTATTGAGTTCTATAGCTTGCTATGAGTGCATTGAGATGTTTTCACAAATATATTCATGTAGAAAGGACACTTCGAAAAAATAAATAACCGTCTGATAAGGAGAACGTTTCAGTTTAAATCGGCTAAATGATGTTTTTCTAGTGTTTAGACAAAAAAATGGCGACATTTCCAAGTTTCTTGGAAAGACGGCTAAAGATTTATGTCAGTGATTGAGGTCTGGTCGGTTGAACTGGTGATGAATCAAAAGAACTCAGCAGCCGGATGATGTGAGAATTGCAATTGAACTATGCAGGGCAGGGATGATCGTATTTCTCAAATGATCCTGGTCTGGCAAATATTGTGGTGTTAGAATGCTGTATACATCGCAAAACAATAGCTGAAGCGAGTGCTGAATTGAAGCGTGACTTTTGTAGCTAACGATGCTTTTGGTTAGGAACGGACCAATCCAGTGTGCTCATTGCATGATTGCATCTTGATCAAGGGATAGCACAGTCTGATAAGGCAAAGACTGCACTCCATATCTGATACTCTCCCACAAACAAAACGATGCGTTCTTTTGCTACGTGTTTTGATGAATATCGTCATGGCATAGATCTTGTGGATGCGCCGGCGGTTTAAAATATGATAATGAAATGTTGAGGTACCATGCAGGCTATGAGAATAAATAATAGCAATGACCAATACTGGTAAAACTCCATTGAATTAGTTATCAGAAAAACATACCTAGGTACTAAAAATATCCGCACTTAATTATTGATCAGAAATGATTTACGTACTTTTTTAATAAAAATAATTACCCATTGTACCTGAAAATTATTGGGTAGGTAGGTGAGTATTGCTAAGAAGTATAAGTAAGTGTAGGTATTACATGATGATTTAATCATTATTGATAAGGTAAACAATGTGGACATAAAACTATAATTACTTACTTGAATAAAAAGAAAACGCGACTACAGAATACATGGAAAATATTGTTGTCTTGCATTAAGGTGGCTGAGAAAATAGGTTTTGAAATTTGACATTGTGAACAATTGCTTTATATACCTCCTGATTCGAGTTTTGAAAAGTGAGGTTATATTACTATCGCATTTGTTAAATTTTTTATTGCTATTTCCTGATTTCGGTGGTTTGACACTATGGCAGCTCTCTTTTTGGACTCGTTCTTGAAAACAAACACTTCCCTGCTCTTTCACAGTTGCGTAAACTTTGGATTTCTCAACACTTAAGGGCTCAAGTTCTAATCTGATTTGCAGCCGCGTAAATTTGCGTCATTCTCACTTCAAAATATGTATATTAAACTTTTACATTTGCGCGAAATCGAATAAAAAGGACTTGAGGCGATGCTCTGAATGGCGTGGCAATAAAAATGTTAAAAATGTGACTTTGGCATGTACAGCCATAGATATTGGACGACAAATTTTCTGAAATTGAAATTTCGAAATAGCGACATGTCTTGCTTTTATCGTAAGTGGAACAACAAACACGCGAATAATTGTGCCTCTTAGGGCCGTGGCCGAGGCCGTGGCTAGCCCAGCGCAATTTAAAGAAAATCATTCACTCCTACTCCTACCAAGTTTCCTTGCCTTTACTCAATGTCTTTCTAAAATCTAGTGAGCCCCACCTCCTTCTTGTATCGCTCGAGGCCCAAGTAAGGCCCATGTTGTTTGGAACGAAACTATATATAAGTCACCTATAGTTTTTCATTTTATGGAAACATGTCCCCTAAACTAATTTCTTAAACTAAAGAGTTTTGACGTGTCACCGTCAACGCTTCTACCGATTGATAGAAAATCAGAATTTTGATGGAGAGGGAGGGGCAGGGGGATGACCTCCTATTGGCCTGCGACATTGTCGCAGACGATACGGTGATGTTCTGTGTACTCAAAGCTCAACTTTTTGTTTCGAACTGAATCGAATGAAGTTTCGCGTTCGTTCGCGCATCGAAGTCTCCACGCGAAGGCTCCTGGATAAAATCAGTTGTAGGTATTATCCCTGTCTCTGACCTTGGTAACATAAAACACCAACAATTCTGTTAGCGATATGAGGATGTGGACATTATGTGGATCAAAGATTTTGACGATAAATTCACGATGTCTGCATCTTTTGCGAAATTAGGCAGACCATATGTTTGAGGGGTTCAACCGTACTTTATTATATTGGAATGAACGAAGTTCATAATATTTTAAGCCATTTCCATGTATGGTTTCCCAGACACAAAAGTCAAATTTAGTCACATACTGATGATTTAATAAATTTTTGTGTGTTGAAATACCTTCAAATATCGATATAGCAGCTCGGTTTTAATTTAAATGGACTTGGTCCACCTCTGATGCTCCGAGTGAACTGAAAATCGGTTCACGGGATAAGAAGTTGGAATTTTTTTTCTGGTGGGAAAAACTTCGAAGCCGTTGACCCGATTTAAAAAATATCCCCCTCGAAAATCAATAAGAATTATTCTCTTTTCTCCAACTATGACTTGCAGCGAGCCTGCACCCAAAATGAACATTTCTTGGAGCTTACCGCAGGTCGAAGTTTGCATCGAAGTTTTTTTGAGCTCACGTAATGTGCAAGTTCACCGCCAGAAAACGAAAACATTTGTCGCATTTGGAAACCAAGTTGGCATTTTTCGAAAAAGTCGATCTTCCATTAGGAAGGGACGATTAAGTTAAATCCTGCCTGGAACGCGGGTCGATCTGGTCAGAATCCGGGTGGATCGACCGTTCCGGGTGGTAACGGTGGTCAGGGGGAAAAAATCGTAGCGCCCGACAAAAAGATGGTGGGAGTGGGAAACTCTCAACTCCCAACTGATGCAGACCTAATTTGATTCTTTGGTTGTATTTTTTTCGATCGAATTTGATATTAATCCATTGGATAGATTTTGAATAATAAAATGACAAATTTTGAACTTTGATGTGTGTCTGTCTGTCTGTCTGTCTGTCTGTCTGTCTGTCTGTAATCTGCTATGATTACAGCCGCAACGCTGATCCGATCGACTTGAAATTCGGTTTGCAGACATTGTTGGTCCGTGGTATGAGCCCATGAGTTTTTGGCTGTCATCTGTCATACGGAAATGTCACTATCAAAAAATGACAGGAGCAGCTTGTGGTGTGGTAGTTAGCGCGTTCGACTACCACTCCAGAGGTCGCGGGTTCAATCTCGGCCGGGGACGAATTTTCGCCTCGAAAACAAGCTTCTTGGTTCAGTTGGAATGCTTGCTAATTGCAAGACGCGTGTGTGTCGCATAGCACGTAAAATACGAACGATGGTGCCGACCCCATGCGATGTTAGTATGGTCGTTAAAAATCCCTACCCTGTGTTGGAACACACAGGGGTGCGGCAAAATTTCCGGCAATTGATATGGCGAGCACTTTATTTGGTAGATGACAGATATGGAAAGACTTTTACGTGTTTGTTGTGTTAATACATAAAATGTAATGACTTTTATATAAATTGTATATGGATATTACAGTTTATGTATCCAAGCTGACACTTGTCAAAATAATTTCAAAATTTACAGACATTTCACAATTTGCAATGGAAAGAAATAAGTAAAATAGTGTACAACACTCGTGGCTCGCTCTGCAGATTTTGGCTTTGTGTCTGGCAACCACTTATGAACAGCCAACTCGTATTTTAAACTACCTCACCTGACATTATTCAAGTTAAGTTTCGTGAGATATAGCTTTTATATTTTTTTTATAGTGCCACTTCTTTTTGACAGTTTCTCATTCGGCAAATTACACTCAAATAGTAGTTTCTGTCGACACCGTCAAAGGATGAAGGGAAGTAAGAACCTGTCAGCTACTGTCAAAATTATTTGTAATATTTCAATACCTACTTGATTGTGATTCACTCGGTAGTTCAAAATACATCTTGAAGGGATAACTTATTACTTTGAACAATAAACTGAACTAAGCTGAACCAAACTTTTGTTGCCACCGGTTGGGAATGGCACAAAGCCACTTTTCATGGGCATAATTCAACATAAATCGAAAAAACCGAATAGTTTTTACTTTGCTTGCTATAGCGTGAGAAGAAAGTATAAGCGATTTGCATTCAAAAAACGCCACCTGGTGTAGAGCTCGGTACTTGATCGTGGAGGAATTTTGTGAGAGGAACACATATTTGGACGTCTAATAGCCTAGGTAGGTACTAGTAGATACGTGCAATACCCACATCAGTGACATGAAATTTGACAAGTAGGAAACATGTAAAAGGGGGTTTGCTGTTGTGTTCCGTATTTGATCTTGTGATTAGCGTATTTAGCAGGCTAGTAGTAGATCTCGTTCCAGAGGTGAGGGGCTGGAAGACTGCGCTACCAGCAATGCATTGCAATCATTGCATCGCAGTTGCGGTGAAAAAATTGCGGCTGGCGACTGTTACATTGAACCATCCGCAGGCAGATGCAAGCATGGTATGCTGCTTTGACAGTAGCTCTCACCCCTGCCATTCCTGCCATTCAGTGCCTGCTGATTGATCCCTTAATCCCCAATGGGTCACAAAGCGAGCCTTAACCTGATGGATCTTGACAGTGGGGTCACAACAAACGTTTGCGTCCCAATTACAAAGGTAGTGAACTGCAGAATATAGAATGCGGATCTCCATGTGAGGTTTATGTAGAAAATCTTTAGAAAAAGGAGACTGACGACGCAGCCAGCTCAGAGTGACCTTTTTTGGCGTGCCTACAAGTAATTGGTGTGTGCGGAGGACTCGGTACACAGTCGCTCTTGCTGTTTCTTTTGGGTCAGAGCTAGGGATCTCTAGGGATGATGCCGAGAAAGGTCTGCGACGACGCTGATCATCGATGTAAGGCCCAATAACGAGCTTGCGGGGTCGCAAGGGTTCACAGGAACAAAAAATTTGCGGCAGCGCATTGACAAGACAGCAAAATGACAGTTTTGACGAGTCTTCAACTGATGTGACGGCCGACGTTGCCTGACGGCAACTTAGACCTCTCCAAATAATGCTTTTTCCAAATCGTCCTACACGAATGGGCCATTTCCCCCAAAAAGGTCAATCGCCTATAGTCTGAAAAAATTGTGACAGGGGTTTATTTAACCCGTTTACAAGAAGTTGTCATTTCCAGGATGCAATTAACGAAACAATCTGAAAGTGTCGCGCGTATACGCACATAAAATTGTGGATCTAAGTCGTAAAAGCTCATCCTTCGAACGTCCATAAAGGATAATAAAAGCGCCATAACACAATCTCACACGGTATGCTCAAATAACTGTTAAATTGAGGTAATCGAAGGAAGGAAAGCGCCAGGCGCGGACAGTTGCCGCAGGATTCAATGCGAGCAGTGCGCGTGAGGTGTACCCATACCATTTAACTTTTGCACTTTCAAGGTCGGCAAGTTACCGTGCGGACGTCAACCCCACTAGCCCAATGCAACGCTTAAATATATCGCTTCTACCTTAAATGGTAATAAAATTGCGAATCCGTACATGAACAAAAAGCATTAAAACCAGACATCTTGGCTTACTGCAGGCGCGCTGCAATTCATTATGAGATGCTATTTTTGGATCAGTGGGCTGTGGTTATGCGTGTGCTAAAATTACCTACCGGGAGTTGCAAGCTTAATTTATGCCCGTACGCAGCCTTAAGGCTCTCGCGCAGGATGCACATTGTGTCCATGTGCTATCGGGGTTTGCATTAGGCGGGCTCACCAAACCGCCATAAATATTATGGAACTTGTTTGTTTCTGTCCACGTGCGGTTTTCGCAAGTACGAATGCGGGACATAATTCCCCACAGTGAATTTTTCAATGACTAATGGGAAAAAAAATGAACTTCGAAATTACAAATCATAGTCTTTTGTTCCAGCCTATTAATTTGTGGGTATGCTATAGGTACATACATGCTATCCAAATAGATTATAAAAAGCGTATAGGTACTTGGTACCTACCTTAGGTACACCGATTTATACTTGAAAAGTGCTGATAATAAACCGCGCATTTCAACTCATGTGTCTTATAACAAGAAAGGTGGATAATTCTGTGAAAAAATTCATGATTGCAAACTTCCAAAAATTGCATCATTTTTTTCTCGAAAACCAGAATTAAGGTACCTGCTTTTCTACGCTCAGCACCGAATTCCAATTATAAACCTGTAGTTTAAAAAAGTGCAAGGTGTGAAACCTTTTAAAATTCATAACTGTACTTCAAATTTACGCTGTCAGCTTTCAATTTTTTTTGCATGCGCCCATCAGCCCAGCATGACGCGATTAAAATCGCATGACGCGAAAATCGTACAAGCCCGCGCGGACTTCAAAAATCCATTATTTCTTAATCCACTTTCTGTTAGCGTGTGGGCTAAACACAGAAATGGGTTAGCCTAATAAATCTGTAGATATAGAGTTAGAGGTACCATCTGCATTTTATGTAATTGAACTGATGAAAAAGTTGATTCGCAATGCTAAGTTCGAGGTCATTTTTTCCCACTCATCCGGTAGATTGATTAAAACTCAAAAACCCACGGTAATTATTTCTCAAAAGTGTTTTGCCAGCGCCGATCTGTGATGGTTTGAAATTGCTATTATAGTTGGTGCAAGATATACCTATTTACCTACCTGCAAACATAGCAGAGTAATCCATCTGACTGTCACGGAGGAAAAGACAAATTCAACAATTCATTCGCAGTTTGATTGATGCATCGCAAAAAATGCGAAATTAATGTTCTTTGTTGTTTTCTCGGCAGGTGAGTTTTTGGCATGTTAATTTTTTGCTTGGAATTGTGTCTGAATGTACATACCTATCTGACGACGGAAATAATGTTTTCCTAGAGAGGCCCAGTCATCAGTTATTAATTTTCGATCATTAATTTCAGTTGCTATCGTGTGATCAAATGAATTCGAAATGTAGGCAGGCTGAGCCCTCGACGAGATCAACTTCACACCAGGAATTTGACCAGGTCACAACCTGCCTGAATTACGAAATTTATTTCAATAATAATTCTCTCATCAATCCTGTTTAAGGAAATATTAAAAAACTTGAGATAGGCAAACTGACTACAGGGTGATATAGAAAACGTGAAAATACAGGGTGATATAGAAAACGTGAAAAATGTGTTCAACATTTCAAATCAGTTGAAAGTTCCGTGGGCATAGATCAATATGATATTGCTGATCACTGCGAATTTCGCTGAATCTCTGAATCAATAGGTGAACCAGCCAGAAAAAATAAAGTACCCAACAAAATAACTGTCACCTTGCAAAATTTGACCTAGCTTTGAGTCTAGACAATTTTGTAATGCTACAAGCGATTCAATCAGTTTTCAGACCATTCGCCAGCCCAGTCCTTCAGCTGTTAGTCGTATTTTTTATATACATGAAATATTCCACATAACATTTCGACAGGGTGTTCAATATTGACTGGTGAAAAATTTCCGACAGTTTGATATACTCCTTCTTGAACAAATTTTTTTTTGTTGCATCCCAACATCATAGGCATAGGCAAGAAGGTGAAACGCATACCTCGGGACGACTTTTGAATTTCCCGTTCATCGATCCCAAAAAGTCAACTTATTGGTGTTACAGTTGTAACTTTCTCAATCGCTGACAGATTCTTGAGATTTCAGGCTCATTTTGAAGCTAAAGCTTCAGGAAGGATCAGAGGATCAAAATCAATAACTCAAAATAAACATTCAGATACAGGGTCGCATAAAAATGACTAAAACCTGAACTGCTCTTGGATTATGAGTTGGGGGGAGAATCGGATGAAAGTCAACTTACTTTCGAAAGAATCATCTATTCTAAACACTTTAAGGTATCCTTTTCATGCATGAGACCCGAACTGTTAGTGGAGGAACTAAATTACAACCGCATGTTTTTTTGAGGAGAATCGGGGTCTTGCTCACTTGAAGCTGCTCGTAACCAACGGTACAAAAATCGGAACAATCACTCACTTGCCAGTCACCGTTTGTTAGTGATTATTAGGCTTTTGTAACTTTGATGGTTACGAACATTTTCAGGTGCATAAAGGCGATATTTCTTCTTCAAAAGCGAACAGTTCAAATTTGGCCTGTTAACCAGCAATTCTAGTCCCATAGAGGAAAAAAGCACCTTGAAATGTTCAGAATGAATGATACTTCAGAAGGTAAGTTGATGTTCATTCGATTCTCCCTTTAGCCTAGGTTCCGAGAAAAGTTCAGGTTTGGGTCACTTTTCATGCAACCCTGTATCTTGAATGTCTGTCTTGAGTTGATTTTGATCCTTTAGTAGTCCCACCTGAAGTTTTAGCTTCAGAATGAACTGAAAATTTTGATAATCGGTCAACGAGGAAAATAGTTATTACTGCGTAACAAAAAAGCTGACTTTTTGAGGTCACCCTGTAAATAAAAGAGATACACTGATAAGTCAAAAAATGCCCCGGGGTATGGGGGATATACCTTACTGCCTACGGTATATTAAAATACAGTAAAAAATCTTTTGTTCAAGAGGGGGCATGTCAAACTTTCAGAAACTTTGCACCAGTCTATTGAACACCCTGTAGAAATATCATGTGTGATATTTTATGCATTTGAAAAAAAAGGACTAACAGCTGAAGGACTGGGCTAGCGAACAATTCGAAAATTAATTGGATCGCTTGTAGCATTCTAAAGTTGTCTAGTTTCAAAGTTGGTCAAATTTTGCAGGGTGACACTTATTTTGTTGAGTACTTTGGTTCCTCGAAAAATTTTAGAACGAATTGGTATACAAAGACTCAAACTCCGTAAGTTTCCAACCAAGACACTATTGAGCTACTTCGAAAGAAATATGTTGAAAACTTGACAGAAACAGAAAACAGAAATCTTATAATTTTCGTGGAATTGCAAGGCCCCATTTGCCACTGCATAGCAGTGCTGCATTGAAATTATCAATCAACGAACGTGTAGCTATAGCCATTACTCAAGAAGATTGATTTTGTTGATACGAGACGAGCCTTGGCCGCTGTCATAAAGCATTTGAATGAGTAATGCCCATTACACGAGAGTAGAAATAGTCTTCTGTCTTATTCATTCGGTTAAGGACGGAGTTCAATTGGTAAAATAAGTGTTGCGAAATCAATCCGTCTGGGTTTATTCCTTGACGGATGTTCACCATTTTGGTCTCTTTCGAAAGCTACAAGGATGTACTTTGGTTTGAGCATTTCCGAAATCCAAAAAAATAGTTTACAAATAACAAAATTTTAATTTTTTCTTTGGATTTCGGAAATGCCAATTGGCTCAAACCAAAATACATTCTTGTAGCTTTCAAAAGAGACCAAAATGATAGGAATCCGTCAAGGAATAAACCCAGACGGATTGATTTCGCAACGCTTATTTCACCTATATGACTCCGTCCTTAAGTATCATAAAATATGCACATCTGAATATTTAGTACGTACTTACTAATATTATTCAATAACCTCCCCCCCCTCAAGCTCCATTAAATAAACGGTTTTCCAAAGCAGATTACATAATATGAGAAAATGACATAAAATGGTCGATTTTTTGCGTTTTGGCTCATCTCTAGAGCTGAATTCATAACAAAGACTAGCAGCCAAGAAAATGATGATAGTGATGAATCCCTGTCTATTAAGCTACACTGAGAGTAACATCAAATTCATTTATAAAGAGGGATGAATCATAATATAGGCATAGTTCCAAGGAAATTTTTATTAACTAAAGCAAACCCTCGAGCAAACCTATGAAACATGAGATGAACCCCTAAAGCAATCATGTGATGATGATGATGATAATAATAATAATGTTGATAAAAACTCGCACAATAATGTTCTTACCGTAGGGTGGGCGTGGAGTAGGTTCTACCATTGGTCACAATCATTAGATAGTAATTGTTTCATTACTGATTTTATCAAAGATTTTATTTGATACGTAGGTACTTGAGTATTACTCATTTGTTGTCGGGTATCATTGTAATTTGATATTTATTGATTTTATTAGGTGAACTATTGTTCACAATCAGCAATATCGCAGGTAATAGTTTATTCATTATTGACTTTAAGTAGAAAATAAAATTATGAAAAGAATGACTCAATTATTATGATTGCCGAAAATGGTATACCCGGTCTACCCATTATTTACTACCATCAGGTAATAATTAATAATAATAATAATAATCGTTTTTATTGTTTTTCAATTATTAAGTATCGATTTATTAGTTTATTGCTTACTTGATATAAGTAATAATAGATCAATTATTACTTGGTAATTGTGAACAATGGTAGAATTTGGAGAATAATAGTTCGATTTCACATTGGGGCTCAGACAGTCATACTCATAAGTGAGCATCGCCATGGTCACGGTGCATAACAAGCTCCAATAACCAAGTACTGGAATTGTCATTTGTATTTTTCGTGCTCTGAGTAGGCCGCTGCAATAATAAACAAATGTCAAAATGAGGGCATTTTTCTTCAAATATTTGTTGTTGAATAGAAAATTTCAATCTAAAAAAAGATAGGTAATAATGGAAAATTCGTTGCACGAAGCAAATAACAAAATTCATATCGAATTGATAAAGGTCTTTTTCGTGATTTTAAATACCTTCGAACTCTCAAATTTACAAATGTGTACATTTTGGCATTATGATTTTCTCTATGACGGCCGATTCAGAACATGAAATATACAAAAATAAATGAGCTCATTCCCCGTCACTAACTTCGCTGCCACCCTTAACTCAGGGGGCGTACACCCCATTTCAACGTCACCAGTAATGCTGGAAGTTTCTTGAACTCACGATTTCATGAAGAACAGTTATAACTTCGATAGTTTTTTTTCTAATAAATTTCTGAAAAAACCTGTCAGAATAGTTAGCCGGAAAAATCTACTTGGTGATGTGGTTGAAAACGCAAAAAAACACAATGGCACCCTAATAAATCCAATCGATATTTGCTAATAATTTCAATGTTCAAAATTGTTGATGTGTATAAAATAGTAAGTATACATACTCCCGGCGTTAAGAGCTTCCATTGATGAGAGAAAGCTCGCAGCTATCTTGCTATTATCAAAAATTAAGTACTTCCGGCCTCGGTATGTATAGGTAATATTATTACGAATTTGCGCTGAGTACTTTAATAATTGAGAGACGAACGTTTAAACACACTGTTTATTACTGAGTATACACGTGAATTATTATTCCACGCTTGGATACTCGCTACTCGCTAGCTCAACTCCGCCGGTCACTCGCTTGTTAACCCAGTCATTATGGTCCCAGACCTTGAATAAATTGATCACAGGCTTAATTTTTGGTTACGGGTTCTATGTATCATAAGGGACAACATGTCAAAATTCTCGAAAATTCTCGGTCCAGAAAAAAATTTTATGGGGCCCTAAGGGGCCCGATTCGTATAAGTCGTAAGTTTTTCGTGAATAACTCGTAAACGGTGCTTATTGACGAAAATGTCTGATGGTCAAATTGAAGAGCATCACATTCTGAACGAAATGATGCCACAGTCATTGTTGTGCAATGAACGGTTACCAAAATACAGCCCTCGGAAGTCGACCCTGAAAATCGATCAAACTTGTCAACTGAATTCTGGCCGTTAAACTGGAGGTTCTCAGTCAAGAGGCTATACTGTCATTGTCTGTGGACGGGCATGGTTGTCCTTAACATTTCTTGAAAGACAATCAAACCAGCTTTAATATGCTTTGACTGCAATGCCGTCACAATTTGTATCTTAGACGTTATCAGCGGTCAAAGTCGGTACTGGGTCCACCTGCTGGACCTTCAAAAAGGGCACTTTTTCCGTTACTGTCATCAAGTCTGATTTTCTTGCTGGTAAACGCTATCAACGAGATATGTAGAATGAAGTATTCCTCAAAGAAACCCGGTTACAGAAAATTTCTGCTTCTTGTACTTTTTAAAATAATGCGTGCAACGGAAAAAAGTGAAAATTGTCAAGACTTATGCCGCGATTAGTTTTCTATTCAAAAGTCGCATTTGTAAGCAAAATATTGAATATTTTGCACCAGATATGACAATACAGTGATCGTTACGTGAATTATTTTATATTTCGAGGGAGAGGAGTTCATCTTAAGTTCCAATTTATTCTAAACCAAAAGGGGCGCATTCTAATTAAATTTTTACTTCTTTTTCGTTGGACGTATATATCCTAGAAACTACAAGAAGATGACATTTTCTGTAAACAGAGTTCTGTTAACCCACAAGTTATTCTATATATTCCGTTAACAGCGTTTATCTGCAAGAAAAGCAGACTAAATGACAGGAACTGCAAAAGTGCGCTTTTTGAAGGTCACGCGGTTGATCCAGTACCGACTTTGACAGCTAATAATAGCCAAGATACAAATTGTAACGGCAGATGAGTCAAAGCATACTGAAGCTCGTGCAATTACCTTTCAAGAAATGTTTGACGCAACTATATACGCCCACGGACAATGACAGAGTAGCCTCTTGAATGAGAGCCTGCAGTTTGGCGGCCAGAATTCAGCTGACAGCTTCGAGCGATTTTCAGGGTCGACTTCCGAAGGCTGGATTTCGGTAACCATCCATCGCACAGCAATGGCTATGACATCATTTTGTTCACAATATGATGCTCTTCAATTTGACCATAAGAAATTTTTGTCGATCGTCACCGTTTACAAGTTATTCACGAAAAACCGTCTATTTTCACGAATCGGGCCCCTTAGAGCCCCATAAAAAAATTTCCTGGACCGAGAATTTCCAAGAATTTTGATATGTTGTTTCTCATGATACATATAGGACCCGTAACAAAAAATTCAGCCTGTAACTATTTTATTCAAGGTCAAGGCAATTTTTTATCTATAATGAACTGGGCTATGTTGTCGCTGTGAATTTGAATCTGGTGTCGGTCGGCTCATCTCCACTTATACACTCCTCGTGTTACCTTCTGGAACATTCTAGGGACTCTCTGACAGATACCTCATTGACCGCCGCCAGTAAATTCGCGCCGACGGCTCCAGAAACGTATCAGATTAGCGTGAACCTATACCAGCATGCTCTGGGAAGTAGCACCTCCGCCAATTGTGGAGATGTGTCCTATTCGCACATCTCGATCTCCAGCTTGCGTGAGCGATCTAGCATCATTGCGTGTGCTCCTACACTGGAATCGCACGGAGAGTCTCGCAGCTTGTAACAATATATACTATTTCCTACGATCATTCACTAAAGTGAGGGTTTGCTCTCACTAAACGAACAGTTTCTAAATACAAAACCAGTTTGAGCCTCCGAAACAACAGGGTATAGTGATTGGTCGTGGTAATTAAGACTGCGGAACTGAAGATGTTTCTATTTTTCAAAATTGTTGAAACTCTATAAGCTATCCCAACATCCAGCAAAGCCACCACGCTCCCATGCATGTTAGTCTTGGTTTTTTACTATAGGTACCTATAGATAGCCAGTGTTGTTTAAACCGTTATCAATAATAGGTCCTATATCATGTACGTTCATATACCATTATTTGAAGGGGGTTGTATATGACACTGTTTTTATGTTATTCTTACGTATTTCTTCAAGCATGTCAAATGCTTAGTTATGTTTTCGATTTCTGTTCCAGATCGAGGAGGGTGAACGCGGCCAAGACATGACCGTGTCCGTCGACTCTTCACACGGCGGTGGAGGCGACTCCGGCGACAAACAAGATGGCGTCTACACAGTTTCGGTAACCGGCGGGGGTTACGACAACAAGGGCTTCAAGGGCGACGACGGCAACGGCCACCCCATCAAACCACCCCATCGCGAAATCACCGACGAAGAGGCTTCACAACAGGGTAAATTCAAATTAGCCCCGAAAGAAAAATGGAGGATCCTCAAGAACGTGTCGACCGTGTCGTGCGCCTTCATGATCCAGTTCACGGCCTTCCAGGGCACGGCCAACCTGCAGAGCAGCATCAACGCCAAAGACGGTCTCGGTACCGTTTCACTAAGTGCAATTTACGCAGCCCTAGTCGTTAGTTGTATATTCGTTCCCACATTCCTCATCAAGAGGCTGACAGTGAAGTGGACGCTATGTGTGTCGATGTTATGTTACGCGCCCTACATCGGGTCGCAGTTCTATCCAAAGTTCTACACCCTGGTGCCAGCCGGCGTGCTGCTGGGCATTGGGGCGGCCCCCATGTGGGCCTCCAAAGCCACGTACCTGACGCAGGCGGCTGGCGTCTACGCCAAGCTCACCGACCAGTCCGTCGACGGAATCATTGTGCGATTCTTCGGTTTCTTCTTCTTGGCCTGGCAGACCGCCGAGCTCTGGGGAAACCTTGTCTCATCACTTGGTAAGACCACACTATAAATAACTCTAGCTATGAAGTATGAACACTACAGTATAGAGGCCCTATCATGACGCAGAGACTACTACGTTTGTGACGTCACGTTACCTAGAATCCGTCTCGCTAGGTAACGTAACATTGCCAAAGTAGTATACTCTACTTGTCAAGTAGTATTCTACTCGTCGTATTCTATGTCGTATTCCCATTTAAGTTTGGATCTCTATCTTTCCAATTGACTCGAACCGATTATCGTTTCCGGGATCGAATTTGATTTGATGTGATCGGAAACGAGATGTGTACATAATAGCTACTCGTAGTCCAGGAGCTTCTGTAATCTTGTGGGATTTTGGATGAAGGAGCATAGCGACTATGTGAAATATATTCCTTAGATGGCCAGCAATCACACCTGACCTGGTGTTTTGCTTGAATTTCTTGCATGGGATTTATACAGGGTGAAACAAAAAAAAAATAAGTAGGTAAAAATTCGTAGCTCCAGACTGGGGAAAGGTAGAACGCTTAAACTGCAGACGTGATTTGATTCTGTTGTTGTGGTACTTCCTGTCGAATTCGGTTCATCGGATAAATTTTGAATAATTTAATAACAAAGCTTTCAACTTTGACATTTTTCAATATTTGACAAATGACAGGCGAAGAAATACTTTCAAAAGCAAGAAGTCGGGCATCTACCTGGTGATTTGTACCGCTCAGTATATAGTTCACGGTATATAATTTTTTTCTTTTCTTTCCCTGTTCCACCATGTATCAATCCCCTGCAAGAATTTACAGCAATACACCTGGTGAGGTTGGTGTGATTGCTGCCCATCCAAGGAATGTATTCCACATAGTCACTATGCTCCTTCATTCAAAATCCCACGGAATGAACTAATAGTTGTTGTGGCATATTACAAGCATTTCGTCAACGTTGTAATGCTATGATATGGTAACATTTAAAAATGTTCATATGTATACCTATAGAGTACGGTAGAGTTGACGGCACATCACAGGGACCCGTGGGCGGGGCAAAACAGAAAAACAAAAATCGTTTTGAACGAGTCCGTGTGTTGAAATAAGCAACACCCTCAGCTGGAGTAGTGGACCATTACCAGGTCACAGACGAACCTAAAATCCCACTGCAAATCTAGGTGCACCACTAGATGAACTCAGTTCGCGCAGTTCTGCCCACAGGTCCCTCGGGTATTCCGAGTATTCTAGCAGTCCAAACCTTGAATACGCTCACCAAACTTTTCACTTTTTAAGTCAAATTAGGGTTGTATCATCATCCTAACCTGCCTATACTGGATTCTCCAATAGCCACGGAGCGATTCCGATTCCAATTTTATAATTATAGGCGACATATTGAAAATTGTTGCCAATGCTGTCACTCATTGCCAAGAGACAGTTGTTTTTTTTTTTAATTATACAAAAGCAGCCACATGATTTCGTCAGGTAAAGTGTTGTTCTTAACACTATTTTTTTTTATCATGTGGAGTTATTTGAAAATATGTTTATTGGTAGGTATGAAGGGATCCACTGAGATTTATGGTAACCAATAGTTCCAATTTTTTTAGTTCTAGCTCCCCTGTTATTGGCTCCCTTAGAGTCCCTTGGTCATCATACCTATCGAGTCCTTTAAGCTAGAAATGTACAAATGATTTCAAACTCTCCGTTGTCACTACAGATTACGAATTTTCAAGTGCAAAAACTCTTATTTAGTCATATACAGGTGTACCAGTGAAATGCAAGGGAGCTCTCTGAAAACTAATACATTTTTGCAAGTTTCCTGGAAAACCTCCAAAACACATACCTACTTCACGTCCAATAACGATATGTATTCATTCACTAAGGTCAAATGAGTTTATCAAGGGTGCAGTTTCAAAGTCACAGCTTATCATAGATGTACAGTGAGTACCACAAAACCGTTGATTTTTACAGTCAAGAGGATGTTGAAGCGGATGTGAGAGAATTGGCACCATGCGGTACCAGCTCTTCTACATTCCTCCTAAAATCCCGCTACTGTAAAAATCAGCGATTTTGTGGTACATACCATCATTTATCATCCAAGATGTGAGCTATGACTCTGATGAAGGTACATACACAAGTAAGCAATTCCGACAAACCAGCATGATCCTTGGATGACATATTTTCTGACCAATAACCAATAACCAGTAACCAACTATTGGTCGAGTGGAAAAAAGTTCAACTAAAAGTCTTGCATGGCATGGATCTTTCATCCAAATGTTGGGTTCTTGATTTGGCTCAGACTACTGTAAGTAGTATTTCTATTTTATTTTTTCTCTTGTGAAATTTGCACAAGTAAATACACTAAACACTTATACATCCTAGCTGTATCTTAAATATTTGGGTAGGTAACAACTACCCCATTAAGCTTTAGCAAATAGAAGCGACAGCTTTCGTTCAGACGCTCATGTCAGCACTTGAACCCAAAGAATTCAGGAACAGTTAGCACAAATATTTACGTAAGGTCAGCATGATGTGATCAACACTATAATTAATTCAATTTGTATTTCAGTAATTTCCTTGCATATCTACATCATCAATCACTCCTGTTCGCCTGTACCTACAAAATGAAATTGAATGTTGTATAGAGATACCGATCTTTTGCACGCATTTGCTTACCATATCCTTTTCTATCAAGCTGCTGAAGTCTGCATAATTACTGGGTAGCTATACTTATTATAGGAGTTAGGTATTTTAGATATATTTATCTTAAAGTCCAGGTAGGTAAGCACCTCACCCAGGAAATAGTCTACTAAAGTATGGGTGATACTTTGATGTATGATTGATCAGACAGAATAGAGGCTAACGGATGCTAGACGGACCCGGAGGCTCATTGCAAAAGCCTGTTTTGGCACGAAATGTAGAAGAATTAGGTGTGGAGTTCAGGTATCCATAAAAAATCAACACAGTTTTCGTAGAAAGTAATGAACTTTAGCGTCATCATAGGATAGGTGTCACGCAACTTTGAAATAAGCCATGGTTATCTCTTTTATCTAAAGTTCAAGAGCTTGGCTCAAATTAGCGGTTTTATGTGGCTTTTTTCTGTTTTCGCTTTGAAGGTCTGATGGTGCTTCTACTCTAACATTACCTACGTATATCCACAATCTTGAAGAATTTCCGGTAATTGTCTATAATTTGAAAGTTTTGCGTTTTCAAAAAACTAATTCCAAGTAGACAATGACCAGCTTCTCTTGGACGTTGATCTTATTATTTTGCTAAATACCTGTAAGTATACTCGTATACGGAAATGGAGAATCCCAATCTTCATCCTTTCGTCGTCCCTATATAATAAGAGATAAAAGTTGTATGAAATTTGCACTTTCTCATCGTCATAATTGCTCGATGATCATATTATAGTGAATATCTGCATAATCTCCCAACTAAGTAGTATATTATAGAATAGGCCGGTGCACCTGCCACTGCTGATGATGTTGTTCTTACGTAACTTTACCGTTTTCAGTTTTAAGTAATCCCCACGGAGGCGACGGCTCGGAATTCAACGCATCGGCGGCGACCTTCGAAGGATGCGGCGCCAACTTCTGCACCATGAACAGCAACAGCAACGACAATCTTGCCAGGCCCGCCGACATAGAAATTTACGAAATCTCGGCAATCTACTTGGCCTGTATCTTCGCGGCTGTTTTGCTTATCGCCGTGATGGTAGATCCTCTATCAAGGTCAGTACCCCAATACCGTTACATGACGAAGAGCGATCAGAGTCTTTGGCTTTACTTATATTGCCGTTACAGAAGTAAATTTGTTTTAGATTCGTATTATTGCTATCACCTCAATCGGTATTTATGCCCTTAAACTCATATGCTCAAACCGGATTTCACTTATCATACATATTTGCTCAATGTTCAAGTTCATTAGCTAAGCGCAACCGCGTCTTTGCTCATCTAGCAAACGAGACGTACTCATTTGAAAGTTTTTCTCTTACCTGATTTATACATCGGTTTGATATCGTTTCCAACTACAGTCCGCCTGCTGAATTCAAGTTTGTTGTCTGACTTTCAACAGAACTAAATTTGAGTTAACTGGAAACAATCTGTTTTTTGATAACTGTTGGAAGTATTTGTGGTTGAGAATATTTCATAGCCCAGAAGATTGAACTGTATACTTGGTGAAAATCACTCACTCGGTGACACTCGGTGTGATTTTCTTTCGCAAGTTAAAAAACTGATTTTATGCTCTTTGAGTTCCTTTCCACAGACAACTCAAAACTTCCTAGTGCGATCTCTGGCAACTTTGGATATGCTGTAGGAAATTAAATTTTGAACCGATCCCCAAAAATTCAGAAATAAGGTTATGGTTTTTCCAATATTTAAACCTGTTTTTGCCTCAGAGGTCCATACGTTACTTTTCGGATGGGTCGTTGCAGTTTTTTGACCTTGCAAAATAGGTTTTGGCGCTCTCGCTGGCTACCGAGGGCGCCAAAATTTTTTTTTAAAAATCCAACTTGAACACCCTGTAACCTGTAACTTTCCAACGAAGCATTTTAGGACATTGAAGTTATATTTTTTCCTGGTCCATTTTTGATGAGGAATCTTCTCTAGAAGTTTGTAACGTAATCGCGAAACACCCTATACATATACAGGTTGTTACGCTTTTTTGTCATTATTTTAGAAGATGGTAGATACATCATGAAAAAATAAGTGGAGTTTCTCGAAAAAAAAAAATTAATCGGAAACGCATTATAACGAAGATAGAGGCTCTCAAAGTTGAGTTTTGGAAATAGGTATTTTTACTTAATTAATTTAGACCTAATTTTGTGCCCACAGTAAGTTGTTGATGCATACATACAAGCAAGTTATGTTGACTTTTGTCACATTCGTTAATATCGTTCCTGTACTAAATGTTCAGTTGGAGAGTTTATACATAGTGAAGTAAATATTGAAGCACCGGAGGTGACTTTTTTGATGTTTTATTGAAAATAAATAAATCATTATCTACATTATTACCAATGAAAGGTCTGAAGTCATCGGGTTTTCCTATTTTTTCGAGAGTAAATAATTAATTACTTAGAAATACACGGTCCAACGACGCAAAAAAAATTGAAAATGCCATAAATCACCCAAAAGCTCTTCTTCACAGTTTTCTTTGCCTATAGATTCTCTTTTTTTTCTTTTTTTCAAAATGAAGTGCAAATTACTTTTCTCAGAAAGAAATTCATAAAAAGTTGTTTAAATATTGATTATTAACGGAACATGTTCCATAATAGGTACTTGCCGATACAGTCATGTTCATGCTCGAAAAATGGAAGCAAAAAAACTCATTTGCGCACCCATTACTTATTATGGCGGGCGGCATTTATACCTGCTTTGGCGCAATATTTAATATTAATGCATTGCATAATAAACTAACAAACAAACAAAGCTCACCTTGTGCGGACTCGCCTTATGTCAGTGATTGTGAACTTTCGTGGAGGGTCAGTTTCTGCCATGCCATATAAATTAGGTATTTGTTCAATGTGTCACCGCATCTCAGGTGTTAGTTGAAGCTATTGCCTAAAATTTGCATTGATTCAATAGTGGATTGTTTTTTTTTAGTATTGCAAAAGCAAAGTCATTACCATCGAACAATGCCCTTCAAGTTACATGAACAGCTATAATTACATGCTATATACCTAATTGAGCATAAGTAAGTATTAGCAAAAGAAATGTTACAGTTGAGTTAGGTAAGCACGCTCGCCCTTTTATTATGATCAATATCAATTAGCGATAAACGATCACGGACAGGTTCCATGCATTATTCAGTTTTCAATGTCGACCATACGGACTTTGGCATCAAGGAATGCCTCATCTTTCACTAATGAAATGCGGACTCTAGTTGTTGTCTTATTAGACTTTCTTTCACAACTGACGTAAATGCAACAGGGTCCCTGCACGATCAGTGGCGTACCTAGGGTAAATTGCGCCTAGGGCAAAATATGAAAATTGCGCCCCTGAACTAGCAAATATTGGAGCTAAAGCACAGTCCCTCAGGAAATGCGCCGCAGGTGAATTTTTTTCAGGATTTGGAGGGGCCAACAACAAACTGGGACCCCCTTCTTGAGCCATACCCTACTGGAAATTCTAACTGCGAAGAATATAAATGTTTGACAAGTGATACTCTGCGATTGACGTTCGCCTACCCTCTACTGGCAATAAATTGTTTCTATTGGTTAAAAATCGGTTCAACAAAATGCTTCAGACACAGCTTTCAGTATCATTGATTTTGTTTTTCGACTTTTTCTCTTATCTCATTTTCCTTGTCAATTTACTGCTCACACAACTTCCGCCCAACAGTTCAAGTACCTACATTACCCCCGCACTATTATATGAAGTTTAAAAGCTTTTCCTGTAATTGTTTTCCCTCAATATTTTCTTTCGTTCTTCCTTTTTTTATTTTTTTACATTTTGGTCTTTTCCTCCTATTTGCGCCCTGGAGGATCAAATTGCGCCCTGGAGGATCAAATTGCGCCCATAGCATGTGCCCCACTTGCCCCCTCGTAGATACGCCTCTGTGCACTATAGTTTTATCACCTCAGTTTATTACACTATTTATTACTGCGTACTACTATAAATACACGTCAATTATTATTTGCGTGCTTAGGTAAATCGCTTTGAATAATTTCGCCTTTCTATCCGCTCGTTGTCGCTTCGGATTTAAAACTGGTGTGCCAGTCGACCCATCGATGCTTATACCCCCGACTGTTAATCTGTAACTTTCCACCGGTTCTCTGGCAAATTCCAGATTGATCTCAGCATATCCCGAACAGTGCAACACTTTCGCGTGCAATTCTGGCGTGCTCTGGAGCCGGCGCTTCCGCCATTTGGGCAGATGTATCTTACTCGGTCATTGGGATCTCCAGTTAAATCAAAAATGGTCTAAAAGGACCACGTGTGCTCTCGGATGCACAAGAACCTCGCAACTTGTTGTAGTACAAAAATGAAATCGTTGTGCCCTCTCATTCAAAGAATGAAAAAATGAAACCCTCTCCTTCAACTATCTCTCGAATTTGCGTTTCCATATGATTCGACATTATGCCACTATTGATTTTTCTTGTCCATTTTTAAGGGGCATGGTATGCGGTAGGCTTCAGAACAACCAAAAACTCTTCCTGTAGGTAAAGCTTTTAATCAATGCATTCGATTTTCTTTTTTGTTTTCTTCATCCTCCTTTGCACAATTCTAATTAAAATTTTTGACCTGTCATCCGCTCCTTCGATTATACTATCGTTTTGCTGCTATTGTTTTAGCGCTTTACTACCTGTGCTTTACAAAATTGAAATTGAATTTGCCAAAAATTGAAATTCAATGGATATTACATTAGGTTGGCAAAGCCATTTAGTTGGCCCCTATTTTTTTTCACTTTTTTCCGGCAACAGGTTTAGCCGAGGGTCACGACAGAAGAAAAAACACTAGGAAATGACGTATCCTTAATTGTACCGACCTACCTACCAACTTAAATTTTTTTAGCAATGGAACGTATGAAACTGAAGTCTAAAGTGGATATATATTTTTTTTGGGTGTTTACAAGGATTCTCTATCGCCGCTCGGACAAGTCTATTCGTATTACATATTTACCTACACCTAAGTATCTATAGCCGGTGGTACCTAGGTACTTCATTTACGAAAGCAAACACTTGAATTCCGGAAAATAAATATTGTAAACCTAATCAATCCCAGATTTTCAAAACGCTGACGTCGTTTATTGATTTGATGACGCAATATCCATTAAAGTAAACAAATTAGATAATTTCCTGATCATTGCAGGAAGATATTTATACCAATTATACCTACCGCTAAGTAGGAGCAGACAACCTTTGACGAGGACGAAATCCCATTACTTTGGGCTGTTGGCTCTTTACCTGTCTGGGCTGCACCTAACCTGCCTCAATGATTGTTGATCGAAGTAATTTATAATACTAGCCCAGTAGTCCCAGTATCTCTAAGAGAAGAAGCATATTTCCGCCAATAATTGCGCGGAACATTGTTATATAATTATTGTATGTGCCTAGATAATTTATAAATTTTGAAATGTTTGTTTCGCATATCCGCTTTTCGCACAATTATTCATCGACATCCGGGCGCGAATTGTAGGTCGCATTAGATTCGATTAATGTCATTTCCAGGAAATCGGCCACGATTTTTCATCGTCATAACTGGAGCCGAAAATTACTAAACGTGTAAATAATTCGAAAAAATATGACCAGTGTAGTAGTTATGCAAAAGCCGATGGCCAAGCCAGCTAGCAGCCATCCACCTTTCTCCGATGAAGGCCTGCATCCATATGCATACGTGCAGCTCAATAATTTTGTTCAATCTTTGGCAAGGCTGCGCATTAAGGAATTTTCTTTGATCTCTCTGAGCTTGAGTTTTAGTGCCTAATAACGACAACAAAACACCCAGAGATTGCATTTTCAACCTTAAGAGTGTTCTAGTAGGCAGCCTTCGCGTTTGTTTGTTGTAATTTGCACGATTTTAATTTATTCATACGGCCAAAAATTTATCGATGTTGGGCCATAAAACCCAAAGACAAGGCTGAAGAATGCACTTGTAGGAGCTTCAAAGACCTTTATGATCGAATACAGGTGTTCATTAGAAAACTTACCACACCCCCGATTTAGACTTTCTCCCCTGAAAATATTTTCTACAAGAAATCCCGAGACAGGTCGATTTTATATTCGAAAGGGACATTTGATTATAGAATGAACTTGATGAATGTTCCTATTTCACCCCTGAGGCAAAGTGAGCACCCTCCCAAAAAATTTAAATGAAAATAAGAGTCGAATGGAACGTCATTTTGAAGGCCTTTCAACTCTCTTTATTTTGGTGTAAAAAGAAACAAAATCGATCCCCATATTTTTAAGTTACACTTTTTTTTCAATTCAAAAAGTAAGATGAAGAATTTTTCAGCTCTGTCCTTAATTAAAAAAAATTGTTACTTGAAAACAAGTGGTTCATTTTGTTCATTTTTACATAAAAATAAAAAGAGTTGAAGCATAAGAAGCCTTCGAAATGATGTTTCAATCGACTCGTATCTCCCTCTCCACTTGAAAGGGCGGGTCATATTGCTCCAAGGGATTTTGAAAACGGATGGTTCCATTTCATTTCTTTTTGCACTGAAATGAAGTTGAAAGGTTATGATGATGTACTGATGAACCGTTCCACCCCTATGCCATTTTTTTTAAATGTGGAAAAAATTTCAGAAGAGAAATCGGGGGTGGCAAGCTTTTATATGAGCGCCTGTGTGGTTACGCGTAACTAAGCATTTCAGTGAGCGGTTCAGGTGAAGTTACCCAATACTCCTCAAGAAGATTGTTGCATACAAAGGTACCGTATGATCAAAAACTTTCCTCCTCTAGGCAGGCTGTGCTGGCCAGGTTGGCCTGACCAAAATCAGCCTGACCAGACCACAGCTTGCCTGGAGGAGGAATGTTTTTGATAATACGGTAGATGTTAGCAACCGGGTTCTACCTACATTTTATTGAATTCAACTAACCAGACCTCGGTAACTAGCAATAATGGGAGACAATAGGCACAGAGATGCTGACCATTTACTTCCAGGTTGCAAGAGCCTTTGACATACGGGTGGATGCGAGTCCCCTAGCTGACAATACCAGCTGTGCAGGCTAGTAGTAGTGGAAGTAGGTACCCGACCTGTGAGTTAGACCCCTTCGAAGTTATTGTCTTCACTTTTCAGATATTATTGTAACATTCACAGGGACATCCATACTATACACATTCCTGCAAGTTTTCCGGAACAATAAAAAACACCCAGCGCTCGAAAAGTTCCCTAGGGGACATCCCCTGCGGTCCGAAAAACGCCCTACGGGACATTTTTTAGTGGACATTTTGACCCGGGTGCAGCGTCTGGATTCTGGATCGACCATCAATAGACTGCATCACATTCTCTGATAAAATTGAACAAAACAGATCTCAACCATTGATCTAGGCGATGACGTTACTGACAAACCCACACTTACCAGACAACATTTCTGAAACATCATCCGTCCAGAATATACGTATCTAAACTGGATTATTCCTTGGAAGACACAAGCTTCTAGCAGATTCCAATCGAGTTCCATTCAAACTCACTTTTTCAGACTGTTACTAGATACTTTGGCCTTTGAACAAGTTCAACTGATCAGACCTTGCTACTGACATCGTTATACGGGGTGTTTATAAGAAACTGTGATCGCGGCAGGCTTGGGTCAGGCCGAAAAACGCAGTAACAGGCGCAATTGTAGTGATCGAGAGCGGATTCCAAAGACGATGCGATCACAGACATTTATAAACACCTGGTAGGTACTATAATCTCTCATAGGTATTCGCAATCATCATACCATTTTTACCGTTCACTTAACCTCATACTTCATCTTCATCTAATGCAAGTTTTTGGGCAGTGAGCAATAAATTATTGTATTATTGTAGCGATCGTTTTCTTTTTTTTTGGAAAATTTAACTCTCCGCTAAACAACTTTGACATCACTACCTACAGTTATATAAATAATTCCAGAAAAATAATATGAAATTCTTCGTTCTTCCAGATACGGCGAGAGAGGAAGGCGGGCCAGCACCGTTGAACTGACGGGACTCCAGCTCCTGGCCGCGACCGCCAACCAGCTGAGGAAGCCATACCAGCAGCTGTTGATCCCGATGACGATATGGATCGGCATGGAGCAGGCCTTCATCGGTGCCGATTTCACGCAGGCCTACGTGTCCTGTGCCATGGGCATCCACAACGTGGGCTACGTTATGATCTGTTTCGGCGTGGTCAATGCCCTCTGCAGTTTGCTCTTCGGCTCGGTGATGAAGTACATCGGAAGGGCGCCCATAATGGCGCTGGGTGCCGTGGTCCACACTGCACTGCAGACCTGGCTGCTCATCTGGCGGCCGCATCCTTCCAACCCCATCGTTTTCTTCATCGCCGCCGGACTTTGGGGCGTCGGCGATGCCGTGTGGCAAACGCAAGTCAACGGTAAGTTCTTGTTGCTTGTTTTTCGTTGTTTTTTTATACCACTTTCCCAAAACCCAACTTCTCGGTTTCATCAAGAGTTATTGGGGGTTTTCTTCAGAGTTGGCTAAACCGAAGCGGACAGTGATAAGTACCTAACTCTTTACAACTCTATAAGAGTAAAAAGGAATAGAAAGCTATAATTTTGTTCAATCCTGATGAAGTTGATGAAGAAGATGAAGGTTTTTAACAATGCAATTGCACACATCTTGCATAAATATTTTAATCAACCTAGCTCAACACAAATGAAGTTGAACAATACTGAAATCAGGTTTTCATGGGGAAGTCGAATCACTGGAAAAATACCTTCAGGAGCAAAATACTGCATACATCAAAATTTCTGCCATTGGAAAAAAGCGACAAGGTCTTGCTTCGTTGCAAACCATTTTGAGGGGGAAATCCTCTCCCCATAGGACACACATTGTCAAATTTTCATCTTCAACTCCTTCGCCCCCACCCTACCCTACTTTAGAATTTCAAATAGCACTACTTATGTTGTGATACATCAAATTGAAAGTAATAAAATTCTCTTTCTGTCAAACATTTTTTGATTTTTTTTAGGTCACTTTTCAACCCTTCACAAAATTCTCTCATTGTTAGTTAAAAGGAAGCTTTTCTCCTATCAACTCTCGATTCTTGGAAAATAGATTTTCCAGTGAAAAACAGGTCGATTCTTATTTCTAAGACACGTATCGCCAAATTTTTATAGTCAATCCCTTCGAAATAAAAATCGACCTGTTTCTGCTGGAAAATCTATTTCTCAAGGATCGGCAGTTAATAGGGGGAAAACTTCCTTTTATTTGACAATGGAAAATTTTGAGGAGGATTTGGGGTGGTTTAAAAGATTTCAAAATAAGTATGTTTGTCAGAAAGAAAATTTTATTGCCTTCAATTTGATGTATCACAAGATAGGTAGTGCTATTTGAAATTCTAAAGTAGGCTAGGGTGGGGGCGAAGGGGTTGATGATGAAAATTTGACTATGTGTGTCCTAGATGTCCCCCTCAAAATAAAAATCGACCTGTTTCAGCGTTTTCCTGGAAAAAGATTTGCAGCGAGAAATTTGGGGTGGCTCCTTTTCAAAAAATCACCCTGTACATATACTCGCATACCAGCGTATGTGCTGGCTTTTTTTATGTGGTCAATTTACATTTAGAATACAGGTGTCCATTTTGGAAATTCTTCAAAGACACCGAAAAGTACTTGGTCCATTACGAATGTTGGCGCAGTCAGTAGAGGATACCCTGGATACCTGGAGGAGTTATCTACCTCTAATAGCCAGTTCTACCAAAGTTTTATCACGCTCATAGTTGCTATGCAACAGCCAATAGCACGCCCAGTTGCTTTGTTACTGTGAGCGCGATAAAGTTAATTCGCTCATAAAACTTCGATGGAATTGGTTGTGTAGGTAAGGATTACACATCAGAGATTTTGTCTAAGAATTTTCTTGAACGGATACTCTCAGCGTGGATTATGGGTCAAAACGACAAAAGCAACCTGGGCAGTTCAGTAATTATCGATTTTTCACGTAATCTACTACTATTTTTCTCGATTGTACAGAGTGAAAAAAATTACAATTTTTGCAGAATCTTCTTCTCGGTTCTCATTATAAAATCTTCAACGCAAAATCTAGACAACTCCTGTGACCTGTGGTTTCATAGGACTTTTCTTACACTTTATAGTAAGAACAAGTATGAAACCTGAATACTACTTATTTACTTTTGTGACAAACGTAATTCGTAAGATTTCAATAAAATCCGTAGTAGCTTATTCGAAGTAGGTGGGCCATAAATTGCAAAACGAAAACCAAGGGGTCATTTTCGATAACCGCTTTCAAAAGGAAAGTTCAAAAGAATATAATTTTTGTTTGTTTTTGAACGTCATCGCTGTACATGTAGATCTACGTGAACAGTTGAATCAGAAAGTATGCAGAAATACTACCCACACAGAGGTGCCAAATTGGAAAGTGATAAAACGAGCTCAGATTTAAAACAGACAAATCGCACGGTCGATCCAGCAATAAGTGACCTAAATTTTTTGCAGTGGCGTACGTAATAAGTAGGTATAATAGCAGGAATCGAAACAACATTGTGTAGGAACGTGCCTACTTATTGCTTATTGTGCTTGTCATAATAATAATTGTAAAATTTTACGCAAACTCTTTATTCAATCTTTGGTACATTTCATGAAAAATTCGCGCGAAATTTTCACGTGAAAGGATAAAACAATGAAAACAAGAAATAGGTACAAACCCACAACTCTCGTTAATTCGGGACCATTTACAAAACGACAGTTCATAGTTCGTCGAGTAGATACTCCACATATGAGTTTGATGACCCCCTAGATATCTGTCTAGGTATAAATTGCAAAAACGTTTGAGCGACCCTCATAGTTCATTCGCCATTATGAACCAGCGCCAGCGTGTGAAAATTTAAAACGATTTTTACTAAATCATTTTCAACTCCATGATATTTTGTATTTCATGGCCATTTAAACCCAAAATTAACCTAAAAATGAGTGCTTTTGATGGATTTTTTATTTTTTCCTTCTCATCAATCAATCTTATCGGTCCCGCATCAGATCAAGGATAATGCAGCAGCTATAATAATTTGCATGCGACGTTCATAACAATTAACGCAATAAATTAGCAATGGTTATAAGCTGAGCGTCATTATTAACTTATTCTTTTAATAAGTACCTATGTACCTACCTAGGTATATTATTTATTTTATAATGTCGTGTGCAAATAATGCATTATTTCTTGCCTTGAGGATTTCGCCCGCAAGAAGCTTTTTCTTTGTTTTGCACTGCTAAAATTCCACACAGGCAGTTTTCTATTCAGTTGCCAGAAACACGCGGAGACACCGATACCAAACTAGTTTTAACTAGATAATTTTTCAGCTTAAGGCAAGTCAAGTTTGACGCTGCATCTCAGGAGATATTGTTACTCTGTTATGACTAACACAACAATGCATATTGTTCCTCTGTGGATTCCCCAACGAAGATTATTGTCAATATTAATTTTCTGGTTGGGTGAAATGTTGAAGAGCCACTTCGCAGAAAGAATAATGAGAAGACCGATGAAATTCAAATAATTCCCGTGAATTGATTTCAATTGATTATATAATGACATTTTTTTCATTAATGAGGCAATAAAGTTATCTGCAGAGTGCGGGTATTTCCCAGATTTAAAGAGAAATCGTTTCAAAACTGATCGGCATGCCTCGATGATCCATATAGAGGTTATTAGCATGTTAAGTCTTATAGGCCCAGTATAATAACGGATCTGGATTTAAACATTTTCAACCTCTGGTTTGGAGCAAATTTAAGCGATGTCACTGGTTCAAGCATCCGTCAATCTCTGGTTAAAATTCAACCGGATATAATAATAATGGGCCGCCCGTATAAGAGGGAGGGAAAGTCCCACCCTTCGACCCCCCATATCCCTAAAAATTGGAATCCTGTTTTTCTATATTCATCTGACTCAACTGAAGCATTTCTCTGAACTGCTTTTGACTCTGGATCTGGACCGCAATTTCTAGGACACCCTGTATACTTGATTGTTATGTTCAACTTTTATGTCGATTGTTTTCAACAGATATCTTTGTTGTTTGCAGGTCTGTATGGCACGCTCTTCAGAAGAAACAAAGAAGCCGCGTTCTCCAACTACCGTCTGTGGGAAAGTGTAGGCTTCGTAATAGCTTATGCCTATTCGACGCACTTATGTGCCCGCATGAAGTTGTACGTCCAATTGACCGTCCTGTTGACTGGGTGCTTCATGTACATGATCGTTGAGGTCCATCACATGCGTAAAGTCAGGAGACAGAAGGAGAAGGAGAAGAGAGCGGCAGCGGCTGAAGCCAACAAGGCCGCTATCCAAGAACCAGAAGAGACCGACGACGAAAAGGACGACATTGATGATGACATCATTGTTACACATTTGTAGAAGAGATAAAGTGAGTATACATTCTGACTAGAGGATTTTTGTTCTTAGGTAGGTCGGTTCTTAGCATAGTTATTCATCCATTTTTGCTCTGGCATGATACCATATTAGTAAATTTTAATGAACTTTTTGATAAAAACTCGATCGCATTATTACACCGGGTCTTTTTTAAAATAGTGAATGCAGTTAGCTGTGAAAGTGAAAACGTATGTCCGCGACTTTATTTAAATTGCGCTTTTGAGACGGTTGGTCGGGCAACGCAGGAATATGAATCAAGTCGCGAACATACATAGGGTACTTACGTTTCCATTTCCACAGTTTATTTCAATTCACAATTTTTAAATCACCCCTTGTAGAATCGTTCGCAAGATGTTTTGTCACTAGTTGGAACGGGGCTCGTGCATAGATAAAGTTTGGGACATACACGACGCGACTCGACTGTTGGCTTACGGGAGCATCAAATCGGCGTTCTCGAGGGCGCTCTATATTCCTAACGACTTGAAAAATTTAGCAAATCAAAAAGCTGGTAGGTATAAGTACCTGATTTCAACAGACGTTATTTTTTACAATAAAGAATTACACCAAATTTGTCAAAAATTCAGGTAACAATATGGTGCTTTTTCTCTCTTTTTGTATGACGTCACGCCTCCGAAAAGTCCCATAGAAGAAAATATGACGTCAGCAGACTAATTCTGTTTGTATGCAGTCGCGTGTTACATCACCGCTATTTCTGTGAAGAATCAAATTTTGTTTTGGCCGATCTGTTTCGGTCGGCTGTTGCGTGCCAAATTTAAATTGGGTAAATCAATTTTGAAAAAAATCATATTATTGACTGTGATGCCTGATGAGTAATCTTCAATTTTTTGCTCATGCGGTAAGCATCAACTCGAGCATCAAGTTGAAAAAAGCTCTTCGCATATGTGAAGACAATTCAAGACTTTCATAACTATCAATTCAAAACCAGTTGAAACTGAAGAAGCAAGGTCACAAGCCTTCCGTGTGTAACTATACTGTGCCAACGTTACTCAACAAATTCTGCCCGAGGCGTTTGGAGAACGTCTCGTATGATTATTTTTTCTGACAAGGGTGAATTAAAAATCACAAATATTTAAATTACAAAGGCAGTGAAGGTTAAAATGTGACAAAAAAAAACACAGAAAAGGATGACATTTAATTGCTTCCCGATTGTAGCTTCCACTTCCTCAAAAGCTTGGCTAATACAGGGAGTTTTACCATTACCATAATGGCAATGAGGCACAAGAAAGTTCCGAGCTAAAGGAAATTCTGTAGGTACTCATTCGAAAAAGACTAACCTCGAGACTATCAGTTTTTGCGCATCATCTACTCAAATCATCACTTGAAAATCCCTAATTGCAAATTTCCAATGAAAAGTTCCCAGCATTGTCTTTGAATTTATTACATAAGTAATTATAAACTTGACCTTCATAACCATTCATCTCATCACAGCTCAAGATGTATATTTTTGCAATAAATATAAATTGTATACTAATTCGCAATTTTTCCTTTGTTTCAGGTATTCAGCTGCATTTTGCAAGTATCTAGCTGCGGACCAGTGCACATTGTAAAATTGATTTACATCAGTTTTTATTTAAAACAAAAACTGCAACAAACTACATCAGTATTGACTATTAAATATAGCTCCTGATGTTAAAAAGCATAACTTGT
This sequence comes from Anaspis maculata, assembly GCA_949128115.1. Lineage (NCBI taxonomy): Eukaryota > Metazoa > Arthropoda > Insecta > Coleoptera > Scraptiidae > Anaspis > Anaspis maculata. The sequence continues at coordinate 43,532,189 of OX421963.1, forward strand.
ATATAATTATATTAGTTAGTCCATTTAAATTCATTATAAACTTCAGTATATCATATACTTACGTATTATTATTTATGAGAGACTCCTACATAGTTGAAGAAAGATGAAACTTGTCAATTTATGGCAAAGCTGCGAGTGGTTTTTAACTCACCCCGAACTCAGTAGTCCTATTCAACAACTTCACGCACACACTGGCTCCACAATGATGTGATATTCCAACATGTTTGAATGTTGAGAAATTTTTAGTCTTGAACATTGTCAAACTATTATTTTTACGATGATGATGATGATAATGATGATGATTGTTGTTATACAGCTCCAACTTATTTGGTTATACGAGCCAAAACTTTTAATTTCTATTATTATGATTATGATTATTATGTTCTATGTATTTTCTAGTTTTCTGATGAAAGCGTGCAGCTCCGAGTATACTTTATACAGAAGAGCTTTTTATGGTTACACACAAAACGGTTTATTGATGGCAATATAAATACTTGCTTGAAAGTTTTGTGATTTAACGTGCAAGTATATTGTTCTTGTTATTAGTTTATTTATATTATTTTATTGTCCTGATATATAAATACTATAGATAATTGTGTACAGAATATAAATATTTTAGATTTTAATTTAGTAATCAATTAGATGATTTACCTGAAGAACAAGTGTAAATGCATTCGTCTTGGCGAGCAATGCTGTAGCAATAATAAATACTATAAAATTAGATGTAACAGTTTTACTTTTCCGACCCCCATCTAATGAAAAGAGAAGTATTGTGATCGTGCTGAGAAAATTTTCAGATAACGACGGATATTTTCGTTTCAATGTCCCCTAAGACTTTCAAGACCATTTCTAAAGTTAGGTACCTACATATAATATAGGCACCTATATCTTTTATATCAATAATAAGGGTGTCAATCATTCATCTGAAATAATCTCTGACAAATTATCATCAAATTTTCATATATTTATGTAGTACGCCCTAGGTACACACATGGCATTTATCTAGGGATATTGACTTTTTCTCCAAATTCAACGAAATTGGGAGCCAAAAAGACTTCTCCAAGTAGTTTTTCCACGATCAGTCAAATAGTAGGGATGATATATGTAATGTAAGTGGATGACGGTTGAAGTAAAGTCGAAAACAGCTAAAGACAAAAATTTAACATTCAACATTTCTTACTTTATTCAACTCAAATGGACGGTTCAATACAAAGTGTGGCCCCCTCAACTAGTCACCAACGCTTTGCATCGATTTGGCATACTCAATGTCAAATGGTCGAGATCTTCTTGTGGGATTTCTTCCCAAGCTTGTCGTAAGGCCTCAAACAGTTGTTGATGGTCATGATATTCGGCATCACCCCGCAGAACCCTTCACTGGAGCATGTCTCATGCATGTGTAATGGAGTTTATGTCAGGACTTCGCGCGGGCCATAGCAGAACGGTTTTTTCATGTTCATCAAGAAAATCTCTAACGACTCTCCCCGTATGAGACCGTGCCTTGTCTTCTTGGAGGACAAAATTTCCGCCACCTTCTGCTGCAACCGGGAGGACAAAACCTTGTAAAATCTGGTCACGATACTGAATTCCCGTCATAATGTCCTCCACCAAAACCAGTGGAGTCCTTATGTCTAGCGCTATCCCGGCCCATATCATGACGGTGCCACCCCGGAGACTGTGCACCTCCTGGACATCCCTCAACTGATTGATGTTGCCAGGTCGCCTCCACACACGAACTCGTCTCGAATCCGGACGAATCCCAAACCGAGATTCATCTGTGAAGAGGACCTGACCCCATTCTTCATTCTGCCAATTTTGATCTGCCCGTGCCCAGTCAAATCTGTTTGCGCGATTGCCTCGTGTTAGGGGCTGACATCTTAGCGGCCGTCGGGACCTCAATTGGACTTCGTGTAACCTGTTAACAACGGTTCGCTTTGAAACCATCACTCCATGCACCTGTGCCAGCCGACTTTACAGTTGTGATGCCGTTGGAGTAGTCGCTCTCCGGGCCGTCAATTGTATGTAGCGGTCTTGTGCTGGAGTAGTTGAGCGTAGTCGCAATGTCTCTTCCTTACATTTCCAGTGAGTTGAAAATGCGACCAGATCCGCGGAATCACGCTCTGGGTCGTTCTCAGAATCCTCGCCATCTCCGTCTGTCTTTGGCCAACCTACAGCATGCCAACAGCTAGTAGCATGCGTCTCCTTGATTCAGTTATCGCCTTGGCATGGTTCTCAAACACCAACTGACCCAATTTGAGGCGACGCTTGAAAAAAAAATTAGTTCTTACCTGAATTCGAAACTTTAAAAATTGTTGAAAAACTTCAAATTTTGATTTGTTTGTTTTTCTGAATTTATTTCCGTTGTCAAGGTCATTTTCAACTATTTTTATGAAAGCGGGTCATTTCAGGAATGTTACTATTCAATATGGAAAAAATCGCCGTGAAAATTCTCTAAAATTTTCAAAATTTAGAAAATATCCCTAGATAAATGCCATGTGTGTATATGGCTCTGACCCTAGGCCACGCCCTAGGCACAGTATTGAGAATTATATAACTTATTGGTACGGCTGCATTATGAAATAGGCGAATTCTGGACATTTCAGGCCGCTTTCATGTCCCGATGACTTGACATCGCCGATTTGATAATTGCAGCCGTTGCCAATAAATTATATCCCTCGTTATATCCCAAGTGGTACATGACCGATACATATGTCGTACATTGGGAGTACTAGGACCAAAATCACTTTTTCCTAAACATGATTCACTTCATACAGATCGCCACTCAATTTTTTTTACCTGTACGACGTCCAAGAAAATGGTGAAAACATTATGCGGTGTATCCAAGTGCACCCGCCAACAGACCTAGTCCGCCTGCCGGCCTGCTACATCGACGTGGCCGTCAGCCCATACTCTAGTGATAGCGGTCTAGCGTGTCGCGGGAACAAAAATGGCTGCCTAAAGATGATGGGTATATGGTATGATGTTATCTTCACTAGTACTTGGTAATATAATTTTCTTTGGTTGTAATACAGGGTGGTGAAAATTTCGATGCTCACCATTGGTATCTTGGAAACGGTAAGAGATACGAGGTCGGTTAAATTAGAAAAAAGTTGCGCATTTTTGTGGCGATTGACAATCTGAAAAGAAACTTTGAATGTTTTGATTGGTTTACGATTTATCACGAAAAAACTGAAAATTTTGATTTCAGAATATATTTTTTATCTTTCCAACCATTCAAGCTATTTCAATCAAACTTAGTAGTTTTATGTTTTTGATCACTCCGAGTCGATCAACGTTGGCAGAAATTTTCCAGGCCTTCTAGATGTCAAATTATGATAGTCAACTTTTGTTTTTCTTATGGCCGCCATATTGGATTTTTGCACTAATAGATAGAGAAAAAAAATTACTTTCTGAATTAGTAACCAACATATTTTTTTTATGATATTTTTAGCGTCAAATTCAGAAATTTTCATAAATTATTGACAAAATCGAGAATGCTTTGAAAAACAATTGAAATATTATCAATTTTCCAGACCTTCTAGATGCCAAATTATGATAGTCAACTTTTGTTTTTCTTATGGCCGCCATATTGGATTTTTGTACTGATAGATAGAGAAAAAAATTAGCTTTCTGAATTAGTAACCAACATGTTTTTTTATGACATTATTAGCGTCAAATTTTGAAATTTTCATAAATTATTGACAAAATCGGGAATGCTTTGAAAAACAATTGAAATATTATCAATAGCAATAACAAAAAAAAGACAGATTGTATTCAACTGACGTATCTAGGGGCTCGATACCAAGTTGCAGGCGCGAAGTTTGAGACGGCGGCGGCGTAACTTGCCAAATACAGCGCGGTCTGATTAATTGGTATCCGCCGTTGCTATGGTAACGGCACTTACGGTGGTCTCAGCCCCAACTTGATATCGAGCCGTAACTTCTTAATCGTGTTTTGTGCTTGTTTGTACCGAGAGCTCATAAATTAAATGAGTCAAGGGTGTCTGTGAATTCAAAAACGTCTGTCGTAACTAGGGTAATCCTTACTCCTTTTCTAATAAATTTGTCAAACTTTAACAAGAATGATGCTAGTTCCGACAGACGTCTTTGAACTCACAGACACCCTTGACCCATTCAATTCATGAACTACCGGTACAAACAAGCACAAAACACGATTACGAAGTTAGATACGTCAATTGCACACCATCTGTCACTTTTTTGTTGTTGCTATTGATAATATTTCAATTGTTTTTCAAAGCATTCCCGATTTTGTCAATAATTTACGAAAATTTCAATATTTGACGCTTAAAATGTCATAAAAAGAACATGTTGGTTACTAATTCGGAAAGCTAATTTTTTTCTCTATCTATTAGTGCAAGAATCCAATATGGCGGCCATAAGAAAAACAAAAGTTGACTATCATAATTTGAAATCTAGAAGACCTGGAAAATTTCTGCCAACGTTGATCGACTTGAAGTGATCAAAAACATAAAACTACCAAGTTTGATTGAAATAGCTTGAATGGTTGGAAAGATAAAAAATAATTTCTGAAATCAAAATTTTCAGTTTTTTCGTGATAAATCGTAAACCAATCAAAACATTCAAAGTTTCTTTTCAGATTGTCAATCGCCACAAAAATGCGCAACTTTTTTCTAATTTAACCGACCTCGTATCTCTTACCGTTTCCAAGATACCAATGGTGAGCATCGAAATTTTCACCACCCTGTATACTGCCTTCCAAAAAAAGTGCAACACCTCGATGCCGTTGGCTGATTTTGATCAAATTTTCACAAAACAAGTATTTCATCTACACTAACAAATGATTAACATTCTGGATATCTAGGCGCTGTAGTTGTTTTGTTTTTCCCCTTGGTAACCGTAAAACACAAGAAATTGTTTTTCGTTTTTCCTGGTTGTTACAAACCACATTTTTTGCAATAAGTTTCAATAGTGAACCCCAAGAGTCCTGAAATGCCAAGAGCCCGTCAACCTCGGCAGTACCATCATTTAACCGAGTTCCAGAAGGGACAGATTATTGGCTTAAAAAATGAGGGGATTTCGTATCGAAGAATTGCGAGACTTGTTGGTTGCAATAATGCTTCGACTTTGAGAGATGGTGGCGGAGATGGAACGAGGAGGCCAATTATCGGCGACGGAATGGATCTGGTCGTCGTAGAGCCTCCACGGTACGTCAAGATCAACGTCTTCGAGTAGCGGCTGTAAGAGACCGATTTACGACAACCCGAGCAGTCGGAAACGAGTGGGTTGCAGCTATAGGACGCCCAATCTTAATGAGCACGGTCTATAGAAGAATTAGGTCTTTTGGGCTAAGTTCTTATCGTCCGCTGTTAACCCTTCCCCTCACTCCTGTTTACCGGGCCAGAAGATTGGAGTGGTGCAATGAGCGCAGAAACTGGGTCCAAGAATGGCATCGGGTGGTCTTCAGTGACGAGTCCCGCTTTTGTCTTTGGGCTCATGACGGCCGGGGGAGGGTGAGGCGCTTTCGTGGGGAACGGCATAATCCCGAATTTTTTGCCGAGCGACACACTGCCCGTACACCCGGATTGATGGTTTGGGGAGCAATATGCCATGGAAGCAGGTCACCATTGGTGTTCATTGAGGGCACTATGACAGCTGCATCTTACATCGCGAGTGTGCTGGAACCCGTTTGCCTTCCATACCTTCAGGGGCTCAACAACCCTATTTTCCAGCAAGACAATGCACGTCCTCATACGGCAAGAGCTTCAATGCAGTTCCTGGAAGATGCACACGTTGACGTGCTTCCATGGCCTGCTTGCTCTCCTGATTTGTCGCCCATCGAACACGTGTGGGATATGATGGGAAGAAAGGTGGGGCAATTACGCCATCCTCCCAACAACTTGGAAGATCTCCGTATGGCCTTGCAAGAGGCATGGGATGGCTTGTCACAAGCGGCAATCGACCACTTGATTGAAAGCATGCCTCGTAGGGTTAATGAGTGTCGGGCAAATCGTGGAGGAGCGACACATTATAAATTTTTTCTGAGGTTCCTGGTATTACGATTTCCAGAATCTAATCGTTTGTTTCTATTGTTAAAACACATGTTTTGCGAGAATTTGAATAAAATTGATCCACGGCTTCATGGTGTTGCACTTTTTTTGGAAGGCAGTATAAATACAAGGATAAATTATCGAAGAATTGTCGCTGTATTAAAAAAAATTAATGCGCTGAACTCAAGATTTGGCTGAGTAATGAATAAAAACGAGCGAATCTCTACTGCGCTACCTTGGCACCCCCCAATGCGCAAACGCGAGCAAGAAGCTGGCAAGAGGCGCGCTTCGTTCTCGGCTTCGTTGTGCCGGCGTGCCTGCAACGTTGCCATAGCGGGTGCCAGGGTGACGCTTATGTTCCCGCGACCTATTGTGGAATGTTACGACTACGACTATACGTCGTTCGCGGTCGATTTGGATGCGATAAATTCATTCCGAATATCCGAATTGCTGGAAATGGTAATGGAGGATTATCGATTGAGATTGACCGCTGTATCTGGAGCAATCTGCCTGGGCTGTCGTACCCTCCCGACTTGTCACGTCCGTTGCCGAGTGCTTCTGCGAATCTGCGGGTCTGTTAGAGTAGAGCTTTGATCCACTTTGAAGAAGCTGAGTTAAAACTCGTTGATGCTGCGTCGCGACCCACCTAGAGGCCGTAGAGTTGAAGCCCTTCGATGATGAGTCTCAACCTACTTGGACGATGCTGAGCTGAAACCTCGGCTGATGCGCTTTAGCCCACCTGGAGAATGTTGAGTTGGAATCTTTCGGAGACGGCGTTTTGATCCTCTTGGGGGAATTGAGTTGAGACTCTCCCGGGAAGAGTTTTGATCCGCCTAGAGGCTGACGAGTTGTTACTCTTTGAGTTGCAACCCACCTCTAGGATGTTGTGTCTCCATCCGCTTCCGGGAGTCGAGTCAATGACGAGTTCTAAGCCATCGTCAGGTAGTTGTGTTGAAGCCCCCCGGTGCTGAGTTTCGATCCATCTCCAAGTCGTAGAGTTGAGATCCGTTGATGATGTGTTTCGATCCCTCTCCAGGATGCTGAGTCGTGATCCTTCGACGAAAAGTTTCAACCCACCTCGAGGATGTAGAGTTGAAACCCCTAAATGCTCCAGGCCCGATAGAAGCGAGTTCTCTCGTTTCGCTATCTCTTGTAGCGGAGTGATGACTCAGCGAGCGGAGGGTTAGTCTTGGTGAGTTGGGATTGGTGCTTACGATTGAGCTTTGTCGTGGAGAATGTACGTATATGATGGGGCTCGCACCACTGTCTTCCATCGGTACAGCCGCTATTATAAGCCTCGTCCTGTGTTGGATACCTTCATAGAAGAGGTATTCGAGCCCTTGGGCGCTCTGGACTTTGCGTTATGACTGCGGTACACGGATCACCGGACCTGGTGTCGTCGACCTCCTCTGCGTTTTCGAAGCTCTCAGTTATTCGGAAAATGTAAATTTTGAGAACCGTTTGAAAAATGAAATTATTGAAATTATATTGAATCGCGTTTGTATCGAGCGAGGTATAGAGGTTATTTGGACACTGCCGAAAAGTTGCAATTGTTTATCCGGATGACCTTCCCCCCTCCTTGAAATGAATAGCTTTGTTTTAGCGCCACGACAGTTCCTGATATTTCCATGTTAGTTGTAGGTACCTACTTTCAAATACAAGAGAATAATTATGCTCTGAAGTGGAATGTTACTTAGAGGAATACACGGTTTGATATCGCCGAAATAATATGTTCTGTTGCAGTGGTGGAAGCACCCTGTCAATCGGTTACGAAATTCGTTTTCGTATCCAAATTTTGCGAGCACGCCACTTTCGTATTTCGTAAAAATCACCCAGTTCCTTGCGTATCCTATCCATAGCCGTGCCTATACACAGCCCGCAAGCTCCGTACAAATACGAAAACTTCGCAACCCTGGGTTTTGCGTAAAGTGTCGATCTTTCTTGTCTTTGTCTAGCATCATATATCTGCATCTTCCCCCTTCGTCGCTGAAATTTTAGCAATATGGCGGCCTTCATTCACGGGCACGACTTTTTACGATGGTTTCCGATTGCAAAGACGAATGAAAATACTCAAGATTATACCGGGTGTTTATAAACGACTGTGATCGCATCGCCTTTGGAATCCGCTTTCGATCACTACAATTGCGTCTGTTACTGCGTTTTTCGGCCTGACCCATGCCTGCCGCGATCACAGTTTCTTATAAACACCCCGTACAATAGAAAATACGCAAGCTTCGTATAAATCGTATACAAAATTCATAAACAGACGGCAATAATCATCTGAAATTATAGATGATGTATAAACTTGTTACTGGAATGAAGACGTTCTTATTCGAAACGGATGAATTCAATCCGGTACCCAACGACGCCACCGTTCAGATAAGGACTTTGTAAAAATGAAATGTTATTAGGGCTTGACCAAGTATAGTGTAGACGGCGGTTATCTATTGTTAGGGTGAGAATTATTTCGACGCCTCTCCGCATAGGCTTTCCGGCGAACACCCCGTATATCCAATTATCTGCGTTTTGTTTCTCTTAACTGAGGCCTTCTCTCATGGGCTGGTAAACAACCACGAACTAGCACGTATACGGGGCGTGCTCATTTATCGACTTCTTTCCTTATTAGGGATGACGACATCCCACATGTGGGGCTCCGGTCCAATAAATGTTGTTTGAGCTCCTTTTCTCGCAAGGGCATCCGCTTCTTCATTTTCCTCGATATTCTGGTGGGCAGGTACCCACATTAAAGTGAGTTTGTTGCTCTCAGCCAGCTGTATGAGTGATTTTTTGCAGTTCCAGGTGGTTTTTGACTTGCAGTCATAGGCCTCCAGGTGCCTTAAGGCCCACCTGGCTGTCTGTGGCAATGCAAATTCTTGGTCCTTTGTACTGTCTGGATAAGCATACCTGGGCACACCTCTCCACCGCCAGTAATTCGGTTTGTAGAGTGGACAGAAACCTTCCCACAGGCAGTGATTCCCTATAATTCGGGCCATATATGCCTATCCCGGCTCCTTCCTCTCTTACGGATCCGTCTGTGTACCAGATCATGTTGTTTTTCTGCAGCCGGGCCACCCTCCGGGTGCTTTCCTGGCAGTCATTTACGACCACTTCATAGGTAGCCCCAAAGTCGTACTCAACTGGCATGAAATCCCTTGGGCTCGTGAGGAACTGCTCCCTTGTTGAGTCCAACACTTTTAAGTGTCCTCTTCTTAGCTTTTTGAGTCCTATTCTGAGGGCACTCACTAGTCCTTCTTTTTCTACTTGGTTGTGCAGTGGGAGTAGGTCCAGCAAAACTTCCATCGCAGCTTAGGAGTGGTGAACATAGCTCCCGTGATACCTAGACAGGCAAGTCTCTGAAGCTTCTGTAGCTTCTGTTGGCTTGTCTTTTGTCTAGTTTTATCCCACCAAACGAGTGAGGCGTACGTGGTGATCGGCCTAACAACCGTCATGTACAACCAATGAACCAATAGATCATACCTGGTTTCAGATCCCAAGTCCTTCCGAAGAGTTTACGGCATATCCAGAACGCCGCTGTGGACTTCGAAATTGTCTTGTTCAGGTGAGAGTTCCAGGTGAGTTTTCTATCCAGGATGATTCCCAGATATTTGACCTCCTCGGAAAACCCAATTGTAGTTCCCCTCAGTACCGGAGCAGTCAGTTCGACTTTTCTGCGGCGTGTGAACGGAACTATCACAGTTTTGGCCGGGTTGGTGCTAAAGCCCTCTTCCCAGCACCATTGATTAATAGTGTTTATGACATTTTGTGTAAGGGTCGAAGTCGTACCTTCAAACTTTCCTTTGACAACGACTTCTACATCGTCGGCGTATCCGTAGCTGCTGTAGCCCTGTTCCGTCAGCCTCCTGAGCAGCTCATCCACGACAAGACACCACAGGAGGGGCGATAAGACTCCACCCTGTGGACACCCTTTTCCAGTGGTGACTGTCACAGACTCTCCTCCTAGGTCTGCGTTTACTTTCCGGTCCACAAGCATGGATTGGATCCATTTTAGGGTAGGAGTATCAATCCCCCTTCTCTTCGCGGCTCTTTCAATGGACGAGTAAGTGGTGTTGTCGAAAGCACCCTCCACATCCACGAATGTGCCTATCGCAATTTCTTTTGCTTCCAGTGTTTTCTCTATCTCTAACACTAGGTTGTGTAGAGCATCCACTGTGGATTTTCCAGGCTGATATGCATATTGTCGCATATGGAGTGGGTTTCTTTTTAGGATGCCATTCCTCAGGTAGTTATCTACAATTTTTTCCATGGTTTTCAGGAGGAACGATGTGAGGCTAATAGGGCGGTAGGATTTAGCCTCTTCCGGAGGCCGTCTCCCTGCCTTGGGTATAAAAATTACCTTTGCCTCTTTCCACTCTTTGGGAGTGTAGGCCAGTAGATACATAGCAGGCCTTGAAGATTTCTTGCAGTGCGGGGCCAGGTATTCGATGCCCTTATGCAGTAGAGCAGGAAAAATGCCATCTTCACCTGGTGATTTGTATGGTTTGAAGCTTCTAACAGCCCATTTGATTCTCTTCGAATTGAAAATTTTGTTTGCAATTCGCCAACCTTCGGAGGTGGGCTTATCCTCGAAGGGTCCACTGTTCGTCCCATTTTCGGCAGCTTCACTTGACCCAGGAAAATGAGTCTGTAAGAGAACTCTTAAGCTCCCCTTAAGGTCCTGTGTGAAGCTACCATCAGCCTTTTTTATCAGGCCTATTCCATTCGAGTGGTCTTTTGCTAGGACTTTTTGGAGTCGTGCTGCAGGGGACGTTTCAGTAATCCCTTCGCAAAAGTTTCTCCAAGTTTTCCTTTTAGACCTTCTCAGTTCTTGATTATATTCAGTCAGAGCCCTGCGATAGGCATTCCAGTCCTTTGTTCGCTTGGCTCAGGGCCGATTCTGAGCGGTGTGCTGGGAGTGCCTCTGCACAAGGGCGGCCAAAATTCAAGGGCGGCGAAAGGTCGCTAAATTTTTTTAAACGAAAAATTGATTGTAAAATAGAAACTGATATCAGGATTTTTGAAACCGAAGGCGGTCGCTCTGCGTGAATTGTGATGTTTTATACTCGGTTTTATAGTTCCGAAAAAATACAACAGGTTATTGTCAAGAATGGAGGCGAGGCGGCTACCCTGCGTCAACTATTATAGATATTAGACTTCTTTCTCATGTAAGTATTTGAGGAAGGGCAAGAGTTTTCATCTCTTGGTAACATTTCGGAAACTCTGTTTGGCTGATGAACTTTGCGTCAAAACTTTTTGAGGGAATGGGAATACCTACTCTGTAGGAAATACCCTCGGATATACTGGCCCTTTGGTGTAGGTATACCTAGTACCTACTACTCACAGACCTAGTACTTACCTTTTATATACCAAATATGTATTAGGTTTGTCAAGTTTTTTTTTTGCTTTCTGAATTTTGCTAGTGGTTGGGTTCTCAAAATTATAGGTATTTTACCAATAATTATGACTTTTTTCAGGGTTTTGCCTTCTTATCAATGAACAACCACCTATTTGAACAGCTTTTTCTGATTCCATCTAACTACAAAATCAGTATATAGTGAGATGACAGTGCGGACGCACCTTGATCGTCAGCGCAAAACAGATTAACTATAATGGTTCAAAATTTTGTTTGAAATGCGGGGGCCTTGGCGGTTTTAGGCCCGCAAAGTGAAAAAAATCGCCTGCGGCGCTATTTCTAGAGGGCCCGGACGCCTCCGCCAGAAAATTGCTGAGGGTTACAGTTACAGCTGGCGGGCGGCCAAATATTTTTTGCACAAGGGCGGCCGACGACCCAGAATCGGCCCTGGCTTGGCATTATTGAAAGCCTTCCTGGCTAGGGTCTTGAGACTGCTTAGATTCTTGTTCCACCACGGGACGTCCCTTGAGGCTTTTCTCCAGTGGCGGCTCGTGAAATTTTTGCAAGGAGGGCTCAAGTTAATAACAAATTCGCGAGCTGAGAACTCCTAATATGTTCTATCTGGTATCTGCACTTTTTGTAGAAAATGTTTTTCGAACTTTGAACCAGCAAAACATGAACAAAATGTTTCCTGATATGAACAATTAGATCAGAAACTAAAGGAAGAGGCTTTTCCTTATCGGTTTCTGATCTAATTGTTCATGTCATGAAACATTTCGTACATGTTTTGCTGGTTCGAAGTTCGAAAAACATTTCCTACAAAAAGTGCAGTCGGAACAGTTCTCAGCTTGCGAAATGACGAAACTCAAGACAAAAACTTTTTTATCTATTCCCGTATCGTTCTGGCCACTTTTCGACACGCAAATGCGTGTCGTACTGGCGCTTGACTTTTATGACACTGAAAGGCATTTCTACCTCTAGAATTTTCCAATTTCTTCCAAATATTTGCGGCGAAATAGATAAAATAGTATATTACACTCGTTTAATAAGACGTTTCGTCACACTCCTTTCTTTGGGACCCTCCTCACTACGTTCGTCGTGCCCCAAAAACAGTCGGGTGACAAACTTCATCTTATTAAACTCGTATAATAATATACTATTTTGTCGTATCCGCATCACAACCATGAAGTTTTAGCATTTACTGTTTTGTCGGAAAAACGTGTCAATGCACTACGACTTTTATTCTTGCGGGTTCGATTTGCTTTATATTCAGTAGATCAATGCAGGTAGTCGGACGTCCGTTGTTTTTCTGCATTTATTTTTTCTTGTAGGCCTGATGATCTAAATGCACCTTTTTTAGGTCAGCTTTCTTTATGTTTGCAAACTGTTAACTAATCGGAGAGTGCATAAATAATTATATCTATTATTTCAATCGGCTGGGGGCTCGGGTGACGGAGCCCATTACTCCAATATAGAGCGGGAGCCGCGTCTCGCGTTGCCATGGTTACGGTACATGTTTTGCGCGGGTGCACCCCGGCATCACCGCATCGGCGGTGGGCGCTGAATGCGGAGCCCAAGACGGGCAAGACGAACTGCTTCGAACGTGCGATCGCTTAGAATTATTTTGTTACAATATTAATTGACTAATGACCAAACGTTTTCGCACTGAACCAAATTTTTGGAATAAGTATAATTAATAAAATGCATTCCATGTCTTCCTACCGATAAAAATCTCTTGCCGCCTTTAGCGTTGGGGGGGCGCCGCCCTTGAGCCCTCCCGCACCAGCCGCCACTGCTTTTCTCCTCTTTAGTGGACAACTATTTTCATAATCATTTTTTATGGTTTGGGTGAGCAGGATCGTTGTTGTTTCCAGTTCGTCCCTTGAGGTGATTTTGAGGCGCACACCTTCGAATTCGTTTTTGAGTATCTCGGTGTAGAGATCCCAGTCCGTCTTCTTTGGGTTTCTGCACTCTTTCACGTTGTTCACGCTGCCCTCTATGTCGAACACAATCGTTTGATGGTCCGACATGGAGCTTTCGTCAAGAACACGCCAATTGGTGATTGAATTTATTGTAAACATATCAGCTAGAGTTATGTGTAAAACCTCCTGTCTGTTACTAGTTACAAAAGTAGGTTTACTACTGTTGTGTTTGTTGCTGGTCAAATTAAACTCGGGGTTCGGTTTTATGTGGGTTTATTTGGCTTCTCTCATCTATACCACCGGTCTCGTACGTGCCGTTCTTCTTATCTATCTACCTTTTTATTTCATGCGCTATCATTCCTAATTCATATCAAATGCCACCGCCATCTACCACTATATTATACATTTATAATATATAACCATTACAGGACACTACATCCCTCGGGGACTTTACACATTTCGAACTGGGAATCACAGTTCACATCAAATAACATAAAACATAACAATACTTATAACAGTATTTTAAACAAATTTTACTCATTAAAATTCACTGCAAATATTTCTGTGGCGGTCTTCTTACTCGTGTTGATCTTCGAGTCTCAGGACTGGGGTTGAGCTCAGCTCTCTGCGCTGGGGTCGGCTGTTGACTCTCTGGAGCAATGTTGAGCTGGGTCTGTTGAGATGGTAATGAAGGCACGCTCTCAGAAATAGAGAGTATCTCTTTCTGCTGTGAAGTCGGCTTTGGATTCTCAGATGCAGTGCCGGACCGGGCTTCTGGAGAAGGTAAATTCTCTGGGATGGAGATCATCTTGGGGCGGCTTGGAGCCAGCACGACTGGAGGCACCTCAGGAGTGGAGTGCGTCTTGGGCCGGTTTCCATCACATTCGCCGAAACTTGACCATTGAATAGGCACCGCAAAAGGAGCAACAGATGGGGGTCGAAGAGTTCCTTTAAAACTCTGGCGGCTTACTGGAATCATGCTGGAATTGGAGTCGCTTTTGGGATGTTGTTGAGGTTTCTCGGTGTCGTTTGTTGGCTTTGAAGGTCTTTCTACGTAATGTTTGAAAAACGACGAATTTCTAATTACGTATTTTCCTTCTCTCGCAGCGTGTATTTGAGAACCTATTGTCTTTTCGATTGTGTATGGGTCTGGGTCATATTTTGGTGTGAGTGTATTCCTCTTCTTCTGTTTGAGCAGCACCAAGTCGCGAACCTTGAAGTCGTGATGTTTGGTTTTTCTTCGCACGTTCTCCCTCTCATACGTCTGTTTGTCGCGATGTTGAGAATAGATGTTGCTCTTGAAGTGTGGATCAATTATCGTCGGTAGATATGCTCGCACTTCTCTCTGGAAAACGAGATAGTATGGTGACTTGCCTGTTGTGGAGTGTGGAGTACTTCGATAGTTCGTCAGGAAGTGCTGTAGCTGTTCCGTCATGTTGTTGGTTTCTAGTGCCGAACAAATCACCGCCTTCTTCAATGTCTTGACGAACCTTTCCGGTAGACCATTCGCTTCGGGCCATTCGGGTGTCACCCTGTGATGCTTGATGTTCATGCTTCGACAGTACTCTTGGATTTCATTTCCGTTAAAAGGCGGCCCATTATCCGATTGGAGTTGCGCTGGTATGCCAAATAGTGCAAAGGTTTTGTCTAAAATTGGCTTCAGATGTTTAAAACTTGTTGATGACACAACTTCAATTACGGGGAACCGTGAATATTCGTCTATCATCAGAAAAAAATATCTTCCATCTGGAAACGGTCCTGCATAGTCACAATCAACATACTGAAACGGGTGTTAGAAATATTGTATTTGATATGTGTTTGAGATAGTGCCGCCTTGTTCTCTGTGTGCGCTGCACTACGCGACGAGCTTTGCAAGGCCGCCGCCGCGTGCCGGCTGTGCGGTGCTGCGATTGGCTGTTGCCGTTGCCAACCGTTTTTGCGCCAGTCGCACATGTTGATAGATAGAGTAGTTGCCTCCAAGCTGTTACGATACGACTACGTGTACTGCTTTTGTTCAATAAACTTTCAAACTTTTTCAATAGGTTATGGGCCAAGCTGATACTTCGGTACATACGTAGGGCACTGTGCACTGTATTAGTTTGAAAATCACGTTCGAGTCGTGTATTAGTCGCGTAGTTTGTGTCGTCGCTCGTTGATTCGAGATTTTGAGTGCATGATGGCAACTCCAAGGAAGTCTGAATTCGGGAGCATTCCGAAGTTTGATGGTTCGAATTTCCAGTTATGGAAGTTCAGTGTGCAGATTCTACTCAAGGCTGAGAAGCTGCTGAAGGTAGTCGATGGTACAGAAAAGGAGCCCGGGGACCAGTCTACAGCTGAGTGGACAGCATGGGATACGAAGAACTCCAACGCTCAAGTGATTCTGCTAGCTACGATCTGCCAGGATCAAATTCAATATTTGATAAACTGTGAAAATGCGGCACAGATGTGGACCAAGCTGAAGTCCATTCATGAACAGAAAACTGAAATTTCGAAAGAGCTGTTGTGGCAAAGATTTTACGACTATAAAATGAGTGAAAACGCAAAAATTCCAGAACATATTTCTGCTATAGAATTGATGGTGAGACAACTCAAGGATGTTAATGAGAGTATTAGCAACAGTGCGATATGTTCAAAAGCAATCAACAGTTTACCTTCGAGGTATAATGCTTTTCGAACAGCTTGGGACTCTGTTTCTCCTGTGGACCAGACTTTTGAAAATCTGACGGCAAGATTACTAAAGGAGGAAACACGAATGCAGAGTGATGATTCGGAAATGTCTCGTCTTGCTTTGGAGGTGAAAGCTTTGCAAAGTAGGCTGGAAGCCACAAGTTTCAAGAAAAAGAAAAATGTAAAGGACTTGAAGAAAAACACCAACTGTAACTACTGCAAGCAGAAAGGGCATTGGGCCCGGGAATGCAGGATGAGAATCGCCGATTCGGGAGATGGAACGGGAAGATCTGCAGGTGCTAATTCAGCCTATATTTGTGACATTTCATCCTTGTATTCAGCCAGTTCTGACGTGGAAAAATCGGAATGGATATGTGATTCGGGCGCGAGTGTACACATGACAAGCCATAAAGAATGGTTTACGAAGTTGGAGCCAACTGTCAAGCCTGTAAATGTCAAAATTGCAAATGACAAAGTGATCGCGGCGTGTGGAACTGGAACGATTGAATTTCAAGCGCGCGTTGGAGGAAAGTGGCACAACAGAACGATGCATAATGTACTTTATATTCCAGAACTAAGCCGAAATTTGTTTTCAGTGGGAGTAATGACTGACAAAAACTTTACTCATAATTCTTTTAAAAATCGCTGTGAGTTTCGCGACAGCGACGGTAAAGTCTCGTGCGTCGGTACGCGAAATAACAACTTGTGGGTGATGGAGTTTCGAGTTGAAAGTCAACCAGAGTGCAACTTGAGCAAGAAAACTTCCATGGAATTGTGGCATGATCGGCTTGGTCATGTCAACTGCAACTTAATAAAGAAGACAGCGAATACCAACATGGTCAAGAGTTTGAATATTGATGACAACGAGGAATTTTTCTGTGAAGCTTGTCAGCTCGGAAAGCAAGCCAGAAAAATGCATCAAAGCTCAGCCAGAGATCGATCCAAGAAGCCAGGTGAGATGATACACACAGACGTGTGTTAGTAGAGGAAAAATGAGACTCTATTGTGACTTTCGTGTGCACGGAAAGGTAAAAAGCTGGGGTGCATTTTTTATGGTGTAGTATGGCTTGGGGATGAAGAATCCACTTGTCGTCAAAAAATCGTCCAGTGTGGGGGCGGTATGGGGGCGGTTTTGTGAAAAAACAGTTTTTTTAAAAAATGTTGTACAGTTTGTCAGCTTTTGGCTGATATCAGCTTGGAACAAATCCGTCAACTGTAAGTTGTCGTAAATAATTCATGAATAAAAAGGTGATCATTTACTTTGCCATTAGAATACACGTAAAACTTGACTGCCTCGTGCGCAAAGAACGTTGAATATCTCAGTAACGTGTTGAATGACATTTTTCATTCCACTCCCACTCGATTATCTCCGTAACCACTAGTTCAATCAAAAAAGTTCCTTCTGTAAACCATGTTACCTATTCCATTGCGATTCTTGCGGTTTTTTCAGATTTGATTTATCTTGAATAGTAACTGAGCTAGGGACGGAATTGTAATGTACTGCATGCAGCGGACAACTGCAGCGCTGAGGCCCTCGCGTACCCCTGCCATCCGCGCACCCCCGCGAAGGCCATGGTGTATTGAGGCGGGAAATCTGCAGACTTATTATTGTGGCTGATGATCGAAACATTGTAAAAGTGTAGTCGGTAAATTTGCAATATAAATAAATATATACCCCTTGAATTACGACGTACGTCTTCACATATTATAATAGTCCAGTCAAAATAGGTTTTAACCGGAAATAAATTCGGAAGTTGACGAAATTTGGTGGATCGATGCAGAATTGAACGTGGAATAACATACTGAAATTCCCAAAAAGCTTGTTTTTTTTAGGACCAATAAAAAAGGGCCATCCTTGAAAATTTTCTTTTTTTCTGAATGGCTTGTGAACTATTATCTCTTCAGAACACAGCACCAGCACCAGCAAAGCAAATGTAGCCCGTTAAATTCCCAAGAGATCGTACAAAACTCATCACTTTTTGGTCAATAGCCTCTGTGATATCGCGTCTACAAAAACGCAGTGAAAATTACTCAAAATATATTTCCGGATTTTATGTAAAAATATGCATGGTGTCAATTCAGGGGCTGTAACGTGGACAGCGAATGTGCGAATTTCAATGTGTTTTTTCTACATTCGGTATCACACTTTTGTTTAGAAGTCACCAACTTCAAAATGGTACTTTTTCTCGACCTTTGAAATCGATACTTGATGTCCCAAAGAATCCGCAAAAATCGATTTTTTTCATAAATAAAATGATCTGCACGCAGTCTTCCTTCAAATTGATTGTTTTTATTTCTGACCGGTTTCGCAGGTCTCTGGCCCTTCTTCATCAAAGTGTGGAGTCTAAAATAGAATACATAAAACAAGTAGGTAGGTACATAAAAGGTGAACGATAACACACCGAATCACCGACATTGTATGAATGGTGAAGATAAAGTTTGTGTGAATGATAAGTGAATTGTTTTTAAATTATTCAGATGTCAGTAGGTATAACATTTGTGATGTTGTCATGGAAGAACGGAAAAAAGAACTTGTTGGAAATGTATGAAATAATAATAGAGCTAATAAAAATGGTACAAGGTGGGTGATGAATTAATGAAAGGATGGTTGAATGGAAAGAAAGAAGCTTATTTTAATCAAAGGCGTTGTAAAAATGTTTAAAAAAGAAATCTATACAATCTTTTAGGCAAGTTCGGACAGAATTATTAGTTGCTTTACAATTTCAAGAACCTCTATACTATCTAAAAGCCGTCCTTTTTTACAAACATGTAAAATTTCAAAATTAGTTCCAAGGACGAAGTTATGATTTTCTGAGATGATTTTGATGATTAGATGATTATGATTAATAATTCTTTCCAAAATTGCCTAAATGATTGTATAGATTTCCCTTTTAAACATTTTTACAACGCCTTTGATTCAAATAACTTTTTCTCTATCTAGTCAACCATCCTGCTTTCATTATTTATCACCCACCTTGTACCATTATTATTAGCTCTATTATTCCATACATTTCCATCAAGCTCTTTTGTCCGTTCTTCCACGACAACATCACAAATGTTATATTGACATCTGAAAAATTTAAAAACAATCATCAAATGCAAGTACAATATTCAGCAGTTAGTGTCCGGACTACCTTTTTTTTCTGAATAGGTCGTTTTAGTCTTTCAACCCATACAACTCAGAAACCATCACTATAGGATAAATATTCCGAAACATGTTATTTTTTCTGTATTCAATTCTTCATATTTTCCCTGGATGGTTTTGCTCTACCTAAGTGAAAAATGAGGCAAATAGTATGGTATGAAAAAAATCGATTCTTGGGGATTCTTCGAGACAGCAAGTATCGATTTCACAGGTCGAGGAAAAGTACCATTTTGAAGTTGGCGACTTCTTGACTTCTAGACAAAAGTGTGATACCGAATGTTGAATTAGCTTTTCCCGCATGTAAAACACATTGAAATTCGCACATTCGCTGTCCAGATTACAGCCCCTGAATTGACACCATGCATATTTTTACATAAAATCCAGAAATATATTTTGAGTAATTTTCACTGCGTTTTTGTAGACGCGATATCACAGAGGCTATTGACCAAAAAGTGATGAGTTTTGTACGATCTCTTGGGAATTTAACGGTGCTGTGTTCTGAAGAGATAATAGTTCACAAGCCATTCAGAAAAAAAGAAAATTTTCAAGGATGGCCCTTTTTTATTGGTCCTAAAAAAAACAAGCTTTTTGAGAATTTCAGTATGTTATTCCACGTTCAATTCTGCATCGATCCACCAAATTTCGTCAACTTCCGAATTTATTTCCGGTTAAAACCTATTTTGACTGGACTATTATAATATGTGAAGACGTACGTCGTAATTCAAGGGGTATATATTTATTTATATTGCAAATTTACCGACTACACTTTTACAATGTTTCGATCATCAGCCACAATAATAAGTCTGCAGATTTCCCGCCTCAATACACCATGGCCTTCGCGGGGGTGCGCGGATGGCAGGGGTACGCGAGGGCCTCAGCGCTGCAGTTGTCCGCTGCATGCAGTACATTACAATTCCGTCCCTAGCTCAGTTACTATTCAAGATAAATCAAATCTGAAAAAACCGCAAGAATCGCAATGGAATAGGTAACATGGTTTACAGAAGGAACTTTTTTGATTGAACTAGTGGTTACGGAGATAATCGAGTGGGAGTGGAATGAAAAATGTCATTCAACACGTTACTGAGATATTCAACGTTCTTTGCGCACGAGGCAGTCAAGTTTTACGTGTATTCTAATGGCAAAGTAAATGATCACCTTTTTATTCATGAATTATTTACGACAACTTACAGTTGACGGATTTGTTCCAAGCTGATATCAGCCAAAAGCTGACAAACTGTACAACATTTTTTAAAAAAACTGTTTTTTCACAAAACCGCCCCCATACCGCCCCCACACTGGACGATTTTTTGACGACAAGTGGATTCTTCATCCCCAAGCCATACTACACCATAAAAAATGCACCCCAGCTTTTTACCTTTCCGTGCACACGAACTTCTCAAATAAGCACATTTTGCTTCATATTTTCCTCTACTATGTGGTCCGATGAAAATTTCGCCACCTAGTGGAAAATTCAACATCGAAAAAGAGCAAGTTACCTTGAGTTTCGGAAATGAAGAAATCCAGCAACAAGAAGTCGTTCTACCTGAAGAAGTCGTTCTACGTGAAGAAGCAGAAAATGATATTGAAAATATCAGTCAAAGCTCAGAATCAGTACAAGAGAACCACGAAGAGATCACCGATGATGAAGATTATGAATTCGACGGGCATTTCGATGCTGAAAATGGAAATAATCAACCGAGACAACTGAGAGACAGGAACAATATTCGTCCTCCTAACTGCTACAGCCCGTTTGCCGTCTACTGTTCAATTTCTGAACCGGACTGTTATGAAAGCGCCATAAAGTGTGCGGATTCAAGCAAGTGGCAACACGCTATGCAAGAAGAAATGGATGCTTTAAAATCGAATGATACGTGGACGCTGATGAAATTACCGGATAACGGACGGGTGATTGACAATAAGTGGGTTTTTCGTGTAAAAACCGATCCGGGCGGTAACGCGATACGTTATAAAGCGCGTCTTGTTGCACGCGGCTTTACGCAAGAAAAAGGTGTCGATTACCAGGAGACTTTCGCGCCGGTTGTGCGTTATGACTCAATTCGTATTCTACTTGCACTAGCTGCTGAACAAGATTTGCAAATAGCTAACTTTGACGTGAAAACCGCGTTCCAGTACGGTGATTTTTCGGAAAATGTGTATATGAAACAGCCAACGGGATTTGTGAACGAGAATGAGCCAGACTTGGTGTGTAAACTCAACAGGAGCCTGTATGGATTAAAGCAGTCCCCTAGGTGCTGGAACTGTCGTCGTCGGTCGCAGAGAGAAGCTGCAGGTCTTCGGCGACGACTACCCCACCAACGACGGGACCGGCGTCCGCGACTACATCCACATCCACGACCTGGCCGTCGGCCACCTAAAGGCCATCGAGAAGCTCGCCCGGCCGGGATTCAAGAGCTGGAAGGCCTGCAACCTGGGCACGGGACGCGGCTATTCCGTCCTGGAGATGGTCAAGTCGTTCGAGAAGGCGTCCGGCGGGCCAGTCAAGTACGACGTCGTGGCCAGACGCGAGGGCGACGTCGTCAGCTGTTTCGCCGACGCCACGCTGGCCAAAGCCGAGCTGGACTAGGTCGCGACCAAGGACATCGCCGAGATGTGCAAGGACACCTGGAGGTGACAGGGGCACAGCAACTCCATACCAGAATCAAACACATGAATGTGAAAGTGCATTTTGTGCGGGATGAGTGTGAAAAGGGCAATATTTCCGTTAATTATGTGAAATCAAGTGAGCAATTAGCGGATCTTTTCACAAAACCACTCGCGAAAACAGTTCTGAATAATTTGCTAAAAATGTTGAACTTGTCGTAAATGCATGCCAACTAAATATTTGTTTGTTTAGAAATAAGCTTTCTTTGTTCTTGAAAAGATTATTTTTGTTTTATCTGTTTTTTGCTGTATAGGATCTCAAACAAGTGGGAGTGTTAGAAATATTGTATTTGATATGTGTTTGAGATAGTGCCGCCTTGTTCTCTGTGTGCGCTGCACTACGCGACGAGCTTTGCAAGGCCGCCGCCGCGTGCCGGCTGTGCGGTGCTGCGATTGGCTGTTGCCGTTGCCAACCGTTTTTGCGCCAGTCGCACATGTTGATAGATAGAGTAGTTGCCTCCAAGCTGTTACGATACGACTACGTGTACTGCTTTTGTTCAATAAACTTTCAAACTTTTTCAATAACGGGTAAGTGGCTCTTGAACTGGAAACTGTCTGGATTGGATCCCTGTGTTTAATCGTTGTTGTGGCTTGACACGCTCTGCATCTCTTCACGAATTCTTCAACCATCTCACCAATCTTTGGGAACCAAACTTTGGTGCGTAATAAGTGCTTCGTTTTAACGATTCCCTGGTGTCCTTTATGGGCCAGCTCGATGACGTGTTGTTGAAGGTTTGCTGGAATGACTATACGGTGTCCTCTAACCAGTATTCCATCATGTTCTGAAATTTCGCTTTTGAACATGCTATATGGTTGTAGTTCGGGTCTTCTCCATAATTTATAGTCATCAGTTTTGAGTGCTGTTGTCAACAATACTAGGACTTCATCTTTGCTGGTCTCTTTTTCGATTTCTTCAAGTGACATCAGTTTTGGAATATTGTTCAACGTGATGAAGTTGACATATTCTTTAACCTTTGTTTCCAATCTTCGGTCTTCTTTTCTTGCTGTTTGTCTCACGTACCTAGACAGATAATCCGACGGATTAGTTGATCCTTCTTGGTGTCTTGGAATGAAACTAAATTCCTGGATCTTTAAACACATGCGTTCTATCCTAGCGCTCGGGCTTGATTTTGCGTTTGCCAAAATCTGAACTAGTGGCTTGGAGTCTGTGTGTAACGTAAATGTCGTGCCCAGAAGGTAGATCCTAAAATGAAGGGTTGCCCAGACTGCGGCCAATGTCTCTCTTTCGATCTGACTATATCGACGTTCTGTATCGCTCAAAGATCGACTGGCAAAAGCGATTATCTTGATGTTGTCTCTGTAGCCCTGCGATAATATAGCACCCAATCCATGCGGGCTTGCATCTACTATCAGATGTGTCGGTTTTGTGGTGTCATAGTAGGCTAGTTTGTCCGCACAGCTAAGCTGATTCTTCACAAAATCAAAAGCATGTTGTTGATCAGCGGTCCATTCCCATTTTGAGTTTTTGACTAAAAGCTTGCGAAGTGTTTCAGTGTTGCTTGAAAGATTCGGTAGGAATTTTCCAACATAATTCAAAATCCCTAGGAAACTTCTCAGCTCATGTTGATCTTCTGGTGGTTTGAGGTTCACAACGCTCTCTACTTTTTCTGGATCCGGGTGGATGCCCTCTGAAGAAAATATGTATCCAAAAAATTTTATTCTACTGGTACTGAAAACGCATTTTCTTGTGTTGATCGTCAGGTTGTTACTATGGAGGCGTTGCAGAACTTGTTCGAGTGTTCTGTCGTGGTGCTTCATCCTGGTCCTCTCCGTATATCAGGATGTCGTCACTGACGTTTATAACTCCGCTGATGTTGGATAACAGTTGTCTAATCGAGTTTTGAAATATCTCAGCAGCCGAATTGATGCCGAAATTTAGTCTTTTGTAACGGTATAATCCCATGTGTGTTGAAAAGGTGGTGATATACCGTGAGTTTTCGTCTAGAGTTAGCTGATGATAGCCTTCATTCAAATCAAGTTTTGAAAACACTCTTGCTCCGTTCAACACGGATATAATTTCATCAATCGTCGGCGTTGGATGTCTTTCTCTTTTTATCGCTTTGTTCGGCTCTCGCATATCTACACAAATTCTCAGTCTTCCTTTGTCAGCTCGTGGGACAATGACAATCGGTGATATCCAGGGTGTTTGACCTCTTGCCTTCTCTATAATGTCTTCCTGTTCAAGTCGTTGGATTTCTTGTTCCAGCTGTGATCGTAAATGGAAAGGTGTTCTTCGGTGTTTATTAGCGACTGGTGGTACAGTTGAATCAATGTGCAACTTGATCTTGACATTCTTCATCCGGCCTATTCCTTGACATAAATCTGGATATTTGTTTCTCACGGAGTCAAGTCCACGATGCTTGATGTTGTTGAAAAATGACATCTGGATTAACTTGAGACGTTCTGATGTTCCATAGCTGAGGAGCGATTCACCATGGCCTTTGACTACCAATATTTCCGCCTTTGTTTGTGTGTTTTTGTGTCGCAGAACTGCTTGAAATTTTCCGACCACTTCCAAATGTTTTCCCGAATTATATGGCAGTACTGTTGTTGTTGCTGGCATCAGATCTTGATCAGGTAGCTGGTTGAGAGTCTCGGTGCTGACAATATTCACAGATGAGCCCGTATCAACGATGAAGGGGACTGGAATCTCGTTTAGTTGTATCGTAATCCTGGGAAGTTTGACATTTCTGATTGTTGTCACAGCGAATGTACTTTCCGAACTAGACTCATCTGAAACATCGTTATGATTCACTTGATGTTGTTTATGATGTTGTTTATAATCTTGATTATATCTTTTATTACAATCTACATTGTATTGTTTGGATATACACATAGCTGCAAAATGATTTCTTTTGTGGCATGCATTGCACTTCAAACCAAAAGCGGGGCATGTTTCTCTGCCGTTTGTGTGCCACCGGTTGCCACAATTCTTACATAACTTCGCACTTTGCTTGTTCGATGTTATTTCCTGTCTTCTGCTGTCTAAGTTGCTGTTATAAAGACGTTTGGATTGTTGTGCTGGAGCCCCTTGTCGGAAGTTGTAGTTCTTGCTTACAGACTTTACCCTGTTGCTAAATTCACTCTCTGGCTGCACCTCTCGAGATCTGTTTTCAATTTCCTTAATCTGTCTTTTCGTGACTTCTATTGTTCTTCCCTTGTTTAGCAGATTATCAAGTGTTGGCTGTTCTGTGAGTCCAAATTTGCGCAATTCGAGATATTTTGTGCTCATTATGATCTGTGACTTTATTTCTTCATTCGCGTTGTTGAAGTTACATGTTTTTGAAGCTTTCAGCAGTCTTGCATAGTACTGATCAATGCTTTCTTCTTGTTGCTGCACACTCTTCCTGAAATTAAACTTTTCAAACTCGGTGTTTACCCTGGGATGAAAGTAACTCTGCAGCTTTCTTCTTGCGGTTTCATATTCTGTAGGGTTTTGACCTGGATTTGGTGCGGCATCGGGAAGCGAAAGAAATAAATCGTGCACATCTTCACCCGCCAAATGCAATAACATCGCCTTCATGCGTGCTGGGTCTTGCACGTTTGCTGCCAACAGGTAATTTTCGAAGCGATTCATCCACTTTTCCCAACGTGCGCCCACGTTTGATGAGTCTTCGTACATCTGGAACTGAGGGATTGGAATTCCTGCCAACACGGCGTCCATTTTATTCCCTTTGATTGTTCCACGTGTCTTCTCGATCTATGCCAGTTATCTACAAATATCTGTGTTAGTTTTGCTCATCGCCAAATCAAACCGTTGACATCTTCGTCGCCATTCTTTGTTGTGTTTGTTGCTGGTCAAATTAAACTCGGGGTTCGGTTTTATGTGGGTTTATTTGGCTTCTCTCATCTATACCACCGGTCTCGTACGTGCCGTTCTTCTTATCTATCTACCTTTTTATTTCATGCGCTATCATTCCTAATTCATATCAAATGCCACCGCCATCTACCACTATATTATACATTTATAATATATAACCATTACAGGACACTACAACTACCTTTATTGATAATCTCTAGATTATTACCACAAATGAAATCAAGGAGTTCCTTACCTCTGTCGTTGGTATCCGTGCTGCCCCAAATGCTGTGGTGAGCATTTGCGTCGCAGCCCAGAATGAGGTGCTTATGCCCCTTCTTGCACCAATCAATTAGGCGTCTGACTTCCTATGTTGGTGGGTGAGTTTCTTCTCCGGGGAGATACCTAAGTAACCATTCATTAATTCCATTCCCAACCATTCATATTTCGAAGTCCGCGCGATTGTATCGTCGCGAGTACTCGACTTCAGCGAGCTTACCCGATCAGCCGAAAGCGCTGCCGCCGTCAACCAGCATGCCATAGTCACAGAATTATTGATAGACAAAACTGTTATTTTTACGTAACAGATACAACCTGTTACTGTTGGCAAAAGTAACAGAACTAACTAACAACTAACGCCGGGCGTCGACGATCGGGGCAAACTGTTATTAGTGTTATTTTGCATATCTGTTTAGTTCAGTCCTATTCTCTAGTTCATGTCTATGGTTTAGTCCACTGACGGTTTAGTCTATGGTTAAGTTGTTCACCGTTGATCGCGCCGGGCGTTGACAAACCGGATAAACTGTTATTTTGTATCTGTTATATTTCAACTGAGATAACAGGTTGTTATTGTTATTTCCAAATAAGTAACAGTCGAAAAATAACAGAAATAGTTGAATAACAACACGTCACTACACAGAATAGTCTAGGCCATTTTGTCTGTGTGCATCGAATGTATTGTGTACCTGGGCTGTGTGTACTGCGTGCTTTCCACCTAGCCCCAAGTTCGGTACACCTGTAATTCACGCATGTGCGGGTGCCAAACGATGCTTTCCATCTACGTGTTCCTACTCGGTTCTGCGCCGTTCATTGGATCACCTAAAATTTTGTGCCACACCATGGAACATCTGCCGTCTGGAGTCCCAAACGCGTAAAGTTTGGTGTCTATATAGGCGTTCGATCCTTTGAAAACTGTATGGTACTCAAGCCCACAACTTCCAATAAGTTGGCTTGTAGTTTGCTTGACTTGCCTGAAAAAACAATAGCTTGAGATAGTTTCACAAAATAAACTCGATAGATGATGAACCGAGCATTATTATGTCATTGATGTTCGATGCCACTCCGAGTGCCACTCATAGCTCCCACATAAATTTTTTTATAAAATTCTCACCTACCTCGTGTGAAACTCCAAGGAAAGAGCTAACGTTGCTCACATTTCAACACTCAGGTCCTTCTTGGGTTTTGCAAAAATCATGGGTAACATTTAGAGGTAGTGTAGACATCACAGTGGTCTTTTTCAATGGAATACGTAAAAAGGATGCTTTCGGCCCGTTTTCTTTTTTCAGAATTATCTGCGTAAGATCCTAGTGTATACAAAAATAGTGCCTTTTCGTCCTGACATCTCTCTTCTGGTGAGAAAACGCAAGAAAGGTACTCGCTTGCTATGCTGCACAATGCTAAATTCCATTTGTTGGTCCACCAAACACACTGGTTGCCTATCTTTGACAGTTAGCTGCCCGCGCCTAATTTTGACAGTTTCCCAAAATGACGTTTGTAAATTTAGGCATGAAATAAGAAGAGAATTTTTTTGTCTACAAAATGACGTTCCAGATGTTGAAATCCGTTGAAAAACAAAGGAGCTACAGCCAGTTTCTTATTACCAGATGAAGCCTATTTTGGCGCCTCCACCATATTTGCCTGCAGCAGATGTCAATATTCCACCATAATTTTTCATGGTCCTTGATCGCCCAGGAGTCGATTTGGACAGATCTCTATATATCTTAACGAAGTTGCACACGGCCAAGCCTTTTTTGACCCTATGCCCCCAGACTAGTAGGTAGGTATTCAGTTTCATACTTACTTGAAATTAATTTTCTCAATTTATTTTTTAAGGATGCAGCTTTCGGCTTTCGATCGCAAGGCGATGGTGGTGATTCGGCTTTAGTGAGCCCCTTATGGATGTCCCCATGAAAGTCATGTGTTCTGGACTCCACATTAGATGCAGCCGGCCACCACTTTCGTTTGTGTTGTTTGTGCATTATATTTATTTTGTTGTATGCTATTGTAGTGCTTTCAAGGTTACTTGGCAAATAAATAAATGTTGAAAGTCAAAAACCTCAGTTGTTGAGGAAATGAGTCCTCAAATGGTCACTATTAGACGTTAATTTTACGTCATTACATGACGTCATTGTACCTGCGACAATAACACGTGATGACAACGTCATAAATGACGATAGAAATGACGTTAAATGGACGACTTACATGACGTTAAACTGTCGTCTGCTCAACGTTATTGTGCCCTTTTCAGCACGATGCGGACAAGCGTGTTGGTGTAGACATTTAGATATTCCATTTCAAAATTCAAATAACGTGAAGGAAAAGCACAAGAACGATTCAACTCAACTCCAAGCACGACAAACATGTGCGGCAAACTGGAAATGCAAAACTTTGGCAGATCCGTGAAATCTTCGATCAAACAAAGAAACAATCACCACCACTTATCCGCAGTGAAAGAATAAGGAAAGCAGCGAAAACAATCAAATATTCCAGCTTTTCCGACGAATTATGAATTTTTGAGAATAGGTAAGGTTGCGGCCTCATAAAAGTTTACACCGACGCGACGGCGATCGAGTGGCCATGCTAATTCAGTTTTGACGTAATTTTGAATGGGCATGGCCACACAATTGTCATCGGTGTAAACTTTTATGAGGCCGCAACCGTACAGTCGTGAGGGAACTCACATTTGAATTTCCCGCTAAATTTCGGCCCAAAAACATCCTTGGCCCAAAACCACGCAGTGCTACCAATAATTTAACCGTAGAAGCCAAGGATGGGTGATTTCCATTTAAAAGTTTAAAACACTTGTGTCGCTTTGTGTAAGCTTGTGTCGATGACACACAGCAACACTCTCTGGCAACACAAATCAAATGGAACGCATTTGTGTTTTGTGTCGACACAAGTCGACTTTTGTCGGTAAATGGAAAACGCCCGATGTAGAAGCTTTCGCTTGGAAGCACTGTCGGCTGAGAACACCCTACCCCAAAAAGTCAACGTCACGCTATTCTCTGAACGTCACAACTGACAACTTCAAACTTCTTGAGCTTTTTTAGGTTATGTCACGCTCCGAGCCTCACATGCTTAGCTTCTCAGTTTCTTGGTAAAAACGTACGAATTTCAAATGGACTTTTGGAAAAACACCCTGGGGGCACCTACCAAAATCGTAGCACCTATGGTAGATGCCAGCGAATTGCCTTGGCGCCTTCTGAGTCGCAGATATGGAGCTGAACTGTGCTACACCCCCATGCTGCACAGTGCAATATTTTGTAAAGATGCTAAATACCGAGCCGACGCTTTGGCTTCTTGTTATGAGGACAAACCCCTTATTGTGCAGGTAACTTATATTGCATTTACCAAGCTAACATAATTAAAGAAAAACAGTTTTGTGGAAACGACCCCAAAACCATGCTGGAAGCGTCCCAGTTAGCCCAAGACCATTGTTGTGCCATTGACGTGAACTTGGGTTGTCCCCAGGCGATAGCCAAAAGGGGGCATTATGGTGCATTTTTACAAGACGAGTGGCCTTTACTTCAAGAAATAGGTAATGGGACTTTTATATTTTGACTGTGCTTAAGGAGGAGGTATCCTGTACTATTTTTGTTTACAGTTAGTGTAATGAGCAACAACTTGAAAATCCCAGTCACATGCAAGATAAGACGCTTTGAGACTATTGAAAAGACGATTCAGTATGCTAAGATGCTGGAATCGGCAGGCTGTAAAATGCTGACAGTTCATGGCAGGACTAGGGAGCAGAAAGGACCTCTTACTGGTATAGCTGATTGGAGTTACGTTAAAGCAGTCAGGTTGCTTTTGCACTTTCGTAATTATTGATGTCAAGGTTGATTTATAAGTGTAATTTTAGGGATGCGGTGAATATCCCAGTTATATCAAATGGGAATATTCAGTGCATGACTGATGTAGATCGTTGTTTAGAAGAGACTAAAGCTGTAGGTGTAATGGTGGCTGAAGGAAATTTATACAATCCAGCTTTATTTATGAGGATAAACCCTCCATCTTGGGAACCAGCTTTAGAATATTTACAACTAGTGGACCAATACCCATGTCCTATGTCGTACATTCGAGGACATCTTTTTAAATTATGTCATCATTTGTATGTTCATTTTTTATAAAGCTTCTGAGCGATTTCAGTGTTGGAATTAAAACTTTTACTTACTTTGAAGGTTGTCAATTCCAAACAACAATACTTTACGAATTCAACTAGGTGCTGCAAATACAATGGACGAATTTAAACGAATCATTAATCTAATCAAAACCATGTATGAACCATTCCATGAAGGAAGAAAAAACTGGGACAATACTACTGAGAATGGTCACGAAAACTTGATGCTGCCACCTTGGCTTTGTCAGTCACACGTGAGACAATGCCCGGAAGAATATGAGAAGAAAATCAATAAAAATTGTGAAAATGTAAGCTGATTCAAGTACAGTTCTTGTTTTCAGTGGCATGCCGGGTTTGCCCAAATAATTGTAATTGCCTTTGTTCGAAATTAAATTTACATGAAGCTTGGAACCACATCCGATTTAAAATTTGCAGGGCAATGAAGATAAGAGGAGGTTTGAAGACAATGATGGCAATGAAATCAGCAGAAAGAAAATGAAAAAGCTAAGGCGAATGAATAGAAGACCACAAAAGCCGGATTCTGTTCAACTTACAAGACCCACACTGAAGTGTAAAGAATGTGAAAATCCTTTGGTAACTAATGGTTTATTCAATTTTATCAAATCACAATGCTGTTTTTTATATTTTCCAGGGATCAAAGTGTGGATACGAACTATGCAAGAAATGCTGCAGGAACAAGTGCTTCTTAGAAAACTTGGATTGTCCAGGACACCGAATTTTAGTGAAAACCCGGCGAGAAATGGCTGTGTTTCATGCAAACAGTTGCAAACAAAAATAAGTGTAATTAATATATTTTTATTAATAAAATTATTTTCGTTTCAAAAATGCGCCAGCTCTAGGATTCTTTCTTCTGTTGCACAAGCTCCCTCAAGCTGTTCGTGGCATCCTTCAAGCTGTTTTCCAAATAAGTTTTATTGTTGACGAGAACATTGATCTTTTCCTCTGAAGTGGCTTGTTTTTTTCTCAAGGTTTCCTTGACTTGATCGATGGGCGTTAGAAGAAACATTCTCCCTACAGATTCATATGTCCTGGTGCCTTCTTCCAAGGAACAGATTTCTCTAGAAGAGCCCAGTTAATAAACAAAAAGTCACAAGTTTGCATACTACCTTTCGGTGAAAGATGCATGCTGCTTACTTCTTTTCAGGTTCTCAATTTGAATGTCTGCAATGCGGAGCTTTTGGGCAGTTTCGATCTGTTTTTCCTGAAGTTCTGTGAATGCCTGAAGATTATCATGTTAAAATGCGGATTTTGGACTACAACGCCAAGTTACCTTTTTCAACTCCATATCCACTTTAGACATGTTGATTGTTGAAGAATTCTCTTTCTTGAGAAACACGCTGTTTCGAGAAATTCCTTATTTGGCTTGGAACTTGGTAAATCGAAAAATGTTGATCAATGACGTTTGACAGATGCGGATGCGATACGACTGACGCATGAAATTCATGAAAACCCCAAATCCACGCCATTGGCATTACTGGCCAGGCTGCGCACCCAGAGATGCTGCGCGTGGTATCATTTTGATGCATTTCTTCTTCCACGGCTCTTCTTGGCTTTAGCCAGTCGTCTTTTTCTGGTCAAACTTTATTTAGCTGAATAACTAAACCACAAGATTTTCTAAGTTGAATTTTAATTTCAATCAATATTTGAGTTAAAAATTCAAATGATGTCGAGGTCACCCGGTCACTCTCGAAAGTCGAAACTCGAAAGAAAGGAGGTGAAGTAAAAGTTGGTGACTTTACTTTATGTTGGCAAAACGGTGCTGTCAGCTGTCAGTATGTCACTGATGTCACTCGTCATCGTCATTTCATTTCTATTTCATTTCCTAAGAAGCCCTCTACCAAAGAAGACGCAATCTGGAGATGTTGGTTGGTGAAATCGGTAAGCATCTTTTCACTAATCTTAACTTTGCACAAACATCTTCATGTTTATTGTATCCCAGATCATCCTTTTCCATAAAATGGCTCACTTTATGTTACTTGCCAGTAGTATTTTTACAGTAGCTTCGTTATTTCAACAATGATTTACTTAATTCATCATGGTATTGATGATCAGATGATGGTGTGGTATCGTGATTGGCGTGGGAAACGCACATACGGGAATAGTGGATAGGATACTGTAGGTCTGGATATTAATTTCCCTTGGTCAAAATATTGGACGTCCTGAAGGAATCTTCACGTACTAACATCCAGTTCCACCAGCGAATTTAATCATTGCTAACTAATTGAGGCATTTTCTCTGATGGATTCTAGATCAGTGCTGGTTGAATGACCACGGAAAATGCATACAAGCTGTTGTGGTCTAAACATTTCCCCATAATATTTCGTGAAACTTGTGTTTTCAGTGGTCACTAAGCCAATATTCACCAGAGAAAATCTCTCAATTAGCTAACAATGATTAAAATCGCTGGTGGAACTGGCTACTAATGGTGGATTCATGCATGGAAATTTAAAATTTAAGATTCAACATTTAAATAAGAGCAGGAGATATGCATGAAATTTAATATTTAATATTTAAGATTTAACTCTTATGTAAATAAAATTGAATGTTAAATTTTAAATTCTAAATTTCTATGCATGAATCCACCATAAATGGTGAATTTTTGACTAGTTGCATTGACCCACGTGTGAAATTTCGGGTCTTGTACTCTTGTGTGATAGAAGGCACCACGAATTTGCTGATTCCAAAAGTAGAAATGGATAACAGACGGTTTTTAAAAAGTTCTGTGAAAGAAAATTTGCAGACGTTCCATAGGCTTTTCAGATTGAAAGAAGTTGGAAGTTACGGGATAATGATGAATTGTGGTTATGTGCACGTAGTGCACGTGCAAGCATTAAATTTATACAGGATGTTACACTTTTTTGTCAATATTTCAGAAAATAGTACAGCATCAAAAAATGAGTAGTTTCGTCGAAAAAAAAATATTTTTTTTCAATTTAAAAAATTGGAAATATTTTTTTAGACATTTGACAGAAGTCAATGTGACCAGCTTGTAGGTATGCATCAACTTACTTTGTGTGCCTTTGGTTAAAATCCAGCAATTGAATTTGAATTATAGCACAAAAACCATTTTTGAAACTCAAGTTTGAAAGCCTCTATCTCAGTTATAATGCGTTTCCGATATACATTTTTTCAAGGAGGTCTACTAATTTTTTGATGCTCTACCATCTCCTAAAATATTGACAAAAAAAAGTGTAACACTCGGTATAGTATATTTGAGTTGAACAATGCACGAGTATTACAAGAAGGAATTGTAATACGTGTTTTTCATACTAGATCTCGCTAGATCACCCTGTACAAAAATCATTAAGTCTATATACTGAACCCTGTTGGCCCACGCCACGCGATGATATAAAAAAATTAAAGCAATAAAGGCAATAACCACACTGATAAAAACTTTAGAACAGTCAAATTTATAATGATGATTTTATTCAAAGACAAGCATATGACAGAACAATCTTGTTGAAAACTAAATCTGAAACAAAAAGCCAGTCGATTATAAAACCCAAAAGTACTTTTTGCTAAGGAAATACTAACTACAGTTTTTTACTTTCAGATCCTAAATATACCAATACCTGCAATGAAATATCAGAACTCCAAACCACCCGAGTTTGTAAGTATAATTTAAAGAATGCTCTGTTGGTTCAAGTCAGGTTATCATGATGATTTTTTTTTATAGACAAGCATATGGCTGAACAATCTTGTTGATAACTTTATCTGAAACCTCAAATGCTAGAAATAAGAAATCTGTACGAAAAATCGCCAATATTTCACCCTCGTTCTTAATTTTCAGATCTGAAGCAGGGAGAATGAAAAACTTCAAAGTAGTTTCGACCGAATTTGGATAATCTGGTAAGTTTGGCAGCTCTTTTAAGTAATAATTCTTACGCATCTATCATGATGACTTAAATATACGCTATTATTCACCATACAATTATGGTAAAATGATTACACTTGCCCTCACTGATGTTAACTTTGTCATTTTCAATGAGCAAAGTGAAAGCAGCATGGACCTCATTTTATTCTTCATTTCAGATGCAAAGCATTTGGAAATCATTCGCAGAGCAGCACTACAAGAAGAAATGAGGATATCGGCGATATGATCTCGGAAATACCTCTACAAGTACTTCAAAAATCAAACCAAAATGGAATTGGTGAGTCTTCGAATTGATGACAAAACTTCACACGGTTTTAATAATGCAAAGTGCCCAAAGCTTCTACTTTATAATAATGGTAAAACTATTTATCTTTTTGAGAAGCTCTGACGTCGCTCCATGTAAATCACGCTAAGTGTGGTGGGCAATAACGGAAATCTGTCTCAGTGCTGAGGTGGGGATGGAACTACGTTTGCATTTTGTTGTACCTACTTGTGTGCCACGCCTATTACATTCTTAGATAATTACATTCACGCCAATCTTCTAACCAAAGATTTTTTGTTGGGTCACCTGTGTGCATTCTTATGATGATTTAATGTATACGCTATTAATATATAATATATTAATATATTATATGTGATTAGAACTTGCCCTCTCTGATGTATTTTCTCATTCAATTCTGAAATGTGTGAATTTGGCAAGTTTGTAATTTTTTTTTTAATTGCAGGTTCCAAGGAAAGGAGTCTGTATTGAACTGGGAATTATGTGAGTACTTTACTATCTCAAACTTGGAATATTACAATGATGAAAATAATTACCGGCTGAAATCCATGATTATAACTAAATGGCTGCATTTTTTTGCTTCTGAGTAATATTCTTTTTCATGTTTACTAAAACAAAACGGATAAAACATTGTTTTTCTTTTTTTGTAAAACTCTTCAATTGCAGATCCAGAACAGATTGGAATTCCAGATTGAGCAGGCCTCAATCATTTCCCATGTGTTGAAATTGTAAGTATGGTGGTCATTACTATTTTTAGTTGGTGTAGTTTTGTGAAACTGCAGAATTACGTGAAACTAGTGGCAACAGAAATTAGTATTTTGCTCTTGGGTTCTTCTTGGTTTGGTGAAATTGCATAGTGTAGATGGGAGAACATCTATAGTCGTGAGTTCAAAGTAGTTGGGAGCGATTTGGATCAGTTATCAGTACTAAGGCATTGAAGTAATGATTATTTTTCTAAAATATAATTGTTTCTACATTTTTACTCCTTTTTCACAACCCACCTATGATTGTCCTTCCTCGTTTCTCGCCACAACGCTACAAATGTTCGAGCATGAGTCATTCTCAACTATTGTGAACTCCGACTATAAGTGAAGGTTATAGTTACAGTTCAACCCCCAATTTCACGCAGTTTCACTGGACTATAGCCAAGCAAAGTTGTTCAATGATGATAACTCTTAGTCTCGTTCGTATGAACTTAGGTTATGAATAGAACTTTCAAAAACTCTGATTTTTTTTAGCTTTATTCAAGTTTTCTTACAATTCCAGAATGTTCATTGCATAACTTTTTCAGGAAGGATCCTGGACAAAGCTGAAAACAGCCATCAGCGACCTATTTAAAGGTGAGATATTTTCAAGTTGGTAGATTACATGTGATTCAAAAGTGTCTGACCAACTTGAAGGTGTGTTGGATAGAAATGTAATAGAGTGCTGGAAAATTGTCGAAGAATTCTGTCTTTCAATTTTGAAAGTTATAGAGATAAGGTTTCATTATTCCAAAAGATTTAAGTAAACTGTTAAGAGCCAAGCCGGCAAAGTAATGAATAAATAATGAGTACAAAAAATCACCCACTGAGTCTATTGAATTTGTTTTCTATACAGGATGAATCATTAACTACAAAAAATGTCATTTTCCTGATAACAAGCAAAAGATTTCTATGAAAATTAGTTGTGTTTTATTGTGCCCTACCATAGGTTATGGGACCACTGTGACTGTTTGCAGGCACTTTTAGGATAAATATAACTTTCAGGATTCACAACTCGTCCGGTGTAGAAAATGAATTCAGTACAGACTGGTTGATTTTTTGTACCCATTGTTTTGCCCTGAACAGTTTACGTTGATCTTTGGAAACAACGAAAATAGAAGCGATCGGAGGACCAACCTTTGTCCCTCGATAACTTTAAAATTGAAAGACAGAATTTTTTCAACAACTTTTTAGCACTTTACTCCATTTTTTAGCAGGGGCAGACCAAAGGGTCGATGCTTTGATTTGCACCCTTTCATGGTGGTCCATCACTTTTGAATCACCTGTACTTGTGGAACAAAAAAATATATATTTTTACAATGATGAACTAATATTTGACAAGCATATGGCAGAATAATTATTGTTGATACATTTTACTGATCATTATTTTGTTCACATTGAATTCTTCGATTGTTTATGTAGAAAATCTAACTTTATTCTCTTTCAGTGAAGGAGCTCGAGACGCGATTGAATAGAAATTTAGCCAAGCCTTGTTCCAATCAATGATGAAGTGAGTATTTCAGGATTTTTGTTTGGTATAATTTTCTTGAATTATTCAATGATGAAAGTAATTACCGTCTGAATGCAAGTGATTATAACTTACGGCTGCATTTTTTGCACTGAGCTAAAATTTGTTCACTGATATTTCCTTTGATTTTTGGTTTTGTTTTCAAATGATTTTTTTTTCTTTCAGGTTTAAACTTCGACCACTTGAAAGTAGAGCACAAAACCAAATGAAGGTGAATGATGTAAGTATTCATAAGTATCCAAACATCACACCCTAGGTTTCACATGAGTGCTCACTTTTATGATGACTTATAAGTTATCCCTGTCTTACATAATAATTATGGGGACAAAACACTAGACTGATTTTCATTATTTCTTTCTGTTAGGTGATTTTTAAATGGTTCGTTTTCTCACTTCATTTAAATTTCAGATCCTGCTGTTTGCCGTTACAGGGTAGCTGTTCCAAGACATCGATGCGGATGAAATGTAAGTAGTTGTAGAAAAGCTAACTATTTATTAAAAGTTTTTATTTCAAAGAAAAAAGATGTGAAAATCCAATGTTTCATCCAAATGATGACTTTAGTTATCCCTGTCTTAGAGAAATGTGCAGACAGTTTTACGTCCTGACCTTTTTTTTTACAATTATGAATAATGCACATTACATATACTGTGAATCCGAATTTCATAAGACATTTTCTTTGCAGGTGTCCTTCCACCTCCCAGAGTAGGTCACAACAATGATGATTATTGGTATTGAAGTAAAGAGTTCAATAAATTTTTATTGGAAATTTCTTTGAATTTTATTGTATCAGCATAAGTATCGTACTTTCAAACCTAGTGTGCTTGTGACGAGCTATGGTTCATAATTTTTTTTTTCAAAATGCCGTCACATGGTGAGACTCCCAGCCAACTAGAATCACAATAGGGTTGAAGGTTCGTGGGTTGAACCCATGGATGTGTTAAACCATACCTTGAACATACAGTTATTCTTAGCGCACTTCTTCAAGCAGGAAGACGCTCACGTCCTCGCTTTGTCCGTCCGTCACAGCATCTAGACCTAGGCCAAAGGGCTTTTGCGAAGAGTGCAACTCCAGTGGGTAGCTCATGACCTTGAGACCTGAACCAAGAACAATCTTGATGAAATAATAGACAATTTAATGTGGCGCATTTCAGAAGCGGGCTGGGTCTTTGAAGTTTTGACATGCGGACAAGTACCCGTTCTTATCAAATTACAATAATACCGGGTGTTTATAAACGTCTGTGATCGCATCGCCTTTGGAATCCGCTTTCGATCACTACAATTGCGCCTGTTACTGCGTTTTTCGGCCTGACCTATGCCTGCCGCGATCACAGATTCTTATAAACACCCCGTACATACAGAATTATACGGAGTTACATGAGTTTGTCAGATCGCCATTCTGGGGACGCTCTCTTTCGGCCAGGATCACATCATGATCCGAACACAAAGGAAAAATCAACGTCAATGGGGAACTATAGGCAAAACGGATTGTAGAGGGCGACGTGTTCCATGCACCCATATTGACAGTTAACGTACATAACCTCAAAGAAATGCAAACAAATGTACGGAAAGTGGAAAGTGCTCAAAGAAGAGTTGAGGCCGGGAGGGAGCCCCACTGAGAGGGAATAAAAAAGAGCTGGTGCAAACTGCAAAGGTATGGTCTTTTGGAGCTGTTACAGCCTGATACACAACACGTCACTACCAATTTTTTCAACGCGATTTTTGGCTTATCGGCGTTTCTACTTTTCAACTCACGAAGTAACGCAAACCGCTGGTTCCTATGCTGAGTGCTGACAAATAAAAATGAAAGGACAATTGACCATATTAATAATTCAGAGCGCAGTCGCAGATCGGGGAGAGAGACAACCACATGTGCTGGGTTGAAACTCCCATAAGAATATGCATGTTGAATGACTTTGTAAAATGATCAATAGGGGATTCTAGTATATGGAGTGGTCGAAAGTGCGCAGCAGCAAGTTTGCTGAAAAGGCGGCAATTCAAACGATTCGTGCAAGTTTCTATTTTTACATGGGATATTGGCCAAATCGGTAGTTTTTTCATACAAGAAATTGTTTCACGTGTACTAAAATAGAGCATGAAATTTAATACAATTTTTAAATACTAACGCTATATACAAAACGATTTTTTTTTCTGAAAGTCAGTATTTTACAAATGAAAAGTGTGGAAACACCGAAAACAACACGATCGAGCGGGCGAGCGGCTATCACGTGACAACAGCGATGCTACCAACAGTGGCTTGTACTGGGTCCGGAATCTCTTGTAAGGGTCCACTGGAGTGAATAAAGTGCAGGGAGCATAAATATGCGATATGTGTCACGTCACAACCAAAAGGTTTACATAACCTAATTCATTTTTCTGACTTGTTGCATCGCGCATCCGTGCATCGCGCACAGTTCTTTAATTGACCTCGAAATTGACGTTTGGGGATATCACCTCCACGGTATTTTAAGCACGTTTTTGGGAATCTTTCAAATTAAAACAAGTTTTGCTCATTGTTAGCGGCAAGGTTAGCGGCTATCACTTCTGCAGTTCCAATAACAGCAATGTTTATTGGATCCGCTACTATTTTTGCCGATTTCCATTAGCAGTAACCACTTGAAACACACCCCATTATCCAATTATACTTTTTAGTGGGCTAAAACTTACGATTCAATCGCAAAAATTAGTATTCACTCAATTTTACTGTGTTAATTTTCGGAATTTGCACGAATTTTATCACGTGACCGGAGTGTACCAATGGCAAGCCCTCCACACTTCGCACATGCGTCAGGAGAAAAGGTAAACTAGATTCGTCTATTCAAGGTGCAAATTGACAATTTCAACGAATGTATAACATAGCAAGTGTGTAAAAAGGAATACCTGATTTACTTTTCACCATAATGAAATGGAAAATCTTGCTGTGAAGTTTATGCGAAGCAATTTAGAATGGGGTTTGTGAATCCAAAACAATTTCAAATTACCCGCCATATTTTATTGCACAACTTCCGCTAACGAGAATTTTGACAGCGCTTGAAAGCGAACCGAGCGTCAGCCGTCACGTAAAAGTATGGTTAAAAAAAGTTAAAACGTCCCAAAAATCAAGAAAACACCTTGAAATCGTAAATTCTGACAGCGACAGCAAAGTTCCGTTTTCTATGCATGCTGTGGCGCGCGAGATCTTCTACTGCAGTGCGCATGGTCACAGGCACATACCTAACTTACAAATGACTAGTGGAAGGGGAAAGTGAGAATAATTAATATGGTCTATTACAAAGTTGAGGTTATGTACGCTTAAAATGACACTGATGACAGCTGGGGTGCATGGAACACGGGCGCCATTACTTCAGGCGTTTGCCACTATAGTTCCCCATTACCTTGTTCTAAGGGGCGCCAGCGAGATCCCTTGCTCTAGCCCGTCCGGTATAAATGATAACCTTGCATAAAAATTTGTAATTTTGGGTCGATACGCTCACGAGTTCACCTGACCGCGCATCTAGGTTGATGGTAGAAGTCATAAGCTCCACGAGATCACATGCGACGAAATTACACTTCAGCGCTAGAAATAGAAATGGTCCTCCTTGGTAATTTTTGAAACTATATTTTTTTATCACATCTTGTGCTCATACTTTTGTTACTGTTTGCACCTTCCAATACTTCTCACTATTTAAAGTTAAAAGTAAGTAAAGTAACGTGGCTAACGGCGTTTTCAAGGCAAAAAATGATGAAAATGATGCGGCAGCGTCACAATCTGACCTTAATAATTTAATCAACTGTATTGTACTGTCAACTGTCCAGCTTGAAGTGAAAATACAGGCGGCTATGGTTCTTTAAGCTTTGAATACGATATCACGTGACGCATAGTGATCATTGAGGGGCCATAACTTTATTAATGTCCCCTAAGAAAGTTCAATTCATCTATGCCATTGGATGTGTCTCATGAAAATCTCAGCTCCAACTTACTGCTACGCATCATGTGATATCGTCGATATCGTATTATACTCTATTGGCGAGTTTCAAGATCGAATACGCCATCTGACGGCCAACGTGTAAACGACGTTTGTGCACGGATCAACTGCAGATTTGTGTGGGCTCTTATGAGCGTTGCGGTGTTTGGGGACTTTATTTTATTCCATCTGACTTAACGCGGCGTTAATTTTTTCCAACAAAGTACGTGAGCCCCGCACGTTTCATTATATTGAATATATTAGATGTAGTCGATTGCAAAAGCATTGCATTTTTAAATAAGAGTGGCACGTGTACGACGACTGGCAAGCAAAAGTGGCATAGAATGGAAGGTGGCAAGATAGATAGTGACAAAAAGTGGCGGAGAATTAGTTGTGTTTCCGAATGTGAGTCGCGCTGTGGAAACCGGAAAAAGGAAGAGTTACATTTTCACAGTTTCCCGTCGAAAGCGAAAGACGCAAGTTGGGTAGTCAAAATGACAAACAAACTCGGCACTGTGGAAAATATGACTACGAGAAAAGCCTAGGAAGTGTCGCTGAAAATGGGAACTTTATATGGCTGCATCGAAGAAGCACAGCTGCGATATTTTTGCATGTCCCGGACTGGCCTGCTTTGCAAGTGCATTTGAACGTTCCAATTTCGCAGGAACTGCTACTACTATTTTTTTTTTAATTACATTCCCAGTTACCTAGTAAGGAGATTCATACAATGCGCTTGTTTGTAAACACAATCCAAATATGTCTATGTTTAAATTGGTGCTTGATTCGGTTCGCTTTCGACCACACAACACAAGAAATTGTGACTTCAGAATTTCTTCTCCCATCACGATACATCGAGAATCCGTTGAGTCAATCAAGTGATTCAAAACCTCCATAACACTCGATTGCGCTTTTGCCATTTTTGAGTTCCACCGCAATACTAATTAACCACGTTTCACGTCTGGAGGACATTAAAAACCGCTTACTACTGATAAGATTTTTGAACGCGCGGGCAACAATCCGTGCTCTATCCGACATGTTTGTTTACATGCGAAGCGAATCAGCAGCGCCACCATCGGTAATGTTACTCGCCAATACCAGAGACTCTATACACTGATAAAAAGGACCACCAGATTCCTCCGCTTGAAAAGTAGTCCCCGAGCGTTACCCGCGAAATTTAAAATTCCAGTTAGAAAGAGGTGCTTATTTCCGCTAATCACAAGCTAAGTGCTATGGTAATTTTAAATGACACCAGTTTAATACCAATTTCAATAAATGAGAAAATGATTTTTTCGAATGAAGCTGATTTTATTACACAACACTCACAACAGCCGACCCGACTAAAAATAACAAACATCATAGAGAAATGGAGATTAGAAATCGTACGTAAGTGTCAAACTCGCTGAATGTAATGCCATTGGCTTGGCGTAGGAATGATTTGCCCGGGTAAGACTACCAACCGAACAAAACTAATATTAGTTTGAAACGCGCCTATGTTGTTACAGTCTTTGGTGCTTTTATTTGCTATAGGTTACATCACTGAAATTCAAAAAAGTCCGTTCTATCGGTGAACAGACTATACCACCAAATTCGAAGCTTATCGGTTGAACAGTAGATAACTGAATATCCCCCTCACGTGCGTGAGTCGCAATAACACATTTTCTTAGTGCAGATTTTTCATTGATAGAAAAAAAAAGGCTGAAATGGTAGGGGTTAATAAACAAGAGTAAGTTTCAACTTTCATGAACATCTTTCCACTAATAAGAGCTTTCAATATAGCGGAAATGTGAAATTCAGCTTGAAGATTAGAATGTTCATACGAGTAAGTTCCAAGTTTCATGACAATCGTTCCACTAATAAGAGATTTGAAGATGGCGGCGGAATCATGAGATATATCCTTGAACATAAGAATGAGCATGCGAGACAAGAGTAAGTTCCAAGTTTTATGAAAATCGTTCCACTAATAAGCGATTTCAATATGGCGACCAAGATGGCGGCGCGGCGCAACCATGAATTCCAATCTGCCCATTTGCCACCCTTGAGGGCCTAACCTACAGCTACGCCTAACCTATCCATCAGAAAAAGTTCCAGGGCTCTATATTTATTCTGCGAGGAGGAGTCTAAGTGCGCAGGAAATCTTTCGTTTTTTGATCATAACAATGATGAATATGTATGGATAAACAAATAATTCTCAGTGGCCACTCTTGGCGACATCAGCTATCCATCAGAAAAAGTTCCAAGGTTCTAGCTTCATTCCCCGAGGAGGAAGACAACTTCTTAATTTCTACACGGACAGACAGACAGACAAACCGGCCATATAAGCGTCATTTTCATATTTTTGAAAGCTGAATCCAAGGATATGTAACTAGGTACTCATTTCTGAAACAAATATATCTTTGTATATCTTTGAAATAAATATATCTTTATTGATCTGATAAACATTATTGTAGTAAAGAAATATATTCCACATTGTCAACCGCTCTAATTTTGGTTGACAGTCCTGTCGTTTCCACAAGTCACTTTAATGAACATCAGAAGTCTTCAAAATTGCAGCTTGGTTCGATGCTTGAGATTAATAAATCACTATTGTCTACTTTGCAACTTTTCCATTATAACATCCTTTTTTCCTGATAGTTCTTGCACAATTTCGGGCACATCGTTCCAGTACAGCTTATTTGCCACTGCCAAAACAGAATTCAGATTCATTCGAACAGAGCCGACCATGGGATCGTTGGCTTTAATTTCAGGATCTAAAACAGCTTCTACCAGTTGTCCCACTACTTTCAGCAAATGCTCGCACTTTTTCGGGTCCGAGTTCCATCCGTCCTCCAAGTGATACGCCTTGTACGCGCGCTGGAGCCTTTGAGCGCGCAATGTGACGGATGGAGCGATATCCGCATACATTTCCCACAATTTCCCGCAATTCGGATAAACGATCGTCAACCTTCCCATGAGTTCCGCGGTTTTTTTTATTAGCGTTTCGGGTTTGTCTGTCCAGTCCCGGATCAGAACGCCCAGCACGTCCAGATTCGGTTCTTTTGGCTTGGTCAAGTTTAAGAGCATGTGGTAAGCGCGTATGACGTCTGAATAGTGCGCAGTGTCGGCGCTGATGACCATGAAGTTGTCCCACACCTTCCAGTTGTCAAAGTTGCACCGCAAGGCTTCGCTCAAAGCATGGTGGGCACTGGACTTGTTGCCGAGTTGAATGAGGGCCTGAGCCAGGTTGTTCCAGGCTTCGAAGCCGGTCGGTTCGAGAGCGGTGTACTTTTGGTAGGCTTCGGCCGACAGCTTCCACTGTTCGGTTTCGAGGGCGGCGAAGCCCAGACGGAGCAAAATGTTGGTTTGGAGGGGGTTGATGCTGAGGGATTTCTGATAATGAGGGATGCACTGATCGTACTGCTTGTTGTGGAACAGGTACTGGCCCCAGTGTCTTTGTGCCTTGTAGCTGGTTTGAGCCGACATGTCCCATGCTTTTTGGTAGCAAGTTTCGTCATCGGTGGCATCGCCTAAATAAATATCGAAATATCAGCAATTACTATAAAATGAAAGAACAATAAATGGTGGATGTCGAAGGATTAAGAAGCATCCAAAATAAGCAGTGCCGGTCAGATCGAAAATTTTCAAATCTCCGCAACATTTTGTTGTACAGGCCAATGTACTTCAAGTTTTATTGCCGGAGAGATAATTGTTGCAACAATTGAATACTTATTGAGGAGAATGATAATTGTCCTTACTTCCGTAATTGACTGATAGCTGCCTTACCGTTTGGAGGTTGAAAAATCGGTTGTTACTGAAGTTAGTTGATTCCTCTTACTAAATACTATTTTATCGATCTGTGCCATAACTTGACTATATTGATGCCTGATAAAAAACGAGATAATAATAATTACCCAACAAACACATCAACTTGATGGACCCTGGATTAATCAGAAGCTGCTGTTGGATCACCTCCACGGCTTTATTCCTCCTATTCAATAAATTGTAGCAAATTATCACTTCTTCCCAAAGTTTCACTTCCAAATAAGCATCCAAGCTGGCTTTCACCAAACCGAAGTTCAGCAAGAGCTCGGCATATTGCGCTTTAACATTCCAAATCGGAGGCAAAGAAGTTCCGAAGACGTCTACGACTCTGTCAGACGCATTGGGTTTCTCCTCTTTGAAACAAGCAATCACTTCTTCACACTGTCGCAGACTTCTTTCGATCGTCCTTTTGTGCCCACCTTCCAACTTGGAGCGCAACAATAGACCCTGTGTCCTGACAGAAAACGAGCCGGCCTGTTGCAACACGCTATCGAGGTATGGCAAGACCTCTTCAGACTGCAATTCGTACTTTGGCTTGGACAGGCACAGCCCTTGGACAGTGGCCAGGAGAAGCTTCTGCTCTAAATTCGGCAGTAGCGGTATGTCGTGGCTTTCGGCGGATTGAACGCTGTCGAGGCGGACTTCATCGTTCAAAGCCAAGTTCTGAGGGACGTTGCCTAAGCTCGGATCGACGGTTTCGGTGGTGTTTTTGAATTTGACTTGGAGCATCAGCTGGGCCAGGTCTTTTTCTT
The DNA here is from genome assembly GCA_949128115.1 of Anaspis maculata. NCBI lineage: Eukaryota > Metazoa > Arthropoda > Insecta > Coleoptera > Scraptiidae > Anaspis > Anaspis maculata. Next base: position 43,577,112 of record OX421963.1, read on the forward strand.
GAAATTTCGTCCTCCTCCCCAGCTTTCCAACCAGGTTGTGTACGAAGCCCAAAATTTCCGAAGCTGTTTGTATTAGCTTCTCAACGGCTGACACATTTCTGAATGTTAAATTCAGCTGCGCTAGTTCGATGTATAGCTCGGCTTTTACTCGATCTGGAAGTCAAAACCTAACGCTTAGTCTAGTCAATGTCTTTTCATTTTGGGGAAAATATCAGAGGGCTGGAGAAACTGAGTAGGGGTTAAACTGAGGTGAGTCATTCCATGCCAAAACGATCACTTCTGCACTCATGGTGACGGATTTCATAAATTTTGAATATGTTGTAGAGACATGAAAATAAGTCGACCCCCCAGTCGACCCCTATTCGTGGTTTTTTCTTTATATTTTTTTTTTCGGAATTACAATTTTTTCAAATTTTTCCCTTTTGACTTGCATCCTACTCTGGAAAAAATCATAGCTCTTCAGTCCAATGTCTGATCTTGAAGATTTTTATTTTGATTCAACTACAAAAAATTAGGGATTTTGGACATGGCACTCTTTTTTTGACAGATGTTGAAGAAAAGTATGGAAAGTCACTTTTCCGAAAAGAAAACGGTATACTGAAAAATGGTACATCTTCGATTGTCCCAATTTTTTTATATATTGTTCTCTGAACTTTTCTGAATCGATATGTAATGGTCACCAGAATGAACATTGCCCAAAAACCCACAGAAGAAATGTTTTAAGCGAGCCGCGCAAGCTGATTCGACGCTCAGGAGTCCAGTAAAATGAGGCGATTTTAATGCTGAAGTTGAAACTAATTAGGGGCTTGATGGAAAAAATATAGCAATGAAGAGAATGGAAAAGTGAATTAGAAAAACCAAAGTTTCATTTCCGACCACCCTGGGAACCGTGGGAAGAAAATGAAGAAGATTAAAAAACATACGCAGCAATCTTTCTTCTGAAACGGTGAAAGAACGGCGAGAGACGTGTGAAAACTGTAAGGGACAAAGTTGTGAGAATTCAATAATCTATAGAAAAATCTACGGGGGCATATGTCTAGCTCCAACACTTTAATCGTTGATCGCGTTTCAAGTTCAGAGAAAGTTCAAGTGAAGTGGAGAAACTGTACGCGTGACATTCCTCCTTGAATACTGCGAGAATAACTAGAGATAACCGAAAATTACTTGTGGGCGACATAGTTGTAGAAAATTGAATGTTTCACTTGAAGATTTTTCGAGGCCAATTACAGGGTCCGGCGACAGGATTGAACGGTTTTGAAAAGGCTGCTATGGAAATACTGTTGATCTGATATATGTCAAATAGTGACAGAATTGTACCTTATTGTTGGAAGTTTTGTATACAATGGCAATTTTTGGGGACCTTGAACAACAATGCGGAAATCCTTGATAAACTCATCATGTCTGACGAAGCCCACTTCCACCTCAGCGGGTACGTTAATAGGCAGAACTTCCGCTATTGGGCAGAACACAACCTAAGAGAAATTCATAAAAGACCACTTCATGACTGAAAAGTAACGGTGTGGTGTGGAGTATCCGCATTTGGTGTCACTGGGCCATACTTCTTTGAAGAAAACGACCACACCGTTACAGTCAATTCGGATCGATAGATTGAAATTGGAAACGTTTGGGTCTGCGGAACTCCAAAGAATAGATCAAGTGGGATATGGTTCCAACAAGACGGAGCTACGGCCCATACAGCTAGACGGAGTATTGATGTCTTGCAGGGCATGTTCCCGAATCGCCTAATTTCAAGGCTCGGCGACATTGCTTGGCCCGCAAGATCGCCGGACTCAACGGTCCCGGATTTTTTTCTGTGGAGATTCCTAAAATCAAGAGTATACTCTACCCATCCCCAAACAATTCATGAACTGAAAGAAAGGATTCGTGGAGAAATTAATGCGATAACCGAGGAATTGCTTAGACGTGTTATGCTCGCTTTCAGGAACAGATTGCAGCAATGCATAGAAGAAGACGGTGGTTATCTGAGGGATGTGTTTTTTGCAAACTAAATGTGTCATAATAAATTTCCAGAATTGTACTTTCAGTTTTAGTTGTAGTTGTTACAAATATATTCTTTGTTTCTTCACACTGGCCTATTAAAAACCGTTCAAATCTGTCGCCGGACCCTGTATTAGCTCTTCTAGTTTAGTCGTGAACCACGTTCGAAGTTGCGCGACGATCTTGTTAATGAAGTGGTTCTTTGGAAAAACCTTCGGCTAAAGCAGAAGAGCTAATTATTGGCCTCGAAGACTTTCTAGTGAAGCATTCAATAGGTCTCGGGAACAAAAATGGCGTGCTAAAGATGGATATATGGTATAATGTTATTTTCACTAGTACTTGTGAATACCATTTTCTTTAGTTGTAATAAATTGTATAGATGATTTATTGAACAATTGCTACTTTATCAAAAAATAATTGTGCTAAACTCAAGATTTGACTGAGTAATGTTAAAAACAAACGAATCTCTACAGTGGTACCTTGGCACCCTGTCTGCGCTTGCGCGAGCGTTTTATGTCAATTCAACGTCGAAAAGGATGCGCATTGCGCAGTTGCCACATACTTGCAACGTTGCCATAGCGGGTGCCAAGGTGACGGTTATGTTCCCGCGACCTATAGCTTGAAGCTTGAAGCTCACCACTCACGTCTCCAAATGCCTCCAGCGGGGATATTTTCACCTCAGATCAATTTATCAAAGCAGATCATTCTTAAGCTTCCATGTAAAAAAACTGCTATGTGAATCCTTGGTGCTGTCTCAGGTCAATCACTGCGACGTCGTTTATGGTCCTTTTCTGAGACAGAATGACAGCTACCGTCTGCAAAAGCTGCAGAACTCATGCATTAGACTTCTTTACGGAATAAGAAAATACGACCGTGTGAGTCACAAACTCTCCGATGCTGGTTGGCTCAATATGGAGAACAGAAGAAAATTACATTCTGCGACCATGTTCTTCAAAATTCTCCGTACTAAAGAGCCCCCGGATTTGTTTTCCAGAATAACCTTTAATTCAGATGTTCACAATGTCAACACCAGATTTAGGGAATCCATCACCCCTCCACTTCACTCCAAAGAACTGTTCAAACGATCATTCACTTACCAGGTCTATAAAATGTTTAACAACTTGTCATTTGAGTATGCCACCCTCGGTTTGAAGAGTTTTCGAACACAGCTTTCTCAAACTTTGATGAACTGCCAGTGATGTAAATAATGTAAATGTGTATGTTCGATACTTGTACAGTTTTATTCACTTTACTTTAATTTTGTAGAATGTACAATCTTTCGGTACTTCATATTGAGCGGAGTTAGGTGGAAGAACAGCTGGTGAGCCAAGGCCTGCCTATTAAGCTGAATCTCGCTCTGCTCAAATGCTTCTCTAATAAAGACCATTTATTATTATTATTATTATTATTATTATAGGGCAATTGCATGTAGGCGGCGCTTGTGGCGCCGTTAGCCACTTGGGGACTTGAGGTTCATCAATTGGTATTGCAAACCGTCAAATTGTGTGTTATAACTGTCAATCGCGTCATTTTGACACTTGAATAACCTAGCATTTATCTCGCCTCAACAATTGCCATCGAACAACCCAATTGCCCGTTGTCATCAGTTCTCTCTTCATCTTTCCATATTGTCGACGCTGAAAAATGCCAATAAATGTTGTGTGCCACACTGCGCTCAAAGTTCAAGAAACAAAAATGGCATAAAATTCCACAAGTTCCCCAAGGATGAAGCCATGAAGAAGCGATGGGCCGTTGTTTTCTTTCCCACTCGACATGCTCGGCTTCCATTTGCAATTTGCAAAAGATAAACTAATCGAATCGCGATAATCTGGATCTAGCGCAAGCGCACTGTGCCGCCCAACCAAAACCACCAAGTGGCGACAAGCTTAACCAACATCATGCAATTGCCCTATTACAATTTTCGGATATCTCTATAGCCATTCTCGCAGCATTCAAGGTTGTGAGAACTAACACAGTAAATCTCAGAAGATAAACAACCCCCTTTTATATTATACCTACACACTAGGTATACACTCCAATATGCGATATTCATCGGCAGGACATGCGCTGTAAGTTCGCAAAGCTAGGGGATGGAACTCGATGCGTCTGCGCGAGCTTGGAAAAGTCAAAACCTGCAGGTTTTCAGCCACTGATTTAACAAAGAAAAACAGATGACAAAAACTCTTGATTTCCATGTTAGATTGTGCGAAATAATGTTGTTTATGTGCATTGCTTCCGAAAAAATGAACTCCGCGCGTAGTTCTCCGGAAAGAACGAAAAAGCCGTTTTCAGTGTATAACTGGTTGCCTAGAAGGTGATGTTTTTTGGGAACATACATGGAATGAAACTGCAATGTTTTTTTCGTACGATCTTGGCAGCCAGGCATGCAACAAACTGCCCGTCATTTTTTGAAAAAAGAACAGCTCGAAGAACAGAAATTACAAAACCTCTGATATAACCCGAGATATAACCCTAAAAAATTTTATTCACCATTTGTTTACTTGCAGTTGTCATGCCATTGACAGACAGGACGGCAACCGTGAGGCAGAGAAGAATACTAGAAGTAGGGCGGTATTTTCAAAAAACACTTACTGATAAACACGTTACCATATTTTCGCTCATTGTGTATCTAAAACTGTGCCATCATTGCTGGTCTTGAACACAATGAAAGATCAAGAAACGCTCTTTTTTTCAGAACTTATTTGAAAATTCCATTTCCAGCCATTTTAATAATATACAATGTTGAAATTGAGCTTTTTACATGTGTTAGCATATGCCACTATTCTCAAACCCCCTCGCATAGTTACGCAAGCGCAGAAATGGCACTGAATTGCGCCTATTGTAAGGACATGGATCCCTACCAAAAATATCTTTCACCGTTCTCTCAGCGTTTCAGAAGAAAGATCGGGGCGCATGTTTTTCAATCTTCTCCATTTGTTCCATGGTCCCGGGGTAGTTGGAAATGAAATTTGATTTTTCTGATTCAGTTTTCCATTCTCTACATTGCGAGAAAAAATTTATCGAAACCGTAATTAGTTCCAACTTCAGCATAAAAATCGCATCATTTTACTGGACCCCTGAGCGCCGTATCAGCTTGCGCGACTCGTTAAAAAAAATTATTCCGTGGATTTTTGGGCAATGTCCATTCTGGCGACCATTACCTACTTCAGAAAGTGTTCAGATTCAGAAAAGTTTAGAGAACAATATATAAAAAAAATTGGGAAAATCGAAGATGTACCTTTTTCAGTATATGTACCGTTTTCTTTTCGGAAAAGTGACTTTCCATATAGTCCAGGAATTATAAAAAAATAGCGAACAAAAATGATAGCTAGCCGGATTTTTGTATATAAGCTCAGTTAAGCATGTAGTTCAACATAGTAAAAGTCCTCAAGATACCGGTGTGAGCTTCGGCCGTTGTGGCCTCGAGAAGAACTTGAGGATCAGTTTTTCGTGTTTATCTCGTAAAAGATGGCACTTGGAGATAAAGCACTTGAAGCAAAATTGTTGGAAATTGTGTTGTCTACAAGAAAGGTCCCTACATATTCTATCATCAGTCGACTCCTTCTTCGTCAAAACACAAGAAAAGCTAAATAGTCCAGATGCTCGATGCCGAAGACTGTACGGACCTTGAGTTTTATGATGGCAGGGTGCCACTTGGTAGAGATGTTGTTCGATCCATTCTCTTCTGATTGAAACTTAATGCCATCAATACCAACTATGCCGGCGGCATATACAGGGTAACATAAAAATAAAAAGTTGAACAAATGTATACATACCTCAAGAACCAAAATAGGCGAAGACATGTAAATCGCCAAAAATATTTCTAACTTCATGACCATGAAGTCGTCGTGAACTTGAATCAAATATGTTGAGCCGTTTCTGAAATATCTTCAGAAGACTGAAGTCGTTACGAAAAAAAAAATAGTTTTCCGTATATCAGTAATTCTTCATATCTTGAATCGAAACTTGGTGTTTTGAATCGAAACAATGATAAATTACATTTAAAATGAAATTACAGTGAAAAGCCCTCTCTAGGCCAACTAATTTTAGAAAAAACACAGTCAACTTTTTTTTTGATAAGTAGACGAAAATATATTTTTTTTGGTAACAACTTCAGTCTTTTGAAGATATTTCAAGAACGGCTCAAGATATTCAATTCAAATTTACGACGACTTCATGACCATGAAATCAGAATTATTTATGGCGATTTACATGTCTTCACCTATTTTGGTTCTCGAGGTACAAATGTTTAACTTTTTATTTTTATTTCACCCTGTATATACCGCCGGCATAGTTCGTCTTGATGGCTTCAAGTTTCAACCAAAAGAGAGTGGATCAAACAACACCTCTACAAAGTGGCACTCCGCCGTCATAAAACTCAAGATCCATACCAGTCTTCAGCATCGAGCATTTGGACTTTTTTTTTTCTTGTGTTTTGACGAAGAATGAGATGACTGACGATGTAATGTGTAAAGACTTTTCTTGTAGACAATAAAATTTCCAACAATTTCTTCCCGGGAACTTTTTTCCCAAGTGCTATTGTTCATGAGATATACGCGAAAAACTGACCCTCAAGTTCTTCTCGAGGCCAGAACGGCCGAAGCTCACACCGGATTCTTGAGGACTTTTACTATGTTGAACTACATGCTTAACTGAGCTTATATACAAAAATCCGGCTAGTTATCATTTTTGTTCGCTATTTGCGATTTAAACAGCTAAAATTCCTGGACTAATACTTTTCTTCAATATCTGTCAAAAAAAGAGTGCAATGTCCAAAACTCCTCATCTTTTATTTGTGGTTCAATCAAAACAAAAATCTTCAAGATCGGACATTAGACTGAATAGGTATGATTTTTCTCAGAGTAGGATGCAAATCAAAAGAGAAAAATTTGAAAAAATTATAATTCCGAAAAAAAATTACAAAAAAAACGTAAAATACGGACTTATTTTCATGTTTTTACAACATATCCAAAATTAATGAAAATCCGTCACCATGAGTACAGAAAGTGATCGATTTGGCATGTAATGACTCAGGTATACGGGTGTCCCTGAAGTAAACGACATGGCTTGCTTGAGGGTAGATGTACTTTTTCAAGGCCAATCGGATCTGCATTCGAAATTTTTCTGACGTCTTCCGTTTCCGATATACAGGGTGATTTATGTGTTCAACCGAAAAGTTTGATTGGCCATATCTCAGGAATAGATCAAAAGAATCGATTGAAATTTTGCAGGTATGTATGTATATTCTGAAACAAAATTTTGTTTCTCGAGTTTCTGTTGAAAAAGTCATCCTGTATAGATTTTTTTCGAAAACTGACGTCGTATTCGGAAACTACATGAAAAATGCTACAAAATGCGGTTCCTAAATTGTTTGGCACTAATTTAGCTGATTCGAAAAAGGATTAATACAGAGATTTTTCATTAATATTTTTGAAAATTTGACTCAAACGCTATTCCAGATGGTCAAACAAAATCACAATTTCAATTTTGATAATCTACCAAACTGAAGATAAGTTCAGATTTTCTAAAAACATGAATTTGGGTAGGAATCCGAGGTACGGTCGTTGTCCATAAAAACCGCGTACAAGCTTTTGACACAGAGTGTACTGATTTGAGTAATTTTGACTACCTTGTCACTGTGACACCAGGCCAAAATTAATCAAATCAGTACACTCCACGTCAAAAGCTTGTACGCGTTTTTAATGGCCAATGACTGTACCTACCAAATTCATGTTTCCAGAAAATTCTCCTGAAATTATCCTTGGTTAGTTGGAGCACCACAATTAAAATGACTTTGTTCGACCATCTGGAATAGCGTTTCACTGATTAAAATATTCCCGAGAAATTTTTAGCATAGCATATTCCATGTAGTTTCCAAATATGACATCAGATTGAAAAAAAATCTATACCGAATGACTTTTCAACAACAGCTCGAAAAACAAAATTTTGGGTACAGTCCTGTATTCATTTCATAAATGAATGGGGCGCTACATAGGCCCTTGGTTTTAGAATACACCCTCAAAATTTCAATCGATTTTATTGATCTATTTGTGAGATATGGCCAATCAAACTTTTCAGTTGAACACATAAATCACCCTGTATATCGGAAACGGGAGACGTCAGGAAAATTTCGAAAGCAGATTTTGATTTGCCTCAAGAAAGTACATCTACCCTTGAACCATGTCGGTTACTTCGTGGGACACCTGTATATGACCTAAACAAAAGGTTTGACATCCCCTTTGCGGTGCAGCCATGGTGCAGCTAAGCATGCCACTCGATAACTGCATCATTGAAGAGTGCCCTTTATAAGTTTTGCGATTGGTATGCAAACCATTTGGCAATTTGGCATTACTGAGAGCATAGCATAAGAAAGTGCAAGGTAATTCCAACTAGCATCCAGACTTCTTTTACATACAAAATCACACCATAAAATAATAATGTAGACAATGACATGTAAAAAAAGTGAACTCCCAAAACCACATACATTTATTTTCAAGTGCACTCACCACTAAAATTGGCATTTTCAAGTTCTTTACATAACACAGCAGCTTGTCCGGATAGTTCTGCATGTATGTCTTCCAAGATATGTTGATGGATCAGCACGGCTCGAGCTGCCCACCAATAATTAATATTTTCTTCTACCACACAATATTGGAAGATTGCCTTGGCTGCCACCAGAAGAACTGGATGGGCGACATTGATATTGATTTCATCGTCGTTCAAAGACAACCGCTTTGCAAACCGCACGTCCTGGTAAGCATCCCGCTTCAGAACGGTGGTGACAGCCTCGGGTAAAGGTGGCCCGGTGAAATTGGCTTGGACAAAGGCTTTCAAGCAGTCAATTCCGAATAAAAAGTACCTTTCCTCATTTTGATCTGGTGCAACAAATGGAAGGTTATTGTCGAGACTTGGCAGTACTTTCGTCCAGGATTCCTCACAGGTTATCGAGTCTAACCATTTCCCTGCTGTTGAGCTGCCATTCAGTAGTTGATATTTCACTGCTAAATCGTTGACAGTCATCGTGCTGCTAGTAATTAAAAGGTCTATGGTTCACGATTTCACAAAATCAAAGCGTTCTTTCTTGGATTAGGTATAATACGCTCATACGTACACTTCACGTGCTCCTTCCAAAAACATGAAAACATGACCAACACTAACCTAACCTCCAAAGTTTCAAACTTTGACGTTGACGTTGACGTCACTCCACTGTGGCTAGACCACTTACTGTCGAAAACTTTAGCGTCGAAATACACAGCCCCGAAGCAAAAATGGCGGGACGCGGGAATCGTGCCCTTTTCATATCCTCTCCCAAAAGGATGGAAAAGCTTTTCGAGCCGGGATGACCGTGTCATAAAGGGGACCCGAAGCTGCACATTTTACAGTAACGATTCTGTAACATTACCAAGCGATTCTACCACCCACCATTCCTCGCACCATTCTCTTCCTTATGCAATTTTGAGTCGATGCAGATTGCAGATACGGAAGAATGCGATTTACTTACGTTAACTATTCCATTTTCGCACTTTGACATTTCGACATTGCTCATTGCAGGAAAGAAGGAATAAAACACAGAAAAGGGGAAGAAAGTCGCGAAAAATAGGTAGTTGATAGGCAACCAACAATACAGCTTGATACCAGCGAGAATGGAGTGGCGACGAGTGACGAAAGTGGGCGATGTTCAAGTGCTAAAATGGAATAGTCAACGTAATAAGTAAATCGCATTCTTCCGTACCTACAGCGACTCAAAATTGCATAAGGAAAGGAATGGTGGTGGACTCGTTATACTGTGAAAAGTGCGGCTTTAGGTCCCCCTATGTCGATCACTGTCGCCTCGAACTAGCAACAGTGCTTAGTGCGTAGATCCACACCAGAGGGCGATCCACACCATAATATATTTTTTTAAATTTACTTATGAGCCGTTCGTTCCGTGTAAATCTCCGTTGCCTGAGATTCAAGTTTTATACATTCAACATTCCATATGAAGGGACTTCGGACTGGTGTCCTAGGTACTTACCTACCCTTATTAGGTACATCACACATCTCTTTAAGTAATTCAGAAAATATGTCTCATATAGTTGCAATGTATAACTTCCCAACTAAGTAATCTTTATCTGCGCCTCTGCGGGTTCACCAAAAGTTTCAAGCATGAGCAAGTTGAGTTTAATCTGAGTTTAGTGGCAGCGACGGCGCCAGGGGGTGGCCAGGGCGGGCACATGCCTCCCCTAAAATCATAGGTGCCCTGCCGCGTACCCACCCGCGTACCCACCCGATTTCTCAGAAAATGTCTCGGAAAATGTGAATATGAAAAAACCACACTACCTCAATTTCATAACTAAGTAGATACTTATGAAAACAACCTACATTAGGAATGTATCTCCGAGTGTATCTCCTTGTTTTTTATGTTTTTTTTTCAAATAAACCTTTTTTGCGCTTGACTGTTTTTTTATATATAAAAAAAAAGTTGTTTGAAGGATGGGAAGTTGAACATATAACTAGATGAGTGCCCACCTTCCTGAATAGTGTGCCTTTTTGTGCCCACCCGTTCAAGAAATGCTGGCGCCGCCGCTGTTTAGTTGCTAAGCAACTGGCCATGCACGCTGTTTGGCTGTGTCATATAGCAACTACACCGAGATCTACACCTTTTCCAACTGTAAATCAGAAAGCATCAAGTGAAATCCAGCTTTCCCATGATATAAATCACTTGCGCGCATACCTGTGAGCGCATACTCCCGCTAGTACAAACTGCTACTATAGACCGCTAGTTCTGAGTTCACAGGTATGCGTGAAACTTTCAGGGGAAAGGTGGATTCCGATGTAGGTATTGAATGATTTTCAGAAAGCGTCAGATGTAATTCAGATCGGTCAATTGTAATTCAGAAAGCGCCAGATGTAATTAAGATTGATCAATTGTAATTCAGAAAGAGTCAGATGTAATTTAGATTGGGCAAGTGGATTTCAGAAAGCATCGCAAGGTGTAATTCAGAATATTGGTTTTCCCAACTGTAATTCAGAAAGCATTATCAATTGGATTCCAGAAAGCATCACATGTAATTCAGATCGGTCAAATGATTTTCAGAAAGCATCAGCCGAGGCATCAGCTCACAGCTGTAATTCAGATCGGTCAACTGGAATTCAGAAAGAGTCAGATGTAATTCAGATCGGTCAATTGTAATTCAGAAAGCATCAGATGTAATTCAGACATCAAGTGTAATTCAGTATACGTTGTTTCAGATTGATTGCTATCTCAGTAGGCATTGGAAGTATATGGTAAAAGTCGCTTTAGCTTTGTCTAGTTCTAAAACGTTTATTGTTTTAGTCCCAAGTCAGTGTGACATGTCAATCAAAATCAACCGCAAAGTTTTTTACTGTCGTCCAAACTGTCATGTTTCTGTCCTTGTTTCCTAGCTTTTGGAAAGAAAATCGTAATAAGCACCTATCAACGCAAGTTTTAAGAATCTGTACGTGTTACTTATACAGTTACTGTTGTTCCTGTTACGTTATACCTACTGTTACTGTTGTGTTGTTCTTTCATTGGTTTTGATTACCTGATAATTTTCACGCCATGTGTGGGGATCCAGTTCGTTTATCTGCGAGAGAACGTGAAATACTTAGACGCTGTTACGAAGAACTCTTCAGAGATTCCAACAATGCAGCTGCCAGCATTCAGCGCGTTGCTTTGATCTTTAGTAACGTACAGCACGGTCAAACGCATACTGGCAAAAAAGAAGCCAAGGTTTGTCACTACTTACAACCAAAAAGTAGCCGTGGATCCCTGGGCCCAGTCGAGAAAAAAATCAGCCAGGCGCCCGTTCTCAATCAAAAGAGTAGGTACAGTACAGTCTATTGTGCCATATCCTACCAGATTTCGTGCTTCTGTCTTCACTAAAAGGCTCAGTTGAAGTAGAACAGCGTAACTCGGCTTTCGAAGCAGATCTTCCTTGATATCTGATCCCTCTCAAGGCCATGGAGTTTGCTTTACTGCTTTACTGTCTATACCTGTGTGATATGTGGACAATGTTGATTGAGACTGTGGCAAGAACGAAATCTGCTGACTCCCCAGGTGCCTATTTTTTTTAGTCCTGAGATCGAAAACAGAGACGGTTCGAAATCAAAACTGCATGTATCTTTCTTCAAGTGCACCTTGAATGGGGTGCCACACGTGATACTCGATAAAAAATGTAGAAATACTTTCTGACTGAAAGGAGTGAAAGATCTGACTTATAACCTGAAAATAAATAATGAAGTTTCCACGAGATTTACACTTTTGATTTGACGTTTTTTGTAACTAAATCTAAAGCTGCATTTAGATTTTCATGACCTACTAGTCCAGGACCGTTTGATAATTTTATATGGTAGAGGTAGACATCTTTGATATAAAGCTGAGTTTTTGCGGAGACATTCGGAAGCATGTTCTTATTCACCAAAAAAAAGTCCCCAAGTGTCCCGTTGGCGCTAGCCGAGTTATGGGGTGAAAACCGCCCCTAAAAGTGACACGGTGCTGGCTTTTCTCATTTCTCTGCCAAACGGTCACTTGCACGTAAAATAAGTATAGGACTCAAAATATTCCCCACTAAATTCTGCATCGAAAAGGTTCTATCAACCACATGCCTAGGTCCCACCCAATTCACGTAAACAGCGGTTGAAGTGGGGGGTAGTTTCAAGCGCGTCACGAGAAATTTATGTAACGCTGTGTTTCAAGGTAGATATCTCATAAATGGCTGATCTGACAAAAAAACCGTTGTGAACGAAATTGCTCATCATCATGTTTTGCACACGATGCATGAGTTTTCAATCCCTTTGGAATTTTTTTTTGGGTTATATGACGAAAAAGTGCCCTATATGCAATGCAGAAATTTCAAATAAATTGAAATTTCACAATCGCTTTTGGTCCTAAAAGGCCGCTCTTTGACACTGGTCATCAATGATATATTCTTAGTCAAATAAAAAAAGTCCCCGCCCGTCCTCCCCACATTAACTAAGTTTTGAGGGGGTAAACCACCCTTAAAGTGACTTCCAACTGGTTTTTCTCAATTTTCGGCTAAACGGTTGCTCAAATGCAAAATTGGTAGGTGACCAAAAATATTCCTGAGTAAATTTTGCATCGAAAAGGTCGAATACACTATTCAGCTAACTTCCACCCAGCTCTTGCAATCACCGTTCGAAGTTCTACAAGTTCGAAGAGCGCGATTTAGACACCCGCTCTGACGTCGCTTAATAGCGGATATCTCAAAAACGGCTTGTTGTAGAATAAAAATGGAACAGGTTTAATTTATAGGGCAAAATATGTTTCATGAGGTGCGAGTAATGATTTTTAGTTTTACGGATGATATGAATGAGTTTCAGCGGTTCCTAAATCGTCTCCCAAATAAGAAAAATTAAAAATTTCCTGGTTATGTGCCTGTTAAACACAGATTTTTTTGTAACTGATCAATATATAAATTTTAAATTGCTCATCGCTGAATTGGCAAAGAATTGTGCGTCGAATGAAGTTTTGCTCATTTGGTTGGTCTTAACCTAAGCTGTGCAAAACACGTACAAAGTTTAGGGTAATTCCGAACACGCAGAGAAAAACTTGTATAACTCCGTCTATAGAAGCGTGTATCTCAAAACTGGCTGGTTTAACAGAAAAATGCACCAAGAAAGAATTGATAGAGTGGAGTGTCCTCTACAAGACGCATATCTTGTTTTTTTCTCTAATTCAAAAATTTCTTGAGCTACGCTCGTTTTTCATAAGAATCTCGAAGGAAATAGAGATTTCACGCTGGGTTTTGCATTCTGCCCTTTTACAATGAATTATATATAAATATTTAAAATGTCTCGAACAATAATTTCCATTAAGGGTATCACAGAAATGGTGACTAGCAATGAAATAATAATAATGTTAATAATAATTTTGATAGTAATGGTAACAACACAAATTTAAAAAAAAACTGGTTTTCCCAAGTCCACCGAGTACAGCAGCCGAAGGCTGTGGAAAAAGACGCCTTTGAATTGTCATAATAATAATAATAATAATAAATTGACTTTATTTCCAGGCGGCATCCAGCACAGTACTGCTCTTCCAGCACTGTGCTGAATGCTGAATGAGTGATGTACCTACTTTTACACTGATTTTCCAATAACACGTTTACGTCATTGTCCTTCGAATCAAATATGATTGTTCTTATTCTTGATAAATCAGTGTACAATATGACAGTTTGAATACGTTGTTTTATACAGCCTTGATGGATGCTGTCCTCGGTGGACTTGAGAAATCCAGTTTTTTTTGTAAATTTGTGTTGTTACCATTACTATTATTATTATTATTATTATTATTATTATTTCATTGCAAGTCACCATTTTTGTGATACCCTTGATGGAAATTATTGTTCTAGACATTTTAAATATATATAATTCATTGTAAAAGGGCAAAATGCAAAACCCAGCGTGAAATCTCTATTTCCTTCAAGATTCTTATGAAAAACGAGCGTAGCTCATGAAATTTTTGAATTAGAGAAAAAACAAGATATGCCTCTTGTAGATGACACTCCACTCTATCAATTTTTTCTTCGTGCATTTTTCTGTTAAACCAGCCAGTTTTGAGATACACGCTTCTATAGACGGAGTTATACTAGTTTTTCTCTGCGTGTTCGGAATTACCCTAAACTTTGTACATGTTTTGCACAGCTTAGGTTGAGGACCAGCCAAATGAGCAAAACTTCATTTGATGCACAATTTTTTGCCAATTCAGCGATGGGCAATTTAAAATTTATTTTTCGATCAGTTACAAAAAAATCTGTGTTTAACAGGCACATGACCAGGAAATTTTTGATTTTTCTTATTTGGGAGACGATTTAGGAACCGCTGAAACTCATTCATATCATCTGTAAAACTAAAAATCATTACCCGCACCTCATGAAACATATTTTGCCCCATAAAGTAAACCTCTTCCATTTTTATTCTACAACAAGCCGTTTTTGAGATATCCGCTATTAAGCGGCGTCGGAGCGGGTGTCTAAATCGCGCTCTTCGAACTTGTAGAACTTCGAACGGTGATTGCAAGAGCTGGGTGGAAGTTAGCTGAATAGTGTATTCGACCTTTTCGATGCAAAATTTACTCAGGAATATTTTTGGTCACCTACCAATTTTGCATTTGAGCAACCGTTTAGCCGAAAATTGAGAACAACCAGTTGGAAGTCACTTTAAGGGTGGTTTACCCCCTCAAAACTTGGTTAATGTAGGGAGGACGGGCGGGAACTTTTTTTATTTGACTAAGAATATATCAGTGATGACCAGTGTCAAAGAGCGGCCTTTCTAGGACCAAAAGCGTTTGTGAAATTTCAATTTATTTGAAATTTCTGCATTGCATATCACTTTTTCGTGATATAACCCAAAAAAAAAATCCCAAAGGGATTGAAAACTCATGCATCGTGTGCAGAACATGATGATGAGCAATTTTGTGCACAACGGTTTTTTTGTCAGATCAGCCATTCATCAGATATCTACCTTGAAACACAGCGTTACATGAATTTCTCGTGACGCGCTTGAAACTACCCCCCACTTCAACCGCTGTTTACGTGGATTGGGTGGGACCTAGGCATGTGGTTGATAGAACTATTTCGATGCACAATTTAGTGAGGAATATTTTGAGTCCTATACTTATTTTACGTGCAAATGACCGTTTGGCAGAAAAATGAGAAAAATCAGCACCGTGTCACTTTTAGGGGCGGTTTTCACCCCATAACTCGGCTAGCGCCAACGGGACACTTGGGGACTTTTTTTTGGTGAATAAGAACATGCTTCCGAATGTCTCTGCAAAAACTCAGCTTTATATCAAAGATGTCTACCTCATTTCAAATCGGTCCTGGACTATACTGGGATAGCAATATTTCTGAAACAACGTATAGGTATAGACAATACAAATAGAGAAGACCATATGTTATCACCACCGTCGTCACGGATATTGGGGCATCAAAAATCAGCCAACCTTTTTTTGAATGATGGACTCGCCTGGTTCCTACGCAACCGTGAAAATCCGTGACGACATATAGTCTTTTCTATTTGTATTGTCTATACGGTTGCGGACTCATAAAAGTTTACACCGATGACAATCGTGTGGCCATGCCCATTCAAAATTACGTCAAAACTGAATTAGCATGGCCACTCGATCGCCGTCGCCGTCGGTGTAAACTTTTATGAGTCCGCAACCTTACCTATAAATAATTGTAATGGATTAGGCATCAAAAATTATTACCCACCACTACTACCGTATTGAGATAGTGTTCTACAATTGAATTGACCTACAAAGAAAAAACAAGTGAGTATGCCTTCACGTGCGTGAGTCTCAGTAGCGCATTTTCTCAAAGAGGCATATTGTGAACGTGAAGAAATTTGGTTGATGAAGAAACACCATTCCTTGCCCACTTTCTTCATTCGAAACTCATTGTGATATTGTGTTATCAGAATGGGGTACTTGCCAATGAAATAAATCTGAATGAAAATTCTTTCACTCATCAATATATTTTTTGTTTGAGGGCGGCGGGAGCGGGAGCGGCGACTAATCAACAGTAGTATATTCTTTCCCATTTTTAGTCGGCTATCCATATAGCGAAAGAATTAGATAGCTATGTCTTCGGGTTTATGTTATCCATTTATCTCTTACTTTGAGGGCAGCGTGTGGGGGTGGCAGCATTCGGTAAAGTAACTGTTGCACAGTTTGAGTTAAGAGTTTCTCTCGGAGTTTCTAAATGTTTAAGGAAATATGACAATCAGTGAAAATTGTGAAAGTTGCATTTTTTTGTTCGGGGGCGGGAGCTGGAGGTGGCGGCTAATCAAAAGTGGCCTATCTCTTCCCATTTTTAGTCAGCTATCTATATAGCGGAACAATTAGATCGCTATTTCTTCAGAGTTATGTTTTACATTTATCTCTTACTTTGGGGGCGGCGTGTGGGAGCGGCAGAGTTTGGCAAAGAAATTCCTCCACAGTTTGAGTTGGGACTTTCTGAATGTTTGAGATAACATTGAAATGTAATTCAGTGGAAATTATTGAAAGTTGCACTTTTTTTCTTTTGGGGGTGGAAGTTGGAGGCGGCGTCATGTCAAAAGTAGCCTATTCTTTCCCATTTTTAGTTAGCTATCCATATAGCGAAAGAATTAGATCGTTACGTCCTCGGGTTTATGTTTTTCATTCATCTATCACTTTGAGGATAGCGTGTGGGGGCGGCAGCATTCGGCAAAGTAACTGTTGCACAGTTTAAGTTGGGAGTTTCTAAATGTGAGGGAAATATGACAATCAGTGAAAATTGTGAAAGTTGCATTTTTTTTGTTTGGAGGCGGCAGCTGGAGGCGGCGGCTAATTAAAAGTGGCCTATATTTTTCCAATTTCAGTCAGCTATCAATATAGTGAAAGAATTAGATCGCTATGTCTTCAGGTTCATGTTTTACATTTATCTCTCACTTTGGGGGCGGCGTGTGGGAGCGGCAGAGTTTGGCAAAGAAATTCTTGCACAGTTTGAGTCAAGAGTTTCCAAATGTTCGAGGTAACATTATCAGCTAAAAAAGTGAAAATTGTTGAAAGTTGCACTTTTTTTTCTTTTGGGGGCGGAAGCTGGAGGCCGCGCCATATCAAAAGTAGCCTATCCTTTTCCATCTTTAGTCAGCTATCCATGTAGCGAAAAACTTAGATCGCTATGTTTTTGGGTTCATTTTTTTCATTTATCTCTTACTTTGAGGGCGGCGTGTGGGAGCGGCAGCGTTTGGCTGAACAAATGTTGCACAATTTGAGTTGGCAGTTCATAAATGTTCAAGGGAACATCTCAATGAGTAACATTTGTGAAAGTTGCACTTTTTATCGTTTGGGGGCGGAATCTGGGGGCGGCGACTAACCAAAAGTAGCCTATTCTTTCCCATTTTTAGTCAGCTATTTATATACCGAAAGAATCAGATCGCTATGTCTTCGGGTTTATGTTTTTCATTTTAAAGTGATTGGGGGCGGTTTTTAGCAGTTTTTTCATGTCGGCGGCGCATATTGAAGACGGAATGTTTCTTGGCTTACGTTTATAAGTGGCAACTATGTATTATTCAAAAAATGAGAACACCAGAGCATCAGGTCTGGTAGAAAAAGCAATATTATGTTATTTCAAGTCTATCGGGGGCGGTTTTCGCTATGTTGGCGGCGCAATGTAGACATCCAATATAGCCTAGCCCTCCTTTGGGAGTGGCAGCTATGTAACAGCGAAAAAATTAGAAAGCTAGGTCGTCTAGTTTGGGAGAAGTTCGAGGAACGGACGGACGGACGGACAAAGCGGTTGCAATAGCGATTTTCATCAAGATGGAAAATGCGCTAAAAAGGACTCGAGGCGTCCTATCTCATGAAGGAATTGATGGACTGATTTGAAACATTATTCCTTATAGCTGTTTTCTCCAGCTATCGTACGCTTTATATCATATTTTATACAGGTTCTCCATATTTTTTGGTAGGTACCTAACTACTGCAGAAATCGAAACATTTGAGCTGCTCTCAACTCATAAAAACATTTTGCAGAATTGTTTAAACAAATCCGTGAAAGTCTTATTTCCTCCATAATAACATATTTATTCCTTGTTGGCCGACTTTTGAAATTCGGGGTCTTGTTGAAGTCAATGCAAGAATGCATCAAATGTGACCCATATATCTGATTTACCATGGATATTTGTGCAAATTTCCAATGATGTGGCTGATAGTAATGAATAAGAAAAAGTAAAAAAAGGGATTTTGAATTATTACATTTGACGCTTTCTGAATTAAAACTGACCAATCTGAATTACAATTGACTGAAGTGAATTTCATCTGACGCTTTCTGAATTACAATTGACCAATGTGAATTACATCTGACGCTTTCTGATTTTCAAACAACCAATCTAAATTACATCTGACGCTTTCCGAATTACAATTAACCAATCTGAATTAGGTACCTACATCACATCTAACTCTCCCTGAATTCCACTTGACGCTTTCCGATTTGAAGTTGAAAAAGGTGTAGATCAGATTAAAGGGTATTGAGTAAGGGTATTGAAGCTAAAATGACTATACTAAGACATTATCAACGGCCCAGATCCAGAAGATTAAACTTTGAACATCTCAAAGGAAACACAGTGCGTGAGACGGCATTGCGGAGCCATGAAATGGACCATTACATCATCATGGACTTGTCATCAGCGAGTAGTTAGACTTTCCAAGGACACCAGTCGTGGCTGAGAAAACTGATGTGCTCCCAATAATTTCAAATGAATAAAAAAGTGAAAGACCATCTGAAGAGACCATCAGGAACGATATTTTGTAATCTCGCCTAGACCAAGATCATCTAAAGAAGCAGACCATTAGAAACAATATTTTGTGACCTTCGAGTAGGCCAGTAAGTCACTGGCTATTATTTCGACAATCCAAAGACGCCAACGGGTCTGTAGAAAAAAAATAACGTCTCTGATAATCACTTCCCAAACGACTATAAAACGAACATTGTGGAAATAGGAAATGGGTCTGAATGCCATTTAAAATTAAAATAGGTACCTACCTAGTTGAGGCAAGGCCATTTGAAGACATGGATGAATTGAAAAACAATATAGGTACAGGAATGGTGCAATGGCGGCTATTCCAGCAGCCACGTGTAAGCGAACTTCGGCGAATTCCAGGTCCCGACTTGAAAAGTTTTAGCGGCGAGAGGGAAGACATCTTCATAATGCAGTCTTCTGTACCTACATAAATTTCCCAAAAGTTTAGATTGGGGCTGCTTTTGAAAAAATTCAATAAGTTACATTTTTACCCCCTTTCCGATTTTCTTAAAAGCGGGGCCACTTTTTGAACACCTGTACTTGTGTACCTATATAGAGCTAGCGGTCCCACTATGTGCATTCAATCGAGTAGCGACATCTATAGCCACCGAAAACAAAACAAATTGGATTTATTCAGTTTCGTAAATCGTCGCCTTGAGCGCTGATGTCGACTCTCCCACTTTTTTGGCGAACGCACATAGCGGAATGGCCGTGCATTCAGTCGAGTAGCGACATCTAGCTACCGAAAACAAAACAAAATGGATTTATTCAGTTTCGTAAATCGTCACCTGCTTGAACGCTGATGTCGACTCCTCCCACTTTTTTGGCGAACACACATAGAGGATAGTACAGGATAGTAGCCGCATCGTATGTAGCCGTTTGAATCAGCGGGAGCATGCTCAAGGGTATGCGCGCAAGTGATTTTAGTCATGGGAAAGGTGGTTTGGTGCCGAGGTTGGTGCGTTTGATATCGTTCCCCACATTTTCACACCAGTCCATTCCATTAGTATACGCAGTCGAAATTCACGTAGTCTTATAAGATTTATGACATACAAAAAAAAAACACTCATTTTTTGTAACCTCAGACACAGTAAAAGTTTTATTAAGTAACATTAACAAAGTTATTTTCATGTTTTTACTTGTACTCAATTATTATTTTAGATAAAATATGTTTTGCGTTCTTGACTGGGACACGTCGTAAACTTATAGAAAGTTCACTTTCCGGATTGATTCATGCTCAGACTAGTGTAAATCTGAGCTTTTTGCACCTACAGAACTATCAGTCGAACAATCTCACTCATTTTCATTCTTTTGGTATCAGTCGAAAACGCTATGTTTATTAAAGTAAAGAAGGGATTATAACATCAACATGGATCACTTAAAATGGACGCATGGGCATGCAAGAACCACTGATGGCCGACACTGTACAGTTCTGATGGGACGGAGATGCAGGATTTGAGAGGCCGCTCTCTCGAATCGGAGACAAAGCGGGCGTCTTGGGTCTGTGGACGGCCGTGCGTCTTCTCCTCCTGTATTGCGTCAGTAGTCGTCTGTTGCACCTTTGCTGTTGAAGGATGGTCAAGGCGTTGGCCAGTTCCATTTCACTCACCAGGCGCCTACGGGGAGGATTCGGGAGGGCCGGCAGGGAATTGGCCCTTCTGGACACGTCCGGGTAACATCTAGCCGGCACAAGGTTATTAACGGTTTGGACGACTTCTGATGCGGGATTCGTTGATTCACTGGCTACTACAACAGGCACCACTTGGTTATTCTTAGCTACTTGCGAGGACTGCGGCTGGGTCCTGCTTCTACGACTTTGTCCCAAGTTCCCTAAAAAAAAATGGAGTAGTATAAGAACTTCTGTATTCTGGATTTAATGGAGACAGTTGATGGGGTACATAGTTTCATCTAAAACGTAGGCCCTTAACGGCTCGATACCAAGTTGGGGCTGAGACCGCCGTAAGTGCGGTCACCATAGCAACGGCGGATACTAACCAATCAGACCGCTGTATTTGGCGAGTTACGCCATCCCAAACTTTGCGCCGGAAACTTGGTATCGAGCCCTTAGAACGTAGGCCTCATTTTTGATACCATAGCGACGAAGAAAAAAACGGTTGTGTTACCCCAAAACTTTCCCGACGAGTAGAAAAGAAGGGATAAAAATTTGTATACGAGACGTCGTCCCTATGGATGTAAAGTTGAAATTTGAGAGAAAGATTGGAGTAAATTTAAGCATTATATCTTCAAAAAGAATTAATAGCACATTTCGTGGAACTTATGCGCAAGCGTGATATATCGAACATTGACGGATAAGCGAGTCTGCCGTCAACTGTTAACTGTCGAATTTTGCGCGAGTTCCGTTCTCTCAGAGGCCTTGTTTACGCGAGGTTTAAAACTGGTGTTGAGGTCCGTAACATCAATGTTATCGTCCGCATAAACACCTCTAAACGCAAGTTTCGCAACAGCTGTTAAGCTTAGCTAAATGTGATTTTAAATTGCATTTAGTAAGCAAACAAGTGTTGGCAATCGCACGAAAACGCCCATGCCCATCCGCAGTACACTGATGTAGCGAATGTTGCCTAAAATCGTGGTTTTTAGGCAACTTTCACTACAGAAGTGTACTGCGGAATGTATTTTACTGCCAGGGACTTTTCTCATGCTTTTCTCACACGATTCAAGAATATCGGCCTAGGTTAAGGGGCTGTCGGCTGTCATTTTGGTCGGCGCGCGTAAACACTCCTAACTAACCACTGTTAAAATCTCTGCTAAGCCTCGCGTAAACAAGCTCAGAGACTCTCACCTGGGCCGCTATTCTTGAATCGTGTGAGAAAAGTCCCTGGGAGTTTTATATGATCCGTACTACACTTCTGTAGCGAAAGTTGCCTAAAAAACACGATTTTAGGCAATATTCGCTACATCAGTGTACTGCGGAATGTATTTTACTCCCAGGGACTTTTCTCACACGATTCAAGAATAGCGGCCCTGCTCTCTGTTTCGTGATTCGTGATGGCTTCTTCCTCCAAGAAAGTGCGATTTCGCTTAAGTAAACATGATGTGCCGGCTGTCTGATTTGCAGCCCCCAAAAGCGCACCATTTTGTAGCGCCTTGTTTTAAACGATGCACGTTCATTTCCATGTGGAAATTAGCACGTTGGAATTTCACGCTTTGTTGGTTATGTCGGTTTGTTATTGTTATTGACTCGCAGAACTGTCGTTCTTTGCCAAAAATCTCGTGCTTGCGCTCAGCTCCGTGCAAAAAGTGTGACCTTGAAAATTCCATGAAATGACATATTCAATCTCTTCTCCAACTATGACTCGCAGCAAGTCCGCACCTAAGAGAAATAACGAGTGATCGAATAAATTTCTCGTCAAGTCGCCTATGATTCTTGAAAATCTGGCCAAAAAACGTGGCAGACCGAGGCCTACTTTGAGGAGAAATTCATTCAATCACTCTTTATTTCGTGGAGGTTACCACAAGTCGAAATTCGCACTGCATTTTTTTTTCAATTCACGGATTGTCCCATGTAGGTACAAGATTTATTTTGAAAAAATCACCGCCAAAAAACCGAGACCGTGTTGCATTTGAAAATTGGCTTGCACGACGCCCAATATACAATCTACTTTTGATATCAATTTGAATTTTTCAAAAAAAAGTCGATCCTCCGAAGAAGACGGTCTGAGTCGAGTCCTGTACCAAAAACGGGTAATCCAGGAGCGCGATTCTGTACTTGCCTACCGACAACTATCGGATCGGTAGCTAGGGTGAGAACCAATCAAATTCGCTCCTGCCTAGCTACCGACACCGACAAGTGTCGGTAGGCGAGTACAGAATCGCGGCCCTGGGTCGCGATTCTGTACTTGCCCACCGACAACTATCGGATCGGTAGCTAGGGTGAGGACCAATCAAATTCGCTCCTGCCTAGCTACCGACACCGACAAGTGTCGGTAGGCAAGTATACAGAATCGCGCTCCTGGTCAAAACGTGTGTGAGTGGCCGTCTCTAGTAGGAACGGCCTGTGAAAAATTTGAAAACTCGTAGCGCCCTCCAGTCTGAGAAACACTGAATTGTTCCAACTGCAGACTTAATTTGATTCGTTTGTTATTGTGTTGCTTATTGCCAAATTTGGTTCCAATCCAGTTTGCCTCATCTCAGTTAGAGAGAGAAGTAGAAGAAGCGAGAAATCGCTAAGAAGCGAGTGAGACAACTGAGAGAGGAAAAAGAAAACGCAGCTTTTGTTTCAATATTTGTCCTATTTTTTACTTCCCCGCCCCGACCCACCACTCAACGAAAAGAGAAGTATTGTGAATGCGCTAAAAAAAAAATTTGAGATGAAGACGGATATATGTATATCCATTTCGAGGTCCGTAGGGTAGTGACCGATTTTTTTTTATTATTATTTTTCAAAGTTCACTTCTTGATAAGTGACGCTATATGTATAGTTAACAGATTTTTTTCCGTAAGTTTTCTTGGTAAAAAAAAATTATGAAAGTTTTCGATCATTTCAAATTTGGCGCGATGACGTCACAATCTTCAGAACTTACTACAAAAAGCACTAGTGTCAACCCGTCAACGCTCATAACAGCTGATTGTTATATTGTTAACGCTTTGTGTATCTGTGCGGTGATTCGTGTTGTTTAGTTGTTTTGCTTGAAAATATGGAAAGTTGGTAAAATCTTTCATGATTTATGAATATTTCAAAACTACATCAGACTTCAATGGTTATGTTATGCTGGCAAACGTCAACGTCAACACTGACACACAGGCAACGGAGGTGGGGTCATCCCCACTACTGTCAAAAGATTGAAACGTCATAGCCCGCCTTACAGCTCGGTAGATTTAAAATCGTTCGCGAAAGTAGCCACTTTCAAGGCAGATTTTGAGACACTTGGAACTTTTTTTTCGAATTTTCACGAAGCGAAGTCTTGTTATTAAGGCTCTATATTCGATTAGTATGATTTTTTTTAATATTTTTCGATGGTGGTCACTGCCCTGGCATAACTATGCGGACATTGTTGGTCCGTTGGAATGAGCCCATTAGTTTTTGGGTGTCATTTCTCAAACGGAAATGTCAATATCAAAGAATGACAGGTGTTATACATCACGGAACTTGACTTGCAGTATGTCATCTGAAATGTTTTGTCCATCTGTCATTAATCATAAAAAATGTCAAAGTTCAAAACTTTACCATTGAATTGATCAAAATCTATTCGATGGATTGGAACCAAATTTGAAAGGAAGCAACACAACCAAAGAATCAAATCAATGCTGCAGTTTGAGTTCTTCATCATTCACAATTTTCAAAATTTGGCCTGGCCGATTTCAGCCGGGTTTGCTTGTTCGGTCGACTTTTGGCCCGTTCAATTTCCTCCGCAACCAAACCGGTAAATCTTTGTTACATTGACATATCTATGTGAAAGTGACAAAATGGCTCGCAAAATGGTTATAGAGGAAGATCTCGGTGTGTTTTCTTGTATCGTTTAATAAGGCAACAGGTGCGCCCCGATCCTTTGTATCTTCAAGTATCGTTTTGAGGCTCCGTAAATACCCATTTGTGTTTTCTGTAGCTTTAGTATGCTCATCCCTTTGGCGTATACGTTCAAGCTGTAATGTGTGCAGTTCCCCTTTGTATAATTAAGTACCAGGGCCCCATGCATGGTGTCTTATTCCTGATGCCGTTCAAAGCCCTGATGGGCGGCTCCCACTTGTGACTATCAGATTTTGCCGTTTCAGGCCAAATTGACGCCCTTGTGTCTCCTTGGGTTGGTTGAAGCCTTATAGGTTCCCTGGTGTCTACGGGTTGTCTCTTGGAGCCCCACTGAGCCCCCTCTCGTTTGGGGCTCTGAAGTGCAAATAATAAGAACTCTGCCCCAGGTATTCAACATTCAACTCGTGAACCGATTTCCATCAATTTTTTTTGAACAAGGAGGTAACTAACTGGTTCCCAAATATTTTCCAACAATTTTGTTTTCAATTTCCCGAGAATTTTCCTGTTGAGAATGTAAAATCGGCCTGGGTTATCGACACTGGACTCAAATCATAGTACTTAAAATGAAGCCCTTATTGAGGAAAATATCTCAGTTCTTCAATTTTTTTCTCAAATTCCAACTTCCTACCTGAAGGGACGTCTCATACAACAATTTTCATCCGTTCCTTTGCTACTCGTCGGAGAAGTTTTGGGTGACACAACCGATTTTTTGTTGCTGTAATAATGTAGGCATATTAATTCTTGTTGTTGAGAATCGGGTCGCGGTCGATTGATGTCACAAAGGAGAGCTACTGTCTGGGGCCAAAGGCATCAATATGATAGTTATTTGAGATGGAACTAGGCTGGGGTCGAGGCTGGGGTAAGTATATAAGTAAGAAGGCAAACAAGCGCTGATCTAGGCTTATTCTAAACTAAAGCTAATAGCTATAAGCTGATATAAGCTAATTTGGGAAAAATCAAATGCAGAAAGCGAAACTTACCTAGAACCCTAAATAGCACCCTGAGTTTGGCACTGGACCAGTGACCGTGCGTTCGGTGAGGACGGTTTTCTATGGCCTGCATGGTCTTCATCTTGTGCTTGCATATGTTGAGGAGACATTTCGGCTCGTTGGGACTTTCCGGACTATCTGGGACGGCCAAGCAACAGTTCCACTTGGTTCTCAACTTCTTGGTGTGATTTTGATTCGGCTGTGTTTCCGGAGCCACGGAGTTGTTGACGCACATCTGACAGTCTTGAGGTGTCGTCGGTGGTGTTGGAGTCGGTTCGGCGCCTCCGCAGCTGGAAAACGTTTCTTCCAGCATTGTGCACGTCATCAGAGTGATGCGGGAGCGGCCATCGCAATGGAGATTGGCTGGACGGTGTCTCAGGGTTGAACATCTGTAGCTGGCCTCGTCGTCGTTTGGCTGCTGAGTCGTCGGAGGTTGGCTCTGCGTCTGCCTCTGCTGGCGGATGTACTCGTACGTAGTGAGTCCAAGGAACGAGATGTAGATGTGGAAGAAGCAAAGATGCAGCAGCAAACCGGCGGTGATGGCAGCGAGCAGGCCGAGTGCGACTACCACAGCGAGGAAAGCTGCATCTCCGCTCGGCAATGAAGACGAGGACGGCGGATTTGTTGGGGCAGTCGAATTTTCGTTTGATGAAAACAGTCCCTGGTGGACAAATTGTTACCATCATTATAACTAACATAAACGAGACAAGAGTAAGTTTCACGTTTCATGACAATCGTTCCACTAATGGGAAATTTCAATATGACGGCCAAGATGGCAGCCAAATCATGAAATTCAGCTTTAAAAAAAGAATGTCTATACAAGACAGCAGGAGTGAGTTCCAAGTTCCATGACAATCCCTCCATTAATGAGAGATTTTAATATGGCGACCAAGATGGCAGCGGATTCATGAAATTCACCTTGAAAATAAAAATGTTTATACAAGATAAGAGTAAGTTCCAAGTTTCATGACAATCCCTTCACTGATAACAGATTTCAACATGGCGGTCAAGATGGCGGCGAAATCATGAAATTTAGCTTGGAAATAAAAATGATCATATGTGACAAGAGTAAGTTTCAAGTTTCATGAAAATCGTTTCACAAGAAAGAAATTTCAATATGGCGGCGAAATCATGAAATTTAGCTTAAAAATAAGAATGATCATACAAGACAACGGTTACTTCCAAGTTTCATGAAAATCGTTCCACTAATATGATATTTCAATATGGCGGCCAAGATGGCGGCAGAATCATGAAATTTAGCTTGAAAATAAGAATGATCATACGTGACAAGAGTAAGTTTCAAGTTCCATGAAAATCGTTCCACTAGCAAGAAATCTCGATATGGCGGCCAAGATGGCGGCGAAATCATAAAATTTAGCTTAAAAATAAGAATGATCATAGAAGACAAGGGTAACTTCCAAGTTTAATGAAAATCGTTCCACTAATAAGGAATTTCAATATGGCGGCCAAGATGGCGGCGCAACCATGGAATCCAATCTGCCCACTGGCCACCCACGAGGACCTGAGCTACCATTGGAAAAAGTTCCAGGGCTCTAGATTCATTCACCGAGGAGGAGTTCAACTTCTTAGAAGTGCACAGCAAATCTTTGTTTTGTGATGATAATAATAATGATAACTATGAATGTATTAAAAAAATAATGCCCATTGGCCACCCTTGGGAATATCAGCTATCTATCGGAAAAAGCTCCAAGGCTCTAGCTTGATTCCCCGAGGAGGAGTTCAACTTCTTAGAAGTGCACAGTAAATATCTGTTTTTTGATAATAGTAATAATAACTATACATGGATAAAAAAAATAATGCCCATTGGCCACCCTTGGGGACATCAGCTATCTATCAAAAAAAGTTTCAAGGCTCTAGCTTTATTCCTCGAGGAGTACAACTTCTTAATTTCTACACGGACAGACAGACGGACAGACGGACAGACGGACGGACAGACAGACAAACCGGCCATATAAGCGTCTTTTCTTACGAAAATGCGCTAAAAACATCAGAAGAAATTGTGATTTGAGACACACTATGGAGTAAAGTTGTAGATGGTCTAGTTACTCCTAATTTTATACACAGTGATTCAAAAGTGTCGGACAAACAACACAATAGTGTATAGGATCTTTTATGAAGCCCACGAAAAATAATTAATCATACCGCATATGAGTCCAAAACACGCGGGGGAAACATCAATAAATGTTTTGCGAATAGGGTGATTGCATGTAGAGGGCGTTTATGGCAAAATATCAATAGTGTCATTGTCATCTGTCAAGTTTCATCCATGTCGGAGTCAACGTCAACCGGGCCAACCTGCTAACCTCACTAAATACTATCATTTTTACGTGTTTTGTTCACATACTGGTTTATTCGGCGTTAACGAGATCGAGATTGTGATTTCTGATCATTTCTAACAATGCCTCACACCTGGGTCGCTATTTTTGAATCGTGTGAGAAAAGTCCCTGGGAGTTTTATATAATCCGTACTACACTTCTGTAGCGAAAGTTGCCTAAAAACCACGATTTTAGGCAACATTCGCTGCATCAGTGTACTGCGGAATGTATTTTACTCCCAGGGACTTTTCTCACACGATTCAAGAATAGCGGCCCTGTTATGTGCCCCAATGCAATTCGCTAACAAACGTCAAAACATAACTGTCGATCCTTGCGCTGCCTGCCGGTGATAATGTGAACGCATTTCATGCAATCACCCTATTGAGCGTGTGATATTCAAATTCATCAGATGATTAAAAGATGTCGCTAGCCGTTTACTTTATACGTAAAAACCAAGCAAGGTTATATAAACCGATTTGCATTAAGTTATTTCGTTACTCTCCACTATCAGCATGCTCCAGAGACATGCTCCCAAAATTTGTCGCTACTCGACTGAATGCACGTGGTGATTCTGCTATGTGCGTTCGCCGGGAGGAGTCGACTCAGCGCTCAAAGTGGTGATTTACGAAACTGAACGATGCCTATTTGTGTTATTTTCGGCTGCGAGATGTCGCTATACTCTACTGAATGCACATAGCGGATATACGGCGTCTGCATGGACCGACATCGTGGCAACACTTCTTAAGAGCAGGGCCGCTATTCTTGAATCGTGGGAGAAAAGTCCCTGGGAGTTTTATGCAATCCGCGATACATCGATGGAGCGAGGGTTGTCTAAAACCATGTAAACATGGTTCTTGCCTACCTTATTAGAGTAGACGAGAAAACTCACTTAGGTTGCACCTTGCACCATTACACGACGTGAAGTGTCATGGCTGTCATGGCGAGCGGCGGCTTCAGGTGAGGGTTCGGAACACGTTACGGGAAACAGAAAACTGCGAAATGAACCGAGTCGGCCATTTCTCTCACACTTCAAGAATACCATGACTGTTTCAAACTGGTATGTACATTGGAAAATTCAAAATGGCGTCTCTTGCTGCCGAACGCAACATGTGGCAAGGGAGTGCTGCCACCTATAATTCAAGATGTCGCCATCTATGATTCAATAGATTGTTGACTAAATAAAGGGTGTTATCGATAAGAAGAAAACTTATCTGCCATGCGTGCCCAGGAAGTGTAAATAAAACATTGAAACGAACCGTTTTCGTGAGAAGCGAGAAGTTGAGAACGTCTGTCGATACATGCCACCCACGAGTCACGACATGGTCACGACTCACGAGTGAGACAGAACTGACCAGACGTGGTGTGTGGTGTGTGAGTGTGCGTGTGTGACTACCGGGGAAGGTAAAGAGGCAGGAAGGAGCGTTTACCATAAAACTTGCGACAATGTGGTTGTTGCAAATGGCGGATGTTTGGCAGTTTAACATGCGCAGATAAGCGGCCGAGACCCAGTGGCGGACTAAGGGGGGGGGGCAGTGGGGGCGGTCCGCCCTGGGCCTCGGGGCCTCAATATTCTGATGGGGCCTCCAATCCCTCTAGTTTGTAAAAAATACTGCAAAAAAGTTGGGAGAAAATCTAAAAATTCCATTTTTTTTCTCTTAGCGGTCATTTTTTTCGCATATAACTTGGGTGCTTAACTTAACTTGACTTTTTTCCATTCAAAAATTACCTAGGCAGGCTCTCGACAACTGGTTTGGGGGCTCGTTTGGGGGCCTACACACAGACAATAGATGTGTGTCTGTATCACGGAACCTCTCAAAATTATTTTTACTTTAGGCTTCAGGGGCCCCGGTCCCGGGTATCAGAGTGTCAGAGGCCTCATTATTTCTTTCCAAAAGAGAGAAAGACAAAACAACAAAATTGTCTTGTCTGCGCGCTGGAAGTAGTAGAAATCCATATTATTACTTATTTTGTATCTACGAGTAGGTTTTAGCATTGAGTCAACATTCTAAATCCAATTCAACAGCCAAAGCTGGAACCAAAACCTTCTTGTAAGTACTGGTGGTCAGTCCCAAGCAGCAATTTAGGGCCAAATTACCAAGCTAAAGTCAAATTGACTTAAAGAAGGCGAAATATGCATGAATTTGACATAAAATTTTCCTTATATGACAAATCCTCTACAAAGTCATTATTTAAATCAAAAATTACCAAGATTTAACCTAGCGAAAACCCTAAATTTACCATCGACTTCAAAAAGTTTTTGGAAGTTAAAAATTACCTATATTCCACCTAAAAAATGCCTTCAAATTCTTTAAAATTTATAAGGCATTATCTAGGGCAAAAATTGGTCCATTTTCGCTTGACTTTCGCCGTTAAAGTCCATTTTACCTCTGAGGTTAATTTAAGCTATCAACGGTAGTCGCAATTACTTCGAAATTACCCTAATTTCAACTTCAAAGTCTGGTTATGAATAACCTCTTTATACTAGTCCAAATTTGGTAATTTTCAACTTTACACAATGCCTTACAGGTCATGGTAAATAACAAGGGTTCTTTTAGTAAAAAAGCGGACCTATTCAATTTGAACATTCGACTTTGAAGTCAGAATTACTATAAAAATTGACTTATTAAGGAACACTGGTCAAAAAGAGGGCAAAAATACCATTATAGTGAACTTTAAAGGAAATCCGTCTTATGTGGCTTTTGAGGTCAGAAAATGAGCTGGCTCTTTGTTGTTTGGGATTTTTCATTCAGATCATCTCTTGTCAGTGTTACCACTACCTGCTGTGCTGTGAAATAGTGCAAAGCAGAAAATGTACTCCAAGAAGTTTAAGCCGTATAGGCACACCGCAAGGTTACTATCGCCTATTAAAAAAAAGTGTCACCGGCGCAGCTCAAGATCCAACTCCGCTTTCGTCAGAAATGGCGGACATCGACATACCAGCATCGCCACCAGTTGTGCAAACGAATAAACGAACCACATCCTTGCACGAACCGTAACGTGCCGTAACAACCTGCGATGGGTAACAACAACAACCAACAACACCAGAGATAAGAACACTAAATTCCCTAAATCTTCTGCGTGCACTGGACTCCGATTTATTGAGCGCGTAATTTAAAATTGTAGTCTTCATAGTTGAAATTTGGTCCAAATCGGTAATTTAGGGAAAGTTGACTCTGAAGTCGATAACAACAAAAAACCATGAGTAGACTATGAGGTAAAATTTACCTAATTAGGTCAATTTTGACTTCAAAGTTCGAATTTCAAGTAATTTTGCCCTGTTCGCAGGGAAATTTTCCCTATAAGTAAAAAACAATAGTAAATTTGCCCTGAAAGTCAAATTTCGAAATATCACCAGACACGCCATCTTACTCCAGCAGGTTCCACGTCCGCCATTACGATAAAAGCTGTTTTGTAATTTTTGTATTCCCTTAATTACTTGTTTTTCGCCAGGCACCAGGCAAAAAAAGTGTAATTAAGAATCACTGTTCAATTTAAGAGCTTAATATTAACATTTCAGTGCTCTAAACTGTGATTGACCAAAAAAAAATTAAGTTGTTATTTCCGCAAGTTCTGCAAAAAATCGATTTTTCCAAGGCGCATTGCAATATTTGGAGGTGCAAGAGGCACATTTGTCAAAAATATTTCCTTCGTGTGCATATTATGACCAGGGAGGAGTCACGAAGTCCGCAAAATGTTTCGTGCTAGAGGTAGGTAGGTATATTTTGCTATGAAGGACGGAGGTCCGCCATGAAACTCATCACTATGGTAACATCAACAACACTATTGTGCACTAATGTCTTTTAAAGTCGTATGACCAAATATAAGTCGGGAAAACCCAAAATAATACCATAGTGGATAATAATACCTATTCAAGTCTTGTAAGACACAGGTCACAAATTAGTAAAAAATAGGTCTTAAATTACTTATTGTTACCAAAAATGTAACTTATTGTAGGTTTAGCCGACTAACAGGGTTTCGACCTATAAGTCAAATCGACCTATGTGCCCAATTTTCGACGTTTAAATTACCCACTTATTTTTCCCCACTTACCTGAATTCGACGTCGATTAAACGTAAATCCGACCTATTGAAAATTGGTCGCTGACCAATAGTGAGGTAAATTTTAACCTATTTTGGCCCTAATTTGTTGCTTGGGGTGGCATAGCCAAGGGTGGCGAAGGTGATCGAAGGTGGGCGAATGACCCCTCTTCCCTACATCCCAAGTGCCCACGCCACTTCATCCCACACTGAACCAATACAGAAACATTTTCTGAAGAAAATTCCCAAGAAGCGCAACATTTTTCTGAAAAGAAGTTTGTTTATTATGAAATATACCGATTATTATCAGCATTATTATGATTATGTCAAAAAAAACTCGCCTGCGGCGCTACCTCTCGCTGACTTGCGCCTTGCCTTTGCCCTCTCCGCCCTCAAGTTCTGACCACGCCACTGTGTGGCACATCTGACCGACTGATATAAATAGGTTAAGATAACGAAGCAAATCTTTGAATATGATTGATCAACGGTTTTAGTCAGTTTTATAATCAAGTTACTCTTATCTCATAGTTAAGTTTCTCTTTTATTTTTGTTTCTTAGGCTTTTGCTTAATCACGGCGGGGCTGGGCGGGCCAAAAAGTCTGCCGACCCACCTTCATATTCTCAACTTTCACTCTTTAGGGGCCCCATCTCACAATTCCGCCCAGGGCCCCCGATTCCCTTAGTCCGCCACTGCCGAGACCGGTCATTTCCGTTCAGAGATTCCGGTGGCGTGTTTGAATTTCTAACCCTCAATAATTATATACAAATAAAATTCTTACGAATGGATAGTAACGTTCGCCGTTTTGTTTTTCTGGCTTTTGGAACACCCACAGGCAGCATACCTAATCATTACTTTGTTTTTTTTTTTTACGAAAAACACAAAAACCAGCAACTTTTCCAGCTTCGATTTGAAAACAATCATCCACAACAAGCGAGTTGGCACGAAGGTGCACGAGCGTCACGCCCCCAGCCGAATAATGTGGTTGTTCAATATGGCGACTTCCGTCGCAACTTTATGTACATAACACAGGCTGCAACGCTCCTTCCTGTCTCTTTACCTACTCCGGTGACTACCAACGATCGTGATGACTACTGTGACTGACGTTGACCATTGACGGCGTTCACGAGGGCCCTCAACAAGATGTAAAAGCCGCCGGTTGTGTTCCGTTATTATTTTTATAAAATACTGTTCCATATGCATTGTTTGATTGCGAATACTCGAGTTTTTACTCGAGTTCTAATACAAAAGTGTGCATTTACCAGTCGAAAGCTTTTTCACGAGGCAGTTAAGTCGAGTTAAGTAAATAGCTACCTACCTAGGTATTTGTTCTATCGACACGGATAGTGCGGTGCGAGTTGCGAGTTTGGACGGAGAAATCATCAATTCATCAATCGCAGGATTCGCAGGTACGAAATTTTTCAACTTCCACTTTTCAGCACTACTTGCGGTGTGTTCTGTGCTACAAGAGTACCTACACGACAGTAACGAGACAGACCTGTCCATCTGCTGATCTGTCGAGGTTCAAGTCCACCAGCGAAGTCCACGTAGACTTGAGAACAAGCGCCAAAAGGTTTAATTATTTTTATAATGTAAGTCGTCCCAAGTATTTCTTTGTCCTTTCACCTACTCTCTTTTCTCCATCGATTGGTGCAAAGATGGCAGAAGACGAGCTCAGAAGTTTGACTCTCGAACGAGCCGGTCTGAAATCTCAATTCCCTTTTTAGCGAGGGGTTGATTTTTGACTTCCGAAAGATTTCTGGGAATTCCAGTGGTTTCCGATAGACTTCCGAGAATTCCGGTGCTGTGATTTCCGAAAGACTTCCGGGATTACCGGTGATTTCCTAAAGAATTCCGAAATGAAATGCACACTGAATTCCGAGGAAATCAACCCCCGCTTTTTAGCGTACTTATCCAAACGGGAAGGCGCGTATCTGTCTGTCCGTATGTCCGTCCGTCACAGCATCTAGTCCTAGACGAAAGGATCTTTGCGAGAAAAATGTACTGCAATGGGTAGCTCATGACATTGTATCCCGAACTAAGAAAAACCTTGACGAAATAATGATAAACAGTTACAATAATAACAATTTAGTGTGGCGCGGCATCGCCGATGAATGCTGTATTTCAGAAGCCGGCTGGATCTATGTACATATATCAAGTTAGGGCATGCGTACAAGTACGCGTTCTTGTCAAATTACAATAATACATAATAATTATACATATGAAGTTATATTTGGAGAAGAATTTGAACTTTTATTTCAACAAAAATTCCACATCGGTACGACCCACGGGTCAATAGTAACGGATTTTTGAAAATGATCCCGAAGCTACGGCTTATTGGTGTCAAAAGATTATTCGTTTATTGTTTGCTGGTGCTCGTTTTGGAATCTTCTTCTCCGAACGGGACGGAATCCTAGACAAGAAAGATTTTAACTCAAATGGGTAACTCATGGTCTTGGTACACGAATCAAAAAAAGCTAGCTGAAATAACGATGAACAATTACGATAATAACATTTTAGTGTGGGACGGCGTGACGAATTAATTGCTGAATTTGACATTTGGATGTAAGAAATTAGGACATGCGGACAAGTACATGCTCTTATGGAAATACATTACAACATGTACGGGTTTATATTTTTGGAACAGAATTTGAACTTTCTTTTGACAAAAACTCCACTTCGATACGACCCTCGGGTCAATAGTTACGAAAACGACCGCAAAAGCTATGGCTCGGCGCAGTCATATACAGGGTGTTCCGCAATTACGGTTACAAAATTCTAGGGGAGATTCCCCATCAAAAATGGACCAGGGAAAAATATAACTTCGATGTTCTCAAATGCTCCGTTGAAAAGTTACAAGGTGTTCAAGTTGACTTTTTAAAATCGATTTTTTGACATAACTTTTGAACCGCTTAACCGATTTTGTTCAAATTTGGACCAAAGTTACTGACAAGTCTCTATCGAACAATAGCAACGTGTTGAAAAAAAATCAGAGGCGTAGATAATGGGAAGTGCTCTCATATTCCCCCTCCCCCTATTTTTTACACTCAAGCTATTTTTTCAAATTATTCTTATTTTTGAATTCTACGTACAATTTAGCAAAAACTTACTCTTGCAAAATTTTGATTTGAAACTTCGGAAAACATCTCGAAGTCGTCACTTTCAATGGGGCCAAAAAAATTTCCCTGGAAACTTTCTCGTTTCTCAGAAAAAATAGTGGTTTATCAATTCAGAAATTCTAGAGAACCAATTTCTGCTCAGAAATCATAAGTTTTTTGCATTCTAATTTTGAGGCCTTTGAAAGTGGCGATTTTGAGATGTTTTGCAAAGTTTCAAACGCAAATATCTCGAAAACGAAGCTTCTAATTTAGAAAAATATCTGGTGGCGAAAAAAATAGGGGGGGGGATATAAATATATAAATAAATAAATATGCATGTAATAAAATAACGAACAGTTAATCAACAACAACAGTTCTATTGAATGCAGTTTGCAGTTTGAGAAAGTTCTCATAGATTCTCATTTTATACATGAAAACGTGTTTTTCATAGTAGTCAGAGTTTTGGTGGAGTAGTTTTGTTGATATATCAAATTTGATCAGAAAAACCAGCTGAATCCAACGGTTTTTACCGCAAGTCGCTAGCTTCAACGGATCTTGAGAAAAATGGGGGTGCTTTGTTTTTTGTTGTTAAGGATTGTTTATATTCGACCGATCGTCTTCAAATGCCATCGGTATCAAGCAGAAATAAATATGATTCGATTAACGACAGAACGAACTAGGTATGTTAAACCGTTCGGAAGATACGAAAGATTTAGTTGAATTTTGGCTAGGAAACGAGGGGAAAAACGAAAAAAAACAGCGGCCACAAATTGCCTCCGCCACTACCTCTGGAGACGAGTCTGGAGAGGCTTAAAAATTGACAAACCATTCAGAATAGTGTGTAGAGTGATGTTCTATGATAGAATTTGCGGATTATCCGGAAATTTTTATAAAAAAAATAAATATCATATAACACCAGCGGGACCGGGGAGCAAAAAAAGGGTGTTGGGTGGGAAGAAGCTTGAAATCAACTGTAGTAGTCTCCTGGCTCTCAAAATAGTAGGAAAACAAAAGAAAACCGGCTCAGTTCAGTAGAAAAAGCAGAAAAAAAATTGGAAAATAAAAATTAACCAACAAAGTCGTTTGGTGACGTTAATCTACTTCTCATTGAAGAGAAATCTTACCTGGAGCTTATCGGTGCTTATCCAGTGAGAATGGTGCAGGGCGATTTCGGCGATGGCCAGGATGGCCACGAGAGCGGCGGCGGCGAGGGCCGTTGTCAGGCACATGAGAAAGGGCGCGTAGTTGCGTCCTCCGATGCAGTGGTTGAGCCACTTGCAGTGGTGGTCGAAATGGGCCACGCACTTGTTGCACGCGCTGCAGTGCTTGGTGCGGGGCCCCGAAGTCCTAATCGAGCACAGGTGGCAGCGGCCCTCCTCGATGACGTGCGCGTGCTTGCTACGGTCCAGCTGAGGGACGGGCTCCGGGATGCGCGCCCTCAGTGCCGGCTCGGCCGGGTCCAGGAGGGCCGCAATCAGGTGAGCCACGAGGTGGAGTAGCAGCAGCGCAGAGAGGGCCGACAGACAGGCAGGCTGAACGTATGACGGGAGCGCTGGCACCAGCAGCAGGTAGGCGCCCACGGAGAGGACGGCCAAAGCCAGCCAGCCTGACACCTGCATCATAACCCGACATGAGAAGAATTTAATCCTCGGGGGGAATTCTTGCGGTTGTGAGATCAACCGCACCATCATGAACTGATTGTTTCATCGTTTTAATGGCATCGATTTCAGATGAAAAAAACGAACAGGTGGGTTCACTTCGGAGTATTTTATTAGGTAGGTTCCTACACACCTAACTAAGCAATAAACAAAATTTCAAATTTCTTTATAAATTGGCCATAATAAAAGGTATAGCTTTATATTACACGTGAGATTGTGGACTGCGGGCGCGAATCTGGACTCCTACTATGGTCGTGCCTTTTGCAGCTTCGTAATATAGAGTTACATCTTAGTCGATTCCTGGACCATCAAGGGCCATGAAAAATTATGATGGAACATTATATGGTGAAGGCGCCAAAATAACTTCAGTCTGGTAATCACAAACTAAAGGGTGATCCAACTTGAGCTTTACAATGACATTGCCAAATATTTCCAAAACGGTAAGATATTTGTCCATCTCAAAATGATATTTGTACACAAGGAACATGTACAAAGTGGACCATGGACTAATAACGACCAATAAACGCTATAAAATGGAAATATGTGTGTTCGAAAATGTTAATTATTGTGGTCGACATTAACTTTTTGGTTTTCAAAATCGACTTCCTGAACGCGTAATTTGAAATTTGATTCGAAATTTCGCGTTCAGAAGATCGATTTTGAAGATCAAAAAATTCTCGACGACCACAATATGAGCTTTTTTCGAACACCCGTATTTCTATTGTACATATAACGTTTATTGGTCGTTATTGGTCCATGGTCCACTTTGTACATTGTGTCCTTGTGTACAAATATCAATGTGAAATGGACAAATATCTTACCGTTCTGGAAAGATTTAACATTGTCATTGTAAAGCTCAAGTTGGATCACGCTTTAGCTATACCTAGTTTGGTTTTTAACAGATTTCAACACCTAAATCGTTATTTTGTAGCCAGATAAATTTTCTTATTATTCCATACCTTTTACCCTGGGTTGCACCAACGCTCAATTAATATAATACGAGATTAGTGAAATTTCTTTTGGTCAGTACCTACTTGTTGGTGAATAATAGAAATTCTGGTTTCACAAAAGAGAATGATCCAATGATTGAATAGCTAAAAATTTTATGCATTTCCCAGGGTCAACCCGTTTGATCGGTTAAAACTGAAACACTCTCAATATCTTCACGAAGTCACACACGACAAGACCATAATGCCCCCGGACTATGTGGTTTCTGATCGTGGTTTTGGAACGCGGCTGTGGACTGTTGTAAAAAATGACGACGGTTTCATGTGACAAGACTTCAGTAAAATTGTTGAGAAAAAAATACAGCAACAGTACAGGCCTGTTCAGCGACTCATGTATTTCACTGTAGCTTGATTATGAACAGGCAAAAAGGAAGATCTGTAATCTTCGGAGCGCCTCGCTAGGTGGAGGCGTAAAGGACGAGGGTCGAGGTGAAGGTTTGGTACTGGATATAGTAAGCTGGATTGTAAAAGTGGGTTTAGTCACCCTTGTTCAACCGTAATTTTAGTTGTAATCGTAAGCGTAGCATCACTCATTGTCTCTCATGCGCATGAGAACCTATAAGAGATGCTGCGCTTACGACTAAAATTCAAACCACGGCTAAATAATAAGGTTGACTAAACCCACCTCAGGTGTATAAATGGAACATTGTAGAGTACCTCGACCTTGGCTCATTTCCAGCCAGTTCCACCAAAGTTTTACGGGCCAATTAATTTTATCACGCTCATAGTTGCTGTGCCACATCCAATGGCATGGCTAGTTGCCTAGTTACTACGAGAGTGATAAAATTGATTCGTTCATAAAAGTTTGGTGGAACCGTGGATTAGAAATATCAAACTGTATGAGATCGTCGGTCGCTGTAAGTGAGGAAATCATCAGTGGAGTTTATTTGATTCTGGTCCGTAACATCCAAGGTAAAATAGTGAGACATAAATAGGGTTGCCTATGAACAATTTAAAAACAAAATCAGAATTATTCGCCAGTAATGTCAGTATCTTGCAAGCACCCGCACTTTACAGTGCCGTATTGAAGTTTTTCTATTTTGCGTTCATAAGAAAGTCATTACGATACGCAAATGACGTCATTTGCGTATCGTACGAGGATCCATTTTGATACGCATTTTTTCAATCCCAAATGTTGGCAATATCAGCGGGCATGACATCGAGATGACAGCACTCACTGACAGAAAAGACAGCTTAGATGACATCACTTCGCAGAAGGGATTTATTTCAGAAAAATCCGGCTCATTTCTGATGATAAACTGTGCTTTCACCATCAAGAGCAATTCCCAACAATTTTGTTAGCAGAGGCACATATTTCACATTTTTTTATTAAAAAAAAGCATGGAATAGTTGCAAAATAGAAAAAATTGTATGTAACACACGTTTCATAAGACCTATTGTCACACTTGTCAATTGAATCACTCGTCGCTTCGCTCCTCGTGCTTCAAAATGACGCGTGTGACAATACGATGTCTTATAAAACTTGTATTATAATATACTATTTTCTATTCCCGTATCGTACTAGCCACTTTTCGACACGCAAAAGCGTGTCGTACTGGCGCTTGACTTTTATGACACTGAAAGGATTTTCTACCTCTAGAATTTTCCAATTTCTTCCAAATATTTGCGGCGAAATAGATAAAATAGTATAACACATCGGAAAAAATCACAAATTCTTAAAGTCTTTTGAAGCAAAGTTTATTGAAATTTCACTAGTCCCGGCAGCGTAAAGGCATTGCTTACTATTACACAACACAATACTAATAAGTTGTACCGCAGTAAGCAATGGCCAAAATCACGCCAGCTTTCTCTTCGGCAAACCTTACCACGGTGCAACACCGCAACGCGTTGTAGTGGAGTAAACATTGGCTTATGATTTCAAGTAT
Source organism: Anaspis maculata (assembly GCA_949128115.1). Classification (NCBI taxonomy): domain Eukaryota; kingdom Metazoa; phylum Arthropoda; class Insecta; order Coleoptera; family Scraptiidae; genus Anaspis; species Anaspis maculata. The sequence goes on from OX421963.1 coordinate 43,616,894, forward strand.
TTTCATTGGGCATTCCTTACTCCATTGCAACCAGAATCTAATATTGCAGGTGCAGGTGCAAACTGCAGGTGACATTGTCATCCATTTATCAAATATGATACTAAAGATAGATACCTAATCGCATCTATTCGAGATGAAACCCAAACTTCTTCCTGAATTACCGTAGGTGACGTTTCGTTGGTTTCGCACAAACTTCTTTCATGGCAAATTAGTAGACCATTGTAATTTTAAGTTGAAAACTGAGGCGACAAAAAAAATGTCGGTTTAGTCCAGGAATTTTAGATGTTTAAATCGCAAATAGCGAACAAAAATGAAAGCTAGCCGGATTTTCGTATATAAGCTCAGTTAAGCATGTAGTTCAACATAGTAAAAGTCCTCAAGAATCCGGTGTGAGCTTCGGCCGTTGTGGCCTCGAGAAGAAGTTGAGGATCAGTTTTTCGTGTTTATCTCGTAAACGATGGCACTTGGGAGAAAAGCATTTGGAGCAAAATTGTTGGAAATTGTGTTGTCTACAAGAAAGGTCCTCACATATTTCATCATCAGTCCACTCCTTCTTCGTCAAAACACAAGAAAATCAAAATAGTTCAGATGCTCGATGCTGAAGACTGTATGGACCTTGAGTTTTATGATGGCGGAGTGCCACTTCGTAGAGGTGTTGTTTGATCCACTCTCTTTTGATTGAAACTTGAAGCCATCAATACGAACTATGCCGGCGGCATATACAGGGTGAAATAACAATAAAAAGTTGAACATTTTTACCTCAAGAACCAAAATAGGTGAAGACATGTAAATCGCCATAAATAATTCTGATTTCATGGTCATGAAGTCGTCGCAAACTTGAATCAAATATCTTGAGCCGTTCTTGAAATATCTTCAAAAGACTGAAGTTGTTACCTAACAAAAAAACTTTTTTGTCTACTTTATCAGAAAAAAAGTTGACTGTGTTTTTCCTAAAAGTAGTTGGCCTGGAGAGGGTTTTCCACTGTTATTTCATTTCAAATGTAATTGACCATTGTTTCGATTCAAAACACCAAGTTTCGATTCAATATCTGAAGAATTACTGATATACGGAAAACTATTTTTTTCTCGTAATGACCTCAGTCTTCTGAAGATATTTCAGAAACGGGTCAACATAATTGATCCAAGTTTACGACGACTTCATGATCATGAAATTAGAAATATTTTTGGCGATTTACATGTCTTCACCTATTTTGGTTCTTGAGGTACATTTGTTCAACTTTTTATTTTTATTTCACCCTGTATATGCTACCGGCATGGTTGGTATTGATGGCATTAAGTCTCAATCAAAAGAGAATGGATCGAACATCACCTCTACCAAGTGGCACCCTGCCATCATAAAACTCAAGGTCCGTAAGGTGTTCGGCATCGAGCATCTGGACTATTTAGCTTTTCTTGTGTTTTGACGAAGAAGGAGTGGACTGATGGTGAAATATGTGAGGGCCTTTCTTATAGACAATGAAATTTTCAACAATTTCTTCTCAAGCATTCTCTTCCTAAATGCCATTGTTCACGAGATATACGCGAAAAACTGATCCTCAACTTCTTCTCGAGGCCACAACGGCCGAAGCTCACACCGGATTCTTGAGGACTTTTACTATGTTGAACCACATGCTCAACTGAACTTATATACAAAAATCCGGCTGGCTTTCATTTTTGTTCGCTATTTTTTCTATAATTCCTGGACTAGTTGTAAATTGACGATGAGTACATTTAAAAACTACCCTGTCAATTCATAGCCTTCGAGGTAGTTTGTGAAAAAGAAACGAAACTTTGACAGGCAATAATTATTGAATAAAAAAGTTTGGAGTTTTATTTGACGTCCAACGCAGAACCATGAAAATCTCAAAGTATATGCCGTTCACGTTTTAAATTCAGTAGAATGACTTTTTGGAGCAAAAATAAAGTGACAAGCTGAGGGCTACGGCCGATGGCACCTGCAAAGTTTTGGAGCGAAGCTATCAGCGGCCATCGGCCGTATCCTCCCTGCGCTCCAGCCTGTAATTTTATTTTTGTCCCAAAAAGTCATTCTACTGGAACATCATTTCATGTTGTATGTCATGTCTACTCATGTCGTTTGGCTGTTCATCATATTTTGATCGCACAACTTCCGTAGAACTCTCACTTTCCTCTTTATAATCAAAATGACTCACTTCTCCACCTTCAAAAAGTCCAAAGCGGACAAGATAACATCGCGTCTCACCATTGTTGTCAACGCCATCAATGTTCAACAATGTGAGACGCACAGCCACTGCATGGCCCATGGCCCTCTAGCGCGAAAAGAACATCGTATATGGCAGATTGCGTAAAATTCCAATATTAGATTTTGGTTGCAATGGAGTAAAGAATGCCCAATGAAAATACTTGAAATCATAAGCCAATGTTTACTCCACTACAACGCGTTGCGGTGTTGCATCGTGGTAAGGTTTGCCGAAGAGAAACTTGCCGTGATTTTGGCCATTGCTCACTACGGTACAACTCGGTACTGTGTTGTGCAATAGTAAACAATGCCTTTACGCGTCCCGGCACTAGACAAGATACTCTTGATCGATTAGAGTTGAAATATCAAGTATGTACTACGACCTTTTTTAGGTTTTGAGATACAAAATACGTTGACATGAAAAAAATGAAATTAAGCATTTGTTTACATTTCTCGTGGAATGGCTGATCACTCCCACATGTCGAACAGCTGATACGGGGCAACGTCAACATAATGTCAACTGTACGTGTCAGTTGTCAAAACTGAATTCAAATTATAAGGTGTTGTGTGTTGTGGTTGTGGCAGCAGAAGCTCCATGTAGGAGAACAAGCGATTTTCCGTTTTCCAGTCAATCACAGACAAGCGTGATCGTGTTTTATTGGACGAGATCAGACAAATGGAATTATGTACGACTGTTTAAATCTTGAATTTTGTGCATGTTGTGTGTTGTTGGGCTTGCTAATGAAAATCACACTAACAATAATGAAGGCTCCGTATCCCAAATTACGAACTGACCACCCCGAGGTTTCTAGCATAATCGCCCAACGCGTGCAATGCCATAGCATATGCTAAAAGGGCAGTTAGGTCATATTTATAAGGGAAATACAGGTGTCCCAGAATAAAGTTGACAAACACGTATGGGAAATAGCCCAAAAGAAACTGAGAGGCCCCGTTATATTTTTTCGTCATTCGAAATATTTTTACCACTGTTTAGATTTTAGTGAAATTCGACTAATAAATAAGTAGGTAATCATTCAAAACAAGCCTCCAGCGAATTTCTCATCCCAATACCTTGACCCATTTATAAGTTATTCATGAGAAACCAATTAAAAAGTCAAATTTTGAAAAGCTGTACCTCGGTTAATATTCAGGTTGCGCAAAAAAATAGAGATCTCTTAGTTTCTTCTGGGCTTTATTTCAAAGGTGTACGAGTAGTTCATTCTGGGACATCCTGTATAAATCGAGGTATAAATACTTCATGCAATAATTGCTTACCAGTGACTTTCACTTACTGACTATGACTGAAAGCTATGCTGAAAATTGACACAATACACATCTGTTTGACGCAGCCTTCGTGACAGATACAGACATCTGACTGATGTTGACCCTGATCAGCTGTTCAAGGCGGAGCTACGTGACATTATTTAGTGGAAATGGTCATTTTTGGGCAATTATTAAGGCAAAATACCGTATGATCAAAAACTTTTCTACTTGCGGTAGGCTGTGGCCTGGCCAAAATCAGCCTCGTTTCCTGCCAAGGACCAGGCCACAGCCTACCGCAAGTAGAAAAGTTTTTGATCATACGGTAGATAATAATACCTACTAACAATAAATAAATGTTTTTCTCCTTATCGGCTTTTTCTCACCATAGGAGTTTGCGCCCGTTTATTTATCAGGTTTATAAACTCAGAAAAGTGCAAATTTCGGACAACACAACACCCAGACTTTTCACCGGGAATCGAACCCGGGACTACCGCGACGCAGGCAGCCACTCGACCGCCTGCGCCACGGGGCCGTCCATACGATAGATAAAACCGTATATTAGACTTGTTTCTTAATACGTATTGTCACACTCCTTCCTTTGGAGAACTCTTTGCAAGCTTGTAGTGCCCCAAAACCAGTCGTGTGACAATACTCGTAATCAGGTGTATTGTATTAAATAATAGCTGAAAAACGCAAACGAAGCAAAAGAAGGAAATTCTTTGTTGGGACAACTCCAGCATGTCATCTTTCCGATGAATCGCCTCGCCATATATTATATATTCCAAACCAGCGCATTGACGGCGTCCGTCGTTCCAAAACCACGGCCCAAAGTCGTCCCTGTAAACGCTCCTGATGACTGATTATTTTGACAACTAACCCAAATCCAAACGGTAGTTGATCGCATGATAAAAGCCACCTATGAATGGGTTCTCCATGAAATAATTTGTTTGAAGCAAAGCTAATCCCTCGGCTAATCCTTTATGATGTTTTTATGGGAACTTTTTCAAACGCGGAAGCCCTTATAATAGAGGTTCATCGTTCTCCATTGTCAACACGATAAAAGGGATATTTTCAGATTGATTACCTTAGATTGGCTAATCGATATTACTTTGGTGAAAGCTGACCTATCTTCGAGTAAGGACGATGAACTTTTTTGCTAAATTAGGGGCATTTTTGAGATATTAGAAATCTACGATGAAAAATATCAAGATTCAACTACAACTAACTGTTGAGTATGACTGCAATCAGGGCCGGATCGGGGAACTATATCGTATACAAGGAAATATAAGTCGGTCCCTGTGCGGGGAGCACGCCGTCTCTTTACGAATTTCGTATACGAAGCTTGCGTATTTTCTATTGTATAAACTTGCGTATTTTCGTTCGTCTTCGCAATCGGAAACGATCGTAAAAAGTCGTGCCCGTGGATGAAGGCCGCCATATTGCTAAAATTTCAGCGACGAAGAGGGAAGATGCAGATATATTACGCTAGACAAAGACAAGAAAGATCGACACTTTCCGCAAAACCCAAGGTTTTCGTATTCGCACGGAGCTTGCGGGCTGTGCATAGGCACGGCTGTGGGTAGGATACGCAAGGGGCTGGTCGATTTCTACGAAAAAAGGAAGTGGCGTGCTCGCAAAATTCGGATACGAAGACGAACTTCGTAACCGCTTGAACGCATGCTCTGCACGGGGCAGAAGACGCAAGGGATTGGGCGATATTCACTATTTACGAAACATTAAAGTGGCGTGCTAGCAAAATTCGTATACGAACACGAATTTCGTAACCGATTGACGGCGTGCTCCCACCACTGGTCCCACGTGTACACTAAAACCAGAGTGACGCCGCAGACGAAAATTTTGAGGAATATTCAATATTGATAATAATAGGTGGTTATACATATTACCCAAAAACTATTTTAAAAAAATACGCCATAACTGTACCTATGGTCGGGATTAAAAATACGTAGTTGAGAGTGACTCATACTTGAACATTTGGAGCTTGCGACGAGGAACGTGGGAAGGGGTAGAAAATCATCGACAGATCATGAGAAAAGGGACAAAAATGTAGAAATGCGAAAAAAATGATTTTCAACTACTTATGACCACCTCTTTTCTTCAAAAAAAAAAGGACCCCGCACATTCCTTATGGGATTTGGCTCCTCGGGGGATTTTCTTCAAATTTTAATATGTTATAGCCCTTGTTGAGGTGATCAAACTTTATCCTTGCGCAAATCCTCTAAACCCAATGGTTCACCCTATATAGGAAGAGTGGAATGGCGGTGATCACAAAACTTATTTATTACAGTTACTGGCTTGAATGAACAGCAAGTGGATCTATTTCGACGCCATAAGGTGCTTTAAAGGTTATACTTGCTATAACTTCGAGCTAGTCAAAAAAATCTCACAGACAGACCCCTATTTTTAGAACTACTCCTAGCATTTCGAAAAATGACTGAAAATTCAAAACCGGATAACGACCAAAATAAACGGGGAATTTTGTTGAATTTCTGACACGGTTATGGTCAAAGTGTTGCTGATCACCTATTCCTTGCGTACCAACCCTTGAAATCTGACGTTCACCCTCCAATAAATAATCAACTTCTGCTCTGCGCTATTGGAAATCAATTGTTTCTTCATAGGTTGAAAATAATTTCTACTATTGTAGCATATTATGTATTGGGAAAAATGGTTCAGATTGATCTTTTCATGTCCACCCTTCACCCCTACAGCCCCTATATCCTGGTAGTTTTACCCGAATCGGCCGTGGAAGCATAAGGGTCAGGGTGGGTGGACATTAGGGATGAATGTGTACCACCATTCCTAAATATGATGTGCTAAAATAGTACTTGAAAATTCTTTTTTAACTTATCAAAAAAAAAACAATTTATTTCCAATACCAGTGGAGCAAACTTTCTCCGGCGTCGATATTAGGCCCCTGGCAGCGGAAGTAGACCGACGTTCAACAAACGAACAAAAAAATGCAGTCAAGTCAGATTTGCATATTCTGGTTAGATTTCGTATCGAGTCACTATTCTCTGCACATGTATGAATGAGCGTCACAAAAAATTACATTTACAAATTATCGTAACCCTGACTTCTTGATTTGGTTTATGTCTTGAGAATAATATATTACAAACTGTTAAAGGTGAATTACCTACAGTTTCCTTGAACTGTCTAGATCAGTTGTCGAGAAGTTTGAAGTGAGAATAAATCACGAGAACTAACGACTATCTATCCATAATTAAACCGCCCAAGACTGGTCAACTTTAACCTTTAAGTGGTAATGGAAGTAGGTCTGAGTATTGGTTTTCCATAAATTTCTTTGAATCACAAACCACTCTAAGCACATATTCTTCGTTTCTATTTTCCCTCTACCGTTACCTATATCCTCGATTTACAATCATTTTGCTATCTTTACATTGCTTCTGTTTCAACCAGGAATGCCAGACGTCCCGTTTTCTGCGGGATTGTCCCGCAACTGATTCTCTTGTCCCCGCGTCCCGCATACATCCGAAAATGTCCCGCACACTTAATATTTTGGCTTTTTTGAATACATTTTTCACTTATTCACCAGAATAAAATTCAAACTTCCAACTTGAAAATTCAGTTCAAATTGATAATAAATGAATAGAGAGAAGAAGGTACTGCGTGCAAAGATGTAGCTCGACTAGACCCACAGAGACCCAATCTGACAAGGACTAGCTGTAGGCATGTATATGGGGCACTAATACCATTGTTCAAGAAAAAACACATCACTATCAATATTACCTACTATAATCATTTCCAAAAAATTTCCGTCTACGGCGCTCTTGGAGGAATTTATCTCCCCGGAAATCCCGTTAACTTTGTGATACGTGTTTGTCCCGCGTTGCGATTTCAGAAATCTGGTAACCCTGTTTTCAACCCTAATTTCAACAGTGGCTAACAATTACTATCAAGCTGCGTTTCCGCTTCAGAACTAAAGAATTGCTTAACACTTCCCTTCAAGAGTGATAATTTATGTGTTACTAAGTGGTAAGTGGACGCTAGTCATCTATTTGAAGTTCATGGGGTCTTAAGCCAAGCGTGTTGTTTTTTCAATAAAGTGCTCAAGATGTGTAGGCATATGGAAAGTGCATGTTGTATGAAAGGTTATTGCAGAAGCTTTAGACCTAGTGGATTTCGTGAGAAAAGAAAATGGTCCATATGCGGTGAAGTTGAGATGGTGACGTTGATGTGGTGCCCCGACTAACCTGCAGGGGATGCAGCGGCAGCTGAAAGCCGTGCTGGCGGCGCAACTTGGGAGCGTTACTGTCAGCCGCGTTCAACATTTCTACGCCCCATGGCGATGCCTACCACCATCACCCCCAGGTGTCCGCGCGCCTCAACTCGTGCCTCCGAAAGCGCGCCCCAGGTGAGTTCGACAGATTGCAGCTTTTGGATTCCCCAGCGTGGACCTCTCGCCTTCAACCCCGGCCAGCGTCACTTTCCATGGCTGTTGGCGAGAGAGAGTTCCAGCACCCCTACAACAGCGTCGCGACGTCACGTGTACACTGCCACGGCATGGTGGTACCGGATTATCGACCTGCCTCGCGAGGGATGCGCCGCATGCAGGACACTTTACCGGGCTCGTGGGCCACTTCATGCCACAATAACAATATCAACAATCAACACAGCGACAGTGTATACTGTGTATAGTGTATACTAGCGGATGTAGGCCGCGGCTAATACAAACAAAATATGACAATGCCCTCTGATGTTTTTTTTTTTTCGTTGATGTTATCGATGGACGAGCTGACCTAACTGTTTTTCCTGGATAAACCGCTTGATTTTTATTTCCTGGTATTTCCGAAATATAAAAACTTCTGGTAAATCAGTGGACCGGACAGACGTTATTAAAAAAGACGCTTGTTGATGTAGAGATGTAGAGAGATTACAGTTGGAAATACCTCAAGGTTCGGAGCCTTTCTTTGGGGCTTTTACCTTTGCGTTAGTGCATTGTTCTGGAATAATCCTAATAATTTTTGTTTGTGCACATTTTGGGCATCCTGCGTCATAGGCCAGTCAATATCAGATTGAGAACCTACTCGACTTCAGAACTTTTACCGCTCATCGTATTTTCAATAGCCTAATGAACCAAACGTTGATGGTTGATAAACTTCTGGGAGATTCGCAGAAAAGTAGACCGTCACTATAAGCATAGGTACCCACTATAATTTGTAGGAGCGTGACTATTAATAAATTATATCTTATTCTAAAGCTGCTTAACAGGGTCTTCAGAGTTACAGGATTTTAGTATACTGCACAACAAGCAAGGAATAAAACCCATTTCCTCACTAGCCTGACATGACAAAAATCAGTTGTGTCACCCCAAAACTTTCCGGACAAGTAGCAAGGAACGAATGGAAATTTTATTTTGAGACGTCCATTCGGGTGGAATCTTAGGATTTGAGAAAAAGATTGAAGAATTGAGATAGTTTTTCTAATGAGGGCTTCATTTTGAGCTCCATCATTTGAGTCCGGTCTCGATAAGTCAGGCCGGTTCCTCATTTTAAAATGGAAAACTTTCTGAAAACTTGGAGAATTTCAAGAGAAATTGCCTAAAAATAATCAAGAATCACTTACCCTTTGCTTAAAAAAAGTTCGTATAAATCTGTTCATAAGCTAAAAAGTTAGAAATTTGCAGTTTTTCACAAGGAACCAAATTATGTAGAAAGAAAACCGAGTGAGGCAGTCAGACGCATTGGTGCATGGATAAAGGAAAGTTGAACGATCTGAAACTGGCACCACGGAGAGATTGAAAATAATTTGCAGGAAATTGATAATTTAAGAAATTTGGATTTCCCGGGAAAACCTCAAATTCTTTTCCTAATCATCTTACTGAAAAGATCGTCAATTACGGCTTCACTTTGAACTCCATCATTCAAGTCCAGTTTCGATAACCCAGGCCTGTTTCACATTTTCAATAAGGAAATTCTTGGTAAATTGGAAAGAAAATTCCATTTCAAATTCAAATTTGAATTTGAATTTTTTTTTGTGTGTTTCCCTCCGTGCGGTCGTGCGGATGTGACAGTTTGTTGCTCTTCCTTGGGCGGAAGGGCGGAAGCTATGGATGATTTAGAGAAAGGTCTGCGACGACGCTGGTCATCAACATGGGGCCCAATAAAGAGCCTACGGGGTCCCAAGGGTTCACAGGAACAAAAGTTTGCTTGTAGTGGAATGCACAAGATAGCAAAGTGACAGTTTTGACGTGCCACCAATTGACGTGACAGCCGCCGTTGCCTGCGGCAACAAGTGGCGGCAACTTACACCTCTTCTGACAATTATTTCCCTAAAACTTCCTCGACGAAACGGCCATTTTCCCCAATAAGGTCAATCGCCTATAGTGCGGCGGTTAGTGAGAACCACCTTGCATTTTGTGATAAAAGCATGAAATTTGGCACATACGCTCTACAGACTGTCCTCTACTATTTACGAGGCGGACCCACGATGGAACCGCCGTGCAGCTGTCAGAATTGCCATTTGCCTACCTTCCAGGGGCAAAAACTGAAGTCGGTTATCGAGCTGATTCAAAAGTGACGTCTATCAATGCGTTAGACCTTCACAGTATTCACCTTATTCGTAAATGAAATGCATCATGGGAAACGGGTCCCCACAGCGTAGGTAAAGTAGATAACTACTATATTGCATAGATGTCAGTTCGACTTCTTCCAGTCAAGTGTCGTATTTGAATTTGTCATTACGAGCAGGGATCGTTTACGTTCCAAGTACACGCAGCTTTCCGAATTTTCTCTCATCTTCGTTATTTTGTCTTGTTATTGCTGCTGCTGTTGTAACCGGTTCATGTTATCGTTTGTGGCTACTGCTAAATTACTGAGTTTGATTTGTTAATCCATGTTGTGAAATACCGACCTACCAATGGTGGGAAGTCGCAACCAGCAAAGGGGTATACAAGGTGCTGTGTACCTGGCTCACGGACCTAGCTGCAAGTCGGACACAGCCGAAAGTCGAAATGTTTCAATTCACGCGTTCACCAAAGACGAAAGAAGAGAAAGGTCTGGGTAAAGCGCGTAGAAAAAGGAGTTGTGAAAAGGACTCATGCCAGCCTACAAAATGCCACAAGGTTTGCGGCGTACACTTCATTACATCGGGGAAGAAAAGTTACGACGATAAATTGCCAAGGTCCGTCGTCTTGCTGGCTTCCACATTGCACCACTTCAGCGTTTCATAAGGGTACATCGCACCATCCAAGCTGATTAAGCACTGAAGAGCCATTCCACTGGAGAATGACATGGGAATGACTGAAGAAACCACAAATTACAAACACTTGAATAATACCATAGTGATGATAAATATTATTTTGTTTCTATGTCACTGGCGACGGGCGCGCTTTTGTTGTGTTGACATTATAAATAAAGTTGACATGAGAAAATCTGGTGCATTTTGGTTTGGGACTCAATCCCCCCAGATATCTCCACTTCAACATATCGTCAAAAGATGGCAGAGGAATTTCGAATAAGGTGAATAACTCCACCAAAACAGATGTCAATATTACAAAAGGAAGAGGAATGGAAGGGGATAGTTCCAGCCGCGGCACAAATTTTTTCATTTGTATTTTGGACCAAATTGACAAGTTTGGTGTTGTTTCCGACTAAATTACATCTTCTGATTTCAAATTGAATGTTGTGATTCCAGTTTGAAAAAAAAAGATTTTTTTCCAAAGTATATTTCAGAAAAAAATCTTAGGCTTTTTTCATTTTGACTTTTATCCTAATCCAAGGGATTCGAAGTGAAAATCCTTATTTAGTTCACTTCTTCAAAGCTTCCTGCACTCCTGCACATGAAAACCATGTACGAGACCAGATTTTTACTTTGACAAGATCGTGAGCCTCATTTGTTCTTAAAGTCGTAAAAGTAATTACAATAATTTTATTATTTTCATGTACGAATGGAGATGTGTTTGCAAAGCCTTGCAGTTTCTGATAAAAGCCTGAAACTTGGCATACATGGTCTATGGATTGTCCTTTACGATATAAGAGGTGCACCCATGACGGAACCGCTGTGCAGCTGTCAGAATCGCTGCAATACCTTTGCACGCACACTACCATTGGTACATGAAAATGATTGCATATTACTTTTACGACTTTTGAAACAAATAAGGCTCACGATCTTATCAAAATAAAAACCAGGTCTCGTACATGGTTTCCATGTGCAAGAAGCTTTGAAAAAGTGAACTAAGTAAGGATTTCTATTTTGAATGCTTTGAACTAGGATAAAAGTCAAAATGAAAAAAGTCTACGATTTTTTTCTTGAATGTTTATTTTCTTGAACAAAACAAAATCAATTTATTTCAAATTGCAATCACAACACCTTATTTGAAATGAGAAGATGGAATTTAGTCGGAAAAGACACGAAACTTGTATTTTTGGTCCGAAATTAACAAAAAAGAAAATATTTGTCCCGGCTGGAACTATCCCCTCCCATTCCCCTTCCTCTTGTAATGTTGACATCTGTTGTGGTGAAGTTTTACTGTGGAAGTCTACTGCATTGATAGACGTCACTTTTGAATCAACTCGATAACCGGTTCAGTTTTTGCCCCTGAAAGGTAGGCAAATGGCAATTCTGACAGCTGCACGGCGGTTCCATCGTGAGTCTGCCTCGTAAATAGTAAAGGAGAGTCTGTAGAGCGTAAATGTCAGATTTCATGCTTTTATCACAAAATGCAAGGTTTCTTTGAAAAATGGTCGTTAAAACCGCCGCACTATAATATTGTGACGAGCGGCGATCTCGTACACATTGGTAAACACTCGATGTTTCTGGATCTTTCCATCATTAGATCGCAGTTTAGAAGTCTGGAGCGATCTGGTGCATTCTAGAGCGTTCGTGTATGTGAAACTGAAGGTAGACTTCAATGCTCGATCAAGAAAGATCTGTCCATTTTGGCGGAGGCGCCGCTCGTAACCCGGCAGAATTATACGGGTGAAGTGTACGATTATTCAGGAATGATCTAGAAACCGCATATGCCAGACCACCATGGAATTTGCTGGAAGTAGACAGAAAACTCGAGAACGCTGTTCGGAGGCCTAACAGGCATCAGCCGGCAGCTCGCGGCAGTATTGAATTGGAAGGCGAAGCGGATAGCGAGCGATAACAAGCGAAGTACCTGCGATATAATTCCAAGTGAATAATAATTGTTGGCGTTGATTGATTGTAGTACGCAGAAATAAACAGTGTGTGTTTTAAATCGATCGTCTCAATTATATTCGAACCCGTACGCGAAATATCGTAACAATATAATATAATACTTCCCTAAAACAAAATCAAGAAAATTCATGTATGCAGACGATCTGGCACTCACAATTCAACACAACGAATTTGAATTCATGGAAGAAGTTCTTGCTGAAGATTTCGTGACAATGGACCATTATTTCAAAAAATGGCGTCTTTGTATGAACCCTTCAAAAACTGAAGTTTCCTGTTTCCACCTAACCAACTATCAGAAACATAAAGAGCTCAGAGTACCCTTCAATGGAACCATCCTCAAACATAATTTTTATCCCAAATATCTTGGAGTTACCTCAGACACGTCTTTGACATACAAGCGTCATATAGAAAATCTAGGTCAAAAATTGAAGACAAGGAATAACATTCTGCACAAATTGGCGGGATCGAGTTGGGGAGCAACTGCACGCACCCTCCGTACAACTGCTCTAGCGTTGGTTTTCTCTTCTGCAGAGTTCTGCTGTCCCGTCTGGATAAACAGTGCACACACACATAAAATCGACTCCCAACTACATGTGACATTAAGAGCTATTACTGCGACAATCAAGCCAACACCTGTACCTTGTTTATCAGTTCTTGCAAACATTGCTCCTCCTTCGGTACGAAGAAAACTTGCAACAAAAAGAGAATGGGACCGCTATAGTTTAAATCATGAATCATTTCCGATTTGGCGCGACCTTCAAAATTTACCGCCAGACAGACTCTAATCCCGTAAACCCCTTTGGAAAGAAAACATTATCAATGAAGAAAACATCTCATCTTCAGAACTTTGGAAAACCGACTGGCAAAAACATCACGACATTTTCAACTATCATCTGATAGACGACCCATCCAAAGAAGTTCCAGGTTTTGATCTACCTAGAAAAATTTGGAGCATTTTAAACAGATTAAGGACAGGCTAGGGACGATGCAACTATATATTACATAAATGGAATAAAGAACACGATCCTGCCTGTGAATGTGGCGCGGAAAATGAAACCATCACACATATAGTTGAAAATTGTCCTTTGACCTCATTTGAACCTGGATTTATAGTCATCCATCAAGCTACTCCAGAAGCTATAAGCTGGTTGTCCACGATTAAGAGTCTCTGATCTCAACTGTCATTTTTTTGTCGCCTCTGTTTTTAGATACTTGATTTTTATTTATTTTTCTTTATATTTTTTTTCATTTGTTTTATTTATACTTTATGCTGCTGTATTCACTTCATACGAATATATATAATTAGGTAATTTCGAGTATTTCACGCCTACGCTACGTCTCAATTCCTTGTGTCTTCTTCTTGACAATTTCTGATCTTATTGACGTTTGTGTGACCCTATAGAGTGTATTTGCTGCTGTTCCGCCAAAATAGCATGGAAGCGAAAGGTGTATAGGAAACTGAAAGTAACGGTTTGATTTTTATACAGTTTGAATCGAATATCTTGAAAGGAAATTTTGTAGTATAATTTTTCCATTTCTGAACTTTATTCCATTTCTGAATATCAAGAAACTGCATGTAACATTTAAACACGGTGTTATGTAAAAAAGTGAAAAATTGCGACAACTTTATCGAACCCCCATTTGCAAAAAAAAATTTTTTTTCGCAATTCTTAAGTGAGAATCATGGAGTGTGATGCCTTTTCTCGAAACGGTTTTGGGATTATCGAGATTGGAGGTCTTATACAGAAGATATGAATTTTTATAAGGAATGTAACAGATTTGCCCTATTTTCTCGCAAGATTGAATCACTTCTAATGGGATGGGTGGTTGGCATTGAGCACGGTCGATCCTACAACCATTCCTGATAACTTGAATTTGAAATGAACCCGAAAATTTAGTGTGGGGCCAGGCAAGAGGCACTTTTTGATAGGCTAGTCACTGGCTGTTTTTGGCACGTTGAATTTCATCAATATTTCAGATGTCGAACATGTTTTTTCCAAGTCTAAACCTCTGAATATGGTAGAACTTCATTTTCCGTAAAAAAGGGAGCCCCCTCGAAGTTTACTTGTTGTGCTTGTGCTATGCCTGGAGCTCTACCCATGATTGCATTTTTCTGGTGATATCGCGCTACAAAGATGGTCAAAAATGTGTGTTGCTACAGTAACGCTGAAAACACAGGTCTCGGCATTCTTGGAGTGACTTGACGTGTCAATATGAACAATGGCATAAATATAGGTTTTCCGCGTTACTGTAGCAACACACATTTTTGATCATCTTTGTAGCACGGTATCACCGGAAAAAACGCAATCAGGGGTGAAGCCCAGGCATAGCACAAGCACAACAAGTAAACTTCCAGGGGGCTTCCCCTTCCACGGAAAATGAAGTTCTACCATATTCAGGGGTTTAGACTAGCAAAAAACATGTTTGACATCTGAAATATTGATGAAATTCATTGTGCCAAAAACAGACAGTGACTAGCGTTTCAAAAAGTGCCCTCTCTGGCCCCACACCAAATTTTTGGGCTGTTTTTAAATTCAAGTTATCCGGAATGGCTGAGGAACAATCGTGCTCAATGTCAACCACCCATTCATTAGAAGTGATTCAATCTTGCGAGAAAATAGGGCAAATCTGTTACATTCCATATAAAAATTCATATCTTCTGTGCAAGACCTACAATCTCGGTAGTTCCAAAACCATCTCGAAAAAAGGTATCACACTCCATGATTTTCACTTGAGAATTCGAAAAATTTTTTTTTTGCAAATAAGGGTTCGATTAAGTTGTCGCAATTTTTCACCTTTTTACATATCACGAGCATATCACCCGGTATAAATGTTACATGCAGTTTCTTGATATTCATAATTACAGGATCTGTTAAGGATATATTAGGCTAGTAAACGCAACAAACAGAATGAAAATGACTTTCGGCAATCAAAAGTTATAGGCCGTCAAAGCCAAGCCATTTTTTTGGTGGCGACAACTTCATTGTGGAGCAGTTTAGTCAGAGCCAGTGAGAAGCGCCGAAATTAGTTTGCGAACTGATTTTCTCGATTCTTATTGGCTTTGACTAGTTTGAAACCACTTAATGAAACAAACCTAATATATTGTAAAACTAGCGTTTCAGGGACGACTATGAAGCGGTGAGTTGAGCATGTGTGATATTTAATGCTCATTTACAAAAGTATTGAAGAATATTGTTACGTATTTCGCGTTTAGGTTCGTTCATAATTGAGACGATCGTTTTAAAACACACTGTTTATCACTGCGTACTACAATAAATACACGCCCACAATTACTGTTGAGGAATATTGCTGATTACTACTCGCTTTCTATCCCCTCGCTCTCGCTTTGAATTCGATACTACTCCGTGGGCGATCCATGGTGCTTATATACCTCCAGCTAGTGTTCTTGAATCTCCCATCGGTCCTCCAGCAAATACCACAATGACCCCGGCATACGGTTTCTAGGCAACTCCCGAAAAATCATACACTTTTCGCATGCGATTTCAACGTGCTGTGAAGCCGGAACCTCCTCCAAATGGACAAATGTGTCCTACTCTCATGTTGAAGTCTTAGGTTGGTTCCACGGGCCAGAGCCTACCTACACGTATGTACTCGAGTATTTCTAGAGCTCCACACTTGTACACTTCAATCTTATGCGAACAGTCCAGAAAGACCACTTGTTCTTCAGAATGCACGGAATCGCCGCTCGTAACACTGTCCCCCTCTTGAGTCTGTTCGTTACGAATAGGCTCATCGTTACCCCCCGAGTAACGTGCAAGGCGATCAAGGTGGACAACTTCCATCTTGGCTCTTGGCTCTTGATGGATTCTTTACACGACGTCATTAATCCTCTTGACTACATGTATGGTCCTTCCCACGACGGATGCAACTTCAGAGACCTTTCTTTCTTGCGTTGAGGATTGTACAACCTGACCAGGACTCCCGCTTGAAATCTCGTGGAGTTAGCCTTCAAGTCGTAACGGGTCCTCATTCGGTCGAAGGCGATTCGAATCCGTTTCCGAACCAACTCGTGAATGTCGCACATTCTTTGCCTCAGATCGTCGACGTAATCGGGAATGTCCTTAGGGTCATTCTCCGGCATGCCAAATTGTAAATAAATAGCAGGGGAGGCGATTCTCTCGGCCAAAAAGAACAAGTGCCGGTGTTTCCTCCGTGGTGTCGTGGATGGCACTCCACAAAGGCTTGCGAGGAGTGGGCTGAGTGTGCCACTTTTCTGATGAACTCTAGATGTTCAACGTTATTTAAGCAAGATTTCTGTTAACTTGACATGCGAGATAAATAGACTATCGATTAGTTTTACACCAGATCGATAGCTCTTTTCCCTGTGGAGTAGCTATCGTGATTCCGAATTCCCTTTTGGTGAAAGGGCGTTGAACATTTCAGCGAGGCAGACCGAGATGAATCTTTTGTCACCCTGATCTTTCCAACTCTGTTGCATATAAAAGTTGAATAGAGCGTAAGTGGACTTAAAGGAGGCCACAACACAAAATACAAGTTGGCGCTGCGGTTATAATTAAGAACGACAATGACGTCTTAGAGGCAAATTTTCACGGGCTACCTCGCGGGCTACATATCACGGGCATACCTGTACCTGATTCTGTTGCCGATGAGATGACGACGGTTTCAAGCCTGCCATAATTATTATTACTGATTGTTTGAAGACAATGACGTTTGTCAAAACGATAACACCAATAACAAGACCATGGAAACGTGATAGGTGTAAATCGGAGGTGAAAATCTAGGTGAAAACATCTTCCCAAGTGACGTCACGATAATATTTTCACAACGTTTTATCGGCTGATTGGACTCTTATAGAAAACTTAGATTTGTTCCGTATATTCTTGAACTACCTTCCCCATAAGTTAATCAAATGAAATATTGATTCGATTTTTATGTTGTGGTCTTCTTTAACCCTCAACTGGTCGCACGGTAGCACTGAGTGCTCCGTCGTATTAAAAGCTCCATAACTTTTTCAAATTTTCCCGGAATTCAATTCAATTCAATTCAAATGATTTATTGTCTTTTGAGAAAAATAAAACTCTCATAACAATTGTAGAACAAGATATCACCGTTAACACTAATACTAATACATTTTAAAACAATACTGGTACACAAACCGTTCAACACATTTTAAAAATATCACGTCATTCGTTAAAAGCGAATGAGCGAAGCTTAAGCATAGCCATGATGTAATGTCCTAGCCTCTTAGCGCCTCTCTGGTCAATACCCCTCAAACAAACAATCAAATCGTCAAACGTCCTCAGCCCCGCAGGAAGAAGAGATCTGCAGCTGCGGTACAGGGGACATTCAAAAATCAGGTGATCAAGATTCTCGTGGCAGTGTAAATTACACAACGTACAAAATTCAGAGGTGTTTATGTTATAAGTATTTCCATTGAAAGAAAATTTGAGCGAAAAGTTATTGGCAAGTCTCATTTGTGCCACAAATCTTACGAAGTGTATTGCAATTTGGAATTCCAGATACTGCTGAGGCTCCTGCAAAATGGGTGGAAGGAAAAACACCGACGTGGGGCGCGCTCCAGATATCTCAAGTCCTCTATAAACAATCTCTCCCTTAACGCGTCAATCATTTCAGCCTTTCTTGAGCTTAAATTTTCAAAATTAAGGTTATCCCAGAGATCGCGACAGTTCACAACTTCAAAGAGCTCAGCGAGCCGACCTGCCCAGTTATAACGCATATCGACAGCGGACTCGTCGACCGAGTACAAACTGACCAGCCTGTCAAAGCACGCCCTAGGATATCTGCTGGTGGGCATCCGGAGTAATTTCAACAGCCAGGCAAGACAAGATTTAAATGTCAAGAGGGAAACCCTACTTATGCCCGTCTCCAGTCGAATCAAAGAACCAGAGGTCGACTTAGGCAAACACAAGAGTCGTCTAAAAAACTCCATCTGAACCCTCTCCAGCAGATCAGGATATCCCATCCCCCACAAAGGCAGGCAATGAGAAACGGACCCCAAAATCGCTGATCGGAACAGTGTCATCCTAGAAGACCACGAATTTAATTTCGATCTGATCATCAGGTCAAAAACCGCAGCGGATGCTTGTTTAGACTTCAGTACGGCTGCACGTGTATTTTCCCGGAATTGAATGCCCCTCCATGTAACCTGTGACTGTTGTGTCTACTATGCGCTACCGACGGCATTTTCAGTTTGCACAACGGTTTTTGAAGATATGGACGAAATTCAATGAGCATATTTGAAAAAACGCATGGTAAAATCTCGCATACTTTGTGCTACATGCACGGACCTGAGAGGAAAGCTCCTGAGTTTTTTTAAATTTCTGTAAACATTATGTCGCTAATAACAATCCACCTTTCCCATGAAAACATCACGCATACCTGTGAGGGCACAACTGGCGGTCTGTAGTAGCCGTCTGTACTAGCGGGAATCTGCGCTCACAGGTATGCGCGCAAGTGATTTCCCTGGTGAGAAAGGTGGATTGATATTGTGTTAGACGGCCCCGTATCACAGGTGGTAGTGCAGCGGCTTGTGGTACGGTTGGTCCTAGGTTCGATTCCTAGTCATGTCTGGGTGTTTTGTGCTGTCCACATTTTGCGTCAATTAAGGTTTTTTCAAATGTATACTAAATTGAATAAACGCAGATAACTCCTATGGCGTTGAAGAAGCCGATAAGAAGGAAAACAAAAAAAAAATTGATATTGTGTTCAGAATCTATATTTTGTTGACAAAGAAATATTTCATATAAAACATTCGGTAATATAGCTATTTTTGAGAAAGGTGCACTCAGTGCTCCGCGCGCCAATTAAGTACGTAACAAAAATAGGTGCGACCAGTTAAGGGTTAATATTCCGTATTTTTTCGCTGTGGAAACAAATATAAACTTCTCAAACAATGACCGATATACCTATGCGTTCTATTTGTGTAGTCTTACTAATACCATAAAATCTGTACTGCATCAGATGATCAAATTTTTATAATATTCCCCAAATAAATCAACATTTTACAACATAAACATTTACCTAGATACCGAACATGACGTACTTAGGTACGTTGAAGCTAAAATATTACGCAAGATTGTTACTACGAAAAGACATAAATTGCACACAAATATTGGAATGCGTGTATTATTTTAGAGCATTAGAGAACTACCAGCGCAGAGATCTGCGGTTTTTCACAGACATTCATTAGGCAAGTTATGTATAAGTTTTATTCGCAATTGCTGAAATGGGGCGATGCCCAAAATATTTACCCACGACCAATGTTGCCTATGTCTCGTAAGTGTAAATCAATCTTCCGAAAACTACTTTGAGTTGTCTTTCAAAAATCAAAACTAGTTTGACCTGACATGACTTAATCACAAGGTGTTTTCCATCAGAAAAAAAAAACAGTTTCGTCGAGTACTGTCTATTTCATTTTAGACATCGCCTGATTCCGGCTATTGCGGATAACATACTGAGGCATTACGTGGTTGGGCTTTGGTGTACTTCTTGTTATCTTTAATTTTTATGAAATTTTGTAAACACAACCGCTTGTGACTAATAAAAGAACTACCACTGAAACTAGGGCACACACAATGATACTTGACACATAAAAATAAATTGAAAGTTCCAAAAAAGGACTTATTGCTTCTTCTAACCTATATTGTTGGATTTCTTGAATTTTCACAATATGCTTTTATAATCAATTATAATTGGTGCAGGTCAAGGTTTGAAACGCGTTTATGTTCTTCTGCATAAGCGTGTTGCAAGTGATATGTGCAAATTAAGAAAAATAATATTAGAAATTGTGCAACTCAAAATACTGCAGAAGCTTACCTTGTGAAATTGATAAATAGAATTTACGAGTTAAATGATCTTTTTAAATAATCGAACCAAACCATACTATAATAGTAACCTATAATTTATTATTCCTATTTCCATAATCAGATACCTACCCACCTATTTCTTGAAGTTGAATATATAGGCTCCTATACCGCTCTATAGAACGAAACACAGCGAAAAGCATCAGGTTTTCTTTACATAACCAAATTTTAGTTGCAAAGAAAAGTTTGCAGTCTTATCGTGGAACTTGACAGCCACCGGATCCCCAATTCGACCCACAATAATATTCCTAACGTTACCCACCTTTCATGTGAGTTATGAAAGCTGAAAGTGAAATTAAAACGCAAACACAACTCATTATTTATTATGCTAGTGCTTTCCAGGTTTTTGTTAATTATAAACTGAACGACTCTACAACTCAACATGTAGATCATTATCAAATAATTCAATTTATCCACCTAATCAACGAAAATTAATATTCATAAAAGTTTTTTTCCATTCGTGAACGACGGGAGTAAAACAATGCTATATTTCGGATTTACCTGCCTGCTGCTACTTTAGGGTTTACCCACGAACCACAAACCGCGTCCAATAGCAATTAAAATACTTGAACTTAGTGATGTATGTATATCAAATCACTGGCGTGCAAAATTATCGCCACACCAAAATTTTGCCATGTCAATGTTTTTTCGAACCGTTGCGTTGCGTTCGTCCGATTTGAGAGAATCCTCTTCTGGGTTATAGTATTTCTTAGGAAACAAACTTACTTGAGGAATAATCATAAGAAGTCAATTTTAAGTTCAAACCGGGTATGTGACATTGGTGTGTTTTTTCGCTTATCTTTGGAGTACCGCATGGAGAGTACCAGCCACAGTAGGAAACAGCAATTTGTGGCCTTCTGTACCCTTGTTTTTTTTTAACATTCCTCTCTTTGTTTCATTTCGTTACGTCCATTTTGAAAGAAGGTTTAAGTTTTTTCTTTCCACAACATTTTGTCTCTATTTGAAGGTTAGGCGCACTAGGTGCTCAAGAGGACGAATGTCTCCATTACCCTCGTAATAGTCGTCGGTAGGGTGCACCGGATGGTGCCTGCTCACAAAAAGCTGTACTGTCTCACTTTCGGCACCGTACCGCACTTTCGCAGGTACCGAATGTGCCATCGGTGTTGTGTTTTTTCGTATCTTTGAAATCCCTGTAGAGAGACCGGCAGAGATATAAAATGCCGCAAGTTGGACGGCCCAGCAGAAAATACTTATTTTCGTAATAAGTACCGAAAATACCACTTCGCGTCGTTCAGTCAGCCGCAGTTGCGTGCGGAAAATATACTTTCCGCAAGAGTGAGGAACAACATTTTTCATACAAGCTTGCGGAAGGTAAAGCATGCATTCAAAATGAAATATCAAAAACTTCAGTAGAAAAAAGCGAACAATTATAAACATCAACGCAATAACATTTTAGTTGGTAAGTAATCAGTTTTTATCCAATCCTATTGAATAATACACGCATTATCACGCGCATACATGCCTGCATTTTTCAATAAGACTGGATAAAGCATAGTATTCTACTCGCGGGTAATGGCTATTACTCATTCGGATGCTTTACGACACTCGCCGAGGCTCGTGTCGGCAAACTGCATTCTCATGAGTAAGAAGCAGTCATTACCCGCTTGTTGAATAATATATTATTATTAAACATTATAAGCCCAGGCATTTTAGTAGAAAAATCGTGGTAACCCGTAACAAATTCGCGCAAAGCTGAATTTTGGTATATAGGTAATGTTCTTTTGGACCTACGAAACAACATATCAAAATACTCGGCCTTACACCTTCGTGCGTTCTTTGATTTTCATCCTCAAAGGTCAAGTTCTAAGAAATACTTAGATATCCATCTCCAAGCTGTTCCTGCAGGTGAACGGAGTATCCGATCGATATTAGATATGTTTCGAACGAACGAAAGATATTTGTTGTTAATGCTTAAGAGCCGTATATTCATATCCCCCTTTTAAGTTGAAAGCGCATTCAGAGGGGTGTTTTTAGGGGCTATCCATTCATATTTGAGTCTTCCAAATTACATATTACAATCACATATGGCCGCTAGATTGAAATATGTATTTTTGGAAAATCAAATATAATTGGGTAGCCCCTAAAAGCGCACCTCTAAATGCGCTTTTAGCTTAAGCGGGATATGAATACGATCCTAAGTGTGTGAGGGAACCCTTGTAACTCTTCCGATTGATGAGTTCTGCGGGAAAGGCGGTTGAATGTAAATTTGTCGCCCGGCTATTTCAGGAAAAAACATGTGAGAATCTTGAGCCTTCAGCAATGTCGCACAAAGTTGAATATTGCCATATAACTGGTATGATCCCTAAGGAAGAACATAACAAAATATTTGGACTTACACCTCTGTGCCAGTGTGCCTCCTACGATTTTGAGGCTTTTTAAATGTCTAGTCAAAAAATTTACCCAGACACCTTTCTCTAAAACTGTTTCTGTGGACAAACCAATAATTTTACAATATAAGAGGGTCTCAAATGAAACACGGTAGGTATGTTGTTACCTGTGCACTGTGCAGTGGGCTCCGGTATAGGCCATCCACAATGATGTTAATGTTAACGTAATGTTATCGGCAATGGTAATGTTAGCATTCAAAGCAACGAGTTTCAAATGGTGACGTTCACAATCATGTTAGTGGCAATGGTAATCATTTCATTATCACTGAAACTCGTTGCTTTGAATGCTAACATTACCATTGCCGACAACATTACGTTAACATTAACATCATTGTGGATGACCTAGTAGCCATGGAACATTTCTGTTTGAAAGTCGCGTGAATAGTGCGTGCAAGGTGGAATTTCTCGCCTGGATATTCAAATGAGAAACCTGTAAGAATATTTTGCGATGGCCAAAAAAGCTGAGCATTGGGAATAGGTTTCGTTCTTCTTCCTATCTTCGTAACAGACCCAAGTGATGATACTGATGAGTAAACAGTTGATATTCACAGTGCTAATGCCGAAATTAATGAATTCTCTGCAAAAAAATTGTGGTTTTTTCATTAAGGTGCATCATTGTCCAAAGCTGTCTAAAATAAAAATTACCAAGAAATCCTATAATTCATGTTTATCTTTAGTGGACGTGGTAGAACCGAAATAGGGAATATAAGTTGCAAATGATGGCAAAGGCCCACTTGGCAGGGTTACAACTGAGACGAAAATAAACGATTTGACCTGCAGTGCTTTTCTTTTCGTCCCTTAGTATTTGAATAGCTCCCCTTTTTCAAAATGGTGGATAATATCTAGGGGCAGAAGGTATCGAATAGCCTAGTGATGTCCAGCTTAGTAGAAATATATGAGGCTATGTCACAATAAGTTTCTAGGACATCAAACACCAATGAAAAAAATGGTGGAACATTGCCATCTACCGCAGGCATATTTGGTGGGGGCGCCAAAATGAATTTAGTACTGTCATAAGAAAATTGCTGTACATTTTTATTTTTCAACGGATTTTAACACAAGACATTTCATTTTGTGAAAAAGTGAATTCTTCTTGTTACCTTATACCTTCCATTGGAAAAAGATGTTGAGGAATGTTGAAAAAAAAAATAATAATTTGAAAAAAATATATTTTCAACATTTTTTTTATTTTTATGAAATTTGCCCTATTTGTAGACTTTGAAGTGTCCTTCCTAAATTTGCACTTTTCCGATTTATATCTTTTCAGTACGCGCCGCCATATTGAAAAAATGATGTCTGAAAAGAAGTTTTCGACAATATCTAAACTTTGGCCCTTGTGACATTAAAATGTTTATATACATATGAAAGCACATTCAATCCTCCACAGTTTGACATCTGAACCAGCTCTGTGCGACCCACGGTTCTTGAGCTAGACCTTCTGGAAGTATGAATTTTCGGTTCCAAAAGAATTAAAAATCACCTCTTGGGGCTGTGCCAAGTCCACCAATGTTCATGATTTGAGATAAATGACGACGCGTTATTGATGGGTAACTTGATTAATACATGGTGGTGATCCAGTGGTGAAATCCGGTAGGCGTGGTCACTATTTAACTCCGAAAATTGATACTTCCGGAAGCTCTAGCTCAAGAACCCCGAGCCGCACAGAGATGGTTCAGGTGTCAAATCGTGGAGAATTGTATGTACTTTTATACGTATATAAATAAATAATAGGTTTATTTCCAACAGGCATTATACAAACAACCCACTTACAGGAAACAGAGACTTACAAACAAAATGAACATAATACAAATATAGTGAACAAACATTAACATTTTAAAACGGACATTTTCCTCTTGAACACCGATTTCGTGTCATAATTAATGTCCACATCGGACGATTGTTGATTTAAAAGCGCGCAGGCCGCATAAAGTGGGGATGTCATGGGGACGTTTGTGCTCGCTTTGGGCAGCCAGAATGTGTGATGATGTCGAGCCGCAAATCGAGGTACATTGAAAGAAATCTGACCAAGCAAAAACCCGTCGTCCACCTCTCCACTACATATACCATGTAGGAACATTAATGACTGGATATTTCTCCTGTGGGCGAGGGAGTCCACATCAAAGCACTGAAGGAAGGCAGCCTCCGGAATACCTCTGGGGGGATAACTACCATCCAACATCCTGGAAACAAACTTTAGAAATCTTCTCTGGACCCTCTCTAACTCCAAGCAGAACTTGTTGCTCCGAGGACTCCACACCATCCTGCCAAACTCCAATTTCGGACGGACCAAAGCATTAAAAAGTGTGGAAAGGGCTTCAACACTTTTAAACTGCGAGCAGTTTCGGATGATGTAACCCAGCGTTTTGCTGGCCGAATAAATAACTCGCCTTATGTGGTCATCAAAAGTCAGCTCCGCTCGGAAGGCCACTCCGAGATCTTTGATCTCCATCTCCCGCATGAGGACCTCGCCGGAGAGAGCATATGGATGCCGGATAATATTCTCACATCTGGAGTAACTGACCACCCTGCACTTCGCTGTGTTGAACAGTAGTGCGTTTCGAACGCACCATGTAGAAAGGATGTCAAGGTCGGCCTGAAGCTGCATGCAATCGTCTAGGTGAGTGATGTTGCGATAGATTTTTAAGTCATCAGCAAAAAGAAGAACCTTGCTTCCCACTTCCCTGGATATGTCATTTATAAAAATTGAAAATAATTTTGGGGCAAGGTGTGTTCCTTGTGGCGCACCGCTTTCAGCGACATAGGTCCTCGACAGATGGCTCTGAACGTCAACGAATTGTACCCTATTTGAGAGATAGGACTTGAAAAATCTCACTAGATTGTCGTGGAATCCAAATTCTTCCAGCTTGCCAAGCAGGATGGTATATAAACATTTCAATCTCGCTTGAACTCAAATTTAGATATTGTCAAAAACTTCTTTTCAGATATCATTTTTTCAACATGGCGGTGCGCACTGCAAAGATATAAATCGGAAAAGTGCAAATTTAAAAAGGGCACATCAAAATCTACAAATAAGGAAATTTTCATAAAAATGAAAAAATGGAAAAATCTTTTTATTTTCAAATTATTTTTAATTTTTTTCTTCAACATTCCTCAATGTCTTTTTTATGGAAGGTAAAAGATAACAAGAGGAATCTACTTTCCTACAAAATGAGGTACCTTGCGTTAAAATCGGTTGAAAAATAAAAATGTTACAGCAATTTTCTTATGACCGTACTAAATTCATTTTGGCGCCTCCACCAAATTTGCCTGCGACAGATGTCAATATTCCACGATTTAAAAAAAAAGTGTTTGATGTCCCAGGAACCGATCGAGATATAGCTACATATATTTTAACTAAGCTGGACATCACCAGGCTATTCGAAACCTTCTGCCCCTAGATAAGATCCGCCATTTTGAAAAAAGGGCGCCATTCAAATCCTAAGAGACGAACATGAAAGCACTGCGGGTCAAATCGTTTATTCAAGTCTTAGTTACGATCCTGTAAAGTGATTTGCTTTTATCATCATTTGCAACTTGTTTTTTCCTACCACGTCCACTACTTGGACAAGAACAGCATATTAATATATGCTCACAAATATTCAACTTCAGTCCCCTGTAGCTGTAGATCGAAAACAGTTCATAGGAATGAGTTTTGACATCAGAACTTTTTGTTCAGCAGAACTAGAAGTACATAATACCAAAAATCCAGCCAAATTAACCAAGGAAAATTGGAAGATCGTCACCCCAACATTAGGGGTAGAAAAAATGTTCATGTCAAAATTTATAATTTAAATCACAGAAGACATCTGCTTGGCTTTTGAGAGTGATCTCGAATTTTATCAAGATAGATAGGGGTTGGAGATGAATTAGGGGGTTGATATTTTTCCCTCAAATAAATACAATTGGCATGAAACACAGCTTGTAGAGAAACCAAATAGAAAACTTTTATTTACGTTATATTATAATTTTTAAGCCGTCAGAACCTCCAACTTCAACCCCCTTTGGGTAAAAAACTGTCCATTGTTCTTTTTTCGGGTTCGCGGTATTTGATTCGTATCTCAGGAGCTATAGACTAGGATCATTTTTGAAAAAGTGGCCTGGAAAGTGGTTCTAGAGGCAAGTTATGTTAAAGTTTGGCAACCTATGTTTTAAGGGTATTTGGACCTCGCTAAATACGAAAACCATTGTTGCCAAGCCGAATTTTGCACTGGAAGCCCGCAATGGGCAATGGGGGGGGGGGGGGGGGGGGGGTAAAGGGGGAGAAGACCAAAAATCACAATTTTCCACCATTTTTGATACCGGGACTGAGACCTGTCATCAATTCACTGTCAAAATTTCTAGAGGGGGGCGACTGGTGAGAATGTTGACTGTGAAGATGACTCTTCTTTTCTCTTGATTTTGAGTGAATATATACATGTTTGGTATCTCTTCCTATCAAGTTTCATATTCTCAGTTCATATATGGTGTCAAAATGTGGAAAACTTTTGGAAAATGTTCAAGAACCAGTTACCTCTTGTTTAAAAAAAAAATGTGGAACTTGTTCCCGGAATGAAAAGTTTTGGAATTTTCCAAGAGGGAAAACTTGAAATGAGGTTGTCCCGGAGAATTCACATTTTCCTGACAAAATTTTCAATTCCAACTTCCCCCGAAGGAACGTTTTGAACAAAATTTCTATAGGTTCCGGGATACTAGTCGGGTAAGTTTTTGGGTGACACAACAGATTTTCTAAATGAAAGAGCGAAGTTTTAGCATTCTCATGTCGTAAAATAAAAGTTCAAAGTCTTTTGACCGATGTTTCCGGGGCGTCTTTTGTCTCAGCGAATAGATCAATCCTGGCCTGCGCGTTCCCCGGATCTTTCACCACTGGACTTCTTTTTGCGGGGTTGGGTGAAATCAAAAGTTCTCCAAAATATCGACCTCAGAATCTCGATGATCTTGAAAATAAAATAATAATAAAACTAATATGCGAGAAGTGATTGCCGGAATTCCGGTGAATATATACCGACGTACGATGGCTTCCCTATTACACCGAGCGCAAATATGCATCGAGCGCAATGGAGCTCATTTAACTGATGTAATTTTTCAGTACTGACTTTCAATATATGTCATAAGAAACTCGATAAAAAAAAATGAGAATCCGCTGTGTAACTTTTTTGTAATTAATGGATGAAAACGAGACACTCTTAATTTGACGCTTGACTTAACAAAAACGTGTAGTAGGCCAGTCAAATTAGAACAAATTTTTCCGTTTGAGGGAAAAAAACTGTTGGAGTTTTGGAAATTTGACAGTAATGTCCGGTAAGGTGTACTGTTAAACGTACTAAAAGTCCCCAACTCTACCTATTGAGCTCGAGCCGCCATCTTGGAAAAATGGTCCTTCGATCCTATTTTCTGCTCATGTTCCGCTAATCATCAGAGATATTCAATTAAGTTTCATAAAAAATCAAGGCTATAAAATTGCCTACAAAAATTGTTTCATACCGATTTTTTTTCTCGTATATGTTGATATTAATAAAATTAACTTGACAAAAAAAAATCAAAAAATTAGCTATTTTTTGCCTATGACTGAAGATATTGCCTTCAAAATTTGTGAAGATGTTGGCAGTCCACATCAAAGCTAAACGTGACAGTTGAGATAGATAAAAAAAATTGCGAAAATATTTTTTGATTTTTTTTTTCAAATTGAGCAAAATGTTGATTTTTGAGCTCGACATTTCCAACAGGGCGGAGTGAAGGTTTCAATCGAACATGAATCAGTTTTGATATTTACATATTGTAAGACAAGATTTCATCAGTATTGTGCCTTCGCGAGCTTCTGGAATGCTCGATATGAATTAAACTAAAAGAATAATAGCCAAGTCCAAAAAGTGTTGTCGATTGGTTATGAAGGAAACATTTCGAAACAAAAGACATCAGCAAAGGATATACAGGAGGTCCAAAGGTTATTCAATTGTATATGAGCCCCATATTGATGTGCCTCATCTAAAATAGTACAAAAGAATCAATCAAAATGTTAAAATCCACCCTATATAACAAAAAGTAACGATACAAAATGGAAGTAGTAAAGCATACCTGGTGCCAAAGATACACCCTTTATATTGCTGAAAAAAAAAACCAAATTGATCGATTTATTTGAAAGTTATTAGTCCTCAAACTTGACTTTACAAATTTCAGCCAGTGAAATACGGAAAAGTAGAGTGAAGTAACTGTCGGAGTTTCATAAATTTGACAGGGATGTTCGCTAAGGTATACTAATGAACATACTAAAAGTCCCCGCCACTACCTGTTGTGCTCGAGCCGCCATCTTGGAAAAATGGTAATAAATTTGATCGAAGGACCATTATTTCAAGATGGCGGCTCAAGCGCAACAGGTACTGGCGAGGACTTTTAGTATGTTTATTAGTATACGTTAGCGAACATCCCTGTCAAATTTCTGAAACTCCGACAGTTACTTCTCTCTACTTTTCCATATTTCACTGGCTGAAATTTGTTAAGTCAAGTTTGAGGACTAATAACTTTCAAATAAATCGATCAATTTTGTTCTTTTTTCAGCAATGTGAATGCTGTATTTTTCGCACCAGATATGCTTCACTACTTCCATTTTGTATCGTTACTTTTTGTTATACAGGGTGGATTTTAACATTTTGATTGATTCTTTTGTACTATTTTGGATAAGGCACATCAATATGGGGCTCATATACAGTTGAATAACCTTTGGACCTTCTGTATATCCTTTGCTGATGTTTTTTGTTTCAAAATGTTTCCTTCCGAACCAATCGACAACACTTTTTGGACTTGGCTATTATTCTTTTAGTTTAATTCATATCGAGCATTCCAGAAGCTCGTGAAGGCACAATACTGATGAAATCTTGTCTTACAATATGTAAATATCAAAACTGATTGATGTTCCATTGAAACCTTTACTCCGCCCTGTTGGAAATGTCAAACTCGAGAACCAAATTTTAGCTTAATTAAAAAAAAAATTAAAAAATATTTTCGCAATTTTTTTTATATTTCAACTGTCACGTTTAGCTTTGATGTAGACTGCCAACATCTTCACAAATTTTGAAGACAATATCTCTAGCCATAGGCAAAAAATCGCTTTTTTTTTTATTTTTTTTTGTTAATTTAATTTAATTAATATCAACAGATACGAGAGAAAAATCGGTATGAAACAATTTTTGTGGGCAATTTTATAGCCTTGATTTTTTATGAAACCTAATTGAATACCTCTGATGATCAGCGCGCAATATAAGCAGAAAACTGGATCGAAGGACCATTTTTCCAAGATGGCGGCTCGAGCTCAATAGGTAGAGTTGGGGACTTTTAGTATGTTTATCAGTACACCTTACCGGACATTACTGTCAAATTTCCAAAACTCCAACAGTTTTTTCCCTCCAGCTTTCCTTATTTGACTGGCCTATAGTGGTATATTTCACCACTGCTTCATAATAGTCTCAAAACCTGACAGGGTATATTCAACTTCAATGGGGCCTTGCACTGCCACTTTCACACACCGAGGGCGCCACGACCGTTGGGGGCAAATTCTACAATTTTGACGGCGTTGACGCTTCAGCGACCGACGTCCGTCATTTTATGTCTTGATTTGAAATTTGGATAACCTCTGTTTCTTGCTTGACGTCTCCAGTCAGTCCAGTCACTGTCAGTTACTGGTCAAACTACTCAAACTCCCATGTTTTTCTCGTCGTTACGGCCGCTTCATCAAAGTAGGCGCCCCCTACAGTAGTGGCGACCTCACGTTGAGTTTTCCAATTGCAAGGCCCCATTATTAAATTATGAAAGAAACCATACACTGTAGCGGTAAGTTTCATCACTACGCCTACGTCGCCTACGGTAGTAGTGCTGTATACTTTGCACTGATATGGTAGATTCAACTTTGAAATGTTTAACGTAAATTAGTGACAATTACGTTCAGCTATACTCCCGCCAGTTTACTAATTTTTAGTAGTTATTCGAACATCTGATAATTTTATTGTGAAAATTGAAACATAGACCAATCTCCCTCTTGAGTAACTTCAATAAGGTCTTTGAGACTGTGCTGCTTTACTTTCTCTATAATCATACTTCTAGGTTGTTGTCTCCAAATCAGCATGGTTTTGTTAGGGGACGCTCAACTGCGTCCAATATCATGTGTAAAACCCAATTCATCAGCGGTGTGCTTGATTCTGGTGGTCAGGTGAACGTTATTTACACCGATTTTTCAAAAGATTTTGATACCCTGGACTACGACACTCTACTGCATAAGTTATCCGCCTTTGGCTTGTCCCCCTCGTTGGTCAAGCTCTTGAAATCATATTCATGTGACAGGCACCTGTTTGTCCAGCATAACGGTAGCAGGTCTGGCATGGATGTAGGTCTGGTGAGTTGAACACAGGGTTCTTATCTTGGTCCTGAGCTTTTTGATATACAGGGTAGTCCAGGTTATAGTAGCAATAATTCACCATTCGATAGTCCATCAAAAACTAAATCGACATGCATAATTTATTTTTTTCTAAAACGCTTCCTAAGAGAGATACAGCCCTTCAAAGTTCAGTTTTTAAAATCTTCTTTTTGCCATAACTCTTGAGTCATCAAAGCGATTTTGACCAAATTTGGTACAAATACTTGCAAAATAAATACCCATCACTTGATGTAGATAACTTTTGTCAAAATTCTCCAGTGGCGTAGATACTGGGGAATTGTTCAACTTCTCCCACCCCATTTTCTACGCCACTTGATATTTTTTTAAAATTATACTCTTTTTGAATTCCTTGTTCAATTTAGATAAAAAAGTTACTCTTGTAAAATTTTGATAAGAGGCCTTATTTTTGATATATTTGGGTTTTAAACTTTGGAAAACATCTCGAAATCGCCACTTTCCAGAGCCCAAATTGTCTTTTCTCTGAAAACGCCTCGTTTCTTAGCTACAAATGGCAGTAAATCAACTTAAACGACCTAGAAACCTTATTCCAGTTGAGGAATCATTAGTTTTCTTGGATTTTAGTTTTTAGGCCTCTAAAATCCAAGAAAACAGTGTGTATACAGAATGGTCCAGGTTATAGTAGCAATAATTCACCATTCGATAGTTCATCGAAAACTAGGTCGACATGCATAATTTTATTTTTCTCCAAAACGCTTCCTAAAGGAGATATAGCCCTTCAAAGTTCAGTTTTCAAAATCATCTTTTTGCAATAACTCTCAAGTCATTGAAGCGATTTCCACCAAATTTGGTACAAATACTTATGAAATAAATACCCATCACTTGACGTAGATAACTTTTGTCAAAATTGTCCAGTGGCGTAGATACCGGGGGATTGCTCAACTTCTCCACCCCATTTTCTACGCCACTGGATATTTTTGGGAAATTATACTTTTTTTGACTTCCTTGTTCAATTTAGAAAAAAAAGTTACTCCTGTAAAATTTTGATTAGAGGCTTAATTTCCGAGATATTTTGGTTTGAAACTTTGAAAAACACTTCGAAATCGCGACTTTCAAAGGCCTAAAAACTAAAATCCAAGAAAACTCATGATTCCTCAACTGGAATAAGGTTTCTAGGTCGTTTAAGTTGATTTACTGCTATTTTTAGCTAAGAAACGAAGCGTTTTCAGAGAAAAGACAATTTGGGCTCTGGAAAGTGGCGATTTCGAGATGTTTTCCAAAGTTTAAAACCCAAATATCTCAAAAATTAAGCCTCTAATCAAAATTTTACAAGAGTAACTTTTTTTTTTAAATTGAACAAGGAATTCAAAAAAAGTATAATTTTCCTAAAATATCCAGTGGCGTAGAAAATGGGGTGGGAGAAGTTGAACCATCCCCCGGTATCTACGCCACTGGACAATTTTGACAAAAGCTATCTACGTCAAGTGATGGGTATTTATTTCGTAAGTACTTGTACCAAATCTGGTCAAAATCGCTTTGATGACTTGAGAGTTATTGCAAAAAAAAGATTTTAAAAACTGAACTTTGAAGGGCTGTATCTCTCTTAGGAAGCGTTTTAGAAAAAAATTAAATTATGCATGTCAACCTAGTTTTCGATGAACTATCGAATGGTGAATTATTGCTACTATAACCTGGACCACCCTGTACAGGGTGTTCGGGTTTGGCTATTACAAACTTTTAGGGATGATTCCCCTCCAGAAATAAAACCGAAAGAACAAAATACTCATGATCCTAAAATGCTTCCTTAAAAAGATACAGGGTGTTGAAGTTAACTTTTTTTAATCGTTTTTTCACCGTAACTTTTCAACCGTTGAACTGATTTTGATCAAATTTTAATCAAAGTTTAGTCAACTGAGTCTCCATTGAATAATAATACCACAATCCATCAAAGATTGCAGGGGGCGTGGATAATAGGGGACTGTCCCCTATTTTCGCCCGTATTTTTATCTCCCCTAATTATGTTTTAAAATTGATGATATTTTCGGATTCTATGTTCAATTTAAGAAAAAAAGTGTCTCTTGCAAAATTTTGATTAGAGGCCTCATTTCCAAGATATTTGGTTTTTAAACTTTGGAAAATATCTCGAAATCACCCCACTTTCCAGAGCCCAAATTGTTTTTTTCTGAAAACGCCTCGTTTCTTAGCCAAAAATGGCAGTAAATCAACCTAAGCGACCTAGAAAACTTATTCCTGTTGAGGAATCATGAGTTTTCTTGGATTTTAATTTTTAGGCCTTTGAAAGTCGCGATTTCGATAAATTGAACGTAAAATCCGAAAATATCAACAATTTCGAAAAATAATTGAGGTAGATGAAAATAGGGGCAGAAATAGGAGACAGTCCCCTATTATCTACGCCCCCAGAAATTTTTGATGAATTGTGGTACTATTATTCGATGGAGACTCATTCGACTGAACTTTGGTTAGAATCGGTTCAACGGTTCAAAAGTTACGGTAAAAAAAACCATTTAAAAAAGTCAACTTTAACACCCTGTATCTTTTTAAGGAAGCATTTTAGGACCATGAGTTTTTTGTTCTTTCGGCTTTATTTTTGAAGGGGAACCATCCCTCAAAGTTTGTAATAGCCAAACCCGAACACCCTGTATATGCTGACGATATAGTAGCTAATCTATCTAGCCCAAGAAAAATAGATTTTGACCTCAAAAAAAATACTGTAGTCGTGAAAATCACAGGTTTTGTTCAGAATTTTGTGCTTTTCCCAAATTTTTGGGTTTAAGAAAAATCCCAGCAAAGGTTTTTTTTAGAGCTGTCAAAAATCTGAGAACTTATAATTCCGAACAATTTTAAATTAAGCTTGATTTTTCATGAGATTTCAAGTATGCACAGTTATGTGGAGACTGCAAATGTTGAGAATGAACATTCGAACAATTCTGAACCAAACACGATTAAAAATTTCATAGTTCTATTGGAATATTTCGATTTGTTCTGTCAAATGAATATGATACAGAAAAAATAGTGAAAAAATCGCTAGAACCTTGGGAAAAATATAGACGTCCTGAAAATTCGGGGTAATCAATTGCAACTCGAAATGGAGGGGATGAAACCGGTCAATCCATTGGATGCAAAAATATCGCAATTCGACGCATCATATCGTGTGAATACCATTTTGGCACAAAAAGTATAGATCATTGTCTAGGGGGGTCGTGGGAGGGACGAAGCTCGGCTAGGTGGCTCTTTTTGTTTTTGTGGTCATAGAACCGATCACGACAAGTTACGTATCTTTTCCGAATGAATTCAAACTCCTGGCCTTGAATAGATGTGTAAATTTCAATAAAAACAAGTTTGAACAAGTTAACTTGAAAAAACTTGTTTTTCTCTTTGACAATTTTGACAGTTTTTTTTTCACTGTTAGAGGTCTGAAATCCTCGAAAATATTTCAAAAGCCATTAGAATCAAGTGTCTTTTTCATGATAATCATTCACTAAACGTATTATTTTGTTTTTTGATATCAAAAAATCATTTTGAACCTGTGAGTCGATCCTGCGCGGTGTCTACTAATGACCAGAGCACAGCACCTGCAAATGAAAATAGCTCAAGCTCAAAATCCTGCAGAGCGATTCATGGCGATTTTGTTTTATGTTACAGGAAATTCAATTCTGCAGAGATTCTCGAACTTTCAAAGATAAGTTATCATTTGTTCAATAGTTTGAGCTAGTTTTATTTGCAGGTGCATGTTGTAGTGTTCTGGTCATTAGTAGAAACCGCGCCGGACCGACTCACGGGTTCAAATTGATTTTTTATTATCAAAAAACAAAATTATACATCGAGTGGATGATTTTCGTAGAAAAGACACTTCAATCTAATGGCCCTTGGAATATTTTCGAGGGATCCAGACCTTTAACAGTGAAAAAAAAACTGTCGAAATTGTCAAAGAAAAAAACAAGTTTTTTCAAGTTAACTTGTCAAAACTTGTTTCTATTCGAATTTACATATCGAATTCGAGGTCAGGATTATTGATTAAGTCGGAAAAGATACCAAACTTGTCGTGATCGGTTATATATGGCCAGGAAAACAAAACGAAGCGCCTAGCCGAGCTCCGCCTCTCCCACGACCCCCCCCCCCTCAACAATGATCGATACTTTTTGTGCCAAAATGATATCAACAAGATATGATGCGTCGAATTGCTATATATTTGCATCCAATGGATTAACGGGTTTCATCCCCTCCGTTTTGAGTTGCAACTGATCACCCCCCCTCCAATAACTCAAAACCCCGGGGTGGGATTTCTGTCAATTTTGGGTATGTAGTAGGGCGTTCAAGTCTGAACAGAATATCAAATTTTCAGGACGTCCATATTTTTTCCAAGGTTTTAGCGATTTTTTTACTATTTTTCCTGTATCATATACATTTGACAGAAAAAATCAAAATATTACTACAGAACTAGAAAATTTTTCATCGTGTTTAGTTCAGAATTGTTCAAATGTTCATTCTCAACATTTGCAGTCTCCACATAACTGTGTATACTTGAAATCTCATGAAAAATTAAGCCTTATTTGAAATTGTTCAGAATTATCAGTTTTCAGACTTTTGACAGCTCTAAAAGGAAAGCCTCCGCTGGGATTTTTCTGAAACCCAAAAATTTGAAAATAGCACAAAATTCTGAACAGAACCTGTGATTTTCACGACTACAGTTTTTTTTTTGAGGTTGAAGTGATATTTCAGCTAAAATTCCCGTACTAATCTGTGAAACATTTATTATACGCCGATGATCTGAAGATATTTTGCAGAATTGATGAACGCGCTGACTGTCAGTTACTTCAGGCAAACCTTGACATGATTGATGGGTGGTGCAAGGCTAATTTCCTGTCACTGAATGCCTCGAAGTGCTACGTGCAGTCTTGCACTCGGAAGCGCAACCCAACTTTCTATGACTACAACCTGGGCGCGTACACTCTTTCTAGACCTGGCAGCGTTAGAGATCTTGGTGTTTGTTTCGACCCAGAGCTTTTCTTCAGGATGCACATAAACGATGTCGTCAAATCGGCGTTCAGAAGTCCTACTGGGTTTTGTCATCCGAAACTCAAGGGACTTTGCGGATGTCGCTATGATTCGTCTGCTGTACTGCACGTTTGTCATGTCGAAGCTTGAGTATGCTATTATTTGGAGCCCCTTATATAAGACTCATATTAACAGCTTAGAGAGAGTACAACGGAGATTTTTGAAATTTCTGTCCTTCGGGTTGGACATGGGTTTCCCTAACAGAGAGCTGCAGAACAGGTTCCACTTACAGAGTTTGAACAATTGCAGGGCTGCTCACTCCGTTATTTACCTGCACAAGATTCTTTTTGGGGGAGTTGACTGCGCTGAGATTCTGAGCAAGATTGACTTTCGCGTGCCTGATGCTCATTTGAGATCAAAAGCTCTGTTTCTGCTGCCTTTTGCCAGAACAAATCTTATGGCATCTTGTCCTCTCAGCAGGATGTACTCAAATCACAGCTTGATTGAGAATGACGTCGACATCCGGTTCTGCACTCCTGCTTCTATATATACGGCCTTCTCTAAACTCGATCTGTAATTAGTGCGGGCGCTGAGAGCCAAAATCGAGCCAAATGAACCTTGCAAATGGTGATGAAAGCATGAGATTCGGTACACGTACTCAAAATGAGCCTCTCTTTCAGATAAAAGGTGGAGCCACGCCGAATTTTTACCGGAAGGGGGCTCGGGGGGCTCCTGGAAGTTGAAGGTGCTAGGGCTCCCACCAAACCGCTTATCAGTTCGTTTTATCAATTAAAAAGGAAACTCATGAATATATCGTAAAAATTGACGACGTTTATCGCCTTGTTGCCCGGGAATTTTTCATGATGAAAAAAAAAAAGTTCTTCGGCAGAACACACAAATTGGTTTTATTTTATTTTCACCTACAAAGAATTAAAGGAGATGTGCAACACGTTGATTCCCACAAATTCGTATCCTCTGAATTCGTTTGTGGAGTCAAAATTTTGATGGTGTATCTTCTTGAAGAGGGGCATTCCAAAGAGTAAGCTATTTTCAACACTAAGTTCAAACAAAATTTTTTCAATGTTCTGATTCGAATTTACTGAATTCCTTCCAGCAATGCATACCCTGATCCCTTCTTTGGAAGTACCGCGTGCGATTGAACGTGGAGTAAGTTCTGAAACACTATCAGAATTTTTCTTCTGTGATGCTACTATCCACTCTCGACCGGGGCAATTAGGTTCCTACACAGCATGCGCGGAGTGTATGGTATTTTCTCGGTTCAGTCAAATTTTTATGATTGAAATTGTGCAATGCTAGTTCCTTATTAAAATTTTTGTTTCTGCTTTGGACATGGTGATGAAATTACACAAACTTGATTGAGAACTTTTACTGCATCTGTGTGTCAAATTACAACCCTATATCTTCAGTTTAGAGCTTGGGCAGACAAGCCGAGCAACGGCATTCTGCAACCATGCATTGTTGGCAGAACAGTTCAGTCTGCACGATCACATATTAGCCCAGGCGCCAGGGAGCAAAAATCAGCTCAAACGCCCTCAGTGTGGCGTAGGTTTTGACATACTAATTTCCTCCCTTTCGGAAATGTCGGCGTCATGTCGCCATCATCAACAAGAAGTGCACCAGCGTGGTTTTTACCAAATATCTTGATTTTGGGCCATCTGACAGCAAAAGATGTGAGAAACTTTTCTGCGACCTATGGTTTTTGAGATAGAGCTTCTGGAAGCGAGAGGTATTGTCGTAAAAGCTCCATGGCCACTAGACTCAAAAAACTAAAATGTCGATGTGACAAAAAAATTTCAAAATAAGATTTCTCGAGAATCCTTCATGCTATAGTTGCGGTGATGGTCTTAAGCTTTTCCTCTTGAACCGTTGATTACGAATATAGAAAAGTCAAAAACGTCACATTGTACATATACAGGGTGTACTGAGGAAATCAAATCAGATCAGAGAAATTTTACATATTTCTTCGAGTTAGCCTATATGCGACACTCTAAGCACCCAACACGAGTCCAATATCAATATGGATTTGCTCTATAAGCTTTAAATAATACACTAAAGAAGAGTGGTCAGCTCACAGCTTTACTGTAAAATGTTTTGAAGGCCCTCTGAAATCATCAAAATATTAAAAAGTTACGGTATCAAGGAATGTATATAACCGTATATTATATACCAAGGGACCAAAGTGAATTTTTAATTGGGGATTTGGACCCAAAGGGCCCTCGAGCCACAAACTTCACCCAAGGGATCAAAAATTCACTTCAGTTCCTTGGTATATAATATACTGTTACATACATTTCTTGCTACTGTAAATTTTGGTGATTTCAGAGGGCCTTCAAAACATTTTACAGGAAGGCTGTGAGCTGACCACTTCTTAGGTGTATCAAGTGAAGCTTACATAGCAATGCATATTGATATTGGACTCGTGATAAGTGCTTAGAGTTTCGCATAGGCTAAATCGAAGAAATATGTCAAATTTCTCTGTTTTGATTTGATTCCCGTAGTACACCCTGTATATGTACAATGTGACGTTTTTGACTTTTCAATATTCGTAATCTATGGTTCAAGAGAAAAAGTTTAAGACCATCACCGCAACTATAGCATGAAGAATTCTTGAGTAATCTCATTTTGAAATTTTTTTTGTCACATCGACATTTTAGTTTTTCGAGTCAAGTGGCCATGGAGCTTTCACGACAATGACTCTCGGTTCCAGGAGCTTCATCTCAAAGACCATAGGTCGCAAAAAATTGATTGAAAAATCAAACTGTAGGGAATTTCATAGGCTTCAAAATGACTCCTCACATCTTTTGCTGTCAGATGACCCAAAATTAAGATATTCGGCAAAAACCACGCTGGTGCACTTCTTGTTGATGATGGCGACATGACGCCGACATTTCCGAAAGGGGGGAAACTAGTGTGTCAAAACCTAAGCTACACAGATCGTTTTAAGCTAGTTTCCAGCCAGGAAACAGTTATATCCTTATTGTTTTCCCTGGCGCCTGGGCTATATCGAATTATTGTGAAATCAAAGGGAAAATAAGCGACCATCCTGAAAAACTAACTTGCATACACACATCACAATAAATCACGGCGATTCAAGGAGTTTCCAGACGCAGTAGAACCTCCACCGTCAGAAAATTTAGTTTCATAGAGAAAAGGTTGTTTTCCAACAACAAAAATTCGGGGAATTGGACGAAAAAGATTGGAAAATATTCAAGAATCAATTACCTATTGTTTAAAAATTAAATGTTAAAAATCAGTTCACCGATTGGAAACCTGGAGCAGAGTTCTAATTAGCTGCAATTCAGGGCCCCTAAGTTACGTGTGAAATGAGACTTCGAGCCCATCAGGGGCCCTATTTTCGGGAAACGTGTGATCCGTTCCTATGCGAAGTTATTGCTCTAGGCAACCAGAGCTGTGATTGGCTGTCACCTAGGCAACATCACCTGATGATCTGTTCCGCGGTTCCGAAAATAGGGCCCCTGGAGGTTATAGGTTCTAACCACACCTGACGGAACAATAGCTTTGAAAACTTGAAAACCGAGAGGGGGGCTCAGTGGGCTCCAAGAGACACTTGTAACACCAGGGAGCCTATAGGGCTTCAACCAACCCAAGAAGACACAAGGGCGCCGTTTTGACCTGAAACGGCAAAATCTAATAGTCACAGATGGGGGCCCCATCAGGGCCTTGAACGGCAGACACCATATGGGGTGGGGATGGAGCCCTGGTACCGAATCATATAAGGGAACTGCACACATTAGAGCTTGTATATAATATACGTCAACGGGATACACATAGCATACTGAAAGTTGCTGAAGCTACAGAAATACAAAAAACACGAGGGGGTTTACGGAGCCCCAAACAACACTTGAAGTTGTTCGCACTGTTGCCTTGAATGATGCAAGCAGAAGATACCATGCGATCAACAAAATTCGGAATTGAGGTAGGCTGTGTCCTGGCCGAAAGCAGCTTGACATCCTAAAATTTTACCAGGTCACAGCCTACCCCAATTCCGAATTTTGGCATGGTACAAATAGTCAGGGGGCATAGGGTCGGAAAAGGCTTGGCCGTATGCAACTTCGTGAAGATATATAGAGATAATATTTCCTAATCGATTCCTGGGCGATCAAGGACCATGAAAAATTATGGTGGAATATTGACATCTGCTGCAGGCAAATATGGTGGAGGCGCCAAAATGGGTTTCAGCTGGTAATAAGAAACTGGCTGTAGCTCGTTTGTTTTTCAATGGATTTCAACATCTGGAACGTCATTTTGTAGAAAGAAAAATTCTCATCTCACCTCATACCTAAATTTACAAACGTCATTTCGGGAAACTGTCAAAATTGTCTTTATAAGATATGCTAAATTCCGGCCTTTTTTGAAGATTATCTGATATTTTTAAAACTTGGCAGTATTATAGGTCTTGGGGTGCCCTTTCCGAATTTCCACATTTTCATTTCGTATATTTGCCGTTTTGGCCGCCTTATTGGAAAGATGGCGCCCAGAAAACAGTTTTTTGTCAATATCTATGGAAGCTTCTTCAATTCTCTACAATTTGACACCTTACTCGTGTATGTGCTATTTCCGGTTCTTGAGTTTATGGCTTCTAGAACTCCCTGAAGCATCAACTTTTGTCATCCAATCAGCATGGCAAGTTGATCTTAGCTCCACGTGGCAGTCGAATTAACCATAAATAATGATAAGTTGTCAACCAGAGACCATTAATATCCAGAAAATTAATCATGGTAACGGTTGCTATGCAACTACAGGGTGAACTCTAAGGGAAAATTGACTTTGAAAAGGTATAGCTTGAGAACCGTAAGTCACACATGAGTGATTCAGATGTCAAATTCCAGAGAATTTAATAGACCTACACTTTTGATATGAATCCTGGAATTTTATAACAAATTTCCCGAAAATTTTCCAAAGATGTTTTTTTGGGCGCCATCTTTTCAAAATTATGGCCAGAACAGCAGAGATAAGAAGTGGAAAGTGGATATTCTGAATGATGACCCCAAATTTCATCATAATAATGAGTTTCGAATGTATCTGATATCCTTCAAATGCTATATTACCTTTATTTCTTTCTAAAGTCAGTTTTCTTCCACAGTTCACCCTGTAATTACACAATTAACATCACCATGGTCGATTTTCTGAATTTTTATTATCTATGGTTAATGGCCAAGAGCTATTTATGGGTAATTTGCTTGCTACATGACGGTGGTATCAATTAAACTTGCTGATTGAATGCCGAAAGTTGATGCTTCCGGAAGTTCTGAAAGCTAACTCTAACGCTAAAGCTAAAGCTAACGCTTCTAACTCAAGAACCGTGAATCGCCCGTAAATGACTGATATGTCAAATTGTAGAAATTTGAATGGGCTTTCCTCCGCATATACACGTTTCAATCTTGAGTCAGTTGAATTCAAGATATTGAGAAAAAACTGTTTTTTAGGCGCCATCTTTCCAATATGGCGGCCAAAACGGAAAAGATACGAAGTGGAAAAGTAGAAATTCGGAAAGGGCACCTCATGATCTATGATACTGCTAGGTTTCAAAAATATCGGATAACCTTCAAAAACCGGCGGAATTTAGCATATCTTATGAGGACAATTTTAACAGTTTCACGAAATGACGTTTATGAATTTACTTATGAAATAAGAGAATTTTTTGTCTACAAAATGACGTTTCAGATGCCGAAGTCCGTTGAAAAACAAACGAGCTACAGCGAGTTTCTTATTATCAGATGAAGCCCATTTTGACGCCTCCACCATATTTTCCTGCAGTAGATGCCAATATTCCACCATAATTTTTCATGGTCCTTGATCCCCCAGGAAGCGATTAAGACATAAACTCTATATATTTTCAAAAAGCTGCACACGGCACGACCTATACTATGCCCCCATCAAGGAGGTTATAATTATAGCAGGAGGGAACATGAGCTTAAAAAAGTGAAGCCGTGTGACGTCACGTTCTGTGTATGCAACCCGTAAGTTATGAACCACACGAAGGCACACGACCACAAGTCACAGAGGTCCATCCCACAGAATCATGAAT
Source organism: Anaspis maculata (assembly GCA_949128115.1). Lineage (NCBI taxonomy): Eukaryota > Metazoa > Arthropoda > Insecta > Coleoptera > Scraptiidae > Anaspis > Anaspis maculata. The sequence goes on from OX421963.1 coordinate 43,659,297, forward strand.
CTGTCACTGCGAATAGCGTAGTGACAGAATCAGTCAGTTTTTGTTTGTGTTTTTCGTTTGCCAATTTCTCATTTTCATAATGGCGGAATCAGTCGCTTTCATGGCTTTTGGATGCCGAGACCACCAGCGGTCTCCAATCAGAAACAAATTTTTCAAGCAGAAAAAGCAGAAGGGCATAGCGTAGCAGAAATGGAAAGCAGAACAGAAGAAACAGAGACAAACAGAAGCAGGTGCAGATAAACAAGATACAAGACTCTAGATATGCCAAACCAAAAATACAAAGAGCTACAAGGCAAAGTGCCTAGATGCACGCTTAATCCAAACGTGAAGGCTGATGGAAGCAGCGATTTGCAAGGTTGTGGTGTGGTGATGGGGTACAGACGAGTAGCTACTGGAAGCTACCAGAGTATATCGTGTTGTGGAAGGGAGTGAGACGATGGAGCACTTGAGGTCATGTCAGGAATTGCTGAAGAAGGGCAGGACTCTGAGGCAATTATTGGGAGAGGACGAAAAGGGGCTAGAATGGATGACAAAGATTGAAAGAAAGCAGAAGAGGTGCAACACTGACGATGACAAGATGTGGCAGTCGAATTTTGTTTTATATTTATCAACATCCTTTTATTTTGCGGCGTAGTGTGAATAATACAAATAAAAATGTAACATTCTCATAAAATATCAACAATAAAACTCAGTTTTTTCTCGACATTATCAAATTTTTCTTGATGTATGAACTTCTCATCGTCTCTTGTCTTCAGCGAGCGTTCTTCCTTTATTCCAGCTTAGTCAATTTTCTGTTACTATTGCGTTGCGTCCCATGGTTCTTTTTGTCTTCCCTGGTTTTTTATTCCTGTCATTCTCGCTTATCGTTCTACTGGTCTATCCTCGTTCATGCTCTCTAGGCGTTCTCAGCAACTCAGTTGTCTCTTATCTACAAATTTTCTTGCAGGCCTCATCTTAGCTCTTTTCTTACTCGGGGTTACGAATTGTGTCTCCTCAGTATTTTTGTTACTCCGCAAGTGCATACTTCATCCCCGTTGCTTCACGCTCTTCATTCTCTTAGGTAAGACCTCCATGTCTCACCTGTGAGTCATCAGTCAGTACTGATCTGAAAATCGTTTTATACTTTCAGCTTGGTCTTCTTTGTTACTTCTTTTTTATTTATTAGTGTCTTAGTAGTACATATTACTGGTGGTATTCTTGTACAGACTTTTTATAGCACTCTAGTTAGTTTCTTTTTCACTCCTCGTTGCTTTGAATTATTTGATCAACTGTGAAGATGAGGCTTTGCACGTACACTACCTTTTTTTCGAAGTCCACTTTGAGTGTTTAGCAACGTTGGCTCTATTGTCTTTTTCAGTTTCTTTTCCAGTAGTTGTATATTTTCATTGGCATATTCAGCAAGGTGATGCATCTATGGTTTGCACACTCGTTAAGAACCCCCTTTTCTTTCCTATGCTTTATATTGTAGATTTCGAGCAGCAATCTTTTCCCCTCTTCTCCCAAAGCTATTATCTCTGATGTAAATTCATCATGTCCAGGAGCTTTGCCGTTTTTCAGTTTCAGGAATGCTTTTGTTCTTTCAGGTCTTCTGTTAGCGTCCCTTCATTTTTGTCTTAGATCGTATTTTCTTTGTTAGTATCGTCTTCATCAGTCTATCTTGATTGTGCACTCAGTAACTCTTGGAAATATTCACTTCATCTTTCCATTACTTCTTCAGAGACCACTAGTAGAGCTCGATCCTTCCTTATTGATTATGGAACGTTCTGGTGAGGTTCAGAGATCTTGAATATGGAAAAGTTATTTTCAATTGTAAATTTTCAAGAGATTTACTCAAGTTTCAATAATAATTCTTAGGCCAAGCAGTATCGTTCTTCGGATTCATCATTATTCTGTGGTTTTTCAATGCCTTTCATCATGGTGCTCTAAACTAAGATCTAGGCCTCTTAAAGCTAAGCCTCACATCATATCCATTTCATCAAATCATCACTTATGCACAAAAGAACTTGAAGGTGGACTGGGTCGAGGCGCCCATACTTCAAGTGACTTTTTTTTGTTGTTCACTTTCTTCTTGAGTAAAAGGCAGTATCTTCTCTTCGATCGTGCATGTGAAATCCAAAAATAGGCATCCTTGAATTTGGAAAGATAAAACCAATATTATCAAAATTTTGTGGCATTTTTGACTCTCAATTACCTATTTGACTTGCTTCCATTTTAATATTATGAATTATCCAGTGTAGGTGCACACTAGTACAACACACACGTAGGTCCGTACGCACAATATTGGTAACTGTACTGGGTTAAATAGGTAGGTACACAGCAGCTGTGCACTGGGCAGTGCAGGAGGCATACTTTGGCTTGCTCGAGCTTTTAATTTCTTTGGTCTTCCATGAGTTTGCAAGGCGGTTATGTCCTTTTTAATTCGGCACTGGACAAGGGCACACGTCGTAGAGGATACAATCAAATCATTTGGAGCTGCAAATCTTGAATTGGGCATATTCGTAACTTCAAAATTTATTGTTCTAGGTTCACTTACTTGTGCAACAGTATTTTATAGTTTGGATTGTCTTCTGCTTGGAAAAACTGTCTCTGAACGGCGATCGCTGTGGTTTTCACATTCAAAAACTTCAAAAGCGATTGAAAATGCCACATTGAAGAGCGAAATTGACAAATGAAAAAATTTAACCACAAAAACGAATGATATGCTGTCATTTTGCTGTATAATTCTGTGGGATAGACTTCTGTGATTCGTGTGCCTTCGGGTGGTTCATAACTTACGGGTTGCATACTCAAATACATGATTTCCCCTCACCCCGTTCCGCATCAAATTTCCTCGCCTACAAGCTGGGTTACGTTCCCTCCTTATATTCTAACCTCCTTGGCCCCCATACTAAAAAGAAAACACCGAGAACAGTATCCATGTTGTCATTTTGACATAGGTACGTCACTGTAACAAAAACGTACCGGTTTGGTTGCTGAGAAAATTGAATAGGCCAAAAGTCGAGCAACAGGCTAGCCCGGCTGAATTCGGCCAGGCCAAACTTTGAAAATTCATAGCGCTTGTCCGGAAAATGGTGGGAAACTTAAACTTCAGCATTAGTTTGATTCTTTGGTAATGTTTCTTCCTGCCGAGTTTGGTTCAAATCTGTCATATAAATTTTGAATAAATAAATGGCAAAGCTCCAGACTTTGAAATTTTTCATTATTTGACAGATAACAGGTAGGGAAATACTTCTAACTGTTCTGTATACAGTTATTCAAGGGCTTTCAAATGACATATCGCAAGTCAAGTTCCGTATGTAGCTTCTGTCATTTGTTTATAGTCTAACTGTTTACTGTCTGTTTACTGTTTATAGTCTAACTTGTTTACTTCTAACTGTTCTGTATACAGTTATTCAAGGGCTTTCAAATGACATATCGCAAGTCAAGTTCCGTATGTAGCTTCTGTCATTTGTTTATAGTGACATTTCTGTTCGACTCATGACAGCCAAAAACCAATCCGGTCATTCCAGAGTGAAACCATGTCTGCATACCAAATTTCAAGTCGATCGGATCAAAGTTTCGGCAGTTATCGTGGAAGATTACAGACACACACACTCACGGACAGACATCATTCTGGAAATTGTCTCAATCGTCTTGAAAAACCTCAAAAAGGGATATATCCGGCGTAATCTAAAAACTTTTTTTCTGCACGATTACAATACTTTCCCTCCGTGTTCGTGGGGGGCCGGGAAAGTGAAAACAGAACAGTCCTTTCAGTATTTCACTGTTCATTTTAGAAAACGATCCGCAGCAAAGCTGGTTTCGGAAGTTGCTTGTACCGTGGCATCATCTACAGCCTATGACAAAAAGGTTGCCATAGCGCCTCTTTGTATACTTCCACTTAAGGCTGTATACGCAGAGGGTACCAACATTTCTCCCTCAAAAATAAAAATAAAAAGATATAGAGATTTTTATGGGATTCCATTAAATGTTTGTCCAGCTTGTTTCCGTTTGGATTACCCTACATTTTTTTAGAAGCCCGTTAGTCCCAGAACATTAGAAAAGTTTCTAAAGGATTGTTGGGACATTTTTTGACAAACGAAAAAATTATCAACTGTTTTATAATTTTGATAAAGTAGAAAATTGAATACAAAGCCGTTTTTTGGAAAAAGTTGTCAGCAAAAAAATTTCACATTTTATTGAAAAAACGCTCTGTATTAATTGTTTTAATACACTCAGTACCGTATAAAAAAAATGAGTTTATATCTTCATTTTTGAGACAGAAACCCTCAAAATAATTTTGGCCTGCTGAGAATAGTCTTAAAGCTATAGGTTTGATAATAATAATTTAGAAGTATGATTGTTATAATAATTTATTGTTGAATGTTTTCAGTGCTTTTGGAAATGGACGTGCAGGCCGTGCGCCGATCCCCAGAGATGCTAGACCAGTAGGGAGCTTTCACGTCTGATTTGTAGGAGGTGAATTGCTGCGAACTGATCCAGTGATTGGTAAGTGCTGTTCTCTAAACGTTCTTTCTAGTAATGTGACGAGCATAAAAACTGCAAGAAAATAGAAAACGTAGATGAAGTGGAACGTAAATACGTAAATGTTAATCAAAAAAAGGGCCAGAAGAATCCCAGTAGTGTAGAAGTCCAGCACGAACGGTCGAATGCGTTCCGGAATCATGTTGGTTATGGCAATCATTTTCAGCGATACCAATATGAAAATGTAACTGTAACTGTGAATGTAGGTAATCGTAACTGAGTGCTGACTTTGAGTACTTGATACTTAGATCAAGAATTTTGACAAAAAGTTTTTATGACTGAATTGACACGTTTCCAAAATTTGTTTATCGATGTTTTGTTCCTGACAGCTTGAAAATGGCATTTAGGTGTAGTGGACAGGGAGCTGGTGCCTCAAAACTTACGTCATAAGGTACATGATTTTAACCTTGTAGCGTTGATAAGGTTGTTGAGAATTGCTTCGTCTTACATGTCAAACGGGGGCTTCAGGCTGGTATGAGCTTGTCAATTTTCGAAAACGTGATTAATTGTTGCCGGGTTTATTGACGTGATAATCATATGGAAGAGTAATGTATACTTGGTGATGCTATGAATCAGCTGCAGCTTCCTGACGGTATGTGGCTCCAACAGGATGGAGCAAGGCCTCATACGGCCAACGTGAGCATCATGAATCTATTGAGAGAAATCTTCCCAAATCGACTCGTTTGGCAAAATGGAGACGTTGCTTATCCAGCGCGCCCTCCAGATTTGAGCGTTCTGGATTACTTTTTATTTCTGAAATCCAAAGTCTTCATGAATACTTTGCAAGATTTGGATGACCTTGAAAAAAGAATTCGACTGGCCATTGCCGAGATTACCGCTGAAATGTGTCGCCGTGCAATGCACGATTTATTGTAGCGGGCGGAAATTTGCGTTCAAAGATGTGGGGGTCATTTATTGGATAAAATCTTCAAAACAAATTAGTGTAAGCTTCAATATAAAATCTTGAATGTTTGCTCTTTGCCCACAACATACGTTGAATAAATTCCTTTGGATAGTTGAATTTTTATTGAAGTTTATAACCGCTCAACTTAAAAAAATAACACTTTTTATTACATTGTAACTTGTAATCATAAAATAAAATCATTAACACAAGAGTAAGAAAAAAGAAAAATTTTCTGGCCTTCCTTAGCCTAATCTTTGAAATCAAGAAGTGGCAAATGTGGTGGATAAATGCAACTTTTTTGCATTCAAAGGTAGGAGCCGATCCCTTTTATTATCGTACACGTTGCCAGCTTCCGAGGAGAAACTCTCGCAGTATACACTGCTACAAGGAGCTAAGAGGTAAATCTTCGCAAACTAGAGCCAGAACTAGAGTTGATAGACTACCATGCGTAAGAATAGCTGTTTCGGTCAATTCATGCTGTTTTCAAAAAACTATTAACCTCATTGGCACTTTCGCTTTTCTTCAAAGTTGGTTCCTTTTTGTTGGTATTCTCCGCTGCGACCTCGTCAAATTTAGGAATCCGAAGTGCCTAATTTAGGCCGGATAATTTGGCCAGATAACCGGCTATCCGCCCAAGAGGCACACCGGACATCCGGTATCCGGCCAAATCACTATCCGTTGCATCTCCAGTTCAAATTATTCAACCACACTGGAGTGGGGGACTCTCGCCGGCGACAGTTTCGCTAGCCAATACGATTCGATCTGCCTGTACTCTCACTACTCTCCTACCTCCCTTCATAATTCCCGCGACACGAGTTTCTGTCGTCGTGTCGTCCAAATTATTCAACTACAGTAGAGTGGGGGGACTGTCTATGGCGGCTTTATGGCGGCTCTACAGAACTTCGTATGTCGCCGGCGACAGTGTCGCTGGCCAATAGGGTTCGATCTGCCTGTATTCCCCTACCCCCTCCTATCATTCTCGCGACACGAGTTTCTGTCTTGTCGTTCAAATGACTGAACTACAGTTGGTGTCGCCAGATTTTAACGAAGGAGTGGGGGACTGTAGCCGACGACATACGACGTTTTGTAAAGCCGCCATTACAGAACTTCGTATGTCGCCGGCAACAGTGTGCTGGCCAATAGGATTCGATCTGCCTGTGCTCCCCTACCTCCTTCCACATCATTCCCGCGACACGAGTTTCTGTCGTCGCGTCGTGTCGTTCAAATTATTCAACTACGGTGGAGTGGGGGACTATCGCCGGCGACATACAAAGTTCTGTAAAGCCGTTATAATTGTGCCGACTGTACCATTAAAAAAATTTGTGGACAGATTCGAATTCTACGTAAAAAATCATGTAAGAATCGTTTTTCATTCCTAAAACTATGTCAAAAGAGAAGTTTTCCTGGAGGAGGTAAATTTTGGCCCTTTTTGAAAATTTCAAACTTGTCTGATGAACTGGAGAGCCCCCAAAAATGTTGCCTTATGACCCGATTTTTGATCAGGGGATGTTCCCACACAAAAGCCCGTTGGTTTCATTCATGTGTCTTATGACATATAAAATTTGGCCATTTTTCGAAAATTGACAAGCATATACCAGCTTAAAGCCCCCGGTCTGACATGTAAGACAAAGAAATTTTTAACAACCTTATCAACGCACATTAGACCTGCTTACAGGGTTAAAATCATGTACCTTATGACGTAAGTTTTGAGACACCAGCTCCCTGTCCATAGGCGCTTTATGCATGTTTTTTGCCATGCGCTTCTTTTGCCATTTTATGCGCGTACTTAGCTAGATTGCAAAACAAGTAGCAAAGTCTAATAGCCAGTTCCACCAGCAAATTTAATCTTTGTTAATCAATTCAGATATTTTCTCAGGTGAATATTGGCTTAGTGACCACAGAAAACACAAGTTTCACGAAATATTTTGGAAATGGCGTGTTGTAGTCCAGGAAGTCAGCTATTCAGAAAAGTATGAGACATTGAAAATAGTCCACAACTTCAGGGAGTATGTCACTTTGATGAAATTTTGGGGTGGGCCAATTGATATGGCGAGCACTTTAAATCAAACCTACTCATACCTAACGACTCTGCTTTTTGTGGTACTGCATGCGATAAAACTAGGCATGGAAGTATATTTTCCGCTAAAGTCAAACCGCCTGCGTCTGCGGTCTGGATCGAATTTTAGTTCGCGTCTGTTCCATTTATTATAAAATTAATATGCCGCAAATTTGACGTCCCATCACAGAAAACCTTCTTGGGTTCCCTTGAGCAATTTAAAGTCATTGACTCCAAATTTTTGAGGGCGCCCATTAGCATTAGCCCCCTAAGGAACGAAATTTCGAGTGCTGCGGATCAAATCGCTTGTTTTGGTATGAAGCGAGGTATGAATGCGTCCCTCGGTGCGCCCATGCCAAATATCGTTGCCATAATCGCAGGGATCCTTTTGCGTACCGCTTCTACTATTAAAAGTGCTATTTGTAGTCGTCATGGGTAAAACAGTTCCACTCGCATCAATAAGCTACAAAGATCTCGTGGCTGTTCAGAGTGATGTTATATGAGGCGCGTAAAAATTTAGCTCTATAGCTCTAAACAGTCATAAGGGCGATAGTCGGGGTGCTACGATTTTGAATACCGCAAATTAATTAGACGGGATGCCCTTTGGCATGATAACTACTTATACCAAGGTGATTAATTTTCTCCAAGGATGCGTCAACATTTCCCACTCAGAAAAAAAGATGGCGACGATTTTTGACAGGACCTGAATTTTTGTAAAACATAGGCATGTGGGATATCTTTTCTTACTAATTTTGACCTCCTGAACACGAATATTGAGTTTATTTTCACATTAGAAATCAAATCGACCCCATATTTGACATCCGAAAACCGCAAAAATAGCAGACTCTCGCTTATTTTCGAATTGAAAATTTTGTGTGCCATTTACAGCGATTTCCAGCCTTAAGCTCGTTAAATGGATCTCACAAAACAAGTTAACAGTGTAAGTTCTGCAGAATAACTCTACAAACATCGCCAGGGTGCGCCCCAAAACATACAAAATATGGGCTCTGGGAGCACATTTTTCTGCGGCTGATTTAAGGAATGTAAGTGTGAAATGGAAAATGTTCTGTAATATATTTTACTGTTTTATATAGTAAACTCACATATACTAGGATTTATCAACATAAATTGACAATTCCAGATAAAAACAGAAAAAATATATTTTCATGATTTGTTGATAACTTTTTTTTTCAATAAATACTAAAAAACGTAGCTTTGATTTTGATGATGTTTTTCATCCAGGTAAGATATCTTTTTTACCTGAAACAACCACCTTAGCTCAAAGCTTCGGTATAGCGACTCATAATTGAAACATTTTCGTCAGACTTGCGGTTGCCAAACATCAGAAAAGCGTCTTTTGATTTTGAAGTTTTGTCTTTACACTTATTGTTCTGGAATGCAACATACGGCTGATGGTGAATCTTTGGTTCAAAGTTTTCTAGAGTATTTCTATCTCGCCCATGAACTCATTCAGGTGTCTAGAAATTTTCGGACTGGATATGCACCAATGGCGAAGGGCAATAGGATCTCCAGTGTTATTACCAATTTAAAATTTGTTGTCTTGGTGTGTTGGAATTTTCGAGAATGGAAGTATAGTGTTATCAGGGAAAGCGCAAAAATACCTAGGAGGTGAACAGGCATAGAAAACGGACGTGGAAAACATATGAAAAAGTGATCAGGTAGGCACCAAGACCTTTTCAACATTAAAACTCTTATTTGGCAACTATAGTACCTACCTATGATACATGGTGTATGTTTTCATGCTCTTTGGCTTGTCCACGTCCTAGACGTTTTTGAGCCTCCATTTAGAGCTCATTACTTTCATTCTCGCAAAATTCTGACACACACACGACAACAAATTTCAAGTTGGTGCCATAAGAATACGAATAACACTGAAGATCCTGCTGACATTTGTCGTAAGTGCATATCTATCCAGTCCAGAAGTTTCTAGACACCTGAATGAGTTCACGGGCGAGACAGAAAACTTCAAGCCAAAGCTTAACCATCAGCCGTATATGTTGCATTCCAGAACAAGTTCAAAGAAGGACTTTCTGGAAAAAGGAATTATTAAAAGACGCTTTTCTGATGTTCGGCAATCGCGGATCTGACAAAAATGTTTTATATTATATGAAACTTTGAGCTACGGTGATTGTTCCAGGTGGGAAAGGTCTCTTGATGTATTTACTTTGATGAAAAACATCATCAAAATCAATGCTACATTTTTTGGTATCAATTGTACCTGTCATAAAAAAAGTTATGGACCAATCATGAAAATTTGTTTTCACGATATTTTGTTTCAAATTGCCATGGTATGTCGATATATTCTTGGTATGTGTTAGCTTATATATTAAACAGTAAAACATATTGCACAACATTCTTCCTTTCACACTAACATTCCCCAACCAGCCGCAGCAAAGTGTGCTCCTAGCGCCCATTTTTGGTATGATTTGAGGCTTACCCTGGCGATGTTAGAAAAGTTATTTTGTAGAACTTATATTGTTAACTTCTTCTACGGGATCTATACAGCCAGCCCAAGGCTGGAAATCGCCGTTGATGGAACACAAAATTTTCAGTTCAAAAATTAGCGAGAGTCTGCTATTTTTGCGATTTTCAGATGTGAAATATGAGGTCAAGTTGATCTCTAATGTAAAAATAAACTCCATATTTATATTCAGGAGGTCAAAATTAGTGATTAAACATGTGCCACACGCATATGTTTTATAAAAAATTAGCTCCTGTCAAAAATCGTCGCCATCTTTTTTTCTGAGTGGGAAATGTTGACGCATCCTTGGCGAAAATTAATCACCTTGGTATAAGTAGTCATCATACCAAAGGGCATCCCGTCTAATTCATTTGCGGTATTTTGCCATTTTATGTCGCGTACCACACCGACTACGATATGCAGTCAAGAGTAGGTATCAGAATGGTTTTGAATGTTTATCAAATGTTTTTCCTATGCAGTCAAGAGTAGGTATCCGAATGGTTTTGAATGTTTATCAAATGTTTTTCCTTCTCGGTCTCTGGTATTTGAGGCGCTTCTTTTAAATTAAATATACTGTTATACGAACGGCGATTTTGGGGAGCCCGCGATCTTTCTGGGCTCTTCCCATTACATATTAGGTCGCAGTGTATACAAGTGCGGAGTCTGGACATTTCCAGAGTATACGCGATGGCTTGACTAATGGAATTTACGTGGAGACTTGAACGTGCGAACAGGACACATTTGCCAATTTTGGTGGAGGCGCCGGCTTCACCGCACGTTGGTGATGCCTGCGAAATGTGTTGGATTATTCGGGAGTCGCCTAGAAGCCATATGCCGGGTCACTGTGGAATTTGCTAGAGAACCTATGGAACATTCGAGATTAATTAGTCGGACCTATTTAAAGAATCTTCCTCGGCCTAGACAGCAGTATTGGATTGGAAGTGATCGAGTGCGAAAGAAGTGAAGTAGTCTCAGCGATATTCCCAAGCGTAAATAATTGTTGGCGTGTATTTATTGAAGTACGTAGTAATGAACAGTGTGTGTTTTAAAACGATAGTCTAAATTATTGGCGAGTAACATTACCGATGGTGGCGCTGCTGATGCGCTTCGCATGTAAACAAACATGTCGGATAGGGCACGGATTGTTGCCCGCGCGTTCAAAAACCTTATCAGTAGTAAGCGGTTTTTTATGTCCTCCAGACGTGAAACGTGGTTAATTAGTACCTATTGCGGTGGAACTCGAAAATGGCAGAAGCGAATTGAGTGTTATGAAGGTTTTCAATCACTGGATGGCCTCAAGCCTCAACGGATTCTCGTTGTATCGTGATGAAATACTGATGGGAGAGGAAATTCTGAAGTCACAATTTCTTGTGTTGTGTGGTCGAAAGCGAACCGAATCAAGCTTCAGTTCAAACACAGACATATTTGGATTGTGTTTACAAACAAGCGCATTGTATGAATCTCCTCACGAGGCAACTGAGATTGTAATTAAAAGAAATAGTAGTAGCAGTTCCTGCGAGTTCCTGTGAAATTGGAACGTTTAAATGCACTTGCAAAGCAGGCCAGTCCGGAACATGCAAACATATCGCAGCTGTGCTTCTTCGATGCAGCCATTTGAAGTTCCTTTTTTCAGCGACACTTCCCAGGCTTTTCTCGTAGTCATATTTTCCACAGTGCCAAGTTTGTTTGTCATCTTGACTACCAAACTTGCGTCTTTCGCTTTCGACGGGAAACGGTGAAAATGTAACTCTTCCTTTTTCCGGTTTCCACAGCGCGACTCGCACTCGGAAACGCAACAAATTCTCCGCCACTTTTTGTCACTATGACAAAATCACAAATCTTACCACCTCCCATTCTGATGCCACTTTTGCTTGCCAGTCGTCGTACACGTGCCACTCTTATTCAAAAATGCAATGCTTTTGCAACCGACGACACCTAGTATATTCAAGATAATGAAACGTGCGTGGCTCACGTACTTTGTTGGAAAAAATCAACGCCGCGTTAAGTCAGATGGAATCAAATAAAGTCACCAAACACCGCAACGCTCATAAGAGCCCACACAAATCTGCGGTTGATCCGTGCACAAACGTCGTTTACACGTTGGCCGTCAGATGGCGTATTCGATCTTGAAACTCGCCAATATACGAACCCGTACGCGAACTTACGTAACAATACTTTTCACACGAAATACCCACTCTGATTTATAAGAGCGGAAGCGAATCGCAAATCCACTGAATTATTTTAAAGTTAACATTAAAGGACCATCAGGTATACTCAATTATTCGACTTCCTTTTCCAAACGAACAATCAATTTTTTTCACTAGACTTCCTTCACATTTAAAAAAAGGAGATTATGTAAAAACGGAACGTGCCCTATATTTGCATTTAAAGAATGCGCGATAGGTGGAAATATGCGCAAATCTAAACACAGTAATTTTGTTATGGGCAAATAAAAGCAGAAATCCGTTCAATAATACTTTTAAAATTATTACCACCCACACATGGAATGTGTGTTGCGTTAACTTGTGCAACAGGAAGAGAAGTTACATGGCACGTGACAATTCCTAGAAGAAAGTGCCTTTTCTCACGTGAAATTGCTCAACATATTGGGAAGGGGAAAGTTGCTAATTACGAGTGGGACTTTATTGGTGTGTGGGCGTGAGAAGTTGGGTAAGTACTGTTACTAAGTGCGAGACTAAGTGTTCACTTTTCGCACTAGTATAGTATGAAAGGAAGAGTTGGTTCTTGCACTGGCACTAGTGCGTTAAAGTGTCGGTTTTCCAGCTGAAACGACAATCAAACAAAGTTGCGGTCAATAGGAACGTAACAGCCGTAAAAGAGAAAAAAAAAGAAGTTTTAATTAACTTACTCTCATCAAAGTGACTTGGAGGGTTGAAGCATTGAAGAGGCATCCCAATCACGCGCAATCACAGTGTTATTATTATTACCTAATAAGACATTATGTTCCTTTTACTCTGTGTTTCACTGAGGTAGCAGGTATATACATACCCACTGAGAAACAAACACACACACACGCACACGACAATGTACGGCAACGTGATTTCATTCATACGAGAAATGTGCAAATTCTCTTTGGGTTCTGCGATTTGCTGCCGTGATCCATAGCGCCAGCCGGGGAGTTTTCTAAGACTACTCCGATAAATAAAGAGGGGATAAGATATAAATGTTCGACAAAAATTTATAGCTTCCACAGTTTCCATCTTCTCTTCATCACATCGATAAACAAATAATGTGTGCAATTGAATAATTTAAAGGTACCTTGATGTACATTTGCAAGTTTGAGCACCTCATTTGTTTTTAAAATTAACGCTTATTTCCAACCCGATAAAAAAGTTGCGGCGTTATTTCCTTGAGAGTGGTTATTTTCCGCAACTTTGTAATTCAGCTGTTGAAAAGGAACCAAATTTGTGATTTTTTTGCGAAAAATTTTCAACTCGAAATCTCTAGATTTAAGCTGAAATGCAAGTTACGTTGAGGGTGATTCTAGTTTCGGGAATTGGTGTGCTTTTCCAATGTGGATGCGTCTTTGCTGTGCCAGTCTCGCTTCACCACATCATCTCCAAGGATCTCGTGGATACTGAAGAGTACAATTCCTACTTTTCGATTACGGTAGGTAGTGTTTAGTTTTTTTTTTTTAATTTATCTTTTTCCCCACATGATAAATGTATTGATTCAAAACGAAACCGGCGCAAATATTTGAAATAATCAATAAACGATACTCAGCTGAATTGTGTTAAGTTTGAGTGTGGTGTGTAGATAGGTACCTATGACTTAACTCGAAGAAATGCAAACAAATGTGCTTTTGTATTACACTCGTGGCTTAAACAAATTAAATCTCGGTGTGTAATTCAAAGTGTAATTTTATGTATGTACCTACCGCCTAATCTATTCAGGTATGTAAAATCAGCGGCTTACTTTTCTCATACGTAATTTTGTGTTTATATTTATTTGTTGACAAAACACTAATTTTGTTTGTACCTAATTGGCGCGCGTGGTTTTTAAAATTTAGGTGCTGAAGATATTGAGATTAATTGCGTTTATTTATATCTATTTATGTGGTCAGTGAACATAATAATTTGAGTAATTTTTAGTCCTATTAATTCAATAGGGAGCAATACCCAGCTAATAGTTAGGACTAGGGCTATAGGGCTACCAACTATTTAGTATATCTACTGGTATTGTTGAAATGTTGAAATTGTTGAAATGGGAGACCAGTAAAATTACAAATTACAATTACCTATTGGTACTTACGATAAATTCACATAAACCACGTACAAAAAACAACACTGATGGTAAGCGAGTTCCTATCCATCAATCATCACTCGGGTTGAAACGATTGTTATTGAAAAAAAAATCAAAATAATAATTATTTTTTCAAATATTTCTGTGTGATAACTATAGGTACGGTACCTCGACTATTTTTCAGTCTTGGTATTTTGATATGCTGTTTTGGCTTGGCCTCAAGCTTCTGGTTCGGTCGAATAATAATTATAAGTAAGGACTCGTGTAGCGGTCAAGGTTGTGAAATAACTACTCATTAACCCTTTTTGGCCGAATTCAAATTTTTTGGTCAGGTAATTCCTATTAGTGAATTCTCCTTCTTCTCAGCCAGAAACTACCTATCAGGGTGATTCAAAAGTGTCGGACCAAAACAATATACGGTATACGGAATCTTTTACGAAACACACACAAAAATAATTAGAACAAAAATCTCGGACATTAATTTTTGAAGTTATGAAAAAACCAAAAGGTAGTCCTCCTCCCCCAAATCCTTTTAGTCTAGTTATTTCAAAAAAATTTGGTCAACTGTTGGTGGTACAATTGTGAACAAAAAAACGTGCTACCCCCCAAAACTTTCTTCACGAGTAGCAAGGAACGGATGGAAATTTTTGTACGGGACGTCCCTTCGGGTGGGAAGTTGAAATTTGAGAGAAAGATTTAAACAACATTGAAACATTTTCATGATATTCGAACAAAAAATTGTAGAAATTTTCGGGAAAATTTGAATTTTTCATTGAAAAAATCGTCTATTATAGGGCTTTATTTTAAGCTCAATCATTTGAGTCCGGCCTCGATAAGCCAAGCCGGTTTTGCATTTTCAAGTTCTTGTTTTATCGCTGTAGAACTGCACCTTCCTTTTACGATTTCTTTTTGGATTCGAGGTGGATTTGGGTTTTGAGAGCTATTGTATTTTAATAAATTTTACGTTTTGTGAAATATCCTGCGCAAATACCACTTGAGCTAATAGGGTTTTATCAAAATTTTTGAACTGTTTCTCAAGCTTTGTTTTACAGGGTCTTTTTATGGATGTCATCATTTGAATGGCTTCTGACAGGCGAAGTAGTTAAGAAACTCATCAACAGGGGCATGGCAGCATCTTGTAACTTATAGTTTCAAGTTTTGTTTGACACTACAACCACAGTTGTCAGCCATCAACTTTATCTGCACGGTGCGACAGAACAAAATGTTCTGCTTGGCCATAGAAGGAAACAGTGTTAAAATGTCGCTTCGTTTTCTCTTTGTAGGCATTCTCAAAGACCAGGTATTCACAGACGTAATCAGGGACATTCATTATCTTGAGAAGAGAATAAAAAATATCTGCACTGAAGTTACGTTTCGAGATTCTGTGACACCCGCCGAGCACTGCATTTCTGATTAAAGACTTTTTTGGGAAACGGCGGTCATCACCCTGAAGTTGCACGAAGACAACTTTCACCGTATCAAAATTCAAATTCTAGGTTTCAATTTGGTACAAGTTTCAAGTGAATTGGTACAGAAATTGAGGAGAATTTTGAATTTCAAAATGAAGAAACAAAAAATTTGCAACTTTAAGGCGCTTGGCACCGTGTACACGAAGTTGATGACTGCCAACCATGGTTTTAGTGTCAAACAAAACTTGAAACTATAAACTAAACTAAACTGACAAGGATATGCTGCCATACTTTTGTCAAAAAGTTGCGTACTTTGTTCACCAGAAGCTTCCGGAATAGTAACATTGCTAAAAAAGCCCCTGTATGAAGCAATTCAACTCATTATCAAAGATAAAAACCCTCCAGCAAAATGAAGGGACCATTCCACACTCGTTGCATTTCTTGAAAACAAAGCTTTCGACATAGTTCGAAAATTTTATCGATAAAACTATTAGCTCTTGTGGTATTACATACGACTATATGATCGCCGAAAAACCGAGACCTTGTCGCATTTCAAAATCGGCATACACGACGCCCACTCGCCCAGTGCAATCTACTTCCGACATCAGCTGGAATTTTTTGAAAAAAGTCCATTCCCGAGCGAACGAACGTTGGAAAGAACGAGAACGAGTTATTCGTCTTCAAACTTGAACCATTTTTCCGATACCGACAATTCGTTGTCAAGCAGTTTAGCTAAGGTATTGGATTGTGGAATAATTTTGGGATACTTGTTCATTTTGGTCTTAAATAAGATCGAACTCATTGTTCATGATATTATTGAAAGGGCAATAAATTGATTTATTGATCATTATTATAATATGTAGGTTTACTCGTAGGTACAGTTGCGAGCTCATAAATGGAAACACTGTGACACTGACAGTTTTTCTTCTTCAATTTGAGCTGATATCCTCTGATATTTCTACTCGATCTTCACACAGCACAGAATAGACATTCTCTTCTATGCCTAGCCAAGTTCCTAGGAGGAGATCAGTTCACAATCGATCAAAATATGTAAAATAAGAATGACAAGTGATGTCAAGTGTTCCCATTTATGAGATCGTAACTTAAGACACTAGCCGACTTATCCCTGAACCAATTTCAAAAATAGAAACTGATTCTTGAAGGATATTTGCTGAATTTTTCAAATTTGCCCATAAAATTGTTCTAGATCCATAATATACAGTGTCGCAAAAAAATTATCTTGTTTAATTACATTCACATTCATTTAAATAATGCAATGGATGCTGACTTTTGTCCTCAATACAAATACCTATATATAACACTTACGGGTTCATTTTTCAAAAAAATTGAAGTTTGTTGAAAAAAATTCTCAAAATCAGTTGGATTGTGATTTTTCTTATTTTCAACTGTTACATTTATGATATTTTGACAGTTTGTTTGTCATATGAACCCGTAAGTGCTATATTTCGTTGTAATCAGGATAAAAGACATCAACTGCATGTTATTAAAATAAAATTACGACACCCTGTAAATTAATTATTTAAAAAAATTTCATGGGAAAATTCAAAAAATTTAGCAAAACTCCGTCAAGAATCAGTTTTCCTTTTTGGAATTGTCCCAGGGATAAGGCAGCTAGTGGAGGGGGGGTCAATCTTAACGTGAACACCCTGTACATGTTGAGAATAAAAATTATAATTTTACTTTATTTCTAGAATGATAGAGGAGACGGCAACAACATCAATAATAACAACAACAACAACAACAACAACAACAACAACAACAACAACAACGACGACGACGACGAGCTGAACGTTATATCCAAGTTGGATCAGTTGTATCTTGATAACCCTGACAACCACGTTCATAGTACTGGCAGACCTCAACGGTTGAAAGAAACAGCCTTTTTGTTGGTCAAGAGCATACGACAACGAGACAAAAGATACATTAGTTGTAAGTACAAAAATTATTCATGATACTTACATTGATAGAATGGATACCAAGAAATCATTTCCAAATGCCTAATATTGTTCTTCGTTTTTTGCCTACTATAGTCTATTCGTTTGACTTTTTCCTTGACTTCGTTGATAATGACAAATGACACTGAAAAAAATGTGTCGTCGCTGGATACAGCAGTAAGTTTTACGTGGATACGTCTATGTATGAGAGGACATTCGGGCAATGGGGAACTATAGGCAAAACGGATTGTAGAGGGCGACGTGTTCCATGCACCCATATTGACAGTTAACGTACATAACCTCAACGAAATGTAAACAAATGTACGGAAAGTGGAAAGTGCTCAAACAAGAGTTGAGGCGGGGAGGGAGCCCCACTGAGAGCAGGGAATAAAAAAGAGCTGGTGCAAACTGCAAAGATATGGTCCTTTGGAACTGTTGCAGCCTTATACACAACACACAACACGTCACTACCAATTTTTTTTACCGAGATTTTTGGCTTGTCGGCGTTTCTACTTTTCAACTCACGAACATGGACACGAAGTAACGCAAAACCGCTGGTTCCTATGGAAAGTGCTGACAAATGAAAATGAGATGACAATTGCAAAGTTGAGGTTATGTACGCTTAAAATGACTCTGATGATAGCTGGGGTGCATGGAACACGAGCGCCATTACTTCAGGCGTTTGCCACTATAGTTCCCCAAGGTCGATGATACTTTTCGTATTATCTCGTATCATCGAACTGTGCTTATTAAGTCAAGTCAAGGCTACCAAATTGTCGATAAAGTATATCTCATACTTACCGACTTCGTTTATTTATAAGCTTCTGTTCACGAAATGACTCCTATTACAACCCGAAAACATAGACGTATCCACGTCAAAACTAACTTCACATCACTTTGGATGTGAAAGATGAAAGGAGTTTTTTAGCCTTAAAGATTCCAGTTTTCTTGTAGATTGTACATACGTAGTTACCTATAACAATACAGGGTGATGTTTTGAAAAGAATACCCATCTCCGATTTTTCGCTGCACTTTTTTTCATAAGAAAAAGCCAAAACAGGTCGATTTAATTTTCGAGGGGGACAACTACCGTATTTTCAGTCTTTCTGTTCCACCCCTATGGGTACAAGATGACGGTAGCCGTTGAATTATTCGAAAGCAATTTTTCGAAATCAGTTATTGTTCGCAAACAATTGTTCGAAAGTACAAATTATTCGAAGAAGCAATTGTTACAATGTCAATTATCCGAAATACAAATTATCGAAGACTTATTTTTTGAGAGAATCAATTATTGTTCGAAAATCAATTTTACTGGTGTAAATTCTTCGAAAAGACAAGTTCTTCACTAGTTCACTACTCTTTGATCTGTGTCATAGGTTGAGGAGTGATCATGATCAATTATGTAGAAGGTGTCTCAAAAGTAAGGCCCTTTTTAATCCATCTTCCCCATGAGAGCTTCGCGCATACCTGTGAGCGTAGAACTAGCGGTCTGTAGTAGCTGTTTGTAAACAGGGAGTCTGCGCTCATGGGTATGCGCGTAAATGCTTCCTCTTGTATGGGAAATGTGCCCAATGTACGCCCATGTGCACCATGAGGATAATATGCCTAACGTTTACCCGTGTGCATCATAAAGATGTGCCTATAACGTACTCACGTCGTGCTGTCGTGCACCAATCCATAGTCACACCGCCATGGGTACATTGGGCATAATCCCATGGTGCACTTGAGTGTCTCCAATGTGCACAGGGATGGCTCAAATGTGAGATGTGGTTGATATATTATGGCACTTCGACCTCACAGCTGTATAGTTGAAGAAAGGTCTATAATTTTATTTCTCGGGTATTTTTTGCAAATAAATAGGTAGATAAATAGGTCTGTGTTCCGGACCGCATTGATTACAAAACTGAGACGACATCTGCCAGACTACATACCAACTTTACTGTTGATAAAGTGAATAATTATGGGACTGGGGAGAGGGACAATCACTATAATGTATCTAAATCAAAAATTGATGAAGAAAAGATACGATATTTAGCAGTCAATCTGAGCAGCAAACAAATCGTGTGCTCAAAATCCTCAATCCCATCGCGTTTCTAAAGGGGGTGTCATAATGAGATTATGAGATCATGTTGGAGCGGTTCAACCTGTCATCTTGAAAGTCTCGAAGAGTGTTCCAGTCAATCCATTTTCTTTTTGGTCTATTTAGCAACGCGTTGGATTGCCCTGATTTTCTTGGTGCTGTGGGTCTCAGTGTTCCTCGGCTTTCCTCTAGATCACACAGTTTATTCCACCTTCCCACAGCTAGAACCAACATTCTAGTGGTATCTCCTCTCTATCAGATGATTGTCAATTACTCTGCTTATGAGAGTGAGGTTGATCTCTTCAACTGTTCTCTGTCCGACATAAAGGCGAAGGTTTTTTCCTAAGTATGTACCCCCCCTCGGATTTGTCTCTGGTATCCCTCACCCTTTAACTGGGCTTTTCTGCCTGTTGAGTGCAGTACAACAATAATAACATTAATAATAATAATAATAATAATAATAATAATAATAATAATAATAATAATAATAATAGGTGACTTTAGAGAATCAAAGAGCTTTAAAATGATGTGTAGGTAACTCGATCCCTATTTGAATTTGACATTTTCAAAAGGTTAGTCTAGTAGTCACTATAGTCACCCTATCTATGGCAAGATTGAAAATACGCTAGTTATTATGTGTCCCATCGAAAAAGAAAATAGTCCTTCCTGGGTGGGTCCGTGGGCCCTTTTTTCAAAAGATAACCCTGTAAAATTGTATGTATGTAAATGTGAATGCCTATACTTATCATATAATTACTGATTATCTGAACTTTATAGGGGTGGAGGTCTTACTGCCGGATGGAATCATGAGTTCTGGATATCCGAAATGTCAAAATTACTCTAATTAAAAATGGATTCCTTTACTCCACTTCTGCTTTGTTTGGTATGAAACTTGAGCTGTTTACTTGTGATTTTTCTTGTAATTATTTTTTCAAATGCAGTGTGCACGCCTATAGAGTTCAAATACACCTATTCATACATATTATTCCTAAGCCGGATGGTATTCACTAGTTACTAATGATCATTCTAATTTAATGGGTAAATGCTGATAGATTGATTTATCATGTCTGTTCCTAATAGTAAGTACCTAGACCTTTTTTGCATTATACCGCTAAACAGCAAAGCAATTAAAAAATCAATACTCAGTGGCGAAGGTGCGTCTAGACTGATGATTATGACTCATTAGGTTCAAATTATACAGGGTGGTCCAGGTTTTAGTCGACAAACTTTGCAGGCTGATAGAGGATAAAAAAAAAGTCGACTCACCCCAAAAAGTACATATCTAAAATGCATATTAAAAAAGTTACAGACCTTCAAAGTTGCAGAAAAAAATTGTTTTTTTCTTGATAACTTTTGAACAGCTTGACCGATTTCGCTCAAATTTTGCACATATGGTTAACAAACACGTCCTCAGTGATTTCTTGAAAAAAATTCTGTCAGAATGACGCAGTGGCGTAGATATGGGGGGTACTGATCCCCTTACCCCCCTACTTTCTACGCCACTGGATATTTTGAAAAACCGTTAAAAGTAATGAATTCGGCGTTCAATTCTGAAGAGAAAATTGGCGTGTCATTGCTACATTTGGAGAAGCGGTTTCGGAGATATTTGTGTTTAAAGGTTCAAAAACACCGAATCACGCAAATGTTTCAAAATTCGAGCAAGCTTTGATTCATCCACTTCCAACTTTTTTTCCAACGTAAAGTTCATTGATTCATAATTTAGCTCATGAGAAATTGAAAATTGATTGTGAAAATTCATGATTTCAGTAACATGACAAATAAGAAACAATGGGCCCTTGGTTCTTGTTCTTACTAAACTTCCCAACTATCAGTAAGTGAATAGGTACCTATTGAATATTCAATTGTTACTGAAATTATGAATTTTCATACCAGTTTTCAATTTCTCATGAGCCAAATTATGGATCAATAAACTTAAAATTGAAAAAAAAGTTGAAAGTGAATGGGTCGAAGCTTGCTCGAATTTTGAAACATTTGCGTAATTCGGTGTTTTTGAACCTTTGAACACAAATATCTCAGAAACCGCTGCTCCAAATGTAGCAATGACACGCCAATTTTCTCTTCAAAATTGAACGCCGAATTCAATGCTTTCAACGGTTTTCCAAAATATCCAGTGGCGTAGAAAGTAGGGGGATAAGAGGGTCAGTAGCCCCCCATATCTACGGCACTGCGTCATTCTGACAGAATTTTTTACAAGAAATCACTGGGGACGTGTTTGTTAACCATATGTGCAAAATTTGAGCGAAATCGGTGAAGCTGTTCAAAAGTTATCAAGAAGAAAACAATTTTTTTCTGCAACTTTGAAGGCCTGTAACTCTTTTAATATGCATTTTAGATATGTACTTTTTGGGGTGAGTCAACTTCTTTTTTTATCCTCTATCAGCCTGCAAATTTTGTCGACTAAAACCTGGACCACCCTGTATATGCCATTCATAATATTAGGCTTCAATTCTTTTTAAACAAGTGATAATACATCAAGCTATAATAGCAGTATTTTGACTGCTTTATTGTATTTTGAATGTAAGACCAATGCTATCAAAATTTCAAAATTAAAAAAAAATCACAATTCCTTGACAATTTGAGAATTAAGTATGGCAGGCCTTACATTTTTCTTTAAAAAAGTCACATCCCTAACTTGAATTCTCTATTTTGTGAAAAGCCCTCGAAAACCGGTTCTATCCATCCGCCCACTTTTTCAGTCGCATCAGAAATGACATATTTTCTACCTTTATATTATTAGTTGTTGTAAGCAGCACCAGTGAATGTTTGTCGATTTTCAACCTTTTTATAGTCCATTGTTGAACCTAACACAACATTTGTTTCAGATCTCACGCTCTGTCACTTCAAGATATGCAACATGGGACGCAAACGAACCACGCGATATTTTCACATGATAAGACAGCTAGATAAGGACTAGTCCAGCTACCAGGCAACAAGTTATTTATTTCGGAGCCACCCCCGCCTCTATGAAAAATTAAACCAGACATAGGTTGACCGAACTGAATTATTTATTAATAATTTATTTTTTTTATCTATCTACCACCTACTTTACTATTCCTCCGTCAGTATTCTACTTTGACAACATATCTATTTTTTATGATATTATACCTCAAATATGAAATCTGCCCTTTATGTAGTTCTGAATTTTTGTTCACTTTGTGCTGCAGTATCTGCCCAGAAAATATGCAATCGTTACACAACATTGTAACAAAAAAGTTCTACATAACGTAAACTGAACCACATTAAAAGGAAATAGGAATCTTTGTCCTATATTCCCTTATGTTGTTACGTTTAATAAGCGTATGAAATTACCGTATTATTGCTCTCTTGTTCAACAGTAGGATTTCGCATGTATGCTACACTACTATACCTACCTACTAAGTGTTCGCCTACATAACGTTTGAGCCTTTCACATCTGAAATAATCTGGTTTAATTCTTTCTAATCCATTCTTTATGTAGGCAAATCAGTAAAATCTGTAATGAATACGTAAATAAAAATAATACCAACAATACATGTTACGTTTTCTTCTCTCACTAAAAATCTCCGCTGGCTTACCCTACCCTTTACAATCTGAGCTAATAAGCCATGCATCTCCAAACTTATTGTGAACACTACCTGATCTGTTCTTCCTATTTCTACTAATTTTCCACCTCTGTCATAACTAAATCATCCAGTCATATAGATATGACGGTACAATCATTTAATCTTCTTTACTGATTTGTGTTGGGCATTGGCATTGGGCAATAAAACGCGAACTATTTCTCTAACATTTTCCTCAGATTCCAAGCCTGAACATTTTGGCTTTGGCTGACACGTTGTTTTACTTGTCGTAGCCCAAAACTTGGATTTACCTTCTTTCTAAATAAGTTCCATCCAAAGTCAGGAGAACTTTTCGACACCAGCGCTAGAGTGACAAGCACATGCCAAGTTTGAATTTCCAAACTCCATGACCATCTTTGAAAATTCAACTAAATCAGATTTTAATAAAGTTAGTATAGGTATGTTCAAAGCGCTACTTCATGCACGACCAAAATATTTCGACTATAGGTAAGGGGAGGCCCAAAATGGACTGACGGTTTTCAAAATTGAATAGATTTTGAACCAACCAATTTGATTTCAAATTTTAAAATAAGTTTCCAACAATAAGTGAACATGCTCGTGAACATGGGAGTTTTTTGACATCTATCCAGAACGTCACACTATGAACAATATCGCAGAGCAGAGAATTTTTTTCGTTACACATCATTTGAGCATCAATTCAATTATTGGGACTTAACATGGACTTAAAGTCTATTCAAGGACAAATTCAGTCGTCGAAAAGCACCTTCTTGCAATACCATCCTAGCCTGAGATTGGAAATGACCTAGTTCTGCCAACGTTCAGAAAAGAAAATCTAAATAACATGACCCGCTAACGGCTAAATAACCTCACAATTTTTTTTGGGGGGGGGGGATGTTGGAAAGTGTGCAAACTAGCCTTTTGATATCAATCGCTTGAGGAAAATATACTAGAAGAGATTCAAGCGATTTCCCCGCGAAATACTATAGCAGAATTATGGGCGACTTTATTCGACGACTTCAAGAATGCATAGCAGAAGAAAGGAGCTACCCCAAGCAACTTATGCGAAAAATAATTACGTCCTCGCCGTTACCGGTCTGTCAGGCCGCTACCACAGTGTTTTCCCCTCTTGTCAACACATCAAATGCCACCCACCCATTGGCAACTTCGGATGTGGACCCTTAAGATGGGTATATGGTACCTATGTTATTCTCACTAGTACCTACCTACTTCTTAATAAAATTTTCTCCAGTTGTAAAGTTGTATTAAATACAGGGTGATTTTTTGAAAAGTTTCCACCTCTGATTTTTCGCCGCCAAAATTTTTTACAGGAAAACGCCGAAACAGGTCGATTTTTGTTTCGAGGGGGACATTTAGGGCACATATTACCAAATTTTTATCTTTCGTCCCCACCCCACCCTGCTTTGAAATTTAAAATAGCATGACCTATTTTGTGATACATCAAATTGAAGGCAATAAAATTCTCTTTCCGTTAAACATATTTGAAATTTTTTTGAACCACCCCCTACCCTTGTGAAAATCTTCTTTCCGTTAATGAAAGGACAATGCCCCCCCTATTCGATTTTTATTTTAGTGGGGTCATCAAAGACAAGTATGGCCAAACTTTTATCTTCAACCCCTTCACCCCCACCCTACCCTACTTCAAAGGGGTGGTTTAAAAAAAATAGAAATATGTTTGACGGGAAGAGTTTCATTGCCTTCAATTTGATGTATCACAAGATAGGTAATGCTATTCGAAATTTCAAAGTAGGGTGGGGGCGAAGGGGTAGAAGATCAAAATTTGGCCACTCGTGTCTAAGATGACCCCATTGAAATAAGAATCGACCTGTTTTTGTTGGCAAGTCTATTTCTCAATAATCTCCTCAAAAGCATTGATTCAACAGTGACATGTGACACATCCGAGGACACATCGTTGTAACCAGAAAAAAATATTGTATTAAAAAATGTCAAAATCCAGTATGGCGCTCATAAGAGAAATAAAAGTTGAATGTCGTATCTCGGTTGTCTTGAAAGCTAGAATGGAGATTTTGGCAACATTGAATTCCCCTTGGAAAAGTGCCTCAACACAATGTCTTTAATTAGAAAAGGCTACCTTCAACCGTTTTTCAATTCAAAATTAATGACAAAAATTACAATTTTCGGTTTTTTCTCGATATCTCGAAAACTAAAACTGACAAGTCAAATATCTTTCTGGATCATTGATCGTCATGAAAATTCACAACTTTTTTTTAATTCAACTGACTTTGTATCTCTGAAGATAAGCGAGATACCCATGCTTTAGCCTCGAAAAACGGACAGCCTGTATTTAGGTACCCTAAATTAGACGCAATATTCAAATTTGAAAAGTGCATACCGATCTGTTACACCGGCAACAGTAGTTATACGGGTTTCAAGTGAGAAAAAACCATCCAACTTTCTGTGAAATTCTGTTATATCCAATGTCTAAAATGA
The DNA here is from genome assembly GCA_949128115.1 of Anaspis maculata. Lineage (NCBI taxonomy): Eukaryota > Metazoa > Arthropoda > Insecta > Coleoptera > Scraptiidae > Anaspis > Anaspis maculata. The sequence continues at coordinate 43,685,020 of OX421963.1, forward strand.
ATCGTCCTCTTTCAAAAAAAGTTCACAGTACATAGGTACAGTGGCGAGCAATAGAATAGCAACAGTTTTGCTTTTGAATAGTGTCAATTTTCCAATTCAAATTACTAACTTTGTGAAAGTGATTTGAAGAAACTGTAACTCACTTACACTTACTTACTCTCACAGTTTTGAGAATGCTTCATATTTTGGGAGCAACGTATCTTCTAAAGTCATAATCGTACGGCCATGATTTGAATTAAAAAATTGACAAGGTTGACAGGCGTTTCCATTCTATTGTCCGCCACTGTACAAGCATACCCCCCACCAACATTGAGCTGCAATGTTGTACCTACTTACATACATTATAATTATAATAAAACACCAACTTATTTTAAATATATTTAGTTAAATCTTAAAGCACCAAAGCACACATTTACAAACACTTACAAAAATTTGCAATAATAAAAAAAAAACTCAATTATAAATAAGTAAATACACATTCGAGAAAAATGCCCCGCACCCTTTCTCTCACAGTTTCCAATTTTTCAATAAGTTGTTGTTTGAGTATCGAACATTAACAATCATAATAATTAGTAACATCATCACAATAATAGTAGATTTTCTCATATCATAAATATAAAGCTCTGATTTTAAGGCCACTAAAAACTAAAATCTATTGAATACATACTTAATAAGCATAAGAAATGACATCCTTGTAGAGGTGCTGTAGAATCCTGAGATGTAGTGGACTGCTTTTTTCACTTAACCTTCAGTTAATGTTACTAAGAAGTATCTGAAATCTCCTCCAAAATCGTCCTGGAATTAGGAACAATTGTGTTTTTTATGTTTCGGGGCAATACTGTAAGTGAATATAGTAGTATGATGAAGCTAGTATGTGCGTTTTACAGAGAAGTACGGGCGATTTAGTCAACCACGGCCAGAAGGACTTTCTTGTAGTCTCCGGAGGTATCGCCCTGGAAGATTGAAATCAGTCACTGAGAAGCTCACATGCAAAGTGCTGGTTTTTGTTAACAACCCACCCGACACCTTTTTACTTCAATTATTATAGTTAAATTGTTAATAGTTAATAGTCTAGCAAAATGTCCGCCGATTAATTAGGTACTCGTATTCTTGTCAGTGTTTTTTCTTTTTTAAAGTTCCTTTTTTCAACATTCTTTCAAGTCTTGTACTTCAAAGTCAACAAGAGAAAACTCCTAGTGTTAGGTTCTTGTGACTTATCTGAAAGAAAAAACCACTGATGCTTCAACTAACTTCTTTACAAAAACAGGAATTTGGCAGGTAGGTACGTACTTCACTCTTGACATATAATTTAGTTTATCTACTCCTATTAAATAACTCCGACATTAACTATGCGTTTCTGATTCATTTATGACATTCATAACTCACTGCCTAAGCCCCGCCCCGTGGATTATGGGCTCATAACCCAATGGCTCCAACCAACCGCAAAGCGACAATTTCCGTAAATGTAACATATCAAGGAGGCTTATGAGATGACTTGATTTTTAGTAAAATGTCAAATAAAATTCATCAGATGCCTACCCTGTCACTGCGAATTTTTATTTTGCATCATTCAAGAACTAAAATGAATTCCTACGAAAACACAGACTACGAGCCCCCCGAAATCTTAGAAGTGGCAAGATCAGTAGCCCTGAATCTTCTGCCAGAAAAGTCCCGACACAAGTACGAAGTCATTTATGAACTGTGACTTCTCCTTATGAACAATAGGCAATCACTCCATTCCATAACAAACTGAAAGAATCATGGACAGATTGTTTATGTCTTGATCTCGTTTTTGTTCATTTACCTTCCTGCATAGGCATTCCAGAAATTATTAGATACATTTTAACCTCACTTTTGGCTGCAGACTGCATGCACCTGTGAGCATATGTTCCGTTCCGGTCCCGGATCCAGGGGTATGGTCTGACAATGGGCTCATTTTATAAATGCATAAAATCAGTTTCCAGTATGATTTACCTCAGTGTCAATGGAGTATCAAAACCTGGTTGGCCGTGACTAGCTGCTTGCCTAAGTTGTTGCTTTTTTTTTGTTCTGCAATGACATCCGAATAACACTGACACTGTTGACATTTCTGATGCGACTGCCCTTGGCTGGCTTCTTTGGCGGGTTGCCGTTCACCATCCATCCACCACCGCGGTGCGTGCGGCATACTTATGCAGCCGCAGTGGCAAAATCACTAGGTACTTGTCTGTCAGGTAGTCAATAGTCATTCCTTCAGTGTCCTGCCGCGTCTTAATCATTGAACAGTTTACATAATAGAAATCTCATAATTAGACAAAATAATAATCGTTCATTCAACAAATTTATTGTTACTATTATAGACAAAAAAAGCTGAACGACAGATGGATGACTTTTCAAATTTTGTGAAAGGCCCTTTAGGATTATCATTTTTGACAAACCCATGACAAAATGCCAGTGATTTTTTTGAGTCACAAGACGTCAGTTGTGTCTTTGATTTCTTTGTAGCTATGAACCAGGAGTAGGTAGAGGAAAGTGAAGATAAAAATGGATCATTTCCACTGAGATTTCTACCCACTGTATCAACACGAACCCGCAACACGGTGACTTCGTGTTGGTTGATTCCATGTAATATGCTACGAGTACATGGCAATGGCGGTTCGTTGCCTTTTGCTTGTAGGGAAATTTACGGGGCTCGCAGCATGTCGAACAATGGCGAACGAATCGTCCTCTAGCATCTGGACATACCGTGATCTGGACATAGACCAATTGGATCAATGCTTGATCTTCGGCTTCGGTGGTAGCTTTGCGTCTGCCAGAACCTGGTTGCCGTGTCAGCGTTGAATTTTTCCGCCACCTGCACATAACGTTGTAAACCGTCCCTTTCCTGTTACTGAGAAGGTCTGCTACCGTCTTGTACGCGGTACCACTCTCCACAAGAGGCATAATTTGCACCCTAACAGATTAATTGAACATTCTGTCACGTTTGACACAGAAAATGACAAAGCATTATTGGTTATGGGTGGGATATTCTTGATGACGGTAAAGCTGATTCACAGGTCAAAAATTTGAAAAGTCATTCATCTGTCGTTCAGCTTTTTTTGTCTACAATAGTATTCTTGAACTGTCGTAGACAAAGCATAGTATTCTACTTGCATATAATGGTTATAATCCACTCGGGTGTTTTACGACACTCGCTGTCGCTCGTGTCCCAAACTACACCCTCCGTGGATTATAACTATCATTATATGCTCGTTGAATAATATACTATTATTCCATAACTAGGTAGGTAGTTATACGTTATTTCAGATTGATTGCTATCTCAGTAGGCATTGGAAGTATATGGTAAAAGTCGCTTTAGCTTTATCTAGTTCTAAAACGTTTATTGTTTTAGTCCCAAGTCAGTGTGACATGTCAATCAATATCAACCGCGAAGTTTCTTACTGTCGTCGTCCAAACTGTCATGTTTCTGTCCACCTAGATAGCTTTCGGAAAGAAAATTGTAATAGACACCTATCGACGCAAGTTTTAAGAATCTGTACGTGTTACTTATACAGTTACTGTTGTTCCTGTTACGTTATACCTACTGTTACTGTTGTGTTGTTCCTTCATTGGTTTTGATTACCTGATAATTTTCACGCCATGTGTGGGGATCCAGTTCGTTTATCTGCGAGAGAACGTGAAATACTTTGACGCTGTTACGAAGAATTTTTCAGAGATTCCAACAATGCAGCTGCCAGCATTCAGCGCGTTGCTTTGATCTTTAGTAACGTACCTACTGCACGGTCAAACGCATACTGGCAAAAGAAGCCAAGGTTTGTCACTACTTACAACCAAAAAGTGGCCGTGGATCCTGAGCCCAGTCAAGAAAAAAATCAGCCAGGCGCCCGTTCTCAATCAAAAGAGTAGGTACAGTACAGTCTGTTGTGCCATATCCTACCAGATTTCGTGCTTCTGTCTCCACTAAAAGGCTTAGTTGAAGTAGAACAGCGTAACTCGGCTTTAGAAGCAGATCTTCCTTGATATCTGATCCCTCTAAAGGCCATGGAGTTTGCTTTACTGCTTTACTATCTACCTGTGTGATATGTGCAAAATGTTGATTGAGACTGTGGCAAGAACGAAATCTGCTGACTCCCCAGGTGCCTATTTTTTTTAGTCCTGAGATCGGAAACAGAGACGGTTCGACATCAAAACTGCATGTATCTTTCTTCAAGTGCACCTTGAATGGAGTGCCGCACTCGATACTCGATAAAAAACTGAAGGAATTGTTTCTGACTGAAAGGAGTGAAAGATCTAAGATCTGACTTATAACCTGAAAATAAATAATGAAGTTTCCATGAGATTTACACTTTTGATTTGATGTTTTTTGTAACTAAATCTAAAGCTGCATTTAGATTTTCATGACCTACTGAGATAGCAATATTTCTGAAACAACGTATATTTCTTAGTTTGAACAAGAAAGGCTTTCAATAATAAAAAAAAACGAACAGAGGATACCAAGCTAAACAGGCAGCCCCTTCAAGCAGTATATCGATACCTGTCGGCCAAAACATCGTAAGCCACACTTTGTTCAAAATTCGAATTCTGTTAGTTTCTTACTAATCTGGTTATCAACTATTATCCTGTAACAACATTGTCGCGATTTAGAGCAATTTAGGTGATTTACAGCTACTTCGAAATATCGTATCCCTCATCCTGGGTCGCAAAATGAACGCACTTTGTGGGATTTATCGTAAGTACTGTGCAAGTCCCGCAAGACTATCGTAAGTGAATGCTGGTTACGATAACTTTGTGTCACCTGCAATATTTTATGGTTTATCGTAAGTGCAGAATGGCTTATTTAAATCCTGAGGATAGCGTAGAACTTAAGAACGTGGCTCTCTTATGGTTATTCTGAAAAGTATGTGAAGTAATCTAACCTGGGTCTACCTCTGCGACTCTTTATTCTCGAGTATTATGGCGAACTAGTTCTTCGTGCCTTAGAAGGTATCCTACCATCCTATTTCTCGTCATCCAAAATCAGTCGTGTGACAATACTATGTCTTATGAAGCTCGTATAACAATATAGTATCATAATACTGTTCATAATTGAAATGGTTCTTGCAAGAGAACTCAATAAGGTTTGGGAAGAACATCGTAAGCGTGTCACTTACGATATAAAAAAATTGAGTGAATTTACAATCGGCCCCAACAAACTATCGTAAGTAACGTAACATCATCCCAGGATCAAGCTTCAAGTAAACTGAATCATATTGAGTCGTATATCTGGATCAAAAAGCCTCATTCAAAAATTCATCACCGTTGGACAGATCCAACTATGATAGATGGAAAAAGTGGTTTCCTGAATAAATGTATTTGTGTTGCTTACGATGTTTTGGCCGACAGGTATCGATATGAGCTCAAAGGTCTAACATTAACGCTCCTCATTATGGCAACAAGACATCTCTTTTTCTCGTTTTTGTTATTTTGTCGTCTGAATGATTAATTCAGTTATCATGAATAACAAGTATATGCCGATCAGCTTTTAAATTCAGCACTAGAACGGTAATTTTTGCACGCCAAGTTGGCAATTCTGCGATATTTGGGGATGTTCAAATTTGTAATGTTGGATCATTTTTTCCCCAGACGACCTTAGATTCGTACTGTCAATCGAGTACAGCGCTGTTGCAAGATTGTATGTATGCTCTGTTTTTGACTGCAGCTTCAGTGTCCCATATGTCCTTCCAGTGTCTTTTTACCTCGCAATCTGCAGTATGGAGTTCTTCAGCTGTAATTCAGGTTGGGCGTAAACGGCTCGGCACTCTGTCACTTACTTGCCATTCTGACAAGATAACAGTCATAACAGCCAAGACAACACTGTAGCGGAATATGATGCAAGGAGACGCCAGAATTGGCATTTCATGTCAAAATTTCCTAACCTCACTGGACTTCGTCACAAAAAGCCGGTTTTCACGTAACTTGGTCTGTCAGCGTCCGTTACACTCTAGGGAACATGGCCAACCGCGTTTTAATTTCTACTGAATTTAAAACGTGATCGGCATATATTGATTCTATCATTAACATATCATCACCTAGGCAACAAAGTATAGACCAAGAGCTAGCAACGTTTTATTTACCTCATAAGCAAAATGCGGTTTGACTTATGGGGCATGTAGAGATTATGATGGGCTTCCATAAAATCTTTGTCTTATGAAAAACACCCCTTGCTTTCTCACAAGACAAGCAAAGAAATGTGCCATTTGACAGCAGTATTCAACAGCAGATTTTCTGGGGTTCTTAATCGATATAAATATCAATTTTATCAGGAATGGATAGGTTGAACTATCTTTCAACTAAATTGAATGAAAAAGAACACCGAAATGTATTAGAAACTACAAAAAACCAAATTTCCAAGCGGACAGAAGTTGGCATCGGTTTTTCTAGTAGGCGTGATTCGAGAATCGGCCATCAAATGCGATCCAAACAGCTCGGCCTAGCCTACTAGCTTGAACATGCCAGTTGAGAAAGTCTGGTTTTTGGTAGTTTCTAATACATTACGAGATTCGGTTCTATTCAATTTAGTTGAAAGATAGTTCAACCTATCCATTCCTGATAAAATTGATATTTATATCGATTAAGAACCCCAGAAAATCCGCTGTTGAATACTGCTGTCAAATGGCACATTTCTTTGCTTGTCTTGTGAGAAAGCAAGGGGTGTTTTTCATAAAGGTGCGTTCAGTCAGCTTATTTAGTCGCTGTTTTAGTTTTAGTCGTTGTCGTAACAGAGAAGAGCGTTCATACAGCAAGATTTAGTCGTAAGAATTGACCAATAGGAGCTCGAATGATACTGCGCGAACCTTCATCTTCATACGGTCCGTGTTCATAATGGGTAGTATTAATATAAAAACTCGTAAAAAAAATAAGCATAAATAAGTATTTGCTTACATTTATGAGGAGTACAACTCCTCTGAAATTGAAGCAAATGCTTATGCTATTTTTTTATTGATACATACAACCCATTACCATCACCATCCATGCTCATACCTTATACCATACCGGTAATTACGCAACCTGCAAGTCGGCATCATACGACAAAGTTCGGAATTCTTACGACTAAAATTAAAACTAAAACTCTGTATGAACGCCGCGCATATGACGCGTGCTTTCTACTTTCAAATTTACTACAACGACTACGACTAAAACTAAAACCAAGCTGACTGAACCCACCTTAAGACAAAGATTTTATGGAAGCCCATCATAATCTCTACATGCCCCATAAGTCAAACTGCATTTTGCTTATGAGGTAAATAAAACGTTGCTAGCTCTTGGTCTAGTAGGTAACATACTATATGAATTTAAAAAAAAAAAACAATTTTGAATCTGGAAACTATTCCTCAGAACTTCCTAGGGAACTCAGTTGGAAGAATAATGCTTAGGAGGGTTGCAGAGGAAGTTCATCAATAATTTCAGTAAAGTCGTGAGTTCACTTTATAGAAAGCACACCAACAAAATTTCACAGAAGGAGGAAATGAATATAGACGAGTTATGTTCAAATTTAGAACAGGACAAGAAAGTCTTAGCAGCTGATGTGCTTGTCAAATATGTTATGTATATGAATATTGTCAAATAGTGATGTAAGACATTTATAAAAGTGTCCAGAATCGCCCGGTCAATTGTCCTTATTTGTCCGGGCAATATGATACTTGTCCGGGCAATTTTGAAATTGCCCGGATACGCCATCTATGAGCTAAAAACAAAACTATAAACGTAAATAATTTCCCACCTCGGTCTTTATTCGTGTTTCTTCGTGTTTGATCTGTCCGTTTGTCCGAGTTTATTGTCCGTTATATTTTTTTTTTGCTTTTCTAACTAATTTAATTGACATTTCCAATTAAAGTCATTTTAAAATCTAATTTGTTATATTCGCCCCGTGCGAAGGTGGTGCGAAGTACAGAGTGGGGGTAACGAAACCGATCACAGCGCTTTATGTGGACAAAAAGAGCAACATTGATGGCTCGGCACTGCGTGATTGGGCTGTCAATTTTCTGATGTTTGATGTCATTTATGTCAATTTGACAGTGGAAATAATTGAAATAATTGACAACCAACTGTCACAACAGATGCCACGTGGTTGACTGACAGTTTGTCAATGACAAAGTCTATGTTGACAAAGCACTTAACCACAAAATAATGACAGTTCAGGCCAGCGATCTGTCATTTATGACAGTTCAGCCATCTGTAATTTATGACATGAGTGACGTTTTGCGCCTACAAAGTTGCGGACGCCAGGTGGCGCTGGCGTCGTGCACGGTGCGAATAACTCAACAGTCAACATAAACCAGGTTTAGGTACTTCGTTAATTTTGTTACTATTCGTATTTAAGCATAATTGTACAGTACCTATTCAACAAAACCAAACCAATTAATCGAACTTAACATAAGTATAACCCCTTATTTTAAAGGTCTTGGGCCCTAGAATCGTTTTCCGTTATTTTTGATAATTTTCATAAATGTCCATAATTGACCAGACAATTGTCGGGCAATTATAATGGACAATTGACCCAATCATAATTGTCCGGACATTTTACATCACTATTGTCAAATAACAACAAAAACTGGATAGGTCGCCTTCTATCCGTTCGCAACAATGCCAATCTCATTACAATTTCAAAAGATAGGGTGTTGTTGTTGTTATCCAACTAAAGGAATTTTATATTTTCATTTTAGTATAACATGTAAATAATAGGTCAAGAACAAGGTCAAGGCAGAATATTGCTTTCAACTTTAAATAAGAAAATTGCGTTACTTGACAAATTTGCTGTAACGAACATTGCATGTTCAACTTTTTTTCAATAATCGAAGTAAAAGGTTAGTATTTTTAACAACTATTCAAGACCACCAAGAACCTAAAACTCACAGTGATCCAGCTCTCCAAGGTCTTTCCGTATTTGTCCAAGAATGCTTGCTTGATGTCGGCCAGGTCGATTTCAGACCTCGAAACTATGATGCGAATTAAAGTCTTGTCGTTGGTGCCCATACCGGCCATGCTGTCGTGCAGACGTTCAGCGAAGTATCCAACCTTGCTCTTGACGCATTTCACTGAAAATGCAAATCTTGAGTAAAAGTGGTTTATTGACGAAAATCATCGCCCTCGAAATAATAGGGACTTGATTTAATAATAATTAACGACCGATTGCTTGCCAAGTATTTGCTATGCTCAAGGTTAAATTACCAAACACTATGGCCACTAGGTAGGTACCTAAGTAAGTAATTTGGAAAAATCTTAAATGGTATATTACATAATAAGCAACTGAAGTGATAGTTTTCGCAATAATGTAATCATTAATCAAACGAATGAGAGAAAATGCAACTTTTTGCGAGGTATGTACACTATTTCTCCTTCGACTTGGCTCTCCTCCATGTCCGACCTGTGATTGACGTAAGAGCGACTTCTCCGAATTAGCTGTTCAATTTTCTCTAATTTTGGGTGCAATTTATCATCTTTTGCAGCGAGCTCTGTCAAAACCGAAAGCGCCTACTTATGTTTATTTCCATCATAGACACCTCAAGTCGGATTTTATGGTGATATTTTTGAATAATTGAAAACGTTCAGAATAAATTATCGAACTGGTAGTTGAAGACTTTTCAATTTTCAGTAAATAATTCTCCAAAATATCGATTCTGAGTTAGTAGAAGTCTAGACTGAAATCATACAGCGGAAGCAAAAGGCATTAGTGAAGATATTTTTACTTTCGCGCACAGTGGTACAGTTGATAAGTTTCGCGCGTTCAGAAAGTAACGTTTTCGTGGGTGTCGTAGGAAGAAATAGTTTGACTACTGAGCCGCTTTCGTTTTGCGCCTGGAGCTGCTCCGGGTAGATCACTAGACAGAAAGTAGATACATACACCAATCACGGCCCCGTTGGATCTATTTTCTTTGTCTAGTGATCTACCCCGAGTAGCTCCTGCTGGCAAAACGAAAGCGCCTCTTATGATTCGGACATTATGGGAACGTCATTTTTTGACCTCCGCCAGGTCCATGCCTCCGCCATGTGCTACGATGTTGGATTGTAATGTAATGCTACGATTGGATTGACATCGTAAAAAAGAACTACGCTTTTCAGCTAGCTAACGAGTCGCAACCACCTGCCAAAAACAAATAGTTGAAGCCTCTGTGAAGCCTAAGTGGCCTCACCCATGCAAAGAGGCGCCGAGACGCAAACTCGTGCAACCAGCGCAAATAAATCCCCGCACACCTCCAACGGGGCAACGCGCCCCGAACGACGTCTCCACGGGGTACAATAGACCCGTCTAACGTCGGCCGGCTCACAAATACACAAACCACCCACACTTTCAACAGGCAATTACTCGTCCAAAAACCCGTTGAAAAATCTAAAGCAGCTTCCGACAGACAGCATAAACTTTAGCTGTTAAGAAACAACGATATGTCAACCTCAATGACACGACCTCCCCCACATCGGCGCACATGACTTTAATTGACTTTTGAGCCAAAATACATCATATCTTACATTTGCCGCAACAGTTTCAATGTTGCACAGCGCTGCAAAGAATGACATGACACTACATGATTTGTCACTAGTTCTGACAAGAAGGTAGCTAAGCGAAGAGCAGGAAATGCGGAATTTCGCCAGAGCATAATCAGTGTTCCGCATTGTCGCCACAATCGAAAATCTTTACGTTCAACCTGTGGTTCAACTATAAATTGACAATGCTTCTTCCAATGCGTTGTTCCGTCTACAGTATGTTGTAAATGTGTAAATGTCAAACTATAATAGTGCTATTCTGTAAAAAATAACATTCCATAAACGCTCTGTTATGCAAAATTTCGTGTCGGCCATTGGCTGTCGCCTAGGTAATAACAATAGCGTAACAGAGCCTAATGTAATTTTTTAGAGAATCGCACCATAAAATCGCACTTCAGGTCGGTCGTAGCAAAGTGAGAGTTTAAATTGTTTCAGTTGCCATAATGACCTAAATTATTGCAACAGTCATTTTCACGGTGATAAAACAAAAGTTTAATTTCCAACTCGAACTGAGCAACTGGACGTTGCAGACCCGCAAATTAAACCTCCAAGGTCCGGTAGCTCAGTGCGAGTATAACTTGAAACTTGGTTTGGTTGTTATGAATTCAACTTTGCAACAATCATTTTCACAGCAATAAAACTGATTTTAAAGTTGAACTCGCACTGAGCTACCCGACCCAAGACATCCACCGAATTACTAGTATAGTCCTTCCAGCGGAGCCGCGATTCGAGTGACCTGGAGCAAATTTTCTAGTTCAGCATTGTAGCATTTTTTACCTGGTGTGAAACTAGCTGGCCCAAAAATGAGTGTTGAAATCTTGGAAAATTTACCGTATCATACATGGAAATGAGACTCGGGTGTCGCAGAGACGTGTTAACGTCGTTTAGACACCAAAACCGCACGGACCCCCTTCGAAATTTACAGCATTGAGAATTCGTCTTGAGGACGGCGAGGCAGCGCCGACACAAACTAGTCTAGCGTAGGCCCCGAAACGACGACAAATGGCAAATTCAAGGTAATCACGTTGATGTAACTTTCAACGACTGGGTTCTTTGACACTTGGATTATTCATCTTTCAACACGTAAATCCTGCTACCCATGGCGGGCCGCGAGTGCGTTCCTAGTTCCGCCAATAATTTTTTAGGGGTTTCCGCCTGTAGCAGGAAAAAAGGATAGCTTCGCATTCTTTAGTTTGAAGCGCCAAAAAATTGGACTCGCCTCAAGAGGTTAGATATACATATGTTTTTCTTTGTTTATTGACGAACATTGAAAACAGACCGGAAAGTAAAGCCATTTTCCAATAAAATGGAGAATAGTGTCAGACATCACATCCCGCAACCAACCTCAAATTTTTAGGGCTTTTCTATGTTAGATTTGGGAGCTTGGAAACAAAATCTCTCAGCTCACTTCATTCACGTTTACGCTGCCTGGGAGGACTATTATAACAGTTAGAATAAGAACCGAATGTAAGGGTCATGTACCGATTCCGAGCAGGCCTTTTTGGATGCTTCCTGAGAATTCCTTCTTGATGGCGGCTTCAATATCTTTTCCAGTGAGTCTTTCGTATTCGACGAAAGTGGCTCTGAGTTGTTGGTAACTTCTGGTGATCAAAATTGCGTTGAATTGAGATTCGTCGGTGCCCCATTTTTCTTCTCCGGCAGCAATCAGGGCTTCGGCATCAGCAGTGGCTTGAGCTTCATTGACTCCCTGGTTTTCATCACGGTTGGCTTGGCAAAGTGACACCAGCAGCCTTTTGAAGTGTCCGGAAGTGTCCCCTTTTAAGTCCGACTCCAAGGATTTCCCATAAACTGAAAAATTACACCAATGATATTTCTTAATAATTGCTCAAATGTACGGTTGGTGCCAACGAAAATCCAACTTGAATTGTTTCAATTAAATTATTTTGTATTTTGTGCAATTTCAACACCAAATTACAGCCGTTCTTTATTGTGTATCCAGATTTGTTACTTTTATTACATTCAAGCATTTAACAACAGGTAAGTAGTTAAGCATAAAGATGACAGCACAAAAGGTGCCGAGGTATCAACTGAGGCGGAAAATATGCAAGGGTTGAATTTTGTTCTTTCTTGTTGATATTTCATTGCCACCAACTCCAAAAGCTATGCATTGTCTCTCAGATATATAACTTTTTCACAGTTTAACCAAGGACCAAGGATACTCGCTGTAAGCAAAATTAAAAGTAGTGAAACGAAAAAGGCACTAAATTTAGAACATAATAAAATTTTAAATGATTTAGTAAAGTAGAACGATGATACAAATAAATTATGATGCGTATTACGACTAATTAAAAACATTACATCATGCTTTTAATCAAGGTAATGGAATATTATGTTGTCAGATAGGTGTGCGTGTGTACTTACTGTTCTCGTAAAATTGGGCTATTGTGCGGATGCCGTAATTGGATAGGGTGCATAAGATTTCGATGATGGCCTCCTCGTCGGTTCCAGCTCCGGATACGGCGTCGTGCAGTTCTTTGGCATAGAATTGAGGTAAGGGAGTCATGAGGGCCACCATGACGTCTTCGAATTTGCCTCCCAGTTCTTTCTTCAGTTCGCTTATCAGGTCCTTGCCGTAGGACGTTTTGAAGGTTTCCGCTATTTCTAAACGCTGGACGATGCCACGACGGGCCAAGACGTCGATGATGACCTTCTCATCGGCGCCGAAGCCCTTCATGGCCTTCTTGAGGACTGCAGCATCTTCGACCGGGTCGAACGGGTCGGCGGGGTAAACGGTCGGGGTGCACTGCAACATCGAGAGAGAAAATCAGTTTAGTAACGCTTTGCCTCAAAACTTCAAACAATTCTTATGAGTCGTCTGGTTTAGCTCATAGCAGCTCCGCCTAAAATACCTTCAAGTCGAATGACGTAGTAAAAACGAGTTGCAATATCTAATGAAACTTTCAGGTCGGGAATTCGAACATTGGCGCGCTGGCAAAACTTCCTCATTTGCTATCTCTTCCTAAGTTCTTCAGCACGCATCATGATGTCTTGAGTATTTGGTTTCATCCAATTAACGTAAGAACGTAGGCACAGCAGAATATGAATATGTGCTCAGAATAAAAATGAGCGAGACCCATGTAACGTAACATTCATGAAGTTGACCCAACTTTAAATTAGCGGATTCTTAATTTTACGTTCTGTTATAGTACCAATTCACTTGATACTTATATCTAGAAACGGCATAGCTAGATACTGTATAGGTACTTTATGCTTTTACAATTTCGTCAGGAGTGGAGGATTCGGTTTCGATCGCAGTAACAAAAATGACTTCATGTGGTTTTGAACGTAGACCAACAGTCTTCTGTGTTACGCCAATTGAAAAAGTGGATAAGTAGAATACATTGTCAACGCCTTTATTTTCAATCGAAAAATGCGTCAACACGGTAGGGTTTACAAGCCTCGTACGTGCACATTTCAAAAGCTATTGAGGTGCGGTTTCTTGCATTTGATAAAGTTAAGTTTGGCAAAGCCAACAGTACCTCGGGAATCTCAGTTCAAACATATCAAGTGGTGACAGGTTTCAAGCATTACCAGTTTAGTTCCACTTGAGCTATCGGAAAAATCTAAATAATAGATGGTAGCATGATGTCTTTTGAACGTATGTAAACGGTCACCGCGAATTCCAGTGTTCCGCTGCCCAAATCCGATCAGAACTCACCGTCCGGGGGCACGCGGCACAACGAGACTGCACCGAAGTCTTTCAAGTAAAACGTTACGAACAGGGTTTTAGAGAAAATCTACCGCTCTGCAGTTTGGTTGAAGATAACAATAAAATGTACTTTTGCGGCCATCGTAAAATGAACAACAGTTGAACAGATTTTTTGGAATTCTGGTCTAAATGCCGCGTGACGACAAGTCAATTTGTTGAAATCCATAAGTGAAAAACTATTGATTGCTAAAATTGAAATATAAGCATTTGCCATTGACATGAAGTTCAATCAATAGTTTTTAAACTATTGTTACGAAGCTCGCGACTATCCCGGCTCTTTCTAGAGAAATCTAGATTTCCGCGTTGCATACGGGAAGCATCGAGTGACTTCAGCGGTAGGTCACGACACGTCGAGACTTCTGGTGGAGGTGCCGTAGAAGGTACGCGTATATTCTCGACGCAGATACCAGAAAAATCCTTGTGTGCTGGAAACACCAACGATCAAACAGGCAGCATCCAGAACCTTCGATGCCACTATAAGGGAGGAACTCGACCTGGCGTCAGCAGAGTTTGAATCGAGCGACCGTGGCGTTAACATCTCAAGCGACATTGTGAATTTCTAAGCGATTAATAATTTTGTGCGTTATTCAGTTGTATCGGTAGTAGCTAATAAAGTGCAGTTTGTTTACAAGTAAATCAGCGCGTTTAATTTCGAAATAGGCGAACCCGTATACCGTAACACTATGAATTATGAAAATATGTCTTCATGGACTTTTTCATCGTACATTTTGTTGATTTTGTAGATTTTTTCAGAACCTACCCACCGTTGAAGCGACGTTTCACTTGAAAAACATTGGTGTAGTCCTGTTTTGCTGGGCGTTGAGCTTTGATCGAATATGGTCAACGTAACACTGGAACTCGCGTTACCGTTTGACCTACCATGTGGTCTACGGTACCTAATGGAATTCAGCTGAAATTTTGAACCTGAATACAAAAGACATCGGGCTACAATTTCCCGTTTCGCTTTTTCCGATAGCTCAAGCAGAACTCAATTGGTAATGCTTCAAACTTGTGCTGCTGTGCTTAATTTTAATTGGAAGATACGGTTGGCATAGCCAAATTTTCCTTTTGGAAACCCCATAGTTTGGCGCGTTTGTCGACTGAAGCGAACGCTTATGCCGCTCGCTAGCGCTCGTTGATTGGATGAGAACACTTTGAAAATTACTTGCGGTCTTATTCAACGTAAATAATTACAAGCATGGAACAGCAGTGCATTTGAATAAAACTATGATTCGTTAGTGATAATGTTTAAAATTAAAGCCACCATCACTGTGATATTGACAGTGTATCAAGCCCAAGCAGTTCTTGGCAAGGCAGTGGGCGTTAAGAGTCAAGACTCAAGACGTTAGTCGATAGTCTACGTATCAAATGCTAATTTTAATTTTTCATTTGATTACGCCTACTTGTTTATTCTTCTATGTGAAGCCAACATTTATAGCTAAAAAGCCTTATTTGAATATTCTAGATTTAGATCAACAGATTTTCTGTGAACTATTAAAATTGCATTAAAGACCGGAAAATGGTGGAATGCGCTTTAATTAGCTGCTTAACTAATGAACATTTTTTGTGCATTCTATAGTGGATTGTCTTTGTCCCACATTCAAAGCCATTCATGTATGTTAGCCTGCGATTAGTCACAGTTATTGAACTTCAACACAGATCAGGTTGGTAATTGCACTTTGCAATATTTGTACCTATAGGCGCTCTGCACATTTTGAATAGCCCGCCCGTTTCAGCACCCTTACGCGGCAGTTGCGAGCATATGTGTAAGGAAAATTGTCAATATTGAAGTTTATGAATTGTTGAAATTGACATTTGCAGGTGGTATGATTATTCAGATGGCATTGTTGTTATGGAAACAGATAATTTCTTGCAAAAAATTTAAAAAGAAATCGCTACTTTTGGCGCTGAAGCAAATCCGCAGAGTGCCTGTTGACAACCCATATTTTCATCATAGCAGCTAGCAAGTGGTCTATCAGTTGATGAGAATTATCAATATTCCAAGTAAATGCCTTTTATTCAAATACAAAAATTTGAAAATACTGCTATCTTGTTGATAAAAGTAGTGATTAATATGAGCAAAAGCAAATAACAGTATTTTTTACGAAATGATGTGGGGGTGTACGTAAATGGGGAGCTAAGATCGTATCGATTTAAAGTCTAGACCAAATGGCGCCTCTTTCTAGGCGCTTAGTTTTTATTTTGTGCCGTGCTAGGTACAAATGACACACTATAGAGCCACTCAAAATTTCGCCCTCTTTCTTCAACTGGAGGGAGAAGGACTTTTTTGGGAAGCTGTACTACTCAGTCTATTCAGAAAACTTGAAAATGGAGACTCAACGCATAATATTTCCGTTATTTAAAGTGATGTTGAGAAACTGTTTGTACTAGATTAATCAGTTATCAACAAGCGGATGTGCACTGAATTTCTGTTAATGATACAGGGTGAGACATCAATCACAAAAATCCAATTTTCTTTAATAATACCTATGAAATATTTTCTTGATCTCAATATAGAACAAGATATGGGTCTTTTTGTTTTCGTAGAATTTTTTGCTGACGTTTTTGAACGAAAATGAATTTTTGAGATTAAGGCTGTATACGCAGGGTATCAATTGTTAGGTAGGCCGAGGAAACTATACCCTTTCGCACAATATAAACTGCTGGACAACGAAGTTTCGGTATCGGAAAAACGGTCCAACTTTGGAGGCCAATATCTCCCGATTGCCGATTGCGATTTCCATTTTGTTTGTTGCGTTAACTAGCTTGATCTTTCCATAACCCATCCTAAGTGAATGTTGAGAAACTTCATGTGAATTTTCTACAGGGTGATACGTAAAATGGTGTAAAATTGCAACAACTTCATCGTACCCCCATTTTTCAAAAACATATTTTTTATCATTTTAACACAAGAATCATGAAGTGTGATGTCTTATCTCGAGATGGTTTTGAAATTACCCAGATTGGAAGTCTAACATCACAGATATAAATTTTTATGCTGAATGTTGCAGATTTGCTGGACTCAAGCATAGCACAAGCACAAAACGTATAACATCCAGGGGGGCTTTACTTCACTCGGAAACTGTAGTTTCACATCGTTACCATGTTCAGAGGCTTTAACTTGCAAATAGAACATGTTCCACATCTGAAATTCTGATGAAATTCTGACGAAATTCAACGTACGAAAAACAGGCAGTGACAATCACTCTAAAAAGTGCCCCCTGCTTGCCCCCACACCAAATATTCAAGTTGTGTTGAGAGTAAAATTGTCCTGGACTGTTGTACGAATAATTTTGTTCGATGTCAACATCCATTCATCAAAAATGACTTAATCTCGCGTGCCAACAAGGCAAATTTGTAACATTCAACATAAAAATTTGTATCTTCAATGTTAGACTTCCAATCTGGGTAATTTCAAAACCGTTTCGAGATAAGACACCACACTTCATGATTTTTTTATTAGAATACATAAAAAAAAAATTGACAAATGGGGGTAAGATGAAGTCGGTGCAATTTTGCAGTATTTTACGTATCACCCTGTAGAAATTTTACAGGGAGTTTCTCAACATTAACTCTAACAGAATAGGTTACAGAAACATTGGGTTAATCAACACAACAAACAAAATGAAAATCGCATTCGGCAATCGCAAGTTATTGGTCTTCAAAGTCGAACCATTTTTACGATACCGACAACTTCGTTGTCCAGCAGTTTAGTTTATTATTTAATTATATAACAATAACAGTGGCAGGTATAGCACGCGACACGCAATTGAGCCTCTGGCTCTTTTAGAGTGCCAAACCAGAATGCCCACAGGCTCCTGACCGCAATCTCGTCAAGGGCCATGCCGAGCTGATGGGGTGCCGACTACATCCCATAAATCCCGGCTTGGTCCTGTCATGGGTGTTGCCGCCCACACAATATTTCTCCCTTAAAAATTAAGATAAAGAGATATAGAGATTTTGATGGGATTCCATTAAATGTTTGTCCCCCTTGTTTCCGCTTGGTACACCGTATAAAAAAAAATTAAGTTTTTATCTCCATTTTTGAGAGAGAAATCTTTTAAATAGTTTTTACCTACTGAGAATACAGCCTTAATGAATGTTGATTATTTTTACTGATCACAAATAGCTCCACAAAATCACTTCGACTGAGAAAAATAGAGGGCAGCGCAGCCCACTTTTTGATGCCTCACCATATCTTCAAAAATAAACGTCATTGATTTTTTGAAATATTTTTCTGCAATGTTGAGTTCACTTTTTTTATTTTAGATTAAAAACAGAGAAGTTGTGGAAAGTTTACAGTAAAAAAAACTACTTTATGATTGTACAGCTAAAAAACTACGTAATGCTCTAGTGAGCATATGACAGTGATGGTGATGTATACAGGGTGTTCGGGTTTGGCTATTACAAACTTTGAGCGATGATTCCCCTTCAAAAATAAAGCCGAAAGAACAAAATCATGGTCCTAAAATGCTTCCTTAAAAAGATACAGGGTGTTGAAGTTAACTTTTTGAAATCGTTTTTTCACCGTAACTTTTTAACCGTTGAACCGATTTTGATCAAATTTTAACCAAAGTTTAGTCAACTGAGTTTCCATCGAATAATAATACCACAATCTATCAAAGATTCCTGGGGGCGTGGATAATAGGGGACTGTCCCCTATTTTCGCCCCTATTTTTATCTCCCCTAATTATTTTTTTAAATTGATGATATTTTCGGATTCTATGTTCAATTTAGAAGAAAAAGTTTGTCTTGCAAAATTTTGATTAGAGGCCTCATTTCCAAGATATTTGGTTTTTAAACTTTGGAAAACATCTCGAAATCACCACTCTCCAGAGCCCAAATTGTTTTTCTCTGAAAACGCCTCGTTTCTTAGCCGAAAATGGCAGTAAATCAACCTAAGCGATCTAGAAAACTTATTCCAGTTGAGGAATCATGAGTTTTCTTGGATTTTAATTTTTAGGCCTTTGAAAGTCGCGATTTCGAGATGTTTTCCAAAGTTTAAAAACCAAATATCTTGGAAATGAGGCCTCTAATCAAAATTTTGCAAGACAAACTTTTTCTTCTAAATTGAACATAGAATCCGAAAATATCATCAATTTAAAAAATAATTAGGGGAGATAAAAATAGGGGCGAAAATAGGGGACAGTCCCCTGTTATCCACGCCCCCAGGAATCTTTGATAGATTGTGGTACTATTATTCGATGGAAACTCAGTTGACTAAACTTAGGTTAAAATTTGATCAAAATCGGTTCAACGGTTAAAAAGTTACGGTGAAAAAACGATTTCAAAAAGTTAACTTCAACACCCTGTATCTTTTTAAGGAAGCATTTTAGGACCATGAGTTTTTTGTTCTTTCGGCTTTATTTTTGAAGGGGAATCATCCCTCGAAGTTTGTAATAGCCAAACCCGAACACCCTGTATAATAATTTTATTATAATCGATATAGGTATGGTGTAGGTACCTTGGCGCGCCCTACTCGACTGCTCATTGATTGCACGCCGGTATTGGCGCTGGTTTAGGCATGGGAATATACAAGGTGTACTGAACATATAGAAAAATGGTAGATACTATCTACCGCCCACAACCTACAATACAAGATTCAAAAATTTCAATGTCAGCTCAAAAAAAAAATTCATGACTTCATTACATGGGAATGTCTTCTCTATGACATGAAAATGGTTTACAGAACCACTCATTCCGGTCAAGGTCAGTGAATAAAGCAATCTTCTTTGACCCTATACAAACAACCAACAAAGCGGTTCAAATTAACAAAATTGAATGAATAATCTAATCACCCCAACCATATTTATTATAGCGTAAGTATATTATTTATGATATACTCTGTTGAATAGAATATTTCAAATTTATTGCTTCTGATACCTCGGGAAAATAATTTTGAAGGTTTCTGAAATTATCCTTCACCAAACAAGGTGTGAAACCTGTGAGGAGGTTTAGTGATAAGACATATTATTATACTAAATGTTGGAATACCTACTGCAATCTGCTAAAGCTAAAGCATAATTTTATTCAGGAAGGTCTCCGGTCTCAAAAAGAGTCCATAAACAAGAACTTCGTCTGATTTCTAAATATGTAGGTACCTACTTGAACAAAAGCACCTACCTATATCAAGTAAAAACGTTATCAATTTGAGCCGATGAAGTAGGTACCTACTACATATGAAAAATCCTGGGAAAAATCTATACTTTTTATCAAAGAGCAGGAAAACCACAGCTCCGGATACAAATCCTAATTTTACTAATCACAATGTTTATACTTACAGCGGCAACTCGATACGATAAAATTAATGACAAAAAATGTAATTACACTAAACTTACCTTGAATGGGTAGTACTGTTGTTGGCTCATTTTGCGTGAAATTCGTGTGACTAAAAAAAAGAGCACAATTAGATTCAATCTAACCAAACGTAATGAGTGACTCAGTACCGGAGAGTACAATGCAGCAAGAGTTCCTCACTGTAAGAATTTCCACTCCTCTATTCTTTTACTCAGACTCTCAAAATACTGACTGAACAGCATTGAACCGCGCTTGATATATCTATGAACATTTACACACACCAAGTTATGACATCACCGATGCAAATAAACATTATATACCCACATGAATAATATTATTTTCGAAGAATTTACTGAATGTTAGTCATTTTATAGTACAATGTTCATTAATATATTATTGAATGCCGGTCAGTCAGTCTCTACAATCAATGGACAAACCGGAAATCGAGGAATCGATAGGTAAGTACTTGGTAAATTGCATTATTGTCCTGATTAGAAATCTAACCGGGAAACCGCAGTGGGACTTGAAAGAGTAAAATTTTAAAAATCAATAAGCAGTGTGTGATCGTCACTTAAAAGAACAAGGAGAAGTAGATTGGAGCAACGCGTTAAAAATAGGCCATCGTGTGTAAATTAATGTAGGAAACGAAAAAACTCAATTCTTACCTGAAGATTTCGTGAATTGGAACTCGGCAGGAATGGATTTCTAAATGCTGCAGTATAGTATAAGTCTCAACCACACCCACTAGAAGGCCGAATGGCAATGAAAACGAAAAGCCGCTTCGTTTCGTTTCTACTAGGCAGGAACGGAATATGGCAGCTCAGCAGGATGTGCCCACTACCGATTCGACTCTGTATTACTATGGGCATCACTCTCACCTACATTTTAAAATACCGGGCCGTAAAATCTAATTAACTTGGAGAAGGACGGGGGGAGCCATGGAATACGAATATACGTGGAAACTTGTTGGGTTTTTGGTGATGAACCCTTTCCTGCGTGATTGCGTAATTGTTTACATTTTTTCAATCATATATTTAAAAAATTCTGCCCGTTAAAATTAAAATGTATATAGGTACTTATTAGTTAATATAAACATGCTGCATGTTGTTTGTACTTTGAGATACTTTCTTCGTGATTTATTTGGACGGGAGAAGATATACTCAAATTCTTATGTCAATAGTAATAAAATAAAGTGTGATACCTCTGCGTCTGTATAGAAAGACTATCAGCTTAGGAGATAAGAGATAAAGCACTCTTTTTGTTCGGTTTTTAGCTTTGCCTTGATGCACTTTGGCGGATGCGCTAATGTAGCAGAAGCATTTTTCATTCTATAGGTACCTATCGATTCTAAGCAGCTAAGCTGACTATATTATACACCCCTGTTGTTGCAAATCACCAATAGAAGATCCATTAATATATAGGGGCCTTGCCATAGTGGCAAGAGGTAAGTAAGGTCAAAAAATGCAGCATTGCAAATGCGACAAGGCTGTATAGTAGGTAAAAACTATCTAAAGAATTTCTCCCTGAAAAATGGAGATAAAAACTAATTTTTTTTGTACGGTGTACTGACGCCGGGTTGCTCACTTCGAGTTTAACTTTAAACTTGGTTTGGTTGCCATAGATTTAATTGTTGCAAAAATTATTTCCATAGTAACCAAACCGGGTTTAAAGTTAAACTCGGAGTGAGCAACCCGGCGTTAGTGTATTACAATATTACAAAATTGAGTACAGAGCGTTTTTTCAAGTACCTATGTGAAAAAAAATATTTGCTTATTTTTTGTTGACAATTTTTTTCAAAAAACGGCTCTGTACTCAATTTTCTACGTCTCTCAAAATTATAAAACAGTTGATAATTTTTTTGTTTGTCAAAAAATGCCCCATGATTCCTTCAGAAACTTTTCTAGTGTTTTAGGGCTATTGGGCTCCTAAAAAAATGTGGGGTAATCCAAACGGAAACAAGGTGGACAAACATTCGATGGAATCCCATCAAAATTTCTATATCTCTTCACCTTTATTTTTGAGAGAGAAATATTGATATCCTGCGTATACAGCATTAAGACGAAACAAAAATATCACCTCTAAATTTTTTCGATCTCGAGTCATCATTTTCCAACTTTATATGGATACGACCCTTGGAACCTTGGGAACAATCCCTCAACGTTAAAATTGACCAAAACGACGTTTGTCGAACTTGGTGGATTTCCAGTTTTTGATGTCAAATGGATATCAATGGATTGGGCAGTCAAAACTCCGTAGGTATGTGATGAATTTTATTTGCTTTAGGCTGAAGCACAAAGTTTCCTTTACGTTCTGTGAAAAAATTACCTCGAACGCATTATAAAATAATAGAAGCTTCAGGTACCGTTGCGGACTTTTTAAAGTGGACGACAGTTGACAGATTTTTCAGGATTCTGGCCTGAACGCCGCATGACAGCAAGCCAACTCGTTGACATTGTTGTCCACTTTATTTTGGCCGCAACCGTACCTATACCTCTGGTGCCTATACCTACATGAGAATATAAAAAACTAAAAACTTCAACCTCAATTTTCTTGAAACTATGATTAATACCAAAGCTGGGCACCAAATCGTTAATCCGTAAATCGTAAATAACGAAGTTAACTTTTTCGTTAACGATTTAACTTTTAATTTAATTTGAAAAATCATTAACGGACTAAGTAACTTCCGTTACATTCAACTTCCGTTAACTCAAGTCCGTTAACGTTAACTTCAAAGCCACATTTGTCTTTAATACTCGAAATAGACAAAGTCTGAAACGTCTGAAAAAATTGAGTGAAGTTTTCAACTGTGAAACCTGTGAAAGACGAGGTGAAAGATTAATGCACCACAAACATTTTCAGAATCGAGCAAATTTTATCTCGAGATATCCTCATTTTGATCAAGCCAAAATTTTGGGGTGGTCCACTCCAATGCTGGCCCAGTTAAGTTATAGGTATATAATGCTGGTTTAGGTATTATAGTTTCAAGGTGGTGTTCGGATGGTTTTGGACTTTACAGAATGAAAAGTTCACGTTAACGGTTTAACGTTAACTTCTGTTACTTTCTAAGTCAATTAAGTAACTGATTAACGATTGATGAAGTTAACTTTTTTGTTAACGATTTAACCTCAGATTTAACTCTATGATATCATGGGAAAGACAGACGGTTTTTTGTAAATTTGTTTCTTTTAATAAATTGCCAACGTTTCAACCTCGATATTTATTAAAAGAAACAAATTTACAAAAAACCGTCTGTCTTTCCCATGATATCATAGAATTAAACAAGAAAAACAGACAAGAATTAGGATCACCTGATAATACTCAGATTTAACGTTTAACGAGTCAACTTTTTCGTTAACGGTGCCCACCTTTGATTAATACGCACTGTATGGGATTGAAGAAGAAACAAGGATTTTGCATTTAGGTCTTTCCGTTTCCGAGTTATTAGATTTATATGGAAACGACTCTTGAAAAGACAAAAGACCCCTCAGTTGGCCTCCACCTTGGAATCCGAGGGTGAATGTGATATAAGATATGACACGATGCTGTTCCGGTATCATGCTAATTTTGATACCCACCTCATCAGGTCGGCCGGCGGGGGCTTTGGGTATTGACCGGGGGTAACTTTTTTTAGGTAGGTAGAGGTAAGTAGGTAGGGAAAATCTGTTTCAGGAAACAGTTTCTCAAGTGAAACTATCGATTGTTGCGGCTTGATCACTACGCATTACGATTATATGAGCAATAGAGTATTATACTTTAAAAAAAATATATTTTTTTTATGGAATCAGAAACTATATTGAAAAAACACTGACCCGTATTTTTTTATTCAGCCGAAAATCGTATCGTTTGGCCGCAATAAATAAACGAATTTCCTATATTCTGCCTATTTCTGACGTCATTTACACAGGCAGTATAGGAGGTGACTCGCTGTGACGTCAGAACTAGTTGATGTTATTTATTTATTGCGCCCAAACGATACAGTTTTTGATTGAATAAAAAAACACGGGTCAATTATTTTTCAATGTAGTTTCCATTTCAATCAAAAAAATTTTTTAGTATAATATTCCATTCTCAAAAAGTGTAGATCGAGGTGTAGATGCAGGAAAACATTGCGTAACTTTTTTTTAAATAAAAATTGGCGGGGAGGTAAATGGAAGACCATTTCGAGGGAAGACGTCATTGGTCATTCTTCATATTTCAGGTTTCGGTATACTTAGGTATGGTTATAATAATAGTGATAATAGTGCGGCTCTACATCCCATAGAGGGACTTGGCGCACAAAGCGGAAGGTTAGAGCTTCCGTTCTTTGTATCCACTACCCGGTTGTCGCGGACCCCTAGAGGCCCGAGATGATGGGGTAAGCATCACGCCTTAGACAACCGCCTTATTACCCCTTGTCCACACAGAACGCAGCTATACCCAATTATTTATAGCGACTGGGTTGGTCGCTTGCCGGAAAGGTTAACGACAGCAGTAAATTTTTCATCACTGCTGCCGCGTGGATTCGAACGCACTACCTTTAGGTTCGCTGTTCAGCGCTCAAACGGCTGAGCTACCCCCGGTTCATAGGTATGGTACATGATAAAAATTTCGTAACAAAACAAAAATCAAGAGCGGCGGTGGCCGAGTGGTCTGGGTGTTGGCACGCCAAGCCAGTCGTGACACACCGCGCGGGTTCGAATCCCGCCTCGTCCATGGATATTTTGTGCTGTCCAAAAATTGTTCCGACCTTACTATGCCATATCTGCACCTGTCTGACTACAGCGGTTACAGAAAAAATGGATTTCTGACTACAGAGTTGAGTGGTATCAGAGTACTGAGGCCTCACATAGCTAACAGTAGGCAATTCAAGTAATAGAAACGTGTACCAAAAACCCACTGAATGTCCCGTCGACGCTAATAACCTCGTAGTTGATGCATCGTAAAACATTCAAATAAAAAATGGAGGATGACTAAACTTTCAAGTTTTGCATGGAACCAAAAATCGTTTAGACGGTAGTCGCGTGTTTTTCGAGATAAACAAAAATCGAGTTTGAGGCATCCATGGTTTGAGGATCCATTTGTTTTCGGTAGGAATATTTTATTGGTAGCATGCAGTAATCGAGGCGAGAAAGGAGGAAACTGAAGATTTTTGATGCGGACAGGCATCTTCTGAAAGGAACTCGAATTTCCAGCAATGACTTTACACATCAAGAACGAGGAACTCAAAAGAAAATTAGAGACATCGCTAGAGAGAAAAGGAAGAAAGATAGAAAAGTTGAAGTGGCTTCTAACTAAAATTAGCATCGATGAACAGTTATTTCTTTGGGACAGAGAATGTGATACGTTGGTAAAACAATAAGAAGCGGAAAAGGTTATCGCAAATTTTAAAACTTATACTTATGGAATGTACACGGTATTGCTAATTTAAATGATTCCTTTAATGTCTGTTTAGATAATCTCAATAAAGTCTGTATACAATGCGCGTCAAAGGTTGGAATAATAGATTTTCATTTTTCCTGGAAGAAATATCGAAAAACGCTTGTAGATTTGATTTTTTACGAAGAAACATTTCTCGAGCAGTTTTGTTTTTCCACCTCTTCCCGTTTTCAATCAGTGACGTCATCGACATTCTTTTAAACAGAACTCCTTCATTTTTTTCCTAGATTTGGATAGACTATGAAATTCTGAATGACACTATGCACATGTAGGTAGGTATGTCACTTGGGTCAATATTTCTGGAAATAATAATTTTTCAAAATCGAAAAACAAGAATGAAGTTTTTACCAAATTAACAATTTTTTATTGCAAAAACGATGCTAAAATGTGTGTTTCTTTCACAAAAACTCTCATACTCTCAAAGTAAATGTTTCAGCTTCCGGTTATTTTCTTCTTCTTGGCAGTTTGCCAAACTTGAAACTCGGAACAAACATTTTGGAGAGTTTCAGGGTGTATTGCCCTTATTTCGTGCCGAATCCTCTCTTTCAACTGGTCGATGTTATTTGGTCGATTGAAATGAACCTTGTTTTCGATGTAACCCCATAAGAAGAAGTCTAACGGGGTCAGATATGGAGACCGAGCCGGCCATTCAATAAAGCCTCGCCGGCCGATCCACCTGAGTTACAGGTTACAGGTTCATCAGCATCAAGATATTTTTCATTGAAATAATTGCAGACTTCTTCATGGGTACATACGTGTTTTGTCTCCACAACCCCCAATAATTAGAATCTCACTTCTTTTTGTTTCCGATTAATGCCGAACCATCTTGAATCGCGCTTGCGCAATTCATTTTAGGAATCATCTTGAGTTGATACAGGTTTCAGTCTGTACAGTTAAGTCTATGGAAAGAGCAAGTGGGAGCATAGCAATTATTTTCACACACACTTTTCGTTGTGTGCGTGTTGGGACAACATTCTACCAATGCCCTTGCGCGTCAGTAATATCACTGAAAATATTCCTTGTTGGGACGAACCCATGGACCGACGAACCTCATGTAGGTCCCTCGAATCAGACTAGGGAACTAGGGTTGAACATACTATATTACCCGTTTGCAATCTGGAAGGGGGGGGGGCTGTGGCTTTGGTTGATGGCAACTGCAACCAGACAGCATCAGGGGCCATCAGCCGTAAGCCCCCCCAGCGCTCCAGCGTGTCACTTTAATTTTGATCCAAAAAGCCCTAGCTAGTTTTGCATTTGCAACGTGAATGGGTAATACGTACCATGAAGGCCAAAAAATTTCAAAAGATTACCTACTTTACTTTGAACTTTGGAGACAAGTATTAAGTAGGAACTCCCTCCTGTTTGAGGGTGCCGGTCGATTGCTAGAAAACGCGCTCACGCCTTCGTGCTAAAAGCAGCCTTATTTTTCAACAGAAATTTATCGTTGAGGTCCAAATTCAAAGAAAAAAGATTACTCATTCACTGTAATTTTACTTCCCCGATCCACCACCCAACGAGGAGGGGAAGTATTGTGAACGCGCTAAAAATGTTTTCGAGATTACGACGGATATATCCGTTTTGAGATCCCCTATGACGATTAAGACCATTTCCAGAATGATCTCTGTATGCGTGTCCGTATGTCTGTATGTCTGTAACCTTCCACGATAACAGCCGCAACGTCCATCCGATCGACTCGAAATTTGGTATATACCTACCCTATCTGTCATCTGTCAAATAATAAAAAATGTCAAAGTTCAAAACTTTACCATTCAATTATTCAAAACCTCTCCGATGGATTGGGACCAAATTTGGCAGGGAGCAACAAAACAAAAGAGCCAAATTAAGTCTGCAGTTGCGATCTTCCACCATTTTCCAGTCGAGCGATATGAATTTTCAAAATTTCTCCTAGTCGTTGCCACCCGAGAGGGCCTCTTGCCCGAATTTTGACCAGAACGACTCGCCTTTGATGCAGGACTCCACTCAAAAATTCATTATTGCTCGGCGATCGACTTTTTTCGAAAAAGTCAAACTGATATCGAAAGTATATTGGATTGGGCGTCGTGTAAACCCATTTTCAAAATCGGCACGGTTCCGGTTTTCTGACGGTCATTTTTTCAAAATGAAATTTGTATACTTATTCTGTGAATTTGAAAAAACTGCAATGCCAACTTTTACATGCGGTGAGCCGTGGGTGAGCCCCACGAAATATTCATTTGAGGTGCAAACATGCTAAGAGTGAAAGTTGGAGAAAAGATTCATTTAATTTTTGAAAAGAAAGTTTTCGAAATCAGATTCAAGGTTTCCAAGTTTTCATCTCTAGAAAAACCGCAAAATATTCAACTTTTTATCCCGTGAACATATTTTCACCATTTTTTTTTAAACAAGAAGTTACTGGCTCTTGAACATTTTCCAATAATTTTTTTCTCAATTTCCCGGGAATTTTCCTGTTGAAAATGTAAAACAGGCCTGGGTTATCGAAACCGGATTTAAATGATGGAGCTTAAAGTGAAGCCGTAACTGACAATCTTCATAATAAGATGATTTGGAAAAATATTTTAGGTTTTCCCGGAAAATTCAAATTTTCAATTTCCTGCAAATTATTTTCATTCTTTCTGTGGTGCCAGTTTCAGATCGTTCACCTCTATCCATGTACTAATGCGTCTGACTGCCTTACTCGCTTTTCCTTCTACCTTATTTGCTTAGGTACTAATAGTGGACGTGGTACAACCGAAATAGGGAATTTAAGTTGCAAATGATGATAAAGGCAAACCACTTGGCAGGGTTACAACTGAGACCTAAATGAACGATTTGACCCGCAGTGCTTTTCTTTTCGTCCCTTAGGATTTGAATAGCGCCCCTTTTTCAAAATGGCGGATTTTATCTAGGGGCAGAAGGTATCAAATAGCCTAGTGATGTTCAGCTTCGTTAAAATATATGGAGCTATGTCTCAATCGGTGTCTGAGACATAAAACACTAATTAAAAAAATGGTGGAACATTGCCATCTACCGCAGGCAAATTTGGTGGAGGCGCCAAAAGGAATTTACTACTGCCATAAGAAAATTGCTGTAACAATTTTATTTTGCAATGGATTTCAACACAAGATATTTCATTATGTGAAAAAGTGAATCCTTCTTGTCACCTTATACCTTCCATTGAAAAAAGACGTTGAGGAATGTTGAAAAAAAAATTAAAAAATAGATTGAAAAAAAAAGATTTTCAACATTTTTTTATTTTCATGCAATTGGCCCTATTTGTAGACTTTGATGTGCCCTTTCCAATCTTGCATTTTTCTGACTCATATCTTTGCAGTACGCGCCGCCATATTGAATAAATGATGTCTGAAAAGAAGTTTTTGACAATATATTGATTTTGGCCCTTGTGACATTGAAATGTTTATATACATATGGAAGCGCATTCAATCCTCCACAGTTTGACATCTGAACCAGCTCTCTGCGACTCACGGTTCTTGAGCTAGACCTCCTGGAAGTATCAATTTTCGGTTCCAAAAGAATTAAAAATCACCTCTTGGGGCTGTGCCAGGTCCACCAATGTTCATGATTTGAGATAAATGACGACGCGTGATTGTTGGGTAATTTGAATAAGACATGGTGGTGATCCAGTGGTGAAATCTGGTAGGCGCGATCACTATTTAACACCGAAAATTGATACTTCCGGAAGCTCTAGCTCAAGAACCCCGAGTCGCACAGAGATGGTTCAAGTGTCAAATCGTGGAGAATTGAATGTTCTTTCATAAGTCCAGAAACATTTCAATCTCGCATGGACTCAAATTCAGTTATTGTCAAAAACTTCTCTTCAGATATCATTTTTTCAACATGGCGGTACGCACTGCAAAGATATCAATCGGAAAAGTGCAAATTTAGAGAAGGCACATCAAAATCTACAAATAAGGCAATTTTCATGAAAATAAAAAAATAAAAAAAATCTTTTTTTTCTCAAATTATTTTTAACTTTTTTCTTCAACATTCCTTAATGTCTTTTTTCATGAAAGGTATCAGATAACAAGGAGAATTTACTTTTCTACAAAATGAGATACCTTGTGTAAAAATCGGTTGAAAAATAAAAATGTTACAGCAATTTTCTTATGACCGTACCAAATTCATTTTGGCGCCTCCACCAAATTTGCCTGCGACAGATGTCAATGCTCCACCATTTTTTTTTTAAGTATTTGATGTCCCAGAAATCGATCGAGACATAGCTCCATATATTTTAACGAAGCTGGACATCACCAGGCCATTCGATACCTTCTGCCCCTAGATAAAATCCGCCATTTTGAAAAAGGGGCGCTATTCAAATCCTAAGGGACGAAAATAAAAGCACTGCGGGTCAAATCGTTCATTTAAGTCTTAGTTACGATCCTGCAAAAGGGTTTGCCTTTATCATAATTTGCAACTTGTTTTTTCCTACCACGTCCACTATAATGGAAACCTGCAATTTCTAACTTTTTAGCTTGTGAATAGATTTATACAAACGTTCTTTAAACAAAGGGTAATTCATTCTTGAACATTTACAGGCAATTTCTCTTGGAATTCTTCAAGTTTTCCGAGAGTTTTCCGCTTTAAAATCCACCGGCCTGGCTTATCGAGACTAGACTCAAATGATGGGGCTCTAAATGAATCCCATATTAGAGAAAATATCTCAATTCTTCAATCTTTTTCTCTTTACACTTCCCACCCGTAGGGACATCATTTCATAATAAAATTTCCATCCGTTCCTTGCTACTCTTCGGGGAAGTTTTGGGGTGACACAACCGATTTTTTTTTAACGCAGCGAATGAGTAGAATTTTTCTTCTCTCCTCCATTATTGACCCCAACGATAAATTTCTGTTGGAAAATAAGGCTTTTTAGCATCTTATAGTAAATCGACCGGCGCCCTTGCATTTTCGCACACGGAATTTTTTTGAGAACTTTTGTTACCTGTTATCTACCTACATTATTTTATTACAGAATTGAATACCTACCTACACATTACAAAACAATAGTCGTGTTAAGAAAAAGGCACACCCCCTATCACGTACCACAAATTAACCTCCAGGGCATCTGTGCTCCAGGGTGTATGGTGTTCAAATAGCAAGATCGATCGACACATCTATGACATTGTGCTGATGTCTCGTGTACTTTCGCAAGAATATCTCATAGGAATGCATAAGGCCCATAACGGCGCCTTTGAATTGAACCTATGCACTGAACCGAAACTATAGCATGTAACTCTGAAATAAAACCAGGCTACAACAGAAACTCAGAAATCGTGTGTAGCCATTTATTTTCTTCTTCTCATAAAAGCGTTTCATGTTCTTTTCTATTCAACAATTAGTCCTTAGTAGTTACCCACTTACAGTGTAAATACTGGGTTCATACACAGATGATCGACCTGATTCTAGGGCCCGTATTCATAGTCAGATCTTATGTCTTGAGACGACCTTATTCAATTTTGAAACGCTGATTTTTCCCAAACACAACCTTAAGAAGATGTAGGTGTATTTGATTATGTTATTTAATATTCCCAAGATGATAACTAAATGTATAAAACCATCTTAGTTCAAGTCTGTGTCTAAATAAACATGGTCTTAAGACCACCTTCTATATAAGATCTGACTATGAATACGGGCCTATGAGGGAAAAGTTATGGTAATCACCGTGCTTATGATGTAATCGCTAGGGCAACGGGCCTTCCTATTGGCTGTCGTCATAGCAATTTGATAGTAAGCACGGTGATTACCATAACCATTTCCTTATAGAATCAGGCCGAATAAGGAATGCCGGCGTAAGGACTAACGCTAAAGCATCTGGGTGGCAGGTACCTAATAATTATTGACCCAATTTTTAGGCTTTACTCCTTATCCTTAAGCGGTGAACTTGGTGTATAACATTGAACCCGGCATTACACAATCATCAATCAATTTACTTTTTATATTCAATACTAATAATAAATGTACCAGATACAAATGTTATTTATTTAAAACACAGTTTTCCTTCCCAGTTACACGTTACGAAAAAAACCTTACATCTCCAAAAAGAAATACTGCCCAGCACGTTTCTGTTCAACATCTTTGACAGATTCTTGCTTGTTTATCCTAGGTCTGAAATTGTTTGGGTCTCTTCTGAACGTGATGCCGAGCAACTCCAAGAAGCGGTTCATTCCGGCCAGCAGAGTTTGCGGAGTATTGGCGGTGGTCTTCACCGAAGGCTGACCCTCAAACACTATGACGCGATCGGCCAAATAAGTCGCCATTATGAAATCGTGCTCCACAACGAAGCCGGTTTTCTTCGCGTGCAAGATGAATCTGGAATGGAAACAGTTGACACATGTAGATTTTTTTCCATCAATCCAACTAAATTTAACAACGTAATTGTGATCAAAATTCTGTGCATTTTTTCAAACAAAATTCAGATTGCCGTAAGCGGTTTCAATAGTAATTCGAGGATCAATTGGTTGAGCAATCGAATGGTTGGTAGTCGACAACCACCATTGTAAATGACAAAAGGTGACAAGAAGCCTAAACTAGGTCACAGGTCTATTTGCAACAGCAACATTGACGCATCAATGGGTACCATAACATGAAAACCAATTTAGATGAGCTGAATATTATCAGGCTTCATTTTCAAGTTAGGAAAGGCGTAACGCTGTTACCATGGCGACCTCATTTACGACAGGCGTATCTTCAATTTGAAATGAGTGATTTGTTCAGTAATAATAAAGGTAAATACTAGTAAATAAATAGGAATATTTACCTCTTTATAACTTTCGCAGCCACCAGACGCTGTTCAGAGTCTAAATAAGCACTGGGTTCGTCAATCAAGTAAACATCGGCGGGTTTGCCCAGGCAGAGAGCCAGAGCCACTCGTTGCAGTTCACCTCCGGACAAGTTCTGCACTTCCTGGTCGATGATGTCGTCGATCTTCATCGGCTTCATCACGTCGGCAATGAATTGGGGATGGATGTACGCATCGCGGATTTTTTCATGCAGCAACTGACGGACCAGTCCCTGTGACTTGGGGCTGATTTTTTGCGGTTTGTAACTGATGTGCAGCTGCGGGATGTCTCCGGAACCTTCGTCGGCGGGCAAATTTCCGGCCAACATCCGAATGAACGTCGTCTTTCCGGTGCCGTTTTCGCCTAGCAGAACCAAGATTTCGGAATCTGAGAACTGGCCTCTGACCACGTTCAGCTGGAAACTCGCCATCGTTTTCGTCATCGACGGGTACTCGTAGTGGTTCATGCGTTTGATCTCTTCCTCGGTTGCCGATTCGGCGACTTTGAACACCAACGATTCGTCGCGGAAGCGCAAATTCTCAGTAGGAACGAAGCCATCCAAGAAGATATTGATACCTAAAATAAAGTCACTGTATTAAGCATTTCCTATGTATTTTATTTACGGTCAATAATAAAATGTCAAGTCACTGACTAATAATTGTAGCAGACTGGAAATTAGGTACATTAAATTTTCAACATCACACTCCAATTTCTCTGGAAAAGGAAACGTAGGACTTATATCGTAAAATTTGGTTGTTGACTGATTCTAAAATAAGACTGTTTACCCGTAATAATGCCAGTGACAGTTTAAAATATACAATCTGAGCCCTACGTTTCAAAACCTGACCATGGCGTGAAATTTTATTGAACCCTTATTACCGCTGAATGTGGTCTGTGTCAGTTGAATTGGACTCTCGGATCTACGTTGTTGAACACAGGGAAGCGGATGTAGTTCATTATTGTCAAGCGTCATTCACAAACAACTGAACTACTTCACCTTACTTACTTGGAAATTCTTCAGAAGTGGGTTTCAATTTCAAATTTTCCGACACTGAAATCTGTGAGTTAGACCAATGGTGGTCACCAGTTGGACTCAATCTCTCCCTGAATTTCTGGATTTATTGGGGGGGAGTTGATGGAACGGAACATTGTTCCACCTGGCACGTAGGCCTTACTATTGGGCCCATTGTACCCCTTCTCAGACCAGCTAGACTCACCGAGCCACAATGTGGTGCCTGGATGATTGATGGTAGATCCATACAAGACTGAGACCAACAAGCGCAAGGTTGACCTGGATTCTGTCTTCAACCCTCCACGCAGGTGTAGATGTCCCGACACATCCACGCCCTGCGATGGTACGTTTCCGACTTCGTCCGTCTCCTGACTGCGCCGTCGACTTTCGTCTACACATTGCCACACTGCCAGTTGCAGGCGTGATGTACTCGGGGAGTTTGCCCATGACCACCCAAGGAGAAGTTCCAGCCGACTTAGAATCAGATGAGACCCGCCGTTGGCTCGCCCACTGGCATATCACCTACCGGCGGTCACCCATCCAACTTTTAGTCGCGCTGAGCAGCCCCCAAAAGTTTGCCTTTGACAGAATATACCGTAATTTTCCGATTTTGATCGTTGAACTCCTCTGATGCAAATCGGATTTTTTTGTTCATTTATTAAACGTCAGTCTATTTTCATTGCCAGGGTCTAATTCAGATTTCCGTTTCTCCTCTGAGACGGTACTTGATATTGGATCAGATTTGATGCAGTCCCTTGTTTTGAATGTTTGAATAATATGTGAATTTTGCTTGGCAAATTAGCTACAATTCAACATCCATGTTTTCAGAATCGCATAACAAAGAAACCTGTTATCAGTGCAAAACCAAAAAGTTGCTTTATGAGATCACCGTGTAATTGAAAGAAATATGCGAAAATCTGAAAAAACCGTTCGAAGATATTAATTCGAGTTTTCCGAAAATGAGCTCGAAAAAGTCGGGAATTTTTTTTACAAAAGGAGGTGGTTCAAAATTGACCTATTCGGCATATTTTCCCTTTTCACCACAGGCTGTCCTGTATACAGGGTGTTTCAGCGATGGTAGCAAAATTAAACTGCGAGTAGATCTCGTCAAAATACGATGAAAACCTATATATACCATTTTGCAAAGTTCAGCCTTATGACCTCCTTGCTCAAGACGAAGATACAGCCGTTGAAAGTTCACTTTTTTCGGATTTCAAAAATGTGTAACTTGGGAACGTTTCAACAAAATTAGCTTAAATTCAGTATAAGCTAAATGTCTGTATGTCTGTCTGTGATCTTCCACGATAACTGCCGAACCGTTGATCCGATCCACTTGAAAATTTGTAAGCGGACATGAGGTACTTTCCTTTTACAACCTGAACTAAGTATGTATTCTGACCTAAGTTGTTAGTGGTGTCTCACTTTCGCGCATGTGATTTCTCGCTCTTTCTCTCTCTAACTTAGATCAGATCAGTAAGTTTTGTTGTAAAAGGGAAGCACCTATGGTTTCACTCTGGAATGACCGGATTAGTTTTTGGTTGTCATCTGTCAAACAGAAGTGTCACTATCAGAACATGACAGAAGCTATATCTCACGGAACTTGACTTGCGATATGTCATTTAAAACCCCTTAAGAACTGTATACCGAACAGCTACAAGTATTTCCCTACCTGTTATCTGTCAACGTCAGAAAATGTCAACGTCTGAAACTTTGCTATTTAATTATTCAAAATCTATAAGACAGATTTGAACCAAACTCGGCAGGAAGCAAAATTACCAAAGAATCAAACTAATGCTGAAGTTGGGGTTTCCCACCATTTTCCAGACAAGCGCTATGGATTTTCAAAAAAAATTCTAGCCGATTTCAGCCGCGCTTGCCTGTTCCTCGACTTTTGGCCTATTTAATTTTCTTAGCAACCAAACCGGTACGTTTTTGTTACGAATTGTATCTATGTCAAAGTGACAACATAG
Organism: Anaspis maculata; assembly: GCA_949128115.1. Classification (NCBI taxonomy): domain Eukaryota; kingdom Metazoa; phylum Arthropoda; class Insecta; order Coleoptera; family Scraptiidae; genus Anaspis; species Anaspis maculata. The sequence goes on from OX421963.1 coordinate 43,720,714, forward strand.
GCGCTGTTCTCGGCAAGTTCTCGGTATTTTCTTTTGTATCTTCTTGCATCATTCAAGGCAACAGAGTGCGCCCCAATCCTCTGTGACTCAATAGAATTTTTTCATCAATTTCCAAATCAAATCCTCCCCCTCCCAAAGGGACACTTCGATCAAAATCATTACTGACGTCTCTAGATACCGCCGGGGAAGTTTCGTGTCGCCCCACAACAGATTTTTTCATCTTCTATCAGTTTAAAAATAGAAATTGTTTTTTTTTTCGCGATAGTACTTATTTTTTGATGCTCTATCACCTCCTTAAAAGCTAGTCCTCACGGGCGATACATCGCTGGAAGGCGATATACCACTTTTTTTGACATAACGACAATGATAACAATTGCATTTCAGCGGCATATTATTATTATTATTATTATTATTATTATTATTATTATTATTATTATTATTATTGATTAAAACGACCAACAGGCCAGAGCCCAATTACAGGTCGAGTTTAGAGAAGGCAGCATATACAGAAGCAGGAGTGCAGAACAGGATGTCGACGTCGCTCTCGATCAAGCTGTGATTTGAGTACATCCTGCTGAGAGGAGAAGATGCCATAAGATTTGTTCTGGCAAAAGGCAGCAGAAACAGAGCTTTTGATCTCAAATGAGCACCAGGCACGCGAAAGTCAATCCTGCTCAGAATCTCAGCGCAGTCAACTCCCCCAAAAAGAATCTTGTGCAGGTAAATAATAGAGTGGGCAGCCCTGCGATTGTTCAAACTCTGTAAGTGGAACCAACCTGTTCTGCAGCTCACTGTTAGGGAAACCCCTAGGAGGATAGACACTGTCCAACCTGAAGGACAGAAATTTCAAAAATCTTCGCTGCACTCTCTCTAGGCTGTTAATATGAGTCTTATATAGGGGGCTCCAAATAATAGAAGCGTACTCAAGCTTCTCGACCTGACAAACGTGCAGTACAGCAGACGAAGCGTAGCGACATCCGCAAAGTCCCTTGAGTTTCGGATGACAAAACCCAGACTTCTGAACGCCGATTTGATGACATCGGTTATGTGCACTCTGAAGGAAAGCTCTGGGTCAAAACAAACACCAAGATCTCTGACGCTGCCAGGTCTAGAAAGAGTGTACACGCCCAGGTTGTAGTCATAGAAAGTTGGGTTGCGCTTCCGAGTGTAAGACTGTACGTAGCACTTCGAGGCATTTAGTGACAGAAAATTAGCTTTGCACCACTCATCAACCATGTCAAGATTTGCCTGAAGTAACCGACAGTCGGCGCGATCATCAATTCTGCAAAACATCTTCAGATCATCAGCATATAATAAATGTTTCACAGATAGATTAGCTACTATGTCGTCAGCATATATATATATCAAAAAGCTCAGGACCAAGATTAGAACCCTGTGGCACACCCGATGGCTGAAGGAACTCACTAGACCTACTACCGTTATGCTGGACAAACAGGTGTCTGTCACATAAGTATGATTTCAAGAGCCTGACCAACAATTCAGCATATCGCTGAATTCTGCGAATATGTCGCCCGTGCGGACCGAGCTTGAAGGACGACATTCAAAAATAAAACACCCTGTATTGAAAAAATAATTTATAAATTGATTCAAATAAATGGAAAATTGAATAGACTCATCAATTACGAAAGTATGTGCTACTTGAATTTGACAATAGGTGCTTTCCTTTTACCACAAAACTCACTGATCAGATCTAAGTTAGAGAGAGAAAAGGCGAGAAATCACATGCGCGAAAGTGAGATACCACTAACAACTTAGGTCAGAACACGGTCAGAATACGTAGTTACGGTTGTAAAAAGAAAGCACCTAATGACTGAGCTCTGTGTTAGTCGAATTCAAGAAAGACTGAGGTGTCCGTGTTAGTCTAATGGGGAACTATCATAGAGGAACTATAGGCAAAGCAGATTGTAGAGGGCGACGTGTTCCATGCACCCATATCGACAGTTATCGTACATAACCTCAAAGAAATGCAAACAAATGTACGGAAAGTGGAAAGTGCTCAAAAGAAGAGTTGAGGCGTAGAGGAGCCTCACTGAGAGAGAATAAAAAAGAGCTGGTGCAAACTGCAAAGGTATGGTTCTTTGGAACTGTTGCAGCCTGATACACAACACTTCACTACCAATTTTTTTAGCGTTATTTTTGGCTTGTCGGCGTTTCTACCCCAGGTTTCTACTTTCCTACTCACGAAGTGACGCAAACCGCCGGTTATATGCTGAGTGCTCACAAATGAAAATGAAATTATAAATACAAAGTTAAGGTTATGTACGCTTAAAATGACACTGATGATAGCTGGGGTGCATGGAACACGGGCGCCATTACTTCAGGCGTTTGCCTCTATAGTTTCCCATTTAATGTAAATTTTTTGTAGAAATTACCTTCACGCACTGAAAACGGCATAGTGACTACACCATACGCTCCAGGAACACCATACAAGCAACAAATAAAGTCAGACAGGTAATCCAGGACGCTCAGATCGTGCTCTACCACAATAATGAACCTGAAATTGAACCAGTTACCAATGTGCATCTTCAAAAAGTGAAATACCTCACTTGTCAGGATGCAAAAGTGAACGTATAGTTTGAGCAGCGTTCAATCTCTGCTTCACATCCAAATAGGACGAGGGTTCGTCAAACATGAAAATGTCACCATCCTGGATGCACACCATGGCAATGGCGAAACGCTGCAGCTCCCCACCAGATAGCGCCTCGATCTGTCGATCGCGAATCTGCAACAGATCTAGCATGCTGCAGATCGTGTCCTCGTTGTTCAGCTCGCCTTTCTTCTTGAGGAGCTGCTGGACGGTGCCCTTGACGGCTTTGGGAATTTGATCCACATACTGGGGCTTGATCAGGGCCTTGAGGTCATCCTCCAGAATTTTAGTGAAGTAGTTCTGCAGTTCGGAGCCCCGGAAGTGGCTGAGGATCTCGGTCCAGTCTGGGGGATCGGAGTAGCGGCCGAGATTGGGCTTCTGTTTGCCGGCTAGGATTTTCAGCGCGGTCGATTTGCCTATTCCGTTGGTCCCGACCAGACCCAGGACCTCGCCGGGGCGGGGGATGGGCAAGCGGTGGAGCTTGAACGAGTTCTTGCCGTAGCGGTGGGTGGTGTCACGCTCCAAGTTTGACGGGAGGTTGATGATGGTGATGGCTTCAAACGGGCATTTCTGCAGAAACAAAAAATTCACTTGCGTTTCCGAGAGGAAAGACGTGGCACGAGGCTAGTGAAAAGGTATGAAAAGCATTTCATAATAGGTTTTGGAGGGATATTCTTTGGGCCAAAAGAGCTGCTAAAAATTGATTCGCTTCCAAACCTAGCATTCTTCACTCGGGAAAAAACGCACTGAACTATCCTGTCTGTGACATGAGACCAAGAGCAAGGCTTCATGATAAGTTTCCCTTGCAAAGAGAAACTGCGCACTTTTGTTCCTAAATGAAATACTAAACCAGTGAAAATAGATTTTGACCCGGACATTTACAATTTCTACGTGAAATTTTGGGAATACATTCAGATAAGAGTACGTTCAACTGTATCTCACTTGTTCCACTGTTATGGGAATTATGTATGTATTCCTAAATATACAATAAACAAATAAAGTTCTTAAAAACAGTATGTTCAGCCGTAGTGTGATTTTAGTTGGCTGGAAGTCTCGCCACGCGATGCCCATGGAAAGGAGAAATTCGGAAAATCATACCTCACTTGGATCACTCTAGGGTTTATACCACCACTCGAAGCCACAAAAAGCCCCTTGGAATTCCACCCCTAAACTGTAAAGATCATTTAAGATAATTTCCAGGCTATGCTATAGGGCATTATTTCCTCATTGCCGCAATTTATTTTAACCCTGGCCTGTACTAGCAACTTTGGTTGAAATCCATTTAGTGCATGACTCCATGCATATGAAAGGTCGAGATCAGTTGAATGGTTTAAAAATAAATTGAAGAACAAAAAACACAACTGACACACAGACAATCCGACATAATTTTCAAAACCACTTTTTTGAGATCCTGGCATTGAGAACCATTCAACCAAATTAGCTTAAAAGCCTAGACTGGTTTGTCGGAATGAGAAGGACGCCATTTAAGGTGACCAACTTCAAATGAAAATCAGGACACTGACAAAAAAAAACAGGAAACAAAACACGCGAAAGGGAAAGGGGGGTCTGGGGAAGCGAAGCAAAATGTCCTATTTTCCAAAAAATTTTACCAACATGAAAAATACAACTATTGCTGAGAAATGAAAAAAGGGAACTCGCCTGGGCTGTGCTGTGCCTGGGAGAAAAAAAAAATTAAGAAGTCGCCGTCGAAAGAGAGAACGAATGTTCTCTTTAAAATAGACCTTCTGGCAACCCTAATAATACCTACCACAAGAAATTCAATTGTGATCACTGATCATTAAAAATGAAATTCCATGATAGAGAAACCACAAAATTAAACCTTTCATTTCTTTGGTATAGGCGAGCGGCCGTTCCCTATTTTTCGAGCTATAGTGACCACGGGCGTACGCTTAGTAGGTTGTAGAATCTATCTGCGAATATGTCAAGTGTAATAGCTACCGGAAGTATGTAAAGGGTTTTACAATAAGTATGTTCCAATGGGGCTGTATAGCGGCAAAAGCCTGAATTAATGGCGCATTGTACTATGCACCGCTGTCACGCTTATCTATGGCTGTCACCATAATGACATTGGGCGCGTTCAGCAGGTCCTATGGTGGGTGCCATCGGTGGATGCCGCATGCGCCTCTCGAACGGTCACAGCTACCAAACTGCGGCAAGGGGGCTGAGAATATAATTGTCAAACATTGACAGTTACCTTTTGTATATCGTGTCAAATCAAAATGGTGATATATACAGTTCAACAGCGCTCCGAAATCATCGGCATCTACCATCAAAATGCGCTGGTTCGTGTCAACAACGATTTCCCGGACGCGTTATTTTGAGGAATTCTGACATCATATGGCTTCCAAGATCATGCGACCTCACTCCCTTAGACTTCTTTCTTTGGGGGTATGTTAAATCTCAGGTCTACGCAAATAATCCTCAAGCAGTTCCAGAGTTGAAACGCAACATTCGACAGGCCATTGAGGAAATGCCACGCGTATATTTGCATATAGGGTTAAGTGGTAGATCAGGGGGTGTGATTGTGCACCCATCTGAACTTCGCCTTTGATTTTTCATTGTTTATTTGACTTTAATTTTTATTGAAGTGAAACTTCTATTCTCGCGCCTAGATCACAACACACCACTAACGCAGAACCACACATGGGAGTGAAATTGCTTCATAGCATCAGTGGTTGTAACGAACGCCTGTAACGATGTGCTGTAACGTTGTCTTGTCTGACCTTGGGGTGACCAGCGTCGTCCCAGGAAATGAAGGAATAAGCTGTTGCAGCGTTCGCCGCGTTCGGTTCTATTTTTTACTAATCGCCGACACTGGACTGCTCTTCGTGTTGTCGTACTGTTGGCCCGACAAGAATGGCTCTCGACTTGGCTTGAATAGATTCGAGCGAATGTGATTTATTATAGGGATAGGGAGGTATATTCAGGGCCGGGCCTAGCAGGCGTGCAGTGCGTTTCGGCGCGCAAGCGAGTACGGCAGGCGGCAAGTCATATAAGGTGATATAAGGTAAGAAGGTAATATAATAATTAAGTTGAATTTCGAAGGATTCTTTTCATTCCCGCATTTGGTGGGGCTCTCCACTGCCGAGCGCAGCAAGAAAAGAAATAAAAGAAGTCTAATCGTGAAAAAATCATGTCGAAAGTACTCTGCCCTTTGAGTGACTAATAATAATAATAAGATTGATAATAAGAAAAACAAGATGATACAAACCGTGAGGGAGCGGAGCGAGAGTACAAAAAGAACACTTCTTCGAACGTTGTTTGCTGATTGATTCATATGTATAGAAGTTTCACTTCTTCCGAGGGTGACTATGGTCACGCACTCACGTTTTTTTATTATACTTTAATACTGGAAAATCAATAAAGACAGTTTATTATCATTATTATTATATGTGCGAAAGAGTTGTTCAAAATTGGGTCGCCAGAATGCATTTAACCAGGCAAAGAAGAGGACATTCGAAATTCAAATGACATACATAATTTTCAAAACGTACTTGAAATTATTGATTTGTCTACAAAAATAAAATTAAAATTTTTGGATTATCATTTGTAGGACTCTTCATTCTATTCCATTTGAAAGTTGGGACATACCTCGGGACATACTTGTTGGAAAACTCTTTATAAGGGAAGTGGTAGGGTGATGATGTGGGAGAGGGGCGAGTTGGCGAATCACTTGATATTATCGCGGTGAATTTAAAATCCAAAAAACCCTAAAAAACCAGGATTTTATTGCTTGAAATCAGGACAAATCGATATTTTTGCTTAAAATCAGGACAAATCAGTACAGGAACGTAAAACAGGACAAAGGTGTAAAAATCTAAACCTGTCCTTACCAAATCAGGACGGTTGGTCACCTTAACGCCATTTGATCATGTTGGGGTCACTTTGGAAGCCTTTAATGCCAGCCACATATAGGTATATGGTTATTACTGCATTAAATTTATAAAATACCTTGACGCAGATGCCACAGCCAATGCATAACTCTTCAGAAATTGAGGCGATCTTGCTGTTGGCGATGACTTCGATGCAAAGCTTCCCCATCCGGACCACCGGACAAGACTTCTTGCATTCCTGCCGGCATCTCTTGGGCTTGCACTTGTCCGCATTAACGATGGCAATACGTGTCAACTTGTCGGTTTCTTCGGTGGCTTTCCTTCGCGACATTTTGCTAACAATATGTTACAGCTTTTTCGTGTCACCTAACCTTAAAAATTACAACTTTAGTGCAATGAAAAAGATTTCGTTGAGCACACAGACTGACAAACAACAACACCTTCAGCAGATTTATATCGTAACTGATGGCTTTTAATGTAAAATCTACTTACAAATCGGAGCCCAACGCGCTGTGATACCATGAGGCTTCACAGGCTATGGTGAAGAGAGAGAGGGCCGAAGGGGGAGGAAAACGTCAATTTGACAGCTGTCATTGTGACGTTACAAACAGTGCTGCCAAATTTGAAAGCGTTGTTCACTGGATTTTCGGTCGAAATCTGTTCTTTCCCAAGTTTCCCAAATGTATTCCCTCATAATAACCTCCGGAACATACGAAGATCAGAGTATTTCATATTTTACACTACTCCAAAGTAGAAAACTCTGATGAAATACAGAATTTCTTCCACCTATCGCGCTCGCGCCCTCGCCCCGCGCTGTCACTGCACTGTCAGTTGTCAACAATGTAAATAAACTTTCAACGGTTGTTTCGTTCAAACCTCCTCTGCTGAGTCTGTTGTAAGTCTCAAAGCAAATTTCTACATCCGAAGCTCAAACTTGGAAGTATTTCTTGATATTTCAGCTTTTCAAAGTGAGCTTTTATCCCTGTGCCATGTCAAATGACGAAATGGAAAAGGTATGCTTTTTTATAACCTCTTGGGCACACTGTTTTCTCAAAATGCCTCTGCTAAATTTCTTTTCTTCTCCAAATGTTCAAATAAAACTCACTGAAACAGTGTTCTAGCGGCGCAGATTTAAATTTCGAAACATTTTAGATTGTGAGACAACACTTGGAACTCCTTTTCGAAGACAACCGGTTGGCTACGTTCACGTCGTGGGTGTTTGATGATAAGCAAAGGTGCAATGCAGCTAAGGTATTTCATATGCATAAACAAATGTGATCTCTTGTAACAGTGATGTTCCTTATTATAGATGGCAGAAGCGGGCTTCATTTTCACTGGAACAAAAGCAGATCCAGATGCGGTGAAATGTTTCTTGTGTCAGAAATCGCTGGATTGTTGGGACCCTGATGATGACCCGTGGACCGAACACCTGAACCATTCAGGAAATTGTATGTTCGCCAAACTTCAGAAGCCAGAAAGGGGCCTGACCGTTTCGGAACTGTTTCAATTGAAGCACGAAGTGATGAACTTGGCTTTCAACAGGATCTTTGTGGACTATCAAAAAATGATCAGTAAGAGATTCGAAACATCTTCGGAACTCGTAAAGGGTTTGAAATGAAACTGGAATTTTAAAGTGCCTTGGAACTCTTGACTTTGTTTATACTTGTTCTAAGTTGGGTATACTTAATGTGTTTCCTTATGCATACACATCATAAAACAATATTTTAATAATTTAAAAAGTATTTATATAAGGCTTTAAGGATTGAGTTTAGAGCAAGTGATGAGTATTGAATATTATACCTAGAAAAGGACTGATTTTTTTTTTATTACTAATTATTTTCCATGTTTATGCTCAGATTTGTAAAATAATAATCTAAAATCAAGACCAGAGGTACCTTTTGATTTCACCAACATGAACCAAAATTCAACTTTCCAGTCCAAGGATGGGTTCAAAATCACATTGGCTACGTTTACACCGTGGCTTTGGTCCGCGACCTAAGCACTAAATTCGACCCAAATAAATTTAGTCCACGTGGTGTAAACGATTGCAGACAAGGACCAAATTAGGACCAAGTAGCTTGGGTCGGGTCTTCGGTTAGCCGTGGACTGAAGTAAATTTAGTTTTTATATTTATTTAGTTCAAGTTCATATTTTAAAACAGGTCGGCCGCGTTAGTCTGCCGGTGAAAACGCTGGAAGAGAAGAATTACTTTAGGTGGAATTTGGGTCAGTGCTTGGGTCAGTCCAGTTTTAGTCCACCGCACCGCACCGGTGTAAACGTAGCCATTGGTTCACTGGTCTGGTCTGTCAGGAGCAAAATATATAGCTGTAACAAAACATCCCAGTTGGAGAAAACTCTTTGTATATTTTTCTTAATACAAATTTAGCTCATTATCTATCAAGTTTATAAATTTCAAAGTTTACAGTCCCACACTACAATTATTTCAAGTATTTATAGCTCAATTCCACAATTCAATTCTCAGATGAAAAATTCTTCCACCGCCAGATTTGAACATCTTCCATTATAGGTTGGCCTTATGGGCACCGTCAGTGATTCCTCTGAGCTACCAGCTGTCTTAGCTCATTCATAATTTCAACAGAAATTTACTGCCCAACAATGCAAAATTCCAACTATTTTGTATTTGGAGACTTTTTTGTGCTTTGTTTGACATTTTCTCTAGTGGCAGTGTGGCACCCGGCCTATTTGAGCACAATCTCCTTGATTTGAGCACTTTCTTTCCAAAAACACAGGAGGGCGTACTACTCTATACAAAGGTGAACTAAAGGTTAAATAAATTTACCCAATGGAACATAAAATCACACCATCGCATGGATGGGTCTTGTCAGAACATATAGTGTACGCTAGAGGCAATTCTTTGAATTTAAAGAGAACAAAGCATGTGTTTTTGAATGTTGGAAAGGTAGGTATGTACATAGATACCGCATAGACGCCCACTCCCACATTCATAAATTATTAGTCTCAAGAAACTTGCAAACTTTTTTCATAGGTATCTGTGTGGACTCAGACCCTCCACCCCTTGATCTGAGGGTTAAGTAATAGATTGGAGTGAGATGATTGGGGATTGGATTGGTATGAAATCAGTTTGATTTCTTCTCAATCAAGTAACTATATATTTTTATATTCATATTTTTTTAACGGGTAGTTGGATTTTCATTTTTTTCAAACTGCTGTGAAAAGAATTAAAAGACCTTTGAAATGATGTGCAACTCGACCTCTTTTTCCATTTGAAATTTTTGAAAGAGTATAGTCACCCTGCCTAGGAGGGTTAAACGATTAGATTGAAAATACGCTATTATATGCCCCCCTCGGAAAGAAAATCGACCCGTTTCGGCTTTTTCCCAGAGAAAAATTGTGCTGCAAAAAATCAGAGGTGGACCTTTTTCAAAAAATCACTGTATAAGGTTTCCAAAATCAATGACTTTTTTGGAAAAAGTTTTTATATTTTATAAATAATGCTGGTAGCACCACAGGTAAGTTCTGTTTTTTCATAAATGAAAAATAATACTTGAGACCCACCCAGTGACATTGTATCATTAGAGACTGATTTCTGCATTCAACTATTGATCAAACAGTTTCATCACCATGTTGTCATAACATAGGTGGGTACTTATCTACATGGTCATAACGAACAAGCTTGTGCTTTGGTTGATGAATATACATCTAAAAACAATGAGTGAAGAAGCGGAAGAAAGTATTACTGTGAACAATCTAGAAATAAGTGCCATAATCGGATTTGATGGTAAGTATATTCACAAACCTATATTTAAAATTCCCTTACAAAATCAATCAGGTACCTACTTACCTACTGTAATTTTAATAGGAAGCATCGTCAGAGGGTTTGTAGTCCACCCAGATGGAGAACACATCGTTTACCCATTAGGAAATAAAATAATTATCCAAAATTGGAACAGCAAAACTCAAAGTTTCTTGTCTGGGCACACCAATACAATTTCAGCTGTAGACGTTTCAAAATCTGGAACGTACATAGCGTCTGGGCAAATCAATCACATCGGATTCAAGGTTAACATTCTTTTTTCAAGAAAATTCTGGTTCCATTGAATACCTACCTTTTTTCTATAGTCAAGAGTCATCATATGGGACTTCAACACACAAACCGTTCATTCGCAACATGACTTTCACAAAGTCCGAGTTGAAGCAGTCCTATTTACAAAAGATGAACATTACTGCTTGTCTCTGGGCGGCAAAGACTGCGGTCTTTTGGTAGTGTGGAATATTCCGAAAAAGCAAGTCCTTTGTGGCTCCAGTATACCCAGTTCCAGTCAGAGATATGCAACCGCCTTATGTTGCTTCAATCAGACAGGAACTCGGTTCATTTCCGCCGGGGACACCCACCTGGCCATTTGGAAAATCGATAAAGAAGCTAGAAAAATCCAATCGAGCAATATAAACACTTCTAAAATAAAGAGAAACGTTCTTTGCATAGAAGCGGACGAAAGCGATGAATTTTGTTATTGCGGTACGGCCACTGGAGATATACTCAAGATTCGGTTGAATTTAGAGTCGGATAAACCGCCTAATGTCGTGGGATGTTTGGCCAAAATCGGGAAGAAGAAGAATTCACCGCATGATAATTACGAACTTTACGGCAACGGTGTGAGGAGCATCTTGGTTTTGGGTGAAAATTTGTTGGTAGTCGGTGCTGGAGATGGTATAGTGGAGTTGATTAAAGAAACAAAAGGGAAACCAATGAAACCAGTGGCTTTTGGCGTCAAAATTCCTTGCTCTGCAGTTCTACAAGTTGTAAGTACAAATAATAATGTTACCATAGTATGTATATGTAGTATATCTTCCCCCTAATCTTTATGTTTTGTCTGCTTTATTTATTCATTGATTCGTCTCAATCGTTCTGTCTGGATTGTTGGTTCGTTTTATTTTCGCCCTTCATTATCTGGTTCTGTTTTCCCTTTATTTTATCGCAGCTTTCACGATTTCTCGCGATGTTTAAACATATCCTTCGGATCCCTTAATGCCTTGGCTCTCCTCTCTTATCAATTCTATTCTTAGTTATAATAATTTCCACAATTTCCATTACTTTTCCAAGATCATTCAGAACCGAGTTCAGAACCAATCAACGGGACGTGAGCGAGCGTCACATTCGCTTCAATCGAAAAACGCGCCAACACGGTGCGGTTTACAAGCCTCGTACGTGCACATTTCAGAAAATATCGAAGTGCGGTCTTTTGCATTTGATTGAAAAAAGTTTGGCAATGCCAACCGTACCGTTATTTAATGTAACCTTAAGGACAACACAGAATATCCATGGATGTAGCGGGATTCGAACCCACACAGCCCAGCACGAGTGGCTCAGCTTGCCATCATCTATACCACCCGGCCACCACCGCCAAATTTTGCATGTATAGTTGTCAAATACCCACCTATGAACTGTCAGTGACAAATTATCACAATAGTCCAGTGGCGTAGATATTATGGGGAGTTGTCCCCCCCCCTATATTTTCTACGCCACTGAAAACTTTTAAAAATGTATTCGATTTTTAGATTCTACGTTCTAAACTGCGCAACAAATATGTTGTCGCGAGGGAAAAATTGGTCCGAGTTTGGACCACAATAACTTTTGAATGACACAAGCCATTTCGATTCCGTTTTGACGGTTAGTGGGCTCAGTCTTTCCGTTATTCATCTTTAGGAGGTGAAGATCAGGAAGCTCCATGTAAAATATCTACAGGGTGAAATGTAAAACAGTACAAAATTTTAGCAAATTCAACGGACCCCATTTTCAGAATAATTTTTTTTCTCAAATGCAAATGGAAGGATTATAAAGCGTTATGTTTTAGCTTGCGCCAAGTTTTGAAATTTAATTCACAAACATTGTTGCTAAAACGGTTCTCAGCAACTTAATTCGTAGACCATCTGGAATACTTTGATCAAGGCTTCAAAAAGGAGGCCCATTCAAAATGGGCGACACAGATTTTCACAATTGAAACAAGCTTTCTTTGTGATTTTGACCTCCTGAACTTTGGCTTCTCCTGTCAAAAATTCAGTATATCAGTTCCCCCTCAAAACTGAACGTAGAATCTAAAAATCGGATATCTACATGAAAAAAATTAGTGGTCGCCTGGAAGATACAGGGGCTAAAAGGGCGAGCTTCCCCAATATCTACAGTCTACAACACTGCATTTTGACAAAATTTGTCACTGAAAGTTCTGGAATGGTTCTGGATATACATCTGACAACTATATTATGCAAAATTTGGATAAATCGGTTGAAGTAAAAAAAAACCTTTCTTCAATTCAATTTATTTTTGACGACCTATTCTCCGTTATTACGCGCTTCAGGTATACAGGGTGTCCACGGTTCAAGTGCTCTAACTGTAGGGTTGTATTCTTTGGCCAAATGCAAGAAAGTTTTTCCTATAAAGTTTTTTTTCCGGGCTTCAGTTTCCAAGTTACAGGGTGTCAAAAAATTAGAAAAAAAATTGTCAACTTATTTTTCAATAAATTATCTTGTAATTAGTGTGAGTAATACTGAACAAGAGCAATAATTTCTAATAAGTCTTCTTTTCAGTTATTTCAATACTTTCAATAATACTGCAGCCCACAAAAGTCTCATCAGTCAATTTATTGTTATGATCGATTTTCATGTTTTTCAGCATAAAATGCCATTTTTCTTGAAAATGGTGGACTTTAGAGCCTCGAACAAAGAGTACCTTTTTTGCTTAGAATTGTCCGGGGAATCTGGAAATGTTATCAAAGATTGATTTTATTTCAGTGGCGTGCAGATAACCGGGGTTAATTGGTGGGTAACCCTTATATCTACGCCACTGGTTCTTCAACAAAGTAATGGTAAACCCTAAATAAAAGCTGATTAATAGTCCATCAATAGTACCAAGTTTGGTTTTTGTGAAAATAGCAGTTACTAAGTTATAGCAAAAAAAGATTTTATTTTCTAATTGTTTGACACTCTGTAACTTGAAAACTGAAGCCCCGAAGAAAAAAATTATTGGTAAAATTTTCTTGTATTTGGCCAAAGAATACAACCCTACAGTTAGAGCACTTGAACCGTGGACACCTGTATAGTTTCTCAGAAAGGTTTTCTTTTTTTTTCCAATAAAACCTTGACCACCCTGTAGGTATACAGGCTGGGTTCAAAATAGTGTTACAAACTTCGGGAGCTAATTCCCCATCAGAAATTGATCCAGAAAGTAATAACTTGAAATATTCTATGATATTAGAATTAGATGATTCTATGTTGAGAAAATACAGGTCGTCAAAGTTGAAACTTGAAAATTGCTTTTTGTAGATTTCTTGACTGATATAGACCAAATTTGGCACAGAAAATTGCGAAACAAGTACCTACATTCAATCATCAAAGCTTTTCTCAGAACTGTCAAGTGGCGGAGGAGGAAGAGGCGTAGACGGTCCGCCCCCTTTTCTCGCCTATTTTCTATGTCATGTATTTATTTAATAATGTCATTTTTTGATTTTGTGTTCGATAAGAAACTTGTGTAATTCGTGCAAAAGTTTGGTTAGAGGCTTCGTTTTCGAGACATTTGAGTTTGTATGTTCAAGAACATATAAAAAAATCTAATTTATTTCAAATATCAACAAATTAGGTTAACTAGGCCTTATAAATAAGGTTACCGTCATTTTGGCTGAGAAATAACCAGTTTGAAAAGCACTATAAAATTTTCTGCTTTTGAAGTTGGGTTTTTTTCTAAATGTTTTTTAACATTTATTTCACACTCAAAAAATGTAAAACGAAGTCTCCAATCAAGATTCTGTAGGAGTAGCATTTTCCGCTAAACTAAACGCAGAATCGAAAAATGTCACTGTTTCAAAAAAGATCCAGTGGCCTAGAAAATAAGTGTTGGAAAAAGCCCCCCCCCCCCTCCTCATGTCTACGCTACTGGACAGTTCTGAGAAGGGCTGTTCTGGGACGGCCCCCTGGCATAGGCGGTCGAGCAGCCGCCTGTGATGCGAAAGGCCCCAGGTTCGATTCCTGGTCTTGTCTGGGTTTTGTGTATGTCCATGATTTGCGCTTATTAGTGATTTTTCAACAGTTTGTACGTTTGATAATAAAGCGCAAAAACTCTTATGGCGTGAGGAGCCGATCAAGAAAAAAACTTTTTTTTTATTCTGAGAAGAGCTGTGATGATTCAGACAGGTATCTGTTCCAAAATTACTTGAACCAAATTTGATTCAAATCGGTCAAGAAACCTAGAAGTTGACACGAAAAATCACTTTACAAAGTTTAACTTCAACGGACTATATCTTCTCAACGAGGCATCGTAGAATATTTTCAGTTGTTACTTTTCACCTTGATTTTGGATGATTCGATAGGGAATCAGCTCTCGAAGTTTGTAACACTAATTTGGAAACACCCTCTATAAACATGGTACATTTTGTTGCCTTCAAAACTGCAGCTGTACATTTTTTCTGGCACCCTATGTTCTAGAAGCGTTTCACTGGAAGACTCTGGTGCAGTCCTGTTTTGCCGCGCGCCGCTGGGCGTTGAGCGGATTGATTGATCGGATTTGGCCGGCGAAACAATAAAACTTGCGTCGTCACTCTTTGCCCTATCATATGGCCTACAGTTGTGGTATTCAACTGAAATTTTGAATCTAAATACAAAAGACATGCGGCTACAATCTTTTGTTTAGCTTTTTCCAAAAGGTCAAGTGAAATTAAATTGATAATGCTCCAAACTTGACACCACTTGCTGTATTTGCTTCTCATTAAATAAATTTTTCAAGATACGGTTGGCATTGCCAAACTTCCCTTTATCAAAAGCAGAAGACCGAACCTCAATATTTTTTAAATGAAAATGCACGTGCACGTACGAGGCTTGTAAACCGTACCGTGCTGACGCGTTTTCAACTTGACGCGAATGCTCATGGTGCTTGCTTGCGTCCCTTTAACGTAACAAAATTAGGAACAGTTACCAGCGTTGAAACAGCATAAATTTTGTTTGTTTGGATTACGTCGTTTACTTAATTTCGTTATTAATTGGTTCAGAATGGTAGTCCTTTGGCCCCTTGTTCAATTGTGTGATTAGGTATGTATATTTTTCAGCAAAAATCAGTATGCGTAGAAGCTACGGTGACGTCAATGCAGATGATGCACCACGATTCTATTTTGGTGGGAACTGTGGAAAGCGAAATTTTCTCCATCAATCTGGAGACTTTTGGCGCTAAATTACTGGTTACATGTCATACGTCTACAATTTATGACATCGCATTTCCACCGTAAGTGCTCTTAAAACCGTTTGAAATTGAATCAAACATTTTCTTTTAAATACTTACTTTGCATAATTATTAATTATTCGATGCATACTTGAATAAATAGAAATTTTCTCAATAGTTAGGTACAGTATGGCGGACAAAAGAATGAAAACACCTTTGAAGCCACTGTATATTTTATATTATACAGTGTGGTGATAAAGTCCCGCATAAAATTCATATTTCCGTTGATGATTTTTTTTTTTTGAAAAATCCTGAAACAGGTCGATTTTGTTTTTATCAAACCGATGCACTTATACTGTATAAAAAAAATTCGTCGCCTGTTTCTGAGTTACGATGGTGTCATAATTTTGTTTTTCAATGACAACCCCCACACTTTTTTCATAAAATTGATAGCTTTGATGTTTCTTCAAATAACAGCGTGGACATTTTTATGTTTCATGGCTGTATCACAGTACACAATTTCTTGTACAATCTGTCAGTTGAACAATCAAGTTCATTGTTTTTTGACACTATTTTGGCAGATTGTTCAAGAAATTGTGTAGTGTAATACAGCTTTAAGATAACAATTTTTTCAATAAAATGCACACAAAGTTTTAGAGTAGTTGTAGGGTTGGCGACGGCGCTAATATAGGTGAACCTGCGCCCCGAGGACCCCAGGTAAATGAGAATGGCTATGCGGATGAAGCAATCCTTGGACAACCTGGTTCTTCGCTTGAAGATTTAGTGAGCACTAGACTGCACCACTATTGCTAGCATGCATAGACCATTTACAGCACTTCGTAGAGTTTCTCTACGACGAGAGCAGAACAGTGCCCACTGGTTTGTCCAGTGCTCACCAGAAAACCTAAGCTCTCAGCAGGCACGTAGGGAAATACCTTGCCACAGAAACCATTTGTATAAACCTAATCATAATCTCGATTACCTCAACAAAATGAACAAGTATGCCCTCACGGGTGTGAGGCTCAGTAGAGCGTACTTTTTCGTAGAGTGGGTCTCAATATAGCGCATTTTCTTACTGCAGATAAGGGGTTGAAATTTATGGTATGGTTGGTATGTCATAACTCAATTCGTCCAAAAAATGACCTGAAGAAGAAAACCGTTCAAAGTAAACCAGGTTAATAGTAGTGCACAACTCTTATGAAATGATGTCCATTTCTTCACTCACATGATTACCAGCACTAGCAAATATCATGCTAGTGAAGAAATAGGTATCGTTCCTTGCTATCGTTTTAGAATATTCTGCAATCGAATCTTTGATTTATATATATATCAAGTTTCCGAAGAGGCGAGACCTGATCCACACTAGAATGATTGTGAAATATTGTGGTTTCAGTAACTTTTCAATGGTTTTTGCAACGGCTGGAAAAAGCGACGTCAGAATTTGGTCCAGCAGCAAAGTTCAAGAATTGCTTCGCATAAGAGTCCCGAACTTCAGCTGTTCAAGCGTTGCTTTCGCCTACGATGGAAAATCCATCTTGACCGCTTGGAACGATGGAATCATCAGATCGTTCACTCCGCTCACGGGTCGTCTGATTTATGCTATTTTGAATGCTCACAACAAGGGTGTTTCTGTTATAGCTACCACGCAAAAAGGGGACATCTTAGTCAGCGGCGGATGCGAGGGACAGGTTCGTATTTCTGTACGGCCTATTATGATGGATGGGTGGCCGGCATAGATAATTATTATCATTATTGATTATTTGGCGTATGGATTAATGAGGTGTAATGAGAAGTAGAGGTGCAAAGTGTATGTGAATGTTCAAGTATCGTTGTACAGGTTTTCCACTCATTTTCTGCTGGAATCAGCACCATCTTTGCTTCCACTTTTAAATAATTCACTCATTGTTCTTCGCAAAATAGTTGAATAGTCGATTTGTCTGTTATTGTCGTGACTTGGCTAGACCGAAATTATCCTATTTCGTACCAGACTTCACACTTTTGTAGGTCCGCCTGTGGAAAGTTGATCCGTACCGCCAGGAACTGATGTGCACTTTGAAGGAACACAAAGGTCCAGTTTCTTCGATACACATCAACAGCACCGACGAGGAAGCCGTTAGCTCCAGCACTGATGGTTCTTGCATCATTTGGGATTTAATCAAGCAATGTCGACGGCAGATTCTGTTCAGTAATACGATCTTCATGTGTGCTCGGTACCATCCGAGCAATGTTCAAATCCTCACCGGTGGCTCGGATAAGAAGTTGGCATATTGGGAAACTTTGGATGGGAGTTTGGTGCGTGAGATCGATGCGACGGTTTTCGGTGCGGTCAATACCGTCGACATTTCTCTGGATGGGAGTATTTTCGTCACAGGAGGCAACGACCAACTTCTCAAGTTGTGGAATTATCATGAAGGTAAAAGTTCAAGGTCATTTTACCCGTAATAGTCCGGCGGCTTAATGTAGAATTCTAAAACAATTGTGCAAAATGAGCTAAAAGCAATTTTATTTCTTTAAGTTGTTATTTGGACCCTAAAGAGTATTTCTAGATAGAGACCCCAACCGGTTAGACCTTATTTTGCCCCCCAAGGCGACGCCAACTTCGACCAATATCTGATCCATTTTTGTGCACCAGTTTTATGATAATTGACGTATTATAGCTGTTGAGATGTCGATTCCCATGTTTTTGAGGACGAGGAATTCAAATATGATTGTCTTGAAGCTTTCAAAGTGATCAGTGAGAGTGAGCTTTCAGATGGTCACTGGTACCTTATTGGTTTAAGAAGATTAAAAAGCTGCCTGACAATCTTCAAAAATAATTCAGATTGAAAGTCTAATGAGCGATCTAGGGTCATAATCTGACGTTCTACAACTGATTAGTTCATCGAAAATACGTGCTCGGGTTTTTCTCTTCGCGAGTTCAAAATCCAAGAAGTTTTCCAAAAAGTCACTCATTGTTTTTGAGTCAACTGGACTAACACAATGCGACCTTTGGCAATATTTCAATAGTGATAACCAACGAGTCGATCAATTTCAAGAATACCTATCATAAAGGCCATTGAACACAATAATGAAATGATAAAAGGTGATGGTAGCGCTTAGCGCAATTAGCCTGACCGAAGGTCTCCCAGCGCTTTTCAGGTAGCGAGACATAAGATGGCTTGACTCATTCAGACTTATTCTGCCCCGCAAGTTGGCCGGAATATTGGTCAAATAACACAGTTTTTTTTCAGTTCTAGTAACCTTCTTCTCTGGAAGAAAATTCTTTCGGATTTTTTGAAAACTACAAGATTGGTCTTCAACTTAACAAGCTCAAATTCAAAATTAAAAAAAAATAATTCTCAAAACTGTGTTTTTTGACCAATATTCCGGCCATCTTGCCTATAGCTCCTCATTGAGACTATTAACAAAGTGCGGTAACCCTTTCCCGGTAATAATTTAGTCTTTCTTTGAAAAAAAAGTTCTTTCGTTCAGCATCGAGTCGTCAAATGCCTCAAATCTCACCAGAAGCTTCAAGTTGCGTCTCTGGAGGCGCAAAGAAAGGAACTTCCTTTTGAAGTTGCATATGCCTTTGACCAAGTGCGTAAAGGTAATTAGGGAGATTTTCTCCGTCACAAGAACCAGCCTTCCCCACCAGCTCTAGGTATCAGATAGGTATTGGTAAACTTTGTTCTTGTAAAAAATTTAATCTTCTGGAGTTCTCCAAGAGAAGAAATTTCTTCCAAAGATTCTCTGTTTTCTACTACCGAAATGTTATAATCGATGATGCTGCAGCTAGGCGAAAAATTCAGTGCGTACGGGACAAGATTTGTCGCCTACGTAGAACGTAGCCAGTCAGTTTGTTGGAACAATTCGGCGCATTGGCGTAGCGTTTGATAAATATCATCAGGATTGACTGAAAGCTGCATTTTACTTGCGAAAGGGAAAACCGACGCCAGACATGGAATTGAAGCAGTAAAAGTGATACATACCCAAGAACTGGCCGGAGTTTCTTAGGGATGGACGATGACAATAAACGGGAGATGTTCCGATCCCTGAGTGATCTAATTGGCACCAGAGACTTACCCAGAAGAAGTTGTTGCCACACAAAATGATGCAGTACTCAAGTACCTACTCTGTTCTATTCCAGCGAATCTGAATAACTTCATGCCCTGTTATCGCGAGGAAGCAAATTATAGTAATGGAATGATACTCCATGCGCAGGCGAATGTGCTCTGCTGAAGGCTTGAAGCTAATCATCATCCGCACAGTAGATGTGGATGTGGTCGTTCTGGCAACAACGTTTTTGGACTCTACGAGGGTGTTAAGTCTGAGGATTGCTTTGGTGGTGGAAAAACCCTATCGTGTGCTTGATGTAGCTTTGATTCAACTGTAGGATCAGATGAATGCTTCGGCCTGTTTTCTAATGCCTTTACTTGGAGCTATATAACTTTGAGTTTCAGGACCAAAGGCAAACGTACGACCTTTAGTGCTTGGGAAAAAGCCTTTTGTCAATGGAGTTTTTCACAATTTGTCAAATACATTATCAGTAGAAGAGGTAGATCAAGCTATGCCTGCGCTTGAGAAATTTGTTATCCTCATGACCTCGTGTATGACAGATGCTCAAAAGACAAAGAAGTTGATGTTTCTCGTTTCCGTCTTTTTATCTCAGAAGGGACGAGATATAGGAATTATTCCTCTCACTCAAAATGCTTCACGTCTCTACAATCTTCAAGCAGGGCATATATGGGCTCAGAGTTTTAGTTTAAAACTGCACCCCACCAGATCTTTCTGATTTTGGACGGCAAAAGACAGTAAGTCCCGATGACAGGTGGAAAAACTACCTGCTACCTAACATGTGAAGCTTTTTCTTATCAAGAAATGGATTTTTTTTTCATCTTAAATCCAATGGACTAGCTGATGGGCCATCACCAAAGAAAGCTTGGCATGAAATCATTTCATGCAGTTGCAAGACGTCAGCGGAACTGCATTCGCATTGGTAAGAAAGGTTGGTACAGCGGCGACGGATACTTGAAAAACTGAAAAAGGGACGTAAGTTATTGATTGAGGTAGAACCAAGATGGAATGATGGTCAAAATCTGCTTACATTATTTAAGTCTCGATTTATCCTTTGGAAAAAATCAAGGAACGTCATTTCGAAGCTCACCATTGTGCCTACCTACCTTACCTATCAGCGAGCCTATTAGTTATTGTTATTACCAATAAAAACTAAGGTGACATGGCGAGTGAATGCAATCACGTATTTTTTTTACTATACTATTGGGTCAGTCGTACTTTGCATATTGATGAAGATGATCGCATTGTTTTACTTGAAATCAAAAACAGAAATTTTTGGAATAATCGTAACTAGTAACTATTTGGAAAATTGTGACTGCTTTGATTTCGATCTCGCGAAGAGAAAAACCCAAGCACGTATTCTCGATGAACTAAGGTAAGCTCAAAGGTAAGTTGTAGAACGTCAAATCATGACCCTAGATCTCTCATTATAGACTTCTCATTTCAATTATTCTTGAAGATTGTCAGCCAACTTTTTCAAATGTTTTAATCAATAAGGTACCAGTAACCATCCATCAGAATCGAAATTTCAACTTCAAAAGCTTCAAGACTATCATATTTGAGTTCCTCGTCTTCAAAAACATTAGAATCGACACCTTAGTAAATGGTATACGTCAATTATCATAAAAGTAATGTACAAAAATGGATGAAATATTGGTCGAAGTTGGCGTTGCTAAGGGGGGCTACATAAGGCCTAATCGGTTGGGGTCTCTATCTGGAAATATTCTTTAGGGTCCAAATATCAACTTGAACAAATAAAATTGCTTTTAGCCCATTGTGCACAATTGTTACAGCTTGCCGCCGGACTATAAATGGGGATGCACATAGGGTGTAGTACACCCTTCCAGTCGGGTGATATATCGACTGCAGCAACGCTAAGCCGGACCAGAACCCGGGAGGTGGTGCCAGTGAGCGAGCAGACGGGTCTCATCCGATTCTGAGCTGGCTGATAACTCCCTCTCGGGTGGACCTGGGCAAACCCCCCCGAGTATCACGCCTTCAACCAGCAGTACGGCAAAATGCTTCAAATTCGTTACAATCTTTCTCTCAAAACAAGACGAAGTCCCGGGCAACCGTGTACTCGGCCCCAAGTGCTTGGATGGCCCGACCATTAAACATCAAAATATTACATTGCAGCTCGGTGAGTCCGACTTTCGCGAGGCCTACGTGCCAGGTGGAACAACATTTCGTCAACCGCTCCCCCCCTCCAAATAAATCAGAATCCAGGGTCATTACAATCATTCGAGGCCTAGGGATTTATTCTTCTATCCTTTATCTTTGACCGTTTTGTAATTGCAATTTTTGTTGTGGTTCACTTTCCCGTTTGCCAAAAAAACTTCAATCAGAGAAACTGTGCCTACCTACTTACCTACTGTAAAGTTGAATTAAAGTCAATGTTGACTCATATATTTCTGATTTTAGGAGTGAAGACACACATTGGAGTGGGGCATTCCTCTTTCATCACTGCTGCTCGGTTTAGTCCGAATGGAAAGTACATTCTCAGTGCGAGTGCTTCGGGCAGCATAATTATCTGGAAAAATCCGTTCGAGAATACTGGATCGAAAGAAGAAGAATGTAACTTTAATGTTGAAATCGAAAAGAGGAGACTCATTCCACGAGAATGTCGTGAAATAGAATCTGTTCGAGATTTTTAAATTGCGTGTAATATAAGCATGGCGCAAGACAGATAGATATACAGGGTCATTCAAAAGTCATGTGCACCCCAATTTTACCCATCAAAATCTTCATTTCGGAAAATCTAAACATTTCAAAATAGTCATTGCATATTGAGTTACACATCATACTGACCCTTTTGATGAGTTGCAGTTTGCAGTTTGAAAAAATTCTTATTTATTTTCATTTTATACATAAAAACGTGTTTTTCCAGGTTTTTGTTTTCTATCATGAGAGGAAAACCGCTGGAAATTTTCGGAAATTTTTTGCACTTGTTCATTGAAACTTTTTGGGGCCTTTTTCAATGACGGATCACTCAAGTACAGTGGAAAAAAGTCTAAAATTTTGAGGTGCCCTCGTACTCAGAGTTTTGGTGAATTAGGTAGTTTTGTTGACAAATTAAACTTGACCAAAAAGAAAAGCAGCTGAACCCAACAGTCTTTGCCGCAACTCGCTATTGTTAACTAATCTCTAGAAAAATTGGGGTGGACATGTTTTTTGAATGACCCTGTATGTATAAGTCGAGCTATAAGAAATGGGAGTTTTGTCCACCCCTGTAATAGTAGGTATACATATTGTAAGCTGCACTTCTTGTGGCGAGTTTATAGTTTATCTATATTGATTTTTTCGGCTTGGGTTTTTTTGACTGAAAGAGCTAGGAGGGCCAATCATTCCATCAGCTGTGGAGAGTATTCCTGCCTTGGTTTCTTAAGTAGAAATATTCTTGCTGTCTCGGCAGACAAAGCATCTTCTGGCTGCGCCAGCGCTGTGGTGGCAACGGGCTGGCTGCTTTTAGTCCAGTGGGTAAAAATGTAATTTTCTATAAGGGATCCGATCAAAGTAACTTGAGCCATTTTTGTTTCTAAAAGGGAGGCAGCAGGCAGCTAATAATGTTTTCTACAACTCAAGACGATTGTGACTAACATACCCAGGACCCACATATGGATCGGTCAACTTGCCGAATTTAGTTTTTAATCGCCCGTTATTACTTTAATCTCAACAAATTCTGAATGCCAAAATGCAAGATAATAACCATACCTGCTTCATGACATGACCATTAATTATACCTACCGCACATGTGCGATTTGCAGTTTTATTAGCGCACTTCTCCAAACGGGAAGGCGCTTTTGTCCTCGCTTTGTCCGTCCGTCCGTCCGTCCGTCCGTCACAGCATCTAGTCCTAGACGAAAAGGTTTTTGCGAAAAAATTTTACTCCATTGGGTAGCTCATGACCTTGTATCCCGAACCAAGAAAAATCTTGACGAAATAATAATAAACAATGACAATAATAACAATTTAGTGTGACGTGGCATCGCCGTTGAATGCTGCATTTCAGAAGCCGGCCTGATCTCGAAAGTTATCACATGCGAGGAAGTACCCGATCTTATCATTTTACCATAATACATATGCGGAGTTATATTTAGAGGATGATTTGAACTTTATTTTAATGAAAATTTCACATCGGTGCGAGGTGCCGATTAGTAGTTATTAATTTTTGAAAATGACTCCGAAACTACGGCTCGGCCGCAAATGATTTATTCGTTGCTTGCTGGTGCTTGATATCCTTTCCTCCGAACAAAACGAAATTCAATACAGAAAATATTTCAACTCGAATGGGTAGCTCATGGCCTTGGTACGCGAATCAAGAAAAATTTTGCCGAAATAATCATGAACAATTACAAAAATAACATTTTGGTGTAGGGCGGCTTCGCCGATCAAGTGCTGGCATTCGCGGTAAGATGTAGAAAGTTGCGATATGCAGGCAACTACAATTTCTTAATGAAATACATCACTGCATGTACGGCATTATATTTAGAGAACAATTTGAACTTTCTTTTGACAAAAACCCTACTTCGATCCGACCGTTAGGTCAATTGTTATCGATTTTTGAAAACGGCCGCAAAGCCACGGCTTGGCGCATATTACACGACCCTACAAATTTAAAATCAGACGTGCCGAAATAGTAATTGAACATTTTGAAATAGCCAATACTAGGTACCTGAAGGATAATGGCACTCAAATTACGAAACATGTTCGCTCAATAACAAAAAAAAAAGTAGGTAGGTATCACTGAAAATCATGTGACAAGGCTACCATTTTTTCGGTTTTTCGATAAAAAAGAAATGTTCCAATTCAAAAGTGAACCCGATATTCGTGTTCAGGAGGTCGAAATCAGTTGGAGAACATTTTTTTATATAAGTAACAGAATGACGCTTATGTGGCCGGTTTGTCTGTCTGTCTGTCTGTCTGTCCGAGTCCGTGCAGAAATTAAGACGCTTTACTCCTTCTCGAGAATTGAAACAAGAGTCTTGGAACTTTTTTCCGATTGATAGCTGATGTCCCCAAGGGTGGCCAATGGGCACTTTTTTTGTTATCCATACATCGTTATCATTATTCTCAAAAAACAGAGATCTCCTGTGCACTTCGATGAAGTTGAACTTCTCCTCGGGAAATAAAGCTACAGCCCTTGAAGATTGATCTTTATCCGGTGGATAGCTTAGGTCCTCAAGGACCAAATAGGCAGGTTGGCTTTCATAATTCGGCCGCCATCTTGGCTGCCATATTGAAATTTCTTATTAGTGGAACGATTGTCATGAAACTTGAAACTTACCCTTGTCTAGTACGATCATTCTTATTTTCAAGCCAAATTTCATGATTGCCCCACCATCTTGGCCGCCATATTGAAATCTCTTATAAGTGGAAGGATTTTCATGAAACTTGAGAGTTACGCTTGTCTCGTACGATCATTCCTATTTTCAAGCTGAGTTTCATAATTCTGCCGCCATATTGAAATCTCTTGTTAGTGGAACAATTTTCATGAAACTTGGAACTTACCCTTGTCTAGTACGATCATTTTGATTTTCAAGCCGAATTTCATGATTCTGTCGATATTTTGGCCGCCATATTGCAATTTTTTGCCCAAGACGGTAGAACCCTAATCACTTAACATCTTGCGTTCATTAATCCTCCAAAAAGAAAGTGCGCTACTGAGCCTCATGCTCATGAGGCGTATTCGCTTGTTTGGTGTAGCTTCAAGTATAACTTTCGTCCAATTTTTGCTTTTTCTCCATCATAGAGGCAAGTAGGTACCTACTCAAGCTTTAGCTCATCGCAGGCAAAAAACATTAACTTGGACCAATTAAAGTACGGGTAATTTCGAGTAATTACTTAATTAGCCACTTTGAGATGAAGACCAGCTGCCTTTCTACATCATCAACTAAAAGCCATTCTCTCCCAATGAATGAGCTCTCATTCATTTTTAATACATATATTACGTTATCAAGAGGAAACAAATTTACGCCAGCAAAATAATAATTATTGTCAAATTCAGTTGCAAATAAAAAAATGAAATAACATCAAAGTATTATAGTATACCTATTCAATTTCACAAAAGTCCCTATGGAATGGAGCGTAGGTAAACTATACCCTACCTTTGGGAACCTATATTTATATTATACTCGACCACAACAGGTGGTTACATTGGAATATGGGTTCGAGCCTTGGACGCTTCAAATTTTAAGTCTAGTCTCTATACCGCCAAGGTGAAAGTCTTATCTTCGAAACGTTTGTAGAGGAAATACTTTATTCGTCTCCACGAACGTAATCGAATGGTTTAAACGGTCTGTTACTAGTAAATTCCCGTAGTCGCAGTTGTTCTTTCGGTGTCCCACCAAGCAGAAGCAGTGCGGTAAACTTCACAAAAACTTTCAACATGCCAAACTGTCCTAAATGCGAGAAGCCAGTGTACTTCGGTATGTATTTTTTACGCTCCAAATTGTTTTTTTTTATCGTATAAAATAAGTTGAGTACTTATTTTATGCTAGTGATATTTAGGACTTAGATAGGTAACTAAACTGAACTCCCCGGCATAAAAGAGGGTTATGGGCATTTACTCACACCTACCTATTCCTATTTCTTGAAAGTGGAGTTATCAAAGAATAACTATATAGGATAGGTACAATTTCTTAACGTAGGTATTGACTTTACCTTTTATAGACATAAATGATTTGCACTTACTCATTCTTTTTTTGAGGTATTATTTCATTTTTGCAACCTTGACATTCTTTCAAAGTGATGATATTTGATACAAAACAGTGATGAGGCGGGTGGGGCTTGCACTTTCATCATAATCATGCATGGTTAGTTGCAAGAGTTACTTACCTCCCTTCCTCCCTACCCTAAATATGTACTATTGTACCAATAATTGGAAGTTTCGCTCCAAAATTTTGAATATTCACTGATACCTGTAGGTACGGTCATTGCCCATTAAAAACACGTAAAACAAGCTTTTGACACGGAGCGTACTAATTTGATTAATTTTGACTGTCTTGTCACTGGTGACGCCAGTCAGCAATCGAAATTTTGCTTCTCATTTTTTTGCGAGTATTCGCATATATTATGATAATCCGCCTTGAGCCTATAGTTCATGGAGCGGCGAATCGCGAATCAATAGGGTGATTGCATGAAATGCGTTCACATGATCACCGGCAGGCCTTACACCCTGGCCGCTATTCTTGAATCGTGTGAGAAAAGTCTCTGGGAGTAAAATACATTTCGCAGGACACTGATGTAGCGAATGTTGCCTAAAATCGTGGTTTTTAGGCAACTTTCGCTACAGAAGTGTAGTACGGATTATATAAAACTCCCAGGGACTTTTCTCACACGATTCAAGAATAGTGGCCGCCAGGGTGTAAGGCATTGTTAAAAACGATAAGAAATCACAATCTCGTGATTTCGTAAACGCCGAATAAACCAGTATGTGAACAAAACACGTGAAAATTAGTCCGGTTGACGTTGACTCCGACATGGATGAAACTTGACAGATGACAATGACACTATTGAAATTTTGCCATGAACTCCCTCTACATGCAATCACCCTCCCAGACAGCACGAAATGTTTTGAAAATATTTGGTAGTAGTTGATGAATATTTACAACATTCTATAAATGTTTACAAAATATTCGTCGCAAATATTACCGAAATATTGAGGTGAAATATTGTACCAACATTCAGCAAATATTTTGAACATTTATTGAATATTTAGCAATAAATATTATCAAAATATTTAGTGAACTGATTTCTCTGATATTTACAGTATTCTAGGCAATGTGGTTTCCGGTTTTCGTTCTGGTCATTTGCACGGAGCTTTGAAATATATAGTTGTGTTGTGTGTTGTGTTGAAGAGATAGCGTTTCACATCCCCTTGACTTCAAGTGTAGTTTGCCTTAAATTAGCAAAACTCGGTTTGCGGTCCTGAAATTGCCTTTTTAACGGCCTACAATAGGTTTTTCCTATGTTACGGTTGAAATGATTCATAATGCCGTGAAATACATCCGTTGTTTTATTTGTTTCGTACAAATATGTCACTTTAATTTATTTCGACAGCAATTGGTAATTTATGTAGCAAGTACGCGGATAAATCCGCGAGTTTAGTGGAAAGTGGATAAAAGTGGATAAAAGTGGATGAGCCGCTGAATCTTTCAGATATATAGTTAGCAAAATTCATATAGCGGACATCTGCGTGTTCACATAGTAGTTTACCTAGAACCACTGAATCTTCTCAACGGCCCCGTAGCACAGGTGGTCAGTATCTGCCTGTGGTGCGGACATTGCGGGTTCGATTCCTGCTGCAGCCTGGGCGTTGTGTCGTCTTTGAAAGGCAATTTTTCAGCTAAATCAATTGTATATGAAATAAAGGCGAGCTCTTATGGCCAAAAAAGGCCGATAAGAAGAAAAACAAACTTTTTTTTTAAATTTCTAAAAATACCCGGTTCTAAATGTTTTCAAAATATTTTTGGCAAATATTGTACAAATATTAAAAAGCGGGACATCAAAACATTCAATAAATATTTATACAATATTCACTGAATGAATTCCAATATTTTATAAATATTATAATCGGCCTTATTCTCTATGCCATTGAAATTGAAAATTGAAAATGTTTCGTTTTTCACTCTGGTTTATTTCGGTACGTAAGCATATTAGGCTGGGATCCCAAATATGGATGGAAATTAGACCTGAATCCCTGCCTGAACTGGTATAGTGCGTACTTGTTTACCCAGTCTTAAGATCAATTTCAGCTCTTCAAAATCCCATTTTCAATATTGAAAATTTTCAATGGCATAGAGAATAAGGCCGAATATTTGGCTTTCAATATTTCACAAACATTTTGAAAATGTTTATGTGCTGTCTGGGCTATTGTGATTGCGAATTCGCAAAAAAGTGTTGTTTCCGTTATTGGCCAATTTCAAATTACTACAAGAAAGTGGCCAATGGGAACAATATTCGCGATTTGCCGCCTATGCCCTATAAGCTTTGAAGCTGGATTCGCAGATGAAAATACCCTTCAACTTTGACAGGCAACAATCCAAACTAACAGATTTTCCCCGAATATTCGCATCTGGGAATCCAGCTTTAAGGAAACAACAACACAAAAATCGAGTCTATATTTTACTAGAGTACCTTATGGGGAAGGTAGTTTTAGGGTAGGTACGGTTATTGCCCATTAAAAACGCGTACAAGCTTTTGACAGGGAGTGTACTGATTTGTTTAATTTTGGCCTGGTGTCACAGTGACAAGGTAGCCAAAATTCATCAAATCAGTACACTCCGTCTCAAAAGCTTGCACGGTTTTTTAATGGGTAATGACTGTACCTATATGGAACAAATCTAGGATTTCTATACGAGTCCGATCAGCCGATAAAACGTTTTGGAAATATCATGACGTCACATGGACAAATATTTTCGTTATGCTTAGGGCTCGGCTGTGCTGGAACGACTCGTACAAAAATTTGACGTTAATCAAATAAGCTGATTTTTTAAAGCATCAAATAAATGTCGTCCGCTCATCGGCAACGGCATCCAGGTATCGGTATGCCCGTGCGTCGCTATAAGGTAGCCGAGTAGCTATAAGGTAGCCCGTGCAAATTTGCCCCTATGACGTCATTGTCGTTCTTAATTATAACCGCAGCGCCCGCCACAAGATTAGTAAATTGATAAGACCCTATGCAATTGCCCTAGTTTTATCAACTCTTTCATTTGAGACCAACTTGTATTTTGTGTTGTGGTCTCCTTTAACTCAGATTGAGAAAACGTCACTTTATTATTTTAACACCCAGTCAACCACCATAACATAAAATTGACCGACGGAAAGGTAGAATTGTGCACATTTGTTGATGCAGACCCTCACCTTCACAAGGCAGTGCCAAATATTCATATTCGTTTTGGGTTGGATCCTTTACTCCGCTCCGACCATTACTTCCGTAGCTGGTTGTAGTTTTACCTTTATTATTGTTTCAGTTTTTTTCAAATCACCTGTATGTACCAGGGATAGATACCGGCATTATCTACATGGTCAAATTTTATGATTCTCTGTAATGGAAAATGTTCATCTGCTTATCTGATAGCGTTTAGAAAGGGTGATTTACCTTTAAAATAGTGCTTATCGATGGTTGAAGCGTTGAACAAAAAAGTGGTACTTAATCACTTGTAAAGTAAATTATAAGTAGGTGGTACTTCTTATTAATTTTAAAGGTTTCAGTTAAAACATACCTACCTAGTGGTTATTCGTTGTCATTAATTATTATTATCCCCAAAGTTGAGCTTTCTGTGGTATACCTACAGTGACGGACAAAAGAATGGAAACACCTAGGCAACTTGTCAATTTTCGACTACGAATTACGGCCGTATGATTATGATTTGGATAAATAAGTTGTTCCCAAAGTATGAAGGGGAGTGAGGAGACATCTTCGGAACTGTAGAAGTCGATTCCTCAGATCCTCAGTGTTGACACTTTCAAAAGTGTTCTCATTCTTTTGTCTTCTAGCGTTGTAGGTACTTATCTAAACTATTGAATAACAATATGGCACAGAGACATCAGATAACTCAATTAATCCTATCCTTATCCTTCTTAATCGTAACCGTTTATAATCAGAACGGTATTCAATTTTTTGTTATTTATTTTCCTCGTACATTTATCCTGTGATGATTGGGTGTACGGTGTACCATACATATCATGAAAAGGAAAATAGCACTCCTTTATAATAATACAGTATACTAACACGTAGTAAGTATATGTACCTACCTAGGTATTCATTTATCAAGGTAAAGAAATACTTTCAAAATTCAAAAAGAAGTCTTCCATTTGAGTTTGTAGTTTGTATGAAAATATGTACTCCTATCTACTAACTTTGCATACGCACATCTACCCCTATTTCATCTAAATTTGTTTTTGTTTTATAGCTGAAAGGAAAACATCTTTAGGAAAAGACTGGCATGCAGGTTGCCTTCGTTGCGAAAAATGCAACAAAACTCTCACCCCAGGCTCGCATGCTGAACACGAGGGCAAGCCCTACTGCAACCAGCCCTGTTACGCTGCCCTTTTCGGTCCCACTGGTTTCGGACGTGGAGGTGCGGAAAGCTACGTCTATAAAAAGTGAAACTGATATATTTTAGTTACTAATTATTATATTTACTCGTAACAGTCATTCTAGACAAAAAATTGATTTTTACTTGAATGGATTCACAATCATAAATTATTCAAGGAACAAATAAAAAAAGGATTTTTTCCAATTATGTACCTAATAACTATTTTAGAATAAATATATTTTCATTTAAAATTTTAATATAGGTAATTGAAAATTCCAGTGTAGGCTGCTATAGTAGAATGACCGTTAAGAATGCGACTATAATATCATTCATAAAGTAGTCTTCACTGCGTAAGTTGATTAAAAACCAAATCTTGAATTGTAGGATATGTCTGTTGAAAAAAGGCGAAACGTGAATGGTATTATAATGCAGATACATACCTATATGCGGTACCTACCTGCCTATTCATGATTCATTTATTATTATTCTATGAGTTCCCCGATTCATTATCTATTATCATTTCCTTTGAATATACGGTATAGTGATATAGACGGGTTGAAATGTGGGAAAATGGTGTATACCTCGATGTGTAGGTACATATTTAGATATTATAAAGTATGAGTATGGAGTATTCAAAAAATCTGTTGTGGCACCACATTAGTTTGCCAACTAAACTGCTCCACAATGAAGTTGTCGCCACCAAAAAAATGGCTTGACTTTGACGGTCAATAAATTTTGATTGCCTGAAGTGATTTCTATTCTGTTTGTTGCGTCTACTAGCCCAATCTATTCTCAACAGATTCTATGATTGTGAATATCAAGAAACTGGATGTAACATTTATACAGGGTGATATGTAAAAAAGTGAAAAATTGCGAAAACTTCATCCAACCCCCATTTGCAAAAAAAAAAAAAATTTTCAAATTCCAATGTGAAAATCATGAAATGTGATGCATTGTCTCGAAACGGTTTTGGATTTACCGAGATTGGAGGTCTTACACAGAAGATATGAATTTTCATATGGAATGTAACAGATTTTCCCTATTTTCTTGCAAGATTGAATCACTTCTAATGAATGGATGGTTGACATTGAGCACGATTGTTCCTACAACCGTTCCGGATAACTTGAATTCAAAAACAACCCGAAAATTTGGTGTGGGACCAGGCAGGGGGCACTTCTTGAAACGCTAGTCACTGTCTGTTTTTGGCACGTTGAATTTCATCAATATTTCAGATGTGGAACATGCTTTTTGCAAGTCTAAACCCCTGAATATGGTAGAACTTCATTTTTTGTGGAAGAGGGAGCCCCCTGGAAGTTTACTTGCTGTGCTTATGCTAGACCTGATCTTCACCCCTAAAACACAGGTCTCGGCATTGTTGAAGTGACTTGACGTGTCAGTATGAACAATGGCATAAATATAGGTTTTCAGCGTTTCTGTAGCAACACACATTTTTGATCATCTTTGTAGCACGGTATTACCAGAAAAACGCAATCAGGGGTAAAGCCCAGGCATAGCACAAGCACAACAAGTAAACTTCCAGGAGGCTCCCTCTTCCACAAAAAATGAAGTTCTACCATAATCAGGGGTTTAGACTTGCAAAAATCATGTTCCACATCTGAAATATTGATGAAATTCAACGTGCCAAAAACAGACAGTGGCTAGCGTTTCAAAAAGTGCCCCCTGCCTGGCCCAACACCAAATTTTTGGGTTGTTTTTGAATTCAAGTTATCCGGAAGGGTTGTAGGAACAATCGTGCTTAATGTCAACCACCCATTCATTAGAAGTGATTCAATCTTGCAAGAAAATAGGGCAAATCTGTTACATTCCATATAAAAATTCATATCTTTTGCGTTAGATCTCCAATCTTGGTAAATCCAAAACCATTTCGAGACAATGCATTACACTTCATGATTTTCACATTTAAATTTGAAAAAAAATTTTTTGCAAATGGGGGTTCGATGAAGTTTTCGCAATTTTTCACCTTTTTACATATCACCCTGTATAAATGTTACATCCAGTTTCTTGATATTCACAATCACAGAATCTGTTGAGAATAGTCTGGGGCAGTAGACGCAATAAACAGAATGGAAATCATTTTCGGCAATCGAAAGTTATTAGCCGTCAAAGTCAAGCTATTTTTTTGGTGGCGACAACTTCATTGTGGAGCAGTTTATATTTAGTATACAGGAACCTATGGAAATTTTTGTTTGATGCGTCTCTTCGGGTGTGGGTGTGGAGTTGGTATTTGAGAGAAATAGTGAATCGCATCTTCATAATTATCAACAATAATTGAAGAAAAGGTGGAAAGGTTCTGCAGGAAAATTTGAATTTTCCCCGGAAAAACCCAAAAGCCTTTCACAAATCATCTCATTGTAAAAATATCAAATTTAGACTTCATTTTAAGCTCCATCATTTGAGTCTGGTCTCGATATGGCATGGCATTTTTGCATTTTCAACTAGAAAACTCTCGGAAATTTGGGAAAAAGAAATTGTTGAAAAATGTTCAAGAATTAGTTATCTCTTGTTAAAAAAGAAGAAAGTCTGTTATCTGGATGAAAACTTGTAATTTTTCCAGGGCGAAAACACAAAAACCGTATTGGTCTGATTTTGAAAAATTCCCCCACCAAAAATAAATTCAATCTTTTCTCCAACTATGATTCATAGCAAGTCTGCACAGGTGCCGATGAAGGGAGTGGGTGTAGAGACTGTATGGAGATCCCGGCCTTCACCGTTATGGGCCGATGACTCTTTCAGTTTGTCCGGATGCCTTTCGGTCTCCATAACGCTCCGGCGACGTGGCAGCGACTCATTGATAGAGTTCTAGTTCTTGGCAAGACGATATAACCATATTATGTCTTCGTGTGCCTCGTTTCAATCAACCAACACCTCCGGATTCTGGAAGAGGATCGGGGGTGTTAGGACGGTTTCGCGACGCGGGATTGGTAGTTGGCCGAGACATGTGTCACTTCTGTTGCCGCGAAACTTAGTCACTTGGGCTATGTGGATGAGCAAGGGTTAAGGGATGACCCCGAATGGTATTAGAAGGTTCAAGCGATTTTGGAACTACCTACCTCTACCATCAGGGTCAAAGAAGTGAGAAGAGTTCTGGGGATGACGCGATGGTACCGTCATTTTGTCCCTAACTGCACAACTTCAAATAAAACGAAACTTTGATTGAGCAGGCCATGTTAAATCCTGACTTGCTTACGCGAGTCGAGCAAGGACAATGTTCCATAGAAAAAATCTGCCAAGTGGCATCGCGGCCTCAAAATTTGCAGGGTTCGTCCAATTTATGTGGCTTAGCCGCGCGACTAATGACCAGAAAAACGCAATCAGGGGTAAAGCTCAAGCATAGCATAAGCACAACAAGTAAACTTCCAGGGGGCTCCCTCTTCCACGGAAAATGAAGTTCTACCATATTCAGGGGTTTGGACTTGCAAAAAGCATGTTCCACATCTGAAATATTGATGAAATTCAACGTGCGAAAAACAGACAGTGACTAGCGTTCCAAAAAGTGCCCCTTACCTGGCCCCACACCAAATTTCGGGTTGTTTTTAAATTCAAGTTATCCGGAACGGTTGTAGGAACAATCGTGCTTAATGTCAACCACCCATTAATTAGAAGTGATTCAATCTTGCAAGAAAATAGGGCAAATCTGTTACATTCCATTTGAAAATTCATATCTTCTGTGTAAGACCTCCAATCTCAGTAATCCCAAAACAGTTTCGAGACAATGCATCACACTTCATGATTTTCACATTGGAATTTGAAAAAACAATTTTTTGCAAATGGGGGTTCGATGAAGTTTTTGCAATTTTTCACCTTTTTACATATCACCCTGTATAAATGTTACATGCAGTTTCTTGATATTCACAATCATAGGATCTGTTGAGAATAGATTGGGCTAGTAGATGCAACAAACAGAATGGAAATCACTTTCGGCAATCGAAAGTTATTGAGCCGTCAAAGTCAAGCCATTTTTTTGGTGGCGACAACTTCATTGTGGAGCAGTTTATATTGATTATTATTTATTGAGATCTCACCTTAATTACGAAGAAAAAATCAGGCAGACAAGTAAGTACTTATCATCGTACTGGGTCAAGTTTGGTAAAAACTGAGTCAAGGATGGTTCCTGTTTTCACAGGATGCGGACTGAATTCATTGCATTGGGGCCACCAGAACTGAGCTAACTTCAATACACCCCATTTAAAATTAAACGCCAAATTGACCCTTCCAGTTTTACCTTGGTTGCGTTAGTCCTGATTGGTAATGGTAAAGGTTTAGCAACGCGCGAACACGAACAGGTGTAAACAGAAAAGCGCTTTTTATCAAGTGCCATCGTTCACGAGATAAACGCGAAAAACTGATCCACAAGTTTTTTTCGAGGCCACAACGGCCGAAGTTCATACTAGATCCTTGAGGACTTTCAGTAGACATGGGGCTTCATTTTTGTTCGCCATTTGCGATTTTAACGTTTAAAATTCCTGGACTGATGGGGGGATGGGTCAATTTCGTGAGAATTTATACACTGTTACATTACGAAGCTTATGTGAAATAAATAGCGAAAGTGTATTATTGGCTGCCTATACTACACATGTTTCAAGGATCCGAGGTGCACTCCATAGACGTGCACTCTGCTACAACCGGCCTACAATACAAGCTTTCACATCGTGCTGTGTGCTTTTCTTATTTTTCGCTCAATCGGCTCGATTTATTAATATTTCACCTACAAAGTACGAATGTTACCCCCCTCACCCCCCCCTCCCTATTTTTCATTCCCCTAATTATTTTTGGAAACTGTTCATAATTATGAATTCTACGTTCAATTTTGAAGAAAAAATCACTTGCAAAATTTTGATTCGAGGCTTTGTTTGGAAGATATTTAGGATTGAAGGTTTGGAAAAAATCTCAAAAGCGCAACTTTCAAAGGTCTAAAAATTAAAATCCAAAAAAGCTCATGATTTTCCAGCTGAAATAGGTTTTCTAGAATTTCTTAATTGATGAACCACCATTTTTTCCAAAACACGAGAAATTTTCAGGAAAAAAACAATTTGGGCTCTGGAAAGTGGCGATTTCGGGATGTTTTCCAAAGTTTCAAACTCAAATATCTCCTAAACGAAGCCTTTAATCAAGATTTTGCAAGAATGACTTTTTCTTCTGAATTGAAAGTAGAATTGAAATCATTAACAGTTTACAAAAATAGCTAAGGAGGGGGGGGGGGGGAGTAGGGACACCCCCTAATGTCTAGGCCCCTGAAACTTTTTAATGGAACATGTTATGATTGTTCGACAGAGGATAATTTCATTTCATTTTTTTTAATCACATTGTTATCGTGATTACAAAAATGCATGACATTTACAAAAAATGGAAAAAATTGAAAAAATCACAGTGGCATCTCGAAAAAAATATTTTTTTTGAGAATTTCATTTCAGAATTTAAAAATGTATCTCTAGAATATTTGGTTTTACTTGACATGATATGGAATGATATAAAATGGCTAATAGAATATCCGAGACATACCTTGATTTCTGAAATGAATCCATCATTCTAAAAAAAAATTTAGAGATGCCATTGGGAATTTTTCAATTTTTTTTCAGATTTTTTTTCAAGTTTCATGCATTTTTGTTATCAGGATAACAATATGCATCTATTGTGGTGATGAAATACAGGGTGTTTCAGAAAAAAGCAAAAAAATCACGCCATCCTGTATACGACATGAAATAGAAAATCATACTTGACATATTCAGAAACTAAGGAAAAAATTATTGTTCCAGGGAAGTTTTTTCTTTTTTGAATTATCATGAAGGGAACGTTTTTTATGGGGGTATTCGTCTCGCGTGAACACCTGTACCTATCTGGTAGTAGCTACTCTAATAGCACGTGAGATTTTATAAATATCCTGGGAATATAAATGCTCGAATATTCAAACATTCATCTTCAATGTCCACATTGACGATATCTGCAAAATATTCTTATGTGATATTCCCCCGGAATATCTAGAAAATAACCTGAGATTATTGCTTATTCTTGCTGGAATTCCGCTGGAATTGATCCCGCAACGCCCTTATCCACCAATTCAACTCCATCCTTAAAGCAAGTAGCCTAGATTTTGTCACATTTCCAGCTGTCCTGATTGATTGAAGTTGAAACCAACATGTATGTAATGATCCATGCGTTACTGAACTGAAGTTGAAAGTCATGCTTGAGGCAAGATAAAAAGATGGAATGCTTTTTCTGCTTGTTTTTTTTTTGGTTTACAATCACAATAAATGCCATAAAAACTATAATACAATTTTATATAATAGGTAGGTACCTACATCTATCCCAATAATATCCCTCCCAAGAAATATTCATAGGATCTCCCACTAGGTATACGATCGAATATTCAGAATCATGGAATATTTTTGATATCCAGTGATTCAAGGATGCTCAGAATATTCCTGGAATCTGTGCTGCTATCTAGGTAAATTGCAATGTGCTTGAGAATTATAAGGGCAGGTAATCTTATTGTTGATCTAAAACTTCTCATGTAGATGATGCTTTCTGATCCATTTGAAAAAACTTCGATTGAAATTAAAGCTTGGAGTTTTGAAAGTAGGGATGCGGTATGCTTGTCTAGTAAGAAGTATACCCTACTATCCCTATCTCTGTGAATAGGGAAGGTTTTTTTAGAGCTACCTAACCTCTACCTACGTAGGTACTGTTCTACTATTTTCAGCCGATCGTTGGCAAATGACCATAGCAGATAAGTAATTCTTCTCCTAGTTCTCATTAAACAGTCACAATAATGTGAATAGTAATAGTTATACCACAAAGCGACTAGTTCGACCTCCGTCGCAGTTTTATGACTTGTCTGGGAGGTCCATATTTAATTATCTACGTATTTAATACAATTTGGCATATGATGCTCTTCATTGTGAATGTTTATAGTTAATAATTACAGCTTAAGTCAGTTGAGTCAGGTAGGTGTGCTCATAAAGATGTTGGGTTCGCTAGCAATTTGCACTTCCTTATCTTTCTACCTCTCCACCCCAATACAGCCGATAGTTCTATCAATGGTTCTATCCTCTCATTCTTATGCAATCATTGTTTTGATACGTGGGTAGGGACCGAGACCGAGGTAAAGACTCTCTAGGGCTGGGTATGTTAGGTAGATATTTTTGAGGTTTGATGATCCTGATGGAATGGACACTGCTGCATGCAGCTCCAAATATATGGATGGACTTGCACGATAAGATAAAACTGTTTTGAGTTTGAGTCAATACAAACTTCGAAGATAACATTTCGGACGCAACTCGACAGATAACATAATGATGACGAGAATTTACAATCCAGCCAGCCCATGAATCCAACAAACCCGTAAGTTAAGTACCTAGGTTTTGAAGACGTCATCGCTATACATATGAAAATAACGCAGCAAATCGTGCTGGTGCCGAATGGTCGGCTTTTTCTATACCCATACCCAGATAACAATGTTGGTGGTTATACAGTTATTTTACCTACTGAAGTGCCGGACAGAATTCTTTGTTGAGATGATTTGTTTGGAAAAGGCACCCTGGTACCCATGCAAACATATAATAGCGTGTAAATGGGAGGAAAGTCATTCCGACTTCTAAGAATATGAAAGACTGACAGTCGGAAACAGGTTCCTAGCCTTCTGCACCAAAAGACCATCCTAGGCAAATAACTACGCCCCTTATTTAGTGGAACTAATTTATCACATTGCAAGAAAATCGAGTCCGTGTCGTCTATCTGTGTAAATTAACACGTTTGAGGAATCTTGATTTGGTATGTAGCTGTTTTACCATAAATATACAGGAGCTTATTTGTACACATGAAAACGAAAAATAACTGAAGATGAAAAAGAGAAGTTGGAAAAGAAAAGGAATCGACTTTGCGCAGGTCGAAATGGAAAATATTATATTTGGTGCATTTCGATTGTTTAAAACTGCATTTTATCACTGGGTGATGCTGATGATATATACATGGAGAAGTCCGTAAATAGGTTCCTAAATCCTACCTCTAGGTAGGTATGTACAAAGATAGATATAGATATATTCACTACCTTATAGGTGTCTCAAAAGTATCGCATTCCGAGTTCAGAGCGATATATTCTGGAAATATATGGAAATAAGTAGTTATATAATATAATCAAGATCATAACAAAATCTAAAAAAAATAATGACGTTTATTTTTGAAGGAAGTGGGTAAAAGCAGGTGGAACTAATTCGGTTCCCTCTATTATTTTCGTTATTCGAAATGATTTTTGAAACTGTTTGTGATACCTAGATTAATCAGTGAAAATATCAACTACTGGGTGTGCACTAAAAAACTTCTATTTGATATAGGTACCAGGTTGATCTCAAAAATTCATTGTTCTTCAGAAACGTGTAGGTAGCTAAATTACTCTATGAGAACGAGCGAGTCGGATCTTGTTCTAAATTATGCTATACTTTTGAGACATACCCAGTTATTTCCCTTCAGGTAAAAGTAAAGTAAGTACGGTGAAATGGGTAAATAAATATAAATACTCAAGTAGGTACTATTCAGTTGTCTCAAAATTCACGCCCACGGAATCCACGGCAATTCACGAAACTGCAAGAAGTGTCAGAAAAAAAGGTGACAAATTTTGGGTCTTTTATTGTTGAGAACATTGACGGTCTCCGTGAGGTCCTTCGAGCTCTTGTAGTTCTGTTATCCAAAAAGATTATTGTGGGGTCGGTACAGTATTATACGCTGCATTTTTGAGTAATGCAATGTCTTTTGGCACACATGTTCTTAGCACCTGTTTGAACAATTTTGTCCGTCGCCGCAAGCGAAATTTTAGTTCAGATCCTGTATACAGGGTGAAGAAGAAAAACAATTTGAAAAAATTGCATCTTTTGAATGGACAAAGGTAGAGTATTACAGGGCATGTCATATGATGCGGAATTTGATGGTTGTTGAGGTACACCAAACCATTTTGATACATTATTAACCGTTTTCGAGATATTTAAAAAAACTGAGATCTGTCAAAAAAAACATTATCTTCATTATATCGCTTATTTTTGAAGATATCGGAATGAAGTTTGGTATTCGCTTTATAAAAGACGTCATGAATGAATAACAGCTGCAGCTATTTTCTAGGCCTACTATTTTCCTAAATAAGACAGTCAATTTTTTTGGGGGGGAGTCGCCATCTTGTTTTGTGAATATCAAGCTGATGACCAAAAAATGACTGATAGTCATTAGGCTAGTATCATCATGCCATTACTCTATATTGTTAAAGATCACCTTGGATGGACCATCATACCATTTTTGCTGAAAGAAACATGACGCACTGATTTTATTAGGTTCCTCAGAACTAGAGGACCTACTTCCAGCCATCGAGCCATTGCAATAAGTAATTGAACACCGCAATTATGATCCCTGATCATTTCTCAGGTTGCTCAGCAAGATTCATAGCCATAAGTGCAGCGGTTCGGTTTAAGCAGCTGTTTGAATTAAGAAGTGTTGCCTTTTCGTGAAAAAAAAAACAGAAAATTACGAGGTTAGTGGGTCAATTCTTAGGTCATTGGAAATAGATCCTCCACGGAATGTTGATAAATTTATGCTAAATTATTAGAAAAAAGTGCATTCTATGGCATAGGTTTGAACAAACGGCTGAAAATTGTTCGAAACGGTTACTTTTGTTTTGTTTAGCGTTAAATTATGGATCTTTTTGGCGATTTTCATGCCTCCAGACTATTTAGATGATGGGATGAAATTCTTCAATTTCCTTCACCCTGTGATGTCATCTGCATAGATCGCCACCATGCCAACAATTCTCAAAGTTGAAGGAGAAACCTGAATAGAATATATTCCAAAATACATTGCGGCATCAAAATTTATAATAGTACGTATGAATCTTGGTGTTATTATAGTTGGGAGTTACCATGTCTGTAAAAGTTTGGCCACCCTTCCAAATTTGTTCTTTGAGACCCTTAGAGACATTTAAGAAGGGTGGCCAAAGTGAGTCTCTGGGAAGTTTCCTGCAGGACACCGGAAACAAGATGGCGGCTCAAAAATATCGGAAACAATTATAACTCGGCCTTTAGTTGACCTACGAATGAAATTTCAACGGTTATATTTATGTTCACCCTTTTGTTGAAGAGCATAGATAATAAAAAAAATAATGTAGGGTAACAGCACCAGTAAATGAGGGAACTACATTTTTTCCCAATATTTTGTAACTTTTTTTCTCGACTGCACTAACTGCGCCTAATGTAATCTACAATTGTTTTTTAGGGCCTTTGGAGGTAATTTAGACAGGTGACCAAACTGAGCCACCGGAAAGTTTAACACAAGGCCCCGAAGACAAGATGGCCG
Organism: Anaspis maculata; assembly: GCA_949128115.1. Taxonomy (NCBI): domain Eukaryota; kingdom Metazoa; phylum Arthropoda; class Insecta; order Coleoptera; family Scraptiidae; genus Anaspis; species Anaspis maculata. The sequence goes on from OX421963.1 coordinate 43,761,796, forward strand.
ACAAAAATATCGAAATTAATTATTATAATTCGGCTTTTATTTCATATTTGACTTACAAATAAAACGGAAACGATAACATCAGTATTTCACCTTTCGTTGATGAACATAATAATTACTTGAAACTCTTAATGTAGGGTAACAGCACCAGTAGTAAATGATTAAATTCTAAAAAAATCGAGATTTTTGCAATGCCCTGACTGCACCTAGTGTATCTCTGTCCTGTCTAGGGCCAAAGTGAAACTTGGGCTCGGGGAAGTTCTCTGCGGAATCCCGAAAACAAGATGGCGGTCAAAACTATCGAATTATAGTTACTTAAAACGGCTTATATTCGACCTATACGAATAAAATTTAAACGATCATTTCATTAAACGATATATATTAATCGCAATTAGTCTGATTATTTATTGTTTTATCTCTTGCTTAATTCCGCATTTTTGCTCAATACTTGGAGCGTTCTTCTTTCTTTCCTCGGCAATGACCGCATGCATGCATAAAAAATGTCGGGATTGGAAATAACAATAACTAGACTTGTATAACTAGTCATAAGTGAACAAGAATAAAATAGGTACCTAATTATTATAATCAGCTACAAGTGAACAAAATCTTCAACCAAAGGACGAATGATTGGAACTGAACTAAACGCTCGTTTTATAGCACAAGGGGGATCAAACCAGACATCATTATCATTATCATAATCACCAAGTTCTTATTTCCAAGACTAGTTGCATGCGTACCTCCATCCGTTCCTATCCTGTGCTAACCTACGTATTCCCCTGAAGGTCAAATATCAAATATCCTAATCCCCAATTGCTTGTCTGGGAGCAGTGATCTAACCCGGGTCTACCTCTGTTCCTCTTTATCAACCACCACCCCCCCCCCCCCCCCCCCCGCGCCTGAAGTACATCTCGGAACTAGTCCTTTGTGTCCCAAAAGGTATCCTACTATTCCATTATTACTTTTCTTTACTGTTTTCCATATATTCCCTTTTTTCTTACTTTTTCCAGTACCTACTAATTCATTTCCCAATTATTCCTGTCCCCCATATAATTTTCCCATCGCAAGTAGTAGGTATCCCTTCCACCTGTCTGCCGTTTCTTCATTTTCCCTCAAAATATCTTCCGCCTCGTTTCTGATGTCAGTGTTACTTGGCTCGATATCCCTAAAATAAGTCAGTCTTCCCTACTTCTCACTCATCTTCCACTTCTTTGCACATCTCCTCAATCCATTGTTTTTTGGCTTTCCTGTACTTTTGAATTATTTCAGACATCGTGACAATATTTATTCATCACTGAAGAGATACAGCAATACGTGGATACAATGGCTAATAGCTGTATTCATTTAAGAGTCAAAAGGACCCGAGTTACTCTGATTCAAATTGCTCAAAAGAAGAAAATTGCAAAAAAAACTCGACTTTTTTTGGAAATGTATCATTCACTACTGGTGCTGTTACCCTACATTGAGAGTTATAGGTAATTATCATGTTCATCAACAAAAGGTTAAACAATGATGATCGTTTCCATTTCGTTTGTAGGTCGAATATGAAATATAAGCCGATTTATAATAATTAATTTCGATATTTTTGTCGCCCATCTTGTTTTCGGGGCCTTGTGTTAAACTTTCCGGTGGCTCACTTTGGCCACCTGTCCTAATGTCTAAATTGCCGTCAAAGGCCTTTAGAAACAATTGTACATTACATTAGGTGCAGTCAGTGCAGTCGAGAAAAAAACGTTGCAAAATATTGGGAAAAAATGTAGTTCCCTCATTTACTGGTGCTGTTACCCTACATTATTTTTTTTTCATTATCTATGCTCTTCAACAAAAGGGTGAACATAAATATAACCTTCGAAATTTCATTCGTAGGTCAACTAAAGGCCAAGTTATAATTGTTTCCGATATTTTTGAGCCGCCATCTTGTTTCCGGTGTCCTGCAGGAAACTTCCCAGAGACTCACTTTGGCCACCCTTCTTAAATGTCTCTGAGGGTCTCAAAGAACAAATTTCCAAGGGTGGCTAAACTTTTACAGGCATGGTAACTCCCAACTATGGATTCATACGTACTATAAGGTTCTCTCTATTATTAGTGTTGCCCTACCGCATAATTTGTTCGCTTCTTACCTACTGCAAGATAGTCTGTCATGTTCTTCCTACATTACATGAGTACATCCTGTGCTTTTTTAAAACCTATACTGAAGAATGCACTTTTTTCTGATAATTCAGCATAGATTTATCAAAATTCCATGAAGGATCTTTTTCCAATGACCTAAGAAATGACCCAGAGACCTCGTGATTTTCTGTTTTTTTTTCATGAAAAATCGACACTATTTTTATTAAAATAGCTGCTAAAACCGAACCGCTGAACTTATGGCTATGAATCTTGGTAGACAACCTGGAGAATGATCAAGGGTCATAATCGCTGTGTTCAATTACTTGCAATGGCTCGATGGTTAGCACTAGATCCTCTAGTTCTGAAGAATCCGATAAAATCCGTGCATCATCTTTCTTTCAGCAAAAATGGTATGATGGTCCATCCAAGGTGCTCTTTCACATGATAGAGTAATGGCATGATACTAGCCTGATAACTATCAGTCATTTTCTCGGTCATCAGCTTGATATTCACAAAACAAGATGGCGGCTCCCCTCCAAAAAAGTTGACTGTCTTATTTAGGAAAATAGTAGGCCTAGAAAATAACTTCAGCTGTTATTCATTTATGACGTCTTTTATAAGGCAAATAGCAAATTTCATTCCGATATCTTCAAAAATAAGCGATTTAATGAAGATAATGTTTTTTTGACAGATCTCAGTTTTTTTTAGAATATCTCGAAAACAGTATTTAATGTTTCAAAATGGTTTGGTGTACCTCAACAACCATCAAATTGCGCATCATATGACAAGCCCTGCAATTAGGCATTTCCATTGACGTCACAGCAGTGTTGCCAACTGTCCAGAATTGCCCGCCAAATTTGAACCAAATAATGTTAGGGAACAACCGAACTACAGGGCGCTTATGGAGTTCCAGTTTCTGCATTTTTTTCCTCGGCTACCTTTTTGAGTTTGAGTTTGATACTTTTGTATCAAGTTCAAAGCAATGTTCTTAATGCGCCTGCAAAATAAGTTCTCGTGGAAAAGTGTGTTTTTTTGTGAAAAAGCAAGCCAAACATGTTAGGTTAACTGCACAGGGTAGTGGTGAAAATTCATATTTTCCGACAAAATTGGGCATGAACTATGCCACCAAACCTCACCTGAATGTTGGGTTTACGTTCCCGGCATTGCTGGAGTGATATGCCTTGTGTGGGGCTAGGTATGTACCTCTTCGGTTTGTGCTTCCCAATCACCCAAATACTTGAGGCCCAGCTTTTACTGCTGGATTAAAGAAACAAACAATAGTTTTTGTTTATATTTTATATTTTAAAAGTGCAGGAATGTCTGCACTTCGGTTGTAGAATATGGACAGAGGCAAAACATGGAAGTTTAACTCGAACAGCTGTTCGGCCACCAAAGATGTATTCGGTCACCGGAGCCCTCCTTGACAGAAATTTTACACCTGATTTAACGATATTGAATTTTCAACTACAACCTGATTGTGTCATGACACATTTCTTAAAAATACAAATATCTATTGTTCTATTGAGGATTCTAGGCTCAAAATTGTGGTCGACGTAGCAATTCCTCATTCCGTAGATTTTCCCATTTTTAGATTGCCGAAGGCCACAATTCTTGACACAGGTACTTCCTGAAACTAGATAGGCTTAGCAACAGATAATTTTGTGCAAACATCATAACTGTATTACAGCAATTTAGTTACCCATCCTAATTGTTATCGGTACAACCTCCGTATATTTTTCAAGTGTATTCCTTCCTTCCTTCCTCCTTTCCATTTCTTGGCGCTTTGAGATACATTCTGTGATGCCTTGTACTTCCACGAGCCCCAGCGTTTCGAGAAAACCATGAATTTCTCATTTTTTCCTCAAAAAAAAAGATTCAACCACTCGAAACTCCAACCTAACGTTCACGTTCATTGAGCCCTCTACATCTCTAGTCATGCTTTCTCCATTGCTTTCACAAGCCTAGATGTTTGAATTGACAATAGTTTCCATTTTCTACTTCACTGTAGTTGTAATATTTGCTGTGATATAAGCACATGTGAACCAGATGGGATCGGCTCCGAGTATCTTCATCTTCTGTTGACCAAATCGTACACCTGACTTGACAATCTTGAATTTTCAGTTGATGGCTTCATTGCGGCAAGACACATTGCTTAAAAAATCCTGAAATTTCTTCTTGTAAGCAGGATTTGAGGTAACATTGTGGTCAACTTATAAATTCCTTGGTCGCTGGATTTTCCCATTTCACGATCGCCACAGGTCACAGTTTTTGCCACAGTCATACTTTCTGAAATCAGAAGGCGCTTAGTAATGGGTAATTTGTAAAATCATCCCACATTTATTCTGTATTCTAACAATTTAGACAGCTTTTTACCTTATCGGCAGGCATATAAACTGGCATATTTTCTCCTTCCCAGATGTCTTTGAGTCGCATTTCTTGGAACTTTGAGATACTTCCTGAGATGCTATTTTCTTCCAGGAATCTAGTTTTCCGAAAAAGCCACGGATTTCTTTTTTTTTCGACAAAAATGATTTAAGCACTCCACCAAACTTTCTTGTTTATTGAGCTATTTGGGGCAGCACATCTCCAACTATCAGTATTGATCGAAGCGCCAGAGTTTCGTGAACAATTATCACGCGCAAACTTGCTTCCTACTGTATCCAAAATCTCAAAAAAGTACTTTTTTTACAATCATAACAACGCGGGTTGTTCCCCAACACTTTTTTGACGTTATAAATTCAACTAGGTTGGCAACACTGACGAGCTCGTGACGTCATGTGGAAATGTCTAATACTCTACCTCACTCCGTTCAAAAGATGCAATTTTTTTAAATTGTTTTTCTTCTTCACCCTGTATACAGGATCTGAGCTAAAATTTTGCTTGCGGTGATGGACAAAATTGTTCAGACAGGTTTTAAAGACATGTGTGCCAAAGGGCATTGCATTACTCAAAAATGCAGTGAACAGGACTTTTTCCGAACGTGCCGACTCCACTATCAAGGAAATTGGTTTAGGTCAAAGTTACGCATGAAAATAATAAACCCCTGCATGTGTGTCATATTGAATATTTGTTTTCTATACAGGGAGTCAGGGACAGGGTGAATCAGGATGCTCAAAAACTATTATCCTTCAAAAATGCCTCTAAACCATTCGGTTGATCCCCTGCTCAACTGACTGATATGTTGAGTAGAACATCACAAAGTTTTGCAGGATTTTTTTGGAGGGAATTTGTTTAGAGAAATTGGCCTTTTTTCAATTCATGACTCACCCCGAACAGTATGAAAGAAAATTTCGTATGCAACACCAGTATTTGATATTTTGTATCCATAATTGTCACCAACAGATTACTAAATTCTTTTGTAATAACGAAACTAGAAGGGCTCGAAGGACCTCTTCGAAAACAAAAGATTTTTTTTTTTCGACATTTTTCAGCCATTTCCATAAACTGCTCTGACTCTGGAGTCTGGACTCCGTGGGCTCGAATTTTGAGACACCTGTATATATTTTCCTCCGAACAAATAAGTTACTCACTTCTATCAAAATGGGGAAATTATATAGGTAAGTACCTCCTTGCATTTCATTAGAATAAATATCTGACGTCTAAAAAGCGTCCATAAGGTTATTCATTGGTACCTTGGTACCTACCACACCAGGTAGTCCATTCATGATTATTAGGTATGTGGTTTTATAAAATTGATGAAATAATAATTTCGGGGAGTCGTGTGAAATAGTGACGGGTATGGATATGGACAGACTGGGTGTTAAAGCTTGAAGGTAGGTAGTTGTTTTTTGGTAAGTTTACGGGTGGTGTTAACTATGTGGATGATTACAAATGAAGGCTAGTAGTTAGTCTGGTATGTAAATATTTGTTCAAGAGGTAAAATCGCGCGAGGTGCGTGTCCGTGTAAAGAGGACCGAGACCGGGCAAGTTTGGCAGTTCGTTTAGAGACTGAATGGGTAGGTAGACGAAGGTGAGTTAATGAGCTTGAGAAACGCCTATAGGAAAGCATTTCTGCAAGACGGAGATAGAGTTTTAGGAATTCTACCCGCTGTATCTTGTTAAGTCATCTCAGCTCACCTCACGATCGAGAAGCCAGATTTACGCCCACCTAATTCGTAAAATTTACACCAGACCATTTTTTAGTACAGGTAGGTATGTCCAACTTTACCCATGGAACGCCGATGGGAAACACTACGAAATCTATCAATGGTTGCAAACGTGATTTTGTATCAGTCAATTTGTTGCAAAAGCCGATGGAGAAAATCACAAGCCTCTCTACGCCTTTATCAAGCTTTACATTCAAACAGGTGGTCGTCTAAAACTTTCGAAAATTACTGAAGAGTGATTAAAATTGGAAATATTTATTACCCGCTTTATATTTATAGGTAGATAGATATTCTTATTATAAAGGCACTATAAAGTTTACATAGAATTCAGGCGTACAGTCCTACAGCAAACACCCATTCAGTTGCCCAGCCGTAAACCTCACCTCATCCTTCTTGTTTGGTAGGGTCACAGTCACAGGGTGAAGTCGGGACTATTTAATGTTAGTAGCTAAATATTTACTTTATACAATTATTGGTTTCTCGATTGGTTTCGATGATTCGATGGGCAAATTTGGTCAACAAAAGAACATTGAAAGTATTGAAACGAAACTCAAGAATGGAATATTATATTTATGTAACTACCTAATTGGATAAAAACCAATAAAACCATTTGGAATGGAGTATTATACTAAAAAAATTTTGAAGTGAAACTTCTATTCTCGCGCCTAGATCACAACACACCACTAACGCAGAACCACACATGGGAGTGAAATTGCTTCATAGCATCAGTGGTTGTAACGAACGCCTGTAACGATGTGCTGTAACGTTGTCTTGTCTGACCTTGGGGTGACCAGCGTCGTCCCAGGAAATGAAAGAATAAGCTGTTGCAGCGTTCTCCGCGTTCGGTTCTATTTTTTACTAATCGCCGACACTGGACTGCTCTTCGTGTTGTCGTACTGTTGGCCCGACAAGAATGGCTCTTGACTTGGCTTGAATAGATTCGAGCGGATGTGATTTATTATAGGGATAGGGAGGTATATTCAGGCCCGGGCCTAGCAGGCGTGCAGTGCGTTCCGGCGCGCAGGCGAGTACAACAGGCGGCAAGTCATAGGGGCGGTAATATAATAATTAAGTTGAATTTCGAAGGATTCTTTTCATTCCCGCATTTGGTGGGGCTCTCCACTGCCGAGCGCAGCGAGAAAAGAAATAAAAGAAGTCTAATCGTGAAAAAATCATGTCGAAAGTACTCTGCCCTTTAAGTGACTAATAATAATAATAATAATAATAATAATAATAATAATAATAAGATTGATAATAAGAAAAACAAGATGATACAAACCGTGAGGGAGCGGAGCGGGAGTACGAAAAGAACACCTCTTCGAACGTTGTTTGCTGATTGATTCATATGTATAGAAGTTTCACTTCTTCCGAGGGTGACTATGGTCACGCACTCACGTTTTTTTTGATTGAAATGGAAACTACATTGAAAAATAATTGACCCGTGTTTTTTTATTCAGTCAAAAGCCGTACCGTTTGGGCGCAATAAATGAATAACATCAACTAGTTCTGACGTCACAGCGAGTCACCGCCTATACTGCCTGTGTAAATGACGTCAGAAATGGGCAGAATATAGGAATTTCGTTTTCAAAAGTATAATACTCTATTTTAGAAATTTGTAGTTCAAACAAGACTAGATTTAGCACGCATCTGGAAGCGTTTCCCGAGTCCGGACAACTTTTTGAAAGGGAAGAGCTCTTTATTTTTTGTTCTTTCAATTTTTCAGGCAGATACCCAATATTCTCCCACCGAAAATCCTATATATATAGGCTGTCGTATATAGGCTGGAGATATATATATATATATATATATCTCGTTCACTTTTTATTAGTGACTACGACTACACTATCTAATAAAGTGACAAGCTGGGGGATACGGCTACGGCTGATGGTACGTGCAAAGTTTTGTAGCCAAACTATCAGCGGACATAAGCCGTATCTTCCCAGCGCTCCACCTTGTCACTTTATTTTTGCTCCAAAAAGTCATTCTAAGTACTGAAAATAAAAAGTGAACGGTATAGAGGTAGGTGTTATCCATTCACCAAAAATACTTGAATGACAAACGCTCTCAAATCAGAGTGAAAAACATAAAAATACCTAATACCCATAACTTTCGATACGAGTGCGTTGGTTTATTTTTTTAATCGACTTATTCAACGAGGCGACATTCAGCTGATAGCTGCTCTACCATGCAACCTCTTGAACCGAACAAAATATCCATGGATGTAGCGGGATTCGAACCCGCACAGCGCAGCGCGAGTGGGTCAGCTTGCCATCACCTATACCACTCGGCCACGACCGCTCTCAAGTTTGTTCCCTTGAAATGAACGTCCTATATAACACATACCTACTACAAACTTACAAAGTTGAAATTAATTATGATTTTTCAATTTCGAACTTCCTAAATATCAACCTGTCATTTATGTTTGGTGAATCGCTTATAAGTACCCACATTTTCTGCAGCAAAGTTCTAATAATAAATGTTTTTCTCCTTATCGACATTTGACATAAACTTTTCCCGTTCATTTATTCATCAATTTATTACAAGGAAAAGTCCGATTTCAGACAACACGACACCCAGACTTTTCACCAGGAATCGAACCCGGGACTTCCGCATCGCAGGCAGCCACAGAACTGCCTGAGCCACGGGGCCGCCCAGCAAAGTTATTATAAGCAGCAATCAAACGACAAAAACATGTTTCAATGTTTTCGGGTCATATATGACTCATACCTATTCATTGAATTTCCAGGGTTCTCATTCATGCAAGTGGAAAACGCTTAGTTTCACTTTGGGGTGAGCCCATTGGTTTTTGGCTGTCATCTGTGAGACGGAAGTGTCACTGTCAAAAAATAACAGAAGCTATGTCTCACGGAACTTGACTTGCAATATATCATTTGGAGGCCCTTGAAGAACTATATTCAGAACAGTTGGAGTTATTTCTTCATCTGTCCATTGCCATTCAATAATTCTAAATCTATCCTATGGATTGGAACCAAATTCGGTAGAAAGCAAACAACAGAAGAATGAAATTATATCTGCAGTTGGAGTTTTCCACCATTTCTCAGTTGGGTCGGGCGCTACAAATTTTTCAGTTTTTTTTTCCTGGCTGTTACTACCCGAGACGGCCACTCACCCTAGTTTTGACCAGGACGCCCCGCGTTTGATGCAGGACTCAACTCAGACGTTCTTTCTTGCTGAGGTATCGACTTTTTCTTAAGAATTCCAACTGATATCGAAAGCAGATTGCATTGGGCGTCGTGTAGGTTCATTTTCAAATGCGACATGATTGATGCGGTTTTCCGTTGATGATTTTCTCAAAATGGAAATTTGCATATTCCGTGGTTTCCGACCGCCGGTGAGCACCACAAGTAATTCATTTTAGCTGCAGACATGATGCCATTTTTTTTCTTACCTGCATCAACTACTTGATTATCAACAGGTTTTTTACGTGGGTTTTTAGCGCATTTTCCATCTTGATGAAAATCGCTATTGCAGCCGCTTTGTCCGTCCGTCCATCCGTTCCTCGAACTCCTCGCAAACTAGACGCCCTAGCTTTCTGATTTTTTCGCTGTTACATAGCTGCCACCCCCAAAGCGTGACTAATTGAGTGTTTATTTCGCGCCGCCAACATAGAGAAAACCGCCTCCGATCAACTTGAAATAACATGATGTTGCAATTTCTCCTAGACCTAATGCTCTGGTGTTCTCATTTTATGAATAATACATAGTTGCCACTTATAAACGTAAACTCAGAAACATTCCATCTTCAATATGCGCCGCCGGCATAAAAAAATTGCTAAAAACCGCCCGCAATCACTTTAAAATGAAAAACATGAACCCGAAGACATAGCGATCTAATTGTTTCGCTATATGAATAGCTGACTAAAAATGGGCAAGGGTAGGCTCCTTTTGGTTAGTCGCCGCCCCCAGATTCCGCCCCCAAACGACAAAAAGTGCAACTTTTAACAATTTTCACTGATTTGGATGCTAATGTTACCTGAAACATTTAGAAACTTCCAACTCAAACTGTGCAAGAGTTTCTTTGCCAAACGCTACCGCTCCCACACCCCGCCCCCAACGTAAGTTGCTGTGGATTAGACGCCGCCCCCAGCTGTCGCCCCCAAACAAAAAAATATTGTTGATTGAAATAATTTCCATTTAAATTTATTTCATTGGCAAGTACCCCATTCCGAAAAAAAATATCACAATGAGTTTCGATTGAAGAGATTGGGCAAAGAATGGTATTTCTCCTTCAACCAAATTTCTTTACATTCACAATATGCCTCTTTAAGAAAATGCGCTACTGAGACTCACGCACGTGAAGGCATACTCACTTGTTTTTATAGTAAGGATAACAACGACGACGTACCGTAGATTTACATTTTTTTGGTCAATGGGAGATTTATCAGTGGGGGTTTAATTTCGATGGCTTTCTCGTTTCATCCCTCTTTCTGGGGCATCACCGCACGGTAGTAGATGCCGCAGTACCTACTAAGGAACGCGTGAAAAAGTTCATCTGGTCGACAAAGTAAAACCCGTCATTTTTGCTTCGCGTCAAGAGCACGCAATTTTTGTGGGATATCCATCCATCACTCATAGAGCACCAAGTTGGAATTTTTGTTTTCTAATAAAACACTATTTGTTCTGAAAATTGTTGAAACACTCGAGACAAAATCTTGGATTTTTTCGCAATGTTGGATACAATACAGAGGAGTGCATAAAAAACGGCCAAATTCGGTCAAAATTCAAAAATCAGTTTGAATGGTATAATGTTTTCTATGATTCGACAGTAGAAAATATATTTTTATTATGATGCTTCTGAGCACTGACAGTCAATTTTTGTTTTTCAAATGGCAACTATATTTTTCTTACATTCCTTACAATTATCTGAATATAATGATGCATCAATATCACACTTTTTGTTATTGAACACGAAGAAAAAAAATTAAACTGCGAAATTTTCACACACAACAGTAGCGCCAGAGCACGATATGCACGCAATCTGGTAGGCTGGGTGCAAAATGATGTTCAAAAGCACATAGTAGGTCAGGCGTTTGGTTTTTCAAAATGTAAATGTCAAAATGTTTTCAAAATCCGAAAGAAGCTGTCCGTCTCTAAGACTTGTTTACTCTATTTTTAGCTTACTATTTTATATCTTTTCAAGTGTGTATTGTGGAAATGAAAAATCAATAAGACATTTTTGTCCCGACAGGTCACAATACCTACTTAAAAATGTGTGAAATAATAAGCTGAAAATAGAGAATAAAGACGTCCTAGAGACAGACAGCTTCTTTTGGATTTTGAAAACATTTTGACATTTACATTTTGAAAAATCAAACGCCTGACCTACTATGTGCTTTTGAACATCATTTTGCACCCAGCCTACCAGATCGCGTGCATATCGTGGGTGTTATGATGCTACTGTGATGTGTAAAAATTTCGCAGTTTCAATTTTTTCTTCTTCGTGTCTAATAATGAAATGTGTGATATTGATGCATCATTATATTCAGATAAGCATAAGGAATCAAAAAAGAAATTAAAAAAATATTGTTGCCATTTGAAAAACAAAAGTTACTATTACTGCTCAGAAGCATCATAACAAAAAAATATTCTACTGTCGAATCATAGAAGACATAAAACCATTCAAACTGGTTTTTGAATTTTGAAGATCGGATAAGGAATAACGATGCTACAGCGGTGGCCGTTTTTTATGCACTCCTCTGTATATGGTATGGTAGATTGTAGATTGTAGGTAGATTAGAGGTGGTCGTTTGGTCTCGGAGGATCCTTTCTGCACTGCGATCTATAAGATCTTTTGTGCGTGACCATGCTTCTATTTAATGTCCCAGGAAATCCACCTCCTCACCGAATCGGATGATTTCCTTGGGAGACTTACCTCTGATGTCTGCGGGTGTCGTCAGTTTCACACCTCCCAGCAGCGTAATAGGCCATCCACAATGATGTCAATGTTAACGTAATGTTATCCGGCAATGGTAATGTTAGCATTCAAAGCAATGAGTTTCAAATGGTGACGTTCACAATCATGTTAGTGGCAATAGTAAGCACTACCCATTGAAACGGGTTGCTTTGAAATGCTAACATTACCATTGCCGATAACATTACGTTAACATTAACATCATTGTGGACGGCCTATAAGTCTTTTCTGTGCCAGTGCTTCGCACTCGCAGAGTAAGTGCACGGTGGTTTCATCTGCCGATGCACAAAGCCTGCAAATAGGTGAGTTTTCCTTACCCATTTTTTGCAGGTGGTATCTCACTTCGCAATGTCCAGTGAGTAGACCCGTGAGTAGTCTTATTTCGTTCTTAGAGAGCGACAGGATGGGCTGCGTCTTTGTTTTGGAGAGCGCAATAAGCTGTTTGGCTTGTCGTTGGCCTGGAATATGCTCTTCCAGTAGGCCTCTACCTGCCTATTCTCCCATTTATTGACTTCTTCCCTTATTAGGGATGACGACATCCCACATGTGGGCTCCGGTCCAATAAATGTTGTTTGAGCTCCTTTTTTCGCGAGGGCATCCGCTTCTCCATTTCCCTCGATACCCTGGTGGGCAGGTACCCACATTAAAGTGAGTTTGTTGCTCTCAGCCAGCTGTATGAGTGATTTTTTGCAGTTCCAGGTGGTTTTTGAGTTACAGTCATAGGCCTCCAGGTGCCTTAAGGGCCACCTGGCTGTCTGTGGCAATGCAAATTCTTGCTCCTTTGTACTGTCTGGATAGGCATACCTGGGCACACCTCTCCACCGCCAGTAATTCGGTTTGTAAAATGGACAGAAACCTTCCCACAGGCAGTGATTCCCTATACTTCGGGCCATATATGCCTATCCCGGCTCCTTCCTCTCTTACGGATCCGTCTGTGTACCAGATCATGTTGTTTTTCTGCAGCCGGGCGACCCTCCGGGCGCTTTCCTGGCGGTCATTTACGTTACGACCACTTCATAGGTAGCCCCGAAGTCGTACTCAACTGGCATGAAATCCCTTGGGCTCGTGAGGAACTGCTCCCTTATTGAGTCCAATACTTTTAAGTGTCCTCTTCTTAGGTTTTTGGGTCCTATTCTGAGGGCACTCACTAGTCCTTCTTTTTCTACTTGTTTGTGCAGTGGGAGTAGGTCCAGCAAAACTTCCATCGCTGCTGTAGGAGTGGTGAACATAGCTCCCGTGATGTATATGGTATTTCTTGACATAATTTTTCTGATTATGCCCTCCAGGTTTTTCTTGTAGTAAGTACTCGAGTAAGTACATATGAATGTATTGGCGGTTACCAGGACATATCGTGTTCGCTAGGAGATGACGGTTCCCCCTGGCAGGGCGGACACCGGTGTCCGCCAAAACCTTCACGGGGCCACGGAGAACACCGGTGTCCGCCGTCATTTTTTTGGCTAGGAAAAAGTCAAATTTTGGAGAAAATACAAAAAACAGCTTTGAAACACTTGCCAGTATGATAATCTTACGAGGAACCATCTTGGTCCAGAGGGAAAAATTGCTTGATTTTTCTTGGCGCTGAACCTGTTAACGACTACTTAAACGGGTGTCCCGGAATAAGTATCACAAAACTGACAGGGAGATCGAAAATTGAAAAATAAGGGGACTTTTGTTGATAAACATACCCTCCCAAACGTATAATAACGTAGATACAGGCCTTCAAAGTTGTTTTTTTTAAGCAGTTTTTTTTTGCATAACTCTTGAACTGCTCAACCGATTTCAGTCAAATTTGAACTGAAGCTTACTGAAACAGGTTTCTATTGAACAATAATAACGCATTCCATTAAACATTCTCAGAGGCGAAGATAATAGGGGGTGCCCTCCCCCTTTTCCCCCTATTTTTGACCTCCCCAAATATTTTTGTAAATTGTTTCAAATTTTTGAATTAAACGTTCAATTCAAAGAAAAAAGTTACTCTTATAAAATTTTTGATTAGAGGCTTGGTTTCCGAGATATTTGGGATTGAAACATTGCAAAACATCTCGAAATCGCCAGTTTCCTGGGCCTAGAAATTGAAATGGGGTTGTATACAAGAATCACAAAATAAGATTTTATTGGTATGGACATTTGCTAAAATGGATAAAATTAGCAACTGTGCAGCTGAAACACAAATGAAAAATTTTTCGGTCGAGAAAAAAGTAATTAAAGTATCGCTTCTTCCAGTCCATCGGTTTAAATCAAGTGAAATCGCGCGCAGCCTAAGGGCGAATGAAAACAAAGCATGGGCAAGGCCGACATGGGAGCAACGTATCAGCAGCAACAACTGCATCGTTGTCATAGCAACGTAGTCTAGTTACGTCACTAGACGTTGAAATCAAACCGCTCTGCTTCGCGCCTCGATTTTAAACTTTTTTTTTTTTGGAGAAAAGTAGTTGCTTTTGAGACACGTAATCTCACGTTGTACTTTAGTTTAAAGGAATAAAAAAATCATCGTATAAGACCGCATTCAAGAAAACCCATGATTCTTTAACTGGAGTTTTCTAATGTTTCAAACCCAAATATCTTAAAAATGAAGCCTCTAATTAAAATTTTGCAAAAGTAACTTTTTTCTTTAAATTGAACGCAAAATTCAAAAATTGAAACTGTTCAAAGGGTTCAATGAGACCTGTCTCAATAAATTTTGATTTGAATTTGAATAAAGTCGGCTGAACGGTTCAAAAAGTATGCAAAAAAAACTGTTTTTAAAAAACAACTTTGAAGGTCTGTATCTCCGTTATTATACATTTAAGAGGGTATGTTTATTGACAAAAGGCCCCTTATTTTTTCAATTTACTATCCCCCTGTGAGTTTTATAACACTAATTCCGGGACACCTGTATAGTACAGGGTGCAGGTTGACAGTAAGTTTCAAACATCCATCATCCATGTTTCAAACTGACCAGTTGTTTCAGATGCTTGTGAGTAACGGGGACCTGCCGCTTGCAATTCTGTTTTGATTTTGAACCGTCAGTTAGGAGGCAATACAGCGCCGTGTGAACTTGGCTTGGAACTTGGTGGAATACGCTGGGCAAAAAAGCACTAGAGGATATTTTTTCGTCTCGATAAAACGAAGACAACGCACAACAAGGAACAACAAAATGCCGATAAACTATCAGATAATGTGGCAGAGGAGGCATAAACTTGACCCGTTGATGTGTTTATACGTAATTATGATGTATTAACCTGTGTATGAAATATTGTGCGGCGAGGAGTGAGGAAGAGGAAGAGGAGAAGGTGGAGAAGAAGAATAACGCTCCTCGCTCCAAAGCAGCACGACCGAACAATTTCACCTCACACTATAATACTTATATGAGAATTGCCTCTTTCAAGGTCGCAGGGGTTTGGCCGTTAATGATGGATTCAGCTGTTGACTGCATAATTAGAGTTCGACAGGTATTCGACTCGGATATTTCTTGGGTGGTTGAGTCCACTGAGACGACGATCGAATCGATCGAATAGCCCTGCCAAAGAGGCAGCCGAGCGCGCGTTGGCGTTTTGTCAAACCAAATAATTGGCGGCAAGAAAAGGAAGAACGCTAGATGAAAACTGAAAAGCCGGTGTTTTTGATGCGTAGCACGGTAGCGCGCGTGCATTAGCTCAACACAAGAAGATGTTTTATTTAATGTATTTGGCGTTAACAAGGCGCTAAGGTAATTAGAGGAAATGGAGGTCAAGGTAACAATAATGGAGGATGGCGAGCGGGAACGGTCGTTGGCATGCACGACTACTTACACCTACCTCTACCTATAGAGACTAGACTCTAGAGAGAAAAGTTTCCTAGTAAGTTGTCGGGGCTGGGAAAGAGCTTTAGGCTTTTTTCACGAGAAAAACTTAGGATAGGCAGGTACCTACTTACACAGTCAATGAAGAATTTAAATGTCAACCTATCCAAAAATTGTAGGTAGTAGTAAAAAACAGGGATCTGAGAAGCTAGCGGTGTTTTTTAATTGTGAGTTAGGGCCAAGGACGTCTATACTGACTGGACAAGAAGCTTCGCCGGTTTTGACGTAGAAAGGTGAAGCCGAGATTTGACAATCCCGACGGTCGAAGTGTTATTGTCCGCGACTGGTCCGCCACCCGTAACTGCCCGTGTGACTGCCCGTAACCATAGTCACGTTCAGTCGGAGCACGCTCGAAACTGTCGTTCAGAAGTTTGCTGCCAGGAGCCGTATTCTCTAACTCGCTATGCACTCGAACCGACAGATATCGCTATCGGTAGTCAGTCAGAGAATACGGCTCCAGGCCCGGTATGGGCCCGGTCTTGTAAAATGATAGCAATTAGTCAATTACCTGCAACAAAAAGTGTTATGTTGTGGGGTCCGCTTGTTGCGAACACTATTGGGCTTGCGCGGCATAATCAACGACAATTCGCCATGGATGCACAAGAGGCTGGCGGCGTCCATCACGAATGTCACGATGACAATCCCGACGGTCACAGATTCAAATCAAGCTTCAAGATGGCGGCGAAGTTTCTTATCCAGCCAGTTAGGGCAGGCTACGCTCCGGCCAAATGCAGGGGAATGAGGTTGTTTTCGGCACAGGGTGTCAAACATGTCAAAAAACACTTGACTAAGTCATTCTATCACGAGACAGAAACAGGTTAATCGATAGCTTTTGTGATCCCAAGCAATAAAAACAACTTCTGTGACTCATGCGTCGGTTGCTTCGGTTGCGGTCAAAAATTACAGGGTGTCAAACATGTCAGTAGAGAGAGTGGTTCCTTCAAACGCATTTTGAGGAGGTGGTGGAGAAGAAGGAAGAGGAGAAGGACACCTGTAACTTCTGAAGCAACCGCCGCATGAGTGACAGAAGTAGTTTTTCCTTGTTTGCCATCACAAAAACTATAGAACTAACCGTTTCTGTCTCGTGATGAAATCACTACTTGGGTGAGTTTTTTTTTGTTGACATGTTTGACACCCTGTAACTTCTGAAGCAACCGACGCATGAGTGACAGAAGTTGTTTTTCTTGTTTGCTACCATAAAAACTATCGATTTAACCGTTTTTGTCTCGTGATGAAATGACTTAGGTCAACTGATATCATTTTGGCAACTTTAACCCCCTGTAACTTCAGAAACAGCCGACGCGTGAGTAACAGAAGTTGTTTTTATTGTTCCCCATCACAAAAACTATCGATTTGACCATTTCTGTCTCGTGATGAAATGACTTGATTAAGTTTTTTTTTGACGTTTGACACCCTGTAACTTCTGAAGCAACCGACGCAAGAGTGACAGAAGCTGTTTTTATTGTTTGCCATCACCAAAACTATCGATTTGACCGTTTCTGCCTCGTGATGGAATGATTTAGAAATTCATGTCGTACGACCTCCTAACAAAGTACATCCAAGTACGTAAAGACATTGAGTTTCGGCTTGCAGACAATGTGAAACTTAATTTTCTCTTGAAAGAAAAGTGGGAAAAATATTTTTTTTTGGAAACATCATAACTGAGCAATGTATTCGATATAGTTACTTGTAGTGAAAGTTTCAGAGTCCAAAGTTGACCAGGGAGTTGAGAAATGAGGAGGGATGGGATTATGTCAAAATTTCCAGTTGCTCTGCCACTGGACAACTTATCCAGATAATGAAATTCCCCATTCTAGATGCTTGATATAGAGGGGTCTAGCCAAATTTTCAGCGAAATCGGTTGAAAATTGTGGAAAATTGTGGAAATTGTATTTCCACGTAAATCGCCTTTTTTGAAATTTGAAAGGCTGTATCTCCATTGTGGATGACTTTTTCATATGACATCCTGAACTTTTTGTAAATCTGTATAGATACTCCGAATTACAGAACTGAAATTCGATCAATTGGGGGCTGGCCCCTATGGGGGTGCACGGGGTAACCGGACCACTTTTGACCGTTGCCACGAAAAAAATCTGATTCTGTAGACCTTAACTGATAGGAATTAAAAAAAAACCTTTTCGACCTCTTGAAAAATACAGAATAGTAGCTAGCGGATAGACTATTTGACTTTGCGTCAGTTGCAAGTCGGACTTCAAATTGAGCCTCAAGAAATCGTTCACAGACAAACGACAAACGACAGACAGGCAGACTGACAGATGTGATTCAAGAACTTTCGACTGATCACACAAGGTTACCTCAAACCTTGTGATTAATTTAAGGGACAGTTCTTTGATTCGCTGTGAAGCAAAAATCATTGAAAATTTTTTTGCTCTTGACCTTGACGTCACTGCGTCACTCTCACTTTCAGCGAGAGCAACGTTGTGATAGCCTTGCAAGTGATTTTTAATTTTCTTGCTTCCTCCACCTCCACCTTCCCTGAACCATGGGAAAGCTCTAGGTTGTGCCCTATCTACAAGAGCCGCCCCAAGAATTGCGTTGAAAACTATAGACCGATCGCTATCTTGAGCACCGTCAGCAAGTTGTTCGAAATTCGTCTGCATAGGATTGTTGCCGGGTAAGTCAGCTGTCACGAACTTGATGGAAAAACCCGATTGTATGATCTAGGCAATCCGATGTCATATACACCGATTACTCGAAGCCTTTCGAT
The DNA here is from genome assembly GCA_949128115.1 of Anaspis maculata. Lineage (NCBI taxonomy): Eukaryota > Metazoa > Arthropoda > Insecta > Coleoptera > Scraptiidae > Anaspis > Anaspis maculata. The sequence goes on from OX421963.1 coordinate 43,780,484, forward strand.
CACATATAAACCACGACACACTTTCAAAGTTTCAAAGAAGTTGAAAAATCTAGGTCTAGCCCCAAACTACTCAAATTGTTCAGGTCCTTTCTGAACAAGATATCCAGATGACCCTGGAACCGAGCTACCATTAGGCCAGTCAAATAAGGAAAGCTGGAGGGAAAAAACTGTTGGAGTTTTGGAAATTTGACAGTAATGTCCGGTAAGGTGTACTGATAAACATACTAAAAGTCCCCAACTCTACCTATTGAGCTCGAGCCGCCATCTTGGAAAAATGGTCCTTCGATCCAGTTTTCTGCTTATATTGCGCGCTAATCATCAGAGATATTAAATTAGGTTTCATTAAAATCAAGGCTATACAATTGTCTACAAAAATTGTTTCATACCGATTTTTCTCTTGTATCTGTTGATATTAATTGAATTAAATTAACAAAAAAAAAAAAAAAAAGATGATTCTTTGCCCATGGCTAGAGATATTGTCTTCAAAATTTGTGAAGATGTTGGCAGTCTACATCAAAACTAAACGTGTCAGTTGAAATAGAAAAAAAAATTGCGAAAATATTTTTCAATTTTTTTTTTTAATTAAGCAAAAATTTGGTTCTCGAGTTTGACATTTCCAACAGGGCGAAGTAAAGGTTTCAATTGAACATCAATCAGTTTTGATATTCACATATTGTAAGACAAGATTTCATCAGTATTGTGCTTTCACGAGCTTCTGGAATGCTCGATATGAATACAACTAAAAGAACAGTCCAAAAAGTGTTGTCGATTGGTTCTGAAGGAGACATTTCGAAACAAAAGACATCAGCAAAGGATATACAGAAGGTCCAAAGATTATTTAACTGTATATGAGCCCCATATTGATGTGCCTTATCCAAAATAGTACAAAAGAATCAATCAAAATGTTAAAATCCACCCTGTATAACAAAAAGTAACAATACAAAATGGAAGTAGTAAAGCATACCTGGTGCCAAAAATACAGCCTTTACATTGCTGAAAAAAAGAACAAAATTGATCGATTTATTTGAAAGTTATTAGTCCTCAAACTTGACTTTACAAATTTCAGCCAGTGAAATATGGAAAAGTAGAAAGAAGTAACTGTCAGAGTTTCAGAAATTTGACAGGGATGTTCGCTAAGGTATACTAATAAACACACTAAAAGTTCCCGCCAGCACCTGTTGCGCTTGAGCCGCCATCTTGAAATAATGGTCCTTCGATCAAATTTATTACCATTTTTCCAAGATGGCGGCTCAAGCACAACAGGTAGAGGCGGGGACTTTCAGTATGTTTATTAGTATACCTTAGCGAACATCCCTGTCAAATTTCTGAAACCCCGACAGTTACTTCTCTCTACTTTTCCCCATTTGACTGGCTGAAATTTGTAAAGTCAAGTTTGAGGACTAATAACTTTCAAATAAATCAATCAATTTTATTCTCTTTTCCAGAAATGTGAAGGCTGTATTTTTGGCACCAGGTATGATCTACTACTTTCATTTTGTATCGTTACTTTTTGTTATACAGGGTGGATTTTGACATTTTGATTGATTCTTTTGTACTATTTTGGACAAGGCACATCAATATGGGGCTTATATACAGTTGAATAACCTTTGGACCTCCTGTATATCCTTTGCTGATGTCTTTTGTTTTGAAATGTTACCTTCAGAACCAATCGACAACACTTTTTGGACTTAGCTATTATTCTTTCAGTTTAATTCATATCGAGCATTCCAGAAGCTCGTGAAGGCACAATACTGATGAAATCTTGTCTTGCAATATGTAAACATCAAAACTGATTGATGTTCGATTGGAACCTTTACTCCGCCGTGTTGGAAATGTCAAACTCAAAAACCAAATTTTTGCTTAATTTAAAAAAAAATGAAAAAATATTTTCGCAATTTTTTTTTCTATCTCAACTGTCACGTTTAGCTTTGATGTAGACTGCCAACATCTTCACAAATTTTGAAGACAATATCTCTAGCCATAGGCAAAAAATCGCTTATTTTTTGATTTTTTTTTTGTTAATTCAATTTTATTAATTTCAACAGATACGAGAAAAAATCGGTATGAAACAATTTTTGTAGACAATTTTATAGCCTTGATTTTTTATTAAACTTAATAGAATATCTCTGATGATTAGCGGAATATGAGCAGAAAACTGGATCGAAGGATCATTTTTCCAAGATGGCGGCTCGAGCTCAATAGGTAGAGTTGGGGACTTTTAGTATGTTCAACAGTACACCTTATCGGACATTACTGTCAAATTTCCAAAACTCACAGTTTTTTCCCTCAAACGGAAAAAATTGTTCTAATTTGACTGGCCTACATGAGAGACAGGACCTAGCGGGACAACAAAGCGATGACCTGTAGAACAGGTGACGTGGTTTTGAGAGCTCCGAGGTACGCTGTCATACTTGATGGACCTGGTCGGGCTATTCTCCTCCATCTGAGTTGAATAGACCTATTCGGTGGAAACGAGAGAGACAGACTTATACAGAAATCTGTGTGAGAAAGGAGACACAGAGTGAGTTGCGCGCGCATCTGAACGATCATCTAGGGAAATTCAGCATGAGGTTTGCGCTCCTGATATTCCCTGCATGTTTCAATTTTGACGGAGCATGTGGATTAAGACTTCAACTGCCGTCATTTTGACGATTACGCTAGTGAGAATTCAGTGCTGAATGATGAGGTGACCTCCACTCAACATATGGAACAAGATGTGTGCCAGGGCTCCCCCTCTAAAGGAAGGAGAGGCAGAGACCGTGTAACCGCAAAACATACAGGTCAGCAGCATTCCCACCTATTACAGAACATGTATTCCGGGTCAACCTCATGGAAGAAGCTTTGCATCCTTTGTCACCGACAGCAACTCTTCGAGGGCCTAGATAACTACGACCATGACTTATGAATGCTCCTAGAAGGTGACAGTAGCCGAAGACAGGCTAACCTGTAAGAATTTGTCACACTATCGCGGACAGAAACACTCAAAGGAACTGGGGGTCTGGGAGTTACTAGCTACTGTCCGTGTTTTCCGCGATCGGGGACTTCCAACCACATCTTGTTGCTGTTAACCACTCTACTTTCAAGGTGATGTTTGCAGGGAGCATACATGGTATGTACCAGGGATCACGCGTATGTGCCGTACACTTATCACTTCAACTGTTTGACACTTTGACTTTGATTTTTCCAAGGATGTCATTTGTCACCATTTCACCTGCACCGTTATCATGGCACCGAGTCGTGCAGATGCGCGCGCAGACCAGGTAAAACTGAATGGGTCTATTGCTTTAATGATTTCTTTATACTTCTGTTTACCATGTTACATATTACGCTGATCAACTCTCTTCTGTATCCATGCCTGGATCTTATGAGAGAAAGGCATCTGCACACAACAGATGTTTTTCTTTACTGTCGTGTCTTGTGAGAAGAGGGTATCTCGTGAGAGAAGATATCTTTCCTTACGTTGTTATCTTATTAAATAATATACGTCTTCAACTGTTGAGACCTGGTTGTTGATATTGTTGATTTACATTGAATCAAGTTATGGTTTTATTGTGATAAATAACTGATGATGATTCCATTGACCATGTTTATTATGTATGAACCAATGTCCTGTGATTATTCACTGTTTCGTTTTATTGGTGATATTGATTGTTATTGATTTGTACGATCGCGCGCAAAATAAACGGAGACAGTATTTCGCGCGGAGTGTACCGATTTAATGAATTTTGGCTTGGTGTCACAGTGACAAGAAGGCCAAAATTCATTAAATCAGTACACTCCGCGCGAAACACTGTCTCCGTTTATTTTGCGTGCGATCGTATGTCATGTGTTCTCCCTCTTCTTTCTGCAGCAGTGCTCGGCCACTGTCCTTGCTAAAATCTTCTCTATTTCCCTACAGATCCCTCGTCAATTTAGGTCACCGTAGAACTTACTAATAAACCTTTGTCTCTGTTTCACCCTGCGCCAAGTGACTACACTGCGCTGAGCACTTGGTCTGCAGTATTCTTTCCCGCTAGCAGGTTCCTCATCAATCTAGGTCCGTGGAACTAATATAATCTGTTCTGGCGAGAGCGACTCTCTCTCTCTCTCTCTCTCTCTCTCTCTCTCTCTCTCTCTCTCAAAATTATCAAGTGAAAATGAAAAATGCTACGGAAAGCCTCTCAAATTATTTCTTTCATATTTTCCCTGGTATTGACTTAAGCTTCATACACCCGATCGTAAACAAAGTCCTGAAGAAAAAATCGGGTTAGTCAAGTCAGGTGACCTCGCAGGACATGGCACCGGATCAAGTAATCAACTTAAAAATCAAATTATTTCTAAATCCAAACTGCATCATTCTGACAACCAACGTCAATATGACTTCTATTGTACGTCACAAGAAATTATTATGTAAAAATTAAAAAACTCAAAATGTCGGAGCAAGGAACTAAACAATATTTTTATTGAGGTAGTGCAACAAATCAAAAGTAATAAATTAAAAAACTCAAAATGTCGGAGCAAGGAACTAAACAATATTTTTATTGAGGTAGTGCAACAAATCAATAGTAATAACATTTACTATAGTAGATTTGCAATCGTAAAAACGGTTTAAAATGATAGAATTTCTTGTCAAAATTTAAAAGTGACGTACAATAGAAGTCACTTTGACATTAGTTGTCAGAATTAGTTGATTTTCATTGCACGCTAAGTTTAATCGATGAAATTTGTGTCCAGTTTTTAGAAAAACCTAATTATTCGCCAAACTTGAGAATAAACATAAAAGGTAAAAAAGATGTGAAATGAGACGCTTGATACGAATAAGAAATAAAAAAACAAGAAGTGCTATTTGAAAAAATGAAGTTATGGCCCTTCAAAGTTTACCAAAATCAATGTGTCACAGCAAGGTGATACCGAAACGGAAATAGGCGATATTACCGCCAAAAGATACCCTATTTTACTGCTTAAACATGAGCAAAGTCCCAACTTGATAACCTAAAAACCAAGTGCCTTGCGATTTATTTAGTAAGTGCCTAACAAACGCATTAATTTTTGGAAAAAAATTATTAACTTCTGAACAGTTGAAGCGAATTGCAAAAACTGAACGAATTTGTAATGCCTGAGAAAGGGCAAATATTTCCAAATATGCAAAAATATAAAGGGGGTGCCATTTGGGGTGCAAGTTGATGAACTATGAGTTTTTCTAAGAAACGAGAAGTTTTTAGGAAAAAATATTTTTTGGGCTCTTGAAAGTGGATATTTTGATGTGTTTTTCGTAGTTTCAAACCCAAATATCTTGAAAACAACGCATTCAATAAAATTTTTGCAAGAGTAACTTTTTCTTCCAAATTGAACACAGAATTTAAAAGTACGAACAGTCTACAAAATTACTTGAAGGGGTGAAAAAGTGGAGGCATCCCTCATTATTCACGCCCCTGAAAATTTTTTATGAAACGCGTTATCATTGTTGGATACTGACTCATTTCAGTAATCTCCTGTTCAAATTTTAATAAAATCAGTTGAGAAGTTTCAACGTTATGACGAAAAATCGATTTTTAAAGTTCAACTTTGAACGTCTGTATCTCCGTTATTATTCGTTTCTGACATATATTTTCATGAGAAAGTCTACTTCTTTTGACGTTCCCCATCATTTCTGAGAGGACGCGATTTAAATTTGAAACACCCTGTGTACGGCCCTATTTATATCAGAGTTCACGAAAATATCTGCTGTGAAAAATTTCAGGCCATCCCCAAAGTTGATGAATAAAATTGTCAATTTTTATGGAAGGAGCAGGGGGGAGTTTGAGGGTTGATTACCTCCAGAGCTAACTATTTTCTATGATCCTATCATAACTTAAAATAAACCTTAATCATGTTCTAGACCAAATACTATTGTTTTCATTATTTATAACAAAATAAACAAAAAACGAGTTTTGGCCAGCTTTTTTCGAATCTGAACCACTGTGCCTTGGACATTTTCTAATCGATGTAACAAGACAATCGCAGGTTGCTAGATAAAAAAACTTAATATCACGCTGTACAGTGTTCGCGTTCCAACACTTCCAACCAGATTTTCGGCTTTTGACCTCCGGCCCGCAGTCCCGCAGCCCGAACTCAGAACACAGACTCAAGATATCCGTGCTCAAGATTCAGATTGCCGGCGGGCCGGCGCTCCAGCATCAACGCCGCGCCGCATCCGCCGGCTTGTCTCGTGGAGGTGATGTACCCGGTGATGGAGGTGGCGATGGACCGGTGTGTAACGACACGACATTGCCGCGCCGACTTGATGCTGCTTCGGGTGCTTCAGGTCCGTGGCTATCTGGCTAGCGGTAGACCAGGTCCGCCGTACATCATTAAGAACAACAGTCCATAAATTAGTAAAATAAACGTCTGGAGGAGAAATTAATCACGGATGTAATGATGTGGCGGGAGTTGTAGTCGCCGGGCCCGAGAACAACGAGCCGGCGAGCACCGGAGAAGAGCCGGAGGAGAGTCGGGCGGCGTCGTGCGCAGTCGTGCGGCTGCCATTACTGCGAGCCGCCTCGGTGGATCGCGGGCCGCTGTGATTGGCCCGTGTCGTGCCGGAGATCTGTGTGCGCGCTTGCTCGCTCGTGCTCAGTCAGTGCTCAAATGTTTTGCTTCGCAGGAGCGGCAGAATGACTGCGGGGCTGCAGCCACAACGGACGAGAGCGACAACGACGATGATGAGCACGTGAATGCCGTGTTGTTGTTGACAGTTCCGCGAGAAACCATCACCCGATACTGACACTTGGACCAGTGGCGGAGTGGTGCGTGCAGTGTGTTCTTCCTTGGGAATAAGCAAAAGCGCTGTGACATGTGGTGCGGCAGATAGAGTTTTCGGTGCCATGTAGTGGTGAGCCAGAGAGCTGTGCTGTGATGCCGCTGTGCCGTGGCCGCGAGTGAACCATGCCACACGTCTCGTCCAGTGGCGGCGATGATCTCGGCAGCACCGATGAGGTTAAGGTGTTTAAGGACGAGGGCGACGGGGAGGACGAGAAGAGGTCCTCTGAGAACCTCACCGAGGAGAAGAGCAGCCTCATCGACCTCACCGAGTCGGAGGTAAACATCCGGACATCATCCGGCAACCCCACCCTGTCCGCCGGCTCCCGGCTTCTCCTCCTTCTCCGGTTCCTATCGCCTGAAATCCTGTAAAACTCTTGATGGATCCGGTGAATTAGCGTGCGCTTCGGACCGTGAAGGAACCACATGTGTGAAGAGCTTGCACGTGTTGAAAAATCACACACCTACCCAAAGACGTAGGGTCAACGTGCCGAATATTGACCAACACCTCGCTGAAAGCAACAGTCAAATTGACCGCGACGTACTTGGATTTTACCTAAGTACCCGTCACGTTGCAAATGCAAAGTAGGACTTGTTGGATCTTAAATAAAGTAAGAAGCTTGGAGCGCTGGGGGGATACAGCTCATGGCCGCTGCCCCTAGCCCGTTACTTAATTTTGTTTCAGATAAACTTAGTTTTGCATTTGCAACGTGAATGGATGATGGATACTCACTCAACAAACAAGCAAAAGTTGGATTCCGGAACGGCAAAACACCTTCACTTTTATTCTAAACGAGATTTTGGAACTGGAATCAACAAATCGGTTTCCATAGCAACGTAATAACAATCAAGCAACCGAATTCTGCCTACTTATTGCGTTATTGCGTTATTGCCTGAACTCGAGCTTACACCACAAAAGTAGACAACTTGTTTATTTTAGAAATGGATACATGCGTTTCCTTCGTGAGACCCTTGGAAGTATTTGGTTTGGGCCTTCTCAAAGATATGATGCAAACTTCGCCTTGAATTTATCACCATTCCATTCGGCCGCGACCCGAACACGCTGAGATTTGAGATGCTAAAATTAAAAGAATAAAATACAAAACCATTTCCATTTTTCAATGAGTCTTTCAGATTTTTTTCAATCTGCAGGAACCATACAGTCAGTAAAACATTATTCTCTACCATCTACATACCTAATAGAAATGATTCAGTAACCTAGGTTGTAAAATACGATGAGTACCCTCATGCACCCCTTTGTGTTGAGCCACCTAATTGCAGAATGAAACTAAAATTATTGACTCTAATAACAAGTAAGGCAATAATGATTATTGAAGACGTTAGTGGGTGAAGGTGGTAATGTCTCAGATTCTAAATTCTGAGTACCTACTTGAATCTAAATTTATTTGAATTTTGGACTGGAACTCTTCTGTTTGTTATTGGCTTTCAGCAAGTGATTTCTCATTTCTTTATTCATGTGTTGAATGTTTTTATCGCTATTGGTCAGCTAGCCCGAAAAGTAGATGCATAACGTGACTACATGAGGATGTCTTTGTTTTAAAAACGAATATTAAATTCATGCGACATGAACCTTCATGAAATTTTATGCATGAAGCGACGGAAGGCGCACTTGCCAGGAATTTGGAATTTAACAATCCGATTAATTTACTGGAAAGTTACAATAATTTCAGCCCAAGATTGTTTTCGGAGTTGATGATGCCTGCTTGTATTCTTGGATGACTGTAAGTGCCTTAGGTACTGAGGAGGGCCGTCTTCGTCCATTTTCTGTGGTTGTGTAGACAAATTTCTTGCAAAATATTATCTGGACATAGTTTGACACAACATAATGAATAGATACCGATTTTACTACCAGCTTACGTAGTATGACCAATTCTTAAGGGAACAAAGCCTGTCGAAAGCAACATTGACAGTAGTCAGTCGATAGCCTGACTGGGCATCATTACAAAGATATAGATAACTTGAAACGTGTTGCTGCTTTCTTTTCCTGAAGTACCACGATTGCTGTATTGTACTTTGAGATGTACTGATGTACCAGTCCATCTTCCCACCTTGCGGTATGTTTAATAGGAAGCCTCGCTCAGAAAATTGATTTACTTCGCAGCAGTCATTTTGCTTTTTAGTACATTGCTACAAAAAGTATTTCGATTATATCAGACACATGCACGTATATATCCCATACACTTTTATTTTCAGTAGAATGACTTTTTGGAGCAAAAATAAAGTGACAAGCTGGAGTGCTGGGAGGATACGGCCGATGGCTCGATGGCTCCTGATAGTTTCGCTCCAAAACTTTACAGGTGCCATCAGCCGTAATCGTAGCCCTCCAGCTTGTCACTTTATTCTTGCTACAAAAAGTCATTCTACTGAATTTAAAACGTGAACGGCATATACAATAAATATCATTATTATTTTATAGTTATCCTGGAAACTCCTAAAAAGCTCGTTGGCAAAAAAATATTTGCTTTAAAACTACGGTGAAGCAAAATATACTTGTCACCACCACCAAATGTCACCTCAGATGAAATGGCCATTTATGCAAAAAGTAAGAGAACGAAAGCAAGAGAAAAATTGTATGCAACACGTGAGGAATACGGACCATTATTTTACTTATTTTAAAGTTTAAGAGACATGATGAACAGAACATGTCCGAAATACGACCTTTTCGATGCAGGAATTAGCGGTGAATAGTTCAATCTCCATCACTTCTTTATAGTTGTTGGTTGCGTCAGAAAAAAGAATCATATTTAAAAACTCTGGGTCCCAAATCAAAAATTTTTCTTTCGAAAAATTCTCCAATACTTCGGCCTCACTTGCTTCGCTGGTTGTATGTAGAAAATTGTAAAAACAAAAAAGTCCCTCGCTGGCTGACAATCATGATGCATTCATAGTCGATGAAAATGTTTATAAACTAAAAAAATAAATATAAGCCATTGTTTCTCAATCGCTGTTAAACTTTAACAACGGTCTGGATATGTACTTAAATAAAAAAAAATTAGCACATAGCTTCATTAGATCGAAATATATGATGATGTAAAGGTTGGCATATATGCCTTTTCTTTATTTTAGATGAGTTTCGCGACTTGTGCATTCTTTATTGTTGTTAAAAATTGTTTATATTTGACCGGTCATCTTTAAACGTCGTCGGTATCAACCTGCAATAGTTGAGATTCGAAACGAAAGAATGAACTTGGTATGTTCAACCGTTCGGAAGATCCGGAAGATTTTGGTGAATTCTGTTGGGAAACGAGGAACGAGGGAAAGAATAATCACGATAAAAAAGCGACCACAAATAGTCTCCGCCACTACGTTTGGCGAGGATTAAAAACAGAGACACTGGAAATACTTTGAGACCTTAGTTTTCAGATTTCTAGTTGTGCAGTGATGATGTTTGTATGCATTTTGCGTGCAGACTAGTGTGATCAATCAATATGGATAAATGCATCAACCTCACACAACTAGAAGTCCGAAAACTAGGGCCTCTGAGTATTTTTGGTGTCTCCGTTTATTTTGCGCGCGATCGTACATACACGCAAAGGTAGCAGATTCTATTTTAGATACTAACTAGGGCGATTTATAACCAAAATCAAAAGTCGATAAGAAAAATGAAACTATATACTTGAATAACGAACCTACATACTTTTTGTTGGAAATTGTTTATTATAGTTGACCTATCGTTCCCAAAATGCAGCAGGTGTCGAACCGAAAATACGGACTCGATTATGTTGAACCAAAACCATTTCGAATTATGGAAGATTGTTATGATATTCGCTCGATAACTCCCAACTTGGGGATAAGCTCGGGATTTAAGCCACGGACTCGGAGACTTCGACGAGGTTTTTTTTTTCGAGTATCAAGCCACAAATCCATTCCTATACAATTTACGGAGGAGCTGTTCGTTAGTCTGTTGGATTCATAAGCGAAGCTGCCGGACTTCTAGCCGGACAATGCATTCGCTTTCCGTCACTTGATGCCGGCACTTGCTGGACGTTTTCTAGCTCATGCTGGTTTTAGGTGAGGAAACTACAACCTTAAACGCGATATTTTCAACTGTTCGGTCTGTCAGGAAAATATGGGAAATTCAGTTACTTGAGATAAAAAACCGGTTGTGTTACCCCAAAACTTTCCTGACTAGTAATACTAGTACCTATCCAGGAACCTCGCCAGGAACCTATAGAAATTTTTGTTCGAAACGTCCCTTCGGGTGGGAAGATGGAATAAAGAGAAAGATTGAAAATAATTTACTGGAAATTGAAAATTGTCTTTTAGAATATTTGAATATTCCGGGAAAACCCAATCAAATCTTATTCCAAATCATTAATCATCAATCATCTATTCATCATCTTGGAAAATGTTCAAGAACCAGTTATAGTCTGTCTGATTTCTACATGATTCTAGTGGTAGTGGGCTGCGATTCAGACCGCGATCGGCCGATGGCGACCAGGAACACAGCCCACTCGAGTCATGTTGGAATCAGACAGCCTTAACCTCTTGTTGAAAAAAAAAAATTGTGAAGTTCTGTTCACATAAAAAGTTGGAAAATTTGTAGTTTTTCCAGAGAGGAAAACTCGAAAACCGTGGGTCCGATTTCAAAAGTAAAATTAATTCAATCTTTTCTTTCTCGAACTTCCATTCCCACCATGCCTTCACCTGAAATGAATATTTCGTGAGGCTCACCGGATGTCGAAGTTTGCACTGCAGTTTTTTCTAATTCACGGAATGTACAAAGATCTTTTTGAAAAAATTACCGTCGGAAAACCAAAACCGTGTCGATTTTAGGTGTACCGGACGCCCAATCCAATCTACTTTCGATATCAGTTGGAATTTTTCGAAAGAAGTCGATCCCCGAGCAGGAATGCATTTTTGAGTGAAGTCCTGCATCAAAAGCGAGTCGTCCCGGTCAAGACACGGGAGAGAGGCCCTCTCGGGTGGCAACGGCTAGGAGAAATTTCAAAAAAATTATAACGCCCGACTGTAAAATGGTTGAAAACTGCAACTGCAGACTTAATTTGACACTTTTGTTTGCGTTGATACCTGCCAAATTTGGTTCCAATCTATAGGATAGATTTTGAATGATTAAATGGTGAAGTTTTGAACTTTGACATTTTTAATTTTTTGACAGATGACAGATAAGGCAATACTTCTAACTTTTGTGAATACAGTTTTTCAAAGGCTTTCAAACGACATACTGCAACTCAAGTTCCGTGAGATATAGCTTCTGACATTTGTTGATAGTGACATTTTTGTTTGACAGATGACAGCCAAAAACTAATGGGCTCATTCAACAGAAAAATCATGTCTACATACCAAATTTCAAGTCGATCAGGTCAACGGTTCGGCAGTTACCGTGAAATATTACAGACAGACAGACCGGCAGACAGACATCATTCTGGAAATGGTCTTAATCGTCTTGGGGGACCTCAAAATAGATATACCTATCTGGCGAAATCTCAAAACTTTTTTCTGCACGATTACAATTTACTTTCCCTTCCATGCTGTTGGTGGAGGGTCGGCAAAGTAAAAACAGAAAAACACAAAAACCAACAAGAAGAAATCGGCCACAAGTATACGAGTATAATATTCATATTCATGTTTATTGCATCATCCATAAACTTCGATCCCCGGGTATGACTCGAGATGTGACTCAACTGTAGAAATCCGTTTTATCAATTTTTGGGAAAAAATCAAAAGTCACTAAGCTGACAAATTACGGTAGCAGAACGAGAACGGACTTTTGATGATTTGTGATTCCCTCGGTGATTCCGTTTTGACCATGGACGGATCATCTTGGTCTGGAGCCAGGAGCACTATTATATAAACCCCCAAAAAGTTCCATTATTATTATTATTATTCAATAATTTTAATTATTTTAATGGCGTTTGAAGCTTTGACGCTGTCAGTCGGTAAGAAAGAAAATTCTACAGTTGGGTCACACTTCCCTTGTTTCGCGATAATATCAATATTTTCATAAATTCAAATTTGCCAAGGTGCCCCAAGGTCCAAGACTCGGCCCGGGATGACACGATAAATGTGAAACCAGAACATCTATTATATTTTCTGTTTGGTATCTACCGAAGTAAAATTCGATAGTACGAGCCCCGTTTCAGTGAAAGTGGCTCAGTGTTTATTCAAGCATATTTCGAAAATTGAGTTTTCAATCAAAATCTTGCAAAGGTAACTTTTTCTAAATTAAGAAATCTAAAAATGCATCCCACTTTGAAATATTTTCAATGGCGTAGAAGATAGGAGGACGAAAAGGAAACCCTCCCTTTTTCAACTTTCGCAACTGGGCACTTTTGACCGAATACCTATGTTAACTTACCGAATAGAGTGATATTTAGGGAAATAATGATAGTTTGAGTAAGTTCAATGAAGCGGTTCGGAAGTTATATAAATGAAAAAAAATTAAGTTTCAACCTTGAAGAGCTATATCTCCGTTGCTATGCATTTCTGAAGATTGGTTTCTTCCAAAAACCCCTAGTTTTTTGATACCATATTCCCCCGCTTTCGAAGGCGAAGGTCCCGGGTTGAAATCCGCACTGGGCCAGATGGACTTTTTCACGCGTTTCTTGGTACTGGGGCATCTACTATCGTGCGGTGATGCCCCGTGAAAAGGGATGAAACGAGAAAGCCATCGAAACAAAACCCCATTGATAGTCCCCCACTGATCCAAACATGTTTTCGTTGTGTTATCGCCATCACTGTTATCAATCGTTACTGAAAAACCACTACTACTGAAAAACCTGCTAATAACCTAGTAGTTGATGCAAGACAGAAAAAAAGATACAACTCTTCAAAGTTGAAATATAAAAAACCTTTTTTGTACAATATATGTACCTATTATACTTCTGTTCACACAGCCTTCAACTGAAAATCTGGTAGTTTTTGAACACACTCTCAATTGAACAGTACGCCCCACCAGAAGGGACCAGTATATGCACAAAGTCTATACTTTATTTTACAAACTAACAGGGAAGTTCACAATATTGAGTCATAAATTGCGCGGCATATTATACAAAAAACAAATACTCCCTGAAAACACTGTACCATCATTGTGCGTAAAAAAATATTCAAGATCAGGGCATATAGCTTGATCGAACCCTATCGCTGGAATCTCCTACGGGTGTAGATATGTGTGTGTGTGTGTGTGTGTGTGTGCGTGGAAGAGAAAGTTGTGCTGGACGTAAAGCTCTGGTATTTCATGCTTTAACGACGGTGTTACGGTGTTTGCCTTGTCTATCGTAGGTCGCCGGTTGTCTAGGAGGAATAACTGGAATTTTCGGTTTACCCTTTCCTCAAACAATGCTGATAAAACTGTTTGTGTCTGAGTTAGTTTTACTCGTAGTTTGAAAAATAGAAACAAGTGGTAGAGTGCCTATGTCGATCTCGATTTCTTTGTCGATACTCTAATTTCCCAGCATCAGTTCTTTTTTTTTTTTACTCTTCTGAAGTTGTTGTCACTTCCGTTAATTTTTAAAATGGCATTTTCATAATAATTATGTATTTGATGGTCCAATTTGAAAATGAAATCTACAGTCAATCCTCAATTTTTCAGTCACTGGCGTGATCCCTGGTCACTGGTTAACTCTTAGCTTGGTTTTGTTGTCATGAATTTGATTGCTGCAAATTGCAACAATTGTTTTCTTTTCATAGCAACAAAACCAAGTTTAAAGGGCTGACGAGACTGAAAGAATCGGCCGTAAATAATTTTTCAATGGTTCGTTGTTGTGAAAAATAACAAAACACTAAATTTATCAAAAAATTGCTTGCGCCATAGTGACTGTGCAAAATCCCCTATCGAGTGATATAACAAGCGATTAGATAAGAATGTATTCAATATCTAATCGGTCAGATGTGCAAGACCAATTTTCCATTCCCGAAACAAGAGTAGCGTCGTAGATAACCCCTTTGATGGAAACCTAGATGGAAACCCAAATTCTTCTTGCCTAAATTGACCGTTCTTGTTAAGATAAATGGCAGATGGATAAACCCCGCATTCACACATTTTTATGGCCACCACATCTGGAATTGCTTTCACAAAATTTCGAATTATCTTGGCAAGGCCCTGCCCAAGTCCAACCAGTGAACTGACGTATACAACGCCAAACCCTTTCTAGTCCAGGACCGATTTGAAATGAGGTAGACATCTTTGATATAAAGCTGAGTTTTTGCAGAGACATTCGGAAGCATGTTCTTATTGACCAAAAAAAAGTCCCCAAGTGTCCCGTTGGCGCTAGCCGAGTTATGGGGTGAAAACCGCCCCTAAAAGTGACACGGTGCTGGTTTTTCTCATTTTTCTGCCAAACGGTCACTTGCACGTAAAATAAGTATGGAACTCAAAATATTCCCCACTAAAATCTGCATCGAAAAGGTCTTATCAACCACATGCCTAGGTCCCATCCAATTCGCGTAAACAGCGGTTGAAGTGGGGGGTAGTTTCAAGCGCGCCACGAGAAATTTATGTAACGCTGTGTTTCAAGGTAGATATCTGATAAATGGCTGATCTGACAACAAAAACCTTGGAAACGAAATTGTTCGTCATCATGTTCTGCATACAATGCATGAGTTGTCAATCCCTTTGTAAAAATTTTTTTGGGCTATATCACGAAAAAGTGCCCCAAATGCAATGCAGAAATTTCAAATAAATTGAAATTTCACAATCGCTTTTGGTCCTAAAAGGCCGGTCTTTGACACTGGTCATCACTGATATATTCTTAGTCAAATTAAAAAAGTCCCCGTCCATCTTCCCCACATTAACCAAGTTTTGAGGGGGTAAACCACCCTTAAAGTGACTTCCAACTGGTTTTTCTCAATTTTCGGCTAAACGGTTGCTCAAATGCAAAATTAGTAGGTGACCGAAAATATTCCTGAGTAAATTTTGCATCGAAAAGGTCGGATACACTAATCAGCTAACTCCCACCCAGCTCTTGCAATCACCGTTCGAAGTTCTACAAGTTCGAAGAGCGCGATCTAGACACCCGCTCCGACGCTACTTAACAGCGGATATCTCAAAAACGGCTTGTTGTAGAATAAAAATGGAAGAGGTTTAATTTATAGGGCGAAACATGTTTCATGAGGTGCGGGTAATGATTTTCAGTTTTACGGGTGATATAAATGAGTTTCAGCGGTTCCTAAATCGTCTCCCGAATAAGAAAAATTTAAAATTTCATGGTTATGTACCTGTTAAACACAGATTTTTTCGCAACTGATCAATATATGAATTTTAAATTGCCCATCGCTGAATTGGCAAGGAATTGTGCATCGAATGAAGTTTTGCTCATTTGGCTGGTCCTCACCTAAGCTGAGCAAAACACGTACAAAATTTAGGGTTATTCCGAATACGCAGGGAAAATCTCTTATAACTCCGTCTATAGAAGCGTGTATCTCAAAACTGGCTGGTTTAACAGAAAAGAGTGAAGTGTCCTCTACAAGAGGCAGTCCTTGTTTTTTCTCTAACTAAAAAATTATATGAACTACGATTGTTTTTCATAAGAGTCTCGAGGGAAATAAAGATTTCCGGCTGGGTTTTGCACAGTGCCCTTTTACAATGAAATATATATTTGTAAAATGTCCAGAACAATAATTTTCATTATGGGTATCACAAGAATGGTGACTAGCAATGTATAATGATAATAATAATAATAATAATAATAATAACAATAATAATGGTAACAACACAAATTGAAACAAAAACTGGTTTTCTGAAGTCCACCGAGTATAGCATCAAAAGGCTGTGAAAAAACCCGCCTTTGAATTGTCATAAAAATAATAATAATAATAATAATAATAATAGTAAATTGACTTTATTTCCAGGCGGCATTCAGCACAGTGCTGGAAGAGCTGGAATGCTGAATGAGTAATGTACCTACACTGATTTTTCAATAACACGTTTACGTCATTGTCCTTCGAATCAAATATGATTGTTCTTTATCTTGAAAAATCAGTGTACATTATGAAATTTCGAAGATGTTGTTTTTTACAGCCTTGGATGCTGTACATGGGGACTTGAGAAAACCAGTTGTTTTTTTAATTTGTGTTGTTACCATTAGGTACTATTATCATTATTATTATTATTATTATTATTATTATTATACATTGCTAGTCACCATTTTTGTGATACCCATAATGAAAATTATTGTTCTGGACATTTTAAAAATATATATTTCATTGTAAAAGGGCACTGTGCAAAACCCAGCCGGAAATCTTTATTTGCCTCGAGACTCTTATGAAAAACGATCGTAGTTCATATAATTTTTTAGTTAGAGAAAAAACAAGGACTGCCTCTTGTAGAGGACACTTCACTCTATCAATTCTTTCCCGGCGCATTTTTCTGTTAAACCAGCCAGTTTTGAGATATACGCTTCTATAGACGGAGTTATACGAGATTTTCCCTGCGTATTCGGAATAACCCTAAATTTTGTACGTGTTTTGCTCAGCTTAGGTGAGGACCAGCCAAATGAGCAAAACTTCATTCGATGCACAATTCCTTGCCAATTCAGTGATAGACAATTTAAAATTTATATATTGATCAGTTGCGAAAAAATCTGTGTTTAACAGGCACATAACCATGAAATTTTTAATTTTTCTTATTTGGGAGACGATTTAGGAACCGCTGAAACTCATTCATATCACCCGTAAAACTGAAAATCATTACCCGCACCTCATAAAACATGTTTCTCCCTATAAATTAAACCTCTTCAATTTTTATTCTACAACAAGCCGTTTTTGAGATATCCGCTGTTAAGTAGCGTCGGAGCGGGTGTCTAGATCGCGCTCTTCGAACTTGTAGAACTTCGAACGGTGATTGCAAGAGCTGGGTGGGAGTTAGCTGATTAGTGTATTCGACCTTTTTAATGCAAAATTTACTCAGGAATATTTTTGGTCACCTATTAATTTTGCATTTGAGCAACCGTTTAGCCGAAAATTGAGAAAAACTAGTTGGAAGTCACTTCAAGGGTGGTTTACCCCCTCAAAACTTAGTTAATGTGGGGAGGATGGACGGGGACTTTTTTTATTTGACTAAGAATATATCAGTGATGACCATTGTCAAAGACCGGCCTTTTAGGACCAAAAGCGATTGTGAAATTTCAATTTATTTGAAATTTCTGCATTGCATATGGAGCACTTTTTCGTGATATAGCCCAAAAAAATTTTTACAAAGGGATTGACAACTCATGCATTGTATGCAGAACATGATGGCGAACAATTTCGTTTCCAAGGTTTTTGTTGTCAGATCAGCCATTTATCAGATATCTACCTTGAAACACAGCGTTACATAAATTTCTCGTGGCGCGCTTGAAACTACCCCCCACTTCAACCGCTGTTTACGCGAATTGGGTGGGACCTAGGCATGTGGTTGATAGGACCTTTCCGATGCAGATTTTAGTGGGGAATATTTTGAGTCCTATACTTATTTCACGTGCAAGTGACCGTTTGGCAGAAAAATGAGAAAAACCAGCACTGTGTCACTTTTAGGGGCGGTTTTCACCCCATAACTCGGCTAGCGCCAACGGGACACTTGGGGACTTTTTTTTGGTCAATAAGAACATGCTTCCGAATGTCTCTGCAAAAACTCAGCTTTATATCAAAGATGTCTACCTCTACCATATAAAATTATCAAACGGTCCTGGACTATTCGGGCCACGGCAACAATTACCGTTGTTTATGGGCAAATTTGTCCCGTGTAAGCATTCCAAATACGCCCATGATGGGCCAAGAAAGAGCCTGCCTGCCTCTCTTCGTTCATCCCTATGGGACAAGTCCCCGATAATTTCACAAACAAGGGCTCCCGATTAAAATCTTTGTGGGTGTTAATGACATTCCGCCTGTGTGTGTCTGTGTGTGTGTCTCTTTCTTGCGCTCCTGCACTCTTTCCCAGCACCGCAGCGCAAACAAATATGACCCCCGCCGAGAAGGTCTCGCCATACAAAGCTTTTTTCCTCTAGTCTCATGTTTTGTCCGCATCCTGGACTCTACCTGCCTGCCTGTTGTGTACTCAGTGGCGTGCAGCTAAATGTTAATATTCAGGGGAAACTTTGAAAATCCCATAAAAATAAACACCGTTTTTTGCTTAGGTCTTGAACTGAGTCTATCACCCCATTTCATAAATCTTTTCGGCAACTTTTCACTCTGCACCTAATTTTGAAAAATTTCAACTGCGGAGATGTTGGACCTTTCACCTTTTGATGTGACAAGATTTGACTTTTTCAGAATTCAAGGCCTCGAATTTTTTCCGCGTTGCGGATTGTCACTGTGATACTTTGAATAGAAGGTAAATCCATTTGCATAGCGGAAAATGTAGAGTATGAAGTTGCCGTCGTTGATGAAAAAGAAAATAATAGGCCCTGTCGATTACTAACTACTCTTCTATCGCACCTGTCGCTCGATTCGGTCAAGTTTCGATCGAATACATTCTTTTCGTATTAACGCCATCTTAGCGCAAGCGTCAGCAGGGTGGTACAAATTCTGACAGACGACAGTTAACGGCGAAACAACAGAAATTTTAGCTGTGTTTTGACACATATTTTTAAGGTTATGTCATTTCAGAACGCGATTTGCTTAGAAAAGCAGCTTCCTTATTAATCCTGCACTGCAGAAGGACCTTATATGGTAATTCCATGCTCTAATCGTCCTAACAAGCCCAACTGGAAAACAAATTGTCAATACATCTACTGTTCCAAATGTTTGTATCAATATTTAGGTGGGAGTCAAACAGTACCTGATCAAAGTTGGAGCTCGTAATAGAAAATATTGGCAATATTTTGTACTTTTTAGGAGCGGCACATATTGACATTTTGCTAGGTAATTGGCAGTTACCGCTAGAGACAACCAGATGTACCCAGGGTAGTGTAATCCTTCCATTTACATCTCAAGAGTGTTGTAAGTGTTCATATCATATCGCAGAGAAAGTCATTTGCAAAAGCATCGGTTATGTTTTTACGTTTTGAAATTATATCGAATGTAAATAGTAATATAATGGTATGCTAATGGGTGGGTGAATCTATCAAATACATGAAAAAGTTTTGTACCTAACATCGCTATCAATCACTTTCGCGTATATTCTAGTCGAATTTGTACCAACCTGTTCGAATATTCAATTACGCGCCGGGGATCTTACTCATTTGACAACCGAACGCAAGCGCACTGTAGTAGGAAAATAGTGTATTGGAAGTTGTTCAGTCAAACGCGCTCCTATCGTCATTTATGGTTGAACCATTTCAGTAATTTAAAATCAAAGGGAGACAAAAAGTTTTAGAGAGAAAACATCGAATCGGTATGAAGCCCTATAATGACATGTAGAATAACGACATTAGTGACGTCGCATGCTTAGTAGCAGCCTAAAAAATGAGTGTTGATCCGCTTGACACTTGAGTCAATCTCGGAGATAATCCGACCAAAGCATCAAATCAGCCACCATTGCCACCATTATGGTGGCTATCTTCCGAAAGCTGCTACAAAGATGTACTTTGGTTTAGGCCTATTGGCCTTTCCAAAATCAAGAAAAAGAAATCGAAAATTTTGAAATTTGAAAAAAATATGTTTCTGTTTTAGAGCCGGGCTCAAACCAGAGTACATCCTTGTACCATGCGATCAACAAAATTCGGTGAGGTAGGCTGTGACCTGGTCAAATTTCAGGGTGTCAAGCTGCCTTCGGCCAGAGCCACAGCCTACCCCAATTCCGAATTTTGTTGATCGCATGGTAGCTTTATAAAGAGACCTGAATGGTGAAGGTCCTGCCAAGGTTTAAGCCCACAGCGATTGATTCCGCAACGCGTCATTTTACCAATTTGAGTCCATCTTAATAACGACAAATTTAGGCGAATCGATGCGATCGGGTTCAATTCGGATAGGAACAGAAAGTTGGACACTCGACAACTCGAAGCAGATTTTGCTCATCACCCTGAATCACTCTTTTATATGATCAGGAACCAGCTAAAGTCCCATCTCAGCATCCTACTGAAGAATCATCCTACCGTTAAACCGCCCTACGACGCAGCAGCCTACTGCAAAAATACCCACTGATTTGAGGACGTCTACGTTGCAGTAGTCTACTCCAAAATATCCTACTGCTCAAAGCAGCCCACCGACAGAGCATCCTACTGAAAAAATACCCACAAGGTCAAGACTGTCAGCGTGCAAAATCTCCCTGCTTTTGGCATTTTCCACCTTCAAAGCTATCCTAGATTACGAATGGTTTAAGTACACGGTTTGTAACAGAGACAAGTACAAGTTCGTAACTATTTGGAGCTATCAGTCCCACTTTTCCCGCCAAATGCTGATAACCAAAGTTATAACCGCAACGTTTTAGCGAGAAATGTCAGATGTCAAAAAAATGACAGTATCTGTCAATCTAATGTTAACCACTAATAACCAACCGGTTACAAAGAGTTACTCGCTCGAAAAAGGCTAATGTTACCCAGGACAGTAGATTGCACCAGCAAAATGTTTTTATCTTGGTTTTTACACTGCCCCTTGATTTTCTGCTTCACCCATGATGAGCATTAGTGAAAGAGTACCAATACATTTTCACAAATTTTTGAAGACTGGAAAATTATCCTGTGTGACAAAGACAAAAAATACTTCTTGGGCTGATGGTTCGACGATTCGGGGTAAACAGCTTGGTCTCTACGCCACTGGGTAAACATTGCTGGCTCCGCACTGCACCACCATATCCATCCGAGTGGTGAGGACGGAGAGAGGAAGACAGGTTCTCCCGGGTGAATAGAAACACACCACCCCGACCTGCAGCATATACATGGGTATGGATGGATGGAATTTTTGCTGTGTGCTACGCTGTCGCCTCCACAATGACTCCTCTCAGCCCCCAACAAAAACCTGCACTGCCGCTTATTATTATCGCATCCCATATTTCTACAACACATCAACTTCCCGCCCTCGTTTCTCAAACAAACCGTTTCCCCATACATTGCCACCGAACAAAATAATCAACGGATAATGGGATATATAGAAAAATCTCAGCCTTCACAAAACGCTCCCCGTACGGCATACTCGTAGAGGGTGGCCTTATGTGCCTACACTACTTACAGAATCAAGAAGTGTGACGCAATAGATCCTGTCGTCTGAATTGCATTCATTACCTCTGTTCTGTAATATTATAATTGCTCATCTATCTACTTTACATATAGGTGCCGATACTATGCATACGATTCCCTTTCGAATTTAAGAAAATTGGGGTTTTCAATTTTTTGTTGCCTCTTCCTACCATGACGGCATGAGTAACGGCGGATGGTCAAAGTCATGTTTTGACATCAGACGTCTTGTTATTGACCGATGACGATGACAACACTGTTCAAAGAAGGGAAAAGGGAAATCACTAACCTATTTTGTAGGTGTTACCGTGTTTATGATTGTACATACTTCACTGTTGGAAAATCAAGTGGAGATGGTTCAAATGTGTTTTCATCTTTTCAATGATTTATGCCCGATTGCACAAACGTGGTATCAAATTATAGTTCGGAACCAAACAGCGGATCAAATATTTAAAAGTGAAACAAAATGCAAATCCGATTACTTCAAGGAAAGAACATGATAATAATTAGGAAGCTGATTTATATGCGGTAAAAAAGCTCAAAATATGCAGTTTATATGGGCTTAAAAAGTATCAAAAAATGCGGTAAAAATGTTCAAATATAAAGCAATATATGCGCTTATGTTATCTAAGTTGCAAAAATAGTGAAAATTTCAACATTTACATGTAAAACCAACCAACCAACTTAGACCATCAAAGTAAAAAGAAAATCTCTTCGAAAATTTTCAATTATTTTTTTCTTAAAATGAAAGAATTGTAAATTTCTAGCACAAATAGATAAAATGGCCTAAATATTGACAAATATTCCGTTATATGCAAAAATATGGACTGAATATGCGGCTATATGCGATTATATGGACTATTAATTTGTATGCGGTAAAAACTCAAAATAATAAATTATATGCGAAATAAAACTTGGTATTTAGGTTCCTTATAGATTAAAACGTCAAGCTGCAAGTCGACAGTTGCATCCAACTTAGCGAATAATAGAACATGTAAAAAATTATAAATCCGCTCTCTAATAATATTACAAAATGTGACCCCTAACGATTATGTATTTGTATACAGAAAAAAAGTTGGGGTAACCCGCACTTGTCGCTTATTTGTTTATTACAAAGAAAAGATCTGTCAGTTCCGGCAAGATTTGTTCTACAAGCCAAAATAAAGGCTGTGTCACCTTTTGTTTTGGTTTCCAAATAATCACTTGGAGCCATATTTTGTATTCCCATCATAATCTCCCCTTGAAGTAACTAGGTTTGCATTTTGTTTCACTTGAAAAATTTTGTTCCGTGTTGACTAAAATTCATTAACAATCGATAAATTAACATCGAACTAAAATTTGATACCACCTTTGGGTAATCGGGCATGAGTATATTAAAATCAGCTTCCAAACACACAAAATGCTTCGCCCGCTGAGAATAGTCTCGGTGACAGCAATGACTTTCCCCATATAAAAAATGAGTGACTTAAAAATTGCTGTTGCTCTAATTTCCGGCAAAATTCCATCACGTTTCCACAAGAAACGTCAAAACGTCAAACAAATTACCTTGATCTACCTCTTGTTGTACCTCTTGTACTTGATTTTTTCTCTGAAATTAGAAAGGTCACTTGATTGACAGGTGCTATCAATTAAAATGAATATTTGTCGTACCTCCGGTTCCAACTAACTTTTATGAACGGATTGACTTCATCACGCTGATAGTAACTAAGCAACTGGCCATGCTATTGGCTGGTGCATATCAACTATCAGTGTGAGAAAAATAATTCCGCTCATAAAACTTTGGTGGAACCGGAGGTTAGTGATACAGCATCCCAAAAGTGACACGACTGTCATCACCATTTGGTTGACATTGTCAGCGGCCGTCTTGTTGGCACACTTCTCACTCTAGCGATTCATTATCAAAGCTCAGTGAATTGACCTTTCCAAATTTAGTGAATTGATCTTTCCAAATTTGTGTTCGTCTCTTACTTTCATGCCGTCATGATTTTGCGCAGTTTGGGACAACTAATAATTTCATTATGGAACTGTCAGATGCACAGACAAGGACCCAGCGTAAAAAGAAAAGACCCTCAAAAATTATTGATAACTGCTGTGTTGCCTTGTGCGAAAATAATTCGAAGAAGCCGAATGTGTCGTCCGTGTACAGTTTCACGAAATGCACGATTTTGCTTGAAACACGCCGAAGTTTCTACCTCTGGAACTGTAGAAGTGGTTCTTTGCACCAGTATAATGCACGGTATTTCTGGTGGCATCATTCAAAATTAGGAAATGTTCAAGTTTTAATGGACCAGTGCCCATCAAGCATGTCTTAGATGTATTCCCGTTTGGCGCTCGCCATAAATTGAAGGCACTGAAAGCCCTTTAACTGATAATGGAGTGGTGAATCCTCCGCAGCTACTTAGCTGAAAGAAATACGCATAAACTTTTTTGCCTTTATTTGGGAAAGCTTCCTCAGATTGCACCATTTGAAAGATTTTCTTCCAGTGCGCACTTCTCTGGTGAGTTTCATCTGCGTTTTTCCGTCCAAAACAAACAGAGGACCTTGCTTCATGACGCATGGAATCTGAGGTTAACTGACTAACTGACATCATGCGCAAAATGTTTCTGCGTTGTTTGGGATAACTGTCAAAACCATTATCATACCCCATACACTTTCTATTTTCAGTAGAATGACTTTTTGGAGCAAAAATAAAGTGACAAGCTAGAGCTCTGGGAGGATACGGCCGATGGCTCCTGATAGTTTCGCTCCAAAACTTTGCAGGTGCCATCAGCCGTGGTCGTGCCCCCAGCTTGACACTTTATTCTTGATCCAAAAAGTCATTCTACTGAATTTGAAACGTGACGGCATATAGACATTTCTTTATGATACATCAGGGATATTTGACATCCTATTATAGTACATCGTCAATAAAAAGTATCTAGCCTTTATTTTTGGAAAAGGTCAAATACTAGCATTCATTGAATCATTGAGGTATAGACACTTTGTGATTTACTAAACAAAAGAACATTTTACGAGCTTTACCTTGTAAATTATCGCGAACGCAATTTGGGCTGCTATAACCGTATCCTCGGGTGTATAATAAAATCGGCGCAGACGAACGAGTTGTCCCTCAAAACTCAAAAAACTACAACAATGGAGTATATTTACATTTTATGATGTTTCTAAATCATCCCGATAGGTCGGCCGTTAGAAGCCAGGTAACTCGCAGTGTAATTTACAACCGGACCGAGACCACCCTTGTAAAATGGTCACAATACAAGTTAACCGCACACAACTAGCGCCAATTTCGTGGAAGTCTCTTGTAACAATAGAAGAGACCCCCCTAAATAATGATGTTTGCTGTCCTGAAACATTATTAATTTCATAGGTTTCGTATTAGGTGTTCGATTACCTACCGTTTTCCAATTATTAATTTCCCCGGGAATCTTATTTGCGGTTTTTCATCCCTGATTGGAATGAAACTTGAATTTGATAAAAATTGAGCTTGCCTATAACTAGGTACTAGGTGCACTTTTTATTTTTCAATTATAATGCAACAATGCGTGCTTTCAGTGACACAATGGACAGTTGGTTACGGTGGATAAACTATCCATTTATGGACCGCACCCCTGTCGTAACCCCATAACTGAAAAAAATGAGTCTCAAGTACTCGCTTCTATTGTAACGGGCGATTAATTTGAATAATAACGTTGTAGGTGGTTGGAATAATAAATAGCTTGGATGTTGCGTAATGCAATTTTCACATTTTATTCATGGATCTATCAAACAAACTGTGACATACTCCCAACCGTTTAGTAGTATTGAAGATGTGCCCAGTATTGCCCAGTTGGAGTTTGAATTTGTCTAATTTTTGTTACAGGAAAAGTCAGGCGGCACCTACACAACAGCCAAAAATGTTTCCAGAGCGGACCACAGCCCCGTCTTCGGTAATTATGCTACTTTACTGGTTTTAAATGTTGCTATTATATTCGGTTCACAAACTATTTGTCTTTTCACGTCATAATCTGTTTCTTTGCGTGAATCGGTCTTTCCGAGGATACTTCCTATTTCAAGTCCGACCAAGCACCACATACACATGTCAACTTCAAGCATATACACTCAATAATTGTCATGTACTATTGCCAACTTTGCAAATTTCTCTCTCACCTTCTGAGATATTCGCTACAGTGTAATTTCAAGGGCTATTGATTTTTGACGTTTAATTTACATCGAACGATAGTTAATAGTGGAGCGAAATCGGCCTGAAAAGTCGTCGTTTTTTTCAGAAGGTATAACAGCACCAAACCTTATAGGTCTTATAGATAATTAAATTCCACGTATGTATGGTCATTTTGGGGATGATCTTGTGGTAGGGACCTTTTTTATGGGCAAAAAACCTCAAAAATTGAAAATGAGCAGTTCAGCATTCACAACGTTATATTTCTGGATCCAGTTGAGCTATCGGTCTGTTCTTTTTTTTTAATAAAAGTACATGGAAAAACCTCTCCAATGGTACATCACTGACTAAAGATAATTGTTCACGAACGTGTTTATAGAACAATAAACACTATATTGACCAAAAATGCAGTCTCTTTTTGACCATGCAAAGAACTTCTTTCCTCGTAGGAATTTTTAGATACAACCTGCGAGGAAAATGAAGCCGAAATATCAGAGAAAATTTTGAAGAAAGTTTCATTGATCTAGGCCGTATAGTTTGTCAGTTATGAATTTTTTTCTGGCGCATTGAGTTGGAACGTCGCCCGGCGTGTGCTTGCATACAGTAAATCGCCGTGCCGTGCCGCGTTCACTGTTTGTTATGCGGCGATTTACTGTAAGACCTATAAGGTTTGGTGCTGTTATACCTTAAAAAAAAACGACGACTTTTCAGGCCGATTTCGCTCCACTATAAGCAGCTGTAACTAATTGATATTGGTTATTGAGCATACTGTGCCTGCCGTGCCGCGTTCACTGTTTGTTATGCGGCGATTTACTGTAAGACCTATAAGGTTTGGTGCTGTTATACCTTAAAAAAAAAACGACGACTTTTCAGGCCGATTTCGCTCCACTATAAGCAGCTGTAACTAATTGATATTGGTTATTGAACATACTGTGCCAACTAAAGGGTTTGTTTACCAGTATGAGCATGTTCGAAATTTCAAATGCAACAGAATAGTAAATGCAAGTAATTATTCGATAATTTTCATTTAATTTTTTTAGACTAATCAATGCCATTATGTTTTGAAAATGACGTCATTCAGATCCTCCTTTTGTCTGGTTGAATGCATTCTGGAGACCCAATTTTAAAAAAGTCTCCACATATGTTAGCGTTTGGAATATTTTGAGTAGTGCGTTGAATGTTGCGTTTCAGCTCTGGAATTGTTTGCGGATTATTAGATTATATTACTATTAGCATATACCAGAGATTCCACAGAACCCCATAGTAGGTAGCCCAAGGGGGTGAGATCGCATGATCTTGGTGGCCAGTTGATGTCCAGAGTTTCTTGAAATAACGCTTTCAGGAAATTAATTTGCACCGAACACTTTCTGATAGCAAATGCCGATGATTTTCGAAGCGTTGTTGAATTGTATTATCTTACCATGTTAGTGACACGATATACAGAAGATAACGGTAAAGTTTGACAATTATATTCAAAGTTCAGCGTTGTTCTTGAAATTTCGGACTTA
Organism: Anaspis maculata; assembly: GCA_949128115.1. Taxonomy (NCBI): domain Eukaryota; kingdom Metazoa; phylum Arthropoda; class Insecta; order Coleoptera; family Scraptiidae; genus Anaspis; species Anaspis maculata. Next base: position 43,807,994 of record OX421963.1, read on the forward strand.
CTTACTGATTGGTGAACCCTTTACTTTGTCAAAGAATGAAAAAGTTCACAAAGTTGTTCAAATAGGTTGTGAACCGCGCATACTCATGCACGAACATTAATTTGGCTGGTGAAATTGGTCGTTGTTGCGTTAAGAAAAGACTATTAAATAGTAGAAAAATGTGGATGCACTCGTCGTTCTGGTGCATTTTTTGTTATTGGGCCCAACATCCGTTTCCACATATTGGTCACTAAAATAGAATAACGACTGAAAGGAATATAAAGTAACTTAAATAAACTTTCGTGAATCATTTTTCGTGTGTTGTCGAGGAGGCTCGTTTCGAATACACGGGTCGCCTTAGCAGCTACTCAGACGGTGGTCTTTATGGGTTGGAGCTTTAGACATCGGACTCGTCTGGAAAAAACCACATGTAAAAACACATGGTTTGAATTTTAACCATAGTGCCATAAACTTTCTTCATGGTAGGTATCAGTTTAGCGCTGAGCTAATGGCGGCAGATTAGCCACAATTTTAACTACTAAAAAAAAAACGCGATTCAATTCGCAATTCCCAACTCACTCGTCCAAAAGTCGAAAAACGTCCTGCATCATTGTCCAAAAATAATTGAGATCACCGACCACCTGTCGTGAAAAGTTGTGTGAATGAAATTTACAAAAAGAGACGCGTGTTATCACACAACGCAGGGCTTTTATTATATTTTCTTTGCTCAATATTGTTTTGAAAATATTTAGATAATGTAGCTTTATAACCCATTCTGGCGACTTCCGGTTTCCAAAGACATACCTTGGAGTGATAAAAGTGTCTAAAGATAAACCGCATCGTCAAGGTATACATGATTGAAATTGTTTTGTTGTTGATAATGTAACCAATGATGATAATGATAAAATGGTGTGTGCATCCTCAAAGTGCGACAAAACTAAAAACAAACATACCTTATACGTGTGTGGGATTTATTGTTCATTTAATTATTTAAAGTAGTGGCGCCGAAATACACACATTTATTGTGGGATGTTGACATCAGGCGCTTTACATACCGTCTCTTATCTTTTGCTTTATTTAATATTTGATTTTTATGCCTTTGCGTAATTCTAGGATCACTCTCGAGAAGCGAGTATGTTGTGATACATTCAATTTTAGATAGCAATTAACTAGTCTCATATAAGTGATTAGAGACAATTTATAGAATAAACAAAGTTTGTTTTACACTTCAAAGTGACATGCACCGGGGAAAATCCAGCATTGCTTTATTACCGGTTAATTTTGTGTAAAGATAAAAGCCTAACTATCTGTTCATTATTTATATTAAGGGCGATTTCTTCTTAGGTGACAGTGTTTTTCTTAGTATGTATTGGTACTTCATCAACTTCATCAGTCTTCTACATACAGTCATACAGAGGACTCAGATGAATGATTGAAAAATGATACATAAGCTGTTCAGTGCAATAATGTAGAGGGGAGTCATCAGAGAAATAGTGAAAATTATTATCTATATATTTTGGTTTAATAATGGACACTTTTCGACACTTGAAGCGGTGTCGAAATAGCATTTTTCCATACTAGAGTGCGTTTTCAGGCCCGAAGCGTTGTTTGCTATCATGAGGCGTAGCCGAATGCTGCAAAAGTGGCCGGAGGGCGAACAACGTTTTCCGTAATCGTTGCTTAAATCGAGAGAAAACTCGAATTTCTTCTAAATTTTGACACTGCTTTGACAAATGTCAATGTAGATGCATAAACTGCAAAACTTATTTTTTTGATTATGTATTACTTTGCGCGTTATATATATGAAACGATTACGAAAAGTAGTATTTTGTTGTACCGCCTTTTAACCACTAGAAACAATTTATTGTTACTAAAAAGTAGACGAACGTCAGTGACGAAGTGTCACTTGTTGAACAAAGGTTTCTATTTCGTATTATGAAACTCGTATATAATAATATAATATTTTGTGGGGCATTTTTCTGGCTATACTGCACATGTGCAAGAAATGGCGGGATATTGAAAACAAACAAAATTTTTGCACATATGTAATCAGGGTGCGAAGATTTAAATCAACTTGATTTAAATCATGATTTAAATCGTGATTTAAATCAACCGATTTTTTTATTTTAATCATTTGCTTTCAATCATTTTATTGTCTTTGATTCCCCGGTACAGTTTTCTTCACGAAATACCGACCGCCAAACTTCATCGCCTCTTCGTACTGGCATTTTTTTTCTGAGCGCTGAGCAAATATAAAATCTCGTATACCACCACAATCAGCCTACCCCACCCCCGACGAAGGACGAACTATCATCCTCAAGACGTGAGGACATTGTTGTTTTGATAAGTATCTATTGTAAATTATTGCATATTGTCTAATACAGTATGAGTTACAATTGGCATTGAATTATACTTATTATGAGTTCCCAGACTTTCAGCTTCTCTGGAAAAAACGAGAAGTTCAAATATGTATTGAAGACAGAGGATCTATTCTGGACACCGGAATAGTATCGATATTTTGTACTGTATTTTAGCCTTAATCACCACAGATTTTTTAAATTGGCAAAAATAATTATCAAAACCGGGTGAATCTGATCTAAATAAAAAAATCTGGTTTGAATAAAAAAAATCCGATTTAGATGACAAAAAAAATCGATTTTTTTGATTTTTTCATTTAAATCACGAGGATTATCTGGACACCGGAAGAGTATCGATATATGTACTGTATTTTAGCCCTAATTACCACAGTTTTCCGGAAAATTCTGATCCAAATAAAAAAAAATCTGATTCAAATAGAAAAAATCCGATTTAAATAAAAAAAAATCAATTTTTTCAATTTTTTTTTATTTGAATCACGATTTTTTTGCACCCTGGATGAAATATTATAGCATATTTTGTGTCAAAAATAGACTAGCCTTGGAAATCTATCGCGTTATATTACATTACAGGTGCATTAGAGTAAGAAGGCTTTTGTCCGGGTTTTTCAAAAAGCCCGCCTAAAATTTAGCGCATGTCCCTGAAATTATTACTCAGGGTTGCGTTCGAGAACTACACTATTCTGCGATTGTTGCAGAAATTACCGTTCGAGATCTCTTCTGTGCGCACTATCGGCAACGCAGTAAACCGTTCGAGAACTCAAAACGTGTCGCGTTGAAGTGACAAAATTCGCAGCATCTCCGAGCGCTGTGAAAGTTACTCGTCATGCGCACCTCAGCACCCCACATATTTCTCTGTCAGATTTTTTTTTATTTTGATTATAATCGTTTCGATTGGGTACTTACGTGGTAGGCAGTACCTATAAAAATGGGTACTTCATCAGAAAAGCTTACTTCACTTTGAAACTAAACAGCACTGCGATCGCCAATCAGTTATATTGACAGTGACATTTCCAGCACAGCGAAAATCGTTCGGAAAGTGGTTGTTACTTTGCCTTACTTGATACCCCCACTTCAAAAATGTAAGAATCGCAGAATAGTGTAGTTCTCGAACGCAACCCAGGACAAGCCCCTATTGTCAAGCAATGGGCGTTTTCCATTTACCGACACGAGTCGACTTGTGTCGACACAAATCGACACAAATGCGTTCCATTTGATCTGTGTTCCTTTGTCTCATCGACACAAGCTAACACAAGCTGACACAAACCGACACAAATGTTTTAAATGGAAAGCGCACAATAACGAGTGACCTGTGTTCAGGACCCATGATAGTGATGATGAAATCAATTTTATTCATTTTTCTGCTACAATAATTTTGGCATAGAGCTACGATATGGATAGTAAAATGGACACGTTAGGATATATTTCTGTTTAGTTGTTCTATTCTACTTTTTGGACTATTTTTAATACAGGGCTAAGAATGAATTGCACGAGGTGCCCTTTTAAGAAAGTTCAATCACGTCAATCACGGGGGCAAATCACGTCTCAGTTCTGCAAAAAAAATCAAATCGCCGATTTTTTCTGATTGCATTTTTAGAAAGCTCACATCCATAGCTCAAACCATTTAGAAATTTTGGCCTGGCTTCTTTGGTTACAGGTCACAGGACTTGAAAAGCAACGTTTTGGTTTTGCAGTGATATTTTGTTTTATTTTTGTTGACCGATTTTTCACAATTTGCGGCTTATGTTAAAGCTGTAACCCCCTGTGTAAGAGGAATTGATGAGCAGAATTGAATATTGGCAAAATATAAGGGGGGTTGCATCAAATATTACCCAAACAATTAATATAAAGGGGTCAGAAGCAGAAAGGTCCAAGTGACATATGTACTACATTTGTTGAGAAAAACGAACTGAAAATTGAGCGACTCATGCAAATCCAGGCGAAATGATAATGTTCAGATGGGCTGGGAATTAATCCAGCTGAACATTACCATTTCGCTCAGATTCACATGAATCATCACTTAACCTGTGCTCACTTTCTTCAACAAACACAAAATGTTACTCTACACTTTACCCTTTTGCGTCTACCCCTTCATATGAAATAACTCTGAGACTCAGTTTGAGGGAAAAATTGTACAAGGATCAACTTGTCGTCAAACGAACCATTCATTACGGACACTTTAAAATCAGTGTCGCTTGTCTTTGGCAACACTTCCCGACGAAATAATTCTAAATTAGGACTGCGTGTTTTCACGTGAGAATCGATGTCCTTGCTCACCTGTTGTAGGCAAATTACTGATCATCCACCTTCTTGATCGAACGGTCCATGTACCAGTTATTATTTACCGATTCGACAGGAAAATTTTCGTAACGTATGCTACGTGCATTTTCAGGTGAGCAAGGGCATCGATTCTCATGTGAAAACATGTAGTCTTGATCTGGTCTTCCCGTTGTTAATTATTGTTGCCCAAGACCGTGCATATTATTCGTTTTTGAAATATTTGGCTTTGAATGTTTGAAAAATATCCCCAAAGCGGCAATTTCAAGAGGTAAAAATTTTAAATTTTCTTGAAAGTTTTAATTTTTCAGCCTTAACGGTTGTTTTTAACTTTAAATTTCTAGAAAATCTATTTCAGTGAAGAAATTGTCAATTTTGGTAGATCCCCATTTTTAGGCCTTTAAAATTAATGTCTTCGTTGTTTGTGATAATCGTTAGAATCACTATTGGTTTTGAGTCTTTGAAGCACAATATCGAGCAGAATGTTCATTAAACCACGTGCAAAGAATAAATGATTAGCAATTTGGCACTCAAGCAAAGTCAACCCTGCGTTTCCAGTCAAAAGAAAATAAAAGACATTTTCAGTCGAAGCTTTTTCCATTCTCCAAATTTTTGTTTAAAGTCGCATGAAATGGATGTTGGAGTTGGACTGACAATTTGTATCAGCAAAGCACAATTGACCTACACCTAACAGTTAGAAGAGCAATAATTGTAGACTACCTTTGTATATTTGACTATTGACTGTGTTTATACTGTTTCAGGCAAAGTGGAACATGTCCCCCACACTTCGTCATTTAACATGGGATATTTGGTATCCCCCTACAGTTACGCCAATGGAGCGGCTGGCCCCATACCCGTCTCAATGGTGAGTGCAAATATTATCTTAGTGTCATACGCGCGCTAGGCGTTTCTCGTTTTTTAAAATATAAATTTCGGTTTATTTTCCTTACGTCTCTTACAATTTCGAGACGTCTGAATTTTCTAATCTCGTGGATTATAATATATGACGCCGGACATGTTTACGTTCGTCGAGAATTGAAGATCATCCAGTTGTAAAGATTTCGGCCTGGCGGACAGATTAATTTTAATCAATTGTCGTGAACTTGGCACACAAAGAACCGTTTCCTGGAAGCGTGTCACAAAGGCGACGTAAAGCCGTGTGTGCAGATCAAGTTGAATAGAAACAGTTTTACCTAAGGTGGTGTACCTGTAGGTGAGATTTATGACTTCTTTAGGGTAGGAAGCTGACGTGTGTACGTTGAAATTCAGTTGAAATAATATTTTTTTACATTGTGACTTGCATAAATGTACGTGAAAGCAGAATGCCTCATGGGACACATTATACAAGATGTACGCGAGCATGCAACATACTTAGCGAACATTAGGGCAACATTGAGAATATAGTATAAATTCTGTATGTATGTCCGAGTGTCGCAGTTCTTTGTACCGTGGCCGGGCTGCTAGTAGCAGCAGCAGCAGCACTGCTTGCAGCAGCCACTCCATTCTCCTTAACCTGCATTCTCGACGTCGTCGAGACTTGCTGGTATCGACGATGACCTTCCCATTGTTTCTCAAAGACATGTCGGGAATAATGAGTAGATGCAGGCTGGAAGCAAATGGCCCTGCATGATTAAGTTTAATTGCGTCGTAGTGTAAGAGGAAAGGGTTATTTTATTTTTCTCTCTGATAATTCTGTCCCTTTGATCGAGTGTCACTTCCTTCCTGCACAGCACATGTCTTTTTCCCCATTTTTCGTTGATATGACGCACGCAGCGTACTAATGGACGTGCTTTCAAGTTTTGGTGCTTGGTGCTGTTGTAAAGCAGCGAGAGTTATTTGCGAGTAATCCGGAGTAATCTGTCCGAAGCGATATGGGAGTTTACCAGTAATTATTATGCTAAGACGATAATGTACGATGATGACGCTGTGGCTTTTATCCCTCCGTAATGGTTCAGGCCCTGCTCTTCTAACAGTTTAACGTTTTGATTTTTATTACTGTTTGTTAATTCTCTATGATGGATTGCCTTTATTTATTCACCACATTCCATATTGCACATCTCTTCTAATCTAACTCTGCTTGCTATTCATAAACCCGCACATAAACCGCATAGTGTTGTGCGACTTTGAGTGGTCAGATTTGCGCCTCTGTGTGCTATTCATCTGGACTAATCTTCGTTTCAGTTAGACCACCACACATGCAACATCATATTATACAGCATCAATTAAATCCGTAATGGTTGTTGATCCAACACATGCACGGCTATTGAACTGGCAACCTTCGAACTATGACCCATCCTCTTTCGAGCTCCTACTCAAACATCAAAATCGTATTTATCAAAATTATAATAGTGTACTATAAGCGGTGTTTGTCGTGAAATTTGTGCATTTCTGGAATTTCATTTGCCCATTTCTTTGCTCTATCATTTTTCACTTGATTGATAGATTAGATCTGGATTACCTTCGTGCTCTGTTTTCAATCGAAATCGAAATAACGAAGGAGTGCAGATCAAGTACGTTAAATTTTCAGGGACTATAAGAAATGGTACTGGTAATGGACTGTAGAAATTGAGTAAGGTTATAAGCTGGGACGCCAGATTAAATCCCAGACTCCCAAGCTGAATAATACTTTTCAACCATGCTATGGCTCAAATTTTAATTTTTTCCTGCTAAAAAGTCGACATTGCGATTTAGGAAAAGGTTAATTTATGCCGCTCTTCACGGCTAGTAGTGAAAAAAATAACTATTATGAAGATTATGTTCTACAGTAGAACAATAGTGATTCATGTGATAGAATATTACCCATGTGCTGTCTTATTTTTCAAAACGTAATTTTATATTATATTTCCAGTGTTTATCACTCTAGTTCGTCTCAAATGACCAACCAACACACGTACAATTTCCTTATCGCTTAGATTTGTTTGGGCTTCATCTCAATCGGCGATTCCCACGTTGACGCTCGTCATTTTCTTCAGTATTTTTTTCGATCGCATCGGTCAAACCTGACACGATTGGAAAATTATCCGTTGTGTGGGTATATATACCAAAGAAAAGTATGTTGTTATAAAACCAGTGCCCGAGAGGAGTGTGTTATTATGGCAGGTGTTATGATAATTCCCTCTGGGCGCAGGTTATGGCTCCGCGCGCGTTAAGTAGTTATTCAAATTAACTTTTTGACGAAATGGTGATTGAAAATTACAAGTCAAATTATAAAGTTGATGCGCCTCAAAATTGGTTCTCAGACAGAATGTGTTCTTTGTTCCTTAATTAAAGGTACACAAAGGGCATTTCCGATTCACGAGACGTAAGGAAGGAGAGTCGAAGAAATAAAATTCCATACTATACCTACTGTGTATGTGCCCATGACTCTCATTATTTTCCGTACAATGCTGTAAAGCATTAAGCATTGCCTATAAATGGGACTCCTTTTTGTCAACCCAAAACCTGTTTTGCCTCAACTTGTGGGCACCACAACAACACATCCACAATTCACTGTGTATGCCTCTTGAGATCCAGACAAAAAATACAACAATAAAAGGGTTCGTTCTCGAGGGCACCACGATTCGAGTCTGGCAAAAAATTATTACCGAATCCTCATTTACCTGACTGTGTAATTTTTTTTGTACGCTAGTAATTCTGTACGAGAGGTGCGTTCATTTTTTTTTCGGTAATTGGTTTGGACCCTGAATGGAATCAGCTGCATTCCTGAGGTCATTGTCCAACGTAACTAACGTAACCCGTCAGGATTGAGTCAGGTGTTACAACCCACCCCTCCGAACGAGCGCGATGATAAAGCAGGTATACACGCTGAGACTGCGGAGGACCGAATAATTTTTGGACTTGATTGAAAAATGGCCGGTTGGGTCTCCTCGCTGTTGTGCGAGAGGAGTGTGGTATTAAAAGGTGCAGAATATATCATTAGAGGCAGAGCGTTAATTGCCGGAGTTCGTTATAAATTTGAGATTTAAATGGGAGATCGTTCGTTCGTACCTTCGTTCGCTTTTCAACCATCTCATCTTCGAGCCTCTCGGAAATTACATCTCTTATTTTTCCAATTACTGCACATACAGGATGCCCACACAAATAAATCCGTTAATGGGTCCATGTGGTGTTTTATGTGAACGTTAAAAGCAGCCGTGTTGTATTCGAAGTTCCTTGGCTTTTGTATCTCCCCCAGGTAACACAGCGATTTGTTTTTGCCCGTTTACGCGCCTAATAAAGCAATTTTATATCATTAGTGGAGCTTAAGGTTATCGCTGATTTTCAAGACCTTTAAAATTCTATCCACAAATCGTTCATTTCGACAAATCATATTTAATTAATTTTGATGATGGAAAACAAAATGCAGAGCAATATGACGTCAATATTATTGATGTAAGATAAAATTGGGAAAATCTGCTTGTCTTCGTCAGCAATTTTGATTCAGCATGATTTAATATTTTGTTCCCGGAGTCATCGTCAAGATCAGTGATCACATAAAATTGAGAGAGAAACTTTTTTGGAGCTTTCTTACCAACAAACCAGTAGGCAGATTTTCTCAAAAATTTTATGTGCAGAATGCAGAAAGCAAAAATAGTATTTGTCATGTCCTTTCAAGCTCACAGGCTTGTGGACCTCGGCATTTCAGGATGACATAACTTGATTTCACCAATGTACCAATTGACTTTGCAAGATTTTGAATCTAATTTATGGATCTTATTGAATAATTTTCTATGAGGAAAAAATAGGCTTCTAAGAAGTAGCATTTTTGTTGAAATCATTGACAGCTAGAGTTGCCGTCTCAAGTTTTCAGAAGATGCTATTTAGTGATGAATGGTTTAAAACTGTTGTCATTGATCTGTTATCAAAAAGAAAGAAATCATCCCGTTTGAACAATTGCTGCCTTCCTTCCCTCAAACTAAATGATTATTTAGGATTTAGGCAATGAGGAACCTGTGAGACCTTTGTACAAATTCTGGTGCACCAGGATATGAAGTGCATATTTTAGCTAATACATAAAGGGAAACCCAAAATTCACGTACGGTTTTGAAAATTGAAGAACTTTTGGATCAACCTTTTCATGTCAAAAGAGAGTTTTCAACAAGTTAGCATGGGAGCTTCTCTTTAATTTTAATATCTATTTTGACAATCATTATTGATACCTACCGCAGAGCAGATTTTTTTGCGTTACTCTACACATAATTTGCTAACTGAGAGCCAAATTTCAAGTCCGAGTTGCAACCCGCGCAGCGTGGCGCAAGTAGTCACGTGATCCAATAATGGCATGCTCATTGGCACAGAGGGATCACGTGACTACTTGCGCCACGCTGCACGGGTTGCAACTTGGACTTGAAATTTAGCTCTAAAACTATTGCAACTCAACGTGTTCAATCGTCGGCAAGCGCTTTCTCACAAATCTAGCGTGGTATCGAAAACAGCATATTTTTAGCCACATTCAGGATAGAAAATCGTTATAAAAATCAGGTGGGGGTGATCGCCCAATTCACCCCCACCTGATTTTTTATGTGTGGGAAACATTGAAAGTATTATAGTAGGGTGCATGGGGAGCATGACAGCATGCCAACAAGCATCGTGATATCATTGTTTGACGAAAAACTAAAACCAATCACTCCGGTACGCTAACTTGGGCGGCCGAAATTTGTCCATCAATGCACATGACGTCACGCGCGAAGCAAATTAGTTTTGTTCAGTAAGGATTTACCTCAAAACTGATTATAAAATCCATGAAAAAAATATGATAATAGAGAAACTGAATGAGAAAAACCAAAGTTACATTCTCCACTTGTCCCAGGAACCATGGAAAAGACTGAAAATTTTTAAACTTCTACGCCACTGTCTTTTTCATGGAACGGTGAGAGAACGATAAGAGATACATGAAGACTTGTAGGAAAAAAGTTGTAAGGAATTTAATGTTCTAGAAAAATATCCACGACAGCATATCCATCCCATCGCTGGTGTTCCATGATGAAACCGATTTGAAAATGAACTTGCAGCCTTCGATATACTATGAAAAATTTGAAACGAAAGCTTCCATAATTTCAAAGGTGAAAAAGTACCTATGTAGTTGAAATCATAATGAAAAGAGACAGACAACATAAAATTGAGGATAATTATAGACTAACAAAACGAAAAGAATACTGTTTTCGTGAAATTTCAGTTTTGACTGTCAAATTTGAAGGCTAACAAAACCTTCATTGACTCAAATTTGGCAATCAGGGCTATTCTGTATGGATTGGCCAATGGGGACATCCAACCCAACCCAACCCTTGGGGACATCAGCTATCCATCAAAAAAAGTTTTGAGGCTCTAACTTCATTTTCCGAGGAGGAGTACAACTTCTCTATTTCTACACGGACAGACAGACAGACAGACAGACAGACAGACAGACAGACAGACAGACGGACGGACAGACAAACCGGCCGTATAAGCGTCATTTTCTCACGATGATGCGCTAAAAAAAAGACAACCAATAAAAAGTTCTTATGTAGTACATTCATTATGAAGTCAGCAAACAAACTTCTCATTCTATCAGATCATAATTACAGTAAATTATTAATACCTTGTTGCTTTTTTGATCGGTGAAAATTTTTATGTATGTCATGTAAGCTTGTGCTCCTGACGGTACTATTCAGTCATTGAAAATTATTCAATTTTGAAAAACGTCAGTGCATTTCAGCTTCGGGCCTCCCTATGAAAACGATTTGCTAACTGAAGAATCATCCTACCGTTGAACAGCCCCACGACGCAGCAGCCTTCTGCAAAAGACCCACTGATTTGACGACGTCTACGCTGCAGCAGTCTACTCCAGAACATCCTACTACTCAGAGCAGCCCACCGACAGAGCATCTTACTGAAAAAATACCCACAAGGTCAAGACTGTCAACAATCTATAAAATTTCCCTGCATTTGGCATCCTACGACTTTGAACTTTAGCAGCCTACCCATAAAGCACGCTACTGTACAAAAACCTACGAATTCGTCAAATTCCGGGAGATTCTGCACGTTGACGGTCTTGACCTTGTGGGTATTTTTTCAGTAAGATGCTCCGTCGGCGTCGGTGAGCTGCTTTGAGTAGTAGGATGTTTGGAGTAGACTGCTGCATGGTGGAGGGCAACGAATTCGTGGGTTTTTGCACAGTAGACTGCTTTATCGGTAGCATGCTAAAATAGGATGCCAAATGCAGGGGGATTTTGCACGTTGACAGTAATGACCTTGTGGGTATTTTTGCAGTAGGCTCGAGAGTAGGCTGTTGCGTCGTGGGACGTTTTATCGGTAGGATGATTCTCAAGTGGGATGCTGCATGACCTCCCGAATTGACCTTTCCAATTTTAGGAGATAGAAAATAGATGGTTTTTCGAGGCCACCTTTGACGTTTTGACGTTTATGACGTTTGGACGTTTCGTTTCTGACTTTTACGGGAATTTTGAATCGGTTAGCTATACTGTTCCCATTATCATGTGGGGAAAGTCACTAGAGCCCACAAGGGAGTTTTTAATGGACGAAGCAAGAAAGTTTTCTCGTAGTAAGATGCACGTGGAAGCCTATTTCACAAGAGGCTACAAATTACGAAGTAATCCAAATGGCAATAATGATTTTTTGTCAACCTACGACGCTTCACGATGTTGGCAGAAACATCAAGCATTGTCTGGTGCAGCGTGATCCCTGCTGGTGCTGGTGCAGCCACACTTCCATCAAGTTTGGGTCTTTCGTGAACCGGTGCATGGTTATGCCGGGTGTATTCGTTTTATTCTCGCACTCGCATAGAGCGACACAACACCTTTGAACCATTTCTGTAAGTATCTACTCAGTTTTCCACTACATATAACACACTTATTGGTAAGAACGAGGGTAAGAACAAGTGAAATCATGAAATCCATGCTGAAACAAATCAATAAACAACAGAGCGCTTGTCAGAATCGAAAAATTTCCCATTGTCAGAAACGAAATGTCATATCTCAAGAAACATAGGGCGCTTTCCAATAACTGCGACAAGACGGATACACAATGTCAAAGTGCACTTGCCAGGTCAATTCCAAACTCAGCCTCGCCGATGTTTCGATATGTGGTGCTATTACTGCTATTGGAACGCTAGCTGTGTCAAATTGTGTCCATATGTGTCGAATTGTGTCCTTATACGCAATATTGGGAAGCGCCCAATGACCTCGATTAACCATCTCTTATACGCATGACGTCACAGTAAAGAGAGACAACGGAAAATTGGAGACCTCAATTGGGTTAATCAAATTTCCGTTGTCTTTTTCTACCGTGACGTCATGCATAACGAGGGTTCATCGAGGTCATGGTATTGACACACCACGTTTCATTTGCGACCGATAACAACACTACCCAAAGGAGGAAAAAGGTACATCAATAACCTATTTTGTAGGTGTTACCGTGTTCTGGTTTCACTTCACTGTGTTTTATGTAGTGGAAAACTAAGTTCAAGAATATGTTTTCATCTTTTCACTGAAAACCAGACGACAACCTGTCAGGTTCGTTGAAAATGGTTTTGGTGGCTGCAGTGGCTTTCCCCACATGGTGAATGAGTGATTTTAAAATTGCTGCTGCTATACTTCTCCGACAAAATTCCACCACGTTCTCAGAACGAAACGTCTTTAACGTCAAAAAATGACCCTGAAAAACCATCGTGTTTTCTATCTCCTAGAATTCAAAAGGTCAATCAAGTCCTTGTCTGTGATCTTTTTGACATTCTTCCAGTTCTCAGAAAACTTCTATGACAATCAGGGCTATTCTGTATGGCAGTACCTATGGGTATTGCGTATTGACTTGAGTCAGCTTTGATATTGTGATACTAAAGTGACATTTTTCATTGTGTTTAATTATTAGAATGACAATTTAGCGTCACAATATCAATATTGACTTGAGTCAGTATCCATACAGAATAGCCCTGATTGTCAAATTTGAGTCAATGAAGGTTTTGTTAGCCTTTAAATTTGACAGTCAAAACTGAAATTTCACGAAAACAGTATTCTTTCCGTTTTGTTATAGCTGTATTACACTACACAATTTCGGGTACAATTTCTTGTACAATCTGCCAAAATAGTGTCAAAACACAATGAACTTGATTGCTTAACTGACAGATTGTACAAGAAGTTGTACAAGAAATTGTGCAGTGTAATACAGCTTAAGTCTATAATTATCCTTAATTTTATGTTGTCTGTCTCTTTTCATTATGATTTTAACTACATAGGTACATTTTCACCTTTGAAACTATGGAAGCTTTAGTTTCAAATTTTTCATAGTATCGAAGGCTGCAAGTTCATTTTCAAATCGGTTTCATCATGGAACACCAGCGATGGGAAAATTCTTGCGTTGGATTTGTCTCCGCAGATTTTGCAAACAGTCATTAAAAACCGATTTGAAGACCACGACCAACCGCCGTGAAGCCTTGTCCAATTAGGCTTCTTCTTTCGAACCATTGAACGTTTTATATTGACTGGTTTAGGAAATGATATACCGTGCACGCCAATTATTTATACATTGTAAAACGGTGTTGACGTCCTATGGGTGAAATGAGACCTAGGTCACACCTGATGTGGGGGACGCATCAGGTAATTTAGGATTGGGACCTGTTATTGAGTCCATGGCTTCTCCATCACCAGCCCCCAAAGCCAATCATCTCTGTAATAATTACCGAGTTTTTTCTTGGAAGTGGAAGCAGAAGAACATCCGCTGTGTGATGGTCGAAGAAGATGGGAAGATGCCTAGGCCTATGAACCAACCACCCTTGAGAATTCTACATACGATTACGATTCCTTGGCGAGTGGCGATCATCATGGGATGTCATTGAACCAAATTGAAAGAAACCAGCATCACTAGCCTCAAAATCTCATATAGCAGTTGAGTGAAACCTCTCGTCCGAGCATCTATCATCATCACAGATCCTATATTTACTGGTGTAATCGCATACCGTGCGGCTACAGGCAGACAGATGAGTCGCCGTTCCCAACCGCCGTTTTCACGAGCTGCATGTCTGCTGACCGACTGATTAAAATCGTGGTTATTACAAACTGCCTCGTTCGTATCATTGTGATTGTGCAGAGAGAAGAGAGTCTGATGTCTCTCGGGGATGATGATGAGAGATAAATTCTTGTGGTGCTGGTGTGCCTGTTGTGTTGTGTTGTGCAGCATGCCTTCTGCTAAAAATGCACAGCCTCGAGCAGAGGCGCCTAGTTGGTGTCTCGTCTCCTTTAGATAATGGGCACCGGAGCTTGCAGCACGCTTCCGTTTTTATTGGCAACAAGCGAAATATTATACATTTATATAAACATGAAAAAATATGTGGTGTTCGCAGTGATATTAATTAGTGGGCCCTCCACATCAACGAAATGTGGTGGGAGTATCTCAAGATGTAGTTAGCATTTCGTGCCGCTGCTACTGCCTGTTCGTCTCCTCGCGCTTTGCTCTCTGCCTCAGCCTCCTCCGTCACAGATGAAGAAGCCAAATTGGTAATTCCGGGGATAGAAGCCGTAAGGCGGCAAATGTTTTCAAGCCGTTTAGTAGACGCCGAGTTAGATATAACCGCACATGGCAACCTTGCTAACAGACGAGAAAGATGGGCGGACGGGCGACTACTCGATTTGGAGCGAGAACCCCGATGGCAGCCGTCAAAGCGTGGAGTCAGCGTGAACATAAGCCGGCCCAGGCATCCACCTTGCACATGGTCCGCAAGGGAAATAATAAACAAGAGCTGTTTTAAAACAGAGAACAAACACGACCCAACCTAGAACAAAGAGCTCAGGAACAACGGCAACAGAGAACTGGTTGTGTAAATTAATTTCGGATGGGAAGGCCGTCGTGGCGGTGGCGGATGGATGGTGGTGGTGGTTCTCTTCGTGTGGTGGTGTTATTGGTGGTGTTGGATGATCGGAGATTATTGGAACCTGGAACCGACCGTCGCGGTCGCGCCGCGGACCGGCGGCGATGATGATGGCTCTCGACTTCTCTCTACCTGGCCGCGGTGAAAATTATTATCATTTTGTCATTACGCCGGCCGTAAAATACACATTTCATTAGCGAATCACCTGGATGACATACCGATGCACCGGCTCAGAGAGTTTGTATACTCTTCTTTAGTCTCTACTGTGTTTCGAAACCACTTCGGTGGAAAGGACCAAGTCGCAAAACACGGCGCTTAGCGAGAGGATCATCATTCCACAAAACTTGAATCATTATTGGTAGGTAGGTAGGTAGGTACTGACTGTGATCTGGGTCTGGGGTTCATAGCTGTGTCACTTGAACTGACTTGAACTTCTTAGGTCGCCCATAAGGGGAAGCAAATTTAAAATTCGGGTCCAGTTCAGATAACGGCCACACGCAAATCCAAACGAAAAAATAGGTAAATGACTCAGAATGGCGTGTGGAATGATGATCTAAAATGAAATTTGCGGATCATCCAGAAACGTTTGCGAAAAAAAATTAAAAAGGACAACGCGTTAAAAGAACAGTTCAAGTTTCTGGATGTTGTTGTATTGTTGGTTGCCTACATCACTTCAGTGGAAAATTAGAGCAGGTACGCCACAGTGACTCATGACTTCCCAACAAAACAATGTTGCGCGTGGGCCTGAGATGGGCACCGCAAAGAAGAGTAGTACGACGTAAACAATTCAACTTCAAAGAAACTATAAGTGTGATAATAATTTCCTCCTCGGCGGGGACTAATCGTCGTGAGCAGGGTTGGTTGTTTTAAAACAAAATGTTTTAAACAAATGTTTTTAACTTGTTTTAAACAAAAGCATTTGTTTTGAACAAAATTGTTTTCTGGACTGATCTGTGATCTTGTTCATATCGGATGATGAAGATTAAGGTTTGATTGTTTCAAACGAAATTGTTTTAGCACGTTCTGTCTTATATTTCCAAATTATTCTTTGTCAGACCACCTTAAGAATAGAACCATAAAGACATTTTTTGCAAAATTTTGGACCGTAAGGGCTTATACCCTAAAAGCATTACTGGCAGGTATAGTCGATAATTGATTGATCAATCATTGAATTGAATTATCGATTATACCTACCAATAATGCTTTGCAAGAGAATCTAGTGCTCAAAAAGACGCGCAGTGCACGTAAAACATATACGTAAAGTAGTGTGGTCGCATCATTCACAATGCCCGAAATTACGATTTGCATATGCATACGCTCCGTGCTTTTACCTGGTGCACTTTGTGGAAGGCTGTTGAATATCTCTGCAATCCTTTAGCGAGAACACCAATGATAGGTTCATTGTCATGGTCATGGAAAATTAGTTCCTATACAGCAAATCTTAGCCGAGGTTAGACTTAATCAAAAAGTCAGTAGCCATTTTAAAATATTGACAATCTGACACCTGACGGTTGAGGCGAGTATGCGCAATGTGCCCGAAATTATACGTAAACTTCTAATACATCCTGTTCGTTTTAAGGCCATCTTAGCGCAAGCGTCAGCCAGGGTGGTACAAATTCTGACAGACGACAGTAAACGACGAAACAACAGAGAAATTTTAGCTATGTTTTGACACATGTTTTTAAGGTTACGCCATTTCAGAACGCGATTTGCTTAGAAAAGCAGCTTTCTTATTAATTCTGCACTGCAGAAGAACCTTACATGGTAATTTCATGCTCTAATCGTCCTAACAAGCCCAAGTGGAAAACAAACTGTCAACACATCTACTGTTCCAAATGTTCGTATCATCGTATCAATATTTTTGTAGGAGTCAAATAGTAATCAAAGTTGAAGCTCGTAATAGAAAATATTGGCAATATTTTTGTACTTTTTAGGAGCGGCACATATCGGCATTTTGCTAGGTAATTGGCAGTTACCGCTAGAGACAACCAGATATACCTAGGGTAGTGCAATCCTTCCATTTACATCTCCAGAGTGTTGTAAGTGTTCATATCATATCGCAGAGAAGGTCATTCGTCATTTGCAAAATCATTGCTTATGTTTATACGTTTTGAGGTTTATATCGAATGTGAATAGTAAAATATGGTGGATGAATATAAATGGAACAAGAAATCGAGGAACTACCTTTGGTGGTGGTGGCGATAATGTTGGAACAACATAATTATGACGAAATTACAAAATCACGCCAAAAGTCACCCAACGCAACGGTCACTTAACTACAATCCGGACCGGCGCGTATGAGCATTTCTGACATGCGCATTCACAGCAAGTCTTTATTAATTATGAAAAAGATATTGTAATTTTGTAATGCAGAATAGGGATTTTTAATGATCAACAATATCGCATGAGGTCGGCACCATCGTTCGTATTTAACGTGCTATGCGACACACGGCACGTCTTATTTAGCAAGCATTCCAACTAAACCAAGAAGCTTGTTTTCGAGACGAAAATCCGTCCCCGGCGGGGATCGAATTCGCGACTAATCAGAAAAATTATGAACCACTGGGTGTGCACTGAACTTTGATTTAATATACACATTTACAATATACATATCCATAATGCAAATTCATTTTTCTCAATGGAATATTTTACAGACATTAATGAAGAAAACTGTATTTTTCTGCTTTATGACTCACCCTGTATCGTAAACAAAAATCCTGTCCACACCCACTGCTTGATATATATTTCTTTTACTGATTGGTCTGTCACAAACAGTTCTCCAAAATCACTTGGAATAACAAATTGAGGGGAGGGGGGCGAAATCCCACCCTTTGACCCCCCATGTCTTGAAAATTTAACGTCAATAATTTTTTAAATATTTTTCTTATATTTTTGAGTGGATTCCATATGCCGCTTTGTACTCGGAATGTGATACTTTCGAAACACCCTGTGTAACTCCGAATGATCTTTTTGTTTCCAAAACGAACTTGAAATGAATTTGTCGTTTTTGAAATTGAAATATTTCATTGGTTATGCCCGTTGTGACTTCAAAATATCAGGTCTGTGTCAGTTGAATTCAAAACGTCCGTCATGATGGTACTGAAATGTAACGACAAATGGTAAATCATTTTTGATTCACTTGCAATTTTTCAAGATAATTTCATCACGCTGAAACAAGTCTTGTGAGGAACTTGGTCTGTCCATAGCACAAAAAAACATCTTTTATGAAACCAGTGAATTAGGAATTCACTCACCGTGTAATGCGCTTTGTCAGCAAGGTACTCTTTGTTAAAGTAGGTGTAATAAACCTAAATTAACGAAGCAGTGATGCTCGAACTGTTAGCAAGACCGACATTCAATAATGATAATCTGACATATCTATGAATTTAATATTCCAGATTCCATACAAAATCCAATAATCCATTTTCCTTGCACAAGTGGAGGTGTAGGCTGGCGCAGAAAATTTGATTAATTCTTGATTTCCACATAAAAGCACGGCGCTCTAAGATGAATGTGTTGATGATAGTTTTCTATTATTAAGTAGGTACGCTCTATCTATATTTACATGGTGTTGCCCGTCCGGAAACGTTGTCTTTATTGAATTTCCTGTACCTAGGCGTCTTACAGGTTCTGACTTCTCTGCCGTACCGATTACCATACACCTACCTACTTAATAATAGATCAAAGAAATAATTGTACTGGGTAATGTGCAATTTGAGGTATTGGTGTAGGTGTTAGTAAACTTGTGTTACAGTAAAAACTATATTGCTGGATTTGCACCGCCGGTAATGCTTTTATGTGCGTTTGCCGATTGTCGATCAATCATTAACTTGGTCGTATTGTCAACTGGCATTGTGTATGTTTGCGGTAAAGGCCAATTTTTGCCGGCGTGCACACGAATTGTTGCGATGGATATGTTTATTGAATAATTATAATAATGTTAGCACAGTGACTGCGAAGTATTGTATTTGAGTGATGGGGTCGGCCCACCCCTCGGATGACTTCCAGTCATATCATAAATGCCCACCTTTTCACCCCTATACGGGGTAAAATCCTACCCTCTTCAATATATCATAACTCTTATTGTATTGTGTTGTGAAAGCATATTTAGTTACGGCTAATATGGCAATTTTGGCATCAGGTGGATCTTTTCGATGATCTCTTTTTGTACAACCTCCACAATAGGCAGCGCTTAATCTGTTCCTGAGCAAAAAATACCTGTGTGTAGTGTACTGGTCTTTTGTTTGAAATTTTAAAAATGTGAACTATGATTCAAAAAGCCTTGAAATTCGACGGTTGGAACTTTACATATGGCCTGTGTGTGTAGATTGTTAGCGCGCGAAGCTTACTTCGTGATGCTGCTAACGGAGTTCAAGAAATAAATCCAAAAAAACATAAATGGAAATACCAACAAGGAGAACAAGAGAGTTGGTGAGCCGAAACCCAGACCGGTTTAGTGAGCCGGGCCGATAATTTAGCTAGAGGTTATTAGCTACTCATGATTACAGCTGTTTTTACACGTTTATGTGGTTTACTTCTTGGATTTCAAAAGCAGGCATAATTTATTATTACGGTCCTGGCGCATATTAATAGTCCCACCAAATGGTTTTTGTCCTTTTTGCGTTTCCTCCTCCCAAAAAAAGCACCACCAAAATGCAAGAGCTCTTTAAAGGTTGTTCACTGGTTGTGCTCCAGCCAGAAATTGTGATCAAATACTGCACGTTGAAATATACATATTTCTCTTTTTTTCATATTTACATACATTTGTACTCTCGACTTTTATTTACTCACACATGAGATTACGCGCCGAGATAAAAATATATACTTACATTAAAATCTCCGCGTTCCTTTGTTTAGTTTATGAATATTAAGAAAAATAAAAATTACAGCCAGGAATATAGTTCAACACTATTTATACTGGAATGCTAGAAGTTGGGCCAACAATGGGCGTTGTTGGCGGTTAAGGATTACCGGAAAACCTGTCAATACTACATTGTGACGTGGCATAAAAGACGGAATCCGTGAGAAAGAATCCCAGTCGTACATGTCGCAGGGATGGTTTTTTGTCTTGTACTTGCATCTTGCAGATTCAGGTCACAAGTGCTTTTTTATCAATACCATGCAAAAGGGAAGCAGAGTGGTGTTCTCCAAGTCCAAACACTCCTGATTGAGTGAGGTGATTTTTTCAAGAATGCATCGTAATCTGTTCAAAGGAAAATTTACGGACCAGGAGTTTCGCGGAATCATTAGTAAATTATCTCAGATATGCGATGGTATAGGTACAGGTATGTTCTAGAATGTTGGTAGTACGATCGTAAATATGGATAGCGCAATTCAAGAACTGTTTGAACTGAATACAAGTTCTTAACAGTGTGTTTGAAAATCAGAGTCATTGGAAAAATTCGCCCGTTAGGTGAAATTGCTATCTTTCATTAATTCGAGAATTTTACAACAAATTACTGTTTGTTTTAAATCGCGATCTTGGCTGTAGGTTCTCGCTGTCAGTTCAGTTTAGTTTATGTTTAGAATGCAGTCTTTTAATTATTGAAGATTGATACTGTTTATAATTTTTCAGTCTGTATAGAAAAACAGGAAACAGACTCCCCCAACCATCGTAGTTTTTGGCCTTTTTTTTTGTAACTTAGAACTTAATCATTTTTTATGTTCAACCATTCATTCTCATTACAATAATTAGCATTCCTTGCAAAATCCACTTGATTAATTTTCAAATTTACGATTGACGCTGGTGGAAAGTGACATAATTCAAAACCAAACACATCCTTAATACATGCTATCGCAAAACATCTTCCAGGTAGATTTATTCCTTGTTTGGTAATGCACTTCACGATAGTTTATCGCATCAACAAACATTAAGAGTCGTTTAATGGTCAATGTAAGATAATCTTCCTTAAGTAAACATTTTTATAATTAGGTGCCTATAGTGTAGACTGTAGGTAGAGTACAGGGTGTTCACGATAAAATTCACCCCCCTCCAGTAGATTTCCCTTCAAGATATTTCGAAAAACTAAAAACTTTTTCTTCACGATTTTTCCCAGGGACCTCAAATCGATCCTCTAAAAGTTTCTAATTGGTACCGTATACAGGGTGTGATATGTAACTTTTTTATTTTAAATGCAACACCCTATATTTTATTCCGTGATTTGGTGAAGCCTTTTTTTCTGATTACAAATATATATGGCACTTATGATTTATTTTGACAAGTATTTTGTCGAAAAAATAATAAAATAGGTAGTCAATAATTTTGTTTCGCGGCAAGATGGCTTTGGTTTCTACAGTTCCCTTAAAAAAAAGTTATTCTCGCAGCATTTTTTCTGCAGAATTCAACTCTGCATGGATAAATGGTCTAATTCGTCCCTTATACAGGGTGTCGCGTAATTTTAATTTTTAATTCATTTGACTACCTATTTTATTATTTTTTTGACAGCTTCCGTGTCAAAATAAATCATGAATGTTATATATCTTTGTAATCAGAAAGAAAGGCTTCATCAAATGACGTAATAAAATATAGGGTGTCGTATTTGAAATAAAAAAGTTACATGTCACACCCTGTATACGGTACCAATTGAAAACTTTTAGACGATTGATTCAAGATCCCGGGGAAAAATCGTTGGGAAAAAGTTTTCAGTTTTCCAAAATATCTCAAAGGGGAACCTCCTAGAGGGGGGGTGAATTTTATCGTGAACACCCGGTACAGTGCTCAACAATTGAAGTGGAACACCTGAAAATTTTGGTCAAATTAAAATGGTCGTATTTTCTGAAGCAAAATCCGAATTGCAATGAGCTTTTTTTCCTGGACAGCTAATGTCTTAGACTACAGCATGATGGAATTCTTTCTTGTTACAAGCTTGTCATATTATTTCTACAGGGTGAAGTAGTGAGATACTGCAAAAAAATGTAAAGTTTACACCTCTCCCGATCCGCGAAAAAAATTTTTTCAATTTTTTCAACTCATTCTGGAAAAACGTTGAGCCCATACCTCGAAACGGTTTTTTGGGTTTTTGTCTAGCTGTGTTAATTACAGGGTGATCTCAAAAAAGTGAAATTTTAGACTTTCAATGATAACTTCTTTCATTGTTATCCGATTTTCAACATCTTTAGCTCATATTAAAGCTGATACTTCAGGCGAGAACGTTGTGAGGTCGAAACTTATTGAAAACAATAATTCGTTATAAGAGGACGTATCAGAAGCGACCCGAATGTTGAACAGCTTCCGAGTATCTGTTTGATGAAAGACAAAAACAAATTGGAACTTGTCCTCAGAGGATCCGCTAATTTGGACCATTTCGATCTGCATCTCGTTTTAGTTGTCCAAGAAATTTCCGTGGTAGAATTAAAACTTGACTGCGTGTTTCCGCGAAAAAATCGCATCCCTTATTTACCTGAAGGCGGCCGTAACCCAAGTTACAAAATTCACAACAATTCCAAAAATTCTCTTTGACAAAAAAACACGTATACCTGCCAGTTCTGAATCTTGTAACTTGGGTTACGGTCGCCTACAGGTAAATAAGGGATGCGATTTTTTCGCGGAAACACGCAGTCAAGATTCGGTTCTACCACGGACATTATCTTGGACAACTAAAGCGAAAAGCAGATCAAAATGGTCCGAATTAGCGGATCCTTTGAAGACACGTTTCAATTTGTTCTTATCTGTTATTAAACGGAAAGTCGGAAGCTGTTTTGCATTCGGGTCACTTTTGACACATCCCCTTATATTGAATTGTTGTCTTCAATGAGTTTTGACCTCACACTGTTCTTGCCTGAAGTTTCAGCTTCAATATGAGCCAAAGAAGTTTAAAATCGGATAACAATGGAAGAAGTAAACATTGAAAGCCTAAAATATCACTTTTTTGGGATCACCCTGTAATTAACAGAGATAAACGAAAACCCAAAAAACCATTTCGACGTATAGGTTCAAAGTTTCTCCAGAACAAGTTGGAAAAACTCAAAAAAATGTTTTCGCGGATCGGGAGGGGTGCAAACTTCACATTTTTTGCAGTACCTCACTACTACACCCTGTATAAATAATATGAAAAGCTTGTAACAAGAAAGAATTATGTCATGCTGTAGTCTAAGACATTAGCTGTCCAGGGAAAAAAACTTATTGCAATTCGGATTTTGCTTCAGAAAATACGACCATTTTAATTTGACCAAAATTTTCAGGTGTTCCACTTCAATTGTTGAGCACTGTATATGCATGGTACAGTCGTGAGATTATTGTTTCGTACAGCTGCATCATCAGGTAGACGAATTAGGCATTTTCATTGACGTCACAGCAGTGTTGCCAACTGTCCTGAATTGCCCGCCAAATTTGAACCAAATAATGTTCGGGGACAACCGAACTACAGGGCGCTTATGGAGTTCCAGTATCTGCATTTTTTTCCTCGCCTACCTTTTTGAGTTTGAGTTTGAAACTTTTGTATTAAGTTCAAAGCAATGTCCTTAATGCGCCTGCAAAATAAGTTCTCGTGGAAAAGAGTGTTTTTTTTTAACAGCAAGCCAAACATGTTTGGTTACCTGCACAGGGCAGTGGTGAAAATTCATATTTTCCGACGAAATTGGGCCTGGACTTTGCCACCAAACTTCATCTGAATGTTGGGGCTTACATTCCTGGCCTTGCTGGAGTGATATGACTTGTGAGGGGCTAGGTATGTACCTCTTCGGTTCGTGCTTCCCAATCATCCAAATACTTGAGGCCCAGCTTTTACTGCTGGATTAAAGAAACAAACAATAGTTTTAGTTCATGTTTTATATTTTAAAAGTGCAGGAATGTCTTCAATTCGGTTCTAGAATATGGACAAAAGCAAAACATGGAAGTTGAACTCGAACAGCTATTCGGCCACCGAAGCCCTCCTTGACAGAAGTTTTACACCTGATTCAACGATGTTGAATTTTCAACTACAACTTGATTGTGTCAAGATACATTTCTTGAAAATACAAATATTCATTGTTCTATTGAGGATTCAAGGTTCCAAATTGTGGTCGACGTAGCAATTCCTCAGCCCGTAGATTCTCCCATTTTTAGATTGCCGAAGGCCACAATTTTTGACACAGGTACTTCCTGAAACTATAGAGGCTTAGCAACAGATAATTTTGTGCAAACATCATAGCTGTATTACATCAATTTAGTTACCAATCCTAATCGTTATCGGTACAACCTCCGTATATTTTTTCAAGTGTATTCCTCCTTCCTCTTTTCCATTTCTTGGCGCTTTGGGATACTTTCCGTGATACTTCGTACTTCCACGAGCCCAGCGTTTCGAGAAAACCATGAATTTCTCATTTTTTTCTCAAAAAAAAAGATTCAACTACTCCAACCCAACTTTCACGTCCATTGAGCCCTCTACGTCTCTAGCCATACTTTCTCCATTGCTTTCACAAGCCTGGATGTCTGAATTGACAATAATTTCCATGAACCAGATGGGATCGACTCCGAGCTCGGCTCCAAGTATCTTCTGATGACCAAATCGTACATCTTACTTGACAATCTTGAATTTTCAGTTGATGGCTTCATCGCGTCAAGACACATTGCTTAATAAATCCTGAAATTTATTCTTATAAGTAGGATTTGAGGTGAAATTGTGGTCAACTGAGAAATTCCTTGGTCGCTGGTTTTCCATTTCGAGATCGCCACAGGTCACAGTTTTTGCTACAGCCATACTTTTTGAAATCAGAAGGGCGCTTAGTAATGGATAATTTGTAAAATCATCTCACATTTATTCTGTATTCCAACAATTTAGTCAGCTTTTTACCTTATCGGCAGGATAATAAACTGGCATATTTTCTTTTTCCCAGATGTCTTTGAGTCGCATTTCTTGGCACTTTGAGATACTTCCTGAGATGCTCTTTCCTTCCAAGAGTCCAGTTTTTCCAAAAAAGCCACGGATTTCTTATTTTTTAGACAAAAAAGATTTAAGCAATTTACCAAACTTTCTTGTTTATTGAGCTATCTAGGTCAATACACTTCCAACTGTCGGTATTGATCGAAACTCCGAAGTTTTGTGAATAATTATCACGCACAAACTTGCTCCCTAAGTTATCCAAAATCTCAAATTAGTTCTTTTTTTCTAATCATAACAACGCGGGTTGTTCCCGAACACTTTTTTGAGGTTATAAATTCAACTAGGTTGGCAACACTGACGAGCTCGTGACGTCATGTGGAAATGCCTAATCTGGACATTTCAGGTCGCTTTCCTCTCCCGATGACTAGACATCGCCGATTTGATAATTGCAGATGTACGAAACAATAAAATCACGACGTTTTTCGTACACTCTCATTTTTTTCCAAAAAAAACAAAATCGGCACAAGTCAATTTTGTTCTCAAGGAAAACGGGAGACGTTAAAGTGATATTATTTCTTCAATCGTGCAGTTTCATCCCCATAGCCGAGGTGGCAGCCCGTTCGAAAACCTAAATGCCAATTAGAGTTTAGTGACACATGATTTCAATGTTCTTTCTTGTGTTCACAGTGTTGCATTTTTCTCCATTTTTCCCCAAGATATAGCAAATTTCAGAGTTTTTGGATGCTTACAGACCTTTCTATAAGGCTGGCTGGGAGTATGCGAACCCATTACGGGGCTGATGCCCCCCTCGAAGACACATCACGATGGAACGCCGTTTTAGTTTTTATTGTGAACATTTATGTATCACAAACTAGTTTATGAAATTGGAAATGTATTTCTGATAAAGTACGTTCAATCCTAATGTGATTCTAGTGAGCTATGATTTCCCTTACTTAATCAAGAATTGACCATTGACTTCTTAATATCAAAAATTTGTTTTTGATTATCTATCTCTGTATATATAAGCCATGCGCTGAAATATGAATATGTACCTGTAAATAATTCGCTGCTTCAGACCAATAATAACTGGGTGAGTTGCACCAGCGATTCAAAAGGAAATCGCATTTGAACCGGCACAATCTTACTGACGCACGCCGGCCACCTAGGTCATTATAAAACCTTTCAGTTGTTCAAAATATTCGTACCGAGTCATTCGAAGAGAAGCGATTCCCAGGTACTACGCGGTGACGCATGTTGAACGCTACGAAATCCAGTGGTTTAATTGACAATAGAGCATGTGGATGAAGAGGCATTGGTGAAGTAATGTCAAAAGTGGCTTTTACACTGTTGACAGTTTGGTATTTTTTATTCAACATTAACCTCACAAACCCAAGAGGAAATAATTGAACTGACCGACGTAAAAGCAAAGATCGTTATTATAACAAGAACAGGTGCTATTCAGCCACTGGATATTTCGGAATGGGTTTTCATTATAGTGTGCTGGGGTGTTCGATGCAAATAATACGTATGGTGTTCGTATACGAACATTCGAAGCAATTACAGTGCATTGATTTCCATTCAGGAAATCAGGATATGAACACTTGTAAACAGTATGAGTTTTTCGGCAAAATATGTTCAAATTCGCAAGTCGCCAGGCATTAAAAGAATAGTCGTTTTCATGACAATTTTGTGTTTCAGTGGGCATGTGTAAGATTTGACAGTTCGGGTCGGCAGGGTCGGCTAGCACCAGAGCTATAGGGTGGGGAGAATGATTAAAGAGCTGTGCGTGTCTGGTAAGCACGCGAAAGGTCGAGTTTTTGTTTTTGCCGACCGGCAAGGAACGTGAGCATGCGCTCTAGACCTGATGAAAACTACTATTGTGCGAAAGCTCGTACACAAGATTTTCCTTGCATCGAATGTTGGTATCAAGCCGGCACCGCATCACCATACATGCGGTATTGGTCGAATGCCAAATAACAAATGTTCGCTATTCGCCAAACTTCAAATGTTTCCCATCGATAGTCGGTAAATGTCCCGAGTCAAAGGCGACGAATGTTTGCCTGATCGCAAATTCAGCGCCGATGCACACATGCGCCAAACATTTATATTTGAGCCAGTATAGAAGGAGTGACGTCTTAGGGGAATGTACTTTGTGAAAACCATGATATGGAACAACGAATTAGTTTTGGAATTTCTGGACATTTACGAAAATGAGTCGATACTATGGAATCCTCCTCACAATGTACATTCAAACCATAAAAAGGGCTATGACTCCTGCACGGCGATTCTGTAACTCGTTATATCGTATACCGACGAAAGACGGTATGGTCAGCCGCCCTGTATATTTCTAATCATGTGGTCTCCGTCTGACCAATAGATAACCGATAAGCTTGTTGTATATCTGGTTGTATACTTGTGCGTGCACACCAAACACCACGCCGGCCGCCGTGAATCGGCACTTCGGCATATTCTTTGGCCGGCATGTAAGTGCGACGAACGTTGAACATTGTTTTTCGTACGTTTGACTTACAGGAAACTAATTCATAAAATAATCTTGTGGCAGAGACCTCAACATGTCACACATCCACTCACAATAATTCAAGGTTGGCAAAAACCCAGCTTTTTTGAAAACATGGGTGGGTTTTTGCTAGGCAATTGGGCTTTTGGGTTTATGTTGGGGATTTGCGTGTTCGATTATCAGATTATCACAGAGTGCTTTTGTCGTGAACTTTCAGCCAGTTTTGTTATGGGTTTTTGCGTGTGTATGGGTTTTTGATAAAATCCAAAGTGGCCTTTTGTGCCAAAAACCAGGTGGATTTTCCAAGTGAATTATATTCACGTGTTATCCCTGGCACACATGCCGTTTGTTTTTGACGTTTCCACCAGAGAACGACATCAGATGTTGCATGCGTATGTTCACACATAGGTAGGTACCAAACGTCGTTATAATGCATAGTGAGAGGTTTCAAAGTTTCAAACTCAAATTTGGAAAGGTCAGTAGATCTGAGCATGTCGAGACCTGACCTGACCTTTTAGAGTTGGCAGGTGAAAATGTCAGAAGTGACAAATCAGTGTGGGAGTCATGTGGATTGTACTCTGCAACGTCTTCTAGAGCTGGCGGCTTGTGCCCTGTTACTTCATGCCGAAGCCTCAGTCCCTAATCTACCTCGAATTGTTGGAATCTACTATTTTTAACGTTTTTACTAGATTCGGGATCATGGGCCAAAAACCTTCCTTCGCAAATACAAAAACCTTACAAGACGGGCACAATAAAATTGAACCACTGGCAGTTAGAAAAGGTAAACGGAGAAAACCCGTTTAAATCACTGTCGAGTTTACAATTTGAAAGCCATTTGAATTGGCTCAAGCCGGAAATGTATGGTAACTATTGCTGAACCCTAACAGCTTAGGTAAAATTGGATAAGCTATTACATTCTATTGCGTGATAACGTCTATGTGTTGAAAAAAATAACAAATTTTGTCTCTGCAATATTCCCTCGGCAAATTAGTTTTTTTTTTGTATCTTATCCCGTAACCACTGAGGTGGAGTCTCACAGACTCCGCGCCACCTTCAGCTCTCAACCCCATCCCCAATTTTGATCCCATCAGTCCACTGGTTCTAGTACCTTCAAACCAAGGGTCAGTCTAGCCGTGCACCAAAGGGAAGAGGCATGCCATGATTGCAATTTTTTTTATTAGAAGTAGAAGTGGAGCAGGAGTCTCGCAGACTCCACCTCAGTAAGAACGTAACTTTTTTATTATTTTCACTTTTCTCAAAAAATAAAATTTTTGGGATAAAAACTGAATGAAAATGAATCCCAAGCCTGAAACTTCCCGACACAAAGTTACTTTCCTCGATATTGACTTTGAAGACATGCGTTGGATTGGCTTGATGAACTTGACAGCGATCTAAGTGAAAATACCTATTCCTGTTTCTGTTCCTGGAAAATAGGCAATTCTGGGGATAGGGATAGACTCTATCCATCCAGATTTCACAGGGATACAAAACACATATGTGCTGATTGTCAGGAGCCAATATGTCTCTCGGATGTTCCAGAAAAATCTGTGCAACCCGTGTCGAAAAAAGGGGTAAGAACCACCTGCACGAATTTTTTTCTGAAATTTTTTTTCTTTGTTTTTCACATTTTTACTATCTTTCAAGTTTGTTTACCTCATTTACGGAGTTATGTAGCTTAATTTTTTGTTTCAAGGTCAGAAATGGCCTAAAAGAAATATGCGTCTTTTTTGTGCAGTAATTTGCAAATTATTATTATTATAAAACTGTTGCGGTGTTTTTTGTTGGAAAATGTGAAAATGTACCTCAAAAAACATAACTCTTACTGATGCAGTACTTGGATTGCATTTATTTCAATTTTTGTACCCTAATTAGCCCAATTTATTGGTCGGAGTCTGTGAGACTCCACCTCAGCAGTTGAAGGAAAATATAGAACCTCAGTGGTTACGGGTTATAAATGTTTAAAAAATTTGCATTATTATTATATTATTATTATTTATATAGAACAAAATTGTGAAATTGTGTTACGAGCCTCAGTAAATAGGCGCCAAATTTTTTCTTATGTGCTTCTTCCCTCCGAACCGTACAGTTGGATCTAAAACATACCCTTTTCTTCTCTTTCGATCGATTGCAATGGTATCTATCCATCTGTTATCATTTATTCATAACCTACAGATTTGACTTGGCTGATAGGATTTATGGAAGCTTGTAGGTAGCTGAACCGGTTTTCAACCAATAGAAACAATTTAGGCGAACGTGAGTAGTCGCGAAGTATCGCTTATCAAAACAATTCTATTTTCAACAGCTATAGTTGATGATATTGACTATAGCATCGAATTTTCAAGCAATTATTAGGACAAACTAGATAAAATAGTAAGTATATTACACTCGTTTAATAAATCGATTTTGACTTATACTGTCGGATTATAACGTAAAAGGTCAAACAAGTGAATAAAATGAAGAGAGTACTAAATTTTCAAGTGAAAAAATACGTCATTGACTCACACACGCGTTTGTGTCTAATTTGACTCTAATATTTATGAATCACCCTCTATACCAAGTCTTCTGGTTCCGAGCAGCCGAAAGAATCTTGCGATTACAAATCAAATCCAGGTGGTACGTTTCAAATCAGGTCAAGTTAGAGCTGTGTTTATTAAATCCGTCCTATAAATATCCTATTGAACATATAATCTCCGGAGTTGAACAAAAAATACATATCAACCAGGCCGCCGAAGATTTCTCTATCCATATTATGTAAATTTGTCGCAGCACAATGATGTGCCATTATCATGGGGCGCAATTTGTGATATCACGTTCTAAAAATTTGACCCACTTGAGGCTTGCAAAATGCTCATGGGTGGAAATGAGTTCACCCACACCATGGCTGAGATGATAGAGCTTAGTTGAGTGATGCATCATGAAGCCTGCACAACTGCTTTAATTAACCTTTTAAAGTCAATAGGTACACGAGAGCATGAGGTTTGTGAATTATTAATTATTTCTCATTTATATTTTCTGTATACTTCTAATTCAATTTATCATTTTTTCCAACCCCATATAGTAATGATGCCTATAAAAAATTCAACACTAATGACAAGCCCCAATGCTTTGAATAGCATTTGGGTTAATATGAAATATGCTGGACTGTATCAAATGAGGATTAACACACCCCATGCACTGCCACTTGTCATATAATTACGCGGATATAAGGGGGTAAATGAGCCACATGTCACTTCGATGGTAAACGAATCCCAAAGTGTCGGATTATTCCTAGTATAATAGATAAATGGCTGTATTGTGGTCGCTAATCGGTACATTTTGAACGGAAACGACCGGGGAGATTATTCTATCAATGGCTTGGGCTGAGCCAGGACCCCGGTCGTATATACTTTTTCTCTCTGATGCAAACTTTATTAGGTCATGCGGTACGCTGCTTTTGACTGTGGTGGTCGTCTCCAGGAGAAGTACTGCGGTGCATATTTGCCAGGGTGCTGCTGCTTTATGTGTAGCCACACAGGTCATCTTCCTCCTCCGTATTATTTGTTTGATAGCGAATTTGAATGCAAGCTCATTTCCTGGAGTGAGTGTGCATTGCATATTTATGTCTCTCCTGTACTGTGACGTATTGCAACAAGACCCGCCACCAACATCATGATTAGTGGCTCTGGGTATGAAAATGGAAATCGAGACTGGAGTGCGAATTTTCTTTAAATGCCTTGCAACTTTCTATGGCAACATACCGACGTGTCTCTTTCACGCCAGGGCGTCTCATGTTGCATTATTCAAATGCCTAGTTCCAGGCACACCACACCACACACACACCTCTGTGTGTGTGAATTAAATTTGAGCGAGTAGCGAGCATGATCTTCACCGTGATCATTAGAATAATCGATTATTCCCTGCAAAAGAATTTTCTGTATGTACAACGAAAGATTATAGCGTCTGCAGCCTTGAAAGTGACAAGACAAAACATCGGCTTTTGTTGCCCACCAGAAAAACGCACGGGCTTCAAAGGGACTTGAATCCTTTCCTCTCTCGACTGCAATTATGTCAAGAGAGCCTGGCTAAAAACAGAAACAGCCATAAATATGTGTTTACGATTCAACGTATCTTGAGGTTCGCGTGTACCCTAGAACACTACACACGCACATACGCCATCAACTGCAGTCATCGGGCAGGCTTGGTATTAATTCTGTTAATTAATTAAGCTAATCACCATCTTCACCGAGCTGATCTGTCGCTACAACTACGAAGACCATGTAACACTTTGGAAGCTGGAAACGGCAGTTACCAAGTCGAGAAACTTGAACTGTTGCGACCAGGTCTATGGTTGCGACGCCGATTTGTAATTTTCCTCCTATATTCGGATGCAAATGGACTTGGTCCCACTGTAGAGGCGTCGAATCTCTCTTGTTTCAACACCGCCGCGTTCCTATTTTCAGCTTTATAAAAAAAAACATTTTTTTCAAGGTATGAACACCTGTACTAGAAAATTTAATCAGATAGATGTCTACGTATTTTGGTCTATTGCTTTACTAATTCAACTTTTCTTTTGTTTTAGGTAAGCATATTCTCCTCGGGGATCACAGCTGCGTCCTTTAGTTTCTGTAAGTCATATTTGTCCTTACTAATTTCCATACTGGAGTTAACAGACGAGGATTCCTTAACTCCCTTCTAGATAAATACATTTTGGAGCATTCTTAAAATGGTATTTATTGTTGTTAAACATATAGCAGGGTGTAAACAGAAGCATTACTTGAATGCGGAGGCCTTTCGATCAAAAGCACAGATGTGTCACTAACTGAATCCCTAGTCTAGTCGTCCTTAAGATAATTTACACGAACCTAACACCGTGCAGACGGTGTCAGTGTATGAACTTATGTACAGGCCTTAAAAAACTTCCTTGTTTTATCTCTACTTGGGCTTGAGTCAAAACAATCAAACGTCGTATTAAATTACAGCTCCATAAGCGATTTTTTTTTAAAGTTTATTGCTTTTGCCATTGCTACGAAAAACCATTAGACATAAACACTACACAATAATAAATATAAGATAACTGTGATGCAGCAACTACCAGCTACCAAACTGTCGATTTAAAAATCTAAATTTTATCTTTTTTTTGATTTGGCTTTTTACCAAAATTGAACACCCAAATGACAAGTTTCATCATTGAGCTTCAAAATAATACTTGGTCACCAAACATATTGAATGAGCACCAGATTACTTCCACCAGAAGTAATAGTATATTACATACCGAGGCGGGAAATAAGTTATTACTGCGGAGGGCAAAGATTGCTGCCTGGGCGCAAAGCACCCCGGCAACAATTAGCCCCACTTGATGCAATTAAGTTGAGACTTGTCAGAATAACCTCAAAATTTACTGTTTAAATTAGTAGTGTACAACACTTGTGGCTGGTTACACTAAGATGCTTTCCGACACTCATGTAACAGCCAACTCTTATCGCAAACTGCAATTAATTGCATAGCACCAATTTTTTTTTATGGCCATGAAAATTTCGTTTTGTCCCGAAAAATAACAAACCAACACCAAACTTGATGGATGAGCATCAGCAATATCCAACGATCATCAAAATATTTGAAGACTCTCCCTGCATTTGGTCAAGATTTCTATGCTCGTGTCGTGATGGCTAATCAATAAGAATAAAACTCTTGAAAGGCGAGATTTATGGGATCAACCAAGAAACATTACACATTCCAATTGAAAAAAAATCTTGTTCAATTACGTTTGATCATGCAACACGTGTTCAACAGTTCCGCGATATCTCTCTCAACATTCGAGACTCTAGAGAGTGAAAAACTATCTGAGGTCAAAATTATTTTAAACTAAACTCAATGTATGGGCCTCACTTGCAATAATTGAAAATGAAATTTTCGTCAAACCAGACTCTACCAAAATCGTAAAAAAGTTTACGGATGCTAAGGGTAGAAAAAACATTCACCTTGATAAATGATCAAAATGATCTCACATGATTTACCGTAATGTTCATAGTTACTGATAAATGTGTTCTGTTGAAATTGTTACTACATCTAAATGAATTTGTTTTGAATATTTATTTAGGCATAATAATTGATTCTGTTACCTATCTGAATTTGAGAGCACCTATATTTCTTGTTACCTTTGTGCTGTTTTTTTTTTCCAGTGCTTTTTTTGTGAATTTGTCATTACCCAACTACTTTTTTGTTGACAAAAGAAGTCCTATGGGGAGGGGATGCCGAGTTGTCTCGTGCTTCTAGCGCAATTTACCCTTGATCCGCCTCATGCTCGGCCGCGTCTCATGC
The DNA here is from genome assembly GCA_949128115.1 of Anaspis maculata. NCBI lineage: Eukaryota > Metazoa > Arthropoda > Insecta > Coleoptera > Scraptiidae > Anaspis > Anaspis maculata. The sequence goes on from OX421963.1 coordinate 43,842,077, forward strand.
TTAGCAAAACGAAGCGTCGGACTTGAAATAGCGTTCTCAAGCTCTCGTATCCTAAATAACTATTTCGACGCTTCCTACCATCGTGAAAATTGCGCCCATAGGGTCTGCCGAAAACACCTTCAGACCTCATATTAGCTCGAACCGAGTGATTTGGAGTATTTCTGACCTGAATCTTAGTTTCTTGTATTTTCTACTTGACAATTGCAGATCTTATTCGGTTGGTTGTGTGACCCTTTAAACTATTTGCTGTTGTTTCGCTAAAAAAAAGCATAAAAGCAGCGAATAGATCGTATCAAATTTGGAAACTATTTATTAGATAGCAATCCACTGCAAAGCTGCCATCAAAACTTACTTGTACTGTGGCGCCATCTACCGACTAATGCCAAAAGATTATGATGGCACTCTTTTGCGTATTTTCACGGTCAAGTTTGAATAATTGATGCGTGGTTTTATTCAGACCCTGTAGAAATTTTATGTAACGGAGAAGCTTCTTAGGTTTTACATTAGCATGCTAGAATAAAATGAAAAATAGAATGTTTGGAATTGAACAGTGAAAACCGAATTGTAATAATGGAATTGTGCCTTGTGGCACTTATTTTGCTGAGTACTTTTAAAGACAAAGTACCTATACTAGGCCTCAACTAAAACATAAATGAGACTTAATAAAGTGACGAATCCTAGCGAAACATGAATCATGAATAACGAAGGCGAAAGGCAACTTGGAATACCTTCGTGAAGAAAAATTAGGAGAGGTTATGGATGGGTAAAATACCAGAAAGAGACGAATGGAGATTGAAAACCCAACCCAGGAGCTGAGGGATTTGTATGGAGATGCGTGGAAAGATTGACGTGGTTGATAAGGTTCGGTCAGCAGGAAAAGCAAGATGTCGGTCGGTCCGAAACCTAAGAGATGGATGAACAAGAGTGTAATTGGCGGTGATGTTGAAGAAGTCGGTCACTCAAGGAAAATCTCTTCAATCACAGCTTGTATCTTCTATAATTTTGTTATCATCAGTGTTAGGCCTAAATTTCAAGTCCGGCTTGCATTCGATGCAAATTTGCACGACGCTGTCAAAATGTCGATACGCAAACTTTTAATTTCGATTCACTTTAGCTATCATGAGCATACAAATCTCAACCAAATGCGGGGAACGTCTCCACTCCCATTTTCGTCTTTCCTTTGCCATAAACCTGTTTTGGGCTTAGATCCAGGAGAGAGAGGCAAATCGATGTGAAAGTTTGGCATTTTTTTGACGTTTCATGGTGCAACCTTGCATCAGCAGCGGTTGCAAGAAAACAAATATGTACAAAATTTCACCATTTGGGGGCGCTGAATTTTAAATCGGTGTAGAGAGACTGTACTATAGAGTGACGAAGCTATGAAAGGGATATATCGGTATTCTCTGTCAGTGTCTCGGCATTTCCTGGCCTCGTCAAAATTTAAAACAAAGTTAGCTGGGGTGGGCGTGGTTGCTATTGACATTTGTCATTTTCACGATTTGTTCACAAATTTGAATTGTCATTATTTTGCATGCCGAAATCGCCGAAATCCGGGCTAAAAGTGCCAAAACGAAAAAGGTGCACCGTGAAGCAGTACAAGAGTCGGGAAGATGTGATGTTTTCCTTGCCGAAGAAACCATCAGGTATAGAATCTTGCAAAATTGATGAACTTCTATTATTGTGCTTTTTGGGTTTTCCAGCTGTTCGGGGCCAGTACCTACTGAAATACATAATACACCTACTGCGCGTACGGCAATTACAAATATATCTTCACGATGGGGTCACCACGTCGACGGTTACTGCATTCAACGATCAATGGAATTTGCGTTCGACGGAATGAGTTGGATGATGAAACCTACGTTCGACGAAATGCCAGCAGTACTTGAAATTTTAGTAACAAGCAATGGCACCACACCCTGACGTGCAAATACCCTAGTGCTCTAGCTTTCTCTCTCTCTATACTCTCTCGCTCAATGACTGGGCTTGCGTCTCTCTCTGGGTAACCAGATCCCAGGTCTCTCTAAATCGGTGCGGAGCCTGTAGTACGCGCGACGCGCGAAACTTGTCGATTGGGCACACACTGTGCGTGAAAGTTGAAATATCGTCACTAGTGCCTTTTGCTTTCACTTTGCAATGCCCACTTATATCTCAATATTTCACCTTGGATGTCACAAACTAGAATCAAATGAAGTCCACTGATCCATTTACAGCGACGCAATCTTATGCAGTCTGAAATTTCTGAATGGACCTAGGTCGAGGTACTTTACAATGCCCTAGTTACACCTATGATACTTGTAATACACCCTCACCCTTTATACTCTCTAGGTCCCTAGCGAGGCGCTCCGAAAATGATTTCGAGCTAGACACCTGTACACCACTACAATTACCCACCTTTCTAGATCATCTCGTAACTCATTTTTCACCCAGCTCTTGCTTTTTGCCTTCTGTCCCACCTTCCTGTCCATAATCGAGCTGCAATAAGATACTTGCGTGAGTCGCTGCACAAGTGCACAGGCCCTGTTGCTGTGTTTAGTTTACGCCAGAAAAAATGACGCTTTTCTCAACAGTTTTATTGATGTCTTGTATTCCCACATGAAACTGTGGTTCCGAAATCGTCGCCATTTTTTACAACAATCCAAAGAAAGATCGAAAGCACGATCTTGAACTGCATTCCAGACCCGCGGTCCAAAGTCTCCCGTGTAAACGCCATACGAATGTCGACTATTCTTTCAAAGAAGAGGAGAGCATCAGGAATGAACAAGGTCTCCTCTAGAAGTTTTAGTAAACTCGAATGCACATAACACTTTTGGATCCCATGAATCTGCAGCAAGTTTCTGGACAAAGCTCTGTTGCGTGTCTTCTTTTTAGCGAACTTTTTCTAACAGGAAGGCGCTTATGTCCTCGACGTGGGATTTCTACGAAAAGTGTCAACTCCAGTGGGTAGCTCATGAAGGCATGACCTTGGGAACCGATCCAGGAAATATTTTGCCTAATTTCGCGGGCATTACCAACCTGCTGTCAAAACGGCACCTGAACAGATGAATCGCCAAATGAACAGATGTTTCTTACTCACATGTTGAAGTTACCACGTAAATTTCAACGGTCCAAACCTTCGTGTATTTTCTAAAATACACTAGAGCTCCGCATTTGTACAGTTGGGAGCGGAATGATTCATACGGCACTGCCAGGAAGTCGGCTGGATTTCAGAAATGTTAGCTGCTTGGATCGTTCTTGAATGCCAGTTTTGATAACGATCAATCCCTAATCAAAACTGGCATTCAAGAACAATCCAAGCAGCTAACATTTCTGAGATCCAGCCGACTTCCTAGCCGGACCGTATGAATCATTTCGCTCCCAACTGTACACTGCGACGGTGGGATCCGTCTAGAAACATCAGGGGTACTCTAGAATGCACGGGAATCGCCGATCGTAACAAAGTCTTGAGAGTCGTAGCCCATTGCCGCTAACATTTTTCGGGTTTGATGGAGAAAGAAATAGATAAATCTGGATCGAAAAAGTCTGAAAAAAAAATTAAAAGTTACGAATGTGTAATAGCTTAATAAACACTTGAGCAGTTGAGCCAAAAACAAACATCTACATGTAGTAGGTATACACAGCCAGCGCATTGTAAGACGTGAAATGACAGTTTTTTTTTGAGCGCCATCTATGCCATATCTTTTTTGTTTGTGACATGAGGTAAATGTACCTATAGCATGAGAAAAATCGTTTGCATTCCTCCCAATTTTCGCTTCGGGACGTAAATTAAGGGAAAGGTAAAAATAAAGGTGCGGCCTTTTTATTGGGCTCTTCACAATTCCCGGCGACCGACGGACGTGATGAGATCCTCCAGGAACACGGCAGGATTTTAAATCGTTCTCCGCACCGGTTCCGCGTTCTCGTTTTTCAACTGACTTGCACACAATCGTCGTTGATCGGGTGCATGATTCCTATACCCCCTATACTCTGGCGCTGCGCTAGCGCTATACCTCGAATCCAAGAACACAAACAAAAGAGCATGCTGATGCCTGGTCCTTTTTTGCGACCACTCTTATTATATGCTCATTAATAAAACCCGTATAGCGGAATAATTTAATAGGCGGCACTCGTTCTCTCTCCCCGGTAGTCATTTATTTAATTCAGATTTCACAAATCACGACTACCCAGCCTCCGGAGGAAACCCGGGTTTTCTCCGATACATCTTTACGGTTGCGAGGATATAGGAAAGGAACAAAAATAAAAAAATAAGTGGGAGTCCCAGTGCTCGCTTCCTTTTAAAAATCATCCCGCGCGACGAGTGTGTATAGAGAGGAGGGATTTTAAATATGGATGAAACATTTTAAACCACACGCTAAAGGCGCTTCCCGCGGAGTGAATGAATGATTGAAACGGCAAAACTAACGACCGATAGGCCGATAAGTCCATTAAGGACGCAGTAAATATTTGAAGGAGACTTAGGAACACCTCGACTTTCCGCTCGCTGCCACATCCAATATGTATGATGCACTTAGACAATGCGGTCTACGTACATTTTGCTTTGCCCTTTTAATGTGTGTCGCCTTCTATACCGTACATATATACGATGACAATTTGCAAAGGCGAATATTTTAAATGCTTCCGCAGAACTGTGCTGTCTCGAACGAATAGATCATAATTCAATTACTTGATTTATAATGGGCGAAGTACTACCCACACTCGCACAACACACGCACACACATAAGCCGGTATACCGGAATAGAAAGCACACTCTGTCACTTACTTAGCACGCTTTTAAAGCACACTCCTCTTTTAACTAATAGACAATGTTATCGAGGGATATTCAGAGGTATACTTACTGTTGAGAAAACGAAAGGCACATTGACTCCGGAACACCAAATTTTGAAACTCAGTTATCAAGGTCTCTATAGTAGGTCAGAATTGATTACCAATTTTAGGGGACGAAATTTAAACTTTGTGCTCCGACGTAGAACTAGCTAGAATCCAGTTCATATGAGTAGATGGTAGCGAAGTTGACACATCGCATCAGTATAAATAGTCGAAGCAATTTCCGAGTCCCGAAAATAACAAAATTTGGCCCCGCAGGAATGCTGGGCTTGATTTTAGAAATGATAAAGATCTCAGTGTAATTGACAAAATGTAGTGTTTTATTATTCATAGAGCGAGAGCGCACAAAACGGATGATCGTTCTATTGGTTCATGGTGGGGCGTGCAGGGTTGGATTGGGAGACAATATTGTACGTACCGGGAAAAACCCGAGGCCGTATAAAATTGTGAATTGCAGTAGGTTCCGAAAGTAAAAACGTAAGTTCGCGACTTGATTCAAATGACGCTCTTGAGGTGATCGACCAGGCAACGTAGCAAGATGAATCAAGTTGCGGACATACGTTTCCACTTCCACAGCTAACTCCAATTCATATTAAAAAAAGGTATAATACGGCCACTGACTGGTCTCATGTGTCGGCGAGCGAAGCGAGCAGACTGGCACCGCACAGAAAAATTTTGAGAAATAATAACAATGATGCTAATAATAGATATGTAGTTATATGAGAAACAAAATTCGTTCTCATATTGTTCTGTATGATGTTGCTTCCTCTGTTGCTACTAGTAGAGCTATTTCCCGGTTCTGGTCGAGCCCAAAAGGTTTTTCAGCAATAATTTTCTTAATGTAGAAAGTTAAAATCTTGTCTCTTCTCATGTTGTATATTATTTTATTCTTTATTCTAAATTTTTTTGTTTATTGAAGTTTCAACGTAGCCTTCAGCGATTATGGAAGATCTCTATCCTCCATTTTCTTCAATATGTACAGCTATATCTGCTCCAGAACCAGCCAAGAAAGAAGCAGATGTGCGACAGAAACAATGGCTAGTCTAGTGGTGAGAGATTCCTCTGAGAGCTTAAAAACCTAAACTGTGTTTTGTGGCAATCTTCCAAGTGTATTCTATCTAATGGGTTGCAATGTACACTATTTATTCCGGCAGTTGACATAAAGCTTGAATGCTCTGTATCACCTGTCCTTCATAAAGACATACCGGGTGATCATTTGAAAAGTATCCACCTGCAGGAACTCCCGATTCCTATTGAATATTTTTTCGAGCAAAAACAGGTCGATTTTCATATCGAGGTCGGCATCCAAAACATATATTGGCAAATTTCTATCTTCAGCCCCCTCGCTTCCCACCACCCCAACTTTGAAATTTCAAATGACACCACCTACCTTGCGATGCATCAAATTGAAGAGAAATAAATTCTTTTTCTGAAAAAATATTTCCAAAATTTTCAAACCCACCCCCCTTCTCCCTAAAAATTATCTGACTGTCCCATTTTGTATTCTGGACCCCACAATTCTTTTCAATTTAGTCAGCGTCATACTAAATAGCATAAAAGAAAAGAATTTCCGGTGGAAAAAGTGTTACCCAAATTCACCCATTTGCTCTCTCCACCTCAACTTCAAAATACAACAAAACACCACGTAATTTGTGATAAATGAAATTAAAGGGAATTGAATTCTCTTTCTGAAAACAATTTTTTTTCAACTTTCCAACCCCTCCCCGAATGAATTGGACATTTTTGGAGTATTTTAGGAGGAAAAGGGGTTTTTGGGTTTTTTTAAAAATTAAAAAAAATCTTGTCCAGGAAGAGAATTCAATTTTCTTTGATTTGATGTATCACAAAATAGGTACATATTGCTATTTTAGATAAGGTGAGATGGGGGTAGCGAAAGGGTGAATTTGGGTGGCACTTTTTCCACTGAAAATTCTCTCTTTCCATGTTATGAAGGATGACGTTGACTGCATTGAAGAGAATTGAGAGATCAAGAATATCAAATTGGACACTCGGAGAATTTCAGGAAGAAGGGGCGGGGAGGGGATTGAAATTTTATACAAATATTTTTCCAGAAAGATAATTTGATTCTGTTCAATTTGTTGCATCGCAAAATAGGTGGTGTCATTTGAAATTTCAAAGTTGGGGTGAATGGGGACGAGGGGGCTGAAGATAGAAGTTCGCCAAAGTATATTTTAGATGTCCCCCTCGATATAAAAATCGACCTGTTTTTGCTCGAAGACATCTTCACCAGGAATCGGGAGTTATTGCAGGTGAATAGTTTTCAAATGAACCCGGTATACTTCTTGCACAATCCAACAGAATCAACTGAATTGCTTTTTGAAGTATTCACGATGAATGTTTGTCGAATTTGGTCTTGGTATTCTTTATGTCGAACAATAATGATGATTCAATCATTTCCTCTGCATACCCCTCACGTCCAAAACTAGCGCAACCTGTAAGGTAAATGTAATGTAATAGGAAGTATTCACTTACTTCAACTATTAAAATTTCATCATCTGGCGCTTCACGTAAGAAGAGATCAACTTGTTCTGTTGACTGTTGTAAGAGTTTTCAGATTTATTAGGCTTGTCATAAATTATTATCATCGTTCTTATACTTTTGAGAAAAACAAACAACTGTTAGAACTTGCTGATACATATCTATTATTTTCTCTAGTATTATCGTCGCCTTCTACATTGAATACTCCACCGAAAGAGTTGATGCCTAGAATCGAGCCTAGAATATTCTTGATTTTTCGAAAAAGAATGGTAATATGTATAGCAAATCTTCGGTGTATTTCTTTGCATGTTTTCTGTTATACGACTCGCTGAATTCATCGTAGTGTTTTTTCATAGCTTTTGGTCGATTTCTTGGGTAGTATAATTACTACTACTAATTAATTACACACTGTAATCAGTCCGGCCTTTTCCGCAGGTTTTACTTGTACTCCCAGAATAATCCATAGTTGGGTCAAAATCAGATTTACGTCCAGTGGACGGAACAAAGCAAAAACACGAGAAATCTCTTATTTTTTCATAATGGCTAACTTTACACATCATACCGTAGCTACTCCTTCACAATATTTTTATACAGCTAGGTACCTATCTATATCGGAAAACACGGAATCGTGTTTCGGAAATCGGAATCGTCGGGATTTCAGATTTATGCAAATCGGATAAGTAGATACCTACTACTATTGCGATTGTGAATAATAGCGCATATAGGTACACCATGGGACTGAGGTGCCATTTAATCCCACTGGCGACTTCGTCAAGGGAATGAATGAACTTCGCTCTGGGGACTAAATAACTTACCTTAGTCCCTTGCTATACAGGTGTCCTAGACTCGCGCCCCAGAGTCCAAGGCAGTTTAGGGAAATGCTTCAAATGTGTCCGTAGCGATGCTATCCCGTAGCATTGTCCCGTAGCTACAGATGATGATGATGATGAGATATTTGGTCATATTATTCTAGCTCATACATCTCTAGTATAAAAAGGTTATGATGAAAATAGGATCTTGGACACCTATAGGTTTTACATTGCCACTTCCGTCTTCGTCATCCGACCTATTGCAGAGAAACCTTAAATCCGATATGCACGGGGACATAACAGCAATCGCATAGTCGAGGCGCACCTTCTTGAAAACGAGATAAGAGTACTGCAGCGAAAAAACCAAAGTCTAGACATTTAAAACGCATTAACCGCACCCGGACGACATCAATTATAACCCCATTATTTTGTGATAGCTGGTCAGTTTCATTAGCGTTCGCCGAGATGGATAAATATTGCAGTAATGTTATAAGGGAAACGAACGAGTCCACGTATATGTATGTATGTATGCGTATCTTTGTTGTTGAGCACAAGCGATGGATGATGGTGGCAACGGCGGCGGCGGCGGCGGCGACGACTATTCCCCGAGGCATCCCTGAAACAGTGTCATCACTAATCTGCAGGTACCAGAAGTGCACAGGGATCAAAGAGAATAGTCAATGATGATTCCCGAGAGAAACCGTCCCGAGGATTCACCCTCCTGCCACCCTGTAAATTTATTCACGTCATATATGAATTCGCGTATATTATCGAAGATTCTGAAATTGTAATTCCAACACACCATGCCCATATACCTACCACCTTTGGAAAACCTGGATATATATATTTTTGTTCCTGGAGCATACGTCTGCTATCTGCTAGTGACGAAGGGCCTTTCCAGGAATTATTTATCATCCGAACGTGAAGTATGGAATTAAGTGCTCGGGAAAAGGGTCGCCCGAGTTTTCTATGAAATGGAAATACTACACAAACGGCGCGGACGGGGTATAATTGTCCTGGCATCAAGTGTGTTATTACAACTGAAAAAAGGGTTGAACGATCAATTAGTGAAAACGGCGTGTGGATGAAAAGATGAACGAGTTACGTGGCGAGGGATATCATTAACCGGGTGTGTATGTGTGTCATTATTTTAATAATCAGTTGGACATTATAACCGGGTAGGCTGTGCAACGCGACACAACCCCATAACCTGCTTCATCAACCCGTTCTCTTCTCTTGTATGTACTGTTTCTGCGCTACGCATGAATTAAAGACGACGTAAGCACTGAATGAATATTTAAAACTTGTCCACTGTGACCCCCGACGCATCACGGATAGATATATTACAGGCCCATATACACGCATTATAAATCCAAATTGTTGCATATACTCTGTCCCATGCTTGGAAATTAATATATTATTTACTAATATTAACGAGAAAGGGGCAGTTGGTACGCTTTGGGTGTGTCACAACACATTGTTTTAATGACACACTTTACTGTACTTTGCCGTGTTTTTTTACTATGATGAGCCTCCCACATGTTATCTATCCATCCACGGCGCAGCTCTCCAAGGACGCTTTTGAGGGTCTGTTCACGGAACGGAGATCCTAAAAATGGTTGGCTCCAAGACTGTATCATTTAAAAAAAAATCAAAAGTGCGTACAAATCCCATCGGTCTACTCAAATTCCATCGGTCTACTCAAATTCCATGATTGTGATCATATCTCGGGATCACCTCGGGTCGTATGAGTTGTATGTTTATACAGCCCGCGATTCACTCGATGATTCGATCGACTCAGACCAATAATTGTTTCCGAAATGATGAAGGGATCAAAATCGATTCTGAATGTTTCGCCCAACTCGATCAAATAATGTAAGGTCCGAAAGTTTTGAGAAATTGCTCAAAGCTAATAACTTTTTCTGAATAGTCTTCATTTTTCAACATGATATTGCAAAAAATCAACATGATATATAACGATAACAAATTCATATTCAACATATTGATAATGGATCATTATCGTCGATGGATCTCAATTTTCTTCTGCCATGTTCCATAATCTCTGTATCAATTTCTCCAATGTGAAGTTCTCTAATGTTATTGAAAAATGCGACGCCGTAATTGGTCTTCATTTGCAGCTCCCCATCCCTTGTCGTATACTAACCTGCTCAATACTTACCAAAAATCTTATATTGGTCGAGCTTGCGGTACATTGGGAGGCAGGACCTCAGAGATACATTGGGAGGCAGGAGCTCAGAGAAATTAATCCTGCTGTTGTCCAGAGAATGATCGAACATGGTAGAAGAAAACTGAGAGCCATCAAAGATAATGGCTCATCTTCAATATGTTAAAGATGATGCTAGTTTTTGCAATATTAAGTTACAAAATTGAAACAATCCAAAAAGAGTTATTAGTTTTAAAGAAAAATCCCAAAACTTTCGGACCATACGTTACTACCTGAAGTGACTTGACTTTTTGCCAGGAAAGGGGAGCGTGATGTGTACTAACATTTTCGCGATTCCATTCAAGATTCAGACATCTAATGGAAGAAAGGTGGAATACACGATTTTAAGAAGGTAGAGCTTTAGCAGAGGCTTGTCGCCCTCAGGATGGAGTTATATGTATCTACAAGATAAAAGGTTAGCAGAGATTTTAAAAGGGTAATTCACCAATGAAGAACAAACTAAAGAGAATACCTTTATAAGGAAGGTTTCTGGATCAATTGAACGATCTTTCGATTCGATTTCATCGAACGTTTTTTTTTTATTATTATAAATTTATATTATTATATTACCATGCGGCTATTAAATGCTTTGATTTAATTCTTATGCACTGCTAAAACGGTTCTAAGTTCTGATCAATTCAAACTACCACTTTCCCGCCAAATTTGGGCTTTCAAAAGAGATGTTGTGTTTTATCGCTGTGTCAAATCAGAAAGCTCAAAGCTTCGTTTGTTAATGTTTGTTTGAATCATCCTGAGCTATAGCGAAATGTCGATATTATAGGTAATGCCATGTGAAAACTAATCCAGATTGAAATTGGACACAATCGGTTTTTCAGTTAGCCATTTCAGGTCGTTCCAGGAATCATTTAAACAAACATTACAAAAGTTTGTAATGGGTACATACAGTTGGTGTTATTGTAAAAAAATTTCAACTTGATCTTAATCGCAGTTTAATCTCAATTTTCAGTATGTAAACTTTGATACCTTGCATCTCTCTTAGGCCCGTTATTTCCTTCTCCGGATTTGTTTCCGGCGCAGCGTTTGTCTGCCGAATAGAGTCAAGGTGCGTTCAGTCAAGGTGCGTTCAGTCAGCTTATTTAGCCGCAAGTTTTAATTTTAGTCGCAAGCGTAGCGACGCCCATTGGCTCTGACGAACCAGCCTCCTCAGAACAGCCAATAAGCGATGCAGCGCTTACGACTAAAATTAAAACTTGCGGCTAAATAAGCTGACTGAACGCACCTTCAGCTTATTTAGCCGCAAGTTTTAATTTTAGTCGCAAGCGCAGCGACGCCGATTGGCTCTTATGAACCAGCCTCCTCGGAACAGCCAATAAGCGATGCAGCGCTTACGGCTAAAATTAAAATTGCGGCTAAATAAGCTGACTGAACGCACCTTTATACGGAACAAATCCGGAGATGGAAATATCGGGCCTTAGGAAATGAGGTAGAGGCATAATTAGTAGTAGTTGTCTTTCTGAATCAGGACAACGAGAAGAATCTATAGTAGGTCCACTCCTACCGTGATTCTAGTCGCCTGTGAGATTTTGTTTCTAAGTTTCCAAATCTGAAATTGAAAACTCCCTAGAACTTGGCAGTTGGCGGCACTGATGTTTGAAAGTTCAAGCTTGATAACATCAACATTGCCGCTTATGTCAAATAGACAGGAAATCTCGAGTTTCACGAAAATTGTGATGGAATTATGCCCATTACTGTGAAAACTGTTTGTGCCTCGGCTTGTGTCTTGAACAAAAACGTCCAGTGCCCATTTTGAAGCCCTCGAGGGTGCCATAAGAACTCGCTTCTGGGAGAAAATGAGAGGAGTAGGTAGCATGATATCCCTTATCGTTCAGCTTTGGAGAGAAGACGTGAATTTATTTTCGAAAACCACATAATATGGAGGCATTGTGAACTATTCCTGGTTTTTAAAAAAGATTTACCCACACTTTGAAAGACGGGAAAGCTACAACCCATCCAATTTTTGTGTGGATAGATCCATCGGTGTTAAGAAAACGCTTGATTTCACAGCTCAGGGGACATCGTATTGGAACAAGCAATTTGCGGAAATTGTGAAGGGTTAAGTACATCCACTCCATACTTGCGATTTGTAAAGTTAATTTCGTTATTTTTTTCATTTTTGACAGCAACAGTCAACAACACACCAACATAACCTATCTTTCGAAGCCAGACGCCTAGACGCACACTAGGCTGTTGGACGTTAAGTCTATAATGCCAAACTGTAAAATTTGCCCAGTCTATACTAGAATCACGGTAGGAGTGAAACTACTATATCAATAAAGTTTGCTCGATTGAAACTGGAACACTCTGTAAAATGTCAGTAGTATATTGACAGATGGCACCATACAGGAATCTCACACATACGAGTCTTCATTTGTGTTTACTTATGTACTTACGTGGTTTCAAGACTTTCAAGCTTGCCCTCATCCTATCCCCGTTTCGTCAGGCTGATCTGTGTTCAGGCTCTCCGGACCTGAATGCTGTCCATGTCCGCACTTATGCTAAGGAGCTTCCAGCACGGGGGAGCTGTAAAGTCCCATCAGTGATTAGTCCTACTATTGTTTATTATTTCGCAATTTGGTTGTAATCGCTCCCATTGAATAATAATCCTTTCCCGATTCAGCCACATAAATAAATGCTCGAATTTATTGCCATACAGGAATTTTCACGAATGTTCCGAAACACCCCGTGCACAATATGCGAACGATTTTTACCGCTGATGCAGTGTCCCACCCAAATCATTTTCTTAAATACTTAATTCAAGTCGAAAATTTTCCGGTCGATCTATCATGTAAATGGGCTGTTATGTTGTGTTTTCGTGTCACGAAATAGCATACTCGGCAAAGACAAATGTTTGGGGTTGTTTTGTGGTGGCAAAACATGGTTCTCTTGACATGACACGACGATCACGTATGATGATTGCGCGCTTACTTTAAACGCGGCCAAATTAGGGATGACTCGAAGGCGCGTGGATCAATGCAAATCGACAGTAGCTCTTCCTAATCGACGTCCCATTGGCTGGAATGTGTAATTTTTGTGCCGGTCGCGGCCAAGATGAAAGGACTGGGGCTTTGATAAGACGTCAATTAAGGCAGCGTGAGTGTTGGCTAACACATGTAAACGGAAAGCAAACTGATAATTATCTGATTAGCGGGAATCAAAAGCGCCGACAGTGGATTAATTCACCAAGTAAATACCTGCATTGTGTTGGTGTTTGCTGGTGATTACACGGCTCACGTGTCCTACTCGCCCGGCTTTAATAAATTATTACGCCGAGAGTTCCGAGGAGACACGCGATCACATTTTTTGGTGGTCTTCATACCTATTTGACTAATCAAACATGAAAACGTGGGATTGTGTGCCCATACTAGCCATGTGTGAGTGAATGTGTGTGTGTGTATGTTTATTTTTTAAATTATACGCAGATGGCATATCATACAAAACTGGTGCATTTACCCTGTCAAATTTTGATACGCGTCAGTTATCTAAGCGAACGTTGCACTTTCAGTAGTATTCGATGCTCCTGCTGCTTCCATTCACAAAAACTATGACGCCGTCATACCTGAAGAATGTTGAAACGACTCCTTATCCTGCATGTCCACTTATCTTCCATCTTTATTTTTATGGTTTGCTACTAATTCAAACTCAAACAGGAATTTCTCGGTTTGAGCTTCTCGTTTTTCGACTATTTAAGCTGCGTTTTATCTTCTCCTCTGCTTAAGCAGGTGTGAACTTGATTCATAGTTTAATTAAATTACTACACCATCCACTTGAATTATTGTAATTTGGTGTGTTAGATAATTGGATGTGTGGTGTGGCACATCCGAGTCCCATGTAGAGGCGATTCATATCGTCACGGATGTAGTGTAGTGTCCACTATAATATGTCGTGGTTATTTATGACAGCGGGAACTTGCGCCTGTGCGCGTCCTCTACAAACAACAAGCTCTCTGTCATTTAGCAGAGTTGAAATCTTTAATTTTGTCCTCAATTTTCTACTTGTCAACTTATTACCTTATTACATGATATTTAACTTTAGTTATATCTTATAATACACGGTGGCTCGGCCTTTTAATTTAAAATCATTCATACTTTACAATTTGTGCCTCTCATATACTGCGGCATCAGGGGGCATCATAATCAGAGGTCTCTTGTAGATTTTTTATTTACGACGGTGTGGCGGCCGGCAGTTTGTCATGCTCGGCACTTCCTTGCTTTGAATAATAATTGGAGAGATGTAGGGAGAGCGTCGGTGGCGGAGGTTTCTTTCAAATTAGCAATTATTATGAAGTCTGCGCGAACAACGGCAATCAACTTGGAGCTTGAACTCGCTTGAAGCTATAGTCCATTCAAGTTGGTTTTATAGGTAACTAGCTGGACTCTGAAAATGAATTTTGGCAATAATTCATATCATTATAAAGTATGAACCGTATTTGACAGTACAATAAACTTGAGAAGCTCATTACATATTGAAATAAACTGCGCACCACTCAATGTGCCGCGACCGAAAATTTTGTCTCTTTTCAAAACGATGAGCAACTTTTGATATCGCCAAATATTTTGATTCGGTTTGCGGTGTCCGAACGAGGTTTGGTTGAACACATTGAAAATTTGCACTGGTTTACATATCATCCTGTAAACATTTTATTTGGCCAGTCTGAGTTTTTTTATCTATAGAATGGACTGCCAGAAAATGAGCCTAACGGACATCGCAAACCGAAACAAAATATTTGGCGGGAATCAAAAGTTACATCGTTTTGAAAAGTGGCAAAAAATTTCATTCGCGACACATTGAGTGGTGCGTAGTTCATTACAGTTTGAAAATTTGGATGGACACGATTTCAGTGAACAGCATTAAAATAATGGAGCTATGGATAATTAGGAAGTTGCCTTTGTTTGTGGAAGTTGAACGAAGTGTCCTCATCAGCTCCCACTTGGATAGTTGAAATAATAGGCTACTTCGTTTAGGCAGGTGCGCATGCTTGACGGCTCAAAGTTTTGAAAATTTTCGTACACCTGTCAGTTAAATGGCAACGCTGCATGCTCTGTCTAGCCACCTGACCAACTACTGGTTCCTGGCTGTCACTTTTACACATACCGTAAATGCATCTCTTTGTAGCTTCTTTGAACTTCCTTCTCCGTACAGCCATTTTCAACAAGTTGTAATCTTTCGTCAAAACATGATCAAATGAAATGTAGGTCAGGTAGAAATGAGGAGTGTGATCATAATTGTCACAAGTGACAGTTGGCGCCGATGTCTTGTTGTTTTGAGCGCTGTTGCCATTTTCGTTGTTCCTGAACTTCCACAAATAATCATTGAACATTATTCCAATGAAACATTTCCTTTGAATATAGAAAATGGTATCTAACATTCAACCAAATTATTTGTGAAATTTCAAGTGCACTACAATATTTTTTAGTGTTAATTTTCAATATCGGTGTACGAAATTATGAAATTCGCGCCAGACATGCACTCAAAAAAACCGAAGCGAAGGGACCTATTGTCATCTTTTTTCTTGGGGCTCTCGAGATTTTCGGAAATAGAGTCCCGAGGGCCAAACCGCTGGTCAAATTCTGTACACCAGACTTCCCCCTCGTAAGGATTTCCCCCGGGCTTCCTCGGACTTCCCATGGACTTCCCCCGGACTTTCTCCGGCATGTACACCAGACTTCCCCAGCGGTTTATCCCTCGTAGAGTCCAAATTATGATTGACGTATACTATTGGATCGAAATAATTGAGAGTGAGTCATTCACATCCACAGTGGGTGTGAGTGAGTAAGTGAACACTTGGAGCGCTGCGGCGAAGAACGTGGAACTAGGATGGAAAGTATGAGTCACTCTCAGTTATTCACGCTCCAAGTGTTCACTTACTCACTCACACTCACTGTGGATGTGAATGAGTCACTCTCAATTATTTCGATCCAATAGTAAAGTCATCCGTAGGCATAACGTAACCAAGTAACGGGATGGACCTACACCCGTGGTTGCTAGTGATTGGTCCGTTTACGTTGGATCTTACGTTCACGTTACGTACGATATATTACGCTTACGCGTAAGCTGTATATTGCTTTTCGAAGTATTCAGTTAGTAGAACATCGCGCTTAAGCAACACAAGACGGCGTACGGATTCAGATGAGTAACCGCCACAAGGGTGGTGGTTTAGAGTGTTCCTGTTCAGACTCATTTGGAGACGGATGTCGACCTTTCTTGATTAGACTCTAGCCAAGTCTTTTGAGTTTGCAAAGCAGACTACTACTACCACTACTTCTAGCGATTTAAAAATTCGTAGTGGTTGCTGCTTTCTCTTAGTGAAGTTGCCATTTTACAAAACAAAAGGTACTCGTAGTTTATTCACAAGTATTTTCTATTTTTTATTTAAAACGCATTTCGGCCTTTGCCGGACGTTACCCACCACCGGCAAAAATATGTGAAAATTCCACAACCTTTTATCAACTGAAGATGGCCTTACGGCAAGGCCGAAATGCATTTTAAATAAAAATTAAAAATATTTGTGAAGAGACTACGAGTACCTTTTGTTTTGTAATAGCGATTTGTTTGAAGTAGCCCCTGTGGATAGGCAAGTGGCCTTACAGCCACCCTGCATACTGCCGTGGCTACCAGGCTTATTTGCTGCTTCAAGCTTCAAGGTCTGTGTAACAGCTCGCCAACGTGGCATTGCTTAATTATAAAATGCAAGGTCCATACAACTAACGTCCAGACTACCATGTCAAATTCTGTTTGTCTTGTGGCTATGTTCAACTGCCCATTTATACTTCAGAAATAGAAAAAAGAACAAGAAATAGTTTGAAACATTGCTCCTAGGTGTCGCTGGAAGCATTGAAATGACAGTCGTCATAATTTTAAGTTTCAGTTCTTAGTTTTATGCTGTTATTGCGGTTGTTTTCCTACTTGTTTTGTTTGATGTTATACAATATCACTAATCTGTAATAATACTTGAATAAGTAGGTATACAAATGAATTTTCTTGAAAAAAAACAAAGTGGTTGTCCTCTTCACGGCATTTATTCTATTAATGTTACAGCTGTTTCGCTCGTTTCGTTTCGACGACGCTCCTACACATGCACCATGATTGTATGGTTGTAAAAGGAAAGCAAAATGTTTTTAATTGTACTAAGTTCGCACATGTGAACTTATTTTCGATTTTATAATTTATGTGAATCTGTACACTTGTCCGTCTGAAGATGCTCGTACCTATTTGAAACGAGCGAAACAGCTGTAACATAATAGAATAAATGCCGTGAAGAGGACAACCACTCTGTTCTTTTAAAATTAATAATACCTTCACAGCGATGAGCAGAAAATTCGACCTAAATGAATTTTCAACATCGCATTATTTCAAATTAATATCATGAGTAGTGTAGGTATCTACTTCTCAGTCTAAATTATTGCAGTAATAGACAATTACCACTGATGAGAACTTGTGAGGATAACTGGTAGATGGCGCCACGTTTGGACCGCCGCTACGAAGCAACCCGTCGTGGGAGTTTCTCGCCTATAGAAAGACAAGCGGTTTCAGGCAAGTCTTGCTACATCGACGTACTGCGGATTGCATGAAAACAGCCCCCATCGTCATCGGCAAAGAGCTCGACTGCGTTCGTCACTCGTTCGGCTTATCTTCGAGCAGAAGCTGAAAATATTCAACTTGTTATTTTTATTCTTTAAGTTCTTGGGCAGTAGCGGCGATAAGTATTTTTTGGGAGGGGCTAGGATCTCGTCATTAACGGAAGGAAATACAAGCCACGGAAGGCTTTTAAACACATTGTAGAATATTATTCTACATGAGTTGACCGCGTAACTTGATTAATCAATAACATTGAGGATTATTTGTGCAGAATTTATGGAACATTTCGCCTTCAAAGACTTTTACGCCGCCACTGTTGATTAGATTGTCCGCGCATCTTCAATACGCAGTATGTATACTTCTTTTTTAACATTTTCTTGTTATTATTCTTATCGTTATTTTCATTTTTATTCTTATTTTTGGCGATCATAAATCCACCTCAAATGACATCTCTATCAGACTCTGTGTGTGTCTCTTCTGTTTTTCTGCGGTTAATATGGGAAAGTGTTGTCCAAGTTCTTTTTATACTGGTACCTATGTCTTGAACGAGTTGATCTTAACGAGCTTCTGGAAGGGGATCATATTGGAAAATTGAAGGAAAACGCCTAACAGGTTAACCGAGCATCCTGGAAGACTAACTTTGCGCATACAACCACATCAATGAGCACTTTGGCTCAAGAAGTCTCAGAGGGCTGCAGAACCAAAGCCTCAAAAAAATCAGGTTTTATCCGCCACCCTCTTCAGAAACTACCTCTTAACCATCTTCACAACGGCAGATTACCTTTCCAAGTTTCGTAAAAGCAATTAAGTAGTAGCGAAGATATTGCTACAACCATGACCCAAACCAAGATCAACAAGTTAAGCACTAGAGTCCAAAATAAAGGTCTTTCTTGTAGCGTCACGTCACACGGCCGGTCACAGAAATTGTCTTTTCCTAGCGTGCTACGTGAACGCCGGGCCACTGCAACAAACTTTCTTGTAGCGTCACGTCACACGGCCGGTCACAGAAATTGTCTTTTCCTAGCGTGCTACGTGAACGCCGGGCCACTGCAACAAACTTCCAGTAGTGATAGATATAAAACCTAATGTAAACTTGAAAGTTGGCAAAATCTGTCATAAAAACGTTAACCACTGACAAGCCCTGCCCAAGGAGTTAATTTTAACAGGTATGTGTGTAGGTAATCATGGCCGGGTGTATGTGCTGGAAACATGAGTGACAACTCGTGCCCAGTGATTTCGACTATGCAGACTTTTACACAACCGAATATTTGTAGCGCCCGACCGGGAGATTGTGAAAAATCTCGGCGAGTAGTTTTTGACTTATTAAATTTTAATCAACTCAAGTCATTTTACTATGTGTACTTGATTTATTTATTCATCTATTTATTTATTTACTTTTAAATTGAGCTAGTAATAGATTATTTATCAATATAATTATACATAAACAGTGAAATATTATTTATTATTCTTTTTATACCTGTTCATTCGACACGTTCAACGCCTTTGAGGCATTATTATACCTAGTCGACTGGGTGGCTCAGAAGCATAAACTAACGCGCTCGCAAACCCATATTTCATCGCGTCCTCTCAGACCGAGGTTCGAATCCAGCCGGCGGAAGAAAACTTTTCTGGGCCAAGCATCGCTAAAAATGTTGAAATAATTGGGTTGCAGAAAATCACTGTGTATATAAAACTGTTGATGTTACGAATACTTGAAATAAAGTGTCAAAACTCCTATGGCCAAATCAAAGGTCGAAAAGGGGAAAACAATATTTTATTATTATTTATTTACGCCTTTGAGGCATTATTATACCGTGAGCGCTGAACAAATACTAAACAATCTACAGTAATGTAATCTTTAATATCTATCTATCTACAATCTTCGACATATGGAACATGGCTTCAACTATCCTAAATACAGTTTTTCAAGGGATTTTAAATGACATAACGCATGTTGAGTACGAGTACCGTAAAAAATAGTCTACTCTATTTTTTTGACAGGCACACTTTCGTTTAACAGAGATGACAACCAGAAACTAACCAGCACATTCCAGACAGAAATCGTATATTTATACTCAATTTCAACTCGAATCAACGGTTCGATAGTATTGTAGCAGATTACAACATAACCACACGCAGACAGCCATCACTCTGGAAATGGTCTCAGTCGTCTTTGGGGACTTCAAATCGAGCCTCAAATACATAATACGTCGTCATCCCATCATGCGATTTTTTCCATCTCAATACTTTACCTTACATGTTGGTGGGGACCGAAAAAATAAAACCTAGTCCCATTAAGAACTCGTAAATAACATGACATTTCATCATTTCAACTTATTATTAGTATACGAGGGTCGTTTGACATATCTTTAGAATAACACTGAAATAGCGGCACTAGCACGGAGTTCCTATGTTTACTGAAATCTAGCAAGCTTAGATTGCCTAAATATAAAATTTTAGACATATACGTCCAATAGTTCATCTTTGGGGCCCATTTGAGATACACGACTCTTGGTATTTTGCGAAAATGGAGAAAAATGAGATTCGCTCTGTAATCAAATATTTTTTTTTGAAAGGCCTAAGGTCTTCACAAATAATTGAAGACTTCATGAGAACTTTAGGGGAATCTGCTCCATTGAACTCAACTGTTTTAATTTGTACAAAAAATTTAACCGAGGTCGTACGAGCCCGACTGATGAACCACGATCTGGAAGGCCAAATGAGGTCACAACAGCAGAGATGGTCCACAAAATCCATGGTATTCTGTTAGACGACCGTAAAGTGGAGGTGCGCGAGATTGCTAAAGCTGTGGGCATCTCAACTGAACGTGTATTCAACATCTGCACGAACATTTGCAAAAGAAGAAGCTATCGGCGCGATGGGTGCCGCGATTGCTGAAAATCGACCAAAAGCGCACTCGAATGGACATTCCGTTGCAATGGCCAAAATACACGAATTAAACTTCGAATTTGTTCCCTACCTATCGTATTCTCCAGATTTAGCGCCATGTGACTTTTCCCTGTCTCCAATACTGAAAACTTGGCTCGGTGGAAAGAAATTCACATCGAATTATGAAGAAATCGACGCCGAAAACGGATATTTTGAGGGTCTCGAAAAATCATACCATAGCGAAGGAATGAAAAGACTTGAACATCGTTGGACCAAGTGTATAGAGCTAAAATGAGACTATGTTAAGAAATAAAACTAATTTTGACCCAAAAAAATGTTTCTTCATGTCCATTCTAAAGACTTATCAAACGACCCTCGTACATACATCTTGTTAGTACCTCTTAATTATGATCTTGGTGTTCATTTGATAACTAACTGACTGTTTTTATTTCCAGGTAAGCGCATTTTTCTGGTTCTCCATCATCTTTATAATAATAATCCCGACAAGAAATAGTAAGTATGTAAGTTGCATACCTGTAGTTATACCTACTATTCAAAAGTAGAAGAACGGACTTAACTTCAAACCTCAGTATAGTTACTTGAATGGTTGAGTATAAGAGTTTTCCGATGTCTAGATAAGTTTATTTTCGAGAATCTCAACCTCAAACTCATGCAGGCTGCTGTAAGTACCACGCGACTACATTAAGCAATTGCAATATAAATATAATAATAAAAGCGTGGCTTTTGAAGTGTATACAAATCGAAATTTTATCGCAAACATCCATTTCTAAAGCTTCTCCATCGCACCACCTGCATTCCGAGCGCAAAAACAAAAGGAAAACCTTTTCGTAGTAGTGCATGATGACATTACGTAGTACATATTTTAAAAAATCGAGTGAAAGACACAGGGTTTTGGATAAGGAGGACTAAGGTGTTTGAGAATTTCAAAGTGGCCGAGGTGAAAATTTCTCTCTGAAATAACCTTGGCGGATATCAAATGTTTTAATACTTGAAAGACGAGAAGCAGATTTGAACGAAAAAGACTTTTCTCTCTCCCCCGTCAATGTTGAGGGGACATTCGTGAGGCTTCTGGGGCAACGTAATCCGGTAGCGACAGGCACTAACCGCAACACAGATTTCTTATAATATATATGTATATCTACGTTTTTCGCCTTATTCATGCCGCACCAGAATATCATTTTCGTGATATTTCGAGGTGACTCGTGGCTTACATTTCTTTGTGCGGAGAAATGTTTGGAAACTTTCGTCCATACAAAAGGTCCGAGTTTTACCGATGGATCTGGGGATATAATGGGGGGAAGAGGCCGGTTTAGGTCACGTATGACCAATCTAATGGGGCAGAGAGATTTGTACACTATCAAATCATCCGCTCTCTTGCCTCTTTTTGGCGGTCAATCGCATTGTGACCAGTTCAACCATATCTTGTGGATACGATGCCTTCGACAAATATTTGAATTGTGTGTGTCTGTGTGTCTTTCTCTGTTACGGAAGGAATCTAGTGTAAGTACCTATGCTCTAGAGTATGGAGCAGCGGATGCTTTCGACACTGTCACATTGTGCGGATCTTTATAGCGCGGAATGTAATACATAAACATTAAAGATTCATTTTAATTTAAAGCTATCGTTAATCGATGCTTTTAGTGGTATACATGGCTCCAATTTTCCATCTGCCGCGCCTCCACCATATTTCATCTTTATGGCCGGACTGCCGCCGTTTCGAGCCGGTAAAACTCGTTATGATGAAGGAAGCCATGATTTTTTCTTCATTGCCGGTTTTTATAGTGTAAGTCCAGTTGGAAAAAATGTGCCGTAAAATCAATGAGAGTTGCAGTCATTATCGATTAATTCAATAATGATTATTCCTCAAGGTCTGCGACCTGCATGGTGAATCACCCATGCTTTATGCTAAGACTATTTTATCTATGGGAGTGTGTGTGTGTGTGTACGTACGTACGTACGGCTCAGAACAGGAAGTTCTAGAATGGTGAGGTTGTGGGTTGTGCGGCTAGAATAGAGCGCCCAGAGTTGATGAACCAACCCGGTGATGCAGAAAATTTGTGCATTTTTCAGGTATATCATTCGAATTTCACGGCAGAATTACATTCTAGGAACTGGAGGTGTTCGCTTTCACTATATAGAGACGCATCCTGCCGATTTCACAGGTGTAACGCAAAAACGATATCGGACATTTATCCAAGTTTAATTTGCAGCAAGAAGAAGAAAAAGAAGACACTCCTTCCAATATGGTAACAAATGAACTTATAATACTCGAATTTAAGCTATACTTGAACAAATGTGAGAATTTTTTTTGTGTGGGGGGGGGGGGGTATCCAATAGGGTGATTGCATGTAGAGGGCGTTTTGACCTAGGAACTTTCAGTTTGTCTTTATTGGTAATGGAAAACGTCAAATCGTCGTGTCAATCGCGCCATTTTTGACAGGCAAAATCTGACATTTTGTAAACCTAACATTATCTACGCTAACAATAATTTCATCATTCATCCATCATCCATCACCACGTTGTCTATTAACCACTGAAAATGCCTGCGTTGTATGTGCCTGCCACTTGTTTTGTGTCCCAGTGCGTCTCACGCCTTGGATCTGTCAGACAGGTGTCGGCTGTCACCATACCAACCGAACCAGAGCAAAATCCCTCAGCGACTGTCACGTTCCTGACGGTCCAAAGGTGAACCAAATTCCATGCAATCGCCCTATTCCTGGTACTACATACCGTGTAGAGGGCCGGGGTCCGTTATTGACTGAGGAACGAGTGGAAGTGAAGACACTGCAAGAAATCTTGACACGATGACGAGCTCGTCATTCGTATTATTGCTTCAACATAATAATAATAATAATAATAATAATAATAAATGGTCTTTATTCCAAGAAAAAAATATTTTTTTTCTTTGGCGTGGCGAAGTCTAGCCGCGAGGCTAATCCACTCAACCACAAACATCATCAACATCAACACGATCTTCTGCTGGGGATCGAATTCCAAGGTTTAGAATGATTAGAACTCGAATAGCCCACCTAACAGACTATCTATTCATGTATGTCGCTCGGTTTGAGTGTATCGTGGTCGCTCTTGCGGTATCAAAATATTTTGGCGAATTCTATTTGATACAGAAATAAAATTGTGTATCTGCTGAACATGATACCCTTGCATGTAGTAAACTGCTCGTCAAAAGTTAAGCATAGATCAAAATTTGTTCCAATTTCAAGTGAGGATTTCTTCAGGAAAAGATATCCGATTTGAAAAAAATGTATGGTGCTTGGTAGAGCTTCTCTTCAGCTATAAGACGCTATGTCGATTTACGTCACCATTGACTTTGTCCATGATATACAGGATGCTAAAGGAAGGAGTGTCAAAAGTGTTAATTTTTGAAGTCGTGGAACTTTTTTAGAAAAAATTCCGGATTTTTTTTCTCTTGACTTTTAGAAAGCGGATATCAATATCTCGAAACGGTTTTGGACTTTTGATCGTATTCTGTTTTTTCAAAGAGTTCTTGATTTTTTTGTGAAATTTAGATTTTTTGATGCAGAATTTACTAGAGCAGTTTTTCTTGAAAATTCACAGAAACGTACACAGTTGCTGGATGAATTAAACCATGAGAAAATTGACCTCATGGACCTCCAGCAGAGGTTATCCTCTGGACCTCTTCAGGGGAGATGCCCAAGGAAGCATGCTGCGACATCACTTTGACACTTATTGAGCCTAGCATGGATAAAAATGCAAGACTTGTAACCATACGTTGCATCAAAATTACCATGGTTACCAATTAGTCCCATCATGGGTGATTTTGTTACTGCACAAGTCACTGGAAATTTCCAGAAGTGATATCTCCTAGACGAGTAGAGATAGAGCCATAATTTTTTTTTTGATTTCAATCGAACACATTATTGGTCATTCAAGCATGATGTGCAAATTTTTCACGTTTATACTTTTTCAGTGGTGGGGGGTAATTTTGACGTGTGTCATGTCGAAATTTTTTTCTTGTACTTGTCATCATTGAAATGTCGACATGAATATATACTGTCATTTTCAGCTGATCAATTTAAAGATTGCGTTTGGTGTTTTTCTTCCTCCAAGTCCAGATTTCTTGGGAAAAACTTTGTTGGTCTTCTCTTTCACTACTGATGTGGAAGTGGTAGATTACATTTATGCTGACATTTCAATGGTGACAAGTACAAAAAAAAAGTTCTGACATGACAAACGTCAAAATTACCCCCCACCACTGAAAAAGTATGAACGTGAAAAATTCGCACATCATGCTCGAATGACCAATAATGCGTCCGATTTAAATTAAAAAAAAAGAATTATGGCTCTATCTCTACTCGTCTAGAAGATATCACTCCTGGAAATTTCCAGTGACTTGAGCAGTAACAAAATCACCCATGATGGGACTAATTGGTAACCATGGTAATTTTGATGCAACGTATGGTTGCAAGTCTTGCATTTTCATTCATGCTGGGTTGGATAAGTGTCAAAGTGATGACGCAGCATGCTTCATTGGGCATCTCCTCTGAAGAGGTCCAGAGGATAACCTCTTGTGGAGGCCCATGAGGTCAATTTTTCTCATGGTATAATTCATCCATCAATTGTGTACGTTTCTGTGAATTTTAAAGAAAAAGCAACAGCTCTAGCAAATTCTGCATCAAATAAATGGTCTAAATCTATCTATCTATCTCTCTAAATCTAATGGTAAAAATCTAGATTTCACAAAAAAATCAAGAACTCTTCAAAGAAACAAAATACGATCAAAAGTCAAAAATCGTTTCGAGATATTGATATCCGCTTTCTAAAACTCAAAAGAAAAAAATCCGGAATTTTTCCTAAAGAAGTTTCACGACTTCAAAAATTAACACTTTTGACACTCCTTCCTTTGGCATCCTGTATATCATGGACAAAGTCAATGGTGCCATAAGTCGACATAGCGTCTTGCAGCTAAAGAAAAGCTCTACCAGCCACCATGAACTTTTTTCAAATCGGATATTTTTTCCTTAAGATATCCACGCTTGAAATGGGAACAAATTTTGACCTATGCTTAACTTTTGACGAGCAGTTTATTTTATTTCATCAAATACTTGCGAGTGCGGGTCCGAGAAGAATTCACCTATTTTATCAAGGCTTCACGGTAGCGTAGTCGTGTCTAATCTTAAACGGTTTGGAAAATACAGGCGGACTCGGGGAGTTGTCTTGCCGCACCCCGTCGACTCTCCAGAATCAATAAAACGCAAAACTCCACTGGCAAATGTCTTGAATTTGCAAAGAACACCCCCGCGAGCAAGCACATTCTGGCCGAGCTTTATTATCCAGATTCTCCCGCTGCTGCTGCTGCTGGTATACTCCATTGTCCGTCCAATTAAAAATTTCGTCTCGGATAACTCGTGCATGATTAACCAAACACAACGACATGTAAAATCACGCCGGACGGAACAAGATGGCAGCTCATCCGGTGTGGCTGTAGGTACAGTAATGAGGCAGGCGAAATGCCGAGGGCGGGGGTTGTGACGGCTCTTTGCCGGTTCAACGAGCAGAAATTGATAGGATAAATTCCGGGTCTGAATTGGTCCCGACCAAGCGTGAACCGTGTGGGGCGCGACGAGCAGCAGCAACTCGAGCTTTCTGCTCTTCGACTAGTTCTATGTTGGTATAACATTGCGGTTGCAAAAACTCTCCCATGGCCTCTGGCACAATCATACTCGACAACCACTTGATCGCCGTGTATGAGGTACCATTTTGCCAATTTCCGAATCTACTTTCAACGACAACTTCAATCCCATTCCTAAGTTCCCACCATGCGCATCCACCTGCCGGATGATGATAACTTCGAATTTATCTCTCGACGATCCATCGTAAGAGTCGTTCAAGAACCCAAATAAGAGCTTAGTCACGAATCTTTTGTCCGTTTCTTTATTCACGGCGTTCAAACAATGGGCGGGCAACGCTGCGTCAGCGCCGCAAAATCGAAATTTAATCCGAAGGCTCTCTCTCCGGCAGCCGGAGAGCGTATTTGTTGAAAAAGTCAGCAGCAGGAATGGCGTTTGATTTGTCCCCAATTGTGTGGTGGCGACGACAGCAAAAGGTCTTATCGCTTTAAGTTCACTAACGAAGTGTCGGGTGCCAATAATAAGGTGAGAGTGTTGGGTGTGTTTGTGTTTGCGTGCGTGCGTGTGGGATTTATAAATAGCGCACAGTGCTGCAAGCTGGGTGGAGGTGGTGGACCACAGTTGGAATTTGGCCTGGATTTAATCATTAAATTCGCGTGGTTTATGTCTCCGTTTGGTCTTTAAATTTGGGACTTCACACTTAATTTCCGCCTTGAACGAGCTCAACTGACAGAACTTAGTAACTGTAATCCGCACAAACGTTTTTGTCGCTGAGAAGTATGGGGAACTATAGTGGCAAACGCCCGAAGTAATGGCGCTCGTGTTCCATGCACCCTAGCTATCATAACTGTCATTTTAAGCGTACATAACCTCAACTTTGGGAGTGTAATTTAATTGTCATTTGTTGGCACTCAGCATATAACCAGCGGTTTGCGTCACTTCGTGAGTTGAAAAGCAGAGAAAAGTCGAAAAGTCGACAAGCGAAAAATAGCGGTGAAAAAAAAAGTAGTGCCGTGTTATGTACCAGGCTGCACCTTTGCACCAGCTTTTTTTTCCCTCTCAGTGGGGCACCTCTCCGTCTTGACTCTTCTTTGAGCATTAGCACTTTTCCCATTTCCGTACATTTCTTTGAGGGAGGTTATGTGCCATAACTGTCAAGAGTGTCAATATGGGTGCATGGAACACGTCGCCCTCTACAATCCGTTTTGCCTATAGTTCCCCATTAATATCCAACAGTAATGTCACAAGGGCTTTGTTTTTAGCACACTTCCCCCACAGGGAATGGCGCTTTAGGTTGCACCTCCGCCTGTCCGTCTGGCTGTCTGTCTGTTTGTCACAGGAACTGTTCAGGGAGAATAGCGATCGATCTTGTATATGTATATGGCCGCTAATCGATCACTTTCTCATCTTGCACTTCAAGTTCACAAAATTTTCATTTTAATTACAATAAAAAAACTACAATTACAATAATTTAGCATTGCGCGGTCCCACGGAAGCGTTGCTCGCCTACTGCAATCTTTTTTGACTCCCAAGATGTCCCCCGCTAGCGCCATCGTGCACCTCTATCAGAACCTCTACTTCTTTCATGGTAAGCAAGAAACGCAGAAGTTCTTCCTTGTCATCCTGGCTTTCCCACTTTTTTCAACGGTCTCTTCTCTATTCTCAACCAGTTCCGTTGAGCCCAGAGAGCCTTGAACTTCTGACCTTCTCCTGAGATCTTTGCACATTTTGATCTGTTCTGTCCGAGCTACATATTTTCTTTCCACTAGCAAATCAATAGCAGAATCTTCTCGCTGTTCTTTTTCCATGGCAGCTGTGGTTCAGTTCTGTGGTATAGACCTTCTCATATAGGCGGTTCCCTTTGCTAGCACCTCGTGCGCAGGTCTTCATGCATACAAACCCACTGGTTCAATTGGCTGTTCAACCAGGAGCGTTTTATCGATCAGGTTGGTTAGGGTTGGGGTTGGCGACGGCGCCAATATAGGTGAACCTGCGCCCCGAGGACCCCAAGTAAATGAGAATGGCCATCACAGCGGAGATTGCCCTGGCCTGTACTGCATTCCGCCTGTTCATTTGCCTCGTCGAACTGGGATTTATTCGGAGACAATCGTCCAGGATTTCCCGATACATTTCTTCGAACGAATTCTTGATGAAAGTGTCAGCATCTTAGAATACTTCGACGGCAACCTGTTCACTCGATAGTGCATGATGCATCTTTGATTGCCTCATGGTCGGGGACTTTTTTCGTAGATCATTAAACTCTCTACAACTTATGCATCAACAATTTTCATGTATCTCTTTCCGTCCTCCCATGGTTCCAGAAGAAAGACCGCGGCGCTAGATTTTCCATCTTCTTTATATTTTATCTCGTCTTTTATGATAGTTCCGGAGGACCGGAGGTCACACAAGATCGCAAATTTGTATTCTTGATTAGGATCCACAAATGTGCTCATAAGAAACAAAAAAAAAAGTTCCATGGAACCTTTGACCTTTTGCAACCATGTTTCTTATTCGCCTCTTGCCCCCCCCCCCCCCTCTCGCGCTACTGGCTTAGAAATTAATCTTATAAGCCTCAGAAGTCTCACAACATCATGCCGACCGAGCAACAACAACAGTCAATCATCGAAATCCAGCAGGCACATTTCTCCATCTGTTTGGGTCTCATCAGTTCCGAATCATGTGAGGTCGAGGCTCGCCGATCAAAAAATCTTGAGATTACCTATATTAAGGATACTCATGAGTGAGACACCTGTGCGGCGCCATCTATTTAGCGTTATTTATGTTTATGTGGACCCCATTCCAGTGACATTTCTGACACTGATGGCGGATTTGACGAGGCATTCGCTTGCTATGACATACATAATGGTGAGGTGAGAACTGGGCCTTATCCTGAAGAATTTTCCAGAAATAAACCACACCACACAACTGGGCAACCAGACCAAGGTCCTCCCAGGATTTCACTATTTAAGTATATTAGAAAACGATCGACTACAAAGCTGATTACAGAAGTTGCTTGTACCGTGGCATCATCTACCAGCTGATGGTTAACATTGCGCTTCTTTGTGTATTTTCACTCATCGCTAATCGATAGCACTCTTCTTGTGGCGTACTAGATTTTTGGAGCTTTTCTTGAGGATATTTCCCCCCTTATGGAACAAAATTTGGAAAGCACTCTTCCAGTGGCGTACTAGATTTTTGGAGCTGATTCTTGAGGATGTTTTCCCCTTATCAAACAAAATTTGGAAATATGAGTTCCATGGACCATTCTCAAATTCCGTGAATATTCACAGACTAAAATATTGCTAAGGGTCGTGATATAATCCATTCCAGCATATATTCCGCACGCAACGCAGGGTTCTGACAATAACAAATCCAGGCACCAGGCGGCCCCACTAGTCAAGTGGGATGCGCGCCTGCTCGGCGAAGTGGAGCTTTGGGTTCGATTCCCGGTGATTCAAGTCTGGGTGTTGTGTTGTAAAATGGAATTCTTCAAGTGTATTCAGATCAAATAAAGTCAAAATCAACTCCCTTGGCCAAGAGCCGATGAAGAGGGAAACATTATTTATTTATTGTTTAAATCGAGGCACCAGTGCAAGGTTCACAGGGAGCATTTCTTCTTGAACAACTTTTTCCGTAGCTTACTTTTTGCGGCCATGTCAGACATAGTGGTAATAATTTCTTATCTCTCTATCTCTGCAATAAAAAGTGCAGCGTGCGAAGCGAAACGTAACAATAGCTATTGGTGTAAATGAGTGGTAAAGTGGTAGAAGTGATACATTTTACAACCAGGCGTGATCGACTGCGCCTCGATGGACAATGCACCTTGTTAGAATGATTGATTATGGTTTTGATTCACTCTTGTGAATAAAACATTACTACTACTTAAATAATAGCTATGGAGTTGATAATGACTACTTGAAACGTCGAAATTGAGTAAAGTAATGAATTGGATCTTGTTTGTTGTTGTCTGAACCTATACAATAGAGCTACTGATGATGTTCATAACATGAAAATCAGGTTCAATGTTGAAGTGCAACTGAATATTAAGGTGAGACGTGCAAACTTGAAAGCACATTGTCGCCAGTTTTGGTGTTGACGGTGTTGTTTAGATTGTGAGCTAGAGTGGAAGTTCTGTTGCATTGTCCCACACCTGTCATAAGGTGATCTTTCCAATTTCAGCAGATGAAAAACAATTCCGGATTTATTTTAAATTCACTCTTCTATCATGCTGGAACGGTCACTGGAGCCACTGAAACATTTTCCATCGGACAAAGTGCTATCAGTTGTGCCTATTTAGGCTCCCGCTTTGTGGCGTATCGCTCACACGGGAACACTGAACTGGACGTGAGCTATGAAGTCATATTGTAGTGCAGCCATGGCAACTGTTTATAAACAAAACTAGCTATAACAACACTATTGACAGACGACTAGCACTTTCAGCACTGTGTAATGTGTATAGCCATTCTCATTTACCTAGGGTCCTCGGGTCGCAGGTTCATCTATATCGGCGCCGTCATTGGTCGAATTCATGCAACCAGCTCGATCGATAAAGCGCTCCCGGTTGAACAACAAATCGAAACAGTGAGCGCGCTTTTCGTACACGTTGTATGGACTCGACCATCATCACATGACTATAGAAACGCGGCGAACATTTTTTGATTTCGATACGCTAGCATCTGCGCACAAGCTGCGAGTAAAGGGAATCGCCTATATGAGAAGGCCTATGCGACTGCGTGCGCATTGGGCTGACGCTGCTATAGTGCCGTCAACAGCAGCTTTACGTTACATTCACATTGAAATCGTAGGTATTATTGCGTCATTGTGACTGGGGCATTGGAAAGAAGAAGCGAAGCGAGAGAAGATAGTTTTCTGTGATCTTTCGACTTGTTATTTGAATTGTGATATGCTAGCTAGCTTGTGCGCACACACTGGCACAGAAATAGCGCCTGGTTTTATCCAATAACCGATAGAAAAATAAATAAATAGAATAAACAAAACCCCGCATGAATGCGACTGTTGCCGAACTTCCTGTGCTTGTGTTCCATCACCCGGCAGCGACGCGTGTCCCACCGCGACGAACTTCGGCCGAAAATATTGACAATGGGGGCTGAGAATGCTGAGACTCCACAAGGCCGCACGCTAGACGGCTAGACCCCATAAAGGTGGGCCTCTACACAGTAGTCGCCGGTGGCCTTAATGCGTTATTTGGACTACCATACGTTTATTTACTGTTGAACAGTTGTTGTAAACTGGTGAATAAATCAGATAAATTATTACCTATTATTATTATAACTCAGAATGTTACTTTTCAAGTAAGATCGTGTATTCGTTTTAATATGTACACAGTATGTAGCTTCAATAAACTAATTACAGCCCTGAAGATGCCTAGCCGTTTGGCCAAAGGAGTAATTTTGTGGTGTAACTTTAAGAAAAAGAATAAAAACCGATAACCTCAACACCACCATAAGAGGATGGAATTTTTTCAATTCACCTGTTAGTGTTTCTTATCCAAAAAAGTCTTAGAACATATTTCAGAAGTCAAGATCCATCAGATGTAGGTTGAGGCGAAGGTGGAGGCATAATCATATCGGACTTTTGAACGTATTTGTAAGGATTAGGAGTTTCGTGTGTCATCAAAGTTTCTTTGCTGTGCGCTCGATGGCAAAATATGTGATTTGCTTCTTTACAAAAACTCTGTGGATTGAGCTGGAGAGTGGAGAATTTTCTAGGGGTAGTTTTCCCAGCTACTTTCAGCATGGAACGTATGAGACGTCCTTATAGTAACTATAAGCGAGTAAACGGCACCACAAAATTTCAAATTCGAAATCGGATTGCAAAATATCAAATTCGCAGGCGACACCGGATCGGTTGTTGAATGTATAACGAACTTTACTTGTGATCGTTCAGTGAAAACTAAAAGGAGCCGCAACCAGTGTTATTTCTGACCCTGATGGCCTGATGATATAGAATTACGGATATTGGTATATAATATAGTTTTGTCATGGTATTCGGCTTACTGCAACCCACATGGAGTAAAGTGAGAACTGCGGCTTCATCCTGAAGAATTTCTCTGAAACAAAGGGCAAACCGACACGAGAACAAAGTCCTGTCAGTACTTCACTAATTTATGTAAGAAAACGATCCGTTCCAAAGCTAGTTTCAAAAGTTGCTTGTACTATGGCGTCTGGCGTCATCTACCGGCTAATAACACAATGTTACGATGACGCCTCTTTGTATATTTTCACTCAACGTTATGACTACGTTTATCATACCACTTCCAAAAACTTGATAGCAATCTATTGGATTGTTTGTTCGTCGTGACAGTAACGAGTGTCCAGGAAAATGGTCATCGTTCTCCGTGATCATAGACGTTTGTGTGGTTCCATTGTGATGCCCCTTTCTTCCGCTAGCGCTTGGTGACCAGAATGTCAGCCGAACACCTTTCTCTCGCGAGGTGACTGAATATCAATCGAATTCGCAAATAGTTTTCATGACATTGTTTCATTTTATCGGTGCATATTTTAAGACGTGCTATAGACATATAAACAGGGCTTTAGCGAATATGGAAACTTCTGCACGAGTCACTTGTTGAAAAACTACACAACAAGCACTGGCGTGTGTTGCGGTTGTGTGCACCCGACCCGCATGTTGAGAGGGAATCGGCCAATTTCGATGCAGTTTACAATTTATATTATGGGTTCTCCTGCTATGCCGGATAGTATAAGGTCAACCTTTTCGGACGCAAGCAACCAAATGTTATTTCTAGTATTTCCAGCTCGACTGATGTGCTGTCAAGGGTAGTTGTGAGTGGATGTTGCTCCCGCTACCAGCAGCAGCACAATCAGCAATGTGAGCGAGATCAACGAAAAGATCAAGAGCTTCAATGCAGGAATTCTCATTGGATTCAAATTCGAATTGGCGGCGGGGTCGCTTCCAGTTCGACTACCTACAGCAAGACTGCTGAATTCCATTAACGAGCTCCCCCTTTTCCTTCCTTTATTGCAGTTTATCCGCCGTGCTGATGGGGAACAGATTCATTAGCACTCTTGAAGAACTCGCAGAGGCGCCATTTTCGTGGCAACGAAACAAACCGACTCCGAATGAGTTAGAATTTCATAAAAAACATAACCAGCATGCAAAGACTTTTTGAAATTTCGATCGTCGTGACACCCGAGAGGCGTCTCGTCCGCAGGAACTGGGCGAGCAGCCTGGATCGCGCTTTGAAAGTTACTCATTGATTTACGATTTGAAAGGTGATTGCGCGGCACTCATTAAAATACCAAACTGTCGCATTATGCTCGTTTTAAAAGTGCGCAGGTTGGAAACTGGCAGTGGTCGAGCTGTAACGATACCATTAAAATGGAGGAAATTCTTCAGGGACCTTGTTTTCTTTTATTAGAAACGCCGGCCGGCAACTCGTGAGACGAAACGGCCTCTCCACTGGACCTTCCAGCTCGTCTTCCGGAATTTGCATGCAATAATTGGCTAGAGAGAGAGTATTGCGTTTCCCAGAATAATGAAATACTTTCGGATGCCATCACGGACGGGAAGCTACCTCTTCGGTCAGGCTCAAAGTGTTTTTCGATGATGCGAGGAATTTTGATGATGGATAAAATGGCGGGAAGGAGTGAGAGAGAAGTACGTTAAATAGTGAATTTCCTTTTCATAATTTTCTGCTATGGAAATAAAATTTTCCATTTTTTTGTTCCTCCAACGTAAATTGCTATTATTTAATACCAACACTCATAATATCTAATAACCTGCTTAACTTCCCACAAGTGTCTCCCGAAGTGCTTGCTTAAATTCTCAAATTATACAGGTGTTTCAGCGATGATAGCAAAAAATTCAACTGTGGGTACCTAGATCCCGTCAAAATATGACGAAAAACCATTTTGCAAAGTTCTGCCTAATGACGAAGATACAGCTCTTCAATGTTAATTTTTTTTTCAGATTGCAAAAATCTATAACTCAGGAACGTTTTGA
Organism: Anaspis maculata; assembly: GCA_949128115.1. NCBI lineage: Eukaryota > Metazoa > Arthropoda > Insecta > Coleoptera > Scraptiidae > Anaspis > Anaspis maculata. The sequence continues at coordinate 43,876,528 of OX421963.1, forward strand.
CGAAATTAACTAAGATTTACCATAGACTGGTTTGTCGAAACTATATCTACCGACCTGCCAAATTTTGAAAGAATCCAGCCAGCGGCGTAGGAGTTTCGTGGGTCAATAATTCAGAAGCATCCGAAGAAAAGTTGACTTGAGGTGACCCCATCTCCCATCCCCCATGATTTCTATGCTACTGGTTAGATTCATTCAAAATTTAGCAGGTTGATAGATGATGTTCATAAATCAGCTTTTGCTGAATTTAAGCTAATTTGGTCGAAACCTTCCCAAGTTAGAAATTTTTGAAATCCGAAAAAAGTGAACTTTCAAGGGCTGTATTCTGTATTTTTGTCATAAGGCCGAACTTTGCGAAATGGTGTATAGGTTTTCGTCGTATTTTGACGAGATCTACTCAAAGTTGAATTTTTTGCTATCATCGTTGAAACACCCTTTATACAAGACGTCCAAGGAATCATCATGATGTTGGGTCACCGAGGACTCGAGGAGGATATAAACTTCAGCTTCCACTGCTTGAAAATCAAGAAAATCATTCCATAATTCACTCAAAAACGTTGACTGATGAGTGGCTTCTGATGATGCAGATTCATAATTTTTTGTGATTATTGTGCAGGTTGTTATACCACCAGAATACCACCTGTTCTGGCGATAATGGATTTTACCATCGATCCACTACACTTGCTTGATAAAATACTGCTTTTCTAAAGCTCGATAGGTACGATTTATATTCCGTTCAGTTGATTCAACAAAACCTGCTATAAGGAATGAAACCAGCTACAGGACCAGTTTCACATTAAACGATTATTTGCAATTATCCATTTGAAATATCTGTAGCGGTCATCCTAATCAATATCTAATAAATGTCAGCGGGGCGCCTGGGAATGGGACATTAAAAAATAAAACTTTTACTGGTTGGAACTGTCTCGGTTAAATAGCTCAATATCGATGCGAAAAAAAACACCGAAACAAGATCGAGTATGAAAATGAGATAGGCACCTACTTGCTTACATACTGCTTAAAACTTGAAATTCTGTTATTCTTTATTGTCTTATGATAATATACCTACTCATACTAATACAGCAAGCTATGACTTGAACATGGAATTATCAGCACGCTTTCGGCAATTAACAATTTCTCTCCTCTCCAGCGCTCAAATTACAAGGTGACAAATTTAAAATTTGCTTTATTATCAAAACCGACAGCGTTTTTAAAGTGTCAATCACAAGGAGAACTACATCGCCCCAGTACCAGTCGACGGCAGCTTCGTCTGTGCTGTACTTCTCGACTCGACTGGCCCGCTCCGTTCATTAATAGAAGGGACGCGCAAAATGCAGATACTCAAAATGTAATTTTCTAATAATAAATGAGATCTCTGGAAACGGAATCAATCGCAAGAGAGCAGGTATGATAATTTACGCTATCTGTATACAATAAGTCGTACCCTCGGCCGTACCCTATACACACACAATACAATTCGCAAAGTCTATTATTATGGGTGTATAATATTACACAGGTCTGTGTGAGTGACCATAGAACAAAGTTTATGAATGAAATATAATTATGTGCAAATGAATAGGATTGTCTATGGTGTTTTGTTTGAAATACATGATAGTTGTGGATAAACTGGCATTGGCTGCCGCTTCTTCTCGTTTCCGACAAACCGGTAAGCGTATTAACTATGTTTGCTGCGTTTAACGCTTGTGTAAGTACAAGATTTACATTGACATACTGTGTAATTTCACATTAGAATCTTGGAGAATCACCAGTCTATCATTATATCCGTAAAACGCAGTTTTTCCGACCATTATATTCAATCCATTCATCATCAACACAGTTGCATCCGCTTGATATCCTCTGATTATGGTAATTAGAGTGCAACTGTAGGAAATCACAAAGTTAACATCATACCAGTCTGCTTATAAAATACAAGGATTTATACGAGACACTGAATGGAACACGTGATTCTCTCAGGCACGCAATGGTGAGAGATATATATTTTACATATTATTACTATCATCAGTCTTGCAAAAAATATGATCAATTATATGTGTATAATGGCTTGTATGAAGTATGATTTAATGCAATTGCCATATAGGCAATGCTTGTGTTATGTTATCATTGTCTTATTTTTTTCTTCAAGTGTATTAGTTTCACGAATCGCTCTTCACCTTGAACGAACCCAATCTGCAGGGATGTAGGTAGGTATAGGTTGCTATCGAAAGTATAGAAAAAAGCAGCTTAAGCACGAACTTGAGAGTAAACTGCATATTATTATTATAATTATAGCTAATGCGTCCAAGCCAATCAGCAATGGAGTGAAGTCAGCCTTTGATGACGCACATCTCTACGACTTCTGTCAATTCTGAAAAATCAAAACAATATGCTAACAGTGGCGTCATGCATGATTTCAGAGTTGAATTTATTTTTACTAATAATTTTAAATTGAACAACTTGGACCATTTGGATAATTTCGCACCCAGAACAGGTGCCCCATTCAACCTAGCCTTTCACCTTAGACACAAGGTCGGAGAATAACGCAACGTGGAGGCCTTAATCGGCCAAAGCAGGTGTCCGAAGAACATCAAGAAAGATTTCTACTTTCTAACCTAGTGGTTTCCAATCCAAGCTGTATTCAAGATCTATGCAAACCAATAAGTACCAATAAGTACCAAAAAGATGAATTTTACTCGAAAAAAAAAAGGTTCTGTTTGGGCACAGCTTTTAGCACACGTCTATCATGATGCAACGAGCACCCCCTGGTTATACATTATAAACTCCCTGTGTGTCATCCCATATGTCGAGCCTTTCAAAGGACACGGGATTATCCGTAATTACGCTTTTTAAACACAGTGCTGGACCATTGTCACAATTGTGGGAAAGAAGGGGGTGGCCCTCCCGTTGTCATCTGATCACCAGATCGCTGCCGCTAGATAAGATAAACATGGGCCGATAACAATGACTGGATAGTGCTGTACTTGCTAATGTCATGTCATTACATGCAGGCGAATTGATTTTTTTTTTCGTCCTGTACTCCTGTAAAATCCCAATCTGTTGACCAAATACACGAGAGGGGACAAAATGGCACGCGCGTGGACAGAAAGTGCTTTTGTTTAGATTAATTCCTGCAGCATAGACAACCAGTTGAACAAACCAAAATTCCAGAAAATTGTGTCTCGCGCTGGTTTTCTGCGTGCAGAAATTTCGATTCGCAAATTTTCCTACCCCGACACCCTTTCACATACACTCGTGAAACTTTGAGGCGAGATACCAGCCGCACCCTTAATTACTCCCCGGTACTTGCCACTGAGTTCGTTTGTAGGTGGGCACATGATGTGCCTTTACAATGGATTTGATGAAAATTTCCGAATTAAATGCGGTCTGGGTGTGTGGGAGAGAGTTTGGATCAGCTCACGGCGCACACCAGCGCCGGTGAATTAAACGGATCAGGTAGCCCTAGTACACGGCCCCGCGTACTTATGACGTTGCCTACAGTTTATATGAAGCGTCAGTTGCAGATCTCTTTGAAGTCCGTCGAGCCCGAGGCGTCGCGAGCGTCGTTTTCCCTCCACCAGCGTCGGTCGCTTCTCCACCTACCTATATACACCCGCCGACATGCAAATATTCCACCTGCGCACCTACCGTATAAAAATAAAAATTTCTGCTGCCTTAGTGGAACATGGCCGCGTTATTTCACATTCCAAATTCGTGATAGATTTTGGACATCCAAACCAGATTTTTGATTTTGAGTTAGCAACAGTTGATCCATATTTGATTATTTGTTGATTGCGTTTACTACGCTGCAATCACTGATGGACTGACACTTATTTGAGGGAGGGAACACGGCCACCTGAAATAAAAGTTGATCTCCAATTGTCCAAGTGATCAGAAACAGATAATAAGTGAATAAATAGAAGTTATGCCGGGAACATATTTCGCCTTCAAGTGCGAATCTGAGCAAACTTCCCACCCTTCCAACATTGTTGTCAATTAGTTAATTACGCTGGACACGCTAGACATGGTGTTAACTAACAGGCACCTTCAGTGTAAAGTTGTAAGCAAATATGTTTGAACTCTCCAAGAACATAGTTTTGATTTCAATTACAGGAATTAACCATTTTCTTGTATAGGTCGCGCGTGGATGACGTTTTCCAAATATTTTTTCTCACGTTGGCAGCGCTGATGCATTTGACGCGCTTGACAGCTGATTTTTCGAAAATCTCAGACCGCTAATTGTAACTATTCAAGTGCGAAAGGTCAAAAACTTGTGTGTTTGAAGGGATGCGGCATCGCTAAGGTGTACTTCTTCCGCATTACAGCTTGAACTGATACTGGGCACAAGATACTCCCTGGAATCCCTGGATGCAAGGCGCCGCCAGCTATAGCTGGAGATAGGTACGTTGTTTCAGATGAATTGCTATCTCAGTAGGCAATGGAAGTGTATGGTAGAAGTAGTTTTAGCTTTGTCTAGTTCTACGTAAAACGTTTATTGTTTTAGTCCCAAGCCAGTTTGACATGTCAGTCAAAATCAGCCGCGAAGTTTCTTACTGTCGTTCAAATTCTCATGTTTCTGTCCACCTAGATAGCTTCTGAAAAGAAAATCGTAATAAGCCCCCACCTATCGACGCAAGTTTCAAGAATCTGTACGTGTGACTTATACTGTTACTGTTGTTCCTGTTACGTTATACTATACCTACTGTTACTGTTGTTTTGTTCCTGTTATACTGGTTCTGATTATCTGATTATTTTTACGCAATGCCTGGTGATTCAGCTCGTTTATCTGCGAGAGAACGTTTGCCGCTTTATGAAGAATATTTCACAGATTACAACAAATGCAGCTGCCAGCATTCAGCGCGTTGCTTTGATCAGTAATGTCTTGCACGGTCAAACGCATACTGGCAAAAAGAAACCAAGGTTTGTCGCCACGACCAAAAAGTGGCCATGGAAGGCCATGGAGTTACTGAATGATTTTACTTTTTCAAAAATCAAGAACAACGAACACATAAATTTGAAATCTTATCTTTGACCACGCCAAAGAACATTTCGATTTCGGCCAAAGTAAATTACTCTTCAGAATCCTCAAGACAATCGGCCACGGAATTTGCTTTACATCTACCTAGGACGTGTAATATGTGAACAATTATTAATGTTGATTGAGACTGTGGCAAGTATGAATTCTGCTGACTCAGTAGGTACTTGAATGAGGTGGTGCACGTGACACTCGATAAAGACTGAAGAAATACTTTCTGACTGAAAGGAATAAAATGTCTGACATAACCTGAAAATAAACAATGAAGTTTCCATGAGATTGACGCTTCTGATTTGACGTTTTTTGTAATTAAATCTAAAGCTGCATTTAGATTTTCATGACCTATACTGGGATAGCAATATTTCTGAAACAACCTATACGTTCGTTGTGGTGAGTGACGGTCGCACGCTTGTAATTCTGCGACTGTTTTTATCTCCACTGTTAGTGTTTCTTGACGTTCGTGGCTTGGTCATGGCTCATGGCTCATACTTATAGCAGAGAAAGTGGTACTGGCACTTGGTATAAGTACCGTCCGACTTCAGTTGCATGAGCCTGAGACTAGACTGACAGTTGCTGGTGCTGATGTGCGAAAACATGTTCCACGCACTAGTTCAGAAACATTGCATTTCGGAGTAGCTCAGGGCTTCTCGCTCCTGCCTGGAAAGTGCCTATTGAAGGCAAGAAACGACGTAACTATAGATAACGTAACCGAATGGAAATACGTAAATGTCAATAATTGACCTTTGACGGAAACCGCAAAAGTTTGACATCGCTCTTCCGGTGTCCAAGCTTTGGCGTTGCCCCTCCATTCACACACGCAACCTATAGCGCAGATAGTGAGATCAGCCCAAAGCTCAAGAGAGCAAAGTCCTAAAAGAAATGGGCCTTGGTGTCACAGCTGCAGCTAATGATTTTGTAAAAAACGTCCCGAAATCCTCAAGCAAGCGAAGCCAGACACAGGCCGTTTTGGGCACAGGTCTGGAAATTGGACAATACGAATTCCCTCCTCTTGCTGTCACCGGGACCGGGACCCCCCCCGTATCATTCAGACGCATATCGCCCTCCGCACACTTTGATTTCAAGCCCGGCGCGTAATTTAGAGTATCTGCAAATCTCTCCCAGCTTCAGCTACGCTATATGCTATACGAGTTTTTAATCATGGGGTCCTTTTATGCAAACGTCGTAATTTCCCATCTCCATCATCGTCGTCGTCATCATCATCAACCCCACCAATTGCACAAATTGATTTGGGGCGGGCGCCGGGTCTCTGGCTGCTTTCTCTCTCCCCCTTCGGATTGCTAATAGTTGGGGTCGGATCGGTCACATGTAACATACGAACATGTGTACTTATGAATTATTATATCATAACCGGTACGCGATGGATCTGTGATTTACTAAGTGCCCTCGATAGTTCCGCAAGCGGATACAACGAAGCTGGGCCGCTCCAAAAACTCCAACCCCAATTGTTTGGTTTTGGTTGAAGTCAGATGTACAAGTGGTTGAATTAATATACACGGTTATGTGCGGAACTAAAGTGGGAAGTTACTTTGTATTTTGGAGCCTAATGGGATTATCGACTGATGGATTTTTTTTTGTGAAAAGCATAAGTTCAATTTACAATAATCACAATATCCTGTAGCAATTGAAATTTCTACAATTTTCTTTATATAAAAATTTATTTCGAGTTTGCAAAATTCCATATAAAACCTAAAGAGAGTGGTCAATAAAGCAGTGAATTATTTGAATTATCGCGGTACAGATGAGAGAGGAAACGGCAAAAGAAACGACATGATAGAGAACTTTACTGATAAGGGAATTCAATTCAAGAAAAGAAGAGTGACAGTTAGTATTGTAGGAGGCAATTTGTTCTGTTTCTCCGTTGAAGGGCAGGCCTGAGAGCCCCCATTTGTTTCATGTTGCCTCCTCCTGTCTTTTCGCACCTCTTGTGTGCCATGAGAATAACCTGAAAAGGGTGAGTTAGAAAGTTCGATTTTAAAGTCAAAAAGTTGCCGAACCTCAAATTTTAGCTTTATCTGGGATCATCCACGGTTATACCGCTACATGTACGTTTTCGTACGTTATCTACGTTTCCCACGTTCTCTCTCCGTCCTTCATATCATCCAGTTACGCTGCCGACGAATTTCCATATGATGTACGCTGTTTTCACCGGTGACCACCGAAGCCAATAAGCTAACTCGCTGCGGTCAACTCCTTCGATTTTGGCTGCTAGTACCATCTTCGCTGAAGCTCAACCAGCACGCCTTCGTCCACCTTGTGCCAGAGTGCTGCACGTCCTCTGCGAGTCAAGCCACGTACCCGGACCGGTGGAAGACGACTTCGCGCTGCACCAGGGGTCACGTGAGATGTTCTAGTTCTTCCGCATCCCTAAGTTTAAGTTGCCCATTTAGCGTTGTTGTTTTGTTTTTAAGAATATCACTTAATCAAGTGAGCGCCCCGAAACCTTTTAACTTGGATCCAAGGTATTATAGGTTAGGTTAGGCAAACGTTCAATTATTCGACAAAACCTTGTCGGAACCAGACACGCTGGGGGGTAGTTTTCCTGGGGTTTCGCGTTTGAAGAGCAGTAGGCATTCAACACCTCTGCCAACATCCTCACGTCTTGCCTGTGCCCTGTGAAGCTCGTTTTCACTGGCCGAGGAGGCTCGGGCTGAAATTTAGCAAGAAGTCAATATCATATTTTTATTTGTTACTATTTTACATTGCTCATACCTTTCGATAATTCCGTGTCAATTACGTCGAATATACTCCAATTATTCTCCCGATTTGCCTAGTTTAATTCATATTTTCCATAATTCAGCTACATTTATTTACCATTAACTACTCTTGTTTTTTTGACACTTCGAAGACGTCACCCGTCAGCTGTTTGACAGCTCTCGAGTGCGTTCGAGTTACAACCATCTGTAGAGCGTACAGCCGTGTTTCACACAACACGGGAATTGTGTAAAAATCGGGAATATATCAATTCCAACCATCTGAACTAGCCACACGCCCGATTGGCGCCTTTTGAAATATAAATTTAGTTGTGGCAGTTTTTGTGAAAACTTTAAGAACCCACGCCTTGCTCTCCACATAGAAAAAAAACTGAGTGCCGCCTTCAGCGACCTGAAGGGAAAAATAGGCGACAAGTAAAGTGGCACCCGCACGTGGGGCTCGAGTAGAATTATCTGAGGGATTGGTGTATGGATGGAGACGCGTGGATGATCCTAGTTTATTATTCTTCACTCATTTAGATACCTAAAAATTATTTTGTTAGTGTTGTAGGTACTAATTTTTGGTACTTGCCAAAGTTTATTTGTGAATATTCTATTTGTATATACTTTTCTATTCTTTCTACAAGTTTGTGGATACGTATTCGGTATTCGTATCATATTTATCTTTCTACTTAGTGATTTCAGGGTAAATACTTACCTTAGAATCTGAGAAAAATTCAGGGCAATTTTTTATAATCGCTTATCTAGTGTCTACGTTTCTTGCGACTTAGATTATCTTTACTTTTACTACCTACTCTGCAACGCTCTTACTCACACTCACAGTATACGTACACTGTCTTACTCTCTCTTGATCTCACTCTCTTAAATTTGTTTATTCGTTTAGCATATTTTACAATTATTTAAAAATCTCATATCTACACCCACCTAATCATGGAAGCAAATCATCTTTCCATAGACGAATTAGATTATGAATTGAAAATTCGTGGCACTACCAGTGACCGTAATCAAGATGACAAACGGAAAATGCTTAGACGATTGTTGGCTAAAGACCGCGATCGACGTGCAATTCAATACATAGACCCGGATTTTGATTTTGATACCGAAAAGGCCGCGATAGATAAAACGCTCGCGTCACTTAAAGTTTTGATTGCTGATTTCGACGGACCTGCTGCCGATTCAGTCTGCAAACGCGCATGCTCCCGACTATGCCACGTTTCTCAACGAATAGGTAGATTACAAATTTCTGCAGCTAACAAAGATGAACAAACAAAGTATAAAAATGAATCTAAAGCTACTTCTATCCTTCTGGAGGCAGATCTTTTCGAAATTGTTGAGAAAAACGAAGCACAAGCAGCTGGCAATACTTCAACACTAAATACGTCATTACAGAATAGCAGTGTTCCTTCGAATTTTCCTAATATCGGTTCTGGTGCATTTTCGCGAATTGTCCCAATTTATAAGTGGGGCGTAACATTTGACGGAGAACTGAAGTCAAGCCTCATTTCTTTTCTTGACAGGATTACTGAACTAGCTAAAGCACGTCACGCGACGAAAGACATGTTGTTAGAATCGGCCGTAGAGTTATTTACAGGAAAAGCTCTAATTTGGTACCGCTCGGTAAGGGATCAGGTGAACGATTGGGACAAATTGGTAGATCTTCTGAGGTCCGAATTCTTGCCCGAAGACTTCGATGATATGTTGTGGGACGAAGTCAAAGCACGCAAACAAGGTAGGCGAGAGTCGGTAACCATGTACGTAGCCATCATGGACACTTTGTTCAAACGCTTGAGCCGACCACCCAATGAAAAAACTAAGATCAAGTATATCAAAAACGGTTTGTTGCCTACATTTGTCCGCGGTTTAAGTCTGCAAAGCATTGATTCTGTAGCCGAATTAGTAAAGTTATGTCACAAATTAGAGGAAACAGAAAGAAGTTTGGGTGATGGTGCGAGACAGAGATTAATTGAGCCAGAGTTGTCTTACCTCTTGGAAGATAGAGAATCGTCATGTTCTCAGAGCAGCAGTGAGAGAACGTCAGAAAGGTCTGGAGAAAAAACTTTGTCCTGTCTGATGCCTCAAAATACTTCTCCAAGAAACTGGCACCAAAGTATGTCATCAACATCATGCGAGAAAAAATCTCCGATGTAATCTACGCCCTTGACAACGAGAATGGCTCTGATGCTGGTCGCTGGCATGTCCAGGACCTAAAACCATTCATCGACCCCGTGAATTAAGTCTTTTGTTTTTTTCCATCTCCCATTTATCTTCTCTCTTCTGCAGACGATGCCAAGACATTGTTAAAGAGATGCATAAGTGGAAATCTTCTTCTCAGATGAACAGTGAGTGTCTCACTGTAGAACATTCTTCTCCGTGAAGCAGTTTTGCTTTTTGTAAATACTTTGTAAATATTTTTCAATCTAGTTACCCAAACTAGATCACGTAGATTAGGCAGTAGGTTAATTTAGGATTAAGGTATGAGTGAGAGAGAGTGAATCTGATTAAAAATTTCAAAAAATTGTGGAGCCACCAAGGAGTGACACAGAGAAAAAATAGTACGGCTCACCGTCCTCTTTTTTCTTTTTGAAGGTACGGGGGTGTGTAGCAATTGAAATTTCTACAATTTTCTTTATATAAAAATTTATTTCGAGTTTGCAAAATTCCATATAAAACCTAAAGAGAGTGGTCAATAAAGCAGTGAATTATTTGAATTATCGCGGTACAGATGAGAGAGGAAACGGCAAAAGAAACGACATGATAGAGAACTTTACTGATAAGGGAATTCAATTCAAGAAAAGAAGAGTGACAGTTAGTATTGTAGGAGGCAATTTGTTCTGTTTCTCCGTTGAAGGGCAGGCCTGAGAGCCCCCATTTGTTTCATGTTGCCTCCTCCTGTCTTTTCGCACCTCTTGTGTGCCATGAGAATAACCTGAAAAGGGTGAGTTAGAAAGTTCGATTTTAAAGTCAAAAAGTTGCCGAACCTCAAATTTTAGCTTTATCTGGGATCATCCACGGTTATACCGCTACATGTACGTTTTCGTACGTTATCTACGTTTCCCACGTTCTCTCTCCGTCCTTCATATCATCCAGTTACGCTGCCGACGAATTTCCATATGATGTACGCTGTTTTCACCGGTGACCACCGAAGCCAATAAGCTAACTCGCTGCGGTCAACTCCTTCGATTTTGGCTGCTAGTACCATCTTCGCTGAAGCTCAACCAGCACGCCTTCGTCCACCTTGTGCCAGAGTGCTGCACGTCCTCTGCGAGTCAAGCCACGTACCCGGACCGGTGGAAGACGACTTCGCGCTGCACCAGGGGTCACGTGAGATGTTCTAGTTCTTCCGCATCCCTAAGTTTAAGTTGCCCATTTAGCGTTGTTGTTTTGTTTTTAAGAATATCACTTAATCAAGTGAGCGCCCCGAAACCTTTTAACTTGGATCCAAGGTATTATAGGTTAGGTTAGGCAAACGTTCAATTATTCGACAAAACCTTGTCGGAACCAGACACGCTGGGGGGTAGTTTTCCTGGGGTTTCGCGTTTGAAGAGCAGTAGGCATTCAACACCTCTGCCAACATCCTCACGTCTTGCCTGTGCCCTGTGAAGCTCGTTTTCACTGGCCGAGGAGGCTCGGGCTGAAATTTAGCAAGAAGTCAATATCATATTTTTATTTGTTACTATTTTACATTGCTCATACCTTTCGATAATTCCGTGTCAATTACGTCGAATATACTCCAATTATTCTCCCGATTTGCCTAGTTTAATTCATATTTTCCATAATTCAGCTACATTTATTTACCATTAACTACTCTTGTTTTTTTGACACTTCGAAGACGTCACCCGTCAGCTGTTTGACAGCTCTCGAGTGCGTTCGAGTTACAACCATCTGTAGAGCGTACAGCCGTGTTTCACACAACACGGGAATTGTGTAAAAATCGGGAATATATCAATTCCAACCATCTGAACTAGCCACACGCCCGATTGGCGCCTTTTGAAATATAAATTTAGTTGTGGCAGTTTTTGTGAAAACTTTAAGAACCCACGCCTTGCTCTCCACATAGAAAAAAAACTGAGTGCCGCCTTCAGCGACCTGAAGGGAAAAATAGGCGACAATCCATGCTATCGTATCCATGCTATCGCATCAGTTCCTCTTTCAAAGGTACCTATCATAAATTATACCCGACGTAGTGATTGACATATTATTGATTGCTTCGATGGTGTTTGATAAAGAGATAAATAATTTTATATTATCAATTCAATGTGGAAAAATAGCCATTTTTCAAGCCCCCTGCTTATCGCGATGATGACCAAAAATTTGACAGATTTTGATATGGGCAGGTAGGCACGTTATGAATTCTCTGATTACTATTCTCACAGACTACGATGAAGTTTTTATGAAAACTTGATCAAAAGTCGTGGTACTGATAACAATGAGTTTAGTTCTCAACTTCTCGCGAACCGTTATCTAATGAAAGTTTTTGTTCCGTTCCTATTTCCGTATCTACATTGTATGTCACGAACTAATCTATCTTAACGCGAGATACCCTATACCATCGCTTCTTTTAATTGATCTCCATATATTTTCTTCTCAAACCCGGTCTAGTCTTGATTTGATTGAATAAAAAGCTAACTCACTCACGAATCAACCGATAGGAAATTGGCAACATTCAATTACTGTACAAGTCATGATAGACCATCTCCTGATTTTGTGATTTACTGGGAGAAAACTGCAGCTCAAGGTTGTCCTTTCAGAATGTTGTTTTTTTCTCAAAGTTTCACTGATATCAATTCTTTGAAAGAAAAAAAAAAAGTGTGTACTATTGGGAGATCAATATTTTGAAATTGCCGTTCCATGTCCTTAACGGTGCTCGAAAAAGTAGTCGCAATATATAGAAGAAAGAGGAATCAAAATGAGTCACCTTTACAGCTAATACATCAACCTACGAGGAATTGGTTCGTCAAAGAGTAATTTGCTGAATTTATCTTTGAAACCGAAATGCGTATCCTTCATCAGATTATTAGGCAAATAATTGAACAGCTTGATAGCATTGTAGGTGAAAGAGCGCTGGAAAAAGACAGTACTGTGGTGAGGAATTTTCATCTTGTTCCTTGGGTGAATGTCAATGTCCTATGGATCAGTCTGCTCCGAAGGGTTAGACTGGTTAGAGAATTTAAGGGCAGAGTTAGACCCGAGCAAGGTGTGCAAAAAAATTCCCTGATGAAGAGCCCGATGATCCTCATTGTTGAGCCAGCGCAATTCCCTAATCCTGCCAGACACATGGTGACCTCATCGATGATTGAAAATACGTCAACAATACAAGTTTTGGAACCTTTTGAATCCTACGCTTAGTCAAGACATCAATGCAAGAGTCATAAATAAAGTCACAATAGTTGAGATATGAAAAAACCAAGAGTCGTGATCTTCTTCAGAGGAAATGGTATAACGTGGCGATTTGCATAAATCATTTCTACCGAGGAGTATGCAGGTTGGATTGGAGAAGTCACATGGGCTTTGAATCTGAGGTCAGTATCCAGAATCACACCAAGGTTCCAAAAAAAGTGCATTAAACTTATCCGCTCAAGATCCTCATTGATTCATATTTTGGGATGCTAGGTATCCGTCAGAGCGTTGGTCAGTGTGAAAACTGTAATAGATCTGAGTATCGTCTGCATAGCATGTATCCTACAAAATTTGATGGTAGCAGGGAGTCAGGCACGTCAATGGTATATTTGATCGTGAATAGTTTTTCCAAAAATTTTGGAGATACATGGCAAGATGATGACTCTAAATAAGATTTTTCCTTGCAATAGAAAACCTTCCATTGCGAGGGAGAGTAGTTATTTTCGAAGCAACAGTAAATCAAATGAACATTATATTTATCAACACGTTGACTGCCATGGTGTTTTTGCCTATATATACTTCCCACCACGCCAAGGTGTTTTGAGCCAAATTTTCCCCTGGAGCTATTTGGTGCAATGATAGAACTCTATGAGTAAAGTTGAAAGAAAAGTTCATTTTTCAAAAATTTTCAAAAGTGGCGTAATGAAACATGAAAAAATGACTCGGTCTTATAGACCCGAGCTGGCGGGATTGGAAGCCCACGTTCATTCACCGCCGCCGCGGTCTACTCTCGGTCTCTTAAGCTGATAGTGCATGCGCAATACTGGAACGCCGCACGCCAGAGAGACATCTGCTCAATTCAGTTTCTCAAAATACTGTGTTTCAACCGTCAAAATGTCTAACAAAAGGTATTCGTGCTCTCTCACAGATGAGGAATTGGCTCGTTTCTTGGAAGACATGTCAGACTGAAACTGGGCCGTGCCAAACGTTCCCTGTGGCCGACTTGGTCTAAATGCATGAGTATGTCCGTATGAAAACACGTCCGTGGCGCTGTGGGATCGACTTTGTGACACGGTCTTATAGACCGAGACGGCGCCAGCGACTCACCACGACCTCGGTCTCATAGACCGTGATGGTGTGGTAGGAGATACGATCCTCGGTCTTATAGACCAGGATGGCTGGCAGTCAACGTGTTAATTGGGGCACTGCAGTATTTCAACATCAGAGCGGAAATATGATCCGAACCGCAGGAGTTTCTGAGTTGGATTAAGATTATGTAGAACGTCATGCACCTCATTTCCCCTAGTTATCGAGAAGAAAAAGGAATGGCCACTAGGAAAACGGTGGTGATTGTAATATTGTACTTAGCAATAAGTTCAAACTTGAATTCGCCAATGGCAACGTTGTTAGTAAAATGAATGGGATGGTATGGTGGCACCCTCGTTGGAACTTGGTAACATAACAGTGACAGGCTGGCTGGCAGGCTGATGCTGATGCCCCCTGATCAATGCTGTTCGATCGCGCATCAGGAGGTGCTGAACTGGCAGACCTTAATCAATCAGTCGATGTTAATTTGTGTTGAACTTTGCAAATTTTTCTCAGATTACTCGAAATATGGGGTGAGACGCAGTCAAAGTCGATGGATGATGCCGTCTCCTGGAACTTTTTCTTTAAAATCGAATTTCCTTCTGTCGTCACTCAAACGCCGAAATTGGTACTGGTCAATCGCATCTCCACGTACACGGCATACACAATGAGCATGCATAACAAACATCCTTACGTAACTAACGACAGGCACACACGTACATACACACACAGTATGACCGCAATATAAGGCTTCAGTACATAATATGGCTGACGGCGTCCGTTAGCAGAAAGAAAGCCTCTGCCTAGGCTGCTGCTGCACACAGCCACGGGTAAGGCGATATGTTTAGTCACGCGCGCTCCTTTGATTTGCATGTCGTTAAACTAGACCAATTAGATGTCTCTATCTGTCCGCTTTGAAACGTGCCGCACTTTTATTTATACATTTCGTTACATATCGTTAACGCAAAGAGATTTTAGGCAGAGTGAGCAGAGAGAGAGGCCTCCGGTGAATCTATCACACAATCTTCAAAGCCAAATTAGACACGCCATATTAATTATCAGTCGTGCCTGCCTCACCACACTCTGCTCCAGACTAGTTCCTGTGTTTCCCAAGTCTTTGTCACCGCGCGCCATTTTTACGAAGCGTTTAATTGGAATTGTATAAACATACAGAAAACCAACGATATGAGGTTGACAGTTTGACACGTGCACGTTCTGTCTGCAACGCAGTATAGTAGGGTGCTTGCCTGTAGAATACCGGGGCGCTACGTCGGGAGTTATTTTGAAGTGAAACTTCTATTCTCGCGCCTAGATCACAACACACAACTAACGCAGAACCACACATGGGAGTGAATTCGCGGTACATGTAACGAGGGTGAGTAACGCGGAGGTGTAACGTAGTGTCAGGCCCTTGGGGTGACCAGTGTCTCGTCCGAAAAAATGGGAGTAAGCTGTTGCCGCGTTTGATTCTATTCTTTACAGTTAGTATTCTTTTACCGCTTGCATTGTGTTTTAAAAACAACAGCTTCCATCATAAACTGAAATTTAATTTTATCGATGAATTCTAACTCAAGGGAAGTGTCAATTACAACCGAAAATGATTAATTTATTTTCGTAATGCGTATCGCCAACCTGTCGCCGACACTGGACTCCTCTACTTGGTTTTGCGCAGAGGGTGTTGTGCTGGTGACCCGACAGGAATGGTTCTCGACTTGGCTAAAAGTTATCATTGTGACCATTGCGTGGCGCTCTCATTCGCCGTCATTTTTCTTTTCTGTCATTTGTCTGCTTCATGACAATTCATGTTCACATGTGCAGACGATTACCGTTACATTTTCGAATCGAATCGAAGCAAAGTTCCGAGCTGTTCTCTTGTTAATTTTTGCGCTTTGTTGATTTGTTTATGTTATTTTTGTTTTGTTTTTGTTAAATTATTGTGGTTTTGTTTTTGTTATTTCAATTAAAATTAATACCAGATCGAGTTTTCCAAACGACATTCTTATACTTTGTGGAGATTATTAGATTTCCATGCTGTGCCTGCCAGAACACAGTTTCCACCGTGCTGTAATATAACGGGGAAAATCGTACAGTAAGAAAATCCGTCACGATGTCACACTCGCATAATTATTTGTGGGGAATATTATTGATGAAAATAGATATTTATTGTATTAGGGGTATGAGTGAGACTTCTAGTGAAAGCGGTACACACCTAAAAACACATCGATACTGCATTTTGGAGTGCAGTAACGAGATTTTGCATGGGCATACTTTATACCGAGACAAGCGATTTGACCCGCAGCACTCGATGTTTTGTCCCTTAGGGGGCCAATGGGGGCCCTCCAAATTTTCAAGATGCAAGAACTTTCGCATGACAATCATTGAGTATATCGTCATGTATGTCATAAGTGGAGCTTACGGGTCTATTGAAAATGTTTTCATCAATTGTCGTCGTGTCCGATTCATTCTTCACACTTGAAAAAAAAATTCTTTGGCAGAGGTCAAAAAAACTCTTTTTATTTTTTCTTCTATGCAAGAAGACGATACATTCATATGTTCTGTTGCGTTCTCAACTAAATCGCATTCCCTAAACCTAATTATGAAGAAATTTTTCTTGTAATAGTATTTTTCAAAGAAGTGGTGACCTCTTATTCAGTACCTCTTTTCCAAGAGCATTTCTTTCTATGTCCCCAGTGGATATCACTCGTTATTTTTGCAGGAATGGAGACCTCGAACTCTTTTCTTGGTAGTTGCGAAGCAACATGACTATAAAACGCCCAAGGGAGCCTAAAAAGAACTCTTTTCTGCTGGGCCGTCCAACTTACGATATTTTGATTTAATAGTAGGAGAGACGCGAACCAATATTCAATCCAGCCTGCAGGCGCAGGCGACTTGGATTCAACAGAAGATATTCTTCCATGCCGTGTTTTATTGTATTACAACAAAACGCAGAGTCGTTAGGTATATTTTTACTGTTGAGACAATACTGTCAGATTGTCTCAAATGTCAAACAAAGCTGAAATATCGGTCTTTTTCACATCATATTATCGAATCAGAAATGATTAAACTTCCATAAAACAATACTAACTTCGACTTATCGGCGACAAGAGAAAATTTTATTCATCTTTCTATTATACACAGTAAGAAAGACCTTTGCCCGAACAAAAATATGAAGAGTATTCGTATCGTATTAATACTTCGTGGTAAGACCAAGGACCACATCTAATTTATCATATAAACGGCACACAAAGAAACCTTGTTAGTTCTGAGAAAAATTGCTTCGGGCCGTCGAAGCTCCGCATCGCTTTCCTGTTCCTCGGACCTATAATTATCGGACCCACACACACACACATATCCGAATAAAATAAACCATCCCTAACGAGTTCTTTGGCTAATTAGCACTGACTCTCGTTATGATGACGGTTATGTCAACAGAGTTTTGGAGTGTCCTTTTTTTTTGTAGAATGCGAAATTGTAAACTAATTCTAAAGAATCTAACAAATGGGAAGCGATTTGTTTCCCCGCTGATTTTTCTCCAGGAACCGAGGAATGAGTGTAGCAGTATTATTATCTATATAACGTATAGGGTATTATGCGATGCAGACTGAAAGTATCTAATAACAAGATTCTCACTTTGAAGTTATTTTAATCAGATGGGGTAATTACAATACACTCGAACGGCTCTCTCTCCTATATACCGGACCCAGCAGGATGGGAGTAGGGTGGGTGGGCCTGCCGGCGGGCAGAGGCAGGCAGCCAGTGGAGATAGCAGGGGGAGGAAAGCGCAATGCCTTTCCGGTCGCCGGACCTGATGAAATTCCGAACGATCGCCCCGCCCGAATAGTTACGACTTCCAGGAATTCAAATACGTGGCTTCGATATTATACATTGCACAAATTACTGCCCGCGCGGGGCGATATGCCGGCATGCCTGATGTTGTACACAATATGGGCATTTTTCTCCTTCGGGTAAAATTGGGTTTTCGCCAGAACGTGCAAGAATTTTATTGATATAGACGTCCAGTCAATTGTCTTTTCGGCAACTCCTTCCAAGAGGACAGCTCAGACAGGTGTCGGACCTGCTGGAAGGACTACTTCGCCTTCCCTCCATCATTGTCCTTCTGGCAGGACTGTTCGTCTTCCGGAAGGACCGATGACTATTCTAGTCTAGTGCGCGTAAGGCCTGGCATTTTCATTTCCGAATAAGTGTATTCGGCAGATAAACGCTGCGCTGTACGTTCTGCGCAGTACTTATCTGCCGAATAATGTCTTCGCGACTTTATCACGAAATGGAAATACCGGCTCTAAGAATTGTATGTGGTTGTTGTGTGTTGGTTCCATAAGGAGCCAACACCGGTGGATACTGAGTAGGCAACCCAGTTATACAATTTCACAGTTTTGTGTGGTTCTCAGGAAAATACAGATACGTACTCAATTCTCCATCGCCCAACATACTCGAGAGCTTTAAAAAGAATTATTCAACAATTTTTTTTTCATTTTTAAAATTCGCATAAAAACCATAACATTAATTTTTTGGGAGCACGCCTATGGAACGCCGTCGTGGACATAATGAAATGTCTCAGAGAGATTAAATTTTTGCACGTTTTGATGGAAATCACACAACTTATTTATAAAATGTACAGATTTATAAACATATTTTGCCCTTATTTAAAACTATTCTGCACTTATTGACAGAAACAGAGGTAGTTTCAAAAGACTTGGCGCAACAGCCATATCAAACCTCGACTGAAACGTTTCCATCAAACATTACTTGTGCCTGCGCGCCATTGCGGACAATATAAAAACCCCTGTGAAATAATTATCCTGATCTACTCTGATTGAAATTATTGGATTTATTTATACATTTGCCTTGTTATTTATAGAAACTTTAGGACTTACTCTATAAGTTACCCAAAACTTTTCACACTTACTTTAACCAAGTCATAAAAAAATAAATCTCTCAACATGCAACAAATAAATCACTCACATACGCACCGGTACACGTTGAGAGATTTATTTTCTGAGGAGCATCCGGCAACGCCGCAGGTTCGCATTGTTCTTTCAGTGCTTTCTCCTTCATTACCCTTTCAGGGGAATTCTAAAATCCAAGTCGGCAAAAATTCTTGCAGGTTTGTTGCTGTCACCTTCTTCGAGCATTTCCAGACAATTTTCGTGGTCCTCCAGGTCCTTGGACGTTTACTACTGGCGATCAAAGTACGAAACTTTTGCAGGCCGGCTAAAATTCTTGCAACTCGGCACAACAGGCCGTTACTATCACCTACTTCGAGCACTTCCAGACAACTTTCGTGGTCCTCCAGGTCCTTGGAGGTTTGCTGCTAGCGACCAAAGTTCGAAACTTTTGCAGGTCGTCATACAGGCTGTTGCTGTCACCTTCTTCGAGCATTTCCAGACAATTTCCCTGGTCCTCCAGGTCCTTGGACGTTTGCTACTGGCGACCAAAGTACGAAACTTATGCAGGCCGGCAAAAACTCTTGCAGGTCGGTACACAGGCGTTGCTATCACCTACTTCGAGCATTTTCAGACAACTTTCGTGGTCCTCCAGGTCCTTGGAGGTTTGCTGCTGGCGACCAAACTACGGAACTTTTGCAGGCCGGCGAAAATTCTTGCAAGTCGGCACACAGGCCGTTACTATCTCCTTCTTCGAGCACTTCTAGACAACTTTCGTGATCCTCCAGGTCCTTGGAGGTTTGCTGCTGGCGACCAAAGTACGAAACTTTTGCAGGTCGGCAAAAATAAACCATGTAGCGATAGCCCCCTTAGTACAAGAAAGATAGATTTCAACCTCGGAATAAATATGGACGTCCTGAAAATTTGATATCCTGTACAGAATTGAGTGGTCTACAACATATCCAAAATCGCCAAAAATCGCACCCGGGGGTTTTGAGTTATTGGAGGGATGGGGTAAAAAATTGCAACTTAAAATAGAGGGGATGAAACCTGTCAATCCATTGGAAGCAAATACATTATAATTCGACGCATCATATCCCGTTGATACCATTTTGGCACAAAAAATGTCGATCACTGTTGAAGGGGGGTCGTGGGGGGCGAAGCCCTGCTAGGTGGTCCATATTTTGGTTTTTCTGCCCATGTAGAACCGATCACGACAAGTTTGGTATCTTTTCCGACTATATTTAATCTCCTGAACTCGAATCCGATGTGTTTATTTGGATGAAAGCAAGTTTGAATAAGTTTACTTGAAAAAACTTGTTTTTTCTTTGACCATTTTGACGAATTTTTTTGTCACTGTTAGATGTGAAAATCTTTAGAAATTTTCAGGGGCCATTGAATTGAAGTGTATTCTTGACGAAAATCATCTTCTCGATGTTTGATTTTGTTTCTCGAGTTTACAAAATCGATTTGAACTTGAACCGGCCCGGCGCCGCTTCTAATAATGACCAGAACACGACAACATGCACCTTTAAATGAAAATAGCATAAACTATTGGAAAACTGATAACTTATCTTCGAAAATTCGAGGATTTGTGCAGAACTGAATTTCCAATAACATAAACAAAATCGCCGTGGATCGCACTGCAGGGTTTTGAGTTATTCGAGGAGGAAGATAACATTTTGTCAAGATTCGTACGATATGAACTGTTACCATTCCCCTCAAATATCTCAAACCCTGCAGTGCGATTCATGGCGGTTTTGTTTATGTTATAGGGAATTCAATTCTGCACAGATCATCAAATTTTCAAAGATAAGTTATTATTTCTTTGATAGTTTGAGCTATTTTCATTGAAAGGTGCATGCTGTAGTGTTCTGGTTTGTAGCAGACGATGCGTCGGGCCGGCTCAGGTTCAAATCGATTTTTTATACTCGAGAAACAAAATGGAACATCAAGTAGATGATTTTTGTGAAGAACTCACTTCAATTCAATGGCCCCTGAAAATTTTTCAAAGATGACCACCTCTAACAGTCGAAAAAAAATCGTCAAAATTCTCAAAGAAAAAACAAGTTTTTTCAAGTTAACTAATTCAAACTTGTTTTCATCTAAATTAATACATCGGATTCGAGTTCAGGAGATTGAATATAGTCCGAAAAGATACCAAACTTGTCGTGATCGGTTCTACATGGTCAGAAAAACAAAATGGACCACCTAGCAGGGCTTCGCCCCCCCCCACGACTCCCCTTCAACAGTGATCGACATTTTTTGTGCCAAAATGGTATCAGCGGGATATGATGCGTCGAATGTTAACGTATTTGCTTCCAATGGATTGACGGGTTTCATCCCCTCCATTTTAAGTTGCAATTTTTTACCCCCCCTCCAATGACTCAAAACCCCCGGGTGCGATTTTTGGCGATTTTGGTAATGTTGTAGAACACTCAATTCTGAACAGAATATCAAATTATCAGGACGTCCATATTTTTTCCGAGGTTTGGCCGATTTTTTTACTATTTTTCCTGTACTACCTGTACAGGTGTCCCGAAATTTATGCAACAAAATTTACAGGGAGGTAGAAAATTGAAAAATAAGGAGACTTTCCTAATAAAAATACTCTCGCAAACGTAATAATACAGATACAGGCCTTCAAGTTTGGTTTTTTAAAACAGTTTTTTTTTCGCGTAACTTTTGAACCGTTGAGCTGATTTTATTCAAATTTGAACCAATGTTTACTAAAATAGGTCTCTATTGAACAATGATAACGCATTTTATCAAACATTTTCAGGGGCGAAGATGATAGGAGGTACCTTCCCCCTTTTTCCCCTCTTTTTCACCCCTCTGTATAATTTTTGAAATGGTTGCAATTTTTAAATTCTACGTTCAATTTAAAAGAAAAAGTTGCTCCTGCAAAATTTTGATTGAAGGCTTCATTTTTGAGATATTTGGGTTTGCAACTTCGGAGAACATCTCGAAAACACCACTTTCAAGGCCTTAAAAATTAAAATTCAAGAAAACTCAAGATTCCTCAACTGAAATGAATTTTCTAGGTGTTTCAAGTTGATAAACTACTATTTTTGCTAGAAAACATGAAGCTTCTCAGAAAAAAAAATTTGGGCCCTGAAAAGTGACTATTTTGAGATGTTTTCCAAAGTTTCAAACACAAATATCTCAAAAATGAAGCGTCTAGTCAAAATTTTGCACGTGTAAATTTTTTCTCTAAATTGAACGTAGAATTCAAAAATTGCAACCATTTTGAAAATTATCCAGGGGGGTGAAAAATAGGGGGAAAAGAAAGAAAGTACTCTCTATTATCTTCGCCCCTGAAAATGTTTGATGAAATGCGTTATTATTCTTCAATAGAGACCTATTTTAGTAAACGTTGGTTCAAATTTGAATGAAATCGGTTCGAATGAAATTTGAAAAACGAACTTTGAAGGCCTGTATCTCCGCTATAACGTTTGCGAGGGTGTTTTTATTGGAGAAGTACCCTTATTTTTCAATTGTCTACCTCCCTGTAAATTTTGTTGCATTAATTTCGGGACAGCCTGTATACGTTTGAATCAAACTGTATTCAAATTAAAATGATCAAAAAGCAGTGAAATGTTCATACGTATTTTTTTAAGCCAATAAGAAGATACGCTACAATCTATAGTTGAAACACTCCTGAGTTCACAAATTGAGATTTTTTCCTTTAATGTTTGCAGTTTATCTCAGCATGAAGAGAAAATCGGAGGGGCCAGGCCAGGCCCCCCAAGGCTAAGATTGAGGGGGGTATGACTCCCAGATTTTCAATTGAATTATTACGTAAAACTACCCTTATTCTAAGAGAGGGCGACTGGGATTTTTTGTTGTAGATCATATACACTCGCATACACTACTGTATGGGTATACTATTTGCTATTGCTATCAAATTTTGAAGGTTTCAGTGCCACTTCTTTTGCCTGGTCAGCAAGGAAATATGGTTGAATAATTGGAAAACAACGCCTTGTGGAGGAGGGGTGGAAAAATAGATCAATCAAAGATTTTATTAATTCGTGGAATTCTACATACATTGCACAATCGTCAGAAAAAGCGAGAGAGGTACTATCAGATGTGGTAGTAAAGTGTCCAAGTCATCAAATTATTCTCTTCCACAGAATCTGAGGTATTACGAGCTCCGCCCCACATCAGTTGGTCCAGATGCGAAGACTTCACTTTTATTATCCAGATAAATACAGGGAGCCCCGGAGCTCGCCCCGGAGTTCAAGTGTGGAAACTTGTCAATCGATGAAGAATAAAATAATAACTAGAATGATCCGAAATGAATGTATTTCGGAAAAGTCAAATATCGGAGATACAGCCCTTCGAATTTGTGTTAGAAAATCGATTTGCGAATCGAAAATCGAAGAGACATTTCTGACATAGCCAACTATGCCCAGCAACCGAGTTAGCTGAAAAACCATTTGGGGAGGAGGTTCCATTTCATCACCACATTTTCTTCTGCGCAGGCGCTGGAGATTCAATCCTAGAATATGTTTAAAGGTACTAGCCTGTAGTGACATGAACAAAAAACAATATTTCAAAAAATATTGACATTCTGATCATTGATTTTCTAGAAATTGCATTTTTACTGATGGGCCAACTGATGTGGGACGGGGCTCGTATTCCCTTGAGCACATGTGTAGGGGAGAGCAGGTGAATATCGACCACTTAAGGCAAAAAATTCAAAACTAGTCGCCATGTGCACTGTCAAAGCTGTACGTTTTGTACCATGTTCCCCAACCATTTAACCACCCAAAATCTTAAATAGTCACTCACTAAGTAGAAACATTTTTGTGAAAAAAATTCGAAAGCAAAGTGAAAATTCCAGCGGGTAATATCAACCAGTGGGGTAAAATCGACCACCAGGTCGGATAATATCGATCGCACGTTTTCTTAGCCATTTTGTAGTCTGCATGCTTAGCAAAAGCGCAAAAATACAAGTCGAAACATCTATTTTCGAAAAAAATTGAGTTTTTGATTTTGATTTTGCCCCTATTTTCCTTACATTTACCAAGAACGATTCCCATGATAGGAACCTATAAGATTAACAGATAAAATTGAAAATAATTCTTAGGTAAGTACTCTCAGGAACGTCATCAGGTCATTTTCGCACCACACGAGGCGCGATTCGCCGATATTTTCCGCGAGGCATCTGAAATGATGGAAAAACTCCATTTGTACAATATCGACCAACCTGGCCGATATTGGCCGGCAACAAAAGCAAAAAAACAATTCTTTGACGATGAAGAACCAGATTAGATTATGGAACTAGGCCTACCACACAAAGTTACTATCAATGATCCTTGATACATTGCACCAGGAGACCTAAGTCTAACTACAATGAAAAGTCTGCAATACGTTATCATAAACACTCCTGAACTTAGATCATATCGGCTGGAAACAATAATTCGTTTCTGTCAGTCTAGCGCTTCAAATAAATGGCTGACCGACAGCTGTGCTGGAGTTCACTTGCAAAATGCTAGATGGCACCCTGTGTCATGATTCCAAGAAACTTACAGGGTGGGCCACAGTGGTGCGGTCGATATTAGACTGCCGGTCGATATTCGCCTCTCTTCCCCTACCTAATTGTATTTTGCTGTGAGAAAATGAAATCTTCCTTTTAATGTGCGCCTGAAATAAACTTTCTTTATTTCTTATAAAAAGTGATCGACTTGAGTTCGATCTCGAATTCGATTATAGGCTATCCTGATTAAACAGCCAACTGAACCCGTGAGCTTGTATATTTGAACACCTGCGCACAAGCTGCGAGCAAAAGGTATCGCCTATATGAGAGAGAGACGAACATTATGAACATTGCGGAGATTTTCCGTTAAGAACACTGCAAACATTTCATTTCATTTGGAGTTATTGTGTTTCACTAAATAATCCCGTTATTGGCTGTCAACCTAGAGGACATCAAAAGTTCTCCGGAAGTACTCGAAGAAGGTGACAGCAACGGCCTGTATACTGACCTGCAGGAATTTTTGCCGACCTGCAAAAGTTTCGTACTTTGGTCGCCAGCAGCAAACCTCCAAGGACCTGGAGGACCACAAAAGTTATCTGGAAGTCCTCGAAGTAGGTGATGGCAACGCCTGTGTACCAACCTGCAAGAGTTTTTGCCGGCCTGCATAAGTTACGTACTTTGGTCGCCAGTAGCAAATGTCCAAGGACCTGGAGGACCAGGAAAATTGTCTGGAAATGCTCGAAGAAGGTGACAGCAACAGCCTGCATAACGACCTGCAAAAGTTTCGAACTTTGGTCGCCAGCAGCAAACCTCCAAGGACCTGGAGGACCACGAAAGTTATTTGGAAGTGCTCGAAGTAGATGATAGTAACGGCCTTTATACCAAACAGCAAGAATTTTTGATGGCCTGCAAAAGTTTCGAACTTTTGTCGCCAGCAGCAAACCTCCAAGGACCTGGAGGACCACGAAACTTATTTGGAAGTGCTCGAAGTAGATGATAGTAACGGCCTTTATACCAAACAGCAAGAATTTTTTATGGCCTGCAAAAGTTTCGAACTTTTGTCGCCAGCAGCAAACCTCCAAGGACCTGGAGGACCACGAAAGTTGTCTGAAAATGCTCGAAGTAGGTGATAGCAACGCCTGTGTACCGACCTGCAAGAGTTTTTGCCGGCCTGCATAAGTTTCGTACTTTGGTCGCCAGTAGCAAACGTCCAAGGACCTGGAGGACCAGGGAAATTGTCTGGAAATGCTCGAAGAAGGTGACAGCAACAGCCTGTATGACGACCTGCAAAAGTTTCGAACTTTGGTCGCTAGCAGCAAACCTCCAAGGACCTGGAGGACCACGAAAGTTGTCTGGAAGTGCTCGAAGTAGGTGATAGTAACGGCCTGTTGTGCCGAGTTGCAAGAATTTTAGCCGGCCTGCAAAAGTTTCGTACTTTGATCGCCAGTAGTAAACGTCCAAGGACCTGGAGGACCACGAAAATTGTCTGGAAATGCTCGAAGAAGGTGACAGCAACAAACCTGCAAGAATTTTTGCCGACTTGGATTTTAGAATTCCCCTGAAAGGGTAATGAAGGAGAAAGCACTGAAAGAACAATGCGAACCTGCGGCGTTGCCGGATGCTCCTCAGAAAATAAATCTCTCAACGTGTACCGGTGCGTATGTGAGTGATTTATTTGTTGCATGTTGAGAGATTTATTTTTTTATGACTTGGTTAGAGTAAGTGTGAAAAGTTTTGGGTAACTTATAGAGTAAGTCCTAAAGTTTCTATGAATAACAAGGCAAATGTATAAATAAATCCAATAATTTCAATCAGAGTAGATCAGGATAATTATTTCACAGGGGGGGGGTTACAGGGGCAATGGCGCGCAGGCACAAGTAATGTTTGATGGAAACGTTTCAGTCGAGGTTTGATATAGCTGTTGCGCCAAGTCTTTTAAAACTACCTCTGTTTCTGTCAATAAGTGCAGAATAGTTTTAAATAAGGGCAAAATATGTTTATAAATCTGTACATTTTATAAATAAGTTGTGTGATTTCCATCAAAACGTGCAAAAATTTAATCTCTCTGAGTCATTTCATTATGTCCACGACGGCGTTCCATACACGCCACTGAGCTTGGTCAAAGAAACGAAGGAACAGTATTTCCTGCTGTATCTCAGCTCATACTCCAGGTTATCTTCTTGAGACTTGCACTTTCAAAGCCAACTTCTCTGTTCTAGCAGGTTTGGAACCCATCTGCTAGCAGGCTTTTGGAGCTCTTACCATTATACCAAAATACGTAAACTTTGAAGCTTTTCTTTCTCCGCTCATAGGGTCCCATTACTTTATAATAGCATTGAAAAAGTTGTTTACAGTTGTTTTTTTCAGTTTTTCATTCTTCAAATGAAGATCACAGTTTGATTTAATTTTTTTTCGCGACAAAAACACGGTTACTGTTGTACTGATCGTGCTGACGCCACGTCGATAGTGTTTTTAGCGCACTTTCCCAAAAAATGGGAAAAATGCGCTTTTAGCTTCACTTTGTCCGTCCGTCCGTCCGTCCGTCCGTACCCGGGATAACTCCTCAGGGAAGAAAGATATCGATGTAGTGTAAACGCTGATCAATAGTACATATGTCCAGGATGTCAAATTGACTTTTGGTTTTTTGTTATTATGCCGCCATCTTTGATCCGCCATTTTGAATTTCTCTAAAAGTGATCCGATTGAAATGAAATTTGCAGGCAATGTGAACCACATCAAGATCTATCCAATTTTCGACAATTGGTGCCCCGCCGCCATCTTGTATTCTCACTATTGAACATGTTTCGAAGTGATAGAACTGGGAGAATTATGCCTCAAATAAAAAAGATATCGATATGGTGCAAACGCCAATCGAATGCGTACGTGACCACCATACAGGGTGATTCATGAGTGACCTTACATAGGCTGATGGGAGATAGAGGACTTCGAGGCGAGTCAGGATCCACTGAAGAAATTTTATTTTCTCCGATGGTTACGAAGATACAGGGTGTTTTGTGTGTTTCGTATGAAACTTTGATGAGCGATATTTCTGAAACGGCCAAAGGTATTTTGTTGAAATTCACCAGTAATATTTCTCTGTTGGAACTCATCCCAAAGCCATACCGGGTAAGTCAAAATCCAGGGCCGGGCTAGAAAAAAGGTGCCCCTTTTTTGTTTCATCAAAAAGTACATTTTCTGGCCGCTTTTCTGAAAAACTGCTATCGGATTCAAAAAGCTAAGGAAAAATGCTTTAAGAATCACTCTTCAATTTAGATGGCACACCTAAACCGTTTCGACAATAAAATTAAAAGTAAAATTTGTGGGTGAGTTCCTATTTTCGACCGGACATAATCGACTCATTGTTTGATCGAATTCATTAAAATTCATTTTTTGGCTTGTCTCTGTTAAATAGAAGGGCTTGGTTGAAAGAAAAATTTCAGAGCTGACAATTTTTTTTTATGACAAAATCGAGAGCAAAACCAAAATTAGACTCGATTTGATCGTAAAAATTTTTTTTCCGGTCATGGAATTTTTCTTACTACCAAGCCCTTCTGTTCCACAGAGACAAGCTAAAAAATGAATTTTAATGAATTCAATCAAACAATGAGTCGATTATGTCCGGTCAAAAATGGAAACTTACCCACAAATATTACTTTTAATTTTTTTGTCGAAACGGTCTAGGTGTGCCATCTAAACTGAAGAGTGATTCTTGAAGCATTTTTCCTTAGCTTTTCGAATCCGATAACAGTTTTTTAGAAAAGCGGTCAGAAAATGTACTTTTTGATCAAATGAAAAAGGGGCACATTTTTTCAATTCCGGCCCTGGATTTTTACTCACCCGGTATGACTTCTGGATAACTTCCAGCAGAGAAATATATCTGGTAAATTTCAACACAATATCTTCAGCCGTTTCAGAAATATCGCTGATCAAAGTTTCACACGAAATACACAAAACACCCTGTATCTCCGTAACCAATGGAGAAAACAAAATTTCCTCAGTGGATCCTGACTCGCCTCGAAGTCCTCTATCTCCCATTAGCCTATGTAAGGTCACTCATGAATCACCCTGTATAAAGTTGATCAATAATTTGTGTCACTTGGGCGCCATCTTTGATCCGCCATTTTGAATTTATCTGAAAGTGGTCCGATTTGAGTGAAAATTGCAGGCGATGTGAACTTCAATTAGATACATCCAATTTTCGATAATTGATGCCCCGCCGCCATCTTGTTTTCTCCATATTGAACATGTTCTAAAGTGATAGAACTAGGAGAATTATGCCTCAACGAAAAAAGCTATCGATGTGGTACAAACACCTATCGAATACGTACGTGACCACCATATAAAGTTGACTAATAATTTTTGACACTTGGCCGCCATCTTTGATCCGCCATTTTGAATTTCTCTGAAAGTGGTCCGATTTGAGTGAAAGCAGGCGATGTGAACTTCAATTAGATACATCCAATTTTCGATAATTGATGCCCCGCCGCCATCTTGTATTCTAACTGTTGAACATGTTTCGAAAAGTGATAGAACTAGGAGAATTATGCCTCAACGAAAAGAGATATCGATGTGATGCAAACGCCAATCGAATGCAAACATGCCACAATATAAAGTTGACCAATTATTTTTGTTACTTGGACGCCATCTTTGATCCGTCATTTTGAATTTCTCTGGAAGTAGTCCAATTTGAGTGAAATTTCCAAGCGATGTGAACTTCATCAAGATACAACCAATTTTTGACAATTGATGCCCCGCCGCCATCTTGTATTCTCCATATTAAACATGTTTCAAAATGATATAGAACTAGGAGAATTATGCCTCAACGAAAAGAGATATCGATGTGGTGCAAATGTCAATCAAATGCGTACGTGTTCACCATATACATTTGACCAATGATTTTTGTCACTTGGCCGCCATCTTTGGTCCGCCATTTTGAATTCCTCTGAAAGTGGTCCGATTTGAGTGAAATTCACAGGCGATGTGAACTTCATCAAAATACATCCGATTCTGGACAAATAATGCTCTGCCGCCATCTTGGCCATATTAAAATTTCTTATCACTTAACGATTTTCATGGAGCTTGGGACTTGCCTTTGTTTCGTATGATCGTTCTTATTCTCGAGCCAAATTCCAACATTCTGCCGCCATCTTGGTCGCCATATTGAAATCTCTTATTAGTGGAACGATTTTCATGAAACTTGGAACTTATCCTTGTCTATTAGTAGGTAACGATCATTTTGATTTTTAAGTCAAATTCCATGTTTCTGACGCTATTTTGGCCGCCATATTGGAATTTCTGCCCAAATAACGGTTGAACCATAATTAACATCTTGCGTTCACTAATCCTTCAAAAAGGACGTGCGCTACTGAGCCTCATGCCCATGAGGCATATTCGCTTGTTTTTAGTTTGTGAGGCTCAGTCACGCCACCACGCGTTAACCCTAAACTTTTACCTTGACAATCGTCACGATCTGGGATTAACAATGGAGTAGTGACTATGCGCGGGTCCATATTTGAATAACTTGCCGGCCTCAACCACTCTCCCTTGTTCAAAAACTAGTTTACAATAGTTTGCTGTTGATTTTATTGTTGCAGGGGGCTCCCCTGCCATCAACTTCTTATTGACGACGTACCGGCGAGAAAACACTCCATTTTGGAATAATCTGTATATACGTTGAATCGCATGCACAATCTCTCAACAGTAACAGTTTTATTTTGGCTGGAGGATCATCCGATTAATTTTCGATCGTTGATCCTTGATGGCTTGATGCAGAACTGCACCCACTCTATATACGACACCAGTTTTTTCGATGTACAAAATGATTTCTTCTTGAAACTAAAGTCTTCCTTGTATCGAATCAATATTAATCCCGCTGAATAATCTCCTTGAGAGAGTTATTTCGTACCAAACTAATTGATGCATTTCTTTTGTTCTAGGTAAGCTCCACTTTGTCAAATTCGCACCAGGTCGTAAGTTACGCATGCCGCCGACTTTACCACATCGATTTGCAGTATTTGACAACCTGTATAGTAACAAAAGAGAATAACATAAAAGTTGTAGCGAAATATAGTTGAGGCCTAATCAGCTTTCCGGAAAGTCGTCTCTGGCGTGTGCGCTTGCTGCTTTCATTATTTTTCTTTTTTTGTATCTTTTGGGATGTCGTGGAATTGTAAAAGCTGTGAGAGGGCTGGCGTCTTCGTCAACTAATAAAATTTTCACAGATGCGTCGCTGCTAGATTGTGTTATGTTATTTATAAAGCCTTTGAGCGACGCCGCCGCCTGGAAATGCACCTTAGATAGGAGAGCAGTGGCGGGGAAAATGGGAGGGAGACGCCGCCTTACTACTCGACCTCTGAGCTCACTCATTCACTAGTTACTTACTGAATTGCCGGACGGTTTTTTCAATGAGTTTTAGGAGACAGGTTGTTAACACCTTGTTGTTACAAAGAACCACCTCAGTTCTTTTTCACGCCTTCTGCTGTTCTCGAAAATACCGCTACTCAACATTGTGCAAATGACTGAGGTCAGTGTCAGTTGAACTTGAACTCCTGCAGGAAAAAGTTTAGAGAGAAAAAATGACGACTTGAGTAATTGAGTTTTCTTGTGGAGGTTGAAGCTGGTTTGTTGATGGATTAGATAATCATGCCAATCCAATGAGCCATTAAAACTGGAAGGGGTGTAGTGTAGAGAGGCGGTTGAAAAATGTCTCCAACACTCCAACGCGTGCAAATGCATGTTCTGGAGGCTTAAAACTTTTGTGGAGGCAAAAATATAAAACTGTTAAGGTGCGCTGCATAATCGCCTTTGCCAAGGGGTCTTTATAGCACCGAATCCCCCGGAGTTGAGATTTTGTTGTTGTTGCGTGAAACAACTGGGCGGAGTGACCTAATGCGCCAATTATTTCAACCACACCTCGTCACCTCACGCGATACCCCTCTTATTGTGCTTCTGCTATGTATTATTATTATTAGTGGCATTACCGAAGTCGACAACAACAGGTATGAGCCAATTCAGATTAGGGCGCTATGGTCTCGTGTTGAAGCTCTAATATACCACCACAGTGTGTATACGGCTGGAGTTAACAGTTAAGACCTCTAGGACAACCGAAGATGACGTGCCGTTTTCTCAACTCCGGCTCCAAACCACACACATGCATACACACACAGACAGAAGTATGTAATTATCTCGTTGACGGGTCTTTCCGTACGTCCGCATCATTAAACAGGTAAAAATTGGTGTGGTGGACTCCCGCTAATCATTATTGTCGGCCGCCAACCGGTTCGTGTGATGTGTGTGTGTGTGGTGTTTGTGCATGGTGTGCGAGCTGTGATTATTTTTCGAAATAATAGATTTATTGTTGACACACACCTTTTTTGTATACGAGAATTGAGCTTCAACGTTCATATTATTATGATTTTGAAGTCCCTGAGATACGTACTTGCCTATATTTTAGGAGAACAGTTTTCCGATCCCGGTTTTTTTTCGCATTCTCTGCTTTCGGTGAAAATTGCTATTACAACCGCTTTTGGTCAGTCCGTAATGATGACAAACTCCTGTTCGTAAACCAAACTATTATTTTAATACTTTCGCTAGGATTGGCTGGGATTTCCGCCCCGCACGATAAAAATAATATACAGGCGATGTTTCACTCTTATTAATCCCGATTCATATAGCGGCGAATCGCGAATTGCGAATTGCGAATCCTATTCCTGTTGGCTAGTTTCTGACAGTCATTTGAAATTGGCCAGTATAGGAACAATACTTTTCTGTAAAGTCTAGGTCTACGCAAGGCATGTTTGATAATAAATCGAATACTTAGATAAAAATACAATGGTTCTGTGTCATTTTAGCGTAGAATAAACCAGCGTGGACAAAAAATGGCAAATAAAACACCACGGCTACCCCATTTCAGGTTTCCTTCTTTTTAGACCCACCAGATATAAGGAGATGGATTTTCAACTCAATTTTTCTTTTGGCTCAGGTTTCTCTTCCTTCTTCTTAAACCCACCAGATAAACGAGTTGGTTCCTAAGTCAAGTTTCCTCCTTGCTCTTTTCAGATCGACCAGAAAAGCTATTCAAAAATTATCAAAATACTAGACACATCTTAAGTGTGTCTCAAAAGTAACTCCCCTTTTTATAACTTTTTGAAGTAAACTTCACAAATTGCATTGGATATTATTGAAAAGGGTATTTTTAAAAACGCCAGATTCTTGGAAATGTCCCGTTCTTGTCTGATGCATCGTTTTGAAGAACAATGTTAATATTTTAATGAACTCCTGAAGACTCCATCAATAATTTCGTGGATATGTCTACTATAAGTCGTTCAGTTTTGGTTTTTTTTACTCTCGTGCAGGCGTGCAGGAGATTATTCATCCACCCTGTATACTTATACTCACTGGGATCTTTGTAGCGTGTGGAACTCGTCAGTTCTTAGTTTTTCTCTTTTCGTTGCATTTGTTAAGAAGTACCTATAGCCTTTTTTCTTTTCAAAATTATTCTGTCAATGAATAAACCCGGGTGCTATTGGTTTTTTTTTTTCAAGTAATAAGCAATGTCACTCGGTATTTCTTGAACGATTTTCTCCGTATATTTAAAAATTGGAAATGCGATCACTTTTTTACCATCTGATGTGTACAGGGTGTCGCAAAAGATCATTTATGAGACACTGTAAATATTTTTTCAAATCGATGTGGTTTTTAATTCTGAGTATAATATAAATGACAATTGGATTTTTCTTGAAGGCAAAACGTCAAAAAATCCAAAAAGTTGCTCCAAAAGCTTGAATCCTCAAGTGGCAAAGTCCTGCATGTTCATGTTTTAGCCCAGGCGCCAGGGAGCAAAAATCAGCTCAATAAGGAAATAATTGTTTCCTGGCTGGAAACTAGCTTGAAACGATCTGTGTGGCTTAGGTTTTGACATACTAATTTCCCCCCTTTCGGAAATGTCGGCGTCCTGTCGCCATCATCAACAAGAAGTGCACCAGCGTGGTTTTTGCAGAATATCTTGATTTTAGGCCATCTGACAACAAAAGATGTAAGAAGTCATTTTGAAACCAATGAAATTCCCTACGGCATAGTTTTAAAATGACCTTTCTGCGACCTATGGTTTTTGAGATAGAGCTTCTGGAAGCGAGAGGCATTTTCGTAAAAGCTCCATGGCCACTTGACTCGAAAAACTGAAATGTCGATGTGACAAAAAAATTTCAAAATGAGATTTCTCGAGAATCCTTCATGCTATAAACTGCTCACAAATTGAAGTGGATATTTTTAAAAAAAGGTTTTTTGAAATTGCCAGAAAATTCTTGAAAATCACTCGATTGTGAAACCGCATGCACTGTTCTGAAGAAAAATGTCAATACTTTCAAGAACTACTGAAGTCCCCCACAAAAATCACATGGATATGTCTAATACAGGGTGATGAAAAAAGTCGTTCAGTTTTGTTCTTTTTTAATCTCATGCAGGAGATTGTTCATCCACCCTGTACACCTATATTTACTTGGATCTTATAGTCTGTAGCTTATGTAACTCGTTAGTTTTTATTTTTTTGCTTTCCGTTGCGTACTTACCGAAATATATCCTTTTTACTTTCCAAAGTCATTTTGTCGATGAATGAATCCGGGGGACTACTGGATTTTTTGGTACTTACAACACAATGCCACTTGGTTCTTTCAGAACAATTTTTTGAGCAGATTTCAAATGGAAGACTACATAAAAATATACAGGGTGTCGCATGAACAAAGAAATTTGTTTCGACACCTTATTACAGGTTGTAGAAAATTTCACTTTTCAATTTTACAATTTTATGTCTAACAAGAAGAGATCTTCCATTACTGAAATTATTCTCGGGCTACTTTCTCCATGTGTGACTTGGGCACTGCCAGTAGCCTGGAGTCGTCTCTTTGCCCACCGATGACACTTTGTGATACGTTCACCTAATTGGCAATTTCTCTTTGCCTTGTACCATTCCGCAAGATATTTGCCACGGATACCGAACTTACCTGGAGTTGATCTTTGCAACGGCATTTTGCTATTGATTATTTCGAAATAAAATGAATCTCATAAATGATTTTTTTGCGACACTCTGTATACATCAGATGGTTGAGACGCTATACCTCCGTTAATAATTTTGGAATCTGCACAAAAAATTGTTCTAAAAGTACCAAGTAACATTGCTAAGTACAAAAAAGAATCCAATTGCGCCCGGATTTAGTATATTCATCGATAAAACGACTTTGGAAAGTGAAAAGGCTATATTTCGGTAAGTACGCAACGGAAAGCGAAAAACTAAAAACTGACGAGTTTCATAAGCTACAGACTATAAGATCCAAGTTAATATAGGTGTACAGGGTGGATGAACAATCTCCTGCACGAGAGTAAAAAAGAACAAAACTGAACGACTTTTTTCATCACGCTGTATCAGACATATCCATGTGATTTTTGTGGAGGACTTGCGTAGTTCTTGAAAATATTGACATTTTTCTTCAAAACAGGCAAGCGGTTTCACAATCGAGTAATTTTCAAGAATTTTCTGGCGATTTAAAAAAAAAACCTTTTTTTAAAAATCCACTTCAATTTGTGAGCTGTTTAGTTGCGGTGATGGTCTTGAACTCTTTCTCTTGAACCGTTGATTACGAATATAGCAAAGTCAAAAACGTCACATTGTACATATACAGGTGTACTGAGGGAATCAAATCAGATCAGAGAAATTTCACCTATTTCTTCGATTCAGCCTATATGCGACACTCTAAGCACCTAACACGAGTCCAATATCAATATGGATTTGCTCTATAAGCTTCACTTAATAAACTAAAGAAGTGGTCAGCTCACAGCTTTACTGTAAAATGTTTTGAAGGCCCTCTGAAATCATCAAAATATTAAAAATTTACAGTACCAAGAAATGTATATAACAGTATATTATATACCAAGGGACCAAAGTGAATTTTTAATTTTGGGATTTGGACCCAAAGGGCCCTCGAGCAACAAACTTCACCCAAAGGGATCAAAAATTCACTTTGGTTCCTTGGTATATAATATACTGTTACATACACATTTCTTGCCGCTGTAAATTTTGATGATTTCAGAGGGCCTTCAAATCATTTTACAGGCAGGCTGTGAGCTGACCACTTCTTAGGTGTATCAAGTGAAGCTTACATAGCAATGTATATTGATATTGGACTCGTGATAAGTGCTTAGAGTTTCGCATAGGCTGAATCGAAGAAATATGTCAAATTTCTCTGTTCTGAATCGATTCCCGTAGTACACCCTGTATATCTACAATGTGACGTTTTTGACTTTTCAATATTCGTAATCTACGGTTCAAGAGGAAGAGTTTAAGACCATCATCGCAACTATAGCATGAAGAATTCTCGAGTAATCTCATTTTGAGTTTTTGTTTGTCACATCGACATTTTAGTTTTTCGAGTCAAGTGGCCATGGAGTTTTCACGACAATGACTCTCGCTTCCAGAAGCTCTATCTCAAAGACCATAGGTCGCAGAAAATTGATTGAGAAACCAAACTGTAGGGAATTTCATAGGCTTCAAAGTGACTCCTCACATCTTTTACTGTCAGATGACCCAAAATTGAGAGATCCGGCAAAAACCACGCTGGTGCACTTCTTGTTGATGATGGCGACATGACGCCGACATTTCCGAAAGGGGGGAAACTAGTTTGTCAAAACCTAAGCTACACAGATCGTTTTAAGCTAGTTTCCAGCCAGGAAACAATTATTTCCTTATTGTTTTCCCTGGCGCCTGGGCTATTTTACGCTTTTCATAAACCCATCCGTGCGATATAAGGTGCGTGTTCAGTCAGCTTATTCAGCCGGAATTTTTAATTTTAGTCGCAAGCGCAGCGACGCCCATTGGCTCTTATGAACCAGCCTCTCCAGAACAGCCAATAAGCGGTGCAGCGCTTACGGCTAAAATTAAATCTTGCGGCTAAATAAGCTGACTGAACGCACCTACATAATAGACTGCTCAACATTTGAAATGTCGATATCGAAAATTTTCCCCTTTTTCAAAATGGTATGATTTTGGATTGTCTCAACTGATTCCGATTTGTTTTTCATGGTTGCTTAGATACATTATTCAGCAATCTACTTAGTTGGCGAGAATGTTTAATTTATTTCAATCGAATTCGTTACAGGGTGGAATGTAAAGCATTTCGAAATTGTGCTTAGTTCAATAGGTCCCCGTTATTTTAGAATGTATTTCTGAACTAACAAAACATGTACATATTCAATTTGAGGTCCGTACGTCAAAAATTCCGATACTGATGCGATGCAAGAAGTGCGCCCTGTAATGGCGGATTTCAACCAAAATCACATAAGTCCATTGAACGTCTAAACCATGGCTGCATACCAAATTTCAGCTCAATGTATGACAGTTTGGGAGTTATCATGGACTATTACACAGAGCTAGACACACAGACAGACAGATAGACCGACTTTGATTTGGAAATGGTCTAAATAAATCGATTAGATGGACCTTGAAATAAAATTATTCTTCGAAATCCGGAAACAATTTTTTTGCGCGTTCACAAAATTTGCTTTTTCATTCGAGAACGCGAACCGGGAAAGTAGAAGGGAGGTTTCTTAGGGCGCAGCAGTTTTCATCAGTTCAAGCAACAAACACGCAGAATTACAGGTTCTTATAATCAAAAATGCGATTTTATTGCCAACCGAAATGACTAAAATACAACTTTCACAAAAAAAAATCATGTCATCAACTTTCATTTGGACTTCATCTGACTTGGAAAATTAAAAAACCGTTTCGAGGTAGGACATCAGGATCAGGCTTCATGATTATATCGTTAGAATTTGAAGAAAAAAATTGTTCACAAAAATGGGGGTTCTATTGAACTAAGCACAATTTTAACGAAGGTAATTGAAATAAGTCAAAAAATCTCGCCAACCGAGTAGATTGCTGGAAGGTGTATACATCTAAACAACCGTAAGAACAAAATCGGAATCGGTTGAGACAATCCAAAGTTATACCGTTTTGAAAAAGGGCAACATTTTCGATACCGACATTTCAAATGTTGAGCAGTTTAGGTACATGATAACGTTCAGGATAGAAGACTACATCAAATACTTTGTAAAAATATACAGGGTGTCGCATGAACTGAAAAAATTGTTTTTGACACCTTGTTACAGGTTGTAGAAAGAAAACTCTAGGTACTTTTCAATTTTTCAATTTTGGAACCTATGGAACAACGGTTCAGATGAAGTTTGCTTTGCAAATTATTGTAGAGTGGAAACCTCTAAGCAAAATGTGAATCGGTGGTTCAAAAGAGTGTCATATAATCTACTACGTGACAATATTTCTAAATACCATGCAGAAAAATCTAACAGCGTCCGGATCAGAACAAAAAATTCAACAAACTAACGAAGTTTTCATTTCTTGTGATAATACTTTCAAATCAGTATAGCTTCACATCTTCTTTAAGACTTGGTGGACCCTTCCCGAGCTCGTGATACTGCGGCAACACGTCTTGACATGCTGTCTGTTGACTTATTTATGAGATTTTGGGGAACATTTTTCCATTCTTGGAGGACTGCATTCTTTGGCTGTTCCAAATTCAGGAAATCTTCATTCCAATCAGATATTCTCTTCTTGAACTGCAACCAATTCATTCGTGTTTTTTTTTATCAGATTTCATTTGGTTTTTATTGACATTTCAACAGATTCTAGTGGTTCCAAATAGTAATGGACCGGTTTGAGCATTTTCATAATACTGTGACCAGTGTTAGTGATTTCACCTGATACTTGCAAGTATACTTTTTGTTTTCATCATTGATCTTGTCCAAGATTTTCAATGACAAGTATAATTTCAATGACCGTTTGACAGAGACTACTGGGGCCCTATTTTTGGGACACAGGTGATCCGTTCACATGTGAAGTTGCTAGGCAACCAGGGTTGTGATTGGGTGTCACCTAGGCAACATGGTGGAGCTGTTCCCCGGTTCCGAAAATACGGCCCCTTTTGGGAGTTTGATATCATGCTCAAAAACTTCACACCCTGTTGGATGCTATGCCATAACTTCAATTTTACAAGTACAAGTAAAGCTCATAGCTAGCCAGTTTTTTTTCATTTCATGCAAAATTACAGCAAACTTATGCGACATATTTTGTTTTGATATCGGAGGAGTCTCGTATCTAGTGCTTTTTAGGAAGCAGTATTTGTACATCGTTTTATTCAAGTCGCAATCTCGAACAAATATTTATTCTTAATTATACCCAGCGCGAGCTGCACAGATCCCATCAGATCCAGGAGGTTGCCCTCCCTGCATGGTGTCCTGCAACTTTCAAATTAAAACTGAGCATCAACGCTCGCGCTCTTCTCTCTCGCAAAATAAGCGCAATTGAACCAAATTGATGAGTCACTTGCAAAATACAAATACAAGATGCACCGCCGATGGGATATACACGGCGCGAGCCTTCCGCCCGGGATGAGAAGGGTGAGAGACGTTCGAGGGCGGCGAGATCAAAGGAAGCCGCCCCCCAAATCAGATCCGGTCGGGGGTGGACGCCATTACAACATCTCAATGCTCATTTAGACATTCCGGGCCTGTTATAATCGCTCCTCTCTCCTGCTCGGAGCTAGCGCATGCATATTATAATATCTCCTCTCATCTGCCGACCCTCTCCAACCCTCGTTATTCTGGAGAATCAAATTCAACAATGTAGTACGAATTTTCAGTATTGTGCGTCAAATTCACCGGCGCTCGCTACGAAATCCGAACGCAGAGTACATGCGGATGATAAAAGCACTATATAGGCATTAGCGGATGAAAACCTAGTGATCTGATAATAGCCGTACATGATGAGGGGGCGTCTCTCCCTAAATGCTTTAAAATGCATAAATGCTGAGTTGCACAGAATTTGTGATCCCGAACTGCTGTATACTGTATGGAAAGTCCTTTGCAGTACTGAGTATCTTCGGCGCAATCTGAATGCAACTTCCTAAAATATTGCCCAGATTTCTTAGTATGAGCTCGACTAACACAGACCTCATTGTCAGTGAAGAAGGCTCAATAAAAAACTCCTCTTCTTCCAAAGTGTCTATAAAATAATCTCAGCTTGAGTCCTCTGCGCTACAATCGTGCAGCGCTGAAAGCCTTTGAGCCGCTGAAGTCTGCCCAAATTGAACGTCACTTTATGCCAAAGCACTTGTTCAGAATATTACGTGTAATAAGCGATTTATCAGCAGACTCCATAATTCCCGGTTTTTACTTGCGCCTGAATTAATAGGATGTCAGGAGCAGCGACGCCCGGGAAAAAGTCAATTTAAATGTTAGTCAGCTAATTACTGGGGCTCTCTCGAATGTAGACTTGTATCACATAAAAGAGGGCAGGTACAGCAGAGAACACAGAAGATGAAGCAATATACCGCGCGAGATGTGAAGGGGTGCTGCGAAAAGTGCCTGGTCGCAATGTATAATGAATTCAGTTAAGTCATTAGGGCGCGCGCGAGGTAAAATCCAACACTCGACTTGAAGACTTGTTCCTTTAAAATATAACTGAGCACGCAGCAAGCGCAGTCAGTATAGTACCCCAGTAGTAGTGCCATACCCGACAATGCGTTTTAATTAGAGCTCTGGCGAGGCGCCTTTGTTCCCATTCGTGTCCTGATTTTTCATTTTGTTCTCGTATAGTTTGAAATTAGTGAGCGAATGCGTCGTCGCTTATCATTTTGTGCCGTATACTGCACATAGAATGCGCTCTTTTTAATTAGGAAACAACATCTGGGTTCTGTGTTAGTGTCGCACAGGAAACAAAAGACCGCTCAGCAAAATGACACTGGCGCTATACGGTTTAAATTGCAATGACGGGGCGGGATAGCGCGGGGAAAGAAACTGGGCGCGAATTGCATCGCGAATAATCAGGCGAATAATAAAAACACTACGCGGCATTTTATACGGTGGTGGTGACGTCTCCAAACATTAAGCACTCATCATCATATTTCACCAGGTTTCTGATGCATGTACGAATAGATTTTCAACTAGACGGTGCTCTTTTGTTGAGAATGTCTGCCTCCCTAGTCTCAGTTACTGGCGACTGTCGTCACTACTGTCGTTGCTATGATTTTTTACTTCTCATCAAATTCTTCAAAAAATGAGAAATGAGGTAATCGCGAAAAAAAAGTTTATTCGTTCTTTGGACTCCCTGTATGCTAGAGCGTCGAGATCTGTCGAAAAAAAATCCGTGTCGATCGGTCTGTATTTGTCAGGTTTTTCTCAACTGTTTGACAAAGTTCGACCAAATTTGGTATGCACGTATGGTGTATGGAGATTGGAGAGAAGAGAAAATATGATTTTCAACGTGATGTCAACAGGAAATGTCAATGTCAACGAGTGACAGAAAACATTGACACAACAATTTTGATTTTTGATGGCTCATTTTGAAGCCCTTTGAAAACTATTCAAAACA
Source organism: Anaspis maculata (assembly GCA_949128115.1). Classification (NCBI taxonomy): domain Eukaryota; kingdom Metazoa; phylum Arthropoda; class Insecta; order Coleoptera; family Scraptiidae; genus Anaspis; species Anaspis maculata. The sequence continues at coordinate 43,917,527 of OX421963.1, forward strand.
TGTGAATAATAATTCTGAATACACTTGAAAAGTTCCATTTTTTCTATTTTGCGACTAGGTACATATAAGTTCATTTCGATACGCCAATGACGTCATTCGCGTATCGAAAGAGGCTCCATTTCGATACGCATTTTTGTAATCCCAAATGTTGGCAATATCAGTGGGCATGACATCGACATGACAGCGACATGACAGCACTCACTGACAGAAGAGACAGCTCAGGTGACATCACTTCGCAGAAGGGGCTTATTTCAGAAAAATGTGACTCATTTCTATGAGATGCTGTGCTTTCACCATCAAAATCATTTCTCAATAATTTTGTTAGCACAGGCTCATATTTTATATTTTTTATTAAAAAAAAAAGCATGGAATAGTTGCAAAATAGAAAAAATTGTATACATATAACACACGTTTTAAGAAGACGTGTAAGACCTATTGTCAGATTGTCCACTAGTCAATTGAAGCACAAGGAGCGAAGCGTGACAATACGATGTCTTGTAAAACTTGTATTATAAATAATATACTATTTTGATACATACAACACCCAGACTTCACTGGGCTCGACAGAGAATCACTCGACTAGTCTATTCAAAACAAATCAAGCGTGCAACTTATATAAAAAAAAATCAAATTTCTTCGGAAAACAGGTGAAAATGGGCTTGTCCCACGTTTTTTTTTCATGGTTTCTGGATCGATTGCAATGCTACTTTGTGAACATGCGTCTGATAGTGTACAAGAACGAACGTCCCTTTTTCCGCAATTTTTTCAAATCTTTGGCAAAATTCCACCGATTTCGATGAAACTTGGTACATAGGTAGCATCTGACGAGTGGAACGTTTAATTAAAATCTTGTTGACATCAGGCAATCGCGGCCGAAACTCTATTCAAAACATGCAGAAATTATGACATGGCCGAGACTTTTATGTTCATCAATAGCTCGAGAAACACTGAACGGATTTCGATTAAATTTGATGTGCACCTAGGATTTACGGTAGAACAGAGAAAGTAAAATTTTCAACGTGATCTATCAGTGGGAAATGTCACTTTCAAAGAGTGACAGGGAATTTTGACCAAATGATTTTGATAGCTCATTTTGAAGCCCTTGGAAAACTTTATCCAAAACATGTAAAAGTTATGACATGTCTGTCATCTGTCAAAAGCTATGAGCTGTCAAAGCCAAAATTTTGACGTTCAATAACTCAATAAGTACTTACTGAACAGATTCCATTCAGTCAGTTATTGCTTATAGGTACTTCCAAACTAATAAATTTTGTTGTTACTTAGGTATTACGTATAATTGAAACAAACAGTGTATGTATATACAAAAATAATATTGTATCATCAAGGCAATTTTACAGATAATTTTAATTATCTTCAAAGACGTTGCAGGAAGGATGGCTATGTTGAGAAGTCCCGCGGCAGACATGACGAGGATTTTGTTTATCCATCCATATAAGAATTTTTCCATCTTGATGACAATCTCTATTGCAACCGCTTTGTCCGTCCGTCCGTGCGTCCGCCCGTCCGTCCGTTCGTCGAACTCCTCGCAAACTAGATGCCCTAGCTTTCTAATTTTTTCGCTGTTACATAGCTGCCACTCCCAAAGGAGGGCTAGGCTATATCGGATGTCTATATTGCGCCGCCCACATAGAGAAAACCGCCCCCGATAAACTTGAAATAACATAATATTGCAATTTCTACCAGACCTAATGCTCTGGTGTTCTCATTTCATAAATAATACATACTTGCCACTTATAAACGTAAGCCCAGAAACATTCCGTCTCCAATATGCGCCGTCGACATGAAAAAACTGCTAAAAACCGCCCCCAATCACTTTAAAATGAAAAACCTAAACCTGCCGCTCCCACACGCCGCCCCCAAAGTAAGAGATAAATGAAAAACATGAACCCAAAGACATAGCAATCCAAGTTTTTCGCTATATGGATAGCTGACTAAAAATGGAAAAGGATAGGCTACTTTTGATATGGCGCCGCCACCAGCTTCCGCCCCCAAAAGAAAAAAGTGTAGCTTTCAACAATTTTCACTGATTTAGCTAATAATGTTACCTCAAACATTTAGAAACTCTTGACTCAAACTGTGCAAGAATTTCTTTGACAAACTCTGCCGCTCCCACACGCCGCCCCCAAAGTAAGAGATAAATGTAAAACATGAACCTGAAGACATAGCGATCTAATTCTTTCACTATATTGATAGCTGACTGAAATTGGAAAAAGATAGGCCACTTTTGATTAGCCGCCGCCTCCAAACAAAAAATGCAACTTTCACAATTTTCACTGATTGTCATATTTCCCTTACATTTAGAAACTTCCAACTCAAACTGTGTAACAGTTACTTTGCCGAATGCTGCCACCCCCACGCGCTGCCCTCAAAGTGAGAGATGAATGAAAAACATTAACCCGAAGACATAACGATCCAATTCTCTCGCTATATAGATAGCTAACTAAAAATGGAAAAGAATAGGCTACTTTTGATATGGCGCCGCCTCCAACTTCCACCCCCCAAAAAAAAAGTGCAACTTTCAACAATTTCCACTGATTTACATTTTGATGTTACCTCAAACATTCAGAAACTCCCAACTCAAACTGTGAAAGAATTTCTTTGCCAAAATCTGCCGCTCCCACACGCCGCCCCCAAAGTAATAGATAAATGTAAAACATAACCCTGAAGACATAGCGATCTAATTGTTCCGCTATATAGATAGCTGACTAAAAATTGTAAGAGATAGGCCACTTTTGATTGGTCGCCGCCTCCAGCTCCCGCCCCCAAACAAAAAAATGCAACTTTCACAATTTTCACCGATTGTCATATTTCCTTGAACATTTAGAAACTCCTAACTCAAACTGTGCAACAGTTACTTTGTCGAATGCTGCCACCCCCACACGCTGCCCTCAAAGTAAGAGATAAATGGAAAACATAAACCCGAAGACATAGCGATGTAAATCTTTCGCTATATGGATAGCGGACTAAAAATGGGGAAGAATAGACTACTGTTGATTAGTCGCCGCTCCCAGCTCCCGCCCTCAAACAAAAAAATATTGATGAGTGAAAGAATTTTCATTCAAATCTATTTCATTGGCAAGTACCCCCCATTCTGATAACAAAATATCTTGATGAGTTTCGAATGAAGAAAGTGGGCAAGGAATGGTGTTTCTCCTCCAACCAAATTTCTTTACGTTCACAATATGCCTCCTCGAGAAAATGCGCTACTGAGACTCACGCACGTGAAGGCATACTCACTTGTTTTCAATGTCTCAAATGGTGCTATTTTAAAGGTCGCTGATAAACCTTGATGTCAAACTCTATCGGAGACCTAGGCGATATCAATAAGAATTCTGCCGAGCAGTATTCTTAGTTTCCAAACATCCGGTGGATGATGCTCCCCTGACTAATTTATATACATGTCCCATAGTCGCATGCTGTTCCCTAAATCCAAACTGATGTTCTGGTATATGATTTCATCTTCTCCAAGTAGGTATTGACTTTAGCCTTTCCAGAATGTTAATAAGAGACTTTATGAGCGGTACGCGGTATTGGTGATTTAAGCCACTTTTCACTGGGAGAAGAGTGTTTCATTCTTATAATGGAAGTAAATATGTGGGTAACCTTCATCAACCCTACAGGAACTTTCTTCAACACTTCACCGGTGATAAGGCCATATCCAGGCCAACAGGTTGATATTTATGCTGAGAAAAACGCCCTTGGGAACTTTAATCGAGTTCACTATAATAAGTTATCATTTGTTGAGCTCGATGTGACTTACCGAAAACATAATTCCCAATACAAATGTCAAATTTCATGGCCACCCGAGATGGTGATATATGAGTCATTTTGAAATACATAACATTTATAGTCAAACCCAAAATAACAATTCAGTCACACGTCATCTATCGACTATCTTTCGAACTCGTTCGTTTTGAAAGCTGTTGTTACTGAACTGAACCTTCCTACTTCTTTCTGCAGCATGCCCGAATTCCTTGAAGGTTTTCTGTAGGACTTTCGTGAGTAGAACCAAGTTCTGGTACCCCTGACTGAAGTTTTGGGATCAAAACCACTTGCCTTCCGTCTAGACAGTTGTGTGACGAGAAGTTTCTGTTTTCCATATTTTTCCTGTTGTATCTCTGATTTCCAACGAAGCTTTTGAAGTTCCATTGAACCTTGGTGCGGGTGCTCAGTTTGCTATTTCTGTAGGAAGGCCAGTTTGATTGCAATCCGTTCAGTTCTAAGTTCTTGAGCTAACTAATGTTTAGGTTTCAGCTTGACGGCTTGTCATTGTAAGCCTAAGGCATTCGAGAACATACGCGATGATTTGGACCATTTAATTTACATGGCGATATCAATGACCGAGTAAGAAAACATCCGCCCAATTGGTGGATGCGCCGCTCCATAACACGCTGGTCATTACACGCAAAAGTGCTGGACTGTTCGAGAGACGTCCTAAGCCACATGAGAACGGTGGAAACTTACAGAATGGCAGTCGAAGGTATATAAGCACCATGGATCGGCCAACAGACCAGTATTAAATCCAGAGCGACAACGAACGTATAGAAAGGCAAAGTTGAAGCGATATACTCAAGCGCAAATAATTGACCATATTAATTATTCAGAGCGCAGTCGCAGATCGGGGAGAGAGACAACCACATGTGCTGAGTTGAAACTCCCATAAGAATATGCATGTTGAATGACTTTGTAAAATGATCAATTCAATGTGCAAATTGACAATTTCAACAAATGTATAACATAGCAAGTGTGTAAAAAGAAATACCTGATCTACTTTTCACCATAATGAAATGGAAAATCTTGCTGTGAAGTTTATGCGAAGCAATTTAGAATAGGGTTTTTGAATCCAAAACAATTTCAAATTACCCGCCATATTTTATTGCACAACTTCCGCTAACGAGAATTTTGACAGCGCTTGAAAGCGAACCGAGCGTCAGCCGTCACGTAAAAGTATGGTTAAAAAAGTTAAAACGTCCCAAGAATCAAGAAAACACCTTGCAATCGTAAATTCTGACAGCGACAGCAAAGTTCCGTTTTCTATGCATGCTGTGGCGCGCGAGATCTTCTACTGCAGTGCGCATGGTCACAGGCACATACCTAACTTACAAATGACTACTGGAAGGGGAAAGTGAGAATAATTAATATGGTCTATTGTTGACGTATATTTATAGTAGTACTCAGCAATAAACAGTGTGTTTTTAAACGATCGTCTCAATTATAAAAGAACCCAACGCGAAATCCGTAACAATATTATTGAAACTCGTAAAATAATATAATATTGTTGGACATTTTGTAACAGCCCTAGAAAATTCTCCGGGCTGACTAGCTGAGAAGTTCTGAGATATTTTTTGGGCATTATAGAAAAAAATACAAAGGACTTCGGCGAGTAGTTCTTGTTCATAGTTCATTGTTAGTAGTTTTTCTTTCATATCCCTGAAGCTTGCAGTTGGTAAACTGCCTGTGTCCAGTTTTGATTGAATTATGCTATTTGTATGACAAGATTTTATTATCAGTTGAAAATCAGCAAATTTTGTAGATAAACAGCAATTACCGACACGAAAATCGCATCGAGAGAAATCTCGAATCGCATGGAGAATCCAACTCGAGGCTTTCCGCAAACACGAACTTATTAAAAAGTTAGAAACATGCCACGCTGCTGTCGGGTTCGCTGACGTTGGCTACATGTACGTACATGTACGTTTTGTATATGATGATAAAGCAAATAAAATTGTAGCGCATGCAGAGGAGTATAACATTGCCCAGAGATAAAGGGTCGTCGTGTATTGACAGGGCAGCGTATAACCTTGTGTCAACAGGAGGGGGTGTATAAAACATAGTTCATTGTGCGACACAATAGTCCACATCCACACAATCATAAAGATCCCGTGGCTTTTAGCAGATGAGCGGTTTTCTCTTACTATATATCCCTGTATTCTTCTCTGCGCAACCTTTCGGCTTTACCATTGATGGAATTCTGTTAAATAAAATGCTGTGTATCTATCTATTCCATGCCCCACAAGATCTCGCTGGTGGAATTAATTTTGCACAAAGACGAAAAAACTCGAGGAGGGATTCTGATGTGCTGGATGCTGCTCCTATTTCCGCTTCTATTCTGCATCGTATGCCTTCTCCGAATTATTTTTACTCTTTAAAAGGGCCTCGGTCTCGTTGACTTTGTCTTTATTTCCGGCTTTTCCACCATCGTTGCCGCCGCCGCCATCCTCTGCTCTATTCGTTCATCTGCTGCTAGTGCTCGTCGGCAGCTTCATTACAGCGGCCATTTGCATTTAACGAGAGCTCCAGACTAAAAAGAAGCCCTGTGCCTGTTTAAAATGTAAATTTGACGGCTTGATAATGGCAGAGAGGCGTTCAGATGAACTGCGCAATTAGGTATTCATCTTCAGTGTAAGATAGGTGCCTTCCCATCCACCCTAATTGTCAATAATCCTTTCATCTCCTGTGCCTGCATCGCCCCGGAAAATGTGACGGAACCTCGAACGATTCAGATTTTCTGAAATTAACACTGAACTAAAACACCTGGAGATATCAATATCTGGTGGTCTAGACTAAGCCCAAAAACAGATATCGAAAATGGAATACGTATAGTACAGTAACGCAATACCAGCCTGTAGAATCTAGTATAGCTACAAGAACGGGCAGTGTAATATTTTTTGTGCTGAAAAAAAAAGTCAAATTATTGATGTAGCACCCAGCCAGCCATGAGGTGGTGTGATTCCAGCCTGACGTGACGCTGGATGATTATGAGGGCTGGGAAAAGCGGGAAAAACAAAAAGACTTTTTCGGATCTGCTAATGAGCTCTCCTTTATCCCCTATTCCAGCTTTAGCTTCATTGTAACGAGGCACCTGTGTGATTATAAAAATAATTACTAACTGAATAAAAACAGTTGCATCAGGTAATCAGTAATGACTGTCGCAGACTCGGGCCTTGTATGTTGAAAAACAATGCCTCTGGAAGTGTTGAATTTCAAACGGTGTAGGAGGAAACCCCTCTGAAACTCCGCCGCTTCGCTTCAAGCCCCGGTTGTAGTTTCGCTGTATTCTTTGTCGCTCTGATTTTTTTTTTGCTACCATGTTCCAAAAGCAGGCATGCCCTCTATTTAATTCACGGTGATAATACTTCAGATATCAGTCTATCAACTTAAACTTTGTTAAGGCTATGCGATTTGCTTTTGGGGCTTTGTACCATTTTGCTTATTATGGTATTCATAAATCTATATTTGAACTAAGCCGGAAGTTCAACCGTATAGCAATCAAAATCGTAGCTGTTTCAAAGAAAGGACTGGACCTAAGAACTTTGATTTTGAAGCGCTTTGTTGTCTATACCAAAAGCACATAAGGACAACACCACAAAAAAAAGTGGCCAAAACGATAAAATCGTCTGAAAGACAAGGCCATTCGTTGTTATACCTGGAGCACGAGATCTGTCCGCTTAATAATTCACGATGTCAATACTGCTCGTTTCCGGGATGATTTGCTGACTTGTTGGCACGGAAGATGCGGGAATGAGAGCAAATCGGGGAAGTGATTTGGAGTGATTGGTGACGGTAAACACGGGAATCTGACCGCATCCGGACCCGTGTGGAGTTCGGCCGAGAGAGATAGAGAGGACCCCGGATAAGTGTCTGGTCCATTATCCTGATTGCTTGTCCTTACGTCCGTCGTCCTAATCCATTTATGGGTCCTTGAACAAATTTCCAGTTTTCTGCTCCCAGTGTGTGTGTGTGTGTGTGTGAGTGAATGGTGTGCGTTGAATGTCCCCTCGTATTTCTTGGCGTGCACTTTGGGAACTCACTATTTTTCATGGAAACCTTTCGGTAAACACTTTTTTTCCTTAATGCCGTCTTGTTCCGTCGATAGTGCAGAAGTTGGCGCGGACTTGACATCCTCCACTTCTTTTCACTCAATTTTACTCTACTATAGGCGATTTACATTTAAAAAACGCCACCTGGTGTAGAGCTCGGTACTTGATCGTCGAGGACGTTTTTGCGAGGAAAACATACTCCGACATCTAGTAGCCTAGGTGGGCACTAGTGGATACCTGTAATACCCACATATTGACATGGAAATTTGACAAGTAGAAATTATCTGAAAAAAGGGTTTGCATTTGTGTCTCTTATTTCATGTTATGGTTGGCATATTTAGCAGGTTTGTAGATCTAGCTCCAGAGGTGCGCAGCTGAAAGACTACGCCCCCAGCAATGCACTACATTATTGCGATAAAAAAAGACAACGTTTACGTCGCGAACACAGAGGTAGCTACGGCGAGCTTGTTAGAATGAAAAATGCGGATCTCCAGCTGAAGTCGAAGCAGGAAATCTTTAGAAAAAGTGAGGAAAAAAGGTAGGTGGTGGTTGACTCTGTACGGCCAGCCCGAGGTGATTTTTTCTTGGCTGGCAGGCTGGTCGACGGGCTTGTGTGTTTCCCTCCGTGCGGGTGTGACAGAGTCTGTTGCTCTTCCTTGGGCGGAAGCTATGGATGATTTAGAGAAAGGTCTGCGACGACGCTGGTCATCAACATGGGGCCCAATAACGAGCCTATGGGGTCCCAAGGGTTCACAGGAACGAAAGTTTGCTTGTAGCGTACTGCACAAGACAGCAAAGTGACAGTTTTGACATGCCACCAATTGACGTAACCACCGCCGTTGCCGGACGGCAACTTACACCAGTTCTAAAAATTAATTCCCTAAAACTTCCTCGACGAAACGGCCATTTTCCCCAATAAGGTCAATCGCCTATACCGGAGCATCTTTGACAAGTATTGCACGCTAAAATAACGCCTTCTTTCAATTAGGAGTAGGTATCTCGTTAACAAGTTAGCAGTATAGGGAACACGCCGGCGCCGTCTGATTTACGAATTTCGTATACGAAGCTTGCGTATTGCCTATTGTATAAACTTGCGTTGGTAGCCGCCATCGCCATTCGTCTTTGCAGTCGAACACGATCGTAAAAAGTCGTGCCCGTGGATGAACGCCGCCATACTGTTGAAATTTCAGCGACGAAGGGGGAAGATGCAGATATAATTATAATGCTAGACAAAGACAAGGATGACACGACACTTTACGCAAGCCAAGGGTTGTCGTATTTGTACGAAGCGAATGTCAGCTTGCGGGCTGTGCACTGGGTAGGAGACACAAAGGGCTGGTGGATTTTTACGAAATACGATAGTGGCGTGCTCGCAAAATTCGGATACGAACACGAACTTCGTAACCGATTGACGGTGTGCTTCCACCACTGGTCCCAAAATCTTTCCTAAATGGAGATTCTATATATAACTAATTTTTCCTACGACATGTTCTCCCGTTATTACAAAATCTGCTATACACAGGCTTATTCAAAAGTGTCGGACCATCTTGAAGGTGTGTAATATGGAGGTGTAGTAGAATGCTGTGAAGTTTTAAAAAAAAATGGCATGTCTTTTAATTTTGAAGTTATGGAGGGAAAACAGTTGGTCCTTCGATCGCTTCTGTTTTTGTTGTTTCAAAAGATTTTAGTAACCTGTTTATGGAAAAACAATGAGTACAAAAATCAACCTTTGAATCTGTAATGAATATGTTTTGTATATAGGGTGAGTCATGAATCCTGAAAACTATTTTTTCTAAAGTGCCTGCACACCAGTGGTCCCATGATCTATGTGCAGGAAATTGAACACAATTCATTTTAATAGAATTCTTTTGCTTCTGTTTTTTTTTTTTAGGAAAACAAAACTTTTGTAGTTCATGACTCACCCTGGATAGAAAACAGAATTTTAATACAGATTCACAGGTTGATTTTTTGTACTCAATATAAATATTTTAAAACAACGAAAACAGACGCGATTGAAACACCAACTTTTGTCCCCCCATAATTTCAGAATCAAGACATTTCAAAATACAGAATTTTTTCAACAACTTCTCAGCACTCCACTACAGCTCCATATTACGCATCTTTAGGGTGGTCCGACACTTTCGAATCACCTGTATTCCTGACTGACTATGACAGTCAATTTTCTTACGAAACTGTTGGGTCAAAGCAAATGTCAGGACCTGTCGTTTTCAGACTTGATATTGCCAATATAAACAACGAAAGTTCCCTACATAAATCTGAGCCCCGCATAAGATGGTTTCGTGGCGGGGTGTTATTTTGCAGACGCTCCAGTTTGATTGAATATAAAATCCGTGAAATGTGCGTAGAAAGAAGTTTTTCTTGTTGAATTAGTTTGTATTTTTCTCCGTGTGATTGTGGTGTGTATGATATACAAATTTAAAATGTTTTCCGGCAAGTAGGAATATACCGCAATGAATGGGAAACCGCAGTTCCCTCTTATCGCAAGGACGCTTATGATAAGAATTTATTGATCCCGCGCGTTTGTTGACTTAGGTGGATCCAGCTACGGAAGCCACTTGTATCGTTACGATTTGGATACTTTGTATATTGCCATTGCATATTTTGCTATACGTGTCGGAAATGACCGATGCGAGTGATTTCGGCGCGGTGAATCATGAATTTTACCTGCTTCAGAGACGACAATGTTGCCTTCTCACCTAGGAGATACCAGAATAGAAGGAGTTGACGGTTTGTACCCAGTGGCTGGCTTTTATCCTGCCAAGCCAGCCTGAAGACCCGCTTGCGTCCTAGGGTGCTGGTGAAAATTTAATCCATCGGAAGAAATGACTGATGGTGGATAGGTTAACATCAAAAGAAAAATGTAGTTGGCGTCAAGATGTTTGTGTTGAGTCTGATAGAATACTCATTTATGTGGGTGAGGTCTAGTCAGTTGAAGTTGACCAAGGACCGTTCAGACTGATTTTCTGATGGTTGAATTGAGGGGGGGGCTTGCAAATGATGAAAATTATAAGTTTTAGTGTGTTTTGGAAAAGTAGTAAAACTACCATTATTTTGGAGGTCAGCGAAAGTTGAAAAATGGCGGAGCAATCTGCTGTGCATGTATAGTTATTATTTGAAATGTGCCAGTTGGCCGCCAATCAATTCTTAACAAGCTGATAACCTTCCCTCGGATGACCTTAGACAAGCCTCTCAGAGTATTACGCCTGCAACCGGCAGTACATAAATGTATAGAGGATAACTGGCAGCGTAGGCGGAGGACGTGTTAGTCAAGGACGGACCAGCCCAGGCACCGGAAATTATTATACCTGCACCTGCATTGAGGGTCTGGTGAAATATCGATGAACTGTGCGTTGGCGGCCCCAGTGCTTGGATGGACCGACCCTCAAGCATCTTAGCATCACGCTGCGGCTCGGTGAGTCCGGCTCGTCTGGGGAGGGGGTGCAATAGGACTCAAAAGCAGGAACCACGCGCCAGATGAAACTACTCCATCGTTAATTCCAGATTCCTGTCGGATATGTCTTTCGCTCATGTTCACCAATTTCTGTACTCAGCTATTTTTGAGCAACTGTAAGAATTCAGTGGAGCCTTGACCAGAATAATTTGTGATGAACGGATTGTTGGTAAGAAAGACCAAATAAAGTGGCCATACTGTTGAAACCAGCGTGAAATCTGCAAATCGTCAACAAAACTACGCATTTGAAATTTTATGACGCAAAGACCCTTCTGTTGAGAAGGATGCAGCCGTGTTTCATAAAACGCGGCCCAGCTAGCAGCTAGCACATAGCTTAGTTGCTGCTTCTCCAGACAGACCACAGACGCGTATGAAGTGTAAACTGATTTTGTTGAATAAAATGTTGTTCTGTTCTGTTTATGTGGACTCTTTTATTCAAGAAGTTTTAATAATGTCTCGGAATAATGAAACAGTAACATCATCTGCTGGGGCTCTTGCTCGCAGAGTTTTCCAGCTCGAATATGGAACTGGTGCAACGAACATTTATGAATAAACATTCCTGTGTGCGATTTATTTACTTGCGCAAGTTCCGCTGCCGCCAGTCCGTTTCCTGTCTTGTTCCAGTTGGTCTTCCTATTTATGCATGCGAAACAGTAAACCTGGCAAACTCCTTATCTCGGTCTGCTGCTATTCATATATGGTGGTGGGTGGGTGCATTTTAGGGCTAAGTCCTTTTCAGACACGAAGTTCATAATCGCCCATCCATCGATGAAAGCTTTTAAATGAGAAATGCATTACACTTAACTGCGCACGGGCTGTTGTTCGAAAGCGCGATAGTGGTTGAGTTAAAAGTTTTCGGGTACAATGGATTAGATCGTATCATTCTATCCCTCCGTGTCTTTCTCAGTTTACCTGAAGATTTGAGTGACTCAGTTCGGATATATTCGGTTACGTCTCCTCTGCCATGCGAGTGACTGATGAGATCTGTGTCAGTCGCATTGATCATTGAACTCGTATTTTGGCAAAGAAGAATCCGCGAATAATTTGTTTTAGGAGAAAATACTTCAGAATTATTGAGGATCACTTATGTTTTCGAAAATTAGAACATGCGTTTTCGAAAAAAAAAGTGCCTGAACAGCTGAGACCGTACTCAAACTGAATTGGTAATACTGTACTATCAAACCATCAATGTTTTCCTTGTATTTAGTTTCATGATAATGCAATTTCTCCCAGGCCTAATGCTCTCTGGTGTTCTCATTTTATGAATAATACGATAGTTGCCACACATAAACGTAAGCCCAGAAACATTCCATCTTCAATATGCGCCGCCGACATGAATAAATTGCTAAAAACCCCCCAATCAATTTTAAATGAAAAACATGAACCCGAAGACATAGCGATCTAATTCTTTCGCATATGAATAGCTGACAAAAAAATTGGAAAGGATTAGGCTACTTTTGGTTAGTCGCCGCCCCCAGGTTCCGCCTCCAAACAACAATAAGTTCAACTTTGACAATTGTTACTGATTAAGGTGTTTCCTCAAACAATTAGAAACTGCCAACTGAAACTGTGCAACATTTGCTTAGCTGAACGCTGCCGCTCTCACACGCCGCCCTCAAAGTAAGATAAATGAAAAACATGAACCCGAAAACATAGCGATCTAAGTCTTTCGCTATATGGATAGCTGACTAAAAATAGGAAAAGATAGGCTACTTTTGATATAGCGCCACCCCCAGCTTCCGCCCCCAAAAGTGCAACTTCCAACAATTTTCACTGATTTAGATGTTATTGTTACCTCAAACATTCAGAAACTCCCAACTCAAATTGGTGCAAGAGTTTCTTTGCCTAACCGCCAAACGCTGCCGCTCCCACACGCCGCCCCAAAAGTAAGAGATGAACCTTGGTGTTGATGATTGCAAAAATTTTCATTCAAATCTATTTCATTGGCAAGCACCCCATTCCGATAACAAAATATCACAACGAGTTTCGATTGAAGAGATTGGGCAAAGAATGGTGTTTCTCCTTCAAACAAATTTCTTTACATTCACAATATGCCTCTTCAAGAAAATGCGCTACTGAGACTCACGCACGTGAAGGCATACTCACTTGTTTAAGTTTCTTGATACAGGAAAAGGGCTTTTTGGATCAATGTCATAGGATCTGATGTTGTGATGTAACCTGGGTGACTATTTGCCCTCAGAGGTCTGTATCAAACTCTATTTGGCGTTGATTGTTTTCTAACGACGTGATCTCAAATTTGGACGAGTGATGTCAAGCTCAACTTCACAACGTTAATGTCAGCTTGACAATCAGTCTTCAACTTAACAACATAAACTTCAACTTGATTTGCGCCGTTCACGTCTTATCAACTTCTTTCGTCGAATGTATGTCAGATTGAAGCCTTGAATGGACGATGCGATTTGATTCAAATTTTTTCCAAAAATTGAAAATTTGGAAATTTCATAGCATTAACATGGTGATTAGCAAAGTCAGTTTAGGTGCATATCCACGGCTTGGCGCCATAATAACGATCACTATAGTAAGGTTGGCCCGTTACGCCAACTTGATACTTGATATCACTTTTGAACAGTAGTGCGGTTATTCAGTACCACTTTTTGATGGTTTGCCACTGTGGTAAATAAAATCGAAGGAGGTTCCGATAAGGATAAGGACAATGCAGTCGTGGGCTAGCAGTAACAAAATAGCAAACTTCCTCATCAGTTATATTAAGAAATAAACAATTTCTTCTTGTGATCCGCGAGTGACGGAGGTCTGTGTCAGTTGAACTCGGTGTTTCGGTGATTGAACGCGTCTAGATTCAGTGCATATTCTTATAATAATCTCAGTGTTCAAATTCGTTATTTTAATCGATTCGGTTCAAAACTTAACTGACGGCGAGTTACCAGCACCCGTACAACGTCTTTTTTAAGGTTCAGTTCAGATCAGAACGCGTTGTTCTACTAATTAACCCGAAATCGATGGGACGACGGGCGGCTCGTGCACGTGTCGATGGAATTGCATATAAATATTTGGGATATAAGGAAGAAAAAAGCTGATGGTGCGACGCTCGGTCTTTGGACTGGATGCGGGAATTGTCGGGCGTTGGGTAATGAAACACGCCAGAATAAATAAACAGCGCACCCAGAGCATCGGCGGAGACTATGAACAGAAAACGCATTACGATTCTCAATTATACAGGAAACAACATATTGGAGAAACAGCATTTCAATATCAAAGGCGGATGAAATATGCGTCGGTACGCATGTGCCGGCCGTCGCGGGAGCCCAGCGCGATGCTGGACCAATGGCTCCGGTCGATGCGACTCCGGGGCCCTGTTCCCCGCTCCGGGCCCGCCCATGTGTAGATGAAGTTATCACGTCGCGCTTTTGATCTCCTCCACCTGAAAACTCGATGCCCATTTTCTCCAAATAACCTAAACTGTTCACTGCCGCCTCTGCGTTTAACACGACGACGACGACGACGACAGGTCCCCTCCGCACATCCACCGTACCCTGTACACGGGGCTTATACCTATATCTACTCCGATTCCGGGCGGGCGACTCGCCCGGAGTCGTCGCGTCCGGAAACTCGACGCGCACTCTCTTGCTCGTGTCTCTCTGCGTCTCCTCGTCGTACTTCTCGAGCCCTCGCCGCGGTAGACATGCACAGGTATACGCGCATTCCTCTCTTCTTCCTGTAATCCGGTATTCATACATCGGCACGGTAAATAAAGAGGAACTCAGGGATGATGGTCTTTCGCATCGGCAATTCTTGTTGTGCGTTGCGCCGTGGAGATACGAAAGGCACCAAATGGGAGGCACGGAAAAGTCGGGATTGAATCGAAGGCTACGGCACGGCACGTTGGATTCAAAAAGCCCATCCGGTTTTTTTTTTGAGCGGTGCTCCATGAGTCTAGAAGGTGGGTACTAAGTCCAAGTAAGTTCATATTGGGCGCTTTCCATTTAAATCATTTGTGTCGGTTTGTGTCAGCTTGTGTTAGCTTGTGTCGATGAAACAGAGGAACACAGATCAAATGGAACGCGTTTGTGTCAACACAAGTCGACTTGTATCGCTAAATGGAAAGCGCCCAGTTTAATCTTTCAATCAGTGTGATGGCTGACATGTGACATGACTGGCAATGAATCAGTTGTTTTCTGCTTCACAAGAAATCGAAGAGAAAGTTCTGTCATGAATTTTCGTCGGGTTCTTTACTAGATGAGGCGCCGAATAAAAAAAAAACACCTCGAAACTTTGCGCTGAACGAGTCGCTGCTTTTGTTTGAGTCAATGCATTCCAGAATGTTCTCGTACATTTTCAGAAAATTCCTCGGAGGTTTTTTGCCACGACTGTTCTGATGATGGTCTACGACTTGAGCTCTTAAGTCCAGCAACTTCATGAATATTCCGGCAAGCTTTCGGTACCTCGAGCTGAAGATCTCAGTAGGGGCGTTCTTAGGGTCTTCGCTGCCCCTGTGTAAAATGAGATCTGAGCAAGCAGAAAAGATGGAATAAAAGGGGCGGGTATGTGGACTCGTAATGCGTTACTTTTGAGACACCCTGTATACTATACCATTATAAACCGTTGAAAACTAAACTTGGAACGTTGTATCACCTTGTCTAACTTTGAACTGTTGAACTCTTTTCTTAGATTTTTTTTCTAAATATATGTTACTAGTAATTAGGTATAGGGAACATCTCAAAGAGGTCTTCCTATATTTAGAACAAAAGAAAAATTCATCAGAAAAATCTGTCGACTCGTTCGGTTTTGTGATGATGTGCGTAAAAAGCAAAGTGATTAATTTGTCATCTTCATATTGGACTGCTTTATGGTGGTGCGCCATCACGTTTGAAGTTTTTTCATTGAAATTTTGTTTTTATTGAACATTTTTCATCGATTGTATGGCGAGAACATTTTTTTAAAACAACTAAAATAACAATAATTATTCAAACCGGTGAAATCTCAAGTAATCAACACGCTGTCATCACTGAGCTGAGGACATCTAAAGAAGACGCTTCAATTCACTGGCTTTAAAAATTAAATCCTCACAAGTTTCTGTATTGAAGCAGCCGAGTATTTTTAGAACTTACACAACACGCTCCTCCAGGCAACAAAGGCATGAAAGAGTTTAATTCCTGATGGCAATTATTGTCCAAGTGACTCTATAAGTAACGCGTTCATGGCAACGTCAAGTGCGCAAGAAACGGTTGCAATTATGATTCTTATACCTTCTAGTTCTTGAGTTGGCAAATGTTTGTACGTTTCGGTATCAGTGCCGTGTTGTGGGTTTTTTTTCTGGTGGGTAGATAGATTTCGTAAAATACATATCAATATGATTTGGAATTTCTAACTTTTGAGATTGATTCGAGTTGCATGTGATGGAGATCAAAGGTTTTAACGAAGGAATGTAGTGAGAAGAGTTGGTCAATTCAAAAACAGAAATATGGGAATGTGGGAATATAATGGGAATGGGAAGATCAGATGTTATATGAGGAAACGGCAAGAGCAAGACACCAAGTCACCAAGAATTAGTTCCCAAATCGCAACATATATCGTGTTATCTAATTAATAATTTAGGCAGGCAGTTGCGACCTGGTCAAATCTAGAGGCGTGAAGCTGCGTTTGGCTAGGGCAGAGGCCTGAATTGGAAATTCATTTAATCACACGATGTTACACAAATGAGAAACCTCGGGGAAAAATGAGGAAAATGTGATGGTAAGCTCGGTGTGTGGGAAATTCCCGTCCAGTTGAACTCCGGGGACTGATTATTTATGATGATCTGATTGAAGTCTATGTCAGTTATTGCAGACTGTGTCAGCAGTTGCAGACTGATGAGGTCTGTGTCAGTTTCAGTAACAACTAATCTCTTTTTTTTTTGTTTCAGGCCAGTAAGATGGGACTGGCACCAGCAGGACATCCGAGTGCCGCCCTACCCTTCTTCTGTCACAACGGAGACCCCCTATCACAACCACCACCAGCTCACATGGGAATCCCACCGTACCAGTTGGACAGCAAGACGGCGGGCTCCATGGGTGAGTACGGGGGCGGCTCCGCACAGCCACAAGCCCTCAGCCCCGCCGACTGGAGACGCATCGGTCCGCTGCTCGCCGCCTCAGGTATCCTCAGAAAGACAAAGAGACGCGACGCACGCCGCTACATCTCCTAGTGGATTTTTAGCGGTGCTGCCCGGCGACTCTGACGTAGTGTGGTGGAGGGCAGTAGAGCCGGTAGCAATTTTAAACTCGACGGCAATATCTAGTTATTGTCAATAACACTATCACATTCATTGTTGGCTGTCGGGTAGCGGGTAGTACCTATATGTATCATAACACCTCTCTTGTTTTATGGACGATTGGTAATTGAAACTAACACACACCTGATGGTGTTCGCACGTTGTTATTCATTTATAATCACCATTAGAGAACTTTTATCCATTCATTGTTTTCTTGGCCCATCATTATATTTTATTTATTGTTAATGTTGTTGTACCAGGCTATGACGATTGAGATTTACATGCGAGGCAATTTTATCTCGTTTGATCAAACTAATTGTGCCATTATGCATTAATCTAATGCGCGGTTGTTATGTGCACGCCTCGAAGAGTTCGCATATTATTTAATATTCATAATTTATAGACATGCAGCCATCATTGCAGCTGCATAAATTCAATATCCACTTGGAAGCGACAGGATTGTAATCAATCTTATCATCAGCGGGCAGTTCTTAACAGCTCATAAATTGAAACGCGTTTGGGTTCATTCGTGCCAATTCCGATCAAGAATCCTTTGACTTGACGTCTGTCGATGTAACAGAACCAACCCCTTTATGAGTTTTAGATTACCATAGGTATTAACCTTTAAAAGCAAACACCGGACACCCCTGTATAAAGGTTTCCTCTTTCAGAGGCCTCGAAAATTAAAATTCAAGAAAACTCATGACTCCTCCACTGAAATAAGTTTTCTAGGTGTTTTTAAGTTGATGAGCCACTATTTTTGCTGAGAAACATGAGAGTTTTTCAGAAAAGAAAAATTGGGCCCTGGAAAGTGGCGATTTTGAGATGTCTTACAAAGTTTCAAACCGAAATATCTCAAAAATGAAGCGTCTAATAAAATTTTTGCAAGAGTAACTTTTTTCTCTAAATTGAACGTGGAATTCAAAAGCTGAAACCGTTTTCAAAAATATTCAGGGGGTAAAAAGTAGGAGAAAAAGGGGGAGGGTACCCCCTATTATCTTCGCGTTATTATTGTTCAATAGAGACCTGTTGTAGTAAACTTCGGTTCGAATTTGAGTAAAATCGGTTGAACGGTTCAAAAGTAATGAAAAAAAAACAACTGCACTTTTCTATACTTTGTTTCGGGACACCTGTATAGTTAACAGTAAATTGTAGAAAAATATTCCTGGTAGCCAAGGCCAAAACGCAAGGCCAAAGGAAAAAATCCTCCTGCTTAAAATCTTTTCCTGATTTCATAGGAAATTCTGAGAATTATTCCCTCATGCAGGATTCAGGCGTATCTTCACTTCCAAGAATTGGGGCTGTTTATTTTTCTGCGGTAGCACTTTTTGAAATATCATTCTACTCATCCCTTACGTTTTCTGCATATAGCCTCTCCTGCGATTCTTTTTTTTTCTCGCGACACTTCATAGCCAGTAAAGCCACTAAACCTTCCAATTCCTCGACATCTCTGAAGTGGGATACAGCTGAACCTTGAAGTTGCTTGTTTTAGGTTTAGGGGAAGGTCAGTTAGGTTTGCTTTAGTCAAACTATAGTGAAATACTGCGTGGACAACAGAGACTATTATATGCTCATCTCATCACGATATAGGTATACTTATTGAGTTTCGATACCTAAGGCCACCTGGGAGGTAGCTTAGTCTTTTCTAATTAAGACAAGATCACAATTATTTGTTATCGCGACCCGAGATAAGGTTAATGATGACCGGAACCATAATTTGCCATCATGGATTTAATGCATTATAAGAAATGAGCAATTATGCAAGCGGCGGAAAGCTTAAGAGCCTTTATTAACACAATGTATATCCATGAGTGCGTCGTGTTTCTGATGTAATAGTAGCGATGTAAACGAACTTATATGCTATAGAGCTACACACTGAGAGAGCTGATGAGTTACAAGGTGATCATTGCAAATTTCTGCGCGGTAGATCATGACAAATTAATTATTACTCCGTCTTGTAGCGTGTAACGCAAAGCAAGCATATAATCACCTTTCTTGAAGATGAACGACACTGATGCTAGCGGTAACACTGTCTCTTCTTTGGACGCTCCTCCGTTGCGAAGATGGATGCTAATACCTTCGCCTCCGGCTTTAGGGCTTCCACACACTGAAGCGACGTGTCGGTGCGTTAAGCGGTCGCGTTTCACTCCGCGGTGGCGGGAAAACGCAGGAAGCTTGACAGGTTCAAAACGGATTACATACTTCAAGTATGCCAGATGCAGTTTATTAGGTTTCCATTCTTATCCATCTTAAGCTTATTCATTGTTCGGTACCCACTTATACAGGGAGCGTGTGAAGTTTCGAAACATGAACTTATTTTTCCCCCTGTAGAAATCTTTGAAAAACGGTTTGACAAGTCAATTTTTTTTTGTGCGAAACATTTTCCGATAATTCTCATTTCTCTATCATTCCTATCACATCTATTCCTTCTTGTTTTCAAGCGCTGACGTCAACGACAATTTTGTTTTAATTGCAACCCCCTATTGCTCGACAGATTTTGGGCTGATAGCTTGGGCGATATTGATTTTTAAATGTGGAAAAAAAAGTGCGCGATGCTGGTTGATGTTTTCACCAAATGAAAAGTTACCCGCACCTGTGGTCCGAAAGTGAAGGACGGAGTCAAGGTCATCCGTGCGCTTGTCGGCCCCAGTGCTTTGATGGACCGACCATCAAACATCCAGGCACCACATTGCGGCTCGGTGAGTCCGACTGGTCTGGGAGAGGGGTACAATGGGCCCAATAATGAGGCCTACGTGCCAGGTGAAACTGTGTTCCAACGACTCCCCAAAATGAAATCCAGATGGCCTTTTCCTCTAGTTTATGATCTAATTGTTCATATCATGAAACATTTCATCCATTTTTTGCTGGTTCGAATAGTTAATTTCCTACAAAAAGTGCAGATAGAACATTATAGTTCTCAGCTCGCGATTTGCTGTCACTGCTTGGAAACAGAAAGGGATAGAAAACAAAAAATTCCCACAGGGAAAAAATGAATACAGGTTTTGAAACTTGACACGCTCTCTGTATAAAGTTGCAGATAATGATTTGGATGATTCTGAATGATGCCAAGATGAAGGCTTTCGAACTGAGACATTGTCTTGACTCAACATTGGGATTGTGACACCAGATTGTCATTTTAATAATGTAATAGCTGTAGTACATTACACAATTTCTTGTACAATTTTTGGAACAATCTGCCAGAATAGTGTCAAAAAACAATGGACTTTATTAATTGACAGATTGTTCAAAAAATTGTACATGAAGCTTTGTAGTGTAATACAGCTATTACACAATAAAAAATATAATAATAATAATGAATGGCTTTATTGGCGATGAATATTATTTGAATATTATAATATCAATCTGGTGCTTCAGTATTCAATGTTCATACAGAATAGGCCTGATGAACTTTTTTTTAACATATCAAAAAATAGCTTCTCCCGTTTCTTGTATGCGAGCAGCATCAACGCGCGTTACTAGGGTTACCTGCAAACCGCATCGTTAGCGCGCGCGATGTGCCAGAAGGTGTAACCGCAACGGCAGCAGTTAAACCGCGTTCCAGACGTCGCCTTCTCTGATACACACTATAGTATACACACGCCAAGTATGGCACTTTTAGTCGACGCTTTCCGTCTTGATCAAGAGGTAGAGAGGAGAGAAGTACAGAGAGCAGGGCGTACTATTGCTCTCTATACATAAAGTTCATATCATGTACGCTCATACGTACGGCGTTCTTTCTTGTAGCGTATCAATTAGCCCGTAATTGGGTGCGTGTGTTCAAGAGTTCGACTCTTGGATGCCTGGCTCTCCGCGTATATATCCCCGCGCGCTCTCCTCCATGATTGTGGTCGGTATGCTCCGCAGGAAACGGTAATTGGGTAGCAGTGTATTTGTAATTTAATTGTTCATTATACCGTATGCGACCGAACATATATTTCAGAAACAGGCTGCCTCTCCGACCAATTGATTTGTTTTTATGTCGCATTCTCCACCAAAGAACTGCATTCATTTTTCATTGACTTCTACCTTCAGAGCTGAAAATGGCGCTTTGCTCTCCGGCTGGCTGCATCATTCAGGAAATTCCACTTACTTTTACCTATGGCACAGACCCGGCTGCGGTACTTAAAAAATCGAGCCGGTACGTGGCCGGTTAATCGATCAGTTTCTTTGCAGTCAATTGATTTGTGCCGGTCGCTTGTTTATTGTTTTTAAACGAAAAAATTTCATGCAGGTACCCACCCGACTGCAAATTCGAGCCAGCAGTCATTGCTCCAGTTTCGGTCCGGAGTGTTCCTGTGGGTGACTCCATTAGAAGGAAGTTTTCCGAAACTACTATAATAGTGACGTATTATCTGGACATCGTAACTTTGAAGTTCCCCACATCCGTCTCCATTCATGTCCTGCTGGCCGTATAAGCGCTCTAATTTCATTACTTGGTATAGTAAAGCCTCGAGTAAAGCAAAGCACATGTATTGCAAAACTACTGCTATTATTTTAAATTTTATACCGAGTGTTCATTTGAAAGGTTGTCACCCCTGATTTCTCGCTGCCCAATCGCCGCCAAAATTTTTCACAGGAGAACGCCGAAACAGGTCGATGTTTGTTTCGAGAGGGACATCTAGGACACATACTGCCAAATTTTTATCTTCAACTCCTATGCCCCCACCCCACCTCACTTTCAAATTTCAAATAGCATTACGTATCATGTTACTTATATACATCAAATTGAAGGTCAAGAAATTCTCTTTCCGCTGAACTTATTTCTGAATTTTTTTAAACCATCCCCCAAGGCTCAACTGCACCGCTCTCCCTTAAATTTCTACTTTAGTAAGCTCGGCTTAAGTTAAGGTTTACCTAAGGGCCATGAGTTCACTGCACCGATTTAGCTTAGGCAAAACTTAGCTAAGCCATGGTTAATAAGCTTAAGCAAAGTTTCAAACCTTGAGGATATTCAATTTTTGGCAATTGAAGTTAGTTGTTTTTAAATTTCCCTCGCTTTTTTTGTCATACCGATTGGTAACAGTGTCAATCACAGGGTGTGAACCGTCAATAATTTGAGGTTATTGGCATTTTGCACAGGGAAGTGTAATGGCTTCATGGCTCTATGAATCTAAGTCTTTTGGTGTCTGAGTTTGAATTTTTTCAATTTTGATCACCTGCATACTGTGTCTGCATCAACCATCATCGTGGCACCACTTCTTGAAATTGAGACATTGTTCTATTGAACAATTCTGCCAAGTGGCATCGCGGCCTCAAAATTTGCAGGGTAGAAACGGCTAACGACCGGACCATATGCGACTTTCTTGAATAAAGATGTATAGACGTTGCTATAGTAGGTTCACTTGTACTGTGACTGTAGCTGGCTGTGCAATTCTTCCACTTTAGCATTGTAGACATGCCGTCTTTCCACCTGGTGTGAAACTGACTTCTCTGGAAGTGAAGTCATATTTCTTATCAAATTGATATTCAAATCTTGGAAAACTGACCTGGTCATATGTGGAAGTGCGACTAGGGGGACTCAGAGCTGTGTTACCCTCATGTAGACACCAAGGAGCACGGGGCGGCCGCAAATCTAAGTCATCTTGACGGCGGTCCATTCAGGGTCGACAAAAACTCGTCCCGGGAAGCCCCAAAACGAAAGCAAATTGCAAATTGAAGGTACTAATATCAATTTCGGTCCAATACGCAACTTTGAGCGGCTGGGTTTTTTGAAATTTGGTTTAATTTACTTTTTACGCGTTAATTCTTTTGCCAATGACAGACTGCACGGCGATTCTTGTATCGCCTATAATTCTTCAGGGTTTGGGCTTGTATTTTTGACTGGAAGAGGCGAAAGGGTTCATGATTACATGGGGCCCCTTTTTTGGACGAAGGGCTTTGTATTCTCTTTGATTTGAAGCATCGAAAGTTGAACCGGCTTCGAGAGGTTAGAAATATTTTTGACAACTGTCAAATGTCAAGGCTCTTTTGATTTATTTGCTCATTGGCGAAAATTAGAAACAGGTCGAAAAACTGCTACATTTTCGAATAACATGGAAAAAAGCGTCAGACATCACGTCCCGCAAAAATGTTCCGGCTATCTGCAAAGGAAATACGCAAAAAATGTGTTTCAAAACTGGTCTGGCCAGAGCAGCCAACTGCAACGTTTTGGGGATTTTCTATACAATTTCACATTTGGAAACTTGTAAACATAATCTCACAGCCGACTAGAATCACGGTACAAGTTAACATAGTATATCTAAATAGTTTTCAAAATTTCCAAAAAAAAAAAATCAATTTTTTTTTAAATCTCGAAAATTGGATAGCATTTCTGTACATTTATCTACATGGCAGTGGTCGTATCAGTAATCCGACGTTCTTGAGATTATCCAGTTGGCGTCTTTTTCGTTATGACTCAGCGTCAACTTCCATTCTCCCCTGACTTTGCCGCGCTGATGACCGCCTTGCTTGCCAGTTTTGATTTAGTCGCCATCTTTTGGACCAGGATTCTCGTCCTAGATCTGACTTATTTTCCAACTGACACGAGAAGAATCAACCGGACAACTGCAACTTTCACAAAGTCATCGTTATACGTGAAAGAGAGGGTGCCGAGTCATGCATGCTTCTAGGACGTTTGTTCCTGAGCGTGTCAAGACGGGGGCACAAGTTCCGGTTATGAAAATTTAAAAGAAAACTCGAGTTGATGCAACGAGCTCAGTAGTATAGTAGTTGCAGTACTTCTCATTTCTCAGTGATAGTTGCCATGGAAGTCAATACAACTAGAAAAGCTTGCTGCTTTGCATAAAAGGCTTAAAGCCACTAGTACGACGGACCAGTCACGTGTTGCCTGGCATCATTATAACGCAGCGCCACGGCGACTTGATAATTAGTGCAGATTTTGCCATTGTTACAGCCAACCAAGATACTTAACAACCGTCAACCGTGGAAACTGGGCACGGTGTTGTCCCCAACAATGACTGCACGTGTCGGTTTCGGCAATTATGAACGTGGCCGCTAACAAACATCACCATTTATTCCGCGCAACCCCGTCATAATTGAACTGGCACCACCGGCAGCTCTAAAATTGTAAATTTTCACGCTTCGCTTTTTTCCAAGTTTCGCGTGATACTTCCCTTTTCCGCCGTTTGCACCCACCTTTGGGGTCTGGTGGGTGCTCCAGCACACTACTTACACACGCATGAAATTTGCACGCCGGCCCAGCTTTTTATGCCCTATTTGCTTAGGTGGATGTGGGGTGGAGATAGGTATATGTGGGAGACAATCAATTCGCTCTCTTGTTCCGATTGAATCCAGGGAAGACTATCAAATGACAAATGTAATAAAAGTCCTAGACTTCCCCGCTGTCATTACAATAAAACGGCGGGTTTAAGCCGCGTGTAATTGTCAGCGAGAGGGTTAGAGACAGGGCTGGCAAGCTTTGGGCTCTTTGTGCGGCTACAATCGATATACGGGGAGGGACGATGACGTACGTATGCATATCTACACCACCGCTATAAATGCACGGCCTCGACAATTTTGCGTCATTTCCAGATGCAGCAGCTAGGGCAGATTCGGATCACACACTGGGCTCTCCGCACTTGGTTTTCTTCTCTGCTTGAAAATGAATTAATAATTGCATTCCGCACGCTTGCACTTGAAATGGAACCGTGCCAGGGGGTAGTATAGATCCGTGAGAGGCCCCGTGGTCGTTTTTACTCCCGTTCAAATCCAGCCGATTTTAAAATTTTGAGCTTTCATAGCATCCAGGAAGAAGTTCATGTTCGCTCAGTGGCTTGTCATGCAATTAAATGAAAATTAATATTCCTTATCCAATCCTATTGAATAATGCACGCATTATCACGCGCATGCATGATAATTTCAATAAGACTGGATAATATACTATTATCTACTCCTACTGAATACTACGCACATTAAATATGTGCCTTTGATTGACTAACGATTATCATTACTCCATCGGTTAGGCCCCGCCCCGTGAGTAATAACTGCGAAGCCACAGGCTAAAACCAATCACAAAATCGCAAATTCCCATGGATGCAGCATCAAACAGTCCATGCGCCTACTTGGTTTCGCTCTATGTGTCAATTTTTTTCACAAAGTTGTCAACTTTTCTGTTATTGTTGTATCGAAATGATTTCTGAAAGTGAATGTGAAGAAAACTGACCGCCTTTTCTGAGAACATACTTCCAGCATAATTTTAGTGGCCGACCAGGGCACTGGGCGTCTTGAGAAAAGTTAATACCATACCAGTTCCCCGTCCACGTACCAATGAACATAACCTCACAACCTAACATCGACAAGGGTCAGCGATATAGAGACGCTAGCGCGGCGTCATGGGGGGGACATGGCAAAGGAATGCGCCTTACTGTTGTATTAACTTACACATCAAGTCTCCTTCCTCACCTATTTCCTGTTTGACTTTTTGTGTTTACAATCTCCGAATTCATTGCGTTGTGCCAGAGGTTCATAAATGATCATAAGTCTTCTTCTTCTTGAATGGTCGTAGATAAACCATAGTATTCTACTCTCGTGTATGCGGCTAATACTCATTCGGATAAATTACAACACTCGCCTACGGCTCGTGTCTGTAAACATATCCTCATAAGTATTAGCCATCATTACACGCCCATTGAATAATACTTATACTGTTATCAGTCATCACCACATAATTCAATCAGGGCTATTTTCTATGGATAATCATCAGGGGCTATTCTATAGGAATATTGACTTTAGTCAAGATTGATGTTGTGACATTAAATTGACATTTTTCATGTGTGTTACATTGTTACATTATTGAAATGACAATTTTGTGTTAACATCAATATTAAATCAAGTCAACTGTCCATATATTTAGGACAGAATAGGCCTGATTGACTTGAGTCAACATTTATATTGTGACACTCAATTGACATTGTTCATTGTGCTTCATCATGAGAATGACAATTTAGTGTCACATTATCAATGTTGACTCAAGTCAATATCCATACAAAATAAGGATTAAGTTGACATTTTTCATTGTGCTTCATTATTAGAATGACGTTCATTATTTAATGTCACAGTCACAGTATCAATGTTGACTCAAGTCAATATCCATACAGAATAGCCCTGATTGACACTTCATCAAGTGTCGATAAGTGTCAATAAATTACGTGGTGCTGACTTTGAGAGAATATTAATTTCATACAGTTGGAACGCTGACAATTTTTTTTGCTGAACGTAGCGAGTTTCATGTTACAGCTCTACATAATTATGAAGCATACCTACATTTTAGGCATTTTTCTGGGTTGATGTTTGCATAACATGGTCTTGCATGCATGTAAAATATGCATAGGTGTAGAAAAATCCATAAAATGCATGCCGCTAAAATATGCAGAGGCTGTAATATCGGGCTCACTGTGTCGTCGATAATGGAATGAAAAGAAAACCTGAAAAAGTGTGACTTGTTTTCCTGGATGGTACGTCTGGTTGCGATTCATTTCATAGAATCATCCTTGTAAATTCCACAATGCAGTAAAAGCCAGTGCAAAAATATGTGGGTGCTGAAGTGAATAACACTGAAGAAAAATGTGTATAGGGTCAAGAGAACGAGAATTCCATAAATAATGCCTAGTCTGCAGAGACGCCTGAAATCGAATGAGAGTTTTCAATTATTATTGTTGATCTTTGATTTTGATTCAAAGGCTGGGCTAAAAACGATTTGCAAAAAAAACTCGAAATTGATTTATACTTTCGGTCGCCTACTCATTTCACTCTTTTTTTGTTCTCTACAGCTCCGTTTCAATTCATTAGATCACAAAGATAAACATTGCTTTGAAGCGAAAATACATTTTTAAACAATAAAAAACTCTGATGATGAGTTCGTGGATGACCAGTTTTGCAGCGTTTCACTTGTGTGCACTTGCTTAAATGACATGTTAAGTTGATATAATGTGATGATTTAAGTGCAACTACAGCATTATAATACGGTAATACTACCCCTCCATCCATATGTGTAAAGCCATGAACATACAAGGGAACCGTAGATGGCTATCATTATTCTCAGCACGCGTCCGGCAAGTAGTTATGCGGTTTTAATGATCCGACCAAATACATATTGCACTTGACGAACTACCCCGGCCTAAATAATCGTGGATTGGATAGAAGAAAAAAACGAGGGTCGGTTACTGCTCGAGCACTTCTTGACTCCGTGAATCATTTTCCAGACTCGACAGGGTTCGCATGATTTGGAATCTATATTTGAATCTGTTGCATGGGTATGATATGAAATGGGCCGTGTGAATAAAAAGTGGCTTTTGCTTTCACTTCGATTTTCCTAGAAGTTGCTAAGTAAATTCTTCTTAGCAACTCCTCGCTAAAGCTAGTTGAAAGCAAAAGCTATTTTTTATTCACATGACCCATTGAGTGTCGCTTGTTGACTTTGCGTTGATTAGTGGTCGTACCAATGAAAATTTAATTTTTTTCTGATAGGCATGATGTTATAAGCATCCCTGCAGATGAGATGAATCAAAATTGCATTAAAACCAAGTCTTCTCGAATGGGATTATTAATGGGAAGAGGGTTTCATCAGGCTTGAAGCTGTCGATTGCAAATTTGCGAAACGTGCACAATAGAGATTAAAGTGGACAACGCGTTTAGTCAATCACATACCCGATGTAATCCGGACATAATTAAATGGCCAACCTGCTCGGTGGAGAGGTTCTGCCTGCGGGGCTTTTACAAATTGCTATATTAAATATTTCTGGTTCCTGTCATCGTAATTGTGCGTACGTCAATATCCACGGCTCTCAGATCAACAAGTTCTATTGAAAATCAGCGCACCGTATCCTCCATTGTGCCTATGTCGTCGCCCAACTTCTGGCCATTGAATTCCCTGGTATACAACCCCATAAAAACCGATCGCAATAACTCCCGATATCCATCCGCATATATATTCACCCCCTCGTGCTGCTCTGCAGCCAAGTGCTTCGTTCGCAAAAAGGTCCGAATCTTGAATTTTCGATTTAGCATTAAAGGGTGCTTAGTACTGTAGTGAGACTCCCATGTTTGGACACGCATTTACGGTACCTACGAAGCGGTACAAAACACAAAAAATTTGCCATCATTGTAAATATTCTTATAGAGACATAAGTTGCATAATACATACAGTAGCGGACAAAATTAGAGCGTCTTTCTTATGATTCCTGAGCTTTGTTTTTTCAATGAATAGACGTACTCAGGTCTAATGGAATAATCAGTTACCTCTAGATACACAATACTTTTTTGATAAAATTCACAAAAGAGATGCCAATTCATAAAAAAATATATTAATACATTCTTGGTGTTTAACATCAGACAAAATTGGACTTCCGCAAAAACTGCACAGAAAATTGAATTTCAGATTCTGCATTCAATATTTAGTTCAGTAAACATTATTGGCAATCACCTGCCTACATCTCGGAGGCACTGATTCTGTCAGATTAGCTTTTGTTTCATCATCATTATCATATCATCATATTCATTGCCCTCCACGTATTTTGTAGCTGTTGAAGTGATAGATTTTTATTTTCGATATTTTTTGACCATAGACACGATTCATAGTTGACGATTTCCCATAGATTCTCAGTGGGGTTTAGGTCAGGAGATTGAGCCGGCTATTTGGAAACTTCAACTTTTTCATTTATAAACCACTGTTTGGCCACATTTGCGGTATGTTTAGAAACATTATCCTGCTGAAAAATGACCAGTTGAGGCATTTCCCATTCAGCATAAGGTAGCTTACATCATAAAGATGTTGAGGTATCAACCCATATCGATTCATAATCCCCTCAATATGGCAAATTGGACCCACGCCAAAAAAGGATAAGCAGCCCCAAACCATAATACTTACCCCCTCCTTGCTTTACCAGTGGTAGTATAGTGACCAACATTGGATCAAGTCTCTCATTTCGCGGTGTTCGAACTTCATCACTACCATGAAGATTTAACTTTGATTTATCATTGAATAGTACCCGTTTCCAATCATCTGCTGTTCAGTGAGATGGCGGCAATCTTGCATCTCGATTCTTTGCAAAAGCAGTGACCTTTTGGCTAGTCTTCTTCCGTGGAGTCCAGACTCCAACAGCCGACGTTGAATAATTCAGGAAGTCACGTCACCTCCAACCAATTGAGTTAAGATGCTGGGCGCTGAACTTCGCGGACCTCCCTGGCTAATTCTCCTAGTGTGCCTATTCATAATGGGGGTTGTTTTCCGGGGCCGTCCTCTGCTCTTCAAGTTTGCTATACCCTAGTTTGTCTTATAGTTTTTTCATGAAATTGGGAATAATACAGGTGCTCTATACAAAAACCACGATTGAAACAGCAGTTTGAGTTTGTATAAAGTTCCAGGCATCCCTGATGCGATGTAAGACAGCAAGTAAAATGGTTCGTTTCCATAGAAGTCTTTTGCGGCGGTTTTTATGAAAACTGTATCTTCAGGATTCTTGAATCATCCTGTATAGTAAATAAAAATGTTGCACACACTAAAAACTTGTTTTTTTTGTTTGTTAAATATGTTCTAAAAAGTTTGTCACAATCTTTTCAAATATCTTTCTGAGACATTTGAAGCATTTCTTTCAACTACCTTTGGCTCTGGACCGCAAGTTGTGGGACACCTGTATACAGGGTGTTTCAGTTTTAACCGATCAAACTTTGAGATAAAATTCTACTCATCTTCCTGATTTAGAAAAATGTAACATACGTTCCTTTCGGTCGCTTCATAAGAAAGACACAGGGTGTCAAAGCTCACTTTTTTCGATTTAAATTTTTTTTTAACTTACGAACCATTTAACCAAATGAGCCCAAATTTAGTATAGGCTGGTTTGTCAGAATTATCTATCTATCAGTCAAATTTCGACAGAATCCAATCAATGGTGTAGGACTTCTAGGGGAGAACATTAATTTGAAAGATTCTCCAGATGCTTTGGTCAAATGATTCTTAAGTTACAAATTTTTAAAAATCGTAAGAAGAGAACTTTGCCACTCTGTGTTTTTTTTCGGAAGCGAGTGAAAGGCACGAATGTTGTACTTTACTGGATCAGAAGGATACGGAGAATCTTATCCCAAAGTTTGATCGGTTAAAGCTGAAACACCTGTGTATGTTTAAAGGCGCGAATATGGTATTTCGGGCAGTTGTAACTCGTCAGTTTAAGAACTGCTCTGGTCAAGAACTCAAGCGTCGATCGCGGTTCGGTCTTTTGGCGACCTCATCCTCTGTTGGTGAAGCTAAACAAGATGAATGGAACGCCTGATGGTGGGCGGGGATAGTTTGAATGTTTTGCGAGTCATGTCGCAGTGTCGCTACAGCGATAGCGACCATTGTCAGTGAGCGAGGTTTGGTCAGTTGAAGTTTAGCATGATGGTCTGATCGGTTAAAAAAGTTGCAAGTGTTGCAAATGGAAGGGAGATGGTCGGGTCAAGTTGTTTCCGCGTGTTTTGGGGATGCTGTCTTGTATACGTGTTAGTGTTCAATTAGTTACGATGCAATTATCAATCAGTAAGGTTTGGTAATCTTAAAATATGAATTGTGCATGCATGGGACTTTGATAGCGAGAAGCACAATTGAGTAAGGTAAAAAAAAGAGACGATCAAAAAGTGAAATAAGCGTTCAAAAGTTCCTAAAGAATTGAGTAAAAGATGCTTGTTTTTACGCTGCAAAGCCCCGGAAATAACGACGAAAATGCAGCACAGATTCGCGTTGACTAAGTAGCAATAAAGGCGATTATTATCGGAGATGAGTCCTCGAAAAGAAAGGCGATTGTGTGTTTGAAAAGTGAGTCCGACGCGACAGCGACAGGCGGCAGTCAACAAGTGTCGCATCTGGCGTACAAAAACACAAGTAGATAAATTAGGGCACCAAAAGCAAGTAAAACCTGGAGAAGAGAAGGCGCAGGCACAGTCATTGAAGTGGTTGCCATTATCCTAATTATCTTAGTCGTTTGCATATCGGGCGCTCTTCCTCAAAGAACTTGAGGTGTTTTCATAATTCGCAAGCGGAGAGTCCTTTGAACTCGAATCTAATTTTCTCTCCATCGCTGCTGTTCTATACTGTTTAACGTGTTGTTGATTTTTCTTTATAATACCTACCTGGGCTGGGGGTGAAGTGGTTCCGTGCTCGTTTCGATTGTTTTCCAGTGCCCGCTTTACATAGGCACACTTACTGAAAATTGTCCTTTGAATCGAGGTCAAGCAACACTTTTAGTCACGTAATTACTCATCATACTGCTGGATCTGTGGATGCACCTTTTATGATTTTCAAGTTGTTTCTGAGTGCCCTAGTGGCAGTGGTGTGTACTATTCACTGTGGTTCGTCTCAGTTGAATTCGTCACGAAAACCAACTTGGGCACGCCGTTTGATTTGGTGAATTTTGAAGGCTCAAATCAATTCGCCACGTGCATTTCATGATCCCAGTTCGCGTTCACTAGCGTTGACAGCTTTGCATTTTTCATGTTCACCAACCCCAAGCTTTACAGGTAAATGCCGGTTGTATACACGACTTTCTATATAACAGTAATCCATACGTCTGCTTAAATCGTGTAATTTTTTCCGAAGAGCATGTCATAATGTTCTGACATACGGTGCATTTTTAATCTGGGGAACATGAGCGTTCCCTATTATCGAAAGAGGTAGAGAAAACACATGTGCTTTCTTCACAAGGTATATACTTTAAAATCCTCCCCTACTTTCAAATAATCTGGATATAAACACTAATTGTTGGTCATAATTATGTACAATGAATTGTAATAAAACCTACCTCACGTGTAAATCTCATGGCTCATCATATCTTAGAGCGTAAGGCCCATCATCTGAAGCTTATTTATTGGTAGTCTGTAGCTGTAGTTGGAAAGTGATATTAAAACCGATCGTTTGTTTGATTTAATGGCGTTTTACAGGACTCACGAGGGCACCGATGTACCCATTTCCCGCCGGTCAGTACCCTTACCACCCCATTCTCAGCCCTGAAATGTCACAGGTGGCGGCATCATGGTAAGTTGAAGTGTTGATAATTATTTAGATGGTTACGTAGGGGGTGGGTAATCACATAACAGTTTATAACACCTACACGTGGTGTTCCGAGAATTTTCCTCTCGAAACATTACATGGAAATGCAACTCCTTGCACGGACCAAGAAGGTTAGAGATCGCTCATTTATTGCAGTTATGGTATAGAGATAAATTAGAGAAATAAATAACATGTACCGGTTGGTTACCTGGTATAAACGCCAGAGAATGTGGCTCCATAAGATCTCCCACTCCCATCTTTAGATTTGTTCATATTTTTTCCTTACAACCTATCAAATAGTGTAGATAACTTTGATAGAACTTCTATAAGCGGTACCAAACAAGACAGTAGTTATATTCTTACCAATCATTTCTCATAAATGTTGTTGTACTTATGTACTTACTTTGGTGTCATTACCAAGAGGAACTTCAAAAATGCATCAAAGCTCACAGTGGAGCTATGGCTAATAGATTGGGGGAAAAAAAAGTTTTTTTTTTAAATTAACAGCGGTTTCTTGTCCCCAGTCTACTAAGAGAGACTCAAATATAGTGCTAATTGTTACTTGTGTGTTTTTAGGCATACGCCCAGCATGTACCCGCTGTCGCCAGGAGCGGGCTTCAGGAATCCGTACCCTAGCCCGCTTCCAATCTCAACAAGTAGCATACCTAGCGATTTCTATAGGTTCTCCCCCACGGGACTGATCTCACCACACCC
This sequence comes from Anaspis maculata, assembly GCA_949128115.1. NCBI lineage: Eukaryota > Metazoa > Arthropoda > Insecta > Coleoptera > Scraptiidae > Anaspis > Anaspis maculata. Next base: position 43,950,796 of record OX421963.1, read on the forward strand.
TGGATTATCGCCTCACCCGCCTCATCTTTCGTCGCATCCTGCCATCGTGACGCCTGGACCAAAACAAGAGTTACCCGACCTGAACCACAGGTATGTGTACGTATTAATTTTTGTTGTTATTTCTGTTGAATTTTCACACATTTATTAGTTCTACCACAAAAACGAAAGTCTCTAAGATAATTGACAAAACCTCAGTTCTGAAGACTCGATTGACAATGTACAAAAACTCAATCCTGAGGACTCAAAAAAATCGATTCAATAATTCTTTCTTCTTGATATAGATTTGAAGGGAAAATGGAATTCTATTCATGAACTTATTTTGTTTAGGAGTGTTTAATTTAAATAGTTGAAAATTTTAAATACCCCCTGTGATCGGCATATTCGTACATTAGCGGACTGTGCATGTGCAACTGTGCATCATCTTCAGGAGGTGGGGCTGCTAGGAGTTTAGGGGCCCCAAAATAATATTTCTTGTTCAGATAAGGGCTGCATACCTGCATATTATGCGTTAGTGATATGCTCACTTTTTACACACTCTGAATAAAGTTACTTATTTGTTACGTTACTATTAATGTGTAAGTTTTGAGAATAGGATCTAGTTGTATGAACTAGCTCTCAAAAATGTTCCATTTTTGGTTTTGAATGAAGACACCTTTCGCTATAAAGTGGGTATGACTGGACCGGAAGCAGCTACTTAACCTTGGCAAATTGTGCATGAGCACCTTGCGGTAGGTAGCACTCACGTTCTTCTATGCAAATTGATGTCTATTCTTCAAGAACGACCAATTACGTGGAAGCCGCATAAAAAGTCCGTTGGCAGATTCATGTGACAATTTCAGTCTTACTTACTTTTTTCCATCTTTATAAGCTCGAAATTGATTCAGATTAGTTGTTCTAAATATGTCTCTGCCGCCGTCACCGTTACCACCACCGCGGGTGTTGTAATAATTGCTAATGACACGGCCATGCTGCTAATCAGTGGATCGACCGTCACTTTTGCAATCATGGCTCATCCCATAGCTCTCCACATGCTGCTGCATACTGTATGGGATTTATTTAACCAGCAGACTACAGTAATCTACCACCGACTGTATAGTAAACTTGATGGGGGCGGCCATGCGAGGAATGAAGTCCAAGATTGGTTATCGAAGGCACGGCCATTGGCCGACCCGTTGCTCGGCAACCTCATCTCGTTGTGTGCCTGAAGGGTTGCCGATACGCCGTGCTTTTGCTTCAGCACTGTGTTCTTATTTGATTTTCATTTGGCTGAATCTATTTGCCGAGGCCCTGTCTCTATCGCCTGGTATCCCTGTGTGCCGTCGCCACCGGCCAGTCTGGATCATGATGGTGATGATGGTCGAATCTTGTGGATAATCCGGCGGTCATGCCGCCTCACGCCGGAAACGGAAACTAATTTAAATTGCATAATTTTTTTTCCGCGAGCCGCCGTGCCGAAATTGTGTATCCAACAACACTGCCGAGCTACCCAATTTAAAATAGTGCCAATTACCCCGCGGGATCTTGAACAACGAGACAAACAGAATACGACCTGAAACTTGTATTAAACCTTGCTCTGTTATTAATATCGGTCCTACAATCTCCTACTTTTGTTGCTCTAAGAAATTCAGATATTTTCAATGATGTTATTTCTCTAATATTCAACATAATTCCTGCTTCTTACTTGGGTACTTCAATTGTAGCTGAAGTAGTGTTTTTGGTTGTTGTCTTCAGTTTTGAATATTCTTGATGGCCATTTTGAAAGTTCATATGTCATTTGGCCCTATCGTGCATGCTGCTCTGAAAATTTTGAAGCCTCACGAAAGTACTTAAGTAGGTACAGGGCTGACAGAAAGGACTTTACACTTAATTTCAATTTTTTTTTTATTGTGGAAGAGGAGGCTTGGGAAACTTTATTCCTGAAACTAACAGTTGTCAAAGAATGTTATGGACAATACCACATCGGGTTTCTTGTATTGAACAATTTCTTGACTCAAAATTAATTGGCGTCATACAAGGACGGGTCAGAGTATAATCTTTCCTAATTTTAACGTCGGAGGAAGTCGCTTACGTTCGAACAATTCAATAGGGTGATTGCATGTAGAGAGAGTTCATGGCAAAATTTCAATAGTGTCATTGTCATCTGTCAAGTTTCATCCATGTCGGAGTCAACGTCAACCGGACTAACCTGCTCACCTCACTAAATACTATAATTTTTACGTGTTTTGTTCACATACTGGTTTATTCGGCGTTTACGAGATCGCGAGATTTCTAATCATTTCTAACAATGCCTTACACCCTGGCCGCTATTCTTGAATCATGTGAGAAAAGTCCCTGGGAGTTTTATATAATCCGTACTACACTTCTGTAGCGAAAGTTGCCTAAAAACCACGATTTTAGGCAACATTCGTTACATCAGTGTCCTGGGCCGCTATTCTTGAATCGTGTGAGAAAAGTCCCTGGGAGTTTTATATAATCCGTACTACACTTCTGTAGCGAAAGTTGCCTAAAAACCACGATTTTAGGCAACATTCGCTACATCAGTGTACTGCGGAATGTATTTTACTCCCAGGGACTTTTCTCACACGATTCAAGAATAGCGGCCCAGCGAAATGTATTTTACTCCCAGGGACTTTTCTCGCACGATTCAAGAATAGCGGCCCTGTTATGTGTCGCAATGCAATTCGCTAACAAACGTAAAAACATAACTCTCGATCCTTGCGCTGCCTGTCGGTGATCATGTGAACGCATTTCATGCAATCACCCTATTGGGGATGAAAAAAAAAATGTAAGAACAAAGTCTTAATTCTCAGCAAAAACCACCAGATCAGCCACGATCTGTGACTGAATAATGCTCAGGTTGGTTTTAGGTCATTTCATAGGTCGTTAAAAATGTGTAGAAGAGCACAAGAAGCACTCTTGCGAGATCGAATTTTTGGTCAATAAATTTCCCAAGCTTGTAGTTTTTGGCAGTATAATTGGTTTTTCTCTAACCAGTGTCAGTCAATTGCTATCGCGAAATCAAAATGTAAGGTCCCATCCGCCGGACCTTGCACAAAAGTAATTTTATGGAGGTGTGAAAAGTTGATACCTGCTTCGAAAAACAGAATGACGAATGACTCATACTACCGATAATAACCATTATCTGTCGTTATATTATAGTTCTACTATGAAACGGGACCAGAACACAACCAATAATCTTGGTTGAGCCTTTTGGTGATAATGAGGATTTTCAGTTAGTGAATATGTTTTCCAAAGAATAAACTCCACGCGAGTACGTTCTACGTTGTCAAAAAAGTTGCCAGTTGAATTTGAAGGCAATCCTGGCTACTTAAGAAGTTTTTACTTACCATTTCTTTATCTATTGCCCGTATTCATGGTCGTTGTCAAGTGCACCTTGTCCAAGTACCACTTTGAATCAAGCTGTAACTCAAGTACGATTTCAGTTTTATAAATATATTTTTGGCTTTTCCCGTGAAATAGTATTCCTCAAGGAAAGCCAAAGCTATGTCTATGAAACATGATTCGTACTTGAGTACTTGAGTTACAGCTTGATTCAAAGTGATACTTGGATAAGGTGCACTTGACAACGGCTATGAATACGGGCATAAAAGAACAATATTCATAGCGAAATAACTTATGAAAGGCTGAATTGGCCGCACTAATATTCATCATCTTACCATCTTTGCAATTTAATATTTCACAATCATTGCTTCTTCAAATTCTGCTCATAATTTAAATTAAAGAGCTTGCCCCTATTTGACTGGAAGTTCAGGAAGGAATTCGGCTCACTCGTAGTACACGTTCAAAAAAAATGAAACTTTTAATGGGATAGGAAGTCATGTTCATTGTTCATGTGTGACTCTTGGCCTAGAAAACTAAGTCATCGCGTCCAACTCAATCGTCAACCGATACCTATACCTACCTAACGACCGTACCTACTTATTTGTATTTTTTCTTCTTCTGAAAACGACAATTTTCAAACAACTTTGAAGGTGAACAATGGTAGGTGATTCTTTACGGGGGCTTTGAAGAAAAGCACGTGGTGCCTAATTGATGGAATAAACATCAGTGTTTAAATTCAATGTAAATTACCCATTGTTAAAGGCAACGCTAGGTTTAATCGAAACTGTGGTGTTTCTTCATAACATAGGTGGATCTTCTCTTGAAAACTCCAGTTTTATTAGTTTTTAAGCCTCACCAGACGTAGTGGCGGAGCCTATTTGAGGCCGCTTTTTTTTCTTTCGTAGCAAAATTTACTCAAATCTTCCATATCTTCTGGAATGGAAGATGAACTATTGCCCAATTTTTATCTTGAACCCCTTCGCCCCCACTCTACCCTACCTTGAAATTTCAAATAGCATTTCGAGGGCTTTACGGCAGTACCTTGTAACTGAAAAATGGAACTTTTTACAGGAGTCCAAAGAACCTCATTTAAAGTCCAATAGTACAGGAAATTACGATATTGTGCAATGTAACTGTAAACAGTAACTGTTCTTTGATAACATTGCAAAATATCGTAATTTTCTGTACTATTCCCGGACTTGAATCAGTTGTTTTTGCTCTCCTGTAAAAAGTTCCATTTTTCAGTTACGATGTACTGCCGTGAAGCCCTAGCTACCTTATGATACGTTAAAAGCAATTTCTCTTTCTGCAAAAGGTTATTTCAAATTCTCTCAACCCCCTCTGACTCCTTTTCAAAAACTCTCTAAATTGGGGGGCGAGGAAGTTGAAGATAAAAATTTGCCAATACCTGCATGTGTTAGATGTTTCCGTCTAAAAAAAAAATCAATTTGTTTCCGCTGGATCTGTTTCTCAGGAATCAGGAGTTGATAGGGGAAAACCTAAACAATTTTCTCATTGTTAACTCAATTAACAATGAGAAAATTTTGTGAAGGGTGGGAGGGGGCTGGCTATATTTTTCTTTTAAATATGTTTAACAGAAATAGAATTCTATTACCTTCAGTTTGATGTACCACAAGATAGGTAATGCTCTTCAAAATTTCAAAGTGGTGTATAGGTTGGGAGCGAAGAGGTTGGAGATAACAATTTGGCAATACGTGTCCTAGATGTTTTCTTCGAAATAAAAATCGACCTGTTTTGGTGTTTGCGTGGAAAAAAAAATTACGGCGAGAAATCTGGGGTGCGGAGTTTGAAAATGAACCTCTGTATGTAATGGGGAACTATAGTGGTAAACGCCTGAAGTGATGGCGCTCGTGTTCCATGCACCCCAGCTGTCATCAGTGTCATTTTAAGCGTACATAACTTCAACTATGAAAGTGTTATTTCATTTTCATTTGTCAGCACTCAGCATATAACCAGCGGTTTGCGTCACTTCGTGAATTAAAAAGCAGAAAAAAGTCGAAAAGTCGAAAAACGAAAAATAGCGGTGAAAAAAAAGTAGTGCCGTGTTAAGTACCAGGCTGCACCTTTGCACCAGCTCTTTTTTTCCTCTCAGTGGGGCTTCTTTCCGCCTTGACTCTTCTTTGAGCATTAGCACTTTTCCCCTTTATAGTCCAGGAGCTTATGTAATCCCGTGGGATTTTGAATGAAAGAGCATAGCGACTATGTGGAATACATTCCTCAGATGACCAGCAATCACACCTCACCGGGTGTTTTGCTTGAATATCTTGCAGGAAATTTATACAGGGTGAAACAGAAATAATGAATAAAAATTCGTAGCTCCAGACTGGGAAAAGATGGAAAGCCTAAACTACATACGTGATTTGATTCTGTTGTTGTGTTGATTTCTGCCGAATTGGGTCCCAATCTATCGGATAAATTTTGAAGAATCAAATAACAAAGCTTTGAACTTTGACATTTTTTAACATTTGACAGATGCCATGCGGAGCAATACTTTCAAAAATTTTGAATACAGTTTTTCAAGGGCTTTAAAAGACATCTTGCGAGTCAAATTTCGTGACATATGCTTTCTGTCATTTTTGATTGTGACATTTCCGTTTGACAGATGACAACCAAAATGTAACAGACTCATTCGACGGCAAAATCATGTCCGCATACCGAATTTCAAGTCGGTCAAATTAACGTTGCGGCTGTTATCGTGGAAGATTACAGACACTGCTCCGTAATCTTCTCTAAAAAACTTTGCCATTTAATTATCCAGTATCTATCCGATGGATTGGAACCAAATTTGATAGGAAGCAACAAAACAAAAGGATCAAACCAAGCTCGCAGTTGCAGCTTTCTACTAATTCCCCAGTTGGACGTTACGGGTTTTTAAATTCTCTCCTGGCCGTTACCACCGGAGACGGCCCCTCGTTTGGATTTTGACCAGGACGACCCGTGTTTGGTGCAGGACTCAACTCATCTGTCCTTCTCTGGTGGGACAGAGAAAAAAAGCCCGAAATGCCCGAACGGACAGTTCTGACAACGCACAGCTTTGTTATCTGACGCACAGCTTTGTTGTCTGACCCACAGCTATCAGCTGTTGTCTGAGTTACGGCTATAACCACACCTAGGTACTTACCTCTCTTCATTAGATGGTTCCATTACGCAAGGCTTTTCTGATTTTTCCCCCAAATCTGTATGTCGCTACGGGCGATTCATTTGAACCGTAACTCGGACAACAGCTGCAACTGCTGACATATTTGCATCAGACAACAGAGCTGTGCGTCAGACAACAAGGCTGTGCGTTGTCAGAACTGTCCGTTCGGGCATTTCGGACTTCTTTTGGCTGCCGATTGAGCATGTTCTAATGAACCGGTGTCTGACTGTTTATTTCATGGATGTAATTGAGTAATCTAACATATTCCAGAGTTTCAGCCTTTAGAAAACTGTTGCACTTTTTTTTGTCGCCAGCTCTTGGACTAATAGTTCCCCATTGAATCCTCGGAGAATCGTTTGCTACATTATCTCTATCTCCCAAGTGCATTTTAAAAACTTTCCAACGTCCCATTCCATGTCAGTAATTCCCATTTTGTTTCACTTAGGTATGTCTACAATGGAAATTCGCCTTTTCAAACAAACAGACTCACTGGTACAACACACGTAACATTTAAATTCTGGCAACTACAATAATATCGAACCGAGCTATGCCAAGCTCCACCTATGGACGAGCACCAGCATCTAGCAAAGGGAGTTTTAGCGTTTTCATTGCATCATCAACCCCCATCGTCAGACACAGAAACCTACCCTTCTGCTCTAGGCTAACATTACAGAATACACAATTTCCCACTTGTACAGTGTTCCATAAAGAAGCCCTGCCAATCAATAATTCCCTTTGATATAAAGCCTCGGCGAGTCTAATGCCATGCATTTTTCATTTCATTATATTCTTGGGATTGCGCAATTTTCCATTTTCCTTGTTTTCCACGAATTTTCCACGCGGCTCTTTATCGTATTTGTCTAGCCTAGTAATTTTCATGTTTGCCCCTGCTTAAAAATTGAGGAGATCGCGAGAGTTGAGAGAAAAAAATTCGAGAGAGAGATGAAAGAAAATTATGAGGGATCGGCATATGAAAACCGATCATTAAAAATGAAGTTGCTAACGGCGCAAGGACATCTCACATCACTTTCGCGTCTGGTGGCGGCGACGGCGGCGGATTTGTCTATCATCGTTTGTTTTGTGTGTTGGTTCGTTCGAATTTCCGTCCTGTTCGGGTATACGCCTCTTCATCAGGGTTCTTCCCTGTACTTGAAATATTTGCGGGGTGAAGCGCCAAATTCCCGAAAATCGAGAAAAAGTCTGCTTGTGTGGTCCACGGCCTGGCTTGTTTATGCCCCAGTCCACGCCACGTGTTTTCTGTCTGCTTCCATTCAAGCCAAACAAAGGACGGGCACAGCCATTCATATTGATTTTCTGTGATAAACGGCGAATAAAAAACTTGTTGAATCTTGCGGGTTTGGTTTATGTGTGCGGTGCAGTTTTCGATCCGATAAAAATGATTTAAATTCCGTCGCATCCAAAACGCGAATATGGAAATCTCACCGGACGAGCCGCTGAATTTGACCCTCAAAAAAATGCCTATAGCCATCGTAGCCCCGTTTACCGTTGCACCTAAAAGCAACAACAACAACAACAACAACAACTGCAGCATCAGCGACGAACCGCAAGATCTGAGCGTGAAATACTCGAAAAATACCAACAACGACCAATGCCTGGACCTGAGCAAGACCAAAGACTTGAACTGCAACGAGCAACTTCGCAAATTTCTCGGGAAGAACCAAGACAATGCGCGTTACAAAAACACGTTCAACGAACAAAAACACTCGCCAAATAAGACCGAATACCCCCTAACCAGCACCAATCTTCTATCCGCTTGGTATTCGATGCTCACCCAGAACCCTTACTTGAACCTGGCCCCTAATAAAAACGACAATAACCGCATCTTGAACAATTTACTCGACAAAAAATCGTATAATACCGCCTACAAATTTCCGACCAACTTCGACGCGTTGATTAAAAACGAAATGCACAAGCCAGAAAAACAATCCAAAAAACAAGGGTGATGTCTCTTATTGTTATGAATGTTTTTAGGGAAATATTCTGATTTTCTAACGTTTTTCAGGTCTCAAGTCGACCATAAGAACAACTTGGGTGACTGCAAGAACAACCAAGATGGCAATAACGGAGAAAAAAAGAAGCCCCACATAAAGAAACCCCTGAACGCCTTCATGTTATACATGAAGGAGATGAGAGCCAAGGTCGTGGCCGAATGCACGCTGAAGGAGAGCGCCGCCATCAATCAAATTCTGGGACGCAAGGTGAGGATTTTCTGTCTGGGAAATTACATGCGTATCGTACGGGATGCGTGGCTGAAGAATGAGTGGATTTGGATTTCATCCAAATGGAATGAAGACTTTCTCACACTTCGCTGACTTTTTGTCTATCAAAAATAAATTACTAGTTTGGCTCAAGCACCGTTTTCCTTTGGAATTGTAGATGTGTTCTAAAATTGAAGCTAAAACAAAGAATTATGAGTCAGTACTTGGCTGTTTTGAACATTTGAAGTTCATCAAAGTCCAGTCTCATTTTCGATACAATAAAATAGTCAGAAACCAATTACAGGTGAAGATAAATCAGTACAACGATTAGAAAGACGGAAACTGAGAACAAGAATGGCTAGAAGTAGGCTTACAGCAACGCAAGTTCTACTAGTATGGAGGAAATACCAGTTGCGATTATGTAACCAGTTAAACATCGATATCAAACCTTGTTTAGAGCGTAAACGCTACAGAAATGTAACGCCCGTCACTTGTGCAATTCTAAAATCCCTCCTGATTTAATGAAAGTTCCTAGAATTTCCTAAAAGATGAAAGTATCCTTTGGAAATAAAATTATCCAAGCAAAAAAAATTGCAACAAGTGCCACTTCTTCGCATTCTTTGCCAATGCAAGACTTGAAAAAATACGCATTATTTGCAAAATATTCTTCTCATTACGCTCTAACCAAAATATATACCCACTTTCTTTGGTTTTGTTGGAGCCTTTTTTCCCGAAATAAAAATTTTGAGCGGCTACTATCAATATACTCGCTTATGAATTTACATTGATATTTTTAAAACGAAATATAGCCCCATATCGTCACTTTCTACCATCATTATTTAACCAATTCCTGGGACCAATTCCGGGGATATCGATTTTCTAGTCATGAAAATTGTAAGCATTATAGCTTCAGCCAGTGGCATATTTGAAAAATTTTGAGGACTGTTTGAGCATGAAGCGTTTGTAAATCCTATAATCTTTCACGGTAAATTGGAAGTCTGGAGGCAGGACCCTCGGTAAGCACCGCAGGCGGTTTTTCCACGTTTTTGAGGGACAGACGCTTAAAAATGTCCCTCCACCTAGTAATGACACCAGGTCAAAATAAATACGTGATTCGAAAACCACAAAATATAACTAATTGTGTGAAATTAGTGAAGTTTTTAATCATCAGAAATAATATTCATTTCCATTTATTACACCATTGATCATCCATATTGAGGTCAAGTGGGGGCTCAAGTTTTTTTTCAAAACGATGACTGCTATTTGTACTTTTTATCAATAGGTAAGAGGATGGGGGGGGGGGGGAGGCACACGTCCACTGTGCTCCCCCCGTAAATACGCCACTGGCTTCAACACTTTTGATTAGATTGCTCTCCTGCGCTTGGGGATTTATTCTGGCGCTTCAGCTATAATAATACTTCCTCAACCTCTGTACACAAGGTTGCCTGTGTTTTAGTAGAACATCTTAACATGTCGATAGAGGATTTGAAGAAAAGACTCATTTTAAAAAGTAATATATCTAACGTGCTAATGCCAAAGCTACAGGCCCTCAAAGTTGCTAAAAAAAGGTTTGTCTCGAAAAGTTTTTGAGCGGCTTGAATTCTGCCCAGATTTTTCACAGGTGGTTATGAGATGCCTCCCTAGTGATTGCTCAAAAAGAATTCTGTCAAAATCATTCAGTGGCGTAGATATTAGAGAAACTCGCTAATTTTCTCCTTGAAACTGAACGTAAAATCCAAAAATTGCACTAATTAAGCAAAATTGTCACTGGTGTGAGAATATGGGAGTAAAAGGGCAAGTTCCTTTAATATTTAGATTATTGAATGGTTTGGCAGAATTCTTCTCTGCAATCACTGCGGACATGTTTCTTAACAATCTGTGCAAAATTTGAGTGCAATCGGTCAAGCGGTTCAAAAGTAATTGTGAAAACGCACTCTAGGGTTTTAAATTAATTAAATAATAATAAATAAATGAATGTTTATTTCCAAACAGGGGGTTTTAAATTATTATTAAAGGGAGACATAAAAAGCCCGAAATGATACTACCAAACTTGTTGTTTTCGGTCTCATACGAACAGTAAAAGGAATACATCCACCTAGACGAACTCCCCACGACCCACCTTCAACAATGATCAACACTTTAACTTTTGTGCCAAAATGGTACGAACAAGGTACGGTGCGTCGGATTGCGATGTACTAGCCCAGGTACTATCGAGTTTCAGCATGAACTAATTTATGGTCGGCCAAATTTTTCATAAAACGACAATAAAGAGTGTCTCCTATAACATACCAAAAGTCCCCTAAGATCCCGTGTCGGCGTCCCCCTTTTTGGGGCGTTTTTCTGAAATATGACAGTTACGTTATAAGTATAACACACAGATATTGGGACGCGCGCCTGTCACCCGGAATAGCTCAGTGGCAAAGGCTTTGATTTCCGATCGATGGATCGCTGGTTTGAATCTCGTTCAAGACACAATTTTTTTTTTCGTGGAAGTGATTTTTTCCTTCTCCTAAAAATTATCCGAGGGATGAGAGTGCTTATTCTGAAGCATTTTCGACTTTTTTCTCGATAAAATAAATCTACTAATACGAGTTCTGGACACATAATAAACAATAAACTGTGATGCCATTATGGCTTTTTCATCACATTTTTCAACTCATAAAATGTAGTCACCTGTCCATTGCGAAATTGTATTTAGGTATTTTCAATAATAATGCTGGACGAGCATTTCCACTTGTCCTCTAGCTTGTTATACTGTCCCATTTCTTTGAACCACTTCACACAAGGTGTATTTCCTGGGACATTAAATAGAAGTATGGTCTCGCAGCAAAGATCTTATAGGTCGCAGTGCAGAAAGGATCCTCCGAGACCAAACAACCACCTTTATTCTACAATCTACAATCTGAACCACTTCCTTTTTTTATATACGGGTCATTCAAAAAAGATGTCCACACCCATTTTTCTCAATATCCGTTAAAGCTAGCGAGTTGCGGTGAAGACCGTTGGATTCAGCTGGTTTTTCTGATCAAATCTGATATGTCAACAAAACTACTCCACCAAAACTCTGAGTACGGAGGCACCTCAAAATTTTTGGCGAACGAACGAACGAAGACGAGGATGACTTCTTCAATTAATTCTTGTTATTTAACCTATGGGCACAAAAATGTTTCTACAAAGTTTATTTTTGGTTCAAAACTGGCTTTTATTTGGCCTTCCTTTCAAAAGGTCTAATTTTGTTACTCTTCTTTAATCATTATTGTACATTTCGGATATCGCGAAAATAGAATATTTTGCACATTTGTACTCGAACGGGTGCCCTTTAGCAACACCCTAGCGATAACCCGACCGTTTGGAATCACCTGTATTTTAAATTGATAATGATAATTGATAATTGATTGACAAGGACAAATGGAAATGCTCGTCCAGCATTATTATTGAAAATACCTAAATACCGAGAGTTCATAAATTAAATGGGTCAAGGGTGCCTGTGGATTCAAAAACGTCTGTCGAAACTAGCGTAATCCTTGTTGTAATAAATTTGTCAAACTTTGACAAGTTACGTCCCATATTATTGATCTCTGATCTGCCATAAGTGCGCGAGAATACTTCAAGTTCGAAAATACTCCTCGATCATGTAGGTTTTGTGCCCTACCGTGAAAACCACATTTATAATGTTCCGAAAACGGAAACTGCGACTGGTTTGACAAATCACGATAACCAAAAAATTACAGACATCAAATGAACGATGCTAGTTCCGACAGATGTTTTCAAAGTCACAGGCACCCTTGACCCATTTAATTTATGAACGCTCGGTACAATTTCGCAATGGACAGGTAGCTACATTTTATGAGTTGAAAAATGTGACGAAAAAGCCATGATGGCATTACAGCTCATTGTTTATTATGTGTCCAGAACTCGTATTAATAGATTCAATTTCTCGAGAAAAAAGTAGAAAATGCTCTAGAATAAGCACTCTCATCCCTTGGATAATTTTTAGGAAAAGGAAAAAATCACTTCCACGAAAAAAAAAATTGTGTCTTGAACGAGATTCAAACCAGCGATCCATCAATCGGAAATCAAAGCCTTTGCCACTGAGCTATTCCGGGTGACAGGCGCGCGTCCCAATATCTGTGTGTTATACTTATAACGTAACTGTCATATTTCAGAAAAACGCCTCAAAAAGGGGGACGCCGACACGGGATCTTAGGGGACTTTTAGTATGTTATAGCAGACACTCTTTACTGTCGTTTTATGAAAAAGTTGGCCGACCATAAATTAGTTCACGCTTTGACTTGAATAGCACCTAAAATACCTGGGCTATACCTACTTGATGGGTTGCATCTCCTCCATTTTAAATGGCAAAATTTTTTTACGTAAATTTTTAATGGAAAAATTTTAGCGTTCAATAAAATCTCACATCAAACTACGCTAGCTCTAGAGTTTTGGTTGGATTGTTTAAATTGTCACTGTTATTATAACGGGCAATTTATCCTAGAGTCAATCTAAATCCTACATTCCCATTCTCAGAGGCTACTTAACTTTAAGTTCAACTGGATGCTCGTTATAACAATTGCGATCACTTTCAACCAAACAACCTTCAATTTATGACAGTTGTCATGCCGTTGAATTATATCAAAAGTTGTTTCAAATGATCCCGATTGTTATAACAATCTTTCAGTGTATTTACACGTCAAGTAGGCTTCGGAAATGAAAACATGACGTGAAGGTTTATTGCACAAGTCAGCTTGTAACATGTTACGCACTTCTCCTAAACGACGGCTTTGAGTAAAACTAAAAGTATTATTATAAGAAAGCTCAACAATCAATTGGTTCAAAAATCATGTTGAGCATCTGTACGATTTTGTACGAAGAGATAAACTCGGGTTTCTTTACAGCTCATACAGTTACTTGTTCTCGAAAGCTTTTTGATGACGTTTCTATTAGATTGACCCAATTCACCTTGTTGTACTGGTTTTCAGTAGCTCCACGTTGAGCGCCAAAAATGCTTTGCCTCAATCGCATCTGTTACCGTTTTTACTGGTACTCTTCCCATATTTGATAGAAGTTAGGCATTGAAGTGTGAGAAATCGAAGAAAAAGTGTGGAATCTCATGAATCTCAGGGGAATAAAGCTGGCAAGAATGATGAAGCAAGTTATGTGCTACCTGGTCATGTGCTCGATAAGCGTGTGTATACCTGGAGGACCATCTTTTGAGAATCGACGTTCAAAATAATTGCCTTGAATTTATGTGGATGATTGGATTTTTTATTTCTTCTGCAACTTTAGGATCCAATCCCATCAAGACCTTTTTAAGTACGCTTAGTTAAGATGCGAGAGAGCACTCATAAGGTTCCACTTTCAGTTGTAATTGAGTGCATTTTGTGTGGCTGAGTGAGTGCTAGTGGTACCGTGGTGGGTCGTGCTGAGGGCCCGCTTTATGGTGATCTGCCTGCCGATGGAGGGCGCTTTTCATGACCGCTGTTGTACACATAGTGGCATTCCCTGAGTCGCGAGGAGCAGGCCAAGTATTACGAGAAGGCGCGCCAAGAGCGTCAACTACACATGCAGCTCTACCCGGGCTGGAGCGCGCGGGACAATTACGGCTACGGCACCAAGAAGAAGAAGCGAAAGAAAGAACGCACACCAGTCGAGTCGGGAGGTACGCGCGCACCCTAACTCTTGTTTTTGTCTAACTCAAAACTCATCTCAAAATCCGCCTGCAAAAAAGAAACGGGGAGGCCGAGCGACGGAGGCGCTCCTCTGCGTCTTCCTCCCGCAAAGGACGCGGAGGAGTTCCCCGGCGGCCGGCCTGTCCGACGCCCCCGGGACGCTGCCCCCGGGGTACCGTGCATACGTGCATACTACGTGCGTGTCTCCTGAAGAAGAGCAGAATGGGTCGGCGGCCGGCTGGCAGGTCTCACTATCGTGGTTCTTGCGCGCGGCTTCTCTTGGTGCCTGCCGTGCCCGCCGTGTGACGTTGTTGACTTGTTTAGTATTCTGTTTAGTGGCACGCGTTGGGACGGGAGGAACAAGCGAAGTACTATGAGCTGGCGCGGCGGGAGAGGCAGCTGCATATGCAGCTCTACCCCGACTGGTCATCGCGCGCCAACGCCACTCGTGGCAAGAAGAGGAAGCGCAAGCAAGACCCGTCTGATGGAGGTAGCTCGCCACAACCTCGCAACTTACTCTTTTGCCATCACAAAAAAAATAGTCTTTTCAATCACTCAGTCTTTTAGAGAGAGAGAGAAAGAACACTATTCAGTAATTTGCGAGCCGTGTACAACACACACCTATATTCTATTTCTATTATATTTGCATGTTTGGGGTAATTCGGTTGGCCGGCCAGGACCTATTCTGCTGGGGGTCGAGCAGACCCTTTATTTATTGTTGGTTTGACGAGTCGTATGCACGTTTGTCAAATGCCTGCATGTTCCATCCACCAGTTATTATGTCTATAGTTCGTACAAGTAGCCTTTTTTAGTCACCACACCACCATACCAAGCATGACTGCCCCTACCAACTTCCTTCTCCCCAACGTCCAACTTCCGAACCACCTCAATAATTCCCATAGATCTTCCACTATGTTTTAATTTATTAAACCGTGTGATCGAAACCATTCCGAATTGGGGTAGGCTGTGTCCTGGTGAAACGCAGCTTTACATCCCGGAATTTGACCATGTCACAGCCTACCCTAATTCGGAATGGTTTGGATCACACGTTACTATTATTATAAGTAGAATATTATTTAGTACATCTTTGTTTTGGTTTTTTATTTGAATCGATTCGTCAAGAGCCTTCGCGTAATGACCAGCTTAGTGTATCTTAGTGTTTACAACAACTTGGACATATTCTTAAAAGTTGTAGGGTTGATGTCTTAATTCTATCAGTTTCAATATCTGAATAATTCAAGTTGCCAACCAAGCGGGTATAATTTGCTCAAAAATGTAATGTTTCAGTACAGTTGAGTTGAAAAAGCTTTGACCAGTTTGGACCAATTTCCCTAGCAATAGCATGACAGTTTCTGTTTGTAAATTATTGTTAAACCTGCTGTACGCTGTAGTAATAAGCAATGGAATGGTTCCATGTTATAACAACTTATTTGTAACCAAGAATGCTAGCAAGCGTACAGAGTGGACTGATAATTTGCTATTCAACAATGTTGCCAAGCCACTGAAGCTCAGTTGAGTTAGCTGAAGGTCTATCTTTCTTGTGCCAACTGATAAATGCCCTCCATTGACTTGAGAGTAATGATAGTTTGCAGAATGATTCGCACTTGGCTTCAGTATCAATTGGAACGACGATTGGCCGAATGACTGAATATTCGACAGCAACACTAACTCGAAATTGATGGAAACTCAGTTGTTCTCACAATGCAAACGAAATCTATCCTCGAGCACACTTGCAATTTGACCTGATCTAAGAAAAGCAAACCGACCTCAACTTCGTAAAAGGCTCTGACCTCTGGGTGCAACTTATTTGTGCCGGACATCTGTAGTACCCGTCTGCCGTTTTGACCATTGACCGCTTAGTGGCGAATTTTAGAACTTTACGAAAATAGTGTCGGAGCCTAGGTAATCCTCTAAATTATATATTTATAATGATCTCTGCTGATTTTCTGAAAATCCGTGATATCAGTAATTCAGCTGAAACAAAATTTGATCTTGTTCGAACACAAATCATGAGAACCTCACATAATCACCCAAAGCTTTTTGTTTATTTTACATAAGCGATTGATGTTTACAAAACCACATTCAAATAAACTCTCACTCTCAGGTTTCATGTAGATATATTCAGTTGGCATGGGTTCCATTAAATTTGCCTACTTGTTCAACCTAACATACATTCAGAAAAATACATTAAATTTAGACTGAAAACTGCGAAACTCAAGCTATGCTACAATAAACTCTTTTCTGTTCAGTTAGATTTTGTTTAGACCGAGTCAAAATTAAGCCGAAGTTGATGTAAACATTAAAGTACCTAGTTTACTGTATAGCACTGGCTTTGACTTTTCAAAGATTACTTTTATAACAAGACAGTCATACTCAGAGAAGTACAAGTAATTTAGCAAAATGTAGATGGCGGGGCTGATTCTAAGGTGGCAAATCAGCTCTAGGGGCATGTCATTTCTCTTTCTCAATTTCAATGAGCATTCAAAATTAATTGAATTTTTTGCGTTGTGCATAGGTAACAGCATGAAGAAGTGCCGGGCGAGGTACGGATTGGACCAACAGAACCAGTGGTGCAAACCTTGCAGGTATGTTATCTCGGTGTGTCAATAGCATGCCTTTCTTATCATCACAGTAGTTTTGTCTTTATGTTCTTTTTGTTTTTATTTTTTCGTTTCGTTATCCAACTTGACCAAACTGATAGCCTGTTCAAAAATTTAAATATATATCGGTATATACATATATCAGTTTGCTCAATGTTTGAATGCATGGAGTTGTGTTGATGCCGCTCCATGCAACTTTTTTGGTGTTTCTTATCTATGTGGAAAGACTGTTGTTTTATTATTTTTTGTATCAAGCGACACTGTGGCGATGTGACGGAAATCAGAAAATGTGTCTTCCCACAAAGAGAAGGACCCTCTATGGCTTAGTTAATACATGCACTAGACACTGCTGATGATAATCCGCGGATGATACAATTGTTTTAAGTGCAACGGGGCAGGTCATTTTGCTAGCAAATGTATAGACACATTTTCTGATTGTTAATTACTAGTGTTGCTTTTATATTTTATATTCAAGGTGTACGGATACGTTATTTTTTGTGTGTGATTGTTGATTCTCATAAAGTGCTCCCTTGTACATGTAACGATTGTTTAGCCCCGAGAACAGTTCTCACGGTGGTGGAAGTTCAGCAGTCCATGCTGGGTTGCTGCACGCACCAGGAGGTGCTGCTACCACGCAGTCGCCCCAGGAACCTACTTACGTCAATCTATAGCCTTCTCGTGGTTAGTTAGCAGCAGTGTTGGTGTCAAAGTTAGCTTTTGCGAGCAATTTTTTTGTTATTATTGTTAGTCCTGTGTTTTTTTTTTGTTTAGAATTTAACAGATTTTTAATTTTCTTGCAACATGGACGGTTTTTTGTTTAGTTCTTTTTTGCCCATTTAACAGTTCTTTTTAATTTCTTGTTTTTTTCGTAGCCTGTAACTTGATTTTCATAACAATAATGCGCATGGTCATCTTTATTTAATTCAGTTCTCCAAACTGACGTCCGATCTTTTTTTTTGCATGATGTGTCCACATAGTGCAACTGAAAAAATTGAAGTTTTTTTTCACGCCAAAGGTTCATGAACGAGACTGTGTGAAATAAACACTTCGATTTACCATTCTCTGTGCAGTGTTCCAAGCTCGAAACTCCGTTACTGGGTCGAACCAAGACGTAATACATGAGTAGCACATTAATTCCAATCGGAACAAAGACCAAATGGATTCCTTCAAGAAGTTTTTACTGCCAAAATTAGCATGGCAGACAACCAAAGCAATGCGTTTTCTTATTGTACCAGGCGGTTTACTTCGATTTTGATGAAATATGACGAGTAAAGAGCAGTTTTCAAATGGTTTGCTTTTGTAAGTTTGATATGCCCGATTTTGTAGTATCGCCCTCCAATATAAAAATACCAGCGGCGTGAAGTTTTGCACGAATCAGTCTTCCAATGCATCGCATCGATGTCTTATGACACAAAGCTGCACGAAAAACGGCCAGAGCTGTAGAATCGTTGTTATTTGATTTTTGAAATTGAATTTTATTGTTGAATGTCATGAATGAAATTTTTGAATGTTACGCCATCAAATTTAAAGAGGAAGCCCTCCAGGAAAGTATCCAAGAAATTAGACTAATGGTTAAAGGGTACCTAACTGCAATAAAATTGCAGCTTGCCTTGGACAATGGTTGCTTTGCCTCGAGTGCCGTCGGTGCCGGTTTTGTCGTTTGGGGTCTGGGTTGTCTTCGGAGATCTGTGATTGCTGTTTCTGCGTGTCACAATTTCGATTTTGTGTTGGTTTTTTGGAGGTTTGACTTTTGTATAGTGATTGGCATTTTAAATTAAATGGTTCAAAGCCAGATATGCATGATTTAACTAAACAAAAAAAAAATAGTTGGAGAAGCTTCTGAATCACGATGGTAAACCTCTTTCTTTCAAATGGCAATATATACTTTTTATAGGTGATTTTGATAAAATATTTTCTCTTATTGAACGATATTTAACACCTTGACTTGACTACTTTGACTTTGGTTCGAAATAAATAGGGCCAAAAAATTCAGTGTCGGCCAATTTTGAGTTGGTTTTTCTCATTTATTGTTTGAATGTGCTCTGATAACAGGCAAAGCTGGGGGCTCGAGGAAGATGGCTGTTCCGTGCCTGTTGTAAATCACTTTTCCTGTATCTGTAAATTTGTACCGTTCAACAGCTCATCGTTCAGCAATAAACTCATTTGATGTAGACGGGTGTTTCAACATCAGAATCAGTTTCGATTTTTTTTCAGCTAATTTTATCATTTTAATCAACTTTCTGATGGATTTTCAAGACACACTTCAGCATTTCATGATCAAACCAACTCAGAATTATCCAAAACCTTTATGTTATAACATCAACAGTTATAGTATAACACAAATCAGAACAATGTAGGTACCTACCGGGTGTTTATAAAATGTCTATTATCGTATCGCCTTTGGAATCTCCCATTACTCACTCAAATCGCTCCTTTCTCTTCGAATTTTCAAGTGACCCATGCCTCCTACGGACATTTACAAATACCCGGTTTAAAAAGTGCATGTTGTCATTGATACACGCATGTGCTTATTAAAAAGTTGACCATCGTGACTCAGAAGCTTCTCGCACAATTTTTTTCTGTTTGAAGTTAGATCACATCTGGTTTCAACCATTCAATTTGATATTTGAATTTTGAAAATCGGATGTGACAAATAACGATCTCACCAGATTTAATCGTACGTACTATATTATTGCTTTGATTTGAAATCCTCGAAATCTTCGATTCCATTTATTCAAACCTCGATTCCATTGGTCTAAGTCTTTTTCAAAGATTTTGTGACAATCGATAAAAGTGATGCAAAATTCACAACAAAATTGATCCAATCGCTTCTTCCTTCTTTCGATACCTACCATCTACCATCGTACTTCAGCTGGTATTAGTCTGGTCCGTCCAATGCTTCGGTAACTCGTAACCCACTTCTGTTGAAGAAAACCATGGAAAGGAGGTGTAACAATGCCTATCAACGAATCAAATTAACGTATTTGGTAGCGCCTCCGATTTGAAATTGAGCCGTAAAATACATTTTCCCGGTTATAGATTATACCGATTATAGGTTCTGTTTTATGAGCATTCTTTGTTTTTTGAAGATATCTGGACTGACACCTCCAACTGTATTGCATCTTCTTAGTTCAGAATCAAAAATAAGTCAATAATTATCCAAGAGTGCTGTCTACACACAAAGAAGGGGGCATCTTAGACTTCCATATTTTCCATCTCATAAAATCGGTGGTTGAGTATGGTTTGCTAGGTTCGCATATTCATTTTTCAAAATGGTTTGTCAAGTACCAAATGTTATTTTGATATTTTCATTGATCATTGAAAATGACTTATACCGTGGGCGTGGAGTGAAGTAAATAGTGAAGAATCCTAAGAGGCGCTGTTGTAACCTTTTGATATCGGCCAGCCAGATAGCGCCACCGTAAAAGCAGCTTTGAATTTTCAGCCTTTCAGCGAAACATTTCCTAATATAAATGGTGAAGCAGTAAGAGGGCTTTGTTTGCCTTTTACTTCTGACAAATTGTCCGGGATAAAGCTGCAGTTCTCACTTCGCCGTGCGAGTCGCAGCTGGCGTAGATCTTTTTATCAAAACCAATGTCAACATCAAATGTCACTAGTTGCGCCTCTTTGGATTGTTCATTTAACGCTTTTAGTTAGTATCGGAACCGATTTTTCGGAAACGCATAGTGTAGCAAGCATGGCCTTGGCTCTGATAAAAATGATTGATACAACTTGAGACGGCGTCGAAGCTTGAAAAAGTAGACCATGCAGATTCATTTCGTTAGGGCCTTCTTCCTACAGCTTTCCTGGATCAGTTCTAGCTCTTACTCGTGGTACGGACTTCCTTTAGGTTCCCTAATCAGTATAAATAGGCGGAGAAGCAAACTAAGACCCTGTATTAGAGGTTTCTTGTAATTTTGGAACGCTGCTTATCAGCAAAAGCATGCAAGTTTGCGTTATTGAGGAATGCCTATGTGTCCTATGTGTATGTTTCGAAAAGCATCGAACCCGTCTAATTCTTTGGTCAACTTTTTCTAGACGCAAGAAGAAATGCATACGATACATGGAGGCAGGCGATGGAAATGATGGGAACCAGTCCGACGACAATCTAGGCAGCTGCGGTAGCATGGGCGACGCCCACACGCCGCCCGACGACGACGGCGAAAGCCTCAACCAGTCCATGTCGAGTCCCGGTGGTCTGTCGGCCTTAAGCAGTCTGACCAGTCCTGGCGGCATGGTGCTACCTAGTCCTTCAACGAGCGTGGCGAGTCCCTCGGTCTCTGTGGCCAGTCCGTACATGCTGCAGAGTCCCCTGACCCCCCACGAATCCTACGCCGCCGAAGTCAAACTGCCGCCACCACCTCCCACGCATACCCACCACCAGCCCCCGCGAAATCCCGTAGGGACGAACCCCCACGACATAAACAATCCCCTTAGTGTCAATCAGCTGACTGGACAGTGCGTGGTGAGAAATGACCCGTCGGACACCAACGGGAAAGAGACGACACGCTCCATCATTAGTGTTACGTAGCCCCAAGTGTACAGGAGGAAGAATCGCCTCAAAAATATCCGAAATGAGCCAATTCTAATCGAAATTCACAATATCAGCAACACGAAGAAAAAGAGGAAGAAGAAGAAGAAGAAGAAGAAAAAGAGGCCTCGGTGACCTGACTGATGGCGATCTAGACTGCTGTGTTCAAAAAGCAACGTGCAGTGACACATGATCTCAATTGACTCTTAAACACTGCATCTTCATCCCCGCTTGATTCCGAGCGGGTTTTATACTATAAAGAAGTTTATAGTAGGTAACATAAATGTCATTTGCCAAAATCACCTCTTATATTTAAAAAGAATTAGTTTTTATTTGTAGCTATTTATAGTTACGTTTGAATGGTCGAGGACTTGATCTGAAGCTTGTTTTTTTTTCAAAAGCTCCTTGCTGCATTACTTGTTTTCTGTCTGAAGGTCAAGGTGTCTTATTGGCTTATTATAATGATTATAAAAATATGATTATAATTGATAAAATAATTATAAATGATAAATATCCCATCCCATAAGGGCCGTTGACTGGAAGTTAAATTCATTGCTTTGAAAATCCACAGTGGAAAGGTTCAACTTAGAAGTTTGCCAAGCATAAATAAAGCACATCTTTTTCTCAAAACGTAATATCTGTTTATGACGATTTAGGCAACAACTGGCCGCTTATGATTGATTGAAGCTCTTGAACTCTTTGAGGCGCATGATTTTTTCAAATGCGTTGTATCACGGTTAAAATAAAGGTTCAATGAGCGACGCTTGAGAATTGAAATTCGTGAATTGATTAAAAGCTCTTCAGTGTTGGGCTTGGTTTTAGGTGTTTTCAATAAAATATGTTTCAACCCCTTCTGGGATACAATTTTTATTTTGCTGTTTTGTCTAAACAACTGCTTTAATAGTCTCTAACCAAAGAGATAAAAACGCCAGTCTATATATAATACATGTCAAAGTTGAATAAAACTATTATTGACACATTAATGAAATGTGGTAGGTACAAGCTTTGTACCACTAAACCTATAAGAGTTGAGATTGCTATTGTGATATGCTTTTGAAATAATAGTAACAGTGCGATTCTGTAAAAAGTAACATTCCATAAATGCTCTGGCATCATGAACTTTCAAGTGTAAAAGTAACAAAATGGAACAATGTCAATAGCAACAGCCACCCTTTTCGATATTGACGTTGACCATAAGTAATTGCTGTTGAAAAATAAGGCTGCTGTAAGTAAGCAAAGCATTTTGTACAAATATAAAGGCACCCCTAAACTAATCAAGAACCACCTGCAAAATCAGGATTAATCTAAAAGCGTGGCAATAAGTATAAAATTCTGTTCGAATTTTAGGACGCACAATCGTAAATCATTCTGTTTCTGCTCAACAAGATCATGTCCTCCAGCATCCAAACGTGTTAGATAGATTGTTCCTTTGTGCCACAATATTTTTACTATACTTTTGTTTATTTTTGTACCTATACTAGGTGAATCTGTATAAAAAAAAAACTGAACAAAAAGTAGAACGCGCGAAACAACTAATCGTATACCCGATGATTCAATTGCTCATTTTATATATTTTTTTTCAATAAGTAACAAGTTGAAGAGAATGAATCACTTGGTATATTTCGAGGAAAATCAAGAGAAGTACCTATTAAGTTGTAAATTTCTACAAAATGTAATTACTTTGTACATAAAATGTTATATAAAATATTGTGTTGTAAAATTTATTTGAATGTTTATATATTTTTTTGTTAAATTGTGGCAAGCCATACCTACCAATTTTTATACTACAAATCAAAATGCAATTGTTTCTTCACCGAACTTCTCTTATTATGTTGCAATTTATATAGACACAAACACAATTCAGTCATCTAGGTACCTCTGTTGTTGACGACATAATATTGCTTATTTAAAAAAAAAGATGACTACTGCATTGAGGCGTTCGTGTTCATTATTTTAATTTACTATATAAAAAGAAACATGTGATATTTTATACTATTAATATAAATATGTTTGGCTTCCCTCAGGATTTTGCATTTATTATGACTTTCATTTTACAACATTGGACCCCCGTTTGGTCCAGGGTCAAATCATAGCAACTGTCATGTTTCAAACTAAACGCCAAGGAGAGATTAAAACTGTATGTGCCATATTCATATTTTGAACCACGACTGTTGCTCCTGCGCTCGCGACTGCTTAGGTTTATATTAAAAAGAAAAACTGAAATGAGATGATACCTTTAAGTTTGGATAAGTGCAATGTAAATGTCTAATAGTAACTTGAAAGTGATGAAAAACACCCTTAACCATGTTTGTTGAAATTCTGCCGGGCCATTTGATCTCTGGCGTTGTACTTGTTACGGTTTCTTTTTTTAGTTTTTACTCAGTATTTTCGATTTTTGGGAACGCCAGGTGATCGCGTGGTCCGTCTGCAGGGGGTTTATTTTGAGCTGATACATTCTGAATGCTCTGCGGCAAATGTACAACCATAGAGTATATGAATGAATATACATATATAAATAAATTAGAAATTAATATGTAGATGTTAATCGTCTTTGTAAGTAGCATCTGTTCGTAACATCGTCTAGGCTAATAATCATTCAATACAAAACCTCAATATTACTGGGATTTTATTCTTATAATTGACCATATTAATTATTCAGAGCGCAGTCGCAGATCGGGGAGAGAGACAACCACATGTGCTGGGTTGAAACTCCCATAAGAATATGCATGTTGAATGACTTTGTAAAATGATCAATTCAAGGTGCAAATTGACAATTTCAACGAATGTATAACATAGCAAGTGTGTAAAAAGAAATACCTGATCTACTTTTCACCATAATGAAATGGAAAATCTTGCTGTGAAGTTTATGCGAAGCAATTTAGAATGGGGTTATTGAATCCAAACCAATTTCAAATCACCCGCCATATTTTATTGCACAACTTCCGCTAACGAGAATTTTGACAGCGCTTGAAAGCGAACCGAGCGTCAGCCGTCACTTTAAAGTATGGTCCTTCAGGAACATGCCTAGAATTCTCTTTCAGGGCTTGGGTCGGATACAAAGTAAAACAAGTGAATATGTCAACACCAGTGGCTCAGAAAACTGTTCCCTAATTTCAAATGATGATAAAAGACCATCAGGAAGGTATTTTGTATCCTTCTAACCATCTGGAGAAGACCATTAAAAACCATATTATGTGACCTCCCAATAGGCCAGTAAGTCACTGGCAATTATTTCGACGACCCAAAGATGCCAATAGGTCTGTTGAAGAAAAAATCGGTTGTGTCGCCCCAAAACTTCCCCGATGAGTAGCAACAAATGAATGGAAATTTTATTGAGACGTCCCTTCGGGTGGGAAGTTAGGATTTGAGAAAAAGATTGAAGAATTGAGATACTTTCTCTAATAAGGGATTCATTTAGAGCTCCATCATTTGAGTCAGATCTTGATAAGCTAGGCCGGTTTCTTATTTTAAAGTAGAAAACTTGAAGAATTTTAAGAGAAATTGCCTGAAAATGTTCAAGAATCAGTAACCCTTTGTTTAGAAAACGTTTGTTTAAATCTGTTCACAAGCTGAAAAGTTCGAAATTTGCGGTTTTTCATCAGGAACCAAATTATGTAGAAAGAAAAGCGAGTGAGGCAGTCAGACGCATTGGTACATGGATAAAGGTGAACAATCTGAAACTGGCACCACAGAAAAATTGAAAAAAATTTGCAGAAAATTGAAAATTTCCATCCTTCAAGTTCGGTTTCTATAGGAACCGTGCACGGAGGCGGGGCCAAGCAGTTTGTGACTGGCAGCGATCAGGGTGGCCGACTAGGGAACCTCTTACCAGCCATTCGTTTGGCAGCATGACGGCTGTTAGCTGCTTGAGGTTAGGTCAAATGCCAAATGCTGTCAACGCCAAATGCTTTGGCATGAAATGTTGCTGCCTTCGTTTCTTCTTTGACATTCCACAACGAATTTAATGTTGCAAAATGCAATTTTCCTGCTCTTTTCCATCACCCCTTCACTAAACACAATGTCCCACTTCACTTCCGAGAACCCTGTTTTTAAAAGATATCCATTTTTGACTAGGAGGATTTTTGAGCAAGATTCTCAAATGCAAATGTTCCCAAAGACATTTGATGACATTGTCAAGTTTGAATTGTTGGAGGTTTTGTTGGATTTAGGCAGGCAACAATTCAAACTGACATATATTTTTTTTAAAACTCGCATCTGGGAATTCAGCGTTCTCATTCAAGGTGCGTTCAGTCAGCTTATTTAGCCGCAAGTTTCAATTTTAGTCGTGAGCGCTACATCGCTCATTGGCTGTTCTGAGGAGGCTGGTTCATAAGAGCCAATGGGCGTCTCTGTGCTTGCGACTAAAATTAAAACTTGCGGCTAAATAAGCTGACTGACCGTGGGTTCCACCAAAATATTTAACCAGCTGATAGCTAACTCGAGATTTCTTTTGATGGATTTTGGCCAAATGATCAATCTAAATTCAGGTTTCATGCTAAGTAAATCACGAAAGGGTGGTATACTTGCGATTTAACGTATTTTCCACAATCAATCTACCAGCATTGACCAGAAAAAATTCTGTTTAAACTCGGTTTAGCTTAAACCGCTCTTAAATTTTTTGGTGGAACCCGTGGTGAACGCACCTATAGACATCTTTATTCAAATCGCTGTCGCTGTCAAAGGAGCGTAATTGTCAATTGTCAATTTCGCTCACTACGCTGCGCCACATGGCATCATACACGGTCCCTATAACCCAGGCCTGGTTTACATTTTCAACAGGTATTCTATCCGCTAGCTACAATTCTGTTTTTTTTTTAGAGGTCGAAAAGGTTTTTTTTTTGGAATTCTGATCAATTTAGGTTTACAGAATCAGATTTTTTGTGGCAACGTCGGAAACGACAAATAGTGCAACTTTCACATTATTACCGATTGAGATGTTCCCTTAAACATTTAGGAACTGCCAACTCAAATTGTGCAACATTTGCTCAGCCGAACGCTGCCGCTCCCACATGCCGCCCCCAAAGTAAGCTATGAATGAAAAACATGAACCCGAAGACATAGCGATCTAAGTTTTTCGCTATATGGATAGCTGAATAAAAATGGAAAAGGATAGGCTACTTTTGATATGGCGCCGCCTCCAGCTTCCGCCCCCAAAAGAAAAAAAGTGCAACTTTCAACAATTTTCACTGATTTAGCTGATAATGTTACCTCGAACATTTAGAAACTCTTGACTCAAACTGTGCAAGAATTTCTTTGCCAAACTCTGCCGCTCCCACACGTTGCCCCCAAAGTGAGAGATGAATGTAAAACATGAACCTGAAGACATAGCGATCTAATTCTTTCACGATATTGATAGCTGACTGAAATTAGAAAAATATAGGCCACTTTTAATTAGCCGCCGCCTCCAAACAAAAAAAAATGCAACTTTCACAATTTTCACTGATTGTCATATTTCCCTCACATTAATAAACTCCCAACTCAAATTGTGCAATAGTTACTTTGCCGAATGCTGCCGCCCCCACACGCTGTCCTCAAAGTGAGAGATGAATGAAAAACATGAACCCGAAGACATAACGATCTAATTCTTTCGCTATATGGATAGCCGACTAAAAATGGAAAAGAATAGACTAGGTACTGTTGATTAGTCGCCGCTCCCAGCTCCCGCCCTCAAACAAAAAAATATATTGATAAGTGAAAGAATTTTCATTCAAATCTATTTCATTGGCAAGTACCCCATTCTGATAACACAATATCACAATGAGTTTCGAATGAAGAAAGTGGGCAAGGAATGGTGTTTCTCCTTCAACCAAATTTCTTTACGTTCACAATATGCCTCTTTGAGAAAATGCGCTACTGAGACTAACGCACGTGAAGGCATACTCACTTGTTTTTTTTAGTGAGTAAACAACACAGACAAAGGAAGCATTGAGAAGAAGCTTGCAGGTGCTTTTCTGTTTCCCTTGAATAGGCCCATGAGATTTTCCTGTCAATCCTACATGGCTAAGATCCATAAAATCAGATTTTTCTGATGGCGGCCTCTTATAGTGGTGAGGTCACCCCCTGCGCCCCCTTGGTGGGGGGCCAAACCTCAATTTATCGAATTCCAGCTTCGCACTTTGGAGGTTTGATAGAAAACTGCAAAAGGATCAGAAAGTGATGAAAAAATTATTTCTGAAGCGATTCACAAAAGAGATAACTATAGCCTTTTAAATTTTCTTAATAATCATCAACAAATTTTAATGGAAATGCGGATAAGGTTCCTTAGTATTGACTATCTAAAATGGGGGATCCCAGTTTCTGGCTAAGTTGTCAAGTGTTGGAACTAGCTGCCAGAAATGACGACCTATATTTTTTTAAAACCTGTTTGATACGCCACTGGTTTTAAAAACTGCAAGATTTTGAAAGTGAGGCCTAGCTGAAATTTGTTGTACCTACCTATTTTTCAACTACAACTTCTTTTAGGGTTTTTACAATGCTCCTCATCGACAAAACAATAACAAAACGAAAAAAAAAAATCCGGCGGCGCGGCAACAACTTTTCTATGTTCTATTCTAGGATTACAAAAATATAGGTCGTCTTTTCCGACAGTTAGCTCCTACACTGGACAAGTTGAGCATTTAAGACACGATTAGGTATTCATATTCCGGTCATATATCTGAAACGCCCCTAACTCTTAAGCTTATGCGCCTGGATGGACAGGCAACCCAACATACTTCAATTTAATTCAACTTATTTGAATTAAACCACTTTTCCCGCTCTTGAGACTGTTTTGGCCGGTGATCGTCTAGTATCAGGACACCATCCAATGTGCTTCCTTCTTGTGGTTCGAGGATAGAGCTCCTGGGCGTGTTGAGATCGAATTAACCTCTAGTTTGAACGCAGTAAGACACAGAAATTAGTTGTAACATAAAACATTATATTGACTTCTATTTACATGTCAAAGGGTTTAAATAAAGGCTCGTTCCTATACATGACCCTACCTAAACGCTGGTAACTAAGATAGCTGAGTTTTCTAAGTGTTCTCTAAAAGATGAGTTTCCCCTAATAATTATTTCAAAGCCGTCACACATCAATACTCCGATGAACACCTGATTCTACACCTTGACCAACATTTAAACTTTGTTTGGGGAGCGTGGTTCAAAATTTTTATCGTGGATCCATCAGATTCAACATTTAAGTCAGTGTTATAGGTTATGTTATTTCGGAACCACCGAAAAAGGAGGTTGAATGACTTTTGCGAGCGATGGGAACTTCCCCCTCTCTTTTCTGCTGCTTCCCCTGTTCCCTACAATCTAAGCTTGTGGGCCGGTGTGTGCAGGGCTCCTCCTATTATGAATCTCTTTTTAAAGGCTGCGTCTCTTATATCTGGACTATTCTTTTTGCTGCCTCTTTTTAGGCTATGGTAATCTTTTGCCCGTTTTGGAAGGGATTGGATATGGCCGGTGCCTTTGTGGAGAACTGGACTTATTTTCACCTTGAATTGCCCTTGAAGCTTAGGAAATCGCGACCGCAAGTGTCTATAGCTGGAAATGTAAAACTCAATTTCACCCTTCCAAAAACTTCGGAACCATTGATGTACGCGAACAATTACTCAAGTCAAGGTACTAACTCTCATGTGAAGACCCTTTGATTGAACCTTGAAATTGATTGAACGCGAATTCTGTTTTGTGTGAAATGAGACCCATTGTTGCTAAAAACCTACAAGGTGCTCGCCGACGAACTAACGCGAGAAGGCTTCGAAACCACTATTTATTATTCCCTATCAAATAGGTATCAGATCGCTAACCAACTATTGAGCCGTAACAATTCATTATAGGTACAAATGTATCGAATCGTCGCGTCGTCGAATATCCTGGTACTTATACGAACAGCTTCTAATAGATTTTTCATGTCCCGATTACACAATATCTATCAACTTCAGGGGAATACTGCAACAAATTAACTAAATAGTTACGCGATGACCAAATCGAACATTCCTCTAGGTGAAACTCCTTTCCATCACAGTTGTCAATAATAATTCTCTTGTACTTAAGAGGGGGATTCAAAAAAATCTGACAGGTGGGCATTTTTTTTGTTGGATGTCTCCTAGCTTCATTACTATTTTCTGTGATAAAATAATACCATTCAGCGAAGGAACAATTTTTGGAGAAGGAGTTAGAAGGATTATCAGTGTATTTCATGGTCTGCTTATGAAAATAACAGCACTTACGTGAAAACTAGGTGTGTCGAAATTCATTCACTGAAAGGATAGGAAATCACTGAGCTCCTAGGTTGAGGACAAGGCATAATATTACCAGAATATTGAGCCCCGAGTATCAGTATTTACGACGCCTAACATACCCGAGAATTATTTTGACTTTTGAGGAAATTCTGACAGTCATAGTTCAGCCATCCCCTCAAAAGATGGCTTGCTACAAACGAAGCAGTTCAGCATTTTTCTCGAAGGTGGCAGTCAGGAATAAAGTTGAAAAAAAAATGGGCGGGGAATTCAAAAACCATTGAGGGATTTTAGCAGCAAACATTTTATAGGCAGGGAGTGAAGGTTTCTTTTCTACTTCTATTATTGTATGCACTTTTACTGATACTAAAAAAAGTAATAGGATAGGCGAACAACAACAAAGAGGCATTAAAAAGACTATATTTATCAAAATTATTTAAACAAATAATGAACAGGTACCCAACTACCCAACAACATTTTGAGCTATTCTGTATCTTGTAACGTGCATGATTTTGCAAAAATGCGAAAGGGTATTACAGAAAAGACAGTATGCACAATGCATATGGCATGCACGTTACGAGATATTTCTGCAAAAAAAGTTGATAAAGATCGATTTTTTCTTCGAGGGGGACGTGGAACTCATATTTTCAGTCTTGCTGCTCGACCCCCTAGGCAGGGTTGCTATGCCCCTTTTCTAAGTTCCGAATATGACTAGAGGTCGAGTTACTTACTGATGTACATATCAAAACGAAAATCCAATTAATAGTTCCCAAATCATGAATATTCACACAGTAGGTAATGTCCCCTCTAAAAAAAACCGACCGGTTTTGGCTAAAAAAAAAAGTGGAGCGAAAATCGGAGGCTGCTCTTTTTCAAAAAGTCGTCCGCAAATTTTTCAGAAATTAAGATTTTCTGGCTTCTTGAAAAAGCTTCCAAAGATGTTTCCAATCCTCCCGTGGGAGTTCCTTCTGCGCATCTATATTTCGTAGTTCTTCTGATATTCTCCGCTTTCTAGTCCGGACGTTAGGGGGGAAAATAAGGGGTACCTTGCACTTTTATACCAAGCATTGTCACATTGCCCAGATTGGTTCAGGGTGGTCTCAGCAACAGGCATGCAGCGTGACAATGCTTGGTATAAAAGTGCAAGGTATTCCTTACAAACGTCCGGACTAATCTTATCATTTGTAGATTCATTTTCTTCCTCGTATCTATATTTTTGTTGCATCTTTTTTCATCTCTTGTACCTGCAATTATTTGAACAGATTCGTGCAGTACTATCAGACTTGCATATTACCTACCCCAAAAAATTGGATTCAGGTTCACATTTTCTCCCTCTCAAATCTCTTCTCTTCCTCTTCTTTCTCTTCCTCTTCTTTCTCTTCCTCCTCTTCTCAAATTCCTCTACATAAATTTGTATTTCAATTTCTTTTGTTTTTGTTTCTCAATGGCTTCCAAAATATAAGCTGGTTATTTCTTACATTTTCAACCCCTTCCAATATAGTTCATAGCTATTTCTGGTGCTATACACTCTTTATAAAACTGTACCAATTTTGGCAACATCATCCCCTCCCAAAATTTACGGTCTTTTTCAATTTCCTGTATAAACAAATCAACTGTGTCATTGATATAGACTACAAAATAGCACTTCGATCTGTTGGTGACATTTAGTTGCCCTTGTATCTGAAAGTAGAAAGAATGACCTCGTTAAAATCTTTGATAAAAGGAATACCTACCTGATAGTAATATGCATGGCTTCGTTTCAGCCTAACGCCGTTTTCCGATTTCTCCAAACAAATTTTACTTCTCATCAAAATAATCACCTCCTCAATGGTGTTTGTTTCTAAAGTCAACTGTGTTGCAGAGAGCAAACATTTCACCTCGAGTAGAGTGCATCTTCGGCGATAAGCCCTGGAAATATAGAATCGTAATATTTGAATAAGACAAAAATATGAGTACCTATTTATGTATTAAGACATCGCAAATTTTACTTACCATCAGGAGATGCACCTAGAAATCCATAATTCAAGTCGATCCATAATCCGGAATCGTACACTTTCATTTGGGTGCGTTCTTCAAAGAGTCCAGCTGCTACTTTTTCATTGGCAATGCCATACTCCGTAGCTTCCGAATAAAAGTTAAAGCGGTGTAGGAATGCCTCCACCAGATTATGACAACTCATGTGAGGTCTCTTTTTAACAACACGACTAAACAATGACGCTGTTAGTCTCAACTTCCTTTCATTTTCGAAGACAAGGTTCCCAGATTGTCCTCTTGATTCTATTTAAATGCTGCCCCGTCATACTCCGATACCTGAAATTCGTCATTAGTTTTTTTTCCCTTGTCAAATTGAACAGTGTTACCTGGAGATTGTTCAGAATCTCTTCTACATCTATCTCTAAGATGAATGTGTTCTCTTCTTGCTCCGCTTAAAACCATAGTCTCCATTTTTTGAGGATGAATTGAGTTGACATTTTTTTCTTGGCCTATTATTGTCATAATTACTGTAATTGGAAAGTCTTTTCTTGCATTTCCAGTCCAGTCGTTGCATACTCTTCTGAATGGATTTCTTGATTGAGTGCTTCCCAGGACTAACTCTCATCACACGTTCAGTATTTCACCTTCGTTGAATCGTGCAACAATGTTCATAGAACGTTCGGCACTATTATTATTACCATTGGTTATAAGAAGATGTGCTTTTCTGACAAGCAGATCCACTGATCCAGTGCACCTGAGGGATTGATTATAATGGATTTTCCATTTCTATGGAAAATCAGCAATTGCTCACGGTGCGGATGATTGTGCAGAGTTGTAGACTTCAGTCTGGTGGTATCAGATTGAATTGTTGATCCCCTGGACTATTACATATGCCCTGTTTGCAGAACATATGATCTCCATAAACATGGTGAAGTCCATATTTCGAATCTTTCCTTAGAACGTCGACATCACGAACGGTCGTTTTTGCATGTTCATAGATCGAGCACTTGGCTTTCTCCGTCAGCAACGTGATCTTCGCCGCGGTTAGAAGTTTCCTTCCTTTTAGACAAATTTGTTTGTCCGCCTTGATACTGTGTAGCCTTGTTCCGTAATTTTTCAGTAGGTACATGATTGATGTCAATTTCCTCTACCTGCCTGCTGTACGTTGTTTTGCTGCATTTTGGCAGACAAGCTGGAGTCTCCGTCTGCTATGAATTTGCCATGCTTCGCTTCAGTTAAAAGCTTCTACGGCCAAAGCAGCTTCCATGGCAGGTACGGAACCATCCCAGTTCTTTGAACAAACATGCTCTTTGGCGTTTCTTCTAGACCTTGCACAGACAGAACAAAATTTATTTTTTATTCCAACAAAGAGCAATTCGTCAGGGTGTTTTCCAGTTACTCCTATCATTCCTGAACGTGCAATGGAATTTGTTCCATACGATCTGTTGCTTCACTATCCATCCAAATAAACTGTAATCGATAAGGTTCCATCCTCACATAAATGATTATTTTCTATGGCATGCTGCCTATCGTTCTTTCCAGCAGCTTACATAGATTCTCACAAAGAGGTTTCCCATTTCTAGAAAAAATTAATTGTAAAATCCCAATGGAATGTGCTTGAGGCGCTTAAAATAGGGGGTATAAGTGAATTTCTGTGAAAGTGGGGACCACTAGGTACCCATATAATTATTTTTAAAATCGTAAACATAAGCATGATAACTGAAATGCTTTCAAATGATGACAAAAAAAAACAGCAGTTTATAAAATCAAAACGAATATTTTGTAAGTACTCTTTGGCTTCTAGGCGCCTCAAATATTGACGAGTCTAGTGTCCCGCATCGTTACTTACCTTCCCAAGTAGTAGTAATAGTTCGTTCGCGTTCGTTCGCACGTAGTTCGTTTTCTATCTCATAAAATTGTTGCAGTGTGTCATAGTTGCTTCATCCATACAGCTCAAAAACTCGTCCATGTGCCCAAATGTGCTTCCAGAGGAGATCGTGCCCCAAACAGCTCCATTATTGTATGATAGACTCTTGTCTATTGGGGTTCTCAGTATCATATGAGTAAGTTTCAGTGCACACATTGCAACTGCAACATTGCAACCAAATCTCTCAGCCAAAGCTCAGGCAAACTAGGAAATATGAAGATTTCAATAAAATTACCATCGTTTCAATACTTCAGTAGGTAGAAGTAACAACTACACTCATGTGAAACTCACACAGTTTGTTTATTATCCCAACTACGTGTGATAGTTTTGAACCTGATGCATCTCTTTCGTCGTTTTCCATGGCTTCTCGGCATTTTTCACTTCACTGAACCAAACAGACGAAATAGAGACCGCTCGACGACGTAGAATAACAAGCAATTCGGACAGAGTGGGACGAACGCAACTTTTTGAACAGAGATAAGAGCGGGATTCGATAGGGATCAGCGAAAAACAAGGAATGAGACAAGGTCGTGACGTGTGTACTTTTCGAAATGACAAAGGTTATCAATTTTTTCCAATTTGACAAGAAGCACCTTTTTCTGTTTTTTCAAGGAGGCGGTTGCTGAAAGGCAGGGCTCTGTACGACTTCCAAAATAAGATAGGTTTCTATGAGAATTCAAAAAGAAACCCACCAAATACACCATGGCATCTCGCGGATTTTTTGGTAAACAGAATCCTTTTGAATTCCCCTCTAAAGGGCCTGCCACACGCACAAGCTTTACCTCGCGCTTACTTGTGCAAACTGGCATGTATCGGGAAGCCCGTGCGTGTGGACGACAAAACGGTAGCACGTGCAAGCCACTTAAGTGTTCCGTATTACTTGCGCAAATTATACCGTACAAGTAAGCGCGAGGTAAAGCTTGTGCGTGTGGCAGGCCCTTTTTACTTGTGCAAACTGGCATGTATCGGGAAACTCGTGCGTGTGGACGACAAAATGGTAGCACGTGCAAGCCACTTAAGTGTTCCGTATTACTTGCGCAATTTATACCGTACAAGTAAGCGCGAGGTGAAGCTTGTGCGTGTGGCAGGCCCTGTAGTGTTCCGTATTACTTGCGCAAATTATACCGTACAAGTGAGCGCGAGGTAAAGCTTGTGCGTGTGGCAGGCCCTTTAAGGACGGATTCGCAGGTACGAGTTGCAAGACTGGCCGCCGGCAGCACCAGTTTTGTGTTTGTGCCATTCGTGCCCGTGAAATTTCGGGCTAAATACCGCAAATCACTCGCTGGACAGTCCGACTCTCTCCTCGTCGATCATCGCCAAATTTGTCAACTACTATTGTCATATCAACGTCAGTTCCATAAATTTTGAGTACTTATTCAGACCTCTTGGTTCATTTGGTGTCTTCTGGGACCTTTTCTGGAAATTGTTAGAAGCGCCGAACCCATTTGCTATCGGCTCTGGTTAAAACTGAGCTACTTAATTGCAGGTACAACATTCCGTGAAACATCATTTTGTTTCCAGTGAATTCCATTTCTTTTGCCGTTTTTTTCGATGATTCTTCTCTATGTATTGTATAACTTTTTTAGTAGGTATTAAATGGCAATTTACATTCCAGGATCCATATTCCATGTACCAACAAAATAAACAACCAAGTTATTGTTTGGTTTTGGGTTGTATAGAAAAATAATGTAACCAAAACAATTTTTCGTCCAACAAACTCTTTCCATTCCAAGACGAAAGAAACACCCATTACTCGTTATTTATTATATTTAATGAAGTTAATAATAACGAATATTACAATGCATAGTACCCAAATCCCATAAATTTTTTAAATCAGAGCTAGGACTTTTTGAGGCCAAAATAAACTATATGCTATATGCTTCGCTGCATAGCTCTTCGAGATGACTGTGACGGATGCCAGTTGATAAAGTTGCCTGTACTGCTGTACGTTGAGAGGATTTTCCTTCCGTGTTCCACCACGTTTTATTTTCGGTTTGATTTCTCGATCGCACAATGCGCACTCGAAAGTGCGAAGAACTTATGCTATAACTCATTTTTGACTTCTTTGAAACGGTATCATCTGCCGGTGGGACGAATCCAGGAATGGTCGACTTCCAAAAGCCATGGCCCACCTCAGAACATATTCCAAATCGACAATCCGGCAGTCAGATAACTCAATTTCCACTTCAGGTTTTCAGTTATTCTCTTCTATTCCTGTGCCATCCAGTGACCTTTCATTTTCTTCATTGATTCCCCTAGCCTCTTCTATCAAGGTCGAGCAGGTTGGAGTTGGTTCGCTGGCCGTTACATTTCGGTATTCTTGGTATACTGTTCGGTTTGGGATGTTATTTCTCTGTAAAAATATAACACCTTATCAGTGATTTCTTGCGTTGCGAGCAAACGAGCAAATCTTGACCAGGTCTTGCCCAATAAAACGGTACCTACGGTACGGTGCTGGATACCCACCTTGTGTCGTTAATTCCTGCGTCAGAACCATTCAATAAAAGCTCATTTTCTTCATTTCTTCCCCATGCAAGCATCCCCCATCGATCTTGAGCAGGTCGGAGTTTGTACGCTGGTCTTTATTATTGCATCTGGGCGCCGCTGATTAATTTTAATTCACTGCCAAAAGTATGCTCAAATGTATAATTACACTAAACATTGGTCTCCACACTAGACTCACCGCAATTTCTTGTGTTGTTCGACAGATTTCGATCTCTTTTATACGTTTGGAGGGTCTTTTGAACCTGCTAGCTGGCAGTTTGGTTTCAAGTAAATGAACACAAAGTTCTTAGTTCTATAGAAGAACTGGAAACACGACAACTCACGCACTCGGGCGAGGAACTAATTCCAGCCAAGAAACGGAAAGATATGTTTCTACAAGATGAGATTCTCACTTTAACGAAGCTTTATAGACACAGGAAAGACAAGCACAAATTGACAAATTAATCTGAGAAACTTTGACGGGAACTGAGTCGATCGCCTTGGCGTCATTCAAACGCATTTTGCATAGGATCAAAAAAATCACAGGACTGAGGTGGAATTTCATTTTCAATCCAGGTCATTTTAAATTTGGTAAGTCTAAATACCATGTTTCCAGTGTCTACGCATACCTTTTCTGTGCCCGAATGTGGAGATACCTCGGAAAAAGGCAAATTTTGCAACAAGCCTCTTTTAAATGCTCGAGCGATCCAGCGGACGGCTTTTGGCGGGTGATTTGACGGCTTTTAAAAAAAAGTGATTTTCAATTATTGACTTATAAATTATTGAACGTATATCGCCACATAGCCCCAAGCAAGTGGTATGCGATCCATGCCTTGCGGAGGCTTGTCTGCATCTTGGTTTTTAAATGACCTGGATTGAAAATTTGGTCATTTTGACGTCATCTTTCACCTGCCAACTCCCCCTTAATAACCCAATCAACATAGAAATCTAAATAATTGAAGTTGCACGCTAAAACAAAGTCATTAGTTTCAAGGAGGGGGAGGGGGTCGTTGTCCCAAACCGATTATTATCAACGATTTCGACTCTACGGCAGGGTCCGAACCCTGTTTTTAACAAACGCGATTTTAGTTACTTCAAATTATTCGTTTCGAGATTTTCCAAACTCCGCCACGCGTATTCAGAAGAGTCGCCTCAAAAGCTCCGTCGAAGTTCCAACCCCAACCCCTGGACCGCAGGTACCACCTAAAGAGAAGTTGAAAGCTACCCCCGTGTCGATCGTGGCTTTCTAGGACATTGCAAACCTCAATCGTAGGCCGTCTACCCCCACAAGATCGCTCCTTTTCCACCGCGAGGTACCGTTTGTCAATCACAAGCATCCGATTTTCGAGCCAAGCTAAACTAAAGGCGGTCAGGCCCACAGGGGCACCTACACGTCCTACTGATGGTCAGGCCGAGGGTCAGGCCCACTTGGCCAAGGGGCACCTACACGATCCAACTGATGGTCAGGCCCACCTGGTGAGAAGGGGGCACCTACACATCTAATTGGCGGTTAGGCCCACTTGGGGAATGGGGCACCGCTCGGGGCACCTACACATCGCACAGGCGGTCAGGCCCACTTGGTGCAAGGGGCACCTACGCAGCCGATAGGGCTTTCTCGACGACGGATTACGAGGGCTCGATGCAGGTTCCTCTTCCAACAGGCAGCGTTCTGTGTGGAGGGTTTCAACCTCATGGATATAAAATTAGACAATCTCGTCGAAGGCAAGGAACGCACTCAGGTTTATCTCGGTTACTCGGCGATACCCACACGGTCCAACGGCTCTTGCTCTAGCTTAAAAACCCCCTGGTAAGAGGCGTCTCCCAACGCCATGCAACTGAAGTGTGAATCCCAACGCCATGCAACTGAAGTGTGAACGATGCGCGATTTCAACTCTTGAATAATAATTTCGGTGCAGTAGGCTACCTATACCGTCAGTGATTCTAATTTTCACGCGACACGCGAGCAAATGTGCAATTTCGGTACTTCATAATTAGAAGGGACCACCAGATCGGCATTCCCAGCGCGAGTAGTGCGACTGCGACGTCGGGGTCCCGCGTAGGCGGCGTAGGCCGGCAGTGTGGTAGGGATGTCCAACTCCGATTCGATTCATACTTGAATCGATTCAATGGAAACGATGCATCTGAAAAGTTGAATCGATTCAACTGTATACGATTATTTAGTGAATCGATTCAAACTAATGCGATTGTTGTTTCAATTATTACGCACGCGACAACACTCGTTAATGCCGAAAAACCGTTCAAGTATGGTCATTTGGGTCGACTATCGATGAAAAATCATTTATTATTGTCAACATTATTATTATTTTGGAATTTTTTGCCAGGGGCATCATCTATTGACACCACAAACCTAAATAAGTTGCCCCGCCGAACTGAATGCACCAAGATCGGTTCTTTTCGATGCATCGATTCATTTCATACGATTTTTTAATCGAATCAAACTATTGATTACGATTCGATTCGATTAGCACCACGGGGAGGCAGCTCACCCGAAAAACGAATCCAATCAGAGTGGGCGGTGCTTTTTAACTAGGGTTGCCAAATTCAGAGGGCGCTTCATGTTGAATTCGGAACAGGCAAGGAAACAGGTTCCTGCTTACCGGCATAATTCAAAAATCGTGCTCGAAAATTCCATGACGGACAGAGTAGGCCTTTCCAGGTAACGCGGAATGCAAACGTCAAACGCAAATGTGTTGTTTATTTCGAGTTTTCGTAACGAATTTCGTCAAACGGGGATTTATTTTCAAAAGAAAATGCTCTTTACCTAATTAGCCCAGGCGCCAGGGAGCAAAAATCAGCTCAATAAGGAAATAATTGTTTCCTGGCTGGAAACTAGCTTAAAACGATCTGTGTAGCTTAGGTTTCGACATACTAATTTCCCCCCTTTCGGAAATGTCGGCGTCATGTCGCCATCATGAACAAGAAGTGCACTAGCGTGGTTTTTGCCAAATATCTTGATTTTGGTCCATTTGACAGCAAAAGATGTAGGAAGTCATTTTGAAACCAATGAAATTCCCTACGGAATAGTTTTTGAATGGCCTTTCTGCGACCTATGGTTCTAGAGATAGAGCTTCTGGAAGCGAGAGGCATTGTCGTAGAAGCTCCATGGCCACTTGACTCGAAAAACCAAAATGTCGATGTGCCAAAAAAATTTCAAAATGAGATTTCTCGAGAATCCTTCATGCTATAGTTGCGGTGATGGTTTTAAACTCTTTCTCTTGAACCGTTGATTACGAATGTAGAAAAGTCAAAAACGTCACATTGTACATATACAGGGTGTACTGAGGGAATCAAATCAGATCAGAGAAATTTTACATATTTCTTCGATTCAGCCTATATGCGACACTCTAAGCACCTAACACGAGTCCAATATCAATATGGATTTGCTCTATAAGCTTCACTTAATACCCGAAAGAAGTGGTCAGCTCACAGCTTCACTGTAAAATGTTTTGGAGACCCTCTGAAATCATCAAAATATTGAAAATTTACAGTACCAAGGAATGTATATAACAGTATATTATATACCAAGGGGCCAAAGTGAATTTTTAATTTGGGGATTTCGACCCAAAGGGCGCTCGAGCAACAAACTTTACCCAAAGAATCAAAAATTCACCTTGGTTCCTTGGTATATAATATACTGTTACATACATTTCTTGCTACTGTAAATTTTGATGATTTCAGAGGGCCTTCAAAACATTTTACAGGAAGGCTGTGAGCTGACCACTTCTCAAGTGTATCAAGTGAAGCTTACAGAGCAATACATATTGATATTGGACTCGTGATAAGTGCTTAGAGTTTCGCCTAGGCTAAATCGAAGAAATATGTCAAATTTCTCTGTTCTGATTTGATTCCCGTAGTACACCCTGTATATGTACAATGTGACGTTTTTGACTTTTCAATATTTGTAATCTACGGTTCAAGAGGAAGAGTTTAAGACTATCACCGCAACTATAGCATAAAGAGTTTCCGAGTAATCTAATTTCAAATTTTTTTTGTCACATCGACATTTTAGTTTTTCGAGTCAAGTGGCCATGGAGCTTTCACGACAATGACTCTCGCTTCCAGAAGCTCTATCTCAAAGACCATAGGTCGCAGGAAATTGATTGAAAAACCAGACTGTAGGGAATTTCATAAGTTTCAAAATTACTCCTCACGTCTTTTGCTGTCAAATGACCCAAAATTAAGATATTCGGCAAAAACCACGCTGGTGCACTTCTTGTTGATGATAGCGACATGACGCCGACATTTCCGAAAGGGGGGAAACTAGTATGTCAAAACCTAAGCTACACAGATCGTTTTAAGCTACTTTCCAGCCAGGAAACAATTATTTCCTTATTGTTTTCCCTGGCGCCTGGGCTAAATGTTTTGTATGTGGACCTCATCGTAAGGACATAATATTCACCATATTCCAAGAAATGAGTCCAGGTAAGTGATTCAAATTTGTGTGATTCATAGATTCTGGTCGCGTATTTTTTCATATTTTAAAAGGGAAATCACTTATTTCAGCATTCTGCCGTACTGGCTGGTGACTAAAATGGATATCCAGGAATCTCTCTTGGTCTATCAACTATCAGCAGTCCCAACTGGCAGCCGCCGCCTACCCGGGAGGAAGAAAAGAGATCGAACGACTGAACACTCCATGCGGACTGAACACAAAGATGGGGAGAGGCAAGCGATACGTAATGCAGAGCAAAAGTGATATCAACAGCTGGAAGAAAGGATTTGCGAGATGAAAAGAAGTAAAGAACAGTAAACCAATGACCGAAAGATTCTGTGCAGAGGGCCTCTACCATAGGAGTTAGGCCAATATTCGTCTCCCGAGTTTGTAGTGCTTTGGATTTAATAATATTAGGTAAGTACCTACTTAAGTATGACATAGAGGCACATGGAACTGTACATTGTATTTGAATAGGTAGGTACCTCCTCGGGTACGTCATAATCTTCTTTCTCCTGGTTGCACAAAAAAATTTAACCATGAATAGCGATGTTAATTCTATCTTGAAAACTTAATTTTGATAAAAGGCAAGTACTGCAAGTGCTGATAAGTTTAAAGCATCACAGCATTTCTATTTGACCTTTGAAAAAAATGCAGAAAAGTGATGAGTTATTGTAGCCTGATGTGGCTTGTATTTATTTTAGATTCCAAAATTCACATTATGCCTTTAAACCAATATTATGCCCTCGCGTATGCCGTACAATACAGTGTCCCAAATTGGTGGTTCCTGTTGAAAATAAATACAAGAAAGTCGGAAACCATGCAATACATACCACGGAATGTATTTTTCGAGGGGCAAACTGCTGGGGAAGTCTGGTGTACATGCCGGAGGAAGTCAGGGGGAAATCCTTACGAGGGGGAAGTCTGGTGTACAGAATTTGACCAACGGTTTGCCCCTCGGTATTTTTCGTAAAACAACATTTTCAAAATTAATGGAATCAAGTGGAAATTTCCATACCTAATGTAATTTGTAATTATTCCAATGGATGCTCATGGAAATGCATGAGAGAGGGCTTGGAAGTTGTATGGTACCTATCTTGTGAAAATTTCCATAATGATTTTTTCAATGAATTCATGTGAAGCCTCTTATATGGGACAGTTTATAAATCGATGGAATCAAGTGAGAATTCCCAAGTGAGTCTATTTTTTATTTTTTCACCAGTGAAGTCTTTTTTTCAACTGATCGTGCGAACTTGAGAGATGAAGTAGTATTTGATTGGGTTAGGTTCCTCCAACACATCTTTTACTGGGCTTTCAGAAAAAATACATATTCAATATCCACTAAAATTTATGTATTTATAAAATATTCACTTATCATTATGATCTAGAGTTGACGGCACACCAGAGGCACCTGTGGACGGGGCTGAACAGAAAAACCAAAATTGTTTCGGACGAGTCCAATGTATTGGAAAAAGCAACACCGTCAGCTGGAGTCTGGAGTGCTGGACCAATACCAGGCTACAGGCGAGCCCACTGCAAATCTAGGTGCGCCACTGGATAAACTCAGTTCGCGCAGTTATAGGCTCCGCCCACAGGTCCCTCTGGTATTCCGAGTACTCTATCTATTATACCTATGTAATACATTGGTTCCTACTTTTCAGAGAAACGTCTGGCAGCATCTTTGTGCTTATCAAGATGGAGGAAAGAAGAGATGGACGATGCAGACATCGGCAAGTGACATCATAAGCTAAAAGGATTAGTTCGAGTTGGAAAGAAGAACAGAGCAAACCAAGCAGCTGGTTTGCAAGCAGCAGGAGGAATGCTGTCCATGAGCCTACTAAGCCAGTACCTTTGTCTCTGAGCTGCATTTCTGGATTCACCTAGGTAACTCTAACTCTTACATTATGTTGTAAATTTTGGTCAACGCTGGATCATCAGTGATCTCGCATAAAACTCTGGGAAGTGATTCCTGTCAAAAAAAAAATTGTCGAAAAGAGCAACTTTTTTTTAGAGTGCTTCCAAAGGGAGTTACAGACCCTTGAAGGTACAAAATTAAGCAAAGTACGTATTTGATTTTTCGCCCAAGAACTAGGTATTATTAAAGGTAGATTTTTAAATTTGGTGCAGGGAACTTTTTTCACAGTGCAAATTCAAGTGCATAATATTCCAACAAATCTGACCAGTCAAGGCGTAGTTGAAAGGAGTTTGGTGAGGCTGAACTGCTAAGAGAAAATTACTTATGACACGTCCATGGTTTTTCACTCTCACTCGCGAACGGTGCATGCTAGGAAAAAAATGCAGGAGGCATAAAAGTTCAAGCTTGAAATGTATAATGAAATGTACTTTTAAAAATACGACCCGACCACCGATGATTTTATCTGAACTCCCCTCAACTTCCTTTAACTCCGCCAGCACTGGTCAGATTTGTCTAAAATCTTGTCCGTACGTTTGCACTATAAAAACACTTACTTGTATCAAGAAATGTGAAGTTCCTACCTTTGATAGTTCTTGAGCAAATAATTGAAAACTCTGTCTCACTTTTTACTTTTATGGGTACGTAACTCCCTTAGGGAGAACTGTAGGAAGAAATCTTACTCTTACTTTTCGCCTTATTTTTCGGGAAGGAATCACCAGCCAGAGTTTTTTATGCAAGGTCACCGAAACCCTCTGCATGTGGGGTGATTCCGAGAGTGATTCATAATTCGCGCATACGGGCTCCAGTGCGTTGTGAAGGGGTCACCAGGGAGTTACAAGAAACTAGTAAATTCTCAAATTTGCCCCTAAATTTAATTTAGTCATACTTGTAGTCCAGGAATTTTAGCTGTTTAAATCGCAAATAGCGAACAAAAATTGAAAACTAGCCGGATTTTTCTATATAAGCTCAGTTGAGCATGTAGTTCAACATACTAAAAGTCCTCAAGAATCCGGTGTGAGCTTCGGCCGTTGTGGCCTCGAGAAGAACTTGAGGGTCAGTTTTTCGCGTATAAGTAGGTGTAATAAAAGAATTCAGTATAGCCCGTTCACTTTGTATTTTCAGAGAATGAATTTTTGGTTTGGAGTAAAAATAAAGGACAAGCTGCGGGCGATACGACTACAGCTGATGGCACCTGCAGTTTTGGAACTACTATCAGCGGCCATCAGCCGTATGTGCTCCAACTTGACACTTCATTTCTGCTCCAAAAAGTGAATCAACTGAAAATGAAAAGTGAACCTTTCTTTTTTCTTCTTCTTTTTTTTTTCGTGCAAACACCTGTTGAAAATACGTGTTATTAGTGGCAATTCTGTGAAATTTAAAGGCCCCTCGAAATTTTAAAAGGCGCTGGGTCACCTAGGAACATATACCTATTCTAGGAACGATCAGAAATCGGCCTTACGATTGGCTGAATTCTTTTAAGGCCCTTCAAATTTTAACGGGTTTGATACAGAATCGCCAAAATGTTTTGCCAATCGTGAAGCCGATTTCTGATCGTTCCTATGTGACCAGCGCCTTTTGAAATTTTAAGGGGTCTTTGAATTTTACAGAATTGCCACTAATCACCTTTTACAAGGCCTAAGTACCCAACTAATGAATTGTTTTTCACTATCCAGAGAACGCCACTGCCAGATACTTGTGATTTTCAAGATGAAGGGAGGAAACCCCAGAGGAAACGAACTCTAGAACTTGAGAGATCTAGATCGAGATTGAAAAAAATGGCGAACCAGTTGCAAACAAGTCGAATATATAATTGTGTACCCGAGGGCCTAACTTGGTAATGTATTTGTCTCTGAGCTGTACCTACTGCTGGATTGTAATGTATACCTAGTCGATATGTATGAATATTACATAGATCAATGCATCATGGATTGATACATTATGGTTTGCGCAATGCAATTTTCTTTTATGTTAAACAATTTTCGGCATAGATTTGGTCTTTTGAAATGTACCCACAATAACAGACGACAAACGGATGTGTTATTTTAAACATAGGGCTGCAGTTATTAAGGAATATGTATTTATAACTTATATGATAATTTATCACCGCTTCAAAATGACAAATTTTATGATAGAAATAAGGAGAGGATTATAAGCATAAGTCTAATGAAAATTGCATCGCGTAAATTCTCTAGTACCTACGTCTTATTCTACCTAACGTTATTGTATAATTTTTGGCCGACAATTATATATAAATTTACGAACCGACAAAAACGTTTTTCAAAGACAAATACAAAATCAGTAACATCGAAATTATTGGACTTTTCATAGGAGCTCGCGGAACCATCTCAAAATT
Organism: Anaspis maculata; assembly: GCA_949128115.1. NCBI lineage: Eukaryota > Metazoa > Arthropoda > Insecta > Coleoptera > Scraptiidae > Anaspis > Anaspis maculata. The sequence continues at coordinate 43,995,641 of OX421963.1, forward strand.
TTTCATTGACTTTATAAAAAAGTTCTCTATTCAAAAAAATTTAATCAGACAAATTGTTTTAGAAACCTTGAAATATTCCGTTTTAATTTTAAAAAACCATTTATACACTAACTATACAAGATAAAACTTTTAAGGTCTACACCCTACTATACCCCGAGTATTTAAATATTTACCTTCGTTACTTATACTTTTTAAGTCTTTAATATTATTATTGTTAATTATTCCTTGTTATACAGACCACAATTGGTGGTAGGATGTTGAGTTTCTTCAATAAATATATATAAAAATTACCTCCTATCGCCAACCTGATATATTTTTTGTTTATTTTTTAGAGAATGCCTCTGCCACGACATTTACCTATGCTTCTCATGCTCAGAGAATTTCATGTCTTCATGCTGCTGGAAGTTCATCCCTGTATCTGTAATTGCCTGCAACAGTTCCTTTGTTTGTGAACTGACCACATAAACTTGTATGGAGTTGAAAAACGAAGATCAGGACCAGATTCAAACATGAAATGACCTTTACGATATGTGTGTAATATGTACCCTCAGCTCCTGAGAAGCTTAGTCAACTTTAGAATTACATATATACGTGGCTGATTTTTCAACTACGCTAACTTTACTTAAAAATTTATCAATCAACAGCGCTGTTGAAATTTATACTTGAATTGAAACTTTTAGAAAATGCCGAGGCTTCAATTTTTGATTCATCAACTTTATAATATGATAATTATGATCTTCAATATATGTATTAGTACCTACAGTAATTTTACTAAATTATTATTAATAATAATAATCAACTTAAAAGTTACATAGTTAATTTAAGTGTAAAAAATTTGAAAATAAACAAGCTAGCATAAACCCCGCGCTTTCGGGCCTCTTGAACCGTTGCCTAGCAACGTCACTGCACTTCAGCGCTCGAAGCGGCCTCTGAATTTGGCAACCCTAAAGGTTAGTTTATGATGAGCGATACCCGGCGGAGCTGAGCTGAGCTGAGCGATTTTTTTTTGTCTGGACCAATCCTGTTCATTCATGATGTCACGTCCCCGCATCGTAATTGGCCTAGGCAAAAAAATCGCTCCGCTCCGCTCAGCTCAGCTCAAATCGCGGGAAAAAATCGCTCATCATAAACTAAGCTTAACACTATAACTGCGGAAGTGCGGATAAAAAATCCCGCCTACCTTCCTCTCTGGGTATACCAAACACTCTGGCCTACTCTGTGATTATAGCGGAGCAGTAATTATTGAAAATTCATAAAAATCGTGCACTTTGTGCCAAGTCTTTGAAATTTGGTATAGTCTTAGCTATGGTCTAAAGGTTTCAGGAAACCATCGCAAGCAACTTGTGCGTGACCTCTGGTGGCCTGCTTGCGTTAAATCCAATATGGCCGCCATCTGTGCTGGTATTCTTAATAGAAGGGCTTCTACAAGACATAAAATATGATTGAATAATATATAACCATAATACCAGTATAGTTTATGGATATAAGAATAATATAAGCATATAAAGGGTGTCCCAGGTTGAACTGAAGCATTTCTTTTTTGAATAAAAGGCGCAGTTTTTAGAAAATCGAAAGTTTACCTATCTCATACCTACTATAGTAGAAACATGAGAAATAAGATGAAAAACAACATTTGTCCAATGTACTTCAATGAATATAAGAATAGTATAAGAATATAAAGGATGTCCCAGGATGAACTGAAGCATATCTTTTTTGAATAAAAGGCGCAGTTTTCGGAAATTCGGAAGTTTACCTATCTCATACCTACTAAAGTAGAAACATGAGAATTAAGATGAAAAGCAACATCTGTCCAATGTACTCTTTGGTTGTCTTTGCAAAGAGCTATTTTTTTAGTGAACATTTTTATTTCATTTTTGAGATTTGAGGTTCTATTACTTCAATAAGTCTCCCAATATTGTCTTTGAGCTCCATGATCGTTTAGGGATAGTTGAGATAGACTCTCTCTTTAACGTAACCCCATAAATATAGGAAACAACCTTATGGTGTAATTATCTGCCGAAACGCCTATACCAAAGGGTTCAGAATGGGTGAAATTCTTATCAAACTCCAACAATAAATAAGACTTATTCAACTTCCTCTGCGAGAAATTTGCTGAACTAACCACTGCACTGGTGCTTCATGTGAACTGTTCACCACAAAGGGTAATCAGGTGCTAAGCAACAAAACGAGTGACATAAAAATTATCAACCATTTCTCCAAGCCAGCAAAAAGAAGCTAACATCAGAATGATGTTGCACTTGCAACACGCAGCTGAGGAAGGGCATTGCTGAGGGACTGCGCCAGTGCTTTTTGCGAACCACTCCACTTTATTTTTAACCTCATCATCAGGACCTCTACTTATCCAAGGGCTTGGAAGGCATCACGTGTGAGTCCGGTCTTTAAAAAAGGCAATAAGAGTGATATGAATAACTATCGACCCATCGCCATCATCAATAACTTCTCTAAGTCACTCGAGTTCGTCCTACACGATCGTATTTCTTCCTATGCAGGAAGGCTGATTACGACATTTCAGCATGGTTTTGTGTCCGGGCGTTCGACCACGACTAATCTGGCGTGTATAACTCAGACCATAGCAGATAGACTGGATCAGAGACTTCAGGTTGATGTTGTTTACACGGATTTTTCGAAAGCCTTTGATCGCTTGAATCACTCAATCCTGATCGGTAAGCTTGAGTCATTTGGATTTTCACCTTCTCTTGTAAACTTGTTCAGGTCTTACTTAGGTGGTCGTGAGCAGTATGTGCAGTACAACGGGTTTCGTTCTTCTACCTACACGCAGCCTTCCGGTGTTCCCCAAGGGACTGTTTTGGGTCCCGACTTCTTTGTGATTTTCATCAACGATATCGTTACAGATCTGAAAGTACCTTGCCTGTTGTACGCCGATGACATGAAACTGTACCAATCAATCCTTACAGTTGATGATTGTATTGTGCTTCAGAGGAATCTTGACGTCTTGGGTGAGTGGTGTGCCCGGAATCAGTTGCCGTTGAACATCGGAAAGTGCAGCGTTGTGAGTTACCATCGGGACGTATCGCCCCTATTGTATGACTACACTATCGATGGCACAATTTTGAGTCGACCATCTACTGTGAAAGATTTAGGGGTCATTTTTGATCCTGGACTGACATTCACAGATCACATCGAGTCGGTTGTGTCTGCGGCTTTGAGGATGCTGGGGTTCATCATGCGTCGATGTAAATATATGTCCAACATCATGACCTTTCGGACACTGTATATGTCGTTTGTTCGTTCCCGTCTTGAGTACGCCTCACTTGCCTGGAACCCGGGATATGAAATCCATATAGCACCCCTCGAAAAAATCCAGAGGAGATTTCTTAAAACAGCGACTTTCATGATAACAGGCTCATATCCGGCAAGGGGCACTCCGCAGCGGGACCTTTTGCGTCAATTTAACATGCAGTCCCTTCAAACCAGACGTGACATGAATTGTGTGATCTTTCTGTACAAGATAATCAAGGGTGAGGTTGACTGCCCGGAGTTGCTATATCTCATAGGCTTTCGGATACCCAGACCGAACTCCCGCAGCACACAGCTGCTCCATCTGCCCTACGCGAGAACTCGTGGACTCACCTGCTCCCCTCTCCATCGGATGATTCACTCCTACCGTGACGTCGAAACTCGCTGTGACATCCTTCATACCACTGTTTCGGCTATCAAGGAGATATACAGGTGTCAGCATGACGACTGACACTTCATTGAGGCCAGTTTGTTCTTTTTTTTTCCAACTTCAGGATTTCACACATTCTATAAATAGGACTTTGCTCCTGTTGAATGTGCTTCAAATAATAATAATAATAATAATAATACCAAAGCGTGCCTCGCCACAGTGGACACAGACGTGGTTGTTTTGGCCATCAGTCACTTCACACCTCGCTTCACACTGTTGAATATGTCAGAGCTATGGATAGGTTTTGGTTCGAGAAAGACCTTTAAAGAGATTCCAATCCATCACATTTGTCAACAGCTTGGATCTGAACGCTCTGAAGCCTTTCTCTTTTTTCGTGCATTTACGGGATGTGATGTACTTATCATCATCCATGTTTGGAAGTGGTAAAAAGACGACATGGAATGCATGGGGTGCTCATCCTGACGTCACTGACACCTGAATCCTCATCCTGAGAATTGACATCACGAATACACCGAATAGTTTCACGTTGGAATCACAGGACATGTCTCATCTTGAACGCTTCACAGTTTCTGATGTAGGTACAGTAAAAACTGTGGTGCAAATTCAGTCAATGATGCAAAGAAGTTGATGGTTACTCAAGGCCTAAAGTCTCTTGAATCTATATCACCATCACAACATACTCTATTTCAGCATAAACAGCGAGCTCTGCCCATACCGCCTTCATTTGGGAGGTGTCGCTGTCCAGAGCGCCTGATATCCCTTATTACAGTAAATTTGGTAGAGAATGGAACGACAGAGCCAAATAATGGGTACCCTACTGGACTAATCTTCCAGATGCAAGCCATGGATATTCATTACTACTCAATTGTGGTTGTTTGGTGTCATGCACAGGCAGATGTGAATGTTATCAAGCCGGGATTCGCTAAAGTCCAATATGCAAGTGTCAAGAAGGTTGCACAAACAGCTTACATAACACATGAAGTAACAAATATCATATCTTGCTGTAAAGCTTGTCAGATTCTATCGTATTTGTGTCCACCGTTCATGTTTCTTTATATTTTGTAATTACACGGAATTTATATAAAAAATTGTCTCTCCACCTTGCATCTTATTGTCTCATTTGTCATATCAAAGCACTTAATGACGTTGAAATTGATTTTTAAATACAAATAAGACCTGAGAAATGGACCTCTCGCATCTTGAAACCTATAAAAAGTAGTATTACTCAAGATTTTGTGTTCAATAGAAGCTAATAGAAGTACAGATGGCGGCCATATTGGATTTAACGCAAACAGGCCACTAGAGGTCGCGCACAAGTTGCTTGCGATGGTTTAGAGACAGGTATAACGATACAGAGGGCGTATCGATACAGTATCGATACAAAAAAATTAATATCGATGATATCGATATTTTTTCCTATTCCCTCAAGCTAAATAAATAGAATAAAGAAATAGTTCCCTTCACTACTTTATTTTGAAAACCAACACACTGTTGTAAGCTTACAGTAGAAAGGAAGTAATTCACTTCAGCACAGTTCAGCACAGCCAGTACCAACCACTAATCAAAGGTACCAATACTACCAACGTCCAACTCCAACAGTACCAACAGCACTAGCTGTGATCTATACTTTATTCTCACAATTATTTATTAACTAATAATAATAATAATTTTTCTACCTGGAAAAATTGGTAGAAAATTTTTCCTTTTTGGCGTAATTCGTGGTATTAAAATTAACGATATAAATTAACGATACGCAAGGGTCGTATCGATACGGTGTTTCCAGACTATGTATCGATATTGTATCGATATCCGTATCGTTATACCTGTCTCTACGATGGTTTCCTAAAACCTTAAGACCATATCTTAGACCATACCAAATTTCAAAGACTTGGCACAAAGTGCACGATTCTTATGGATTCCCCCTAAGCTATTAGTACTAATCGATTCACCGACAACATTTGGACATCCCTACAGTGTGGGGAGGGATCGCAGCGCAGGACACGGAAGGCGAGCGTTTAATGAGTGATATAGGTCGAGGTGCCTGAGATCTACTTTTGAATATAACTAAATTATTTTATACTACCTCTCGAACTTTCTACGTGTAAAGTACATCGCTAGCGACATCTTTTAACCATGTGGTGAATTTGAATACCGCACGCTCAATTCCCAATTTGTATGTGTTCTTATTGATTTTTCCTCCGCGTGTTTTCGACCCGTACAAGCGGTGGGCTCCACATCTAACTAAAACTGGTTAATAACTTTAGAACTTATGCCCCAACGAATATAATATTTTTTAATTTTAAAAGGCTATATCGCCTTTGTGAACGGCTTCAGAAAGAATTTTTCCATCACTTTCTGATCGTTTTGCACTTCTCTATCGATCTCCTAAAGTACGAAGCTGGCAGCCGATACAATGGGATTTGGCCCCCCAAGGGGGCGCAGGGGGTGACGGCACCACTTTTAGACGCCGCCATCAGAAAAATCTGATTTTGTGGATCTTAGCTATGTAGGATTGACAGAAAAATCTCATGGACCTATTCAACGGAAGCAGAAAAGTACTTGGAAGGCTTCTTCTCAATGCTTCCTTTGAAGAGCTGTGTTACTGTTGTTACTCACTGAAAAAAAACACTATCACATCCTGATCCATTTGCAATCCTATATCGATTCTCCGAGTAACGAAACATGAATTATTACAACGGTGACCTAGCCCCCAAGGGGGTGCAGGGGGTAATCGCATTATTTATGAGTGTTACCACCAAAACGATCGATTCTGTAGATCTTACCGTAGGTTCCACAAAACAGATAATACGAGATTAGTTGATTCGCGATTTTTGTTTGTCAATTTGTAGCTGGACTGATCAATGGAAATGCTGGTTCATCCCTCAATAATGGAAAGATGATGGGTCTAGTACAGATTTCAGGCATTTTTTGTGAGTAATCACCTAGCATTCAGCAGAAAAAAGTTCAGTTAATCTGCAATCAGCCTTGATCGCTGATCATCTTTTTTGTGGAACTGACGGTTAGTCGATAGGGATTCACTAAAAAACCTTACCGACCTCTTGACAACGTACGATCGCGCGCAAAACAAACGGAGACACCTAAAATACTTGAGGCCCTATTTTTCGGATTTCTAGTTGAGTGAGGTTAATGCATTTATCCATGTTGATTGATCACATGGTACAGGAAAAATACAGGCGCACACCTTCGAATTCGTTCTTGAGTATCTTGGTGTAGAGATCCCAGTCCGTCTTCTTTGGGTTTCTGCACTCTTTCACGTTGTTCACGCTGCCCTCTATGTCGAACACAATCGTTTGATGGTCCGACATGGAGCTTTCGTCAAGAACACGCCAATTGGTGATTGAATTTATTGTAAACATATCAGCTAGAGTTATAGTACAGGAAAAATAGTAAAAAAATCGGCAAAACCTCGGAATAAATATGGACGTCATGAAAGTTTTATATTCTGTTCAGAATTGAGTGCTCTACAACATATCCAAAATCGCCAAATAGTCCGGATGCTAGTTGCATAAAATGGAATGAACCTTGCATTTTTTGATGAGAAGATGCTATTTGGTGGAAATGTTCTTTGCATCATACTCTTCCGATCCAGAAAGGTAGCCATCAGCGCCATCCATGCTGGCAACGTATACAGGGTGACACAGAAAAAAAAAGTTAGAAAATTATATTCATTTAACCGAAGCATGTGGAGACGTGTAATTCACCACATACATTAACTGTTTTATGCTCATGAAGTCACAGCAAACCGTTCTTGATTACCTTGAACCGTCTTTGAAATGTGGGGGAGAAACAGAAAAAAAACCAAAAACACTCTTTTTCCCATAAATAAGTGATTCTTAGAGATATTGGCACAATACTTGATATTTCTACTAAAAGTAATGTTAGAAATGATATGAGCTGGGTAGCCAATTCCTAAGCCAACTATTTCCAGAAATACGATTGTCAACTTTTTTTTTCTCTTGAGCACCATCTTGAATCTGTCCTGTAAGGCATCGTTGAAAAAGTGATTGATTATCATAATAATGGTAATATGTGATCATTGCATCGTAAAAACAACCTCCTCATCATAATTTAGTGACCTCTTCGGCGGGAAAGAATTGCCATTCACGTATTTTCTGGCTCTTCAAAGTTTTAGTGCCCATGATGGCATTTGCAACATCGGGAATGGTAAAATATGTTACGCATTATGAACCTTGATGTACTTTGAGGTAGCCTACCAAGTTTTGCAATCATCAATTGGAAGGTTTGTTCTTAAAAGCTGTTTGAACAAAATTTGTTCATTTTTTTATGGAAAATGCAAAATATTGGATCTGACACCCTTATTTGATCCCTCGTTGAGGAAAGCCTGAAACCGAAAATCTCCAGAATTTTTATGCTAATGGTTCACTGAAAACTGCTCTTCAATGTGTGGTTGTCAAAATCTGCATAGTTGCGTTCAGATTCCAGACAGAGAGCGACAAAGAAGTTCATGCAGTGAAAAAAAACACAACTTCCAATGCAACGGAGAAATCTCGGAAATGTCCTTTTTAGATAGGCTTCCCGCAATACACAGGTTCTGTATGACTCTCTAGCGTGGGTGAAAGGCTTGAAACATTACCAACTTAAGGCTCTAACAGTGTACCAAATTGCACATTTATGTTATAAGAAGCAAGGTCTCCAGACAGCTTTCAGTCTAGCCCTGGACTATTTTTTTCTCGACTGTAATTTATGTATTTTCTTACTGCACGAACTTTTTGTCGCTCTCTGTCTGGAATCTGAACGCAACTATGCAATTTTCGACAACTGAACATTGAAGAGCACTTCCCACTGAATCATTATCATGGAAAATTTGGAGACTTTCTGTTTAAGGCCTTTCTCAGTGAGGCATCAAGTAAGGGTGAGAGACCCAAGATTCTGTATTTTTCATAAAAAAACGACACAAATTTTGTTCAAACAGCTTTCAAGAACAAACCTCTTAATTGATGATGTTGAAACTTGGTAGGCTACCTCAAAGTACATCAAGGTTTATAATGCGTAACATATTTCACCATTCCAGATGTTGCACATGCCATCATGGGCACTAAAGCTTTGAAGAGCCAAAAAATACGTGAATGACAATTCTTTCTTGCCGAAGAAGTCACTAAGTTATGATGAGGAGGTTGTTTTTGCGATGCAATGATTTCATGTTACCATTATTATAATAACCAGTCACCTTTTCAACGATGCCTCACAGGGCAGATTCAAGATGGTGCTCAAGAGGGAAAAAAAGTTGACAATCGTATTTCTGGAAATAGTTGGCTTAGAAATTGGCTACCCAGCTCATATCATTTCTAACATTACTTTTTGTAGAAATACCAAGTATTGTGTCAATATCTCGAAGAATTACTTATTTATGGGAAAAAGAGTGTTCTTGTTTTTTTTTCTGGTTTTCCCCTACATTTCAAAGACGGTTCAAGGTAATCAAGAACAGTTTGCTGTGACTTCATAAGCATGAAATAGTTGATGTATGTGGTGAGTTACACGTCTCCACATGTTTTGGTTAATGGGGTACTTGCCTAATTTTTTTTATTGGCTTAATCGATAGTATGGTTAAAAATAATGTACCCGTATTTTTTCTTTTTCCTAAATTCCCAAAATTGCGGCCGCAATACGTGTTTTGAAAATATATTTGTGACGTCACAAATATATTAGATATAGAACATAGAAGGGCTCTTTTTCCTCGTTGGGTTGGCACTGATATAACGTCGCCAAGGTGCCGTTTTCAAACAACAACAAGATCTGAGTCTGACTGACAACGTCAAACCGCCGACCGTAATTTCTTCCTGTGCCCTTTTTTTGCCTTTGACTGCTTTGATCGAGGCTTTGATCTACGCGGTAAGTACCTACTCGTTTTGTTCATTTCTTCTTCAACCTAACTAGTCTCTTTCCTTAGTCTTCAGTGCTGTCCACCTAAAAGCCTTTCGCATGTTTGTCACCCGTGCTCTGACCTGGCTGACCCTCGGCTTCATTTTGGACATCAGTGTTCCTGCTCCCCACATTTTAATTGGAGATTCATCGTGTCCTTCCCACATGAACCTCTTGTAGCTCTAAAGTATTACCTATCCGGAATTGTATGCTAATGATGAACCTATAAAAGCTCACTGTTCATTTTCGGCCTCTTATTTCTGTGCTATTTGGTGATCCTCCGGATTTTCCCCTGGAAATAAATTATATCGACTGAGACAGTGTTATAAGAGGTTTCTGGAGTCAGTTTCTACGAAACATTGTTCGATTTTATTGTCTAAATGCTCACGGTAAGAGAATTCGATAGGAAACCGGTTTTGCGATAGCATGTTCAAAATGACAGTGTCACAGTGACATCCCTGACATTCTTGATTATTCCATTGTCACACAGTCAGACCAACCCCACTCAAAATCCCTGTCCTGGCGCGAAGCTTTTAGGAGGATTTTTCAAATTCGTTTTTTTCTGTAGAAAACGAGGGGATTTTTGTGAAATTCTCTGTAGAGTCCCCTTATCACTTATACTAGCAATCAAAAGTATTTCCAGCTGAATCTATTCCATTGGCAAGTACCCCATTGAATATAATTTTTCAACTTTTTTTTTCTGTATCACCCTGTATACGCCGGCGGCATGGATGGCGCTGATGGCTACCTTTCTGGATCGAAAGAGTACGATGCAAAGAACATTTCCACCGAGTGGCATCTTCTCATCAAAAAATGCAAGGTACTTTCAACTAGCATCCGGACTAAAAAATCGCACTCGGGGGTTTTGAGTTATTGGAGGGGGGGTAAAAAATTGCAACTTCAAATGGAGGGGATGAAACCTGTCGATCCATTGAAAGCAAATCTGTTGTGGGGCGACACAAAACTTTCCCGGCGGTATTCAGGGACGTCAGTAATGAGTTTGATTTAGGCGTCCCTTCGGGGAAGTTGGATTTAATTGAAAAGTTGATTGGAAAAGTTCTAGTAAGTTGTGCGTTATGCGATCATTCTGCATCCATTGTTGAGCCTACAAAATAAGTGACAGGTTCTTAGGTTTCCATAGTGATAAAATACTTCGAAAGGTAGAACTAGGAAGACAATTGTTGCGAATTTGGAGAGACTGCAATGCTGCATCCAGACAAGCCCAGACCCAATGTGTCCCTTGAGGACTCCCGATCGAAATCATCTATCCAAAAACTAATCAGGTCATTCCAGGCTGACCTTATGTTTTCGTACCTGATTTCGATTTGATTGGAGCTAGAGGTAGTTAACTGTTGTGATATCTCAAGAATGCAATGCTAGTTCCACACAAAGGGGTTTACGCAGCCCCAAACAACACCTGAAGGCACAATTAATTGGGGCGCACTGTTGCCTTTAATGATGCAACCTGAATTATTGTTTGAAAAATAACCGGTGAAAATCAGTCGCGGATTGAAAACCTGGGGCAGAGTTCTAATTAAGTGCAATTCAGGGCCCCCAAGTGGTGACCTCTGAAATGAGACTTCGAGCCCATCAAGAAGTTAGGTCCTAATCACACCTGAAGGCAGGATAGTTCTGAAAACTAAAAAAAAGGGGGGCTCAGTGGGGCTTCCTGGGTCTACACCCGTAGACACCAGGAGCCTAGAGGGCTTCAACGAACCCAAGAAGACACAAGGCCGCAGTTTTGGCCTGAAACGGCAAAATCTGATAGACACAGATGGGGGCCCCAGCGGGGCCTTGAACGGCAGACACCATGGGGATGGGGCCCTGGTACCGAATCAAATAAGAGAACTGCACACATTCACAGTTTGTACATATACGTCAATGAAATGAGCATACTGAAGTTGCTAAAGCTACAGAAAACACAAGGGGGTTTACGGAGTCCCAAACAACACAAAGGATCGGTTCGCACTGTTGCCCCAAATGATGCAAGAAGATACAAAAAAAAACACCGAGAACCTGCCGAGAACAGCGTTCATGTTGTCACTTTGACATTGATACGATTCGTAACCTTTTAGGCATTTTGCCGCGAGGCACCGTTGAGTCAACGGTGCACGATTCTGCATGACCGCTGCGTTGCCGCGACCTGACCGGTTCAAACTTTTTACTTGGAGTGTACTTCAACGGTTCGCAATATCAGGGACCGGGTGGAGTGGCCGGTTCAGTGTGGCGGTTTATCTGTCTTATGTCAGAATTGTCAGATATAACCTAGCGGGACGGGAGCTCAGGAAAATTGGTGGGTTTAGCTGGAACGGAACTGGATTTATTTCATTTGGATACGGATACCCAGCTCAGAGGTTTGTTGTTATGTTGATGATGTGTCGATTGTGAGGTCAAGATAACATTTAAACTTTAAACTGAAACCGCGGTCACCTGACACCTCACCACGGTTAGGACCGATGCATTTTCGCGCTTGAAGGATATGAAAAGAGAACGCAATTGGATAGCAAGAGATGGAGATAGGACCGTTGTTGGAACCGCTGCGGTTCAACGGTGCCTCGCGGCAAATTCCCTAAAACCGTAGTTACCTACCGCTTTGGTTGCTATGTTGCTAAAAAAATTCAACAGGCCAAAAATCGAGGAACATGCAAGCGAGGCTGGAATTGGCTAGGAAAATTTTTAAAAATCCATAGCGCTTGTCCGGAAAACGGTGGGAAACTCCAACTTCAGCATTAGTTTGATTCTTTGGTGATGTTGCTTCCTGCCGAATTTGGTCCACATCTGTCGTATAGATTTTGAATAAATAAATGGCAAAGTTTCGGACTTTGGCATTTTTTATAATTTGACAGATAACAGGTAGGAAAATATTTTTAACTGTTCTGAATACAGTTCATCAAGGGCTTTCAAATGACATATCGCAAGTCAAGTTCCGTGAGATGTAGCTTCTGTCATTTGCTGATAGTGACACTTCTGTTTGACAGATGACAGCCAAAAACTAATCCGGTCATTCCAGGGCGAAACCATGTCTGCATATCAAATTTCAAATCGATCGGATAAACGGTTCGGCAGTTATCGTGGAAGATCACATACACACACACACACCCACAGACAGACATCATTCTGGAAATGGTCTCAATCGTCTTGAAAAACCTCAAAATGGATATATCCGGCATAATCTCAACTTTTTTTTCTGCACCATTACAATACTTTCCCTCCATGTTGGTGGGGCCGGGAAAGTAATAAATTTTCCCATAATAATTAACAATAGAAGAGCTGCACACACAAAAACGGACAAGGGGCAAGGCGAAACGCTAGCCGAACTAAGCGAAGTGCGAAGTTTTCAAAGTTAAAGCTACCTACAAAACGTCGTTGAAGGGTTGAAGGAAGTGAGTGAGATGACAGCGGAGAATGACAGTCACATGACATGATAACAGTTGAGATACGTTCCGAATGTTCCGATCATGGAGGTTAGAGAGAAGGAGACTGAACGACATTGGTTTCTGTCATAAAAAATGGCACCATTTTATGTCGCAAAAATGCAGTTCAAAAATTATACACTGTGTCGCTGGAATCTGGGGACGGCTCACAGGAAACTGTAATTTTGCTCAAAGGATAGAACTCTGTAATTATTCATGGTTTAGATCTGAGGCCCGTCTCATAAAACTACAAACGGCATGACACATTACATACAAATGACAAATTACAAATGTATAACCTTGACGACAAATTGTTGCAACAATGGGTTACCAAGACTACACACTTGTAAATTGTCGTTTGAACTTTTATGAAACGGGCCCCTGATGATGCTTATATGCCATGCTTTCTGCATGGACTTTTATGTGAACGAGGTGTAACGGAAACGATCATATATTTGTATTTTTTCTAAGAAACATCGATACATAATTATATCAAAAGGAAAAGGTAATGGGGAAACCATTTAAAAATATCTACTATCAATATGGCAAGCATGTGAATCCAATTTTGCCACGAATTTTGCATGAAAACCAATACTCTGATGGGAGGGAAATTTGCATCGAATTTCTTCGTCCGTAATAAGCATTGGTCGATGTTCGGGTGCGTTTATGTCTTCGATCGTGGGTATCTGTCGATGAGCAAGTGAGGTGAAACATGGCTGTCAATGGGGCTTCGCTTGTCTGCAGGCTGTCTGATCACGATCTTCTCAGCTCCAGTCTCATTCGTTTTCCTTATCTTTGATGGAACCTCCACCTCCCTTTGGTCAAACGATTCATGCTGTTTTGAAAAAGTGGTGAGAACTACATTCTCCTTCCATTTTGGAATGCTCCTCTTAATCACCTGGAAGACTGTTCCATCCGAAAGCTCTGTTGTGAAACAGATACCGTTCAATGTCATCATCTCTAAAATGTGGTTCGCATCCAAGGCTGGTCGACGTTATGTTGTACTATAGGTTGCCTCATCCAGTTTATGAGTGACGTCACAAGATACCCTCCGGGAACGTGATTTTGGCTGAAACTGATGTCGCTTTTTTCGTTTGACATTTTGGATCTTATTTCGACGGAAATCCACCAAATTTCTGAACTGGACGAGAAATGGTTGAAGCACATTCAACGATTGGTGGTTTTTAGATGAATCGGGCATGCTTTTATCCACCAAAACACAATTTGAACCGCCGAACTGTCAAGACCAAAAACAAGGCGATAACGTTATCACGAGGTGAAGCGGACCGCGCATCTGTCACCGGGTAGCTCATTGGTAAAGAACCTGACTTTCAACAGGAAGGTGGTGGGATCGAACCGCAGCCGTGCCGAACTTTTTTTTCTTCAAAAACACCCAAATTGCGATTTTAAAAATTAGAAAGAGGAAACAAAATTCAAATTAGTGTTGCCCAACTCATATTTAATTTTAAAAATCACAATTTGGGTGTTTTTGAAGAAAAAAAAGTTCGGCACGGCTGCGGTTCGATCCCACCACCTTCCTGTTGAAAGTCAGGTTCTTTACCAATGAGCTACCCGGTGACAGATGCGCGGTCCGCTTCACCTCGTGATAACGTTATCGCCTTGTTTTTGGTCTTGACAGTTCGGCGGTTCAAATTGTGTTTTGGTGGATAAAAGCATGCCCGATTCATCTAAAAACCACCAATCGTTGAATGTGCATCAACCATTTCTCGTCCAGTTCAGAAATTTGGTGGATTTCCGTCGAAATAAGATCCAAAATGTCAAACGAAAAAAGCGACATCAGTTTCAGCCAAAATCACGTTCCCGGAGGGTATCTTGTGACGTCACTCATAAACTGGATGAGGCAACCTATAGTACAACATAACGTCGACCAGCCTTGGTTCGCATCACCTTTGTAAACCTTTTCTCTCGATGTCAGGGATCTACCTTGCCTCCTGATGGCATTTCTCCATTCACTAGCCATTTCGTCCTTCAACAAGGCAAAACGTTAAACAGATACTATTATAATAAGAATAAATATATCATAGAGGAACCAAGAGAGTCGAATCGGAACCCCACCATAGTAGGTACAAAGTTTATACAGTTGAACTTACTGCGTGAGGTCGGAACATGTTCCGGCATTTTTGGCCACTTTTCCTCAACCGGGCCTTCTCATTTCCATTGGAGCTTGTGCACCCTGGCGCACAGCAAGACACGGTGAAGGAATAAAAAAGGAATTTACCTACTCCTAGTTTTGTTACTGTCATCACAAGCAAATTGAATCAGTCACTTTGACAAATAATGACTAATTCCAAAATTTGCCACACGAGCGCAAGCAACAGTGGACGGCTCCCGGAATTTTCACGACATAAAAGTAGCACACATTTGAATGCCTCGATCAGTCTCCTTACCTCTAACCTCCATGGTTCCGATATTCAAATCCAATCGGTTCACCAGCCGGTCCACCAATTTTTCACTGGGACACTGGGTGACTTTTGAATTTGATATCTGAACGACAGTTGACGTTTGGGTTAACCTTCCCTGACCGGCCTCCGAAGCTGATCGTTGTGGTTGACCTTTTCCAGCCAGCCGGTCGTTTCAACACAGTTTTTCAGGCTGTTGGTCAACCAGAAGTACCAGAACAAATATCGGAACGTACCTTAAGCGAAGAGGTCGTTGGAATTTCTGGCGGTCGGTTTGAATATCGAGCATCAGCGCCATTTAATGGACTCACATGCAAGCTTCATTTGAATCTTTCGCGACAATTCCAGCCGGTTGCTACCATATAAAATGTTTTCACCCGCTGGTAACGGTGCTACTTACCTGACTTAAATTACGTGTCATGAAATGCCGCAACTCGCCGGGTTTAATAATTAACAAATAAAGCTCAACGCGAGTCTATCCGCGGATGTTTGTCCAACGTCAAACATTCAGTCGATTTTTATTTTACAATTTCACATCCTTGATTTCAATCTACCTGAAGTTAGAAAACCAACCCAATATATACCTCTCCAATTCACTTTGAACCCTTCTGGATAAAATAGAGAAATGCATTTCCTATTATACTATCCTCTATTCCGTTAATCTCTAGGTTCAAATTATCACGACAGATTATTATGGAATGCTTAATAAGTTTGATTTTGAAAAAAAAAATCACCACCGGAAAACCGAAACCGAGTCGCATTTGAATATGAGCCCGCGCCACGCCAAGTGCAAATCTACTTTCGATATCAACTTGGTACATGAAAATGATAGGTATAGTATATAGGTACTTACTTACTTTATGAAAAATAAATGTATGGAGTACCTAATTGAAAACACAACGGATGGTACTCTTGATAGAAAATTAATAGGTAGGTAATACCTAATAATAATTCAACAATGCCAATAATAACGTGCGCGTTTTTATGGAATGTCAAAAAATTTCTATTGACATGGTAGTCGTCATAGTGAACTTTATAACATACTTGATTTTTACCTACTTTACCTAAAGCAGCAACAAACAGTCCAGGAATGAGGTACTTGCCCAATTTTTTTTTCAATTTTCACCCCATATAATATACTGAACAGTACATGTTGGAGAATATTCAAGAACCAATAACCTATTTTTTTAAAAATCATTGGCGAAAATCTATTCACGGATTGAATACCTAGGAACCTAGGGCAGAATTCTATATAATTGCCCTGACGGCACAAGAATTCTGAAAACTGAAAAAAACGAGAGGGGGATTCGGTGGGGCTTCAAGAGACACCCGCAGACACCAGGATCCTAAAGGGCCTCAACGAACCCAAGAAGACACAAGGCCGCAGTTTTGGCCTGAAACGGCAAAATCTGATAGACACATATGGGGGCCCCATCAGGGCTTTGAACGGCAGACACCATGGGGATGGGGCCCTGGTACCGAATCAAATAAGGGAACTGCACTCATTACAGTTTGTACATATACGTCAATGGAATAGGCCTACTGAAGTTGCTAAAGCTACAGAAAACACAAGGGGATTTACGGAGCCCCAAACAACACAAAGGATCGGTTCGCACTGTTGCCTCAAATGATGCAAGAAGATACAACTGAAAACACCGAGAACCTGCCGAGAACAACGACAAAATCTGATAGACACATATGGGGGCCCCATCAGGGCCTTGAACGGCAGACACCATGGGGATGGGGCCCTGGTACCGAATCAAATAAGGGAACTGCACTCATTACAGTTTGTACATATACGTCAATGGAATAGGCATACTGAAGTTGCTAAAGCTACAGAAAACACAAGGGGATTTACGGAGCCCCAAACAACACAAAGGATCGGTTCGCACTGTTGCCTCAAATGATGCAAGAAGATACAACAGAAAACACCGAGAACCTGCCGAGAACAGCGTTCATGTTGTCACTTTGACATTGATACGATTCCTAACAAAACCGTAGTTACCTACCGGTTTGGTTGCTATGTTGCTAAGAAAATTAAATAGGCCAAAAATCAAGGAACAGGCAAGCGAGGCTGGAATCGGCTAGGAAAATTTTTAAAAATCCATAGCGCTTGTCCGGAAAACGGTGGGAAACTCCAATTTTAGCATTAGTTTGATTCTTTGGTAATGTTGCTTCCTGCCGGGTTTGGTTCACATCTGTCCTATAGATTTTGAATAATTGAATGGCAAAGTTCCAGACTTTGATATCTTTTATAATTTGACAGGTAACAGGTAGGAAAATACTTTTAACTGTTCTGAATACAGTTCTTCAAGGGCTTTCAAATGACATATCGCAAGTCAAGTTCCGTGAGATGTAGCTTCTGTCATTTGCTAATAGTGACACTTCTGTTTGACAGATGACAGCCAAAAACTAATCCGGTCATTCCAGGGCGAAACCATGTCTGCATATCAAATTTCAAATCGATCGGATAAACGGTTCGGCAGTTATCGTGGAAGATCACATACACACATACACACCCACAGACAGACATCATTCTGGAAATGGTCTTAATCGACTTGGGGGACCTCAAAATGGATATATCCGGTGAAATCTCAAAACTTTTTTTCTGCACCATTACAATACTTTCCCTCCATGTTGGTGGGGCCGGGAAAGTAAAATACGTTTAGTGGAGCGAAATCGGCCTGAAAAGTCGTCGTTTTTTTTTTTGAAGGTATAACAGCACCAAACCTTATAGGTCCTATAGAGAATCGAATTCCACGTATGTATGGTCATTTTGGGGATGATCTTGTGGTAGGGACCTTTTTTATGGGCAAAAAACCTCAAAAATTGAAAATGAGCAGTTCAGCATTCACAACGTTATATCTCTGGATCCAGTTGAGCTATCGGTCTGTTCTTTTTTTTAAATAAAAGTACAAGGAAAAACCTTTTTAATGGTACATCACTGACTAGAGATCATTGTTCACGAACGTGTTTATAGAACAATAAGCATTATATTGACCAAAAATGCAGTCCCTTTTTGACCATACGAAGAACTTCTTTCCTTGTAGGAATTTTCAGATACAACCTGCGAGGAAAATAAAGCCAAAATATGAAAGAAACTTTTAAAGGAAGTTTCATTGATCTAGGCCGTATAGTTTGTCAGTTATGAATTTTTTTCTGGCGCATTGAGTTGGAACGTCGCCCGGCCTGTGCTTGCATACAGTAAATCGCCGCATAACAAACAGCCAGTGACGGGAGCCGTGCCGCGCTCACTGTTGTTTCGCCGCACCGCCGTGTCGTCGCGGTACGGGCCTAAAATCGTCCAAGTTCTGCACTTCTAACGATTTCGATTATTTTCGGCACAGATGATCATTGGACCTATTCAAGCGTTTTGACCCGCAGCACCACCAAATTTTCCCCTCAGGAACGGAGGGGTGGGGGTATCTTCAGAATTTGAAGCTCCAGGTCTGGTATGGTCCAATAAAGACTCACAAAGGCAAGTGAGTAGTCATTTTCGAATGATTTTTATTCGCCGATATCGATTCTCACGTGAAAAATGAGTTGCGCAATCATTTGACAAAGATAATTGGTAATAATAAGAGATAAAGATGAAATCAAGTGGTCATGTACTGAACTCTGTAGGAACTTGTTTTTTTGTGATAAATACATGAAACTTGGTAGGGTTGTTCATTATTACTCACTTTCCAAATATAGAGGGAGCACCACGCGTTCCGACGCATGACGTCGCGACGCAATATCAAAAAATATAGTGGTCGTCATTTCCAAAATAGTCGATATATTATCATAATTTATTTGATTTCTTTCATCAAACCATATGCTTTCGAGATTCAATAACATATTTTTGTCGACTTGGGGAAACGGTGGGCTACCAGTGGTAAGTCAGGTGTCTGCTAGAGGGAACTGTGAGGTTTCTTTACCCCCAAATTTCCACGGTAACATCTTCGGATAAAACTATTTTTAAGTTTGTCCATACGAATAATTATGTCATCTGGTCAACATTCTCCATGTTTCGTCCTTCTAAGGACTCCTCAGTATGGTTTATACAGATTTTGCAACCGCGCGAGATCATTCAGACTACCTAGTAAAGTAACCGATTTTGGAATACCGTTTTGTTTGAAATGGGTAAAAAATGAGTAAATGCAATTTCTGTGATTCTAGTCTTAGGGTATGAATAAAGTCAGCCGAATATGAATGAAGTAAATACGTCTGAAAAAAGCACCAATATAAAAATCTTGATTTCCATTTAGCCTAAAAGATGGTTCGGTAATGTGGAACACCCCTATATCCGAATGTGGACAACTGCATTCTCTGCGAAAAAGAAAAGGGTGTTCAACATTTGGTCCGGTATTCCACAATGATAATAAAATCAATGAAGCTCGCTAGTCGAGTGGAATGCGTGAGCGCTCAGCAAGTGGAGCTCCCGGGTTCGATTCCCGGCACAATGCTTTGTGCTATAGAAACAAAGTTTCTCAGCTTGTGATGCCGATAAGGATAGAAACAAACAAATAAACAAACAATAATGGTTCAATCATTTGATACATACGGTCTCATACAGAGCGATTTCTTTCTTTCAGTACGGTGGCATCGATATTAACAGGCGATTAATCGTTATAATAATTTATAGTTTAGTTTGTAAGAGTTGTGTAACCGAGTATGTACCTACCTAATCCTAATATGGTACAACATTAAAGATCATTTTTTTCCAGTAATCAAAAGTACCTTTCTGAAATCCTTTCATTTGATCGCTAGATCTGTAGGTATAAACATACTGAGGAGTCCCTAGAAGGACGAAACACGAGAAATGTTAACCAGATAACATATTCGTATGGGCAGACTTCAAAATAGTTAGTTTTATCCTCGGTTTTACCCGAAGATGTTTACCGCGGAAATTTGGGGGTGAAGAAACCTCACAGTTCCCCTTACAGGCACCTGGTTTACCACTGATGGTAGCCCACCGTTTCCCAAAATCGACAGAAATATGTTATTGAATCTTGAAAGCATATGGCTTGATGGAAGAAATCAAAGAAATTATAATATTCCTATCGACTGTTCTGGAAATGGCGACCACTGTTTTTTGATATTGCGTCGCAACGTCATCCGTCGGAACGCGTGGTGCTCCCTCCATATTTGAGAAGTAAGTAATAATGAACAGTCACACCAAGTTCCATGTATTTATCACAAAAAACAAGTTCCTACAGAGCTCAATAGATGACCACTTGATTTCATCTTTATCTATTATTATTACCAATTATCTTTGTCAAATGATTGCACAACTCATTTTTCACGTCAGAATCGACATCAGCGGATGAAAATCATTCGAAAATGACTGCTCACTTGCCTTTGTGGGTCTTCATTGGACCATACTAGACCTAGAGCTCCAAATTCTGAAGATACTCACACCCCTCCGTTCCTGAGGGGCAAATTTGGTGGTGCTGCGGGTCAAAACGCTTGAATAGGTCCAATGATCATCTGTGCCGAAAATAAACGAAATCGTTAGAAGTGCAGAATAATTTGGTGTACGACTAATAGTTTGAGGTGTTTTCATTTAAAGATGCATGTTGTAGTGTTCTGGTCAGTAGAAGACGACGCGCCGTGCCGGCTCAAGTTCAAATCGATTTTTTAAACTCTAGAAACAAAACTTTATATCGAGTGGATGATTTTCGTGAAGAATACACTTCAATTTATTGGTTCCTGAAAATTTTCTGAAGATGAACACCTCCAACACTAAAAATTTTTTTTTGTCAAAACTGTCAAAGAAAAACAAGTTTTCCCAAGTTGACTTGTTCGAACTTGTTTTCATCCGAATTTACACATCGGATATGAGTTCAGGAGATTGATATTAGTCGGAAAAGATACCAAACTTGTCGTGATCGGTTTTACATGGCCAGAAAAACAAAATGGACCACCTAGCAGAGATTCGCCCCCCCCACTACTCCCCTTCAACAATGATGGACACATTTTGTGCCAAAATGGTATCAACGGGATATGATACGTCGAACTATAATGTATTTGCATCCAATCGATTGACGGGTTCCATCCCCCTCCATTTTTAGATGCAATTTTTTACCCCTCCTCCAATAACTCAAAACCCCCGGGTGCGATTTCTGGCGATTTTGGATATGTTGTAGAGCACTCAATTCTGAACAAAATATCAAATTTTCAGGACGTCCATATTTTTTCCGAGGTTGAAATCTATTTTTCTTGTACTTACACTAGTGTGCACGTAAAATGGATACAAACATCACCACTGCACAACTAGGAAGAAGTCTAAAAATTAAGGTCTGAAAGTATTTTCAGTGTCTCCGTTTTTTTTTTCGCGCGATCGTACGTCAGAGTAGCATGGGCGCCGACTTTTGAAAATTTCAATGGGTGCGTGCATAGCTTGAATATCCAAGCTGACATGGAAGGAAAGGGGGTCCAGGGAGCGGAGCCCCCGGGATTTGCGCTGCAGGCGATTTTTTTTTCGATTTCAAGGTCATCGTAATTTTAAGGCAATTTTGAACAAAACTCTTAATGTTGATGGGAAAACAAAATATAACTTATTCTGGTAACTTGGTAGCCATAAAAAATAATGATGAACAAAAAATGTATATCCCATACACTTTCTATTTTCAGTAGAATGACTTATTTGAGCTAAAATAAAGTAACAAGCTGGAACGTTGGGAGAATACGGCCGATGCCCGCTGATAGTTTCGCTCCCAAACTTAGTAGGTTCCATCAGCCGTAGTCGTAGCGCCCCAGCTTGTCGCTTTATTTTTGCTCCAAAAAGTAATTTTACTGATATACCTATCCCATACACTTTCTATTTTCAGTAGAATGACTTTTTGGAGCAAAAATAAAGTGACAAGCTAGAGCGCTGGGAGAATACGGCCGATGGTCGCTGATAGTTTCGTTCCAAAACTTTGCAGGTGCCATCAGCCGTAGCCGTAGCCCCCCAGCTTGTCACTTTATTCTTGCTTCCTCCAAAAAGTCATTTTACTGAAAATAGAAAGTGTATGGGATATACAATTACATACATTCATCCAAACACAACCTACTAAACTAATAGGCCAGGCGGTAGGTCATTCTGGATAGAAAAAATTCCGACCAAAGCTTTTATGGTGTCAAACTCTTCCTAAGGTCAGTAGGTATCTACCACTGAGTTTCCGCCCAAAAACGAGTTGTGCTGATTCCTCCACATCTGCCCAAAGGTGGAAGATGTCTTGAAGGTGCAAAAAGACCTGTTGAACCCCCATACTTTTTCATTTTATTTGCCTCAATGCAAACGTACAACTCTTACGCCAGCATTGGAAGCATTTGTCATCATCTCTGTGACAGTCTTACTGTTTAAAAAAAAAGATTTCTTTGTGCGGTACATATAAATCACATTTGATTGTTTTTCCACACAAGAAAACGATGGAGCAACATGTATTTTGGATGTTTTCTACTTGCTCGTACCCACTAAACTCATTTATGGTGTTAAAATTTTAATAACAGCATTTTTGAAGATGTTGCCTGCTAAGAAGTGGATAATTTTTACCCGCCTGTTCAGCAGCAATTTTTTCAATTTTACCAAACACCGTTTTCGAAAATTTTAGAAGGAATGACAAGCTGGAACTCTTTTCTAATGATATTATGTCTGGCTTAACCGCGGCACGCTTTTTGAAAGTAAAGGAAACGGTTTTCTTTTCGAGCGGTTCTATTTTATCCGCGTGCGGCCGTGCCTACTTGACATAGACCGAACTGATTACAAAAGCTTGGAAATGTAGTCTCTTCCAGCTTTAAAACACGACCATTATTGATAAAATAATGTATAATTTCTTCATAAATCAATGTACAAAGTCTTAATAATAATGGTCGTGTTTTAAAGCTGGAAAAGAGTACATTTCTAAGCTCGTGTAAACCGGGTGTAAACAGTCCGGTCTATGTCAAGTAGGCACGGCCGCACGCGGGTGGAATAGGACCGTTCGAAAAGAAATAAGTTTTTTAGACTTTCAAGTGCATGCCGCGATTAAACCAGGCATGATATAGTTAGAGAAGAGTTTGAGCTTTCCATTCCTTATAAAATTTTTACAAACGGTGTTCGGTAAAATTGAGAAAATTGCTGCCGAACAGGCGGGTGAAAATTATTCACTTCTTAGCGGGCAACATCTTCAAAAATGCTGTTATTGAAATTTTAACACCATAAATGGGTTCAGCGGGTACGAGTTAGTAGAAAACATCCAAAATTCATGTTGCTCCATCGTGTTCTTGTGTGGAAAAACAATCAAATATGATTTATCTTACCTGCACAAAGAAATCTTTTTTTTCAACAGTAAGACTGGCACAGAGATGATGACAAATGCTTCCAATGTTTGGGTAAGAGCTGTACGTTTGCATTGAGGCAAATAAAATGAAAAAGTGCGGAAGTTTAACAGGTCTTTTTGCACCTTCAAGACATCTTTTACCTTTGGGCAGATGTGGAGGAATCAGCACAACTCGTTTTTGGGCGGAAACTCAGGGGTAGATACCTGCTGACCTTACGAAGAGTTTGACACCATAAAAGCTTTGGTCGGAGTTTTTTCCAGATTGTAATGATTTTACCGACATACCGCCTGGCCTATAACACCCTACACACGCTAATATTTTATCTACATAAAAATGAAAAATTTGTTCCCTCAAAAATGCTCTTGTGTTGGTAGGTCGGCAGGACAGGTAGGTAAGTATGTATATTTTCAATGGGGGCGGTAAGTTTTCAATGGGTGCTCCGCACCCATTGGAACTTTGCAATGGGTGCTCGCGCCCCGATGCACCCATGCAGTCGGCGCCCATGCAGAGTAGAGTTGACGGCACACCACAGGGACCTGTGGGCGGGGCTTAACAGAAAAACAAAAATCGTTTTGAACGAGTCCGTGAGATAGATAGATAGATAGATGTACTTTATTAGTTCACAGTGCCCGTGAGCGTTGAACGTGTCAAACACAATAGAAAATATAAAATATGAGAAACATAAAAACTAAATACAAATAAATAAATAAATAAATAACTATAATATAATATATATGTAGAATGTGACAAAACTACAAATTAAAATCCGTGTCGACCAGAAACTCCTCCACACTGTAGTACGCCTTTTTTCCAAGAATTTTAACCAGCAACCTCTTCATTCCGTTCAGGGGCAGGTCTCGGAGTTCCGGAGGTACATGATTGTACATTTTCACCGCCATAAACTCACAGTTTTTTTGAAGGAAGCTGAGGTTGTACTTGCAGCACAGTAAATCCGTCCTCTTCCGAGTCTCATATTCGTGTGATGGAATGGTAAATAAATCCAGGTTCTTCTTGACGAATATGAGACATTCATATATATAAATGCTCGGAAGAGTAAGTATGTGTCTTTCTACGAAGTACTGTCTGCAGCTTTCCTTTGTTTCTAATTTTAGCATGCTTCTAAAGCATCTCTTCTGCAAACGGAATACTCGAATAGCATCGCTCGATGCACCCCAGAACATTATGCCGTAGCTTATTCGCGATTTGACATAAGCGTAGTATGCATGCATGGAAGCATGCATCCCTACCAACAGGCTTATCATTCCAAGTGCATAGGCGTATCGTCCCAATCCGTTCACGAGGCAATCAATGTGGTAGGTCCAGTCCAATCTGGAATCGATGCCGATGCCAAGGAATTTTACTCTATTGACAGAATGAAGGCAACTATCACCACACTCAACACTGAGGCTCTCATTTGAGTGATGAAACCTGAAGTTGATAATTTGTGTTTTTGAAACGTTCAACAGCAAATTGTTCTCTTTAAACCATTCCTGGAGCTTCTCAAGGGAGTGCACAATCCTCTGTTTCAGCACGAAGTCTCCACTCTCCTCACTACTTAATACGACCGATGTGTCGTCAGCGAACTGTAGGATTCTTTCAGGCAAGACTGATGGTAGGTCATTGGTGTACATGATATAGAGCAGCGGACCAAGGATTGATCCCTGCGGCACACCTCTTATCACTTTTTGGATTTTGGATTTTATGTAGCAGCCCTTGGCATCTTGTTCCGCGACATATTGTGTTCGATCTGATAGATAGTCCTTGATCAAATCAAGTGCATTACCTCTAACTCCATATCATATAGCCATATCATAGAGTTGAAATAGGGGAAGCAACACCGTCAGCTGGAGTTGTGGACCATTACCAAGGTCACAGGCAAACCTGAAATCCCACTGCAAATCTAGGTCCACCACTAGATGAATTCAGTTCGCGCAGTTAGGCTCCGCCCACAGGTCCCTATGGTATTCCGAGTACTCTACGTAAAAACATTGAGTGTTGGCTTGCAGACAATGTCAAACTTATTTTTTTAGCAGACAAAAGCTGACAAAGAATTTTTTCCAGTACCTACATCGCAGCCGACTAATGTATTTGATAGGTAGTGAAAGTTTTAGATTCGAGAGATAGATGTCCAGGGACTTGGGAAATGGGAGGGGACGGGATTATGTGAAAATTAGCTTGTGTTGAGTAGCTACGCCACTGGACAACTTTCTAGAAATTGAAATTCCCCATTCCAGATGCTTCTTATAGAGGACCTTATCCAAATTTTAAGCGACTTCCACGAAAATCGCCTTTTCTGAAATTTGAAGGGGCTGTATTTTCATTGTGGATCACTTTCGAGATAATTTTTATGAAGTCCTGAACTTTTTGTAATTCTGTGTCAATCCTCGTGAGCTACAGAGCTGAAATCCGATCAACTGGGGGCTGGCTCCCATGGGGGTGCACGGGGTGACCGCACCACTTTTGAGCGTTGCCACCAAAAGTCTGATTCTGTGGACCTTAACTGATTGGAATTGAAAAAAAAACTTCTCGACCTTTAAAAAAATACATGAATAGTAGCTAGCAGATGGACTAAGAGAAATTTCCGGAAAATTGAAAAGAAAATGTTCAAGAGCCAGTGACCTCTTGTTTAAAGGTCATTGGTGACAATGTTGGGACGGGACAAAATGTTGGAAAATTCGCAGTTTTTCCAAAGATGAAAACTCGGAAACTGTGGGTCCGATTTCAAAAATTTCTCCTTCAAAAATCAATTCAATCTTTTCTCCAACTTTCATTCCCAGCATGACCACCTAAAATGAACGTTTCGTTCGTGGAGCTCACCACATGTCAAAGTTTGCATTGCAGTTTTTTCAAATTCACGGAATGTTTTAAATTCATTTAAAAAAAATTACCGCCGGGAAACCGGAACCGTGCCGACTTCGAAAATGGGTCTGGAAGGCGACCAATATCCAATAAACTTTCGATATCGGTTCGACTTTTTCGAAAAAAAGTCAATCCCCGAGCAGAAATGTATTTTTGGGTGGAGTCATGCATCAAATGCGTGTCGTCCCTGGTCAAAATACGGGCGAGAGGCCCTTTCGGGTGGCAACGGCTAGAAGAAATTTTGGAAATTCATAACGCTCGACCGGGAAATGGTGGAAGATTGCAACTGCAGACTTAATCTGACGTTTTGTTTTGTTGCTTCTTGCCAAATTTGGCCCCAATCCATCGGATAGATTTTGAATAATAGGGCAATAGGGTGATTGCATGTAGAGGGAGTTTATGGCAAAATGTCAATAGTGTCATTGTCATCTGTCAAGTTTCATCCATGCGGAGTCAACGTCAACCGGACTAATCTCACTAAATACTATCATTTTTACGTGTTTTGTTCACATACTGGTTTGTTCGGCGTTTACGAGATCGAGATTGTGATTTCTTATCATTCTAACAATGCCTTACACCTGTTATGTGCCCCAATCCTTGTCTATGGCCCCAATGCAATTCCTAACAAACGTCAAAACAACTATATCTAGATCCTTGCGCTGCCTGCCGGTGATCAGGTGAAGTTTCAGCAAAAATTTCTGCCTGCCGATATCATTGTTCAATACATACATGTCTTAGCAAACTCTGCGGTTTGAATTTGAGTAAAATCGGTTGAAAGGTTCAAAAGTTATGGAAAAAAAACCTGTTTTTCAAAAACAACTTCGAAGGTCTGTATCTCCGTAACTATACGTTTGCGAGGATATGTTTATTAACAAAAGTCCCCTTATTTTTCAATTTCATATCTCCCCGTGAGTTTTGTAACACTTGTTCCGGGACACCTGTATACGATATACGTGCCTCCGATTAGTGTTCTCGAACTTTCCATCGTCCTCTAGAAATTCCACAGTGAGGGCATACGATTTCTAGATGACTCCAGAATAATCAATCACACACCTTTCGCGTGCTTCCCGTGTGTTCTGAAATGTCGGCGCCTCCGCCACTTCGGCTGATGTTTTCTGATCGACCGTTCAAGTTTCCCATGTAATTCCAATCGCAAGCCAACACGTATATTCCGGAAATGTCCAGAGTTCGGCACTTGTACACTGCGACCTGACCTAATGGAATAGTCTAGAAAGATGGCGTGTTATCCAGAATCGCCGCTTGTAACAATATAATATTCAACCTCATCTCAAATCAAACAGGACAGCAGGACTCCAGTGCTGTGCTTTTAAAAAAGTGCGTATACGTCAGGACCTGTATGAAGGTATACAAGAGTTATAAAACCATGAGCAGATTCGAAGTACAAGTTCAAATTTATACAATCAACAATAACCATGTGATGCGTTAAAAAGTAACCGGAAGCATGCATTTTATTAGTGAGAAAAATGATAAAATTGCATTGCTGGAATTGAGTGATAAGTGTACTAGCTAGTGTCTACATTTTTCATCTGCTCATTTGTGATTTTGAGTATACTTACGTAAAAAAATCCTATATTCAATTTTTAACGAAAACTTTTTCAAGTCCTTAATTTTTGAATTTGTCGACATTTTATTCTGTATACGTATACATTTCTAGAAGGAACTTGATTTATATATACCAACAAACACAAGTACAAATGCGCTCTGGAATTTCGGTTTCATAATGTTCAATTATACAGGGTGTTTCAGTGACCTTGCATAATACTTCGGGAGGTGATTCCTCTCAAAAAAATAAGTCGAAAAGTAAGAGTAAAATAAGTGCTCCCTGAGGGAGTTACAGCTCCTTTAAGGTACAAAATGCAACAAAGTTTTTAATTATTAGCTCAAGACTTGTCGAAGGTAAGAGCTTCAAATTTGATGATTCCGATAGACTCGTTCAATCCAAAACTTTTATTCCCCTTGCATTTTTTCGTAGGATGCATCGTTCTGGAGCAAAAGTAGAAAAACACGGACGTATCATGAATAATTTTCAACATAATCCCAATCCCCTCTAATTTCGCTGCCACTGGTTAGATTTGTTTAGAACTTTGCATGTACATTTGCACTGTTGAGAAACTTCTCTATACCAAATTTGAAGTTCCTACCTTTGACGGTTTTTCAGCAAATGATGAAAACTTTGTTCAACTTCGTACCTTTGAGGGGCTGTAACTCCTTCAGGAAGCATTTCAGGGTAAAATGTTACTCATACTTTTCGACTTATTTTTTTTGAGAGGAATCACCTCCCGAAGTATTATGCAAGGTCACCGAAACACCCTGTATACCTAGCCCTGGAGTAAAATTTTTGTCGATTTTGGATATTTAGTGTTGCCTTGCCGTCAAGGCAAGGTCTTTCCTCGGGTCTTTCTTAATGATACAAATTCGAGTTTAAATCGTCGTCAATGGTAATTCACAAGTAATAAATTCCAAAAAACTCTCTAACTGAGTTATTATCAATAATAAGTACAGGTGTTAACGCGATAAGGATACCCCCTACAAAAAACCTTCCCTTCACCATAATTAAACAATGAAGAATCTTTCCTTGAACAATTTTTTACGTAGTTTCTGAACATGCCAAATACCATTTCATATTAGAGGGTGTCACAATTTTTGTTTGCAGTTTTTCGAAACATCCCTTATTCCATCACCACAATCGATGCACATAGTTGTACTAATTACTAAAATATGCATTACACTTACAGATTTTTTTTACTTGAAAAAGTACCCCGCACACATTGCACTGAAAACGGCTTTCGATTGAGACATCTATCCACCGAGTACAATTTTCAGAATTTTCAGATTTTTATTTTCAAGATATTTCTAAAAGCTTCAGAGATATTCCAGAATAGTTTACGGCACCTTTATAAGGATTGCATACTGTTTTGGTTCATTAGATACGAATTTTCAAAAAAATAAAAAGTATCACCCTGTATACGGCGTCGGCCAGGGTTGCGGCCATAACTACTTTCTTTTATCAACTCAAGAGAGTCAACGCTCACTATTGGAATCTCGGAAACGGTAAGAGATACGAAGTCGATTAAATCACAGAAAAGTTGCGCTATTTTACGACTGTCTCAAATATGTCAAGATATCCAAGATAGCTTTGGTCATTTTTGAAGTATCTCAAAAAAACTGAAAAATGTCGAATTCGAAAATTTTAAATCACTTCTTTATAATGATAGATATAAATTTGAAATATGTTATCCTGACATTTTTTTATGTTCCTGATCGACTGACGTCAATATTTTTTCATGCGCCTATTAGTCTTCGAGATATGACAGTTAACTTGATTTTTTCTCATGGACACCATGTCACTTATTCACCCCAAAATGCTCATCTTTTTTCCGCTTTACAAGGATATAAAACACTTGTAGCATTTTTGTCAAAATAGCCCGTAAATATGGTAAAAACTATTTCTGGGGCAAAAAAATCAAGTAACCGTTTCGGTTGCCAAGCTCTCGTGGCATAAACAATGGCATTCGGTTGTCATGGTCTGTTGATTTTGGGAAAAGTTGAGTTACATTCCGTCTGCATGTATTTGATAATAAATAACAATAAAACAAATGCAAAACCAAGTATAGCACAAAATAACAGCAATAATAGTATATTATTCAACAAGCGGGTAATAAGTGCTTCTTACTCATGAGGATGCAGTTTGTCGACACGAGCCTTGGTGAGTGTCGTAAACAGTGCCGGATCTAGGCTTTCTTTCAGGGGGTGGAAAATCCAATGTTGCCGCCCCCCATCGATACGCAAAAACCCATGGATGTACCAAAGGGGGCTCTACGGATCGGAGCCCCCCCCCCGCAGCAGATGAAAATTTTTCAATTTTAAGGAGGCCGTTTGAGCAAAATACCCCGCTTTCCCTGAACATTTTTACAGTATGTTCCCAGTTTTTACCATTGAATTATACGAAATATATCCGATGAGTTGAAACCAAATTTGGTATGAATCAACACAACAAAAGAGTCAAATAAAGTCTGCAGTTGCAGTTTTCCACCATTTTCCAGTCGGGCGTTATGAGTTTTCAAAATTTCTCCTAGCCGTTGCCACCCGAGAGGGGCTCTCACTCGGGTTTTGACCAAGACGACTCGCTTTTGATGCAGCAGGACTCCACTCAAAAATTCATTCCTGCTCGGGGTCGGGGATCGACTTTTTTAGAATAATTCCAACTGATATCGAAAGTAGATTGGATTGGGCGTCGTGTGAACTCATTACCCATTTCCAAAATCGACACGACTTTGGTTTTCTGACGGTAATTTTTCAAAATGAAATTGTACATTCCGTGAATTTGAAAAAAAATTGCAGTACATACTTGCGGTTCGACATGCGGGAGCGGTGAGCCCCACGAAATATTCATAAGGTGCAGACATGCTGGGAATGAAAGTTGGAGACAAAATTGAAATAATTTTTGCATGAAAAATGTTCGAAATTGAACCCACGGTTTTCGAGTTTTCCTCTCTGGAAAAACTGCAAATTTTCCAACTTTTTATCCAGTGAGCAGATTTTCACAATTTTTTTTAAACAAGAGGTAGCTGGTTCTTGAACATTTTCCAACTTTTTTTTTCCAATTTTCCGGGAATTTCCTTGTTGGAAATGTAAAACTGGCCTGGCTTGTCGAGACCGGACTCAAATGATGGGCTTAAAATGAAGCCAATATTAAGGAAAATACATATATCAATTCTTCAATCTTTTTCTCAAATTCTAATTTCTCACCCGAAGGGACGTCTCATACATAAATTTCCATTCGTGCCTTGCTACTCGATGAGGAAGTTTCGGACACAACCGATTTTTTTCTAGTATATGTAACACCCCAATGTAGAAAAATCCGAGTCTATTGTTCCAATAATAATAATAATAATAATAATAATGATTACCTACGTATTTTATTTATTTATTTCGCATTCAGTATTTAGGCATCAATAATTTTAAATAGCCATTTGATGTCCATCCATAAAGATAAATAAATCTCGGCTTCTCAGTCAGATACTTTCGCAAAAATCCTGTCTAGGTAGTCATTAAATAAGACGAATTTATAATCATAAAATGACAATTTTTTATCAGATCAGGATGGGTTCTCGCCCGACCGCAGTAGTTAATCAAATGTTAAAAGATGTGTTCACCATCATTGAGTATAGTAGCTCTCCATTGTTTGCTGGCATTGTATTACCCGCAGAGCAGGTTGTTGTGGTGCCTCATAGTCTAGCTCGGTGTGTCGGGCACGACGTGGTCTGTCGACTTTTACCTTTTACATAAACATCACACAGGTGTGCATGCACAACTGTTGGTCAAGGGATATACCCTGAGGAAGGGATGTGAATGGTCAGTTTCTTTCTATTATTTCATCTAGAGTGAAAAGGCCATGCATTCATTGACTGTGTAGGTGTATCTACTTATTTGGAACATTTGTCCACTGGCTATAATAATGTACCTATTATTATTATTATTGTGTTCGTTAAGGGAAATGAAAACAAGGTCGTTTCAGAAGTTTTTTTTAAGAATAGACACGTATTTATGTTCAGTATAGGTAGATCGTGAGTCTTGAGAAGTATCAAACGTGATCCTAGATTCACAGATCAGATAGGTAATATGAATCGTTCTTCACTTATGGTGCGGTTCGAGTAACTTCTTCATGCTACAAGACACCTGGGGTTAGAATAATTCTCCCAAAAATCTTTATTAAACACAAGATTAGACATTTTAATACTCACTCGTATTCTTTGTAGGTATATTTCGAGGTAGGTAAATTATATTTCGGTCCGGGCATGCATCTTTTCTCACGCTCGCCCGCTCCTGATGATCTTGAAATCTCGATCAAGAAAAACCTTGAGAAGAAGAGAAGCATTGTTTCACCCAAAGTTTCACCTCAGTTCTTACGTAACAAAGAACGCACCTACCTCTTAGTACAAGGTAGGTAGGTAGGTACCTGCTTACTTCTTGCTGGAGTACTTCAAAAAAAGATATAAAACAACGATATAAGTAAACAATCTGATGAACACAAGCGAATGAAAAAGAAAGAAGAAAACCGAGAAGAAAACGTCCAGTTTCTTTGGTAGGCGAAGGTGAGGAACGCCCATGCTGTTGCCCCGCAGCTTCTTCAGTGCGTAACATCCTTTACTTCGCTCAGTGCGAAATTTTCAACAGTTTCCGATTCTTCCAAGACCGCCAATTATTCACGATTCTCTACAAATCCATCCACTTTCATGAAAGGGAGATTCCTGCAATCATCCCCCCTTTATTCGCTCTCAGATTATCGTCATTGTGTGCGTTTCAACCCAACATCTGAGGCGGCGAAGAAACAGACCCTCTCCGGGAAAAGTCACCTATTGAATGGGCCATGCACGCAACCGCACGCGGACACCACAGCAGCAGACCAGCAGGCACCAAGTCTTCAGCTGCTGGCGGAGACACCGCACCGAGGATGACCGTTTGCGTAATACTTCTTCGAGCACCGCCGACCGCGTCGCCGTGCACTGTTTTTTCATCGTCTTCAATCAGCACAAGTGACCCCCGACCTGACGCCTATTAAAGGCGATTGGGAGAATAGTGGAATGAGCGCCCAGCAGCAGTCGACAGTCCGTGCTGGTGAGTGCCGTGAGGAGCCGAGCAGCAGCAGCAGAGACAACTGGTGGGTGCTGCGGTCAAGACAACTGGGTCTTCTACTAACTACTAGTACTATAATACAAGTAGTGTACGTCGAAGTGCGGCAGTCGAATCGACCGAGTGAAAAGATGTACCTATACCATTTAAAAGTGTTATGAATTTCTGAATCTGTGTGAACCACAGCGACAATGTTACTGCGGCTAGTGGTCCCATTGGGGTTCATGCTTGCTGCAACCTCAGCCTTGGTGAGATTTTTTTGCTTTCCTCTTTTCATTCTTTCAAATCCTTGGTCGTAATAGAACCAAAGCTCTGTAGAAGTATTTTAATTGTGTGCAATTTGATTTGTGATTTTTATTCCTCTTTATTTTTCATCGCATTGCTATTTTTAGTGTGGATATTTTTTTTGGTATTTCTTTGGTATTTATTCACAATCTTATTTCTCTGCTTACTTTTAATTTTTGCAATTACACTTGTATTCACCAGTCAAAATATTAGATAGGTATCGATAGGTAGGTAGATGGGTAATTCCATGCTTATATTGCCCAACACGTGATTTTTTAAAATTGTGGAAAAATTATAGTAGTCATATTTCAACGTTCAGCACATCTACAGTTTTTGTTCTTGTCAAAAATTTAATTTTTACAAAAGAATATATATCAAACGATTCAATTTATTTATTAGCTTAAAATCCCCATACTAGATAGTGGAAGGGATCCTTGCGGTTTTTATGTTTCAAAATACAGTAAGCAGAAAGTTATCTAAAAACTGTAATAATAAAATAATTGTATTTACTGTATTTACAAAATAATAAAAAACTGTATAATTCAAATTTTCAGAGATGCTTACACCTAGTTACTGGTAAAGAAACGCGAACCATGTAAGTGTCTCAGAAACAATAGAAAGAAAAACTTGGATACTGCATTTCATAGATATCATACGAGAACAAATAAGAAAAAAATGGGATCGACCGATACCTATATACTATATCGGTATCGGTATACTATATCGGTATATTGGTCTATTTTCGCGAGTATTTTCGGATTATATCGGTATCGGTAACGCTTCTTGAAAACACCTGAAAAACATTAATCCGAACGATCTTGAAATATATAGGATGATCCAGGATTGATCTGAAAAATTTCAACGATTCATAAAACATAGCAAAATAATGAGAACAAATCCAAAAACCATACATCAGAAAGGCATATAAACGGAGATATAGCCCGTCAAAGTTGAAGGTAAAAAACCGGTTTTTCTTTATAACTTCTGAAACATCAAGCCGATTCTGCTCAAATTTGATGTAGATAATATTTCAAGATAGATGTCAACACCTAATTAAATTCTTTACAAAAGCTCCAGTGGCGTAGATTGGGGGGGGGGGTTCCTCTTTTGACACATATTTTTACGCCACTGGATTTTATTGTAAAATTACCAAAGTTTTGACATCCTAGATTATTTAGCAGCAGAAACTTGAGTGAAAAATTTTCATCAGAGGTTTCGGAGATATTTGAGTTCGAAATTTTAAAAACACCGAGGGCACGGAACTACCGTATGATCAAGAACTTTCTTCCTCTAGGCAGGCTGGTGACCTGGCCAAAATCAGCCTCGTTTGCCTGTCAATGACCAGACCACAGCCTGTCTAGAAAAGGAAAGTTTTTGATTTTATTTTGAATCGGTAACTTGGTAGCACGACAGAAACAAACTATAGAACAGATTTTTTTCAAAATGCATTTCCCCAGCATCCGCAAACACAATCATTCGAAAACTATTTTTCTATCAAGAGTTCCAGTTTTTCACATTTAACTTTGACGGGCTCTATCTCAGTTAATATGCATTTTGACCATACTGGGTGATCATTTGAAAACTATCCACCTGCAATAACTCCCGATTTCTAGTCAATATTTCTTCGAGCAAAAACAGGTCGATTTTTATATCGAGGGGGCCATCTAAGACATACATTGACAAATTTCTATCTTTAGCCCCCTCGCCCCCACCCATCCCAAAAATAAAATTTCAAATGACACTACCTACCTTGCGATACATCAAATTGAAGAGAATTAAATTCTCTTTTTGGAAAAAATATTTTACAAAACTTTCAACTTTACCCCTAAAAATTCTTTAAGTGTCCCATTCAATATTCTGGACTCCTCAATTCTCTTTAGTTTAGTCAGCATCATGCTACATATCATCGAAGAAGAGAATTTCTGGTGGAAAACGTGCCACCCAAATTCACCCCATTGCTCTCCCCCCCCTCAACTTCAAAATTGAACAATATACCCCCACTTTGTGATACATCAAATCAAAGGAAATTGAATTCTCTTTCTTAAAACAATTTTTAGATTTTTTTTTTAGATTTTCAACCCCTTCCCCATTTAATTGAACATTTGGAGTATTTTAGGAGGGAAACGGGGGGTTTAAAAAATTTCGGAAAAATTGTGTTCAGGGAGGGAATTCAATTTCCTTCAATTTGATGTATCACAAAGTAGGTATTGTCATTTTAGATTTTCAAGGTATGCTGGGGGGGAGCGAAGGGGTGAATTTGGGTGACACTTTTTCCATAGAAAATTTCCTCTTTCGATGCTGTGCAGGATGACGTTGACTGCGTTGAAGAGAATTAAGAGGTCAAGAATATTAATCTGGACACTCAGAGAATTTAAGGGAGAAGAGGGGTGGGGTTGAAAATTTTGGAAATATTTTTTCAAAAAGAGAATTTCATTCTATTGAATTTGAGGTGGGTGGGGGCGAGGGGGGTGACGATAGAAATTAGCCAATGTAATTTGTAGATGTCTCCCTCAATATAAAAATCGACCTGTTTTTGCTCAAAGACATTTTCATAAGGAGTTGGGAGTTATTGCTGGTGGATAGTTTTCAAATGATCACCCGGTATAGTTTTTGGGTTTGTTCTTATTGTTTTCTCCTGCTCTATCGATCATTGAAATTTCTCAGATTAATCCTGGACGACCCTGTACCACTACTCAAAAATCATACGGAATTATTCTTCTTCTTCAATAAACTACGTACAAAATTCAAAAATGAGAACAAACAAAAAAAAATCAAGAGGACAATCATATTTTACTCATTAATTAACCAATATTGAACAAAACATGAATTCTGCAAATCAAAAAAATTAAACAATATTATTATAGGCGCGAAACAGTAAAGCAAATAAAACATTGAAAGACTCTTCCCGCCGATACGGAAAAAATCCTTTATTTTATACACATTGGGTAATGGACTAATGGTATAATATGAACCTATATTTACTTTTTCAGAGTGAGTTTCATAAGAAAAAATTCGATAATTATACTATGTTAAAAATATTGACGCCGATATATCGATATTGGCCAATTAGTATATTTGAATTAGATTTTTTGCTTGAAGAAAGTAGTTCTCAAACGGTTCTTTGCTAAATGCTTAGCTCATCCCCACCTGTTCAACATGCCTAAAGCATACATTCTTGTGAAACGTAATTCTTAGTATACAGGGTGAAAATTGAAAAATGAACTTCAACATTTTTTTATTTCGGTGAAATGATGTCTCCACAAAACAGTCTTTCATTATTCAGCAACTTTATGGTCTTCTATTAAACGTGTGAAAAATCCACCCCTCTATAGCCGCTGGTATTCTACATACAGGGTGAAATCAATTTTTTTTCAATAAATTATATCTTGATCGAATCAATCCGAACAAAGACCATTTCTGGCTTTGTTACAAGTCTATAATGTCTCATTCAAGGTGTGAAAATGTCACATTTCTCAAACTGCTAAAACATGACATACAGGGTGAAACACCATTTTTTCTTTCTTTTTTTTCCGGAGTCACATGAATTCGAATAATAATCTTACCCACTCCAAAGGAGAGTCTAGAGTGTTCGGCAAAACATATGAAATTTTTTTATATTTCTGCAACTACTGCAACCACTGTCTACTGTAGCATCAAGCATTTTTGCGATTTTGGTGTTGCGAGGAGTTGCTAAGGACAATTTTCTTAGCAACTCCTCGCACAACAAAAGTGGAAGCAACATGTAATTCATCCTGTATATCAAGTCAAAGTGATATCAGAGATGTGAATTTTTTATGTGGCTTGCGGAAAACTCTGAGCGAGACTCTGAGCTTTCCAGTGAACCAGATAAAATTGTTATCCGAATAAATTTCACCTAGAAAAAGAATAAAACAAATAAAGTGTGTTTCACCCTGTAAGTTGTGTTTAGAGAGTTTGAGGAATGTGACAGAGCTTGAATTGGTTTTTGTCTGGATTGATTCGATGAAGATAAAAAACATTGAAAACAAATTGATTTTACCCTGTACGTAAGACATCGGGTGTTTATAAATGTCTGTTATCATATCGCCTTTGGAATCTCCTATCACATTTTCAAATCGTGCCTTTCACCGCGACTTTTGGCCTGACCAAAGCCTGCCGCGATCACAGACATTTATAAACACCCGGTACTAGCGGCTATAGAGGGGTACATTTTTCAAATGTTCAATAGGAGACTATAAGGTTGCTAAATAATGAGAGATTGTTTTTGTCGAGGATTGTTTCATCAAAATAAAAAATTTCAAATATTTATGTTTAAATTTTCACCTGTATACTGATTAGTACGCGTCACAGGGATGTGTGCTCTCAACATGATAAACAGGTGGGGATGAGCTAACCACAGAGCTAAAAACCGTTTAAGAGCTACTTTCTTCAAAAAAGAGATATTTTTTTACTATTCCAAGTACACTAAATATGGATATCGCATATACAGGGTGATTCAAAAGTGTCGGACCATCTTGAAGATGAGTAATATGGTGGAGTAATAGAGTGCCGGAAAACGGTTGAAAAAATTCCATATCTTTTAATTTTGAAGTATGGAGAGACAAAAGTTGGTCCTTCGATCACTTCTATTTTCGCTGTTTTAAAAGATGTTGGTGAATTGTTCATGAAAAACAATAAGTACAAAAAATCAACCTCTGAATCTGTGCTGAATTTCTGTTTTGTATACAGGGTGAGTTATGAATCCTGAAAAATTTAGAAGTAGTGTTTGCTTACTTTACGACCGATCGTGTTCCCAAGTTTATTATGCAGTGATTTGACACGGACCGTTTTATGTGGTGCTCATATGCGCTGTATACCTAGAGAGCGCAGGAGGAGAGCTCAGGAGGAAAACTTGATCGCGCCAGGAGTTGAGTTTAAAATTTTCAATCGTATCAAATCAACCATGTTAACTCTGAACGCTTAGCAATGAAGCGCCGTAATTCTTTATTTAGTCGGGGTGCTACGATTTTGAATACCGCAAATGAATTGGACGGGATGCCCTTTGGCATGATAACTACTTATACTAAGGTGATTGATTTTCTCCAAGGATGCGTCAACATTTCCCACTCAGAAAAAAAGATGGCGATTTCCAGCCTTGAACTTGTTGAATAGATCCTACGGAACAAGTTAGCAGTGTAAGTTCTGCAAAATAACTCTACAAACATCGCCAGGGTGCGCCCCAAAACATACAAAATATGGGCTCTGGGAGCACATTTTCCTGCGGCTGATTTAAGGAATGTAAGTGTGAAATAGAAAATGTTTTGTGATATATTTTACTGTTTCATATAGTAAACTTACATATACGATGAAATTTCAGATAAAAAGCCGAAAAAATATATTTTCATGATTTGTTGATAACTTTTTTTTCAATAATACTAAAAAACGTAGCTTTGATTTTGATGATGTTTTTCATCAAGGTAAATACATCAAGATACCTTTTTCACCTGAAACAACCACCTTAACTCAAAGTTCTGGTATAGCGACTCAAAATTAAAACATTTTTGTCAGACTTGCGGTTGCCAGAACAGAACAGAACATCAGAAAAGCGTCTTTTGATTCTAAAGTTTTGTCAATTGTTCTGGAATGCAACATACGGCTGATGGTGAATCTTTGGTTCAAAGTTTTCTACTAGTATTTCTATCTCGCCCATGAACTCATTCAGGTGTCTAGAGATTTTCGGACTGGATATGCACCAACAGCGAAGGGCAGTAGGATCTTCAATGTTATTACCAATTTAAAATTTGTTGTCTTGTCTGTTGGAATTTGCGAGAATTGAAGTTTAGTGCTATTAGTGAAAGCACAAAAACACCTAGGACGTGAACAGGCATAGAAAATGGACGTGGAAAACATATGAAAAAGTGATCAGGTAGGCACCAAGACCTTTTCAACATTACAACTCTTATTTTGCAACTATAGTACTTATGATACATGGTGTATGTTTTTATGCTATTTGGCTTGTCCACCCACGTCCTAGACGCTTTTGAGCCTCCATTGATAGCTCATTATTTCCATTCTCGCAAAATTCTGACACACACAAGACAACAAATTTTAAGTTGGTGTTATAGGAATACGAATAACACTGAAGATCCTACTGACCTTTGCCGTTGGTGCATATCCAGTCCAGAAGTTTCTAGACACCTGAATGAGTTCACGGGCGAGAAAGAAAACTTTAAGCCAAAGCTTAACCATCAGCCGTATGTTGCATTCCAGAACAAGTTCAAAGAAGGACTTCGAAATTATTAAAAGACGATTTTCTGATGTTGGCAATCGCGGATCCGGCGAAAATGTTTTAGATTATATGAAACTTTGAGCGAGGGTGATTGTTCCAGGTGAGAAAGATCTCTTGATGTATTAACCTTGATAAAAAACATCATCAAAATTAAAGCTACGTTTTTTGGTATCAATTGACCTGTCATAAAAAAAGTTATGAACAAATCATGAAAATTTGTTTTTACGATATTTTGTTTCAAATTGCCATGGCTTCCTTTCACACTTACATTCCCCAACCAGCCGCAGCCAAGTGTGCTCCCAGCGCCCATTTTTGGTATGATTTGGGGCGCACCCTGGCGATGCTTGAAGAGTTATTTTGCAGAACTTACACTGTTAACTTGTTCTATGGGATCTATACAGCCAGCTCAAGGCTGGAAATCGCCTTTGATGGAACATAGAATTTTCAGTTGAAAAATCAGCGAGAGTCTACTATTTTTGCAGTTTTCAAATGTGAAATATGAGGTCAAGTTGATCTCCAATGTAAAAATAAAATCCATATTCGTATTCAGGTGGTCAAAATTACTTAGAAAACATGTGCCACACGCATATGTTTTATAAAA
Source organism: Anaspis maculata (assembly GCA_949128115.1). NCBI lineage: Eukaryota > Metazoa > Arthropoda > Insecta > Coleoptera > Scraptiidae > Anaspis > Anaspis maculata. The sequence goes on from OX421963.1 coordinate 44,035,980, forward strand.
AATTAGCTACTTTCAAAAATCGTCGCCATCTTTTTTTCCAAGTGGGAAATGTTGACGCATCCTTGGCGAAAATTAATCACTTTGGTATAAGTAGTCATTATACCAAAGGGCATCCCGTCTAATCCATTAGCGGTATGTTGCCATTTTATGTCGCGTACCACACCGACTAATTGTGTGTACGCACTGGACCACTGGTGGTCCGACCCAAACGTCTAAAATACAGCTGATCTCGCATTTTCGTCGCACACACGGAACATCACAATATGCAGACGCTCGAACGTTTGTGCATCTATGACCCACATTAGAGGAGGGGGGACGGCTTTTAATATATCTATAAATACCGAAAAGAACCAAATGTCATTGTAAAGGCTAGGCCAAACCAAAGTGCAGTATGTTAAATCACTTTGCTCTATACGATACCATGCAACCATGGTGCAATACCGTGCAACCGTGCACCAAAATGGTGCACCATTTATCAGAGGTCAGAGCAGTCTGTAACTTGCAGGCTTCACAAATCCGTTTAGTTTTTGCAATTCGCTTGAGCCGTTGAGGAGTTTATATTTTTCTATAAAAAAATGCGTCGGTTTCGGATTTGGCAGATATGTATACCTACTAGCTTGTTTGAAAAATTGCTAGGCACTTTACTGCAAGACAGTCTATTTGCATTGTGGCACCTTCGCTGTGAAACAATAATAATGTTCGTAAACTTTGACAGCCATTTCTTTTTTTTTAATTGGCACATCCTATATTTTATTATTCAGTCGTAGTCATTTTCTTATTTCACACCTTTTCTGACTCTCATGCTTTTTCCCAAAAGCTGATAGCTTAGGAGATGCACCGGATTATCTAAAAAATACACACCGCGCTCTCATCGACATTACCGTAGGTAGCGTGCCATGAAAAACAACAGTGTCTGCTGAATTCCAACACACCAACGTGATCGGACGTTATCAAATTTGCGTCAGACGCTCTTGTTTTTGATGGTACGTTGAGGTAATGAATGGCTACAGTCCTTTTGTTAGAAAAATCACTAGTTAGAAAGATAGTTAGTAAGAAGTTTGGGCTTGTAGCGTTTGTTAGAAAGTATCCCGATAATACCCTAAGGCCGATCGGGATCGGCTCTTTGAATGCCAACTCTTGTTAGAAAAAAATATCAACCTTTGAACTGCTTTTAAGCGAGTTTGCAAAAAACGTGATGGATTCATGATTTATAAAAATAACGTCATATTTTATTGTCCTCTCCACGAAATGACGAGGATTTAAAAATCTTGAAAAAGACAAACCCAAATATGTTACGATACAGGAGATGTCATTTAAAAGAATCAAGTTGAAGGCTGTTTTGCAAAAATGGTGCACCCGGTACATATAGGGCAAAATAACTTTATGAACTGCAGCAGGTAATTTGGCCTCCCGTTTGCACTGCTACGGGAGGCTCAATTCTATTTTTATTTTCTAAAATATCGAGGAATTCAAAATCTCACAAGTATCGTACTCTTCCTAATGGTATTTTAGGAATCTATGACTGTTTTCAATACTTTCCATTTATTGATTTTGGTGAGATAGGAGTACAAAGTTTTCGCTGATTTGTAGGTTACAAAACTACAACCTTAACACGTTCGCTGCTCACCCCGACTCGCGTTAGTTATTTGCCATGTTACCTTATGGGTTTGGCAGATTGGTTTGGATATTTTGAAGTCATGTCCTAACAAGGTCTGTAGCGATGTCTGTAAGAAGGATTTGTGTAATAAGGGCCCTAAAGGGCCTTGTGTCTATACAGGTCACAATCATATAGAAGTAAAAAATTTGTCGAAATACAAGGGCTATGTGATAATGACGTCTTTACAAGCTATATTTTTTTTACTATTTTCTTCGCGAAAAACTTTTCTACTTCCAAAAGGTCGGGATCCGCTATCACTATCACTTTCAGCCATTGTTGCTATCAACTAAACCGTTACAATAACTCACGCAATGGCCGATGAGCGACTGACATGTCCATAAGTCATCGTCATCCCCCTGGAGCAACGAGCGCACATAACTGTTACGTACCGTACACACGGCTCCATCATCGTCTTCAAAAAAAAACTTTTGAGCTTTTCTTTTCTCATACCACAGTGGGACTTCCAGCCAGTTCCACCAAAGCCTTATGAGCGAATTGACTTTATCACGCTCATAGTTGCTATGCAACAGCCAATATAATGGCCAGTTGCAGGTGGAACTGGCTGTTTATAATGTTAATTTGGAGATTTTGCTACATTTTTTCGTTAGAGGGCCTTCGTTCACTATCGATTATATTCAAGTCCTGAGCGACAACTTCTCGCGTTTTGAAAAACTCTGTATTCAAAGGGGCTTCATTATCTGAAGGATCGTGAATAACAAAACAAATTTCGAAAATCTGACTGATCTAGGACGAAAGACTTTCGAACCAAACGATAATTCGCATGACGATTCATTCTCCATGGATCATTCTCTTCTTTTATCATAGGTCAGTAAAATTTTCATGAAATGCTTTGCTGATCACATCCTTCCCAAAAATAAGGCCGTTTCCTAAATCGAATACCAGTGGTTCAAGATGTGAAAAAATTACGTACTTACGATAAGTAGGTTTTACTTTTTCTGTATTTTGAATCACCCTGTTCTTGGAACATTCTAATTTTCTGGCAGAACGTGACTGATGAAGCATATCCTGACAATTTGATTGACTTACCGTGAAAGACTCTCGAATAAAACGTGAAATCCTTGGAGAATGAACTACCCTGTACACACGTCGTCCGCCTGGAGCAAAGAAGTCCATTGACTTGTGGACAAGTCATCAGTGGTGATGGTGAACAGCTTAAAAGGTGCTAGAGAGAAAAATATAGAGATGTTCTCACTCCCCTAGGGCATCTTGTATACAGGGTGACTCAGGAGCCCTTCATTTGAGACAAACCGAATTTTTAAGATATTATAATCACGTTCTTTCAAAAAGTAAAGTAATTACAAATACTGAGTGATTCAAAAAGATGAAATCTGATTCCATAATTATTATTTATGAACAAATATTTTTTTCTCGCATTTTGAAACACTTTGCATTCAAAAGGGCATCTTTATCTGAAAGATCGTGATTATCAAAGCAAATTCTAAGAATTTGGCTAATCTAGGACAACAAACTCGCGAAAAAAAAATAGAATTCGCGTGATGATGTAATCTCCATGAATCATTCTCCTAATAGTCGTTTTATTCGAAGGTCTTTTATCGTAGGTGAGCCAGATTTTCAAAATAAGCTTTGCTGTACACATCTTTTCGGAAAATGAAGCCAGGCCTGTTCCAGTCAAATAACGAGTTATTCAAAATGTGAAAAAAATGTTCTGAGATGAGTTTTATGTTTTACTTCTTTTGAATCACCTTGTTTTTTTGTAACGCCCTAATTTTCTGAAAGAACGCGATTGAGGAAGCATATTCTGAGAATTTGGCGAAGAATTTGGTTGATTTACCATGAAAGACTTCCGAATGAAACGCGATCAATGTGGAGAATGAATCACCCTGTACAAAGCTCGGTACAGAGTTTCCCATAATGGGGCCTTGCAATCGAAAAACTCAACGTGAGGTCGCCACTACTGTAGGGGGCGCCACTTCGATAAAGCGACCGTAACGACGCGAAAAACAGGGGAGTTTGAGTAGTTTGACCAGTAACTGACAGTGATTGGAGACGTCAAGCAAGAAACAGAGGCTATCCAAATTTCAAATCAAGACATAAAATGACGGACGTCGGTCGCTGAAGCGTCAACGCCGTCAAAATCGTCGAATTTGCCCCCAACGGTCGTGGCGCCCTCGGTGTGTAAAAGTGGCAGTGCAAGGCCCCATTGACCGTATTGTATTATTATTATTAACAAGGTGAAATGCATTCTGGGTAAAAAAGATCACTTGGCAGGTAAAGAAGGTGGCTAGGTTATCATAAGAATGTCATCGACGTTCCTGATGGGTGATGTGATCAGATAATTCAGATATGTCAAACAAAATGTCAGTCGCCGATAAGACGAAAACAAACAAAGCTAAAAACAGAAGGAATCGTATTAATTATACTTAATCAAATTGTCCAAAAAACCTAACGATCTTAGGAAGTGTCCCATTATCGCCTCGTCCAAAGCGGATAAGACAAATTTACAAAAGACAACAATACAAGGAGGCGTGCAAGGACCCCTCTCTCTATATCCTCCGTTTTGCGTTGACTGCGTCAAAAACTGCGTAGGTACAGCTTCTGGGATTACCCTGCATATAATGCAAATAAACTGTTACAACGAATGCAGTTGGCACTACAAAGAGGATGTCTTTTAAATGTTCGTAAATCAGCCGCTTGCCTCTTCCCCTCTCAAATTTATTTACAATATTGAAGAGGAGGATCTAATTTGCCTGAGATAAAATATAATAAAGAGAAAAATAAACAATGGATGCAAAATAGCTCCTGAAAAGTAAATATTTTTATACTCCAGGCGGCGCTGCGTTTTAACTTTATACAATAATTCCCGGTATATTATAAAGGATGACAGCCGGTACGGCTTTTGCGTTATCATGCTAGCGCACCGCGCTTCTGTTTTGTAATAATGTGAAATGTAAATACCGGCAAAATTAACGTTTATACTGGCAGTATTTGTTTTTCTACGTCTACCTGTAATATAATTTTAGTGCGTACTCTTAGTCATAGACACTACAATTCTCGATACACTCGAATAGTAATTTTCAAGCCTGCCATACGGAGTTGCGGAAGCTTTTTGAGGCCGTTTTTTTTTCGGGATTCTCTATCATTCTTTTCTCGGTAGATTTTGCTCGGCAGCGAAATCTCCTATATCTTCCAAACGGTTTAACACATCGAATTTGCTTTCTCGCCAATCGGATCTTATCTATTTTTGCCCGAAACCTATTGGATTTGAAGACGATTTGTGTCACTGTGATACCAAGCCAAAAATTCCAAAAATCAGTACACTTCGCGTCAACAGCTTTAATGTATATCTCCAAGTTCCGTCTAGTTGGGAGAGCTGTAAAAAAATCGGTTGTGTCACCCTAAAATTTCCCCGACGAGTAGCAAGGAACGGACGAGGGAACGGATGGAAACTTTGGTATGAGACGTCTCTTTGGGTAGGAAGTTGGAATTTCAGAGAAAGATTAAAGAATTGAGATACCTACATATTCTCCTTAATAAGGGCTTTATTTTGAGCTCCATCATTTGAGTTTGGTTTTGATAAGTTAGGCCGGGTATTCATTTTCAAGTGGAAAACTCTCAGAAAACTCAGAGAATTGCAAGAAAAATTGCCGGAAAATGTTCAAGGATCACTTACCCTTTGTTTAAAAAAGAATTGGTGTAAATCTGCTCACAAGCTAAAAACTTAGAAATTTGCAGTTTTTCACAAGGAACCAGATTAGGTAGAAAGAAAAACGAGTGAGGCAGTCAGATGCGTTGATGCATGGATGAAGGTGGACGATCTCTGAAACTGGCACCACAAAAAGATTGAAAATTATTTGCAAGAAAATCAAAATTTTGTTCAAATTTTTCGGGAAAATCCCAAATCTTTTCAGTTATTTAAGTCATTCAAATCATTTAAGTCCGGTTTCGATAACCCAGACCGACTTTGCATTTTCAATGGGGAAATTCTACGGGAAATTGATGAAAAAAAAAGATGAAAATTTGTTCACGGGATAAAAATTTGCAGTTTTTCCAGAGAGGAAAACTCGGAAACCCTGAGTCCGATTTCAAAAAAATGTTCTCCAAAAATTATTTCAATCTTTTCTCCAACTTTCATTCCAGTATGTCTGCACCTAGAATCAATATTTCGTGGGGTTCACCCACGGACCTCACCGCATGTCCGAAGTTTGCACTGCTGTTTTTTCAAATCCACGGAATGTGCAAATTTCATTTCGAAAAAATTACCGTCCGAAAACCAAAGCCATGTGGATTTTGAAAATAAGTCTACACGACGCGACGCCCAATCTAATCTACTCTCGATATCAGTTGGAATTATTCGAAAAAAGTCGATCCTCGAGCAGAAATGAATTTTTGAGTGGAGTCCTGCGTCAAAAGCGAGTCGTCCTGGTCCCCTCTCGGATGGCAACGGCTAAAAGGAATTTTGAAAATTCATAACGCCTAACTGTGAAATGGTGAAAAACTGCAGTTTTAGACTCAATTTTTGACTCTTTTTGGCCGATTTTCGAATGCGACACTGTCTTGGTTTTTCGGCGGTGACTTTTTCAAAATGAAATCTGCACATCCCGTGAATTGAAAAAAAGTGCAAATTTCAACCTGTAGTAAGCCTCACGAAATATTTATTCATTATATTTACATGCAGACTTGCTGCTAGTCATAGTTGTAGAAGAAATGGAATTAATTTTTTCCTCTCAAAGATACAGCCCTCTTTATCCTCAAAAATAAATGGGCCGTATTCATATCCCTCTTTCAAGCTGAAAGCACATTTAAGGGAGCGCTTTTAGGGGCTATCCATTTATATTTCAGTGTTCCATTGTAATATGTATTTTTGAAAACTCAAATATGAACGGATAACCCCTAAAAGCGCACCCTTGAATGCGCTTTTAGCTTGAAAGCGGGATATGAATACGGCCCAAATTTTATTGATTTTTTGAAATATTTTTCCCTTGTTCTTGAGTGGATTCCATATACAGCGCTGGACTCGGAATGCGATACTTTCGAGACACCTCATGTATACCTACTCTAATAAATCAAATGCATGCTTCAGATAAATTCAGATAAAAGTAGAACATCATCACTCAAATTGACCCAGTCGTTCCAATGTTGAGAGGGGCTGAGGAATCATACAATAATCGAATTTCGAAAAAATATGGCCAAGTCAGCTGCATTTCTGATGATCTATCCACCCCCTAAAACTAATAGGGTTAAAGTTGAGACACCCTGTAGATAGAATGGCAATGAATTGATTGGTTTAATGTCAACAGATTTAATATCAAGCGTCATTCAGTTGTTTTGTGGGCCTGTAAAAAAATTAGGATCGATATGCACGTCATTCACGTAGCCATCACCAGATTTCAGTACTTTTCCAGCATCATAATAAACGATTTTAGAACATCTTATAAATTCTACTGACATCTGGAGACTCTAGATCAGCTCCTAAAAACTGAGTAGAAAAGTACTTATACATCAATACATCTAGAACTTGCTCGCGCTAGTGAGGTGAGGTTGAAAATTTCTAAAATATTATTATCAGGAAGAGAAATTTATTTAAGATTTCTAAGTTGGTGTGAGTGTTGGGGAAATTCACCACACTCTCAAGGCTTTTGAGCAAAGAAGTTCGAAATCGTGCAAAATGATTCCGAGGCGGCTGTATCTAGTTTTCAAGCTTGTTCAGAGATTATGTCCTTCAGAGATAATAATACCAGAAATTTTATCGTCAGATATTTAGTTTTCAGACACTGTCGTTTAGAGGTTGTGTCGTTTAGAATGTTTTCAGAGATTTTCTTGCCATGAGATTGTGGCGCGCCCCTGTAAAAAACAGTTGTACACTTGATTTTGTTGAAATGTTAGGCAAATCTGATGAAACCTTAGGTTTATTATGAAAAACTAAATAGTCTGGGAATAGTCTGGTCCAAAAATCTCAAAAAACCGTTCTTCTGGCATGCACACAGCCCTGTGTATCTCGGGATATAAAGCCTTCAAGCCATTAAACAGATATGAAAGATTGTTGCGATATTTACTGGAGACTCCGACTGAGAAGAGGGATAAGCTACAAACCTGGAAACTCCGACTTGAGGGTAAGCCACAAGCCCGTATACAACTGCCGGAGGAGCCGTTCGAGAAAGCTTACCGGATTCATAAGCAAAGCTCCTTGACTTTTTGAAATCTTTCCCAATTTGACGGAACTTGGAGATATAGTACCAAGTGCTTAAAATTTGTTGTTACCGAGAAAAAAAACCGAAATATCACGGAAATGAGTGATAAAGTCCTAAAAATCGTATCTTATATACCAAGGATGTGACGAATGAATGCTATTGTAGCTGCGGCGCCGCGCCAGTTCAAATCCCGAAGCACAGCTGAGGGATATAAGACGCCAAAGCTATAATATCGTTTTATTTTTACTACTAGCACACAATAAGTCCTGATTTGTAAAGATTTTTAAGAATATAAAATGCGACAGTCGGTTAATAATGTGACAGTCAGCCTACTAGTTGTAAAACAGTGTATTATATACCAAGGTTGAGAAAGTATTATTATAGCTGAAGCGCCAGTTTAACTCCAGAAGCGCATCTGAGGGATATACGGCGCTGAAGCTATAATAATTTTCTCGATCGTGGTAACTATAGTATTTTTTTTACTACTAGAAAATCACCATCTTAATTCAGGAACAGGTTAATAATGACGCACTTCACGGCTAGTGGTGAAAAAAAAATTACTTCACCACTTTCAAGCAGATCAAGAACGGCCCACTTCACAGCTAGTAGTGAAAAAGACAGATTTGTTGCTTTGATATTATTTGAGAAAATCGAGCGGGTGTGTTTTAGGGGGACGCCCTGTATATCACCACGCGCCCTTCAAATCCCTGTGTATAGCCACGTGCTGTTCGAACCCCGTTCGTCTTCGTGTTGATTCAGATTTAGATGAGGTTATCCACCCCTGTCGTATAATAAAGTATCCATTCACAAAAAAGGTTTTAACATTATAATACTTTCTGAATCTCCTAGAAGAAACTGTAAATGTACCCTTTTAATCCATTTTTGGAGTTTTAAGTTTTTAAGCTATGCCATTTTGGATTCGCGGTTAATTCAATATGACACCTATTTAGGTCTCTATTATCCCTATCAAGTAAGCACCGTTGTTTGTTACTAGTGAAAATTGACAAGTATCGTTTTTCTCAACGTAAATATTATTAATAATGATTAAGCACCTTTTATTGAACATTATAGTAGGTACATACTTATAGGTGGGTACTTGAGTACCTACCTATCTACTCAAACACCTCCACACGCCTGTAATAGGCACCAACCGATGTTTTTCTCTCAAGTCTAGTGTAAAAGTAAAAGTAGGTACTTAACTTTGTTGTCTAGCGCTAGCACAAATTCTGTAAATAATGACTTATGTGTGATAGGTAACTATAAAATTTACTACTGCCCGCACGTGATTCTCGTAAAATGAAGACAATATCAACCCATCGTGGTGTACCTAATAGTAGGTACCTATACGCACATAATTACCAAAGTAATTTTTGGTACATGTAGGTAAGTAACTGTATACTATACCTAACATACTAGGTTGGTCTAACCTGGATTCTGGAAATAAGATAGCCAGAAAATAACATAGCTACCTGGAAAAAGTATTACCGAGATGGAAGGTATCTTAGGGCTTGATTTCAAGTTGGAGAACGCCCGCGGAAGTGCAGCGTAAGTCCGATCACTATGGCAACATAACAAAATCCGACGCGATAATTGGCTTATCGATGCCGTAAATGACTGGCGCAAGTTGCCAATTACCTGACTGAAACTTTATTAGGGGATGGAAATACCGGCCCCAAGGAAAGGTTTTTCGAATATGTTATTTACGTCAATGTTATTTTCAACTATGTTTTTTTCTTTGCTATGTTCATTCCGAGTATCTAGAGGTTATTTATGTTTTTTAGGTTCAGGTGACTGCTATGTTTTTTTCGGCTATTTTATTTTTGATTATTACTATTTTTTTCTGGCTATGTTTTTCCTGTTATGTTATGTCGGATATGTATTTCCGAATACGCGTTCCACCTACCCACTTACCTTCTTAGTACCCCACCTGGTAGAGAAAAATAGGTTTGTAGGTATGTACTTCACCAACTATGTATTTGAATGTATTTTAAGTAATATATGGCTTCATAATCTCGGCTAGTTAGATATTTATAATATTACATTCCTGAATCAATGTGTTTTGATGACCCTTACTGCACCATTAATGTCAATGAAACATAAAAGAACTCTTTCATAGTGCAGCGCGCTGCACCGCTGCACCAGTTCCTATCAAACTACCAAAACAAACCATCGATTACATCTCTAAATGACCGCTCACAACATTGTTTCTCTTTGGTGTCGTCGTTGTTCATCAATTTCTCGAAGCGTGTTAATTAAATATCAAAGGCATGACAATGCCTATTTCTCCGCACGCAGAGCCGGGTTAGCTCCATGAGGCTATTGGCAAGGGGCCCAAAAGAAAAACAGGTTTCTCAGCTCAGCTCTTTCTTTTTCTTCGTGACTGAAAATTCCATTCCGTTGAGAATATAAATATAAAACCTATATTTTCCTATGGCACATCTGTGATTGATGAAAAACTCAGGAGTGCTCTGCACTGACATCGACAATTTTGCAAGGGAGTACCATGATCTCACAGAACTGTCTTATTCTATCGCTGAACTGTCACATCCTTTCACTGAACTGTCCTGACATTCTCTCACCAACTGTTGGGTTCAGTAAATGCAGATTTCACTGATGTCAAATCAAATATTTTCGGATTTGGTGTGAGTATTCATCATTATTTCACCAACAACTCAACCGTGGGGGAAGCATACCTAGTTCGCAACTCTCATATAGGTACGCCTATTATTAGCTCACTTGCATGATTTTAAAACTGACTAGCTTTCACCGACCGGTCCTAAGTGAAACCGTCGTAGTAAACGTTATCCATCGGACGAAACAACTGATGGTGGACGGGTGGTCATGGGATGGTGGCAGATGTTTTCTTGTTTCAAAATGACAGATACACACTGCAGCTTTGAAAAATACTAAAAAACAAATGTGACAGATATATAGATATACAGATATTTCAGGAATAGTTGCAAATTTCGAATTGAAACATGAACCTGGTCGGATGGAAAATGGTACAATTTGACTCGCACTTTTGGCTTTGTAGGGTGAACGCATCTTTCTAGAGTTTTCGACCTACTTGAGCTTGTACTGTCCCAGTCCTTTAGTTTTAGACAATGGGACAATGCTACCAAATGGGCGGTTTAAATTTTTCAACCAGTGGTTTCAAGGCAAATTGCTCTGAACTGGGGCAGTGCAAATGTAACTGTAAAATGCTAAAACGCAAGTTTAATGGGCGCCCGTGGCCAGTCAAGTATCTTTAAAATCCAGAATAATCGTGGGCGAATAGCACCTCCAGGTGAACATTCCTCGAAAGAATTTAGGCAAAAAAAATCTCACACTTGGCTTTCAGAGTATAGGTGGGTGGTGGGTAGGTACCTAGATGTTTTGAACTATACTTACTTTCAAGCAAAGATGGGCAAGCAAGCCAATAGCATGATCGTGTTCTTGAACATAGACAGTGGGCACTCTGCCGGTTACGGAACGGTGCATCTTTACATGAATTTTGTATTTTGTAGGTTCCTGCGCCTGCTGTAAGTTGCGATCTGATACCACCACCTGAAAATCGGCCGGCGTGTCCGCGAACTGCTCTTTGGCAGTTGGACCCTTTCCCTTTCATCTCCAAAAATCACCAAAACCGACCAGTACAACGCGATGCCCAACACTCTTTGCAACAAATGTCACCATCATCGTCGATGCTGTCATTTTCTTTGTTTGAGTGAGCAATGGCAGGTGATATCATTTAAATGAGGCTTGAGAAGAACTTTTAGCCAAGGTACACACAACATTTTTCAGGCGAATATAAAAAAAAAATTGTAAAAATCCAAACGGGAATGGAGAACATAGTGAGTACCCAACAGCTAGCGGCTGGAAAAGTGATAGATTCAGGGGTCAAAGCACTTCAAGGCTGTCTGTGTTTGCTGAAAGTAACGTATTTTTGTAACAGTTTCCTTACTATTTTGGTTCTTCTGCAAAACCAAGGATGAAAATTTACAGAAAAAGTATAGTGCCTATACTTAGTGATTAGGGGCGTTGGTGAAGAAGATTTTGAATTAAAAAAAAAATTCTCCTAATTTCAGTTTTTAGATGCTCAATTAAATTTGTGTCTCAAGTTACTCGCTAAACCTTGTACTTGTACTTCATCAATATCTAAATGACTCAAGTCATAGCAACTTGAATTAAGGACAGAGTCATATTGGTGAAATACGGCGTTGCGGAATCAGTCCGTCTGAGTTTATTCCTTGACAGAAATCTATCATCCAGGTCTTTTTGGAAAGCTACAAGGATGTATTTTGGTTTGAGCCTATAGACATTTTCTAAATCCAAAAATTATTTTATCAAAACTTGATTTTTTTTTGGATTTTGAAAATATCTATACTTAGGCTCAAACCAAAGTGCATCCTTGCAGCTTTCCAAAAAGACCTGGATGATAGATTTCTGTCAAGGAATAAACTCAGACGGATTGATTCCGCAACGCCCCATTTTACCAATGTGACTCCGTCCTTATTAGGACGGAGTCATATTGGTGAAATAATAAGCGTTGCGAAATCAATCCGTCTGGGTTTATTCCTTGACGGATTCTTATCATTTTGGTCTCTTTCGGAAGCTACAAGGATGTACTTTGGTTTGAGCCCATTGGCATTTCCGAAATCTAAAAAAAATAATTAAATTTTGACATTAATAAAAATTATTTTTGGATTTTGGAAATGCCAATGGGCTCAAACCAAAGTACATCTTTGTAGCTTTCGAAAGAGAGCAAAATGGTGAAAATCCGTCAAGGAATAAACCCAGACGGATTGATTTCGCAAGGCTCATTTTACCAATTGAACTCCGTTCTTAAGTACCAACTCATTATGTTCAAACCCCATGATGAAATTCAATTTGGTGTCCAGGAACCGAAGGTTAGATGAGACTTACCTTTATTGTACCTACGTAGGGACGTAGGTATTATTATTGCGGTAAAAGAGTTCTTGGAAAATAAGTTGACATGGATTGAGCATAGAAATTTTCCAGTGTAGTGGATGAACTGGCAAATATAGAACAGATAAAACTCCATGTTTCTGTACATCCGACATTTTCTTGACTGCAATGTTACATGGGTCCTATTCATGGACGTCCTATTCGATGTTGGGAGTTCAGGGCCCCAAGACAGGTTTCATTCCGGCCCTGTCCGCACGCCAGATTTAATGACTCGACTGATGGCCGCGAGCGTTTTATCCCTTTGTTAGTCCATAAACGGTTTTGATATGGCAAAAAGCAACGGCAATTATGGATGATGGCTGCAGCAGGTAGAGATGAGATATGATAGCTACAGGTGTGCAGCACAATAGAGGCCGCGAAAAGAGAGAACTCTACTGCTGGACGGACACCTGTTCACAATAGAAACAGGAATGCAGCCAGCCGAACACCTGGACTGGATTGGGAGATGTTGTTATATTCAGAGCTCACCTTCGGTGTCGGTGTTTTTCTAGTTTGTTTTTCGAGAGAGAAGTTGATGGCAGCGAGCAGCAACGGCAGCAGAGTCAAGTGAACGTTCAAACAAATCGACCCGAAAAACTTGCATAATGAGCGTGTTAATTCCCGGTAAAAAGAGGTTCCAGTGAAGTGTAACAGTAGATCAAGGTGCTTGCGCTTAGGCAGGCATTGTTTGCCTTATCTTGTGGTGGCAGTAGTGCAGAGAAAAGTCCTTCCCGTTAATGTTTTTGTCCTTCTTGAATTTTTTCTTGTTTGTTTTTCCTTGTAAAGCTTTGATCTTGGTCGCGCGAAGTCGCGTCCTTGACGAAGGTCCCTCGGATGGTATCATGATGTGCTTGGTGGCATCAAGAGAATGCTGAAAAACAAAAGAGTGTGGCATCATGATTAATTGCCATTGGATCTCTACGAAGTGCTTCACTGCAAGCTGATGCAACTTCCTTTGGTTTTATTGCAGCCATCTGGTGTTAAGACATTCGCGAAGTGCCAACCCCTTTATATCCGCTGTCTCTCAGTCTCTCGTGTCTTTAACTTTTTCGTAGTTTCTTCGGTAGTTTTGGTCAATGGAAAATTAATGTATTATTGTGTAGGTAGGTATAATTCCTCACTTATGGTTTTTGTTTTTCTCTATTGTTTTTTTCTATTCGGTCTTCATTTTGTATGATAAAATGACCAGGACCAATTTGTATATTGGAAATGAAATTTTACCTGAAATTAAAAAACTTTTTTATGGCAAGCTTCTAGTTCTCTCTTAGCATATCAAAACTTCTTATCTTAGTCAGAAATTTCAGGTTATGACCATTGACCCGGAACTGATAACTGTAAAGCTGAAAATTTGCAAATCATAGTTTTGGTCTAGGAGAATAAGTACAAAAAAGTCCCCTACTCTTTCCCTCGTCGGATTCCCTGTTTTTTCAGTGCAACAATAAGGGACTCAGTCACTGAAATTGCAGACCTGTCTATAGACTGTTGGAATCTAAACACTTGTACATATACATTTTGAGGTCCCCCAAGACCATTATCCAGAATAATGTTTGTCGGTATCTCTGTGAACAGTCACCATTCCTTTTCACCAATCTTATTTTTAAACAAAATGTAAGTAACTGGTTCTTGAACATTCTCCAACAATTTTTTCCACATTTTCCGAGACTTTCCCAGTCGAAAGTGCAAAATCTGCTTATCAAGATCGAACTCAAATTATCGAGCTTGAATGAAGCCGTAATATAATTAACGATTCTTGTAATAAGATGATTTGGAAAAAGCTTTGCAGTTTTTACAGAAATACAAATTTTCTGATCAAAAATCCAATTATTACGATGATGTTGCAAATTTGCTCTCCCACCCGAAGAGACGTCTCGAATAAAAATTTCCATACGTTTCTGGATCCTAGTGGAGAAAGTATTGTGGTGCCACAACAGATTCGTATACGTTCCAGTTCCATATTCGTATGCGTACCTATAGGTATAGTTCCAGAGTGTCTAGAACGTAGACATACCAATGGAAAGCCCATAGTATGACAAAAATGTTGATCAGGGTATATTTCACCCCCGACTCTTGATTTAACCGCCACGGCGTAATTTCGAAAAAAAAAACAGTTTTTTTGAATTGTGACAACACTAAGACGGCAAACTATGTACCTATTAAATAAGCAATAATTAACATATCTCAAATACGAGCAGATATGTTTCTCTTAACTTTTTTTTTATCATTTAAACACCAATCGGACCACCACAACCGTAATCTACACGGTTAAAAGTTTTTCATTCTTCCCCACTTTCTTTTTGGAAAACTTATGTTCGGGAAAAATGATTTGAAAGAGTTTGTCATGCAAAAAGTCCTTGTTCAAATTACTTCCAATAAAGCATTTTTTTCGTTTCCAATATACTTTTGATTGTTGCCTTATATCCACAAAATTTTTGTTTGAGAGTTGCTTAGGATTCTGGGAACAAAGCTGTTGTTGTCAAATTCTAAAATTTGTGAAACTTTGAAAAAAGTTGCCGTAAGTTAAAAAAAGCACCACCGTAAAAGTAACTGAAAAAGATACGGGGGTTGAATAAATGGCACAGTAGATGTTGAATGGAATTTTAGCCATTTGGTTGAGGAAGTCTAGAGTACGAAGATTTTAGGAAAACAGACATTTCCTTACCTTTCTGCGTTTCATTTGTTTCATCAATAAGGAAATCTGACCTGAAGGCCATCACTTGTAGCTTTCTATCAGCCTTACAGTTCAAATTGTGCTGTGTCGAAGCCAAAGGTGCCAAGCTCCCGCAGGATTTGAGCCGTGAAATTGCGACCAGCTTTTTCTTCAACAAAGATGTGAGTGTATTCCGGCACAGTTCCCGAGAAATGTGTTTCTCGCTTCTGTTGGAGCGAAATGTAACTGCATAGGACTGATAGATCGTCCTTCTACTCTACCGCAGACTTGGGTCGAGTCCCGAAAAAAGTATTCGAATACGAGTTCCGATTCGAAAAAAGGATTCGAATCCTCAGGACTCGAATACTGACTTAAGAAGGTATTCGAATAGTTAGTATTCGAAAGTTTTTGAACACCCACGTAGATTTACCTGTTTACGTAGATACTTAATTAAGTTACTTATAGTGGCTTGAAAAGTATAGGTAGGTACTCATTTCGCAAATAAAAATTGAGCAAAATCAATAAAGAATAATAATAAACATAATTTCATTGTAACAGTTTCGGTATATATTTATTGAAGAAATTCAACATCCTACCACCAATTGTGGTCTGTATATTAAGGAATAATTAACAATAATAATATTAAAGACTTAAAAAGTATAAGTAACGGAGGTAAATATTTAAATACTCGGGGTATAGTAGGGTGTAGACCTTAAAAGTTTTATCTTGTATAGTTGGTGTATAAATGGTTTTTTAAAATTAAAACGGAATATTTCAAGGTTTCTAAAACAATTTGTCTGATGAAATTTTTTTGAATAGAGAATTTTTTTATAAAGGTTCTGATTTGGAAATAAAGTTCATTCTTGAGAAAATTCAAATGAAAAAATAAAAAATTCAAAAAAGAAGAGAAACTCAAGCCTCAAGGAACAAAAAATCTATTCTAAATATTCTGATTTTTTTGGTATTCATTTAACGGGTCGTTGGATTCAAAAAAGCACTTGCTTTTACTCCACATTTTACAAGGAGTTGCTAGCAGATTTTCCCTATCATCTCCTAGTAAAAGATGAAGTGGAAGCAGATACTCCTTTCTCCTTTCAATCATACAACGTATAGTCACAAGTGCGTTCCTTCAATCTTCTAGATATTGTTGGAGGTGGAGTTGAACTCGCTGAGCAATCTTCTCCATAAAATCTTGGTTCTCATTGCTGTTTTGTGAATTTTTGTTCTTCACCTCACCTGATAGTTCAGACTCGAATTCGAAAAAGCTCACATTACCCTGTACTTTCGGCTTCTTCTGAATTTTCGTAATCGATACTACCTCTTGACTAGGGATGGGCAAAACTATTGATATATCAATAAATTTATCGATATATCAACTAATGATATCGATTTTACAGCATATCGATATATCAAATATCGATAATTATCAAAATATCAAATATCGATAACTATCAAAATATCAAATGTCGATAATTATCAAAATATCAAATGTCGATGCTCAATTATCAAAATACCAAATGTCGATGATTATCAAAATATCAAGTATCGATAAGTGTCAACGTATTATCGAAAAATAGGCAACGGTTATCACATCATTGAAATACATATTTATATTAATAAATAACAAGATAGAAGACCAAAAGCACCCAAAGAAGTAAGTTTCATCCATCATGCAAGTCCAGATTGACCATCGATGATATATTTTTCATATTATTACTTGATATCCTTATTTTCATATTGATATTTTGATGATTATCAATTCTTGATACTTTGATAATTATTGATATTTGATATTTTGATAATTATCAATTTTTGATACCGGGTGTTTATAAACGTTTGTTATCATATCGCCTTTGGAATCTCCTATCACTCTTTCAAATCGTGCCTTTCACTGCGACTTTTGGCCTGACCAAAGCCTGCCGCGATCACAGACGTTTATAAACACCCGGTACTTTGATAACTATCGATATTTGATATATCAATAATTATCGATATTTTTTTCTTATCAAACTTTGATACCCGGATCACGATATCGCCCATCCCTACTCTTGACTTCTTGAGTTCCTCAACTGCATATCAATTTCCACTCTAGCATGGATTCTTTTTAGCGCATTTTCGTAAGAAAATCACGCTTATATGGCCGGTTTGTCTGTCTTTCCGTCCGTCTGTCTGTCTGTCCGTGTAGAAATTAGGAAGTTGCACTCCTCCTCGAGGAATGAAGCTAGAGCCTTAGAACTTTTTTTGATAGATAACTGATGTCCCCAAGGGTGGCCAGTGGGCAGTTTTTTTTTATCCATACATACTTATCATTACTATTATCAAAAAACAGATATTTATTGTGGACTTCTAAGAAGTTGAACTCCTCTTCAGGGAAGCAAGCTAGAGCCTTGGAACTTCTTTCGATGGATAGCTGATATCCCCAAGGGTGGCCAATGGGCATTATTTTTTATATATACATAGTTATCATTATTATTATTACAAAACAAAGATTTCCTGTGCACTTCTAAGAAAATGAACTCCTCCCCGAGGAATAAATCTAGAGCCCTAGAACTTTCGCCAATAGATAGCTTAGGTTCTCGTGAGTGGCCAGTGAGCAGATTGGATTTCATGGTTGCGCCGCCATCTTGCCCGATATTAAAACTTCTTATTAATGGAACGATTTTCATGAAACTTTGAAGTTACCCTCACCTTATATGAACCTTCTTAATTTCAAGATAAATTTCATGATTTCGCCGCCATCTTGGCCGCCATATTGAAATTTCTTGTTAGTGGAACGATTTGTATGGAACTTGAAATTTTCACTTTTCACGTAGGTATGATCATTTTTATTCTCAAGCTAAATTTCATGATCCCGACGCCATCTTGGCTGCCATATTGAAATCTGTTATTAGTGGAACGATTGTTATGAAACTTGGAACCTGCTCTTGTCTCCTATGAACAATCTTATTTCCAATGTGGATTGTATGATTCCGCAACCAGGGCCGGATTAGGCCTTATTTGGGCCCTAGGCTATAACATTTTGAGGGCCCCCCACCGTACCAGCGACAAAGCTTCATTTTATTTTCGATATCATTGCTACTTTATCACCCAATTCTTTTGAAAAAATTGTCATAAAACCAAGCTATTGATGGGAATCTTGCATGCATTTACCGATCTACCGATGAGCCGATGCAATGCTGTCTCCAATTTCCAACAACTATCCAATTCCTGGGAGCGCACTCAGCGGTCCACAGAGAAATCAGTCCACAGTTCAATCGTCCCACCGGAAAAAAAGTCCACGACTCATTTATCCCCGAGTTCTCCCACCGCGAGAACATACGCTGCTAAAACGATCCACCGGAAAAAAGTCCACCACGCATTCATCCCCGAATAGTAGTTTCCTTGACAATTTTGTGTTTCAGTGGGCATGCGCAAGATTTAACAGTTCGGGTCGGCTAGCACCGGAGGAATAGAGTGGGGAGAATAATAACAGAGCTGTGCGAGTCTGGCAAGCACGCGAAGGTCGAATTTTTGCCGACCGGCAAGGAACGTGAGCATTGCTCTAGACCTGATGAAAACTACTATTCTGGCACCGCAAAGACATCCACTGCTCAAACGGTCCACCGGAAAAAGGTCCACCACGCATTTATCCCCGAGTATTCACACCAATAAATCATACCTCGGCTCAAATGTCCCCCCGGAAAAAAGTCCACCGCTCATTTAGCCACTGTCATATGCCGCCTACACCCATAGACATTCCAAAACTAGTCAATGTATGTTGAATGTATGTTTGGTTATATAATTGGGCTGCGATTCAGGCCGCGAACGGCCGATGGCGACCAGAAACACAGCCCGCAAACTTCATCTGGTTTTGCAATGTCTATGGGCGAATTCATCTGACAGTAGATAAATGCATGGTGGACCTTTTTCCGATGGATCGTTTTAGCAGTGGATGGATGTCTTCGTGGTGGTAAAACTCGGGGATAAATGAGTCGTGGACTTTTTTCTGGTGGGACGTTTGAGCAGTGGATATCTTCGCGATGTCAGAACTCGGGGATAAATGCGTTGTGGACCTTTTTCCGGTGGATCGTTTTAGCAGTGGACGTCTTTGCGGTAGCAGAGCTCGGGGATAACTGTGTCGTGGACCTTTTTCCAGTGGGAGGTTTGAGCTGTGGGCTGATTTTACCGTGGACTGCTGAATATGGACCCCAATTCCTGAGAATTACAATCGGGTCGCGTACCTGTTCCGTATTATGTGAATTGAAGCTTTCAGATGAAAATCAATGGTACCTACCAAATTAAAGCTAGAGTCCAAATGGAAATCCTAATGGAATCAAACTCGTAGGTATTCATTCCGAATTTTCAACAGGGATGTAAACGACTGAAAAAAAAATAGTACCATAATTCAAGGACCCCCAATGAGCTTCGGGCCCTAGGCTATAGCCTAATCAGCCTTACAGTTAATCCGGCCCTGATCGCAACTACTGTTCTGTACACTACTGTACCTACTTAGTTCAAGAAACAACATTTCCTGGAAGGTCAAGTCCTGCAGGCTATAGGGACTATAGGGGTGAGGGGTAGACATAAGAGATCAATATGGACCACTCTTTCTGACACATAATATGTCACAGTAGTACCAACTAAGTATACACAGATAATCAGAAAAGTGTACAAATAATAACATGTACAAAGAATGTATAAATAAAAGCAATACATAACTAAATTGATATAAATTAAAACCTGAATTAAAACCATTTATCGTTACAACCAGCACTCGCGATCACTTGGCCAAATTATAATGGAAATCTAAGCACTTGTGATATTACTGTTGATTATGTTGACAAGACATTCTTCTCATAGTTGCGCTTCGCGTCGTGCCTTTGAACTTGTCGCGCGTTTTCAAAGGTCTACTTATTTACTTTATAGATCTTCTATTATACAGGGTGTCCCACGAAGTAACTGACATAGTTCAAGGGTAGATGTACTTTCTCGAGGCAAATCAGAATCTGCCTTCGAAATTTCTCTGACGTGCCCCGTTTCCGATATACAGGGTGATTTATGTGTTCAACCGACAAGTTTGATTGGCCATATCTCAGGAATACATCAATAGAATCAAAATTTTGCAGGTATATTCTAGAACCAATGGCCTTTGTAGCGACCTATTCACTTATGAAATAAATACAGGACCGTACCCAAAATTTTGTTTTTCGAGTTTCTGTTGAAAAAGTCATCTGTATAGATTTGTTTTCAAAATCTGATGTCATATTCGGTAGCTACATAAAAAATGAAACAAAGCTCTCCGACTACCACAACATCAGACGATCGGACCGAACTGCACAGACACGTGTTCCGCCCCTACTGGGAGCTCATCAGCGCGCAGGCGTTCAGTCCAACCATCCGATGCTGTGGCAGCCAGAGAACTCATGGTATTATACACCCATAGTATGTGAGTCCTCCAAGCGGCGCCATCTATCAAGGCATTCCGTAGATGCTATATTTCGAGGCATCAGGCAGGCGAGGAAATTAAACGTATTCATAAACGTAGTACGTTATTTATATAAATAAATTATATTTCTATTGCGTATTGTTGCTTTTTAACATCGCTCTACTTGCCTTGAGTATACATGTGTACACCTGCCATCGATGCTCTCTTGGTGACGGTCGGCTTTACGTGGAATTGTGTTTAATTCCCTCGCCTGCCTGATGCCTCGAAATATAGCATCTGCGGAAAGCCTTGATAGATGGCGCCGCTTGAAGGACTCATTTATTATGAGCCCTCCTGGGTGTATAATACCATGAGTTCTCTAACTGCCACAACATCGGATGGTTGGACTGAACGCCTGCGCACTGATGAGCCCCCAGTAGAGGCAAAACACGTGTCTGTGCAGTTTCGGTTAGGGATGTCCAAATGTTGCCGGTGAATCGATTCGTGCTAATCGAATCGAATCGTAATCAATAGTTTGATTCGATTAAAAAATCGTATGAAATGAATCGATGCATCGGAAAGAACCGATCTTAGTCGTCGTCGTCTAACAAGCGGGTTTCACCAAAAGCTTTATGAGCGAGTTAACTTTAACTTTGACTTAGTTGCTAAGCAACTGGCCCTGCTATTGGCTGTATCATAGCAACTAACCAAGATTAAATTTCACTCGCTCATGAATCGAGGTTTCTTTTTGTCAACATTGGCACCTTACCTTGTTTGACAAAGCACTCAAAGCAGCCCATACAAGCCTGCTGAATTTTACAAAGCGATCCACTTATCGAAGCGTGTGCACCTCGTATCGCAACTTCCTGGTGCAGAGCGATATTTTTATTCAAAGACGACGTCGCAAATTACTGCCTGCGATAAAATGCTACTTTTATCTACCACAAAAAGCGTCAAGTATAGCGCACCACAAAACCAAATTAATTTCCTTCATAGCGCAAGGCCAGAGGCAATCAGATATTAATTTATTAATTATTAGAATCAACACACGCGACATGCAACAGGGAGCCGCTATGGGAACAGGCTGTTCCAAACATTCCGTTTGATTTGGCTCGGATTTCGAATGCCATCAAAAATTCAACAACCTCTAGAGCTCGATTCAATCGTTTCACACGCTTAATGTGGTAAGTAGTCTAGACGCGTTATACGGTTTTTTCAAATATCGAAGGAATTTTTTCTATTATACACCCTGTATTTCAAATTCTAGCGGCATGGAGCATGTGGTTTCAATACTAATGGAAGTTTCAACGTGGTGTACATAAAATCTTCTTTCGTCGACGACTCTTGGGTGTTAAGCTTTTAGGCCTTGCAAAGTAGGAAAAAAAGAAACGTGAAATGTTGTACGGTCTAAAGTGGCTGCAAGACCGAGAGATAATGAATTGAAAAAAAAGTGACAAGCCGGTTTCAGACGATTAAGCCTGTGGCGATAAATTGAGGCATTGTCCATTTTTGCAATTTGATGTTGAATAAATAATAATAATCAAACACCTAATAAAGAGTCTAAACATGCAGTAGCGCTTAAATTCCATCCGTCAAGGTTGGTCAACTACCTGAATCAAGAGTGTCATTAATTTTATGGAAAATGTATATTATACAGAGTGATGCATTTAAAACGGCCGGAGCTCTTTCTTGAAAGCTGCTTCAATAGTAAATAAAAAAACGCCAAATTTGATGTCTCACAGCCAGTTCCAACATAGTTTTGCAACTTCTTACAAATTTGAGTAAATTCTTATTGTGATCGTGCGGAGAAGATATTTCTAGATAATGACGGATATATCCGTTTTGAGATCCCTGAAGACGATTGGGAGCATTTTTAGACTAGTGATGTCTACGGAAGTGTCACTTGTAAAATGATAGAAGATACCGTATGTTCGTTAAAATCATGAATTAGGGCAGGCTGTGAACGTCGAAACGTATGTCCAAAATGTATTCCATGACGACGGCTCATCATGTTGACATCAAATTTGAGTGATTATTGATAAATTCACGACATACATTTTCACTTCCATAGCCTGCCTTAATTCATGATTTTAACGAACATACGGTATATCTCACAGATCTTGACTTACAATATGTCATTGGAAAGCCCCTGAAAATCCGTATTCAGAACTTGAAAATATTTTTCTTTGTTCCTGTCAATAATTTAAAAAATGTCAATGTTCGAAACTTTGCCATTTATTTATTCAAAATCTGTCCGATGGATTGAGACCAGATTTAGCAGAAAGTAACACAACAATAAGAAAATCAAGTTAAGTCTACAGTCGGAGTTTTCCACTATTTCCCAGTCGGTAGCTACGAATTTTCAAATTTTCTCCTAGCCATTACCACCTGAGACGGCCGCTCGCCGGGTTTCAAGGTTTCGACCAGAATGACCCGCGTTTTGTCCAGGAGTCAACTCGGACGTCCTCCTCGCTCTGGGATGACTTTTTTTGAAAAAAGTTGTAACTGATATCGAAAGTAGATAGCAATGGACGTCGTGTAGGCATTTTTGCGACACGGTTTCGGCTTTCCAGCGGTGTTTTTTCCAAAATGGAAATTGCACATTCCGTGAATGAGAAAAAATGCAGTGCAAACTTTGACCTGCGGTAAGTTCCTCGAAATATCCAATTCAGGTGCAAACCTGCTGCAAGTCATAGTTGAAGGAAAACAATTCGAACCAACCGTTTTCTGTCAATTTCCAACTCGTTATCTCGTGAACAGATTTTCACCAATATTCTTTCAACAAGAGGTAACAAGAGGTTTTTGTACATTTTCCAACAATTTCTTTTCCCAATTTTCCGAGAGTTTTCCAGTTGAAAAACCAAAACCGACCTGGCTAATCCGGATGGGCTAGAGCTTAAAATTGATGCTTAATTGACGATATTCACAATGAGAGGAGTTAGAAAAAGCTTTGAGGATAATTTTTTAAATATTTTGCAAGTTTTTTTTCCAAATTTTCTCTCAAATTCCAACTTCCCACCCGAAGGGACGCCTTGTACAAGAATTTCCATAGGTTCCTCTGGAGACTAGTCCAGAGGACTGGTTATCTAACACAATGGTTATCTAACACGTATTTATTCGGTGTTCAAATACTTGCTTGTGAAAATCGGAAGACAAAAAAAACTATTTGGCTCTGGCTGTTTGTCCTGCACCGCTCTGTAAGTATATTTAATTATAATTTGAAATTGTACAATTCTGCTTTTCATAGTAACGATTATCGTTCCGTTTTAATCAATACACATTACAAAAAAATGTACCTAGTTATATTGTGCCTTTCTTAGATTCATAAAAAAAGTTTAGGCCTCCATCCACCTGTTGCTGAAGTACAAAGTTCATTACATAAATGACCAACGATGTGTTGTGAATGGCATATTTAATGAATAGTTTTCTAATCCAATACCTTTTTAACGCATTAATTACCACCTTCCATCTCCAGCCATACCTACCTGTAATTGGTTGGTAATAATCCGAGCATAATGGGCAGCCGTTGTGTGGAGAAGAAAATAGTGCCGTTTAAACCCGTTCAACCAGGTCGTGATATTTATCTGGAGTAAACATAATTTAGTGCCAACACCAACCGGGACCCGACCAGTCTCTCTCAGTACCTTTGGCATCTTTTTCTTAGGTACTTCTTACACTCAATCAATAACGAGAATACAGAAACCAGTAACCGCCATTCAAGTATTTTTATCCAAACAATGACCTCAAAATTGATTTATACAGAGGGATTCAGGTAGAAGCTTCCAGACTTTTGAAAGATGTTTACCTGGTCCTTCTGATAATTTGAAATAATAATATGTACATATTATAACAACATACTGTTGAGAATTTGCATTTGGTTCTTTATAAATCAAGACGTTAACTGTATAATTACAAACTACTACGTACGTACCTACTCCTGAGTCCTGATTCACATTACAATAGAACATCACATTAGAATTCACAATCAAATATCTCACTCAATCGCTCACGACTTATTGTTCGATCTCTCGCACACTTATTAGTCGCTGAACTAAAGTGCCTGTTAAGTCCGAATTCCCTTCTTGCTCTCCAAGGGTAGGAGCTCTTTGATCTTTTCAAAAAGGCCGTGAATCGTGAATCTTCTCGTCTCAATTATTTTATTCCGGCACATTCCAGTCAGTATCTGTTGCCCGTCCCACGGCGAGAGTTCGAGAAAAGCACAGAAGCTTTCGCAGTTTTCCGGCAAGTTTTCGATATACGGCTCCTCCTCCAATTGTACAGGTTTAGTGGCTTATCTTCGAGTCGAAGTCTCCATTCCAACAAATATCGATACTAAAGGCAAGGCGGATTGTAGCTGTAAATTGTATATTATATTATGAAGTTGAATTATGGATGGAAAATATTAAAGTGACTATTAAACTGACCAGGCATATTTTTAAATACAATTTTGTAGGTATAAAACGGAGTATTTGTTTATAACTGCTCCGATTTTGTAGGAGTTGGAGTTGCTGAGCAATATTCCTTAGGAACTCCTCTAAAATCAGAGCATGGGCATTGGGCATGGGCATATACTCTGTTTTATATAGGTAGCACCCATGTAGACATTTCTTGGAATTCAAAAATACTTATATATGTCCAGCCTATTGATGTGAAATTGAAATGATTGTGAATTTTCTCATTATTTCTCGTTTTAGAAAAAAGTGCAAGCCTATCATAAGTATAAGTATAATTATGTACCTACCTATATTTTGTGTTCAGGATGAGAAACTAGATTAGTTTGAATAAAGAAATATAGAGTATCACGTAAACAAACAGAAATGTTTGTAACATCCTGTATAAGTTTATATCAGGAGGTTCAAAATTAAATTTTCTAGTAGTAGGGGGGGAGAGGGACGCGTAGTGTAGTGGACATCGCACTTGGATTATTCGATCACTGAAGCGCGGCCCGTTTCTGGATGGGTGACCGCTGCAACATGGCGCTGTGGCGGGGCTCTCTCGGAGATGGGATAGGTACCGGCGCCAAATCTCCCCTCGGCAAGGCTCTGGGCAGACCTTTCGAGTACTTCGGCCCTCGAAAGCTTCCTCTGGAATACCTAGTGATGACTGTTGTTATTCACTTGTGGTTCGGAATCTACTTTAAACTGTAGGCCCTCTATTTAATATGAATAGGCAGAGAAGCAAGCCGAAACCCTTGGTGGATTGTTATGTCTAACAGTTTAGTCAGGGGGGGGGGGGGATTTCTCCGTGATCATCATCCTGATAAACGCCAATAAAATGTTGAAAAGCGACTTCATTGATAAAACTTTAAAATTATCATGTTGGATAGAAATTCATCCTCCATGTTGAATGTCTTCAAAAGTAAAACTCTTTTTCAAAAAAGGCTTTATTGACAAGGTTCGGGAGATTATACGATGAGCCCAGAAGAAAAAGCCCATCAAGTGTCAAATGAGGTAGATATCAATCAACCCCTACTTACCAACTCCAGAATCCAAAATATCTGATTTTAATGAAACTTATTCCTCATGTGGATATTTCAAGGTTGAATCCACATTTCGCCACAAGGGCCATATGTACCTACATGTACATATGTCATCTGTAGACACCTATTTATAATTCTGATATTGCACAATGTGATCAGCCCCTTAAAAAATAACTTTTGAGACTAGACTAATGCAGCTTATGATGCAGAAAGGTAGAGGGTGTCAAAGTTGATGAAACAAAAGTGTTACTTATATCTTCCAGGAAACGGCCGTAAATCAAAGAAACTTTTATATGCATGTATACATAGACCTTACTTTCCTATTAAGGCGAAAGATAAAAATTGATTTGTTGATTCTGTTATTATTTCCGTTGTAGTTGCCCACTCAAAAATCAAATAAGTAGGTACTCACGTTTCTGCAGGGTTTCCAATCTAAAATCGTAAATCATCTTTCAAGCGTAATAACAAAACTGATCAAATTGCATCAATAATGGTAATAATAATACTACTTGACCTATGCTTTAGCAGCTTGATTTATAGCCATTGACTAATAATAATAAATCATTTTTGCAGGAGCACAAATGCAATCCGAAGGCTTGCAACAAGGATATGATGAACGAGAAAAACATTTGTGGTTCCGACGGCCTGTCGTACCCCAACCGGTGTCACTTTGAGAAGGTGCGGTGTGCAGACCGCAACATGACCATAGTGAAGAGGGGTCCCTGTCTAAAGCAGAAGTCATGTAGAGACTGGGAGGTGTATAAGAGGTCGAACCCCAACTATAAATTCCAGCCTAACTGCAAGCCGGACGGATCGTACTCTTCGGTCCAGTGCCATCAGACTTCGGGGTTTTGCTGGTGTGTCACACCGCAGGTGAGATACCTACGTCTACAAACTTGCATAGGTACGCTTCCAATGATCGTCGGGCAACTTTTCGATCATCTCTTTTTGAAAGATATTCCATGTTCCGCTTATGCGCGGTTTTTACCCTTTAAAGATGCGCTGTTTTCTCCTTATAAAGATACACTGAACCAGGGAAGTGACTTCTTTTTGGTTGAAATTACGCAGCATTTTTTCTATGTTTGTGTTGCAAACCATTTTAGGAGAGAGAGGGGGGCTCATTGAGTTCCAGAAATTTTGTTTTGAAGTAGTATTCAATTTCCTCCAATGCCAGGTTACACAAAGTACCTAAATACCTGAGAGTATTTAAGTATACCTGAAATTTGAAAATAAGGTTGGAGCGGTGAATTTCGGTAACACTTTTCGGTGCAAATTCTCTCCCTCGATGCTGTGCAGGATGACGTTCACTAGATTGAAGAGATGGACAGAGCTCATTTACGTATTGCCCCTGCAGCCCTCTGCCCCCACCAGTCTGCAGCTTTTTAGTGGCTTATTAGTTCTTAGAAATGTTTTGATAATAAACTGCTTTTAATCCAAAGCTCTTTACATTGTTTATACCAAACGGAAAAAATAACATAATCATTTCACCCTATATTGGGCAGTGGAGCTGGTAGCTGGAATGCACAAATTGCAGATCGTTACCTACCTACCTACCTATAAATAAATAAATAAATAAATAAATAATTTTATTAATCTTTTGTTACTATATAACATAGATGAAGATAAGTCACAGGTTTAATAATAATACAATAAGTACACATATATGGTACAACAATACAAACAGAAATACAAATAGGTAGGTACTCGGACAACACCGTCTACAGGCTCAAGCGATTTAAACGCAACTCAATGTCGACCCCGCCGCAAATCACCGAGGAACCCCCGAAACTCCGCCAGACTGTAGAAGCAATGAGAGGTCAGAAGGACCTTAACCTCAGATTTGAATTCCTTAAAATCCGCGATGTTACGCAACTATCTACCTACCTCTACCTATTTTATGACTTTATGGGTAGCTATCTAATTTAGGTAGAAGCCTAATGAAATTTCAAATTTCTCTAACAATTCAAGAAAATGTAAATTACCTTCTCAAAGTTTTTTCTTTCGAAAATGAATTTTTTTTTCCTTTCTCGAAAAAAATTTTTTTTTCGTAAGGAAGAATTTATTTAGCTGCTCCGGAGCCCCCTCCGGGCGCCCATGACAATGAAATAGAATAAGAACAAGATTCAGTGCCAGAATACCTCTTCCCGATCTGGAAATTTTTCAAAATAGTCGCCGAAAGGTCCCGATTCGATATTCATAATTTTTCGGTATCCCGGTACAGTGGTGGTAAAAAATCGCACCACCCTCACTTTTTTTTCTGACAATTCTGTAAAATTTAAGGATTACACAAAAAGTTTTCCTAATTCCCGTTTTATGTTTTCTACGTATTGCTTCCCGAGAAACGTTTATATTTCAAGATTTTTCTGAGTTACTGTTGATTGTACATCTTTATCTTTAAAGCCCCAATTACGCCAGTCTCGGATGTGTGTAACTTTTAAAGCTTGTCGGCATCTTCAGTGGAGCAATCCAAACATCTTTAATTAGTCGCGCACAATTGGATGACGACATACCATCACAGATTTGAGTTCAAGCATAACAATATGCGGTGTACCTTCAACCACGTTACAAGTAATTTTAATTGAAGCGGCCTGATTCGACTAGGTATGTTGATGTTAAAACTTGACTGGCTTTTTCCAACTTCCCCGAACTTCCTCATCCTTTTCCAGATGTCGTTTATTTTCGTCAAGTTGCACAGGAAATGTCTAATCATAAGACGACATTAAGAGGAATTTAGGAGATTCATTCGATAACGTCATAAAAATCTTTTTCTTCCCCACCCACAAATACTTTTTAAAGGATTATTTAAGGGGATGGGTCGTGTCACCGCAAAACCGAAGCAATGGACATGTGTTTCTATTTGTACCTACTACAACCCTGGGAAACAACGGAAACGAGTTGTAGATATTGGCAGTACAGGGTGGTCCAGGTTTTAGTCGACAAACTTTGCAGGCTGATAGAGAATAAAAAAAGAAGTCGACTCACCCCAAAAAGTACATATCTAAAATGCATATTAAAAAAGTTACAGGCCTTCAAAGTTGCGGAAAAAAATTGTTTTTTTCTTGATATCTTTTGGACAGCTTGACCGATTTTGCTCAAATTTTGCACATGTGGTTAACAAATACATCCTCAGTGATTTCTTAAATAAAATTCTGTCAGAATGACGCAGTGCCGTAGATATGGGGGGGTACTAACCCTCTTACCCCCTACTTTCTACGCCACTGGATATTTTTGAAAACCGTTAAAAGTATTGGATTCGGCGTTCAATTCTGAAGAGAAAATTGGCGTATAGTTGCTACATTTGGAGCAGCGGTTTCGGAGATATTTGTGTTTAAAGGTTCAAAAACACCGAATTACGCAAATGTTTCAAAATTCGAGCAAGCTTTGATCCATTAACTTTAAACTTTTTTTTCAATTTAAAGTTTATTGATCCATAATTAAGCTCATGAGAAATTGGAAATTGGTTGTAAAAATTCCTAATTTCAGTAACGTGACCAATAAGAAACAAAGGGCCCTTATTGTTCTTGTTCTTACTAAACTTCCCAACTATCAGTAAGTGAATAGGTACCTATATAATATTCAATTGTTGCTGAAATTATGAATTTTCACAACCAATTTTCAATTTCTCATGAGCTAAATTATGGATCAATAAACTTTAAATTGAAAAAAAAGTTGAAAGTTAATGGATCAAAGCTTGCTCGAATTTTGAAACATTTGCGTAATTCGGTGTTTTTGAACCTTTAAACACAAATATCTCCGAAACCGCTGCTCCAAATGTAGCAATAACACGCCAATTTTCTCTTCAGAATTGAACGCCGAATCCAATACTTTTAACGGTTTTTAAAAATATCCAGTGGCGTAGAAAGTAGGGGGGTAAGAGGGTTAGTACCCCCCATATCTACGGCACTGCGTCATTCTGACAGAATTTTATTCGAGAAATCACTGAGGATGTATTTGTTAACCACATGTGTAAAATTTGAGCAAAATCGGTTGAGCTGTTCAAAAGTTATCAAGAAAAAAACAATTTTTTTCTGCAACTTTGAAGGCCTGTAACTTTTTTAATATGCATTTTAGATATGTACTTTTTGGGGTAAGTCGACTTCTTTTTTTATTCTCTATCAGCCTGCAAAGTTTGTCGACTAAAACCTGGACCACCCTGTATACACAGCTGGGCAAGACTCGAGGCGAGATCTTAACAATCATCGAAACTTCAAAAGCCATCTCGGTCTGCTTTCTCACGGTTACTAAGTGACGTGTCTACCAACTCAAGCTTTGTGATGAGACTACAACCTCTATCATGAGCTTTTCCTTTCACAGAAATTCTCATTATACCAGGTGTTTATATAAATGCTTGTGGCCGTAGGTCGCAGCGCTTTTGGAATCCCATACTACTCATCTTTAGAATCGCGTCTGTTACTGAGACTTTTGGCTTGACTCTTGCCTGCCGCGGTCACAGGCATTTATATATAACCCACCCGGTATAGGTCGCGGGAACAAAAATGGCGTCCTAAAGATGGGTATATGGTATAATGTTATTTTAATTAGTACCTACATGTTGATACAATTGTCTATAGTAGTTGTAAAGTTGAGAGAAATACATTAAAAGAATAGAGAAAAATATACAGATAATCTATTGAACAATTGTCGCTTCATCAAAAAGATTAATGTACTAAACCCAAGATTTGACTGAGTAATGTCAAAAACAAGCGAATCTCTACAGCGGTACCTTGGCACCCCATCATGCGCAAGCGCGGGCAAGAAGCTGGAGAATCGCGGTAATGCGCAGTGCGCTGTTGCCACGTCAGGCATACTTGCAACGGTGCCATAGCGGGTGCCAAGGTGACGGTTATGTTCCCGCAACCTATTATTGAACAATGTCTTTGGTGCTGAAGGGAAACGCAATTCACTTTGTAGCTTTTTTCCAGGGAATACCGTTGCCAAGCACCACAGTGCGATGGAGGCCTGGAACTCGGCAGCACTGCGGACGCAAGAAATCGACCCGCCGGAGATCGCCCATTCGAAAAGGAACAAGGAACAGGGCATGCAGGCAGTTGGACAAGGCCAAGTTCAACAATAACCTGATGAATATTTTTCACACGGAATGGTCCAGAGACCACAGCGGGGTGGCCAAGCCGCACAACAACGAGTCCGACTTGTTCGTCAATCAGTGGAAGTTTCACACTATGGACTCGAATGCGGATGGTCTGCTGGACAAAACAGAATACCGCGACTTGAAGAGAGTCGCCAAAAAAGCGGTTAAGCCCAAGCGGTGCGCAAAGTCCTTCCCGCGCTCCTGTGATCTCAACAGCGACCAGTTGATCAGCCTGCAGGAGTGGGCAGAGTGTCTCACCCGGGACGGCATGGACGGTAGGTGTATTTCTAACTAGCTCTTAACTATCACATCCTGCGAGCAATAGCCCCATAGAGCACCATTATGCATTGCGCCCACTACACACTATAACCGAATTATTTAAGCTGGCATGCGCATATACTTTGTTTTGAACTTAAACAGTTTTTTTGCGTGTTTTTTCCTGGTTGGAAGCAGATGTAGGAAGCGAAGGAGGTGGCAAGAGCACGGCCGAAGACAGTGGGGACAACGAGGAGGACTACGGCGAAACGCTGCCGGCACACAGCACTTCTCCACACGGTACGTCGGCATAGAAAACAGTACAACTTATTGATAAATTAGTCATATGTAGCTATGCTGTTTCCAGTCTTGAACGGCCAGTACGAGGATGACTCCTCGGACATCCGGGATGACGATTCCGTGGACTGTTTGACCGACAGGAAGACGGCGCTGACCGACGGGAGCCAGATGTACGTCCCGGAATGTACGCCCGATGGACGATATAAGAAGGTAACGAAACTTCTCATTCTCAACTTAAACCACTGGATGTGTACTCATAAGAGGGCTCAAGTTAATAACAAATTCGCGAGCTGAGAACTACCATATAATGTTCTATCTGCACTTTTTGAAGAAAATATTTTTTGAACTTCGAACCAGCAAAACACGGACAAAATGTTTCCTGATATGAACAATTGGATCAGAAACTATAGGAAAGAGCTCGGGAAAGAGGCTTTTCCTTTTTCGTTCCTGATCTAATTGTTCTAGGCCAGTCAAATAAGGAAAGCTGGAGGGAAAAAACTGTTGGAGTTTTGGAACTTTGACAGTAATGTCCGGTAAGGTGTACTGTTAAACATACTAAAAGTCCCCAACTCTACTTATTGAGCTTGAGCCGCCATCTTGGAAAAATGGTCCTTCGATCCAGTTTTCTGTTTATATTCCGCTAATCATCAGAGATATTCAATTCAGTTTAATAAAAAATCAAGGCTATAAAAATGTCTACAAAAATTGTTTAATACTGATTTTTTTCTCGAATCTGTTGAAATTAATTAAATTAAATTAACAAAAAAAAAACAAAAAATAAGCGATTTTTGCCTATGGCTAGAGATATTGTCTTCAAAATTTGTGAAGATGTTGGCAGTCTACATCAAAGCTGAACGTGACAGTTGAGATAGAAAAAAAAATTGCGAAAATATTTTTTTATTTTTTTTTTAAATTAAGCAAAAATTTGGTTTTCGTGTTTCACATTTTCAACAGGGCGGAGTAAAGGTTTCAATCGAACATCAATCAGTTTTGATATTTACATATTGTAAGACAAGATTTCATAAGTATTGTGCCTTCACGAGCTTCTGGAATGCTCGATATGAATTAAACTGAAAGAATAATAGCTAAGTCCAAAAAGTGCTGTCGATTGGTTCTGAAGGAAACATTTCGAAACAAAAGACATCAGCAAAGGATATACAGGAGGTCCAAAGGTTATTCAACTGTATATGAGCCCCATATTGATGTGCCTTATCCAAAATAGTACAAAAGAATTATTCAAAATGTGAAAATCCACCCTGTATAACAAAAAGTAACGATACAAAATGGAAGTAGTAGATCATACCTGGTGCCAAAAATACAGCTTTTACATTGCTGGAAAAAAGAACAAAATTATTTGATTTGTTTGAAAGTTATTAGTCCTCAAACTTGACTCCACAAATTTCAGCCAGTCAAATAGGGAAAAGTAGAGAGAAGTAACGGTCGGAGTTTCAGAAATTTGACAGGAATGTTCGCTAAGGTATACTTATAAACATTCTAAAAGTCCCCGCCTCTACTTATTGCGCTTGAGCCGCCATCTTGAAAAAATGGTCCTTCGATCAAGTTTATTACCATTTTTCCAAGATGGCGGCTCGAGCACAACAGGTAGAGGCGGGGACTTTTAGTATGTTTATAAGTATACCTTAGCGAACATCCCTGTCAAATTTCTGACACTCCGACTGTTACTTCTCTCTACTTTTCCCCATTTGACTGGCTGAAATTTGAAAAGTCAAGTTTGAGGACTGATAACTTTCAAATAAATC
Source organism: Anaspis maculata (assembly GCA_949128115.1). Taxonomy (NCBI): domain Eukaryota; kingdom Metazoa; phylum Arthropoda; class Insecta; order Coleoptera; family Scraptiidae; genus Anaspis; species Anaspis maculata. Next base: position 44,069,688 of record OX421963.1, read on the forward strand.
AATCAATTTTGTTCTTTTTTCCAGAAATCTAAAAGCTGTATTTTTGGCACCAGGTATGATCTACTACTCCTATTTTGTATCGTTACTTTTTGTTATACAGGGTGGATTTTAACATTTTCATTGATTCTTTTGTACTATTTTGGACAAGGCACATTAATATGGGGCTTATATACAGTTGAATAACCTTTGGACCTCCTGTATATCCTTTGCTGATGTCTTTTGTTTTGAAATGTTACCTTCAGAACCAATCGACAACACTTTTTGGACTTAGCTATTATTCTTTCAGTTTAATTCATATCGAGCATTCCAGAAGCTCGTGAAGGCACAATACTGATGGAATCTTGTCTTGCAATATGTAAATATCAAAACTGATTGATGTTCGATTGAAACCTTTACTCCGCCGTGTTGGAAATGTCAAACTCAAAAACCAAATTTTTGCTTAATTCAAAATAAAAATAAAAAAATATTTTCGCAATTTTTTTTTCTATCTCAACTGTCACGTTTAGCTTTGATGTAGACTGCCAACATCTTCACAAATTTTGAAGACAATATCTCTAGCCATAGGCAAAAAATCACTTATTTTTTGATTTTTTTTTTGTTAATTTAATTTAATTAATTTCAACAGATACGAGAAAAGATCGGTATGAAACAATTTTTGTAGACAATTTTATAGCCTTGATTGTTTATCAAACTTAATTGAATATCTCTGATGATTAGCGGAATATGAGCAGAAAACTGGATCGAAGGACCATTTTTCCAAGATGGCGGCTCGAGCTCAATAGGTAAAGTTGGGGACTTCTAGTATGTTCAACAGTACACCTTATCGGACATTACTGTCAAATTTCCAAAACTCCAACAGTTTTTTCCCTCAAACGGAAAAATTTGTTCTAATTTGACTGGCCTATTCATATGAGGAAACATTTGGTCCATTTTTTGCTGGTTCAAAGTTTGAAAAACATTTTCTACAAAAAGTGCAGATAGAACAGTTCTCAGCTCGCGAAATGACGAAACTCGAGACAAAAACTTTTTTTTGTAGTATCCGCATATCACAGCTATGGAGTTTTACCATTTACTGTTTTGTCGAAATTACGTGTGAATGCACCATGCACCACGACTCTTATTCTTGGGTTCGATTTGCTTTTTATATTCGGTAAATCAATATCTACTGTAGTCGGACGTCCGTTGTTCTTTTGCATTTATTTTTTCTTGTAGGCTTGATGACCTAAATGTACCTTTTGTTAGATCAGCTATCTTCATGTATGCAAACTGTCTAGTAATCGAAGAGTTCATGAATAATTATCGATTTTTCAATCGGCTGGGGGCTCGTATGACGGAGCCCATCACTGGCAATATAAAGCGGGAGCCGCGTCTCGCGTTGCCATGGTTACGGCACATGTTTTGCGCGGGTGCACCCCGGCATCACCGTATCGGCTGTGGGCGTTGAATGCGGAGCCCAAGACGAACTTCTTCGACCGTGCGATGGCTTAGAATTATTTTGTTACAATATTAATTGACTAATGACTGAACGTTTTTGCACTAAACTAAATTTTTGGAATAAGTATAATTAATAAAATGCATTCCGTGTCTTTCTACCAAAAAAATCTCTTGCCGCCTTTAGCGTTGGGGGGGCGCCGCCCTTGAGCCCTCCCGCACCAGCCGCCACTGGTACTCAACCCATTATACCTCAGTGAATTCAACGTATTTGGAATAAATGAACACTAATCTCTCTTTTGGAATCGGAATGCGGACCGAGAGCTGCATTCACGTACGTTATGCTATGCCCGGTTTTTGGCGCTACTTGGGTACATACGTAAAAACTACTAGAAAGAACAAAACGCGAAAACGGCCATTGAATGTACCTCTTATTTTCATTAACATGTTTTTTTCAACTTCTGGGCACTATAAATAAATCTTCATACCGCAGATAAAACTTGAAAACCAATCAATCAATCAATACCTTTAGTATGGGGGCATAGATCGTGCCGTGTGTAGCTTCGTGAAGATATATAGAGTTATGTCTTAATCGATTCCTGGGGGATCAAGGACCATGAAAAATTATGGTGGAATATTGGCATCTACTGCAGGCAAATATGGTGGAGGCGCCAAAATGGGCTTCATCTGGTAATAAGAAACTGGCTGTAGCTCGTTTGTTTTTCAACGGATTTTGACATCTGGAACGTCGTTTTGTAGACAAAAACTTCTCTTCTCATTTCAAACCTAGATTCATAAACGTCATTTCGTGAAACTGTCGAAATTGTCTTATAAGATATGCTAAATTCAGCCGGTTTTTGAAGGTTATCCGATATTTTTGAAACCTGGCAGTATCATAGATCTTGAGGTGCCCTTTCCCAATTTCTCCTTTTCCACTTTGTATCTTCTCCGTTTTGGCCGCCATATTGAAAAGATGGCGCCCAAAAAACAGTTTTTTGTCAATATCTTGAATTCAACTGACTCAAGATTGAAACGTGTGTATGCGGAGGAAAGTCCATTCAAATTCCTTCAATTTGACATATCAGTCATTATTGATGTGCAGTTTACAGTTCTTGAGTTAGAGCTTTCAGAACTTCCGGAAGCATCAACTTTCGGCATTCAATCAGCACGTTAAATTGATACCACCGTCATGTAAAGAGCAAAATTACCATAAATAGCTCTTGGCCGTCAACTATAGATGTTGAAAATTAAAAAAATCGATCATGGTGATGTTAATTGTGTAATTACAGGGTGAACTGTGGAAGCAAATTGACTTTAGAAAGAAATAAAGGTAATATGATGAGTTAAGTTAGTGTTTGGTCTCCTATTCTGATGTACCTGATTATTTTGTTTTATACACCAATGATATTTATATGTAGTTTAATTCTTGAAAGGCGTTTGCGACATTATTTATTTATTGTTCAATTCTTAAAAGGCGTTTGCGAGTTAATTTTGTTTATTTGCATTTAGGGTTAAGTGGTAGAGCAGGGGGTGTGATTGTGCACCCATCTGAACTTCGCCCTTGATTTTTCATTGTTTATTTGGCTTCAATTTTTATTTATTATACTGTAATACTGGAAAATCAATAAAGACAGTTTATTATTATTATTATTATTATTATATAGCATTTGAAGGATATCAGTATCAGATACATTGGAAACTCATTATTATGATGAAATTTGGGGTCATCATTCAGAATATCCACTTTCCACTTCGTATCTCTGCTGTTCTGGCCATAATTTTGAAAAGATGGCGCCCAAAAAAACATTTTTGGAAAATTTTCGGAAAATTTGTTATAAATTTTTTGGATTCATATCGGAAGTGGAGGTCTATTGAATTCTCTAAAATTTGACATAATAATCACTCATGTGCAACTTACGGTTCTCAAGCTATACCTTTTCAAAGTCAATTTTCCCTTAGAGCTCACCCTGTAGTTGCATCACAACCGTTACCATGATTGATTTTCTGGATATTAATAGTCTCTGGTTGACAACTTATCATTATTTATGGTTAATTTGACTGCCACGTGGAGCTAAGATCAACTTGCCATGCTGATTGGATGACAAAAGTTGATGCTTCAGGAAGTTCTAGAAGCCATAACCCAAGAACCGGAAGTAGCATGTATACAAGTAAGGTGTCAAATTGTAGAGAATTGAATAAGCTTCCATTCGCATAGAAACGCTTCTACCTCACATTGACTGAAATGAAGATATTGACAAAAAACTGTTTTTTGGGCGCCATTTTTCCAATATGGCGGCCAAAACGGCAAATATACGAAATGAAAATGTGAAAATTCGGAAAGGGTACCTCAAGATCTATGTATAATACTGCCAAGTTTCAAAAATATCAGATAACCTTCAAAAAAGGCCGGAATTGAGCATATCTTATGAAGACAATTTTGACAGTTTCCCGAAGTGACGTTTGTAAATTTAAGTATGAAATAAGAAGAATTTTTTTTTGTTTACAAAATGACGTTCTAGCCTGCAGCAGATGTCAATATTCCACCATAATTTTTCATGGTCCTTGATCGCCCAGGAATCGATTAGGACATATATCTATGCCCCCTGACTACTTCCATCAACAAGGTTGACGTTACGTTCGTCAGCCATTATTGCGATGATGGAGGGCAATTTCAAAATAACCACTGCAGAAGGTTGAGGGTTGAGGGCCATCTAAGGCAAGAATTGAAGAAACGCGTCTCTCGACTACCATTTCAACTGTTTTAACCCCTTGAACAACATGACCTTGCGCTTGCATTTTGTCCATGTATTCGACATTCAGGAGACCTACTCTGATTTTTCTTACAAATGAAAATCATTTGATAGGCAGGGGTGGCGTCTTGACGGCCATTAACTTATTACGGGGCAATAAACTCTTTCCACCATTTTCATCATTCACGCAATAGTTTTTCACTTTTTCAACACAAAATACACAAAATAATGATTGTTCCATGATTTTTTATTCTTTCCACAATAGAACCATCATTATTGTTTTTGTCCTAATTTGAATTTAATTTATTATTTTTTCAATTTTTATCACATTTATAATCAAATATTGACACCTTCGACGCCTTACAGGCAACCATCATGTATACTGCGCTAATAATGAACAAATAAAAAAATCCATATCTATATATCTATCAATCATTCGCACTTCCCCTCCCACTAGTAATTTGAGCATGTAGTATGTTCTTAGATGCAAACGCACTGTAGTACATCCCGAGAGTTTTTTTTTTTTGGGGTGGAGGAAAAGGAGGAGAATGCTTTTTACGCACGCCCCGGCTGGATAGACACCGGGAGAGTGTGGGCTCGCCGCGTCTTCGCAACCCTACCCACTAAACCCCTTCAGACCTAGTGGTCAACCCGCTCCCTGGAACCGCGCGAGCATATGAGAGTATATCATCGGGGGGTTGCTGGTCTTGATTGAGATCTCCCAAGTTTTTTTTTTGTCGATTATGTCGCTTTCCTGCCTCATCTTCGCTGTTTTTTCTCATCAGCATCTCTTCTCATCTTTTGCATTCAACTTATTGTTGAAGTTCTCGACGCAGTGAACGTTTGTCTCACTGTGTCGGTGGCTTCGCAGTATGTACCATGTATGTGCCTACACTTCGGTGACGTCCTTCGCTTCTTCCTGTGGAGATATTTATTGAAGCAGCCGTGTCCTTTTAGAAACTGCGTAGTGAAATTATCGACGTCTCTTCTCGTCTCTTCTTTTCGGTTCATCTATAATGTTACATTCGGAATTAACATGTGTCCATCTGCCCTTGCTACTCGTGTCCCACTCCAGCTGTCATAATCCCATCATTTCCATCCTTGCTTCCGCCGCCGGCTGACCCCTATACCTCGCTTTCTTTCCTCCGCCAGGAACGCGGTAGGTAGAATTCCCGCTACGACCATCGCTGCCTCGTGGGACACCGTTCTATGCTGAAACAATTCTCAGCGCTATCAATTTTTCCGTTGCTGTCACTCTACGTCTACACCACTCCATTCTTAACGCTCCACTCCAGATTGGTGGGCCACACAAAACTATGCTTTGCATCATCATTCCCAACGCCTTTCGTTTTTTCGCTGTAGGACCTCTAACGTTTGGTCCAAACTCCAAATTTGTTAGGGCTCTCGTAGTCTTGTTTGCTTTTTCGCCAACTCGTTTGATGTGTGATGGTCCGAACATCAATCTACGATCAATCGTAATCCCGAGGTAGCTAGTTGTTTCGCGTAGCGGGATCGGGCTGCCATCTAGCATAAAATTGATCTTTTCCATTTTCCTCTTCATGGTTAGGATCGTTGCTGTTGTTTTTCCAGGCTGTTCGTTTTCATCCATTAATTCACGGCAGATGGGGTCTCGTTACATTTCTTGGTCAGTAGTATGTCGGTCCTCGCCGTAGCTATAATTGCCAGGTCGTCCGCCTAGCAAAAAGGTTTCACTCCTTCTGGGACTTTTATCTTCATGACGCCGTCGTACATCACGTTCCATATATTAGGTCCCATGATTGTTCCTTGCAGTACTCTCTTCTCCATGTCTTGTGCATTATGTTTTCTGTCTGCGTAATTTTTTTTGTTGGTGAAGTAACGGCTTTGTCACATTCACTATGTATTCCGGGATGTTCCGTTGTTCAAGTTAATTGATGATTATGTGCCATTGTGCTCTGTTGAAAGCATTTTTGACGTCTATTAGGATTAGTGCACACCAGTTTTTTCCGTTTTTAGCTGTGTTGATGACTTGTCGTAAAGCGTCGATGGCCGTTCTGCCTTTGCGGAAGCCAAATCCCATCTTGTCGAGTTCGCCTTTGTCCTCTATTTCCTTCGTGAGCCTCCCATTTATGAGGTTCTCGTATGTTTTTTCCAGCACATCTAGTAAACATGGGTCGGAAACAAGCCAGTCCCTCGGTCACTTCCATGTCTTTGTCTACCGTTTTTTAATTGGAATGTCCTTGTTTTATAGTTTTTTAGATGATCAAAACTTAAACTGCTTGACCTTGTGTCCAACTTGAGCTGGGAGTAAAGGCACCATAAGTTCTCACACTTCGATGTGAGGCTCTGATAACAGCGTTGATTTTGCGGTAGCAGACTTTTTATTAGCTGCTTTGTACCGGTTTTTTTTGGTGCTAACTATTAATGACTTATTTGAATATGAGGTTTTCTAGTTAGAAAAACAAACCAAAGTCACGTTCTCCTCATTCAATAGCTCAAGAGTCCCTTGCATCTTGCTTACTTTGCTAACAGTCCACTTGTTTCATTCTCTACAATTTTAGCGACTATCTCCTGCAAACTTTGGACCACGCAGAAATACAAGAACGTCATTCATTCTTAAATCCTCTAGCCGTTTTCACATGAAGATCGGCAGAGCCCGAAGTCTTGGATATTAAAACAAGTACGAAGTGTTTTCTTACATTATGAATTAGGGCAGGCTGTGCTCCGGCCGAATGCAGAGGAATGAGATTATTGCCGGCTGGAGCACAGCCTGTCCTAATTCACAATATAGGCCAGGCAGTATGTCGGTAAAATCACTACAATCTAGAAAAAACTCCGACCAAAGCTTTTATGGTGTCAAACTCTTCGTAAGGTCAGTAGTTATCTACCACTGAGTTTCCGCCCAAAAACGAGTTGTGCTGATTCCTCCACATCTGCGCGAAGATAAAGGATGCCTCGAAAGTGCAAAAAGACCTGTTAAACCTTCGTACTTTTTCGTTATATTTACCCAAATGCAAACGTACAACTCTTACGCAAACATAAGCACCATCTGTCATCATCTCTGTGCCAGCCTTACTGTTGAAAAAAAAGATTTCTTTGTGCGGGTCGGATAAATCACATTTAATTGTTTTTCCACACAAGAAAACCATGGAGCAACATGTATTTTGGACGTTTTCTAATAACTTGTACTCATTCAGCCCATCTATGGCATTAAAATTTCAATAACAGCATTTTTGAAGATGTTGCCAGCAAAAAAGAGAAAAATTTCCACCCGCCTGTTTAGCAGCAATTTTTTCAATTTTACCAAACACCGTTTGTGAAAATTTTATGAGGAATGAAAAGCTCAAACTCTTCTCTAACGATATCGTGCCTGGCTTGACCGCGGCACGCACTTAAAAGTCTAAAAAACTGTTTTCTTTTCGAGAGGTCCTGTTTCACCCGTGTGCGGCCGTGCCTACTTGACATAGACCGGACTGATCACACGAGCTTGGAAATGTACTCTTTTCCAGCTTTAAAATGCGACAATTATTATTGAGACTTTGTACATTGATTCATGAAGAAATCATACATCATTTTATCATTAATGGTCGTGTTTCAAAGCTGGAAGAGAGTACATTTCCAAGCTTGTGTAATCAGTCCGGTCTATGTCAAGTAGGCATGGCTGCACGCGGATAAAATAGAACCGCTCGAAAGAAATCAGTTTCCTACACTTTCAAAAAGCGTGTCGCGGTTGAGCCGGATATAATATCATTAGAAAACAGTTCCAGCTTATCATTTCCTATAAAATTTTTGAGAACGGTGTTTGGTAAAATTGAAAAAACTCCCGCTGAACAGGCGGATAAAAATTATTCACTTCTTCACGGGCAACATCTTCAAAAATGCTGTTATTGAAATTTTAACGCCATCAATGAGCTCAGTGAGTACAAGTTATTAGAAAACATCCAAAATACATGTTGCTGCATCGTTTTCTTGTGTGGAAAAACAATTAAATGTGATTTATCTGACCCGCACAAAGAAATCTTTTTTTCAACAGTAAGACTGGCACAGAGATGATGACAAATGCTTCCAATGTTTGCGTGAGAGTTGTAAGTTTGCATTGTGGCAAATAAAATAAAAAAGTACGGGGATTTAACAGGTCTTTTTGCACCTTCAAGACATCCTTTACCTTTGGGCAGATGTGGAGGAATCAGCACAACTCGTTTTTGGGCGGAAACTCAGTGCTAGGTACCTACTGACCTTACGAAGAGTTTGACACCATAAAAGCTTTGGTCGGATTTTTTTCTATCCAGAATGACCTACCGCCTGGCCTAATAAAAAAAAACACCCGGTATAGCTATACTCCTATCTACCTATGAGCTGAATTTTGTAAGAATTTACCAGTGGCGTAAGTAGGAACGTAGCAGGCACTAAAACCTAGCTTTTCAGACTTATTATTGACGCCCTTGCTGTTTTTTCATTCTTTATCGAGAAATAAATACCTCCTATATGAGTCCTACGCATAGGTACCTACCTACTTATTAAGTGAATTGTAGATTGTACCAGAGCTCTAGAAAAGGGTCCCCGTCAAATTACGTTTTGCATTTTCAACACAATACACAAGCGCCCTGCGAAATCTCGCTCTTCAGAAAACGAACGCGAAATTGATTCGAACGAGCTCTCGCGTGTGCATGTGAGTCGAGTTGAGCAATCTAAAAAATCATTCGACATGAATGCACAGTTACGGTCACGGAATTGTTTGTACGTTTTACTTGTAAAATTTTCATGACAAAGAAATTAGCAGTCCCACAAGCGTACTTGATGAATTCTAATGTAATCCGAAAATTTCGCATGCTCACCGAAGAATTCCAGAAGACGATTACAGTTGAGTGTCGCTGTTCACAGTCCTGTGGACTAAGCGCGTTTTTTGGTTCCAGGTCCAGTGCTACGCTTCTGCGGGGTACTGCTTCTGCGTTCACGAAGACACCGGCAAGAACATCCCCGGGACGTCGGTGAAAAACGGCACTCCGCAGTGCGACCATTTGGGCAACGTGAACCGACCCATGAAGGGCTGTCCCGGCGACAAGAAAACCGCCTTTCTCAAAGATCTCATCAACTTCTTGCACAGCCGTCTCATGTCCGACAATGTAAATAGGAGCAAAGCTCTGGACGAAATGCTGTGGATACCGTCGAAAGAGGAACGAGTGGCCACTTGGACGTTTGTCGTGTTCGACAAGAACAAAAACAAAATGTTAGATAGGAACGAATGGAAAGCGTTCAGGGAGATGGTCTCCGGCGTGGGGAGCTTAACGAAATGCGGTAGGAAGTTGCCTAGGTACTGTGATATTAACAAAGATCGACACATCAGCATGACGGAATGGTTGAGTTGTCTCAATGTCCAGCAAGGTCAGTCTTGAGTTGTTTCATTTCCATGTCTTCAACCATCTTTTTTGTTCAAGCAGTGGTGACGGCGAACATCCCCAATGCTTCGTCACGAGCTGGCAAGAAGAACCCGTTGAGCATGTTGATGGAAGATTAGACGTGATTTAAAAGAGACGGTGTGTTGTTGGGTTGTAAGAGACAATAGTTGCTTGAAAAGATAATAGACAAGCCTTGGCAACTTTTGTGATTATAGTGTGCGGTGTACAGCTTCTGTTTTACATGTTATTGTGCTTATTTATTTTATAAATAAGGATGTTGCAATCAAATTGAGCCTAAGATTTTGGAATCTTCAAGTCATCAGAGTTATATAATAGACCGATAAGTATTGTTTGAAAAGAACCTTTTATGTATTAACCAAAAAGATAATAATGAATCTATGTCATATGAATAAAGTGTAAATTTTACAATTTGGTGATTTGATGGAAATTTTCGTGAACTTTATGTTCAGTAAAAAGTTGAGAGTCCAAGAAAACTTGATTTGTATGAAAGGCAAAGGCGCGTTTCTTTACTTTTTTCAACAATGATTATAATATGTACCTACCTATTTAGAAACAAAACCAAAATCATGGTCCAGATACCTTGCATGACATGATTTACTGAGTTTTCAAATTCGGCAAGCCGCCGCTCGCTGTCCACATTGGAAAGATGGAGCCGAAGAACCTTAAAAAAACACTTTTCACCAATATACTCTTCATCGCCGCCTCACCTACCGCGACGGAACAAATGACTCTATTGAAACGCTCGATAGCATTTTCTGTCACGTCAGTGCCGTTCTTCGCGGTTAAACAAAACAACTTCTTTGACAAACATCTTTTTTTCATTCATTCATTTGAGAAGGTTCTTTTTTCTTACGCAGAAATATGACAAAGTGACTTAAGTCAAGAGTTGATTTTGATCAGCTTTTTTTCTAGAGCTTTTTTTTGGTATCATAATAATTGTAATAAGTATAGTACCATTTGCCGACAACGTGCACTGCAAAAACTGAACTACCAACAACAAATTAAATGAAAATCATTCTTTTCAAGAACTTTATTCTTTGAACGAAAATGGTTAGCTTGGATTGTTTTCTATTTTTAAATCATACGATCGGATCTCGGAATACAGAAGAAGTACCTACCAAGAAATCAATTATTTTCAGAGCGGGTGTAAAACGAAAATTAGCATCTAAACACCTGAGAATGCTCGTAACCAACACTACAGAAATCAGAACGATAAGTAATCTAAATATGCGGCCAAATAAGGCTGAATAATTCAGCCTTCACCATCTGATTTTCGTAATGTTGATTACGCTACGAGCATCTTCGGGTGTTGCGATGCGGCTCTGGGATTTATACGTGCTCTCTGAAAATATTTAATTTTTTGGTATTCTCACGTGCATTTCGAGATTAGATCCTATGCTGTACATGTATCATATCACTGACACTGTGACGTGGCAGCGACTTTTATCAAGGGTTTTAATTGAGGTTTAATTAGTCATATTATGGTTGTTCTCATTGCAGGAGGAGTAGGTGAGACGGAAGATTGGTGAAAAGTGGTTCTTTATTTGTAGTCCTTCGACGCCACCTTTTCAATGTGGAGAAACGAGCGAGCACAAAACTGTACCAGATACCAGATACCTAGGCAATGTTAGATTCTTTGCGACCTTTTGTTAGGTAGATCCCATTTTAATGTTGGTATTGGTTGACTGTACTACTAATATTATATCTACAATTAATTAATATCGTATTCTCCTCCACAGGTCTTTTCAAAAGGGTGAAATATTACTATTTTATTATTCAACTTAATTTTTCACCCTGTATACGCTACCTGTCAATTCTGCCCCATATCCAGGTTTGACGAGAATAATTCAAACAATAATTGTGCCAAGTTTCAAAACTTTTTCACCAAGACTTAGGACTACCTACTAGGAGCAAGACTTTTGAGCCTATTCTCACATTATATGCGGGAGAAATTAAAAAGTAATTTTAAAAAATACCTATATTAGTAAAAAAAATACAACACAAGATATACTTATATATACTTAAAATATTCAATATATTCAATATATTAATGAATAAGTAACGTAGGTATACGTTGTTCCAGAAATATTGCTATCCCAGTAGGTCATGAAAATCTAAATGCAGCTTTAGATTTAGTTACAAAAAACGTCATATCAAAAGTGTAAATATCATGGAAACTTCATTATTTATTTTCAGGTTATAAGTCAGATCTTTCACTCCTTTCAGTCAGAAAGTATTTCTTCAGTTTTTTATCAAGTATCACGTGCGGCACCCCATTCAAGGTGCACTTGAAGAAAGATACATGCAGTTTTGATGTCGAACCGTCTCTGTTTCCGATCTCAGGACTAAAAAAAATAGGCACCTGGGGAGTCAGCAGATTTCGTTCTTGCCACAGTCTCAATCAACATTGTGCACATATCACACAGGTAGATAGTAAAGCAGTAAAGCAAACTCCATGGCCTTGAGAGGATCAGATATCAAGGAAGATCTGCTTCTAAAGCCGAGTTTCGCTGTTCTACTTCAACTGAGCCTTTTAGTGAAGACAGAAGCACGAAATCTGGTAGGATATGACACAACAGACTGTACTATACCTACTCTTTTGATTGAGAACGGGCGCCTGGCTGATTTTTTTCTCGACTGGGCTCAGGGATCCACAGCCACTTTTTGGTTTAAGTAGTGACGATCTGGCTTCTTTTTGCCAGTATGCGTTTGACCGTGCAAAACGTTACTAAAGATCAAAGCAACGCGCTGAATGCTGGCAGCTGCATTGTTGGAATCTCTGAAGAATTCTTCGTAACAGCGTCAAAGTATTTCACGTTCTCTCGCAGATAAACGAACTGGATCCCCACATATGGCGTGAAAATTATCAGGTAATCAAAACCAATGAAGGAACAACACAACAGTAACAGTAGGTATAACGTAACAGGAACAACGATAACTGTATAAGTAACACGTACAGATTCTTAAAACTTGCGTCGATAGGTGCTTATTACGGTTTTTTTTCCAAAAGCTATCTAGGTGGACAGAAACATGACAGTTTGGATGACAGTAAAAAACTTCGCGGTTGAATTTGATTGAGATGTCACACTGACTTGGGACTAAAACAATAAACGTTTTAGAACTAGACAAAGCTAAAGCGACTTTTACCATATACTTCCAATGCCTACTGAGATAGCAATCAATCTGAAACAACGTATATATAGAACTATCCTGACTGAGCTTAGATGTGGAGGCAATAAATTCACCATTCTTTTCTTAGACGTAACTTGCACAAATTCCCTATAAAACAAAACCAGTGAGTATAACCAATATAGAACTCGCGATTTCCAACGCCGCAATGGTCATCCTCTCTCAAAACTGAGATAAAATTATTGACTGCGCGATCCAAATTGAAGTGACACTCATTTTATATACCTAGCTATATTACACTACACAATTTCTTGTACAATTTCTTGAACCATCTGCCAAAATAGTGTCAAAAAACAATGAACTTTATTGTTGATTTGACAGATTGTTCAAGAAATTGTACAAGAAATTGTACAAGAAATTGTGTAGTGTAATACAGCTAGGATAGATGACTATGGCGACTATACGAATTCAGCTACCTACTTACAGAGAGGAAAATTCACTCAGCGACGGTTTTTTTGACTGGCGACGTGGCCGGAGTGGGCATTTTGTTCAAAATTTCCTCGACTTGATCCCCAGTCGCGCTGACACTATCACCCAGCATATCAAAATGTTCATCCATATCTTCTATTTGTAACGTATCACTGACGGTTGTTGCGACTTCTCCAACTTTATTCTCTACTGTAGCTCGGGCCGAGTCTAACTTATCTAACACATCCGATGAGGACGGTACTATGTCTTTGACGTTTTCAGCTTCAGAAGCTAACACAGTTTCAGCTTCGGAGATCGCTTCGGTTGCGGAATCTGACATTTTGCTAATCAAATAATCTTCAGTTTCTTCCACATTGTTGACGGCTTCTTTCGCATCATTCGAAATGCTGTTTGCAGTGTCCTCTGCCGTACCCAAGATGGAATTCCCAGTTGTGGTCAGAGCCGATTTCATGGCGTGTTGGATGTGATCCATTTCATGTGTCACTTTCTCTTTCACCGTTTCGCCCACACCTGTAAATTCACGGAACAAATCAAAAACCGTATAAGCGAGTACCTATTTGCGCAATGTTATTAACAGAAGAAAAATCGATTTGTCAAGTCAGGTTTTATGAGGTTTGCATGTTCATGACTGCCAGGTAGATCTGTATGGAGATAGGGTTTTATCGGGGCGGTGTGAAATGTTTTTAAAGTGGCTAGACGACCCAAATTTTGACCTTTATTGCACGTCTTGGCATAAGTAAAAGTAGGTACTTACCTACAGAAAGATTGTTTGGGGAATCTGATATAGGTGATGGTTGTATTGATTTTCTTAAAGCTATGACCTCATATTTAAATAAGGGGGTTTGGAATGCTCGGAGTTTCACCTTCAGTGCAAAATTATTACTAGGTAGAAAAAGCAGGTATAGATTTAACGGTTTAAAAAAAAAGGAACATCTCAGGTCCAGACTGCAAGGCGTGGGTGAAAAATTTTGTTTTAATTTTAATTTTACACTAAGATGAAAACTTGACCTGTTGAAAACTTTTTTCCTAAAAAATGAACATTTTCATGAAATAATAATGGCTGATGATGATAAATATATCCAGATAAGTACTTAAGTATGTAGGTACTTCCTAAATGGGTAGTAAGTATTTCCTAAGTAATTCCCATATACCCTTTATTAGTACTTACTTAGAACTAACCTCTATCATTGGTGAAAGTAATCGTAGGATACGCAGGTAGTGGAAAGTATAATCAATTTCACGGCTTTTTTTTTCATCAGCGAAAGCAATGAAGGGAAGGCGCTTCTACCCTAGGTATTTACAAAATAGTTTATTATTCAAATAAAGAAAGAATAGCTCAAGGCTCATCACCCCACCCTCCTGTGAATTCCCAATTTGTGATCAATTGAATTCCTAATTTAGGCAGGCTGTGGCCTTGTCGAAATCAGGGGTGCGAAGCTGCATTTGGCTAGGACACAGAGAGCTTGCCTAAATTAGAAATACAATTGATCACGCGATAGTTGAAGATACCCTAGGTATATATCACAGGATCGACATAACTGCGCAACAAATATGTTGTCGGGAAGGAAGAATTGTTCCGACTTTGGACCACAATAACTTTTTGAATTACACAAACCATTTCGATTCTGTTTTAACGGTTAGTGAGCTCACTTTTTCCGTTATCCACCTTACCACCTTTAGGAAGTGAAGATCAGGAAGCTTCCTGTAAAATATCTACAGGGTGCAATGTAAAACAGTGCATTGATGATGGGAGGTTGCATTTCACGAATATTGTTCCTTAAACGGTTCTCAGCAGCTCAATTTGCAGACCATCTAGAAAACCTTAATCAAGGCCCCAAAAAGGGGTCGCATGGTACATTTGATACATCTGTTATGTACGTTCCTGTCAAATTTCAAAGATAAGCAACAGCCCTGGCAGAATTTATATAAAAAAAATGCAAAAAATTGATAACTCTTTGGAAAAACTAAATACGATCAAAAGTCCAAAAATGTTTCGGAATATTGAAGGACGCTTTTCGAAAATACATGACGAAAATAATTCTTCCATTTGTTTTCTTGAAATGGCACCTTATTGCTAAAGTTAGGTCATTTTTGAACTCCTCCCATTGCCACCCTGTATAATGTATATGAGGGCGACAATCAAGCGATCTCAGATGGTGTATTGTATCCAAAAAGCTATCCTATAAAGTATCACAAGAATTTTCAAAATCGGACAATTTTCTCTCCAGATATCCTCATTTTAACTGAGGCAAAGTTTTGGGCTGGTCCACTTCAATTTTTGCCCAGTTTAGTTCATTAATTTTATTCTTGTCAAGACCGAAATATGTCCAATTGTCCACCCCAGACTAAGGTGAAGCCTCTGTTAAATAAGTTGGGCAATTGAGAATGGGATACCGCTTGTTTTTATAAAGCCACCAATGGGACTAATGTTTAAGAAGTTTCACTTTTGCTATGCGTGGTGTTGGTGTAACGCATTTATGATTTTTTTTCAATTTCCTAATAATCACCTATACTTACAGATTAATGCCTAACTTAGAGAGAAATGGACAAAGATGAGATAGGAGCAAAACTTTTTTAGTCATGAAAAACAGCTTCCTGTTAAAAATCCACTACTCTTAATCCCACTGGACTTCTATGTTAATTTTGTCAACAAGAAATTTTGCACAGTTTTCAACGACAAATTATTTTCCTTTCATGCCTAGGTTGGCTTTTTGGTATCTAGCTAATTCTGAATTAATTTTTTTGTTCTATTTCTCAAAATTATAGATAAGTACCGCAGTCGAGTATTATGTTGAATGATTTTTCCACTTTTTCGTGAATATCAAGTTAACGAATAGAGATTTTTGAGAAATTCATTCCGCATGTATTTTCACAAGGGCGTTTCATATGTTTTTTTCAGGGTATTTGCTTATTCTGTGAGCCGTGCCGAGCTTATGGATTATGGATATACAATCGAGGCATTGACAGACTTGTTCAATATACCTAACCGCGGGAAGCACATTTTTCACCAGAATTTTCTCAGAAAGATTGAAACAGAATTTTAGGAAAGACATTGCACTGTGAATATATTCTGCATTTACATCATTATGGTTCTTTGCTCAAATTGATAGTATTCACCCTGACGTCATTCAACCCTAAGATCAGTTTACAATCGGCCAGCATGTATAAAATAAGGACAAGTAAGTAGGTAATGTCAAGTGTTTCCATTTATGAGCAGCCAGTATAAGTAGGTGGTAGGTAGCATGATAATTAAAATACAACTCCTATCATTCCTCTTTGTTCAGTCCCAACAAATAAAA
This sequence comes from Anaspis maculata, assembly GCA_949128115.1. Taxonomy (NCBI): domain Eukaryota; kingdom Metazoa; phylum Arthropoda; class Insecta; order Coleoptera; family Scraptiidae; genus Anaspis; species Anaspis maculata. The sequence continues at coordinate 44,086,182 of OX421963.1, forward strand.
ATAAAAATATTTCCAGATAAGTAATCCAGGTGGTAGTCAACGATGATGATTATTGTTAGGCATATGATTAAGTTGGTCGAGTACTGACCAAAACAACTTGACACTTTGCATAAGATGTAATCTTTGTATTCAACAAGGAAAAATTCCACTACGCTAATTCTCTTTTTACTGCTACGATAAATAAACACAAAAGCCGATTATCAAGGAGTTCAAGGAACTTTCCGGAAAATTTCGGCCCTAATAAAATGATTTATGCGAGATCCAGCCTAGGCACCAGAGCCTCTCGCAGGCAGGTATACATTTGAATGTCTCCAATCTGATAAATTTGTAATTTATTATTCCAGTCAGAAGGCATAGAAAAGAACTTTTCATGTCACGCGATGCAATTAGCTATTATTTTAGCACTGAAATTGTGTTCGCACAGAAATCAATATGTTTACCTACTTACATTATTCATTAGACGAATATTGAACAATAAATTTTTAGACAGGGAATGATTTTTTCCTGTGATATAGGAGACAGAGACTAAGTTTAGCAAGTCACAAATGACGCCAGAAACAAAATTCACGTTCGAACAAAGGAACAGGGGTGGAAGTGACCTTGGAAGTGGTGGTGGCATAATAAGAAAGGAGTTTTGCATTAATAACAATTCTATGCTCCATAGATTGCAGCTAAATTTAGAAGTGCTACAGTGTGGAACTCGGCTATTACTCATGAAGGCATGTCAAATTCTAAAATTACGTTTCCAACACGTAGGTGTACCGTCTAGACAAACTCTAAGGGGTAGCATCAGGATTTCTGTTTATGATTTTCAACTAAGCGTTTGAACAAGCTAGAAACCGTAAGAAAGATGTTGGTGGCTCTCTCTTGGAAGAGTTTTGATCCTGGAAAAATTCACAATGCTTTTTTTCCTCTGTTAAAATTCAAAAGCACACCCAATATGAGTTGGGGAGTTGCATGGGCACCAAATTCAAGTTTAAATGCGATTATTCCAACAGTTATTTCATCATGCTGATAATTTTTGTGAAAAACTATAGTGCGTTATAGTGAATTGGATCTTATTTTCTTCACGAAGAAAAAACTTGAACGTTGAAGTGAGTAATATTTTGAATTAATTAATAGTCTTCAATGGAAAAGTTGTTTAGTTTTCTGGGTAGTTTCTCTAGTTCGTGAAATATTTATGTCGTCTTGGTACTCACTAGATAGGTAGGTACCTACCTATTGGTTTGCACAGTAGGTACAAAAGCTTAATTAGACAGTAAGTTATAGACATTAGTCCACGCAAATTACCTTCGATAGTTTCTCCTCCTTTTGTCACAATTTCACTGGCAGACTCTTTGGTAGTTTCTATGAAATTCTTTCCGCTCTCCATGAGCGGAGAACTACTGGCGCACCCCATAGCGGCAGGGTAGTAGCGCTTGTACCGAATGATTTGGTATAACTGACCACTGGCTCGCCAGCACCTCCTTTGCTAGTTCAAATCACCCACGCACATACCCCTTGTGTTGTAGGTATTTCAGATATTATCGAACGTGAAATTCTAATATGTATGTTCCAAGTAAAAATGTATAAGAGTTTTTATAGACCCATTGACCCATGGTCGAAGGTTGTTGCTACGACCCTCTTGAAACTGATTTTTTTCTTCACGTATCATCTGTTCACCAACCATTTAGACACGAACTGCTATCTCATTGGCTTCGTTTTTTGCGTCATTTTAGCTCAAGTCACTTTTTGCTGCAGTATACATTTAACCTACGAAGACTCTTCGTCGAAGGGGAACCCGATCAGTTGCCAACTTCGCACAAAACTATTACGAGCTGCAAGTGCATTCAAAAGCACACGCGGTCCTTCTAGAGACCGTTTGAACAGAGTGTTACGAGTTGTGAATCTCTCGTGCAATTCTACCTCCTTCGAGAGTATACGCGTAGGCTCTGGACCGTTTGAAATAACATGGAGATATAAACGCGCGTGTAGAATACATCTGCCCAATTGGCGGAGGTGCTGCCGGTTCAGAGCACGCCAGAATTACACGCGTCAGTGTTGGGCCTGTTCCAGAGTCGCCGCGAAGCAAATTGCCGCGATCAATGTGGAATTTGCCAAAAAAACGGTGGAAAGTTCCAGAATAACAGTTGAAGTATACAGGTGTCCCAGAGAAGTGGAATCACCTCCATAATTTTTCCTTGGCACTTTTTCAGAAAATTCCTTCAAAAGGATATAACGATTCCAATCATTGCGGATCTGCTGGTGACATTAGTTTTTTTATCGTTATCATTTTTTGATGGAATAATAATAATTACGTATTTTTCTCTGCAAGGTTCCATATTCTTTTGTTTCTGTCATTATCCTGTCATTAAAAAAAGGCAGTTGCTTGGTCTGGAACAGAACCATATAGGATACCACTGTTGGTTGAATTTCTCAACCGGAGAAGATCTCAACGAGAAATTTTGTGACATCTCAACAACATGCATCCGAACAAAAGCCCGGTGTGTCAAAACTCAAAGCGTTGTGAGTAAAATCTGCGTGTCATAGGGAAGTGGAAACAGCTCCATCTTTTTTCCTTGGCATTTCTTCAAAAAATTCCTCCATATTGTGTATCTATTTTGACCACTATGGATCTGTTGGTGATCTCAGTTTTTTTTATTATCATCGGTATTTTTTGACAGATGTCGATTTGTCTGACATTTTTTTGTCACTTTATTTTCAATTCATAGCCATCATTCGGAAAAATACCAGAGAAAAATTATGAAGGTGATCTGATATCCCTGGGACACACTGAATTTGCTGACAACTCTTTGAGTGTTGACCTACCGGGCTTTTGTTTGGATGCATATCGTTGAGATATTACAAATTTTTCGTTGACATCTTCCTCGGCATCTTCTGTGGTCGCCAAACTAACCAGCAGTAGTATACTAAACTACGCCCAGATTAATAGGGATACCTACTGAAAATGTTTGCCAATTTTCAGATGACAGTATCTCGGTTAAAAAGTAAGCGATTGTCTAGCTCCATTGTCTAGCTACAAGAGGCCAATATGAGCTACGTCATCTTTGACATGATACATGATACACAGGATGTCAAAGGAAGGAGTGCCAAAAGAGTCGATTCTCAACGTCGCGTAGCTTTTCAAGTAATATTCGCAGATATTTTCTGATTCAATTTTTGTGGACTATGCGGGAAGAAATAGTGCAACGCAGTAAAATTATTATCTTGGAATCCAAGCAAACTCAGCATTTGTCCTCACTCTCATATGGACTTAAAAATGTATGTAGAACTGAATGTATGTTGTGTTTCGTTACCAACAAAAGTCTAGAAAAAGATGAAGTTAACGTAACTTGAATCCAGTTTTCTAGATAGCGCCGGTGAAGCTGGAGTTGTTCAAAAGTGGCATCCAAATGTCACTATGCTGTCAAAGTACAGTCAAATTTATTCCATGAAAACAAGCTTCTTACTGAGTAAGATTTTAAACAAAGCTAAAATTGGAAAGACAAACGCTCATTGAAGATATTTTGCCTGAAATTTTGCTGACTATTTCACTAGAGTGTATTACACCGACAATAAAATCTAGTATTCAGATGACAAAACACGTACCTATACCTACCTGGGCAAAACCAACATGATGGTTTTGCAGCGGCAATTTTTTGACGTTTCACTCGTTCCATTACATTCAAACTGCTTTAGTAGATGTATAGCGCATTTTCCTATCGAATACGCTATTTTTATACTTTGTATTCGCCTGTCCGTCCCAATCCGTCCAGCCGTCCGCCTTGTTATAAAATTCCTTTTGTAAATGACCGGAACTTAGCTAAAGATGAGCACAGGAAAACAAAGCAAGCTCAAATTGAGTTACCTATAATATTTGTCAGACTGACACTTTTGCATCAATTTGAATCGGCGGTCGTCACAAACAGTATTCAAGCATACTAGTAAGCTTCATTGCATCTTGTTGTATCAATCGAAGCCCCAGCGGGCCCCCTTGTGTTTTCATGCATCGTTTATATCCCTAATGAGTTGCCCCTTGTGTCTGTTGCCCCTTGTGTCTTCTTCTGTGGCTCGAAGCCCTTGCGGGCCCCTTTGATGTGGATGTCTATGTGCCGTTCAAAGACCTAGCTCACCTTCTTATGACGTACTGTAAGCCCCATTGAGTCTTCTTCTGGCTTTCGAAACTTTGGTGTGTTGTCTTGTATTTTCTTGGTTTTTCAGTCAGGGTTTTAGTAGAAACTCTTTTCTTCATCTCCCGAGACTCTGTGCTCTTCTATACTTTCTTTGGTGCTCAAGATCCTAGCGGGCTCTCTTATACCTCCATACGCCGTTAGTCATGACTTCCGAAACTCTCTCGGCCTTTTCATGGCTTCACGTTATTTTAGAACTAGATAGGTATCTTGGTTTTGGATGAAAAAGCTGTTCAAAGAAAGCCTCCTTTTCTCTCGTAAAATAGTCATGTCGAATACCACTCGAGATAAAATTTTGAAGGCAAAATTTTTCTCTTGTAATATTCAAATTTGTTGCTTTTTGGCAATTTCGCTCATGACATTTAATCAAAACCACTCGCCTGACGGCTCGTGGTTTTGTAACAAATGTCATTCGCGAAATTGCCAAGCAACAAATTTTCATAACAATCGAAAAATTTTGCCGACAAAATTTTATCTCTTGTGATATTAAATACGAAAATATTTTCCTCGTTTCAAGATGGCATCATAACAATAACATACGCCTCTGCCTGATGGTGCCTATAGCACAAACCATGCACAAGAAGTTTCAACCGCTAGATAATGGTCCCAAATTTGAAGTACCTACTTCAGCCACTTCAGCGCTGTCTGACAAGAGAAATTTGGTATTTGTCCCCATTGGGCGTATACAATCACAAAATCACTCATCCAAATAGATTATGAATGACTTATAAAAATAAGCTGACGACAATCACTCCGTGTTACTTAAGTTTACATAAATACAAGGCTACACAATAAGTACAACTTTAATTTAGACGGTTATAAATTTACGTGGGTATCAAACCACAAAAACACATTCCATTTTTTTTGTTGATCTCTAAAACAGCAATATATAATATTTATTAGGTAGGTACACATATTTATTTTCTATGTGAACAATGGTGAACGACCCGGTGCGATTGTCGGATGTCATTTTCTGAGCAGGACTCGCCCGGCTCGTGTTCCTGCGAACCGTGGCAGGGCGAATGGGAATGGTGGCGGTGAGTCCTGGGAACGGCTCCCATCAGTCTTGAATCGGAACTTATTGCTCTCTCCAATTTCCCCCTAATGTGAGGGCAGTCTCTCATTTTGGGCCTGGAGCGGTGGGTCGAGTCCGAAGCGTTGGAGCTTCTTCGTTTGTGATGGGAGGACGAACAGTAGCCAGCAGAGTATATGGGCAATTGCTGCGCAGAACCTCCACTTCCTGCAAAAACGATGGATTCATAGTCAACGTCAATCCACAATTTTTTTCCAAGTGCTAGGCTTTGGTGCATTCGAGTTTTAAATGAAATTGGGTATCTTCCTGAAAAACAACTTCAACCAAATCTGAGAACTTTTCTAGCCAAATAAACGGAAGTTTAGGTCAGTAGGTATCATGAGATTTTTTAGACAATTTGCCTTCGGTAATAACTCGATACTGTGGTATAGGTATATTTGTATTCAGAATAAGAAGCTACATCGATTGCAATACGAATATAGAATACACAGGGTGTGGCATCAACAAAAAAGTTTTTTGCGAAACCCTGTATATTATAAGTTGTAAAACATCAATATTGTAATTCCCAATTTCAGAATCTACCGAAAAAATTGCTCAAGAAAAGTTTTTCATTGTCAAATTATCTTAAGGAAAAATCTCCAGTATAGGGGGGGGGATTCTCGCGTGATCATCCTGTACAATTTTTAAACTTGTGCCTGATCTAGAATAGAATCAAGATTGTAGACTCAACCAGACTATAAAACAGCACCAGTTGAAAGCTGTAGCGAGAAAATCATCAGATGGGTCAGCTGCGGCGCAAGCGATGGGAAGAAGACGTGCTGTGGCAAAAGGATGAACTCCGGAGATTTTTGAGAATGTAGACTCATATGCGGCTTTCCAGCGCCATCAGCGTAATAATTATCTACTGGTAGCGATTTCTTATACCCCTTGGGGTATCGTATCGTCCCTTTGTGAAACGACGATCTACTTTCAATAAAAATAATGTCTTGTCTTATATTTCTCAAACCCATATTTTTTGACAACTTTTTTGCGCTCTCTATTCCAAATCTGTTTCGTCGTCTTTGCAACTTGGCTTGGTGGCCGTCTTCTCAGTTAAGACGATCGGGTCAGTCGATGAACTCGAAAAGAAACAGCGAGGGAGAAAAATGAGATCTCGTTAAACTCACCAGTTTTGTGTATGTGATGCAAGGGCATTTTGGGAGAACACGAATGTGAGCTTCGTCTGGAGCTGTCTTCGTAGACTTGGCGATCGTCGTCTTCGATGCGCTTCTGTCTCATCAACGGATTCCTACGACGGTCGTGGATTCTAAGCGTAACAGGGCAGTCTAAATGAAGGTCCAGGGCCAGAGAGCTTCCGCTGCCTTGAAGCGACTCGCGACTCAAACTGGAATTCAGGGAAAGTTGAAACACTTATATATATAATTCTTCGATTTATCTTCAGTTTCCGTCAGCTACAATACCTACCTGGAATACTCTGGTCCACCAACAGATGGAGTAAAAAACAGAAACAGTGCTTGCATCTATTGCATCTTCCATCTATTCCACATAAGACAATGCGCGGTAAGTATCACGTACAAAGTCAGTTTCTGTATATGGTTGACAACAGTGGCGACGCTAGCATTTTAGGATAGAGGGGGCCGAGATGGAGCCACAGAGATCGAGGGGGGTCAGAATTAGACGCGGGGGTTCGGGGGGCAGAGCCACTCGTTGGCGCCGCAGGAGAATTTTTTTTCACAATTGAGACCCTCCCCTAAAGTCCCCCCCGATTTTAGAATGCCTCTTAGTTCCTTCTAAAACACTCTCATTTTTTCTTTGAAGTTAATTGCAGGTACCATTTTTGTAATTCAAAATTTTTAAACAAGAAATTGAAGAAACTTTGGAAGTTTACACATAGAATAGATTTGAGTTACTTACTACTCTTTTAGTTCTATAATAATTCTTCAAACACGCAATTCAAAGTTGCATTATTTTTCAAGTTGTACATATATAAAACGCCTTCGTGGATTCCTGGAACTAAAATAAGTGAATGCTCTAATTTCAACCACCGCTAGCGCAAGCTTTTTTCTCCTGCAAAATTTTACGACTGAAATACTTTTCGTTGAAAAAAAAATAGCAGAATGGATGTAAAACATGATTAATGATTTATTAACATGGAAATAAATGGCCCACCCTAAGATTTTCTTCAGTGGGGGCCGACGGACTCTCAGTGGGGGCCTGGCCCCCCCCTGAACCCCCCCTAGCGTCGCCACTGGTTGACAAACAAGTCCTTCTCCACCAGGTTTTGCTCTCGAGTGGCTGCTGAGGTAATGTTCGGTCTTTCGCACCTAATTCATTTGTCCATTCCCGACCCTACCACTTGTAGGTACATGCCGAAGACTTGGATGTACCGATGAGCCAAAGTCACTGAAGCTCAAGAATAATGGAGTGATGTTTTTAGGGACGAATTACGCTTTTGTTTTGAAGCTAATGACGACAGTTAGTAGACAAATAAAGCGCTTTCTTAGAAAACGAAGCCGTCGATTTTTTTTTTAATCAGTATATTTTCACTAGCATTACTCCGTTGGTAGACCAGAGTATAGAGGTTTTTCTGTAGTTAGCTTAGCACCTACTTGAACTTACCGATAGTTAGCTACTGCGGTTTCGTCAACTGATAGAGCATGTCGATGTAATAGGCCGGCATTCAGTAAAGCACAATTTGTGGAGCTCTTCAGAGACCTAGTGTGCGGTCGTTCTGTGCCCCTTTTGATTTTCGACATATTAGGCGATTTTTCCTTATTCTTATTGTGATCTAAAACTAAATCTGGCGCTGATGGACTTCTGTTGATAGAACCCTGCAATATACCATCACGCATTTCTTAGTTTAGAGATATAAAGTGCCAATCAAAACAAGTTGTGTCACCCTCCAAAATTTGCCCTCCGTTAGAAAAATGATAACATGGATGGATTGCTACAAATTCGACTTCTGTTTAGACTGTTTCACCTTGTCCAGGCCCCGTTCCATCAGATTTCTTTTCTGGACTTCAACGTCAGAGGCATGAAGGCAGACCTCAGATCTCGAGATTTCCTTTGAATTGCCTTGTAACTTCTGCATTACAGGGTGATCTCAGAAAATCATCTTTTCAAATAAACTGTATCAACAAAATTAACCTTCCACGGCCAATTTTGCATTGACTATGGAAATGAATAAATTTGGACCGCTGAGAATGATTCGAGATTTGTTCGACCGTCAGCTAGTCTGATTCTCACTGTATCAGTCTGTATTTTCGAAAAAATTGGGCATCTCACATACAGTTTACAAGGTGGTGAATAAAACAGTGCAAAATTCCTGGAAGTTGAGCATGCTCCCGTTTGAACTAAAATGAATTTTTCCGGATGTTATATTGAATTTGAGAATTTAGGTAAAAAAGAAGCCGAGGAAGAAGCAAAGATGATAATCGTTGGACTGATAATCGCCATACCAGACCAAGCAATAAAAGTGCCCCCGAACTCAATGCATCCCTATTTAATAAATATGTACCTATAACACGCATTTGCATTCCAATTTGTATTTTGTAAATAGGTCCATAAATATTTTTTTCAAAATTTGAATTTTTTGGAAATGTCCTTGTAGCTTCCGAAGGATATCTGAATTGTAAATTCCTGTCCAGGAATAAGCCTACTGGAATTGATTCCGCAACGCCTTTTTTTACGAATTTAACTCCATCCTTAAACTCCCATCAAGTGCGATCAATTTTTGACTAGTGGCTGTTTATTACGTAGATTGACAAGTATTTGTTATCTACCATTGTGGATTTGTCGGCCCTGTATTTGGGGCAATGGCACTGTACGCTATTACCAGTCAAGTTTAGGTAAGTAGATACCGGCCCATGTATTTGATTCAAATAAAGACAAACATTCAAAATACATGGCAAATTATTGAGGGTGTCATTTGTTCTGACTGACACTTTGAATCATTAATGCCATTTTGACCTGGCAGACATTCTTCAATGTTTTGAAGTGTACGATAATACAGCACTCGAGATTTTTACAACGATTTGATCAATCTGTATGTTGAAGAGTCGATGGTATTTGGATATTTTTTGCCTTGCATCAAGTCACCGGAGATTTACCGAATTTCTCTTGAATGCACGATAAAACAAGTCCAAGTATACCTGTACTCAAAATCACATTATATTACTTCAAAGCTGTTTTAACCAATGTAAGTATAATTTCATACTTAACTGATCAACAAAAAAAAAAAACATCAAGTACATGGCAAAATTTGCCCTAACTTTGGCACTGTATCAAAGTTACAGCAAATTTGACCGTGTTGTGTTTATTTCGTTGATCAGTTCATTTCCTTAAAATTAAAACTGGTATTTTTGTCCTAGCGAGTGACCGACCGATTAGTATTGTTCGGAGTAAAGATCTAAAATGCCATATTGTCTACTGGGTCTAAACTGCTTGACAATTGAACTGCAACACCTAAAAATTAGGTGCGTTTTCAAATTGAGATAGCTCAAAAAATATTTGACGGATTCCAGAAGTTCAGGCATGTCAGGAAAGGTCATTGCTTTGACTATCGAGTGCTGGTATTGATGATAAGTTTGATTGCACAATTTGTCATATACAAGGTGCTAACGGAGAGCGTGCAGATATGGGCAATCTTTCACCTTGTACAACTTTTGGAAAAAAAGTCCGAGACTTTTTCTATCACCCGCTTTTGAAAGGTTGTATCATTATGCCGAAACGGTTTGGGAAATTTGACCCTAACATTTTTTCTCAAAAAATTGTGCTCAATTTTCCGAAATATGCACTTTCTGAATAAGAAAAAGAAATAGAGACATTGTTTGTTTTTAAACGGCGTCCATATTGAATTTGCTTACGAAGATTTTCATTCAAACCTCCACATCCCCTAGAAACTACCCCTTTTCGGACACCGTCTCACAACAAGATATGCAATGTTTCATTTAAAAGGCCTAAGAAAAGCACTCATCAATAATTGGATTGAAATAAGGATACTACGATGACCACACACGTACAGCTCCCTAAAAACCACCCCTCGACTTCAAGGGACAGGGACAGGGTTGGTATGATAAGACATGCAATACATGAAAATTACAAAAAACGTCTTTTTCAACTGTTTCACTGAAAAAGTGATGCTACACGATGACCCCTTGCGTAGGTCATCCCAACAGCTACCCTCTCGAAAAAAGAACTACCCTTTGAAAAACCAGTAGGTACTTCCGCAATACCTCATTTGTTGTGATTTTTTCAAAATCTGTCGCAATAGTTTGCAGCTACGATGATTTCATTCACATATCTTCCCGAAACTACCCCTTTAACTGCCCCTTCATTATCGCATAGCCTTTACCTTGATGCGTTATTTAGGAGTTGAAAAAACTTTTGCCTACTAACCGTTTCATTGAAATGATGGTGTTTTCTACGATGATAGTACAAAACCTTTCCTGAAACTAATCCTAGAAATCACCCCTGTGAGACGGTGTTCCAAAAGGGGTAGTTTCTAGGGGATGTGAAGGCTTAAAAGAAAATCATCGTAAGCAAATTCAATATGGACGCCGTTTGAAAACAAACAATGTCTCTATTTATTTTTCTTAATCAGAAAGTGCATATTTCATAAAATTGAGCACAATTTTTTGAAAAAAAAAGTTAGGGTCAAAATTCCAAAACCGTTTCGACATAATGATACAACCTTTCAAAAGCAGGTGATGAAAAAAATCTTGGACTTTTTTTTCGAAAGTTGTACAAGGTGAAAGATCGCCCATATCTGCACGCTCTCCGTTGGCACCCTGTACATGACAAATTGTGCAATCAAACTTATCATCAATATCAGCACTCGATAGTCAAAGAAATGATCTTTCCCCACATGCCTGAATTTCTGGAATCCGTCAAATATTTTCCGAGCTACCTCAATTTGAAAACGCACCTAATTTTTAGGTGTTGCAGTTCAATTGTCAAGCAGTTTAGATGACATGAAAACACCAAAGCAAAGCAATAATTGTGTAGTACGTGGACGACGAACAGACAGACATGTATTTCTTGCAACATCCAGGGTGCGATTACCTGTGATATTTTGAGCGATTGAGCTTTATTTTGTGTTTTTGTAGCAAGGCCCCTTGAAAAATTCATAAAAGATTCTGTTAATGTCCTTCTGTCAGTGACGGTGGCTTTTATGTGTTGAGAATGGAAAGCAGGGTGTTGAATGATACCAGTTTGAGATCCTGAAGTTCTCAACGATCCGTGATGGCTGTGCATGCCATGGCCGTATCCCTCACACGAGTTGCCGCTCGGAGGACCGTTTGGATTTATTTTCAAACGGGCGGGCACTACCTTGGCCGCAGAATCTCGAGCCTCAAAGGTCATCACGCAAGCTGCCACAACTATAAATCCTGGCCAACAAAATAATATAATATTATTTTATCACTTGATAACAATATGAGGATAAAAAAATAAGTTCCACCAAGACTCCCCCCCGTTAGAATTTTCCTTGTTGAAATTATAAATTGGCAGGGAAAAACCATTTCCGTGATAATTTTTCCCGTAGAATTCAAATTTGGAAACCAAATTTTTCTGTATCTTGCAGTAGGTATAGGAGTAACAGAGTGTTTCAAAAAAACTTTAACATTTTTTTGACACCCTGTATCCAAATATTGAAAATGATGCGGCTTCTTCTTTCAAGTCCGAATAATATGATTTGATATCTGATGATGATCATACAGGGTGATTCAAAAGTGTCGGATCATCTTGACGGTGCGTAATATGGAGATAAGGTAGAGTACTGGAAAGTTGTTAAAAAAATTCTATGTCTTTCAATTTTGAAGTTATGGAGGGACAAAAGTTGCTCATTCGATTGCTTCTTTTTCCCTTATTTCAAAAGATTTTAGTGAACTGTTAATGGAAAAATAATAATAATGGTTAGAGGTGTACCGATTCCGATTATGATAATCGGAAATCGCTATAATCGGCGGCTTTTCGATAGTATCGAACATTGGAAAAATTCCGATTGATCGGCCAAAACATCAGCAGGCTAAAAATAAGATTTGTTATTGTTTTGGGCGCGCAGAAGCGGATCTCGTCATCCCATCAATGTGGCTGTTTGCAGGCACTTTTAGAAAAAAATAATTTTCAGGATTCATGACTCACCCTGTATACAAAACAGAAATTCTTTGCAGATTTAGAGATTGATTTTTGTACTCATTGTGTTTCCATATAAACAGTTTACTAAAATCATCTGAAACGATGGAAATAAAAGCGATCGAAGGACCAACTGTTGTCCTCTCCCTCTAACTTCAAAATTAGAAGACATAGATTTTTTTAACAACTCTCCAGCACTCTACTACACTTCCATATTACGCACCTTCAAGGTGGTCCGACACTTTTGAATCACTCTGTATACAGGGGGTTAATTTTCAAACTTCCCACTTCAGATTTTTTGTCAGAATTTTTTTTCCAAGAAAACACCGAAACAGGTCGATTTTCATCTCAAGTCGGACATCTAGAACACGTATTGCCAAATTTTTATCTTCAACCCCTTCGCCCTCACCTTACCCAACTTGAAAATTTCAAATAACAGTACCTATCTTGTGATGTGAAAGGTTTCGTGTTTCGTGGATGTGAAACATCAAATTGAAGGTATTAAAATTCCTCATTCTGGCAAAGCATATTTTGATTTTTTTTATACTAATCCCAGAATCCTCAGAATTTTCTTATTGCTAATTGAAGAAGAGTTCTTCCCCTAGTTGCTTCCGATTCTTGAAAATCGATTTTCCAACAGAAACAGGTCGATATTTTGATATTTATTCTGAAAAGGATATCTATTCTGAAACACGTAATGCCACATTTTTATCTTCAACCCCATTGTCTCCACCCTACCCAACTTTAAAAGGATTAGGGAATAAGTTTGAAATTTTTCAAAATATGTTTGGTAGAAAGAAAATTTCATCAGCTTCAATTTGATGTTTCACAAGATAAGTAATGCAATTCGAAATTTTCAAGTACGGTAGGGTCGGGGCGAAAAGTCTGAAGATAAAAACTCAGCAGTACGTGTCCCAAAGGTCACCCTCAAAACAAAAACCAACTTGTTTTGGCGTTTTCCTGGAAAAAAATTTGGTTGTAAAAAAATCCAAGGTGGAAAGTTTAAAAATGAACACCTTGTATATGATCATAATCACATATCGAGGGCTTCACGGCAGTACCTCGTAACTGAAAAATTTTACAGTCTTTTTACAGAAGAGCAAAAACAACTTAATTCAAGTCCGGGAATAGTAGGTACAGAAAATTACGATATTTTGCAATGTTATCAAAGAACAGTTACTGGTTACTGTTTACAGTTAATTGCAAAATATCGTAATATCCTGTGCTATTGGAGCCGTATTCATACCTCGCTTTTAAGCTAAAAGCGCTTTTAGAGCGATGCGCTTTAGGGGCATTTCTCATATTTCAGTGTTCAAAAATACATTATTGCGATTGGGATCGATTGTATACAGGGTGGTGAAAATTTCGATGCTCACCATTGGTATCTTGGAAACGGTAAGAGATACGAGGTCGGTTAAATTAGAAGAAAGTTGCGCATTTTTGTGGCGATTGAGAATCTGAGAAGAAACTTTGATTATTTTGATTAGTTTACGATTTATCACGAAAAAACTGAAAATTTTGATTTCAGAAATTATTTTTTATCTTTCCAACCATTCAAGCTATTTCAATCAAACTTGGTAGTTTTATGTTTTTGATCACTCGGAGTCGATCAACGTTGACAGAAATTTTTCAGGCCTTCTAGATGTCAAATTATGATAGTCTACTTTTGTTTTTCTTATGGCCGCCATATTGGATTTTTGCACTAATAGATAGAGAAAAAAATTGGCTTTCCGAATTAGTAACCAACATGTTCTTTTTATGACATTTTCAGCGTCAAATTTTGAAATTTTCGTAAATTATTAACAAAATCGGGAATGCTTTGAAAAACAATTGAAATATTATCAATAGTAACAACCATGGAGGTTAAAGAGAAGGAGACTGAACGACATTGGTTTCTGTCATAAAAAATGGCACCATTTTATGTCGCAAAAATGCAGTTCAAAAATTATACACTGTGTCGCATCAAATTGACGTATCAAACGGCTCGATACCAAGTTGCAGGCGCAAAGTTTCGGACGGCGTAACTCGCCAAATACAGCGCGGTCTGATTGATTGGTATCCGCCGTTGCTATGGTAACGACACTTACGGCGGTCTCACAGCCCCAACTTGGTATCGAGCCGTAATAGTCTAGGCTAATTTTTCATAAAAGCGCTTCCTAACGATTCAAAAAGCATTTCATATATCAAATGGGGAACAAGACATTTTGGAGTATACGAATCGTGCTGAATATGAAAACCTCTGTTGGCACCTCGAAATTTTGACTCCAAAGCCCCCAGGGCCCCAATTTTGATTTTTCGTTAGTTTTCAAGTGTTCATAATGTTTTGCATTCAACCTGCCGTAACTCACAAACCACGGGAGTTGAAGCGCAGATTTTTCGAGCTCTGTAATTTCGGTTCATTTCCAAACCTTCGTGTCAAATGTCTTTTCTTCAAAATTGACAATTACCTCTTCAAACAGCGAAAATCACCAAGACGTCCAAAATGCAAGAGATACCGACACAAAAACTTTGACCTGTGGGGACCTATATCAATTATTCAAAATAAGTCCATACATGTATGAGACAATATGTAGAGAATACCCCAAGGAAGTTTTTGCGAAGTGGACGTCGCAAAATATCTTTCGGTTATCAAGTTATGATTTTTTTAAAACCGACATCGAAAATGACGCGCGGTATCGGGTGCCCGTATAGTGATCGGCCGGCCGCGTCGACAGCGGCAAGGGCTGGTCCTTGCTATAATATTTTTTTGGATCAAATTCTGTAATGCATATTCATTCTTCTTCGATTAATTTGACCAATAGTCGTTTCGTTGCTGTTTCCAGTAGTAAATATGAATACTTATCGATGAAAATTGGAGATTTTCAATGTTTGGAATGTTATATTATGTGAGTAGGTATCTACTTGTATCTAGATCCAAAAATAACTTGATCACACCAAGTATTCACACAAAGGGAGCTCTACTAATTTTGAAAAAAGGCTTTAGCACTCAGCTTGTACAGTTTCTTCGAAACAGAATAGATATGAGAGGTACAATACCTACATACATTTATCTAGCCGTGACAGGTGATAGCAGTAATTCTTTTTGCTTCACTTAGCACTGAATGTAAAACCGGGATACGGACATTTCACCGACACCCAACCCACCGAATCGCCAATTCGCCGACAGGACAAAAATCACCGACTGGCCGATTCACCGACAGGATATTTCAGCAGCGACGGCGCCAGCATTTCTTGAACGGGTGGGCACAAAAAGGCACACTATTCAGGGAGGTGGGCACTCATCTTGTATATGTTTAACCTCCTATCCTCCAAACAACTTTTTTTTAGGTAAAAAATCAGTCAAGCGCAATAGTTTTGTTTAAAAACATAAAAACAACGAGATACATTCTTATTTTAGGTTGTTTTCATCAATATCTACTGAGTTATGCAATTATTCAGGTTGTGTGGTTTCTTCATATTAACTTTTTTCGAGACATTTTCTGAGAAATCAGGTGGGCACACGGGTGGGCACCTATGATTTTAGGGAAGGCACGTGCCCACCCTGGTCACCCCCTGGCGCCGTCGCGGTATTTCAGCGACTCACCAATTCACCGACCAGGTCATTTCACCGACCCGCGGACAAGATATTCTACCAAGAGTTCTTTTTCGACCCAAGTATCATCCTTCTTCTCGGACTCATCAGACAAAGAGCTGATTTTTGACGCAAGCATCCTCCTTCTTTTTAGACCCGCCAGATGAGAAGCTCATTTTTCACTCAAGTATTACTCTTTTTGGACCCATATCACATAAGAAACTGATTTTTGACTCAAGTAGGTATCATCCTTCTTTTTAGCGTCACCAAACAAGGAGTTACTTTTTGATTAGGTATCATCCTTCTTTACAGATCCACTATATAGAGAACTGATTTTTTACTCAAGGGTCCCTCTTCTTTTTAGACCCACCAGAGAAGAAATTGATTTTTTACTCAAGTAGATATCGTCCTCGATATCGTTTTTCTTCTCCGGCCCCCCTTATAAGAAAATGGTTTTTTGCTAAAGTATCATATTCTTCTTTTTTACATAGAATAGGCCCGTATTCGTAGTCAGACCTTGAGTAGGTACCTATAAGGTGGTCTTAAGACCATGCTTATTCATTCAAACACAGGCTTGCGCTAAGATGGTTTTATACATTATGGTGATAAATATCATCTTGTGGATATTTAGGGTGAGTTTAGTCAGCTTATATTCAGCCCCAAGTTTCAATTTTAGTCGCAAGCGCAGCGACGCCCATTGGTTTTTATCCATGGTTTTTATGAAACAGCTTCCTCAGACTAAACCCACCCTTATAACCAAAAACAACTACATCTTTCAACGTTGAGTATGGTAGAAATTGGCTGTTGAAAATTGAATAACGTCGACTTACACCCACTGTGAGCTATGGTGGATCAATTTCTGAAGAGCGTCTCAAGACATAAGATCTGACTAAGTATAAATACGGGCCCAAGTCTCGGCCTAAGTCTGTTTTTGACTTGAGGATTTTTTTTCAGATCCGTCAGAAGGAGTTTATTTCTGAGTAGACACCACATATAGACATAGAGTCTATTTTTGAGTTCTTGACTCGAGCATCCTCCTTCTTTTCAGACCCACCAGATAAAAAGTTCATTTTTTACTCAACCATTCTTTTAAGGCCCATCAGATGAGTAATTGATTTTCGACTCAAGTATTCTCCTTCTTCTCAGACCCATCAGATATTGAGTACATTTTTGACTCAAGTATTCCAGACCTACCAGAGTTTATTTTCGACTCAATTATCATCAGATGAAGAACTGATTTTGGACTTCTTCTTTTCAGACCAACTAAACCAGATAAAAAAAAGTCAATTCTTCACTCAAATATCATACTTTTCAGACCTATCAGATAAGAATTGATTAGCACTTTTTGGTGAATTGTTGAACTCATAAAATCTGAAACAACCACAGAAACCATAAAATGCGGCTGCAAGCCCCTGTTCAAAGGCAAATTATGTCGGTGCAGAAAAACAGGACAACCTTACATAAAAATGTGCTCTGTAGAGGGACAGTGCTGTAATGTTTTAAAAAGAAGCTTAGTTTGACATAAAATTATTGTTTCATTGACTGATGGAGTCTTTTTGCATCCCTAGGTACAATATATTACATAGGTACCTATTAGCATATTTCAAGTAAATGTTGAAAATCTCTACTAAATTTGCTACTAAAAACATCAACAAAACGGCCGTTAGTCAGACAAAATGAAAAGAGATCGATATGTAATACAGAATAATCAAAAGAAACAAAATATCTTATGTATGGCCATGACCAGCCCTTGGCGCTGTCGGCGCGGCCGGCCGATCACTATCCGGGCACCCGATACCGCGCGTAATTTTCGATGTTGGTTTCAAAAAAATCATAACTTGATAACCAAAAGATGTTTTGCGACGTCCACTTCGCAAAAACTTCCTTGGGGTATTATCTACATATTGTCTCATACATGTATGGACTTATTTTGAATGATTGATATAGGTCCCCATAGGTCAAAGTTTTGGTGTCGGTATCTCTTGCATTTTGGACTTCTTGGTGGTTTTTGCTGTTTGAAGAGGTAGTTATCAAACTTGAGACGAAGAAATTTGGCGTGGAGGTTTGGAAATGACTCTTAATTACAGAGCTGTGAAAATCTGCGCTTTGCCTCCAGTGGTTTTTGAGTTACGACAGGTTGAATGCAAAATATCGTGAACTCTTGAAAACCAAAGAAATATCAAAATTGGGGCCCTGGGGGCCTTAGGGTCAAAATTTCGAGGTGCCAACAGAGGTTTTCATATTCAGCGCGATTTGTATACCTCAAAATGTCTTGTTTCCCAATTGATATATGAAATGCCCTTTGAATGTCACTTTTCAGGAATCTAGCCTAGTCTATAACTTCTTAATCGTGTTTTGTGCTTGTTTGTACCAAGAGTTCATAAATTAAATGAGTCAAGGGTGCCTGTGAATTCAAAAACGTCTGTCGAAACTAGGGTAATCCTTACTCCTTTTCTAATAAATTTGTCAAACTTAAACAAGAACGATGCTAGTTCCGACAGACGTTTTTGAACTCACAGACACCCTTGACCATTCAACTTATGAACTACCGGTACAAACAAGCACAAAACACGATTAAGAAGTTAGATACGTCAATTGCACACCATCTGTCACTTTTTTGTTGTTGCTATTGATAAATATTTTAATTGTTTTTCAAAGCATTCCCGATTTTGTCAATAATTTACGAAAATTTCAAAATTTGACGCTAAAAATGTCATAAAAAGAACATGTTGGTTATTAATTCGGAAAGCTAATTTTTTTCTCTATCTATTAGTGCAAAAATCCAATATGGCGGCCATAAGAAAAACAAAAGTTGACTATCATAATTTGACATCTAGAAGGCCTGGGAAATTTCTGTCAACGTTGATCGACTCCGAGTGATCAAAAACATAAAACTACCAAGTTTGACGGAAATAGCTTGAATGGTTGGAAAGATAAAAAATAATTTCTGAAATCAAAATTTTCAGTTTTTTCGTGATAAATCGTAAACCGATCAAAATATTCAAATTTTTTTTCCAGATTCTTAATTGCCACAAAAATGCGCAACTTTCTTCTAATTTAACCGACCTCGTATCTCTTACCGTTTCCAAGATACCAATGGTGAGCATCGAAATTTTCACCACCCTGTATACAGGGTGATTCAAAAATGGCGCATTTCCTCCCGTGTACGTTGTGGGAGACGTTGAGGGAGCACGGAAAAAATAGTAAAAAAAAATTGGCTCATTTATCCTTCGAGTTATGAAGAGGTGAAGTTGAGAATTCAACTTCTTCAGTTTGCATGATTTTAAATCAAAGCATTGTTACTTGCGAACAGTCACATGTCGTTAGTAGTTCCCGATTGAAATTTTTTCTTGCAATTGAGATTTGAGTCGTATTTTCAAATTTCAAAATTCGTCTTTCACCTGAAAAGTGCCGTGAAAACACATGTGGCAAGTATGTTTGGTATGGTCTGGCAGGTTCTACGGAGTTTCCAGGGTAACAATACAATAATGCTATTGTGATGGCGTGATCCCTGTTGTGATGTACCGGTTTGATCTAAAGGTGCCAGGTAGGTACTAATGCGATGCTGCCAGATTGGACAGATTGGTTTTTGTTAATAACTTGCAAATCGAAGCCGATTAATTTTTTTAATTATTTTTCCCATGCTCCGTTAACGTCCACTATAACGTGCCCGAAAGGAAATGCGCCATTTTTGAATCACCCTGTATGTATGTACTTAATTGCAATTAATTTGCGAGTTAATTTGTATTTTTGAACACTGAAATATGAGAAATGCCCCTGAATGCGCATCGCTCTAATAGCGCTCTTAGCTTAAAAGCGAGGTATGAATACGGCCCTTGGACTTTAAATGAGGTTCTTTGGCCTCCTGTAAAAAGTTCCATTTTTCAGTTACGAGGTACTGCCGTGAAGCCATTGATAACAAATAATGTTATTCGGACTCAATAGAAAAAGCCGCATAATTTCCTTACTTCCAATATTCAAAAAAGGGTGTAAAAAAATGAGAATGTTTTTTTGAAACACTCTGTATACTGCAAGATATTGAAAATTTTGGTGTCGAAACTTGAATTCTACAGAAAAAATTGTTGAGGAAATTTTTTTCCCCGCCAATTTATTCTAACGGTGGAAGTTTTAGCAGAGAGGGGGGAATCTCAGTAAGATCGAAAACAGTGAAAACGCTCTGTAGGTAATCCTTGCTCGACAGACGCAAGTCTTGGGCTTTTCAACAAACGCAACGTTAGGTTAAACTCGGCAACGCAGAAAGACATGCGAGGCAAGTTCAACTTCTGGGATTGGACACATAGTACAGGAACATCAATAAGAAAATAATTCCCAAAAAAATTGGCTTGAAGCATCTTCATAGTTTAGGCTATCGCTACAGTATACTAATTTTCCGTCTGGCGGAGATGACGGCTTAATGTCGCCATCTCGGTCGCCATCATCAACAATAAGTGCAAGAAATTGGTTTGTCTAAAATAAATATTTTATTTTCTGGCCGTCTCATTTGACAAAAAGTTGCACGCATTATTTTTTGTAGCCTATTAAACTGTGTTTCCGTTTAATAATGTAGAATTCTCTCTACATCTTGATTTTTAGCCATACAAGGTGTCTCAAAAGTATCGCATTCCGGGTCCAAAATCAATGACGTTTATTTTTGAAGACAAGAGCTCTACACATCGTTTGTACGATCGCGCCTTGAGTATGCCTCGGTTGTGTGGTCTCCAAAGTTTGATGTTCACATCGCGTCTCTCGAAAAAGTTCAAAGACGATTTCTTAAGACCTCCGCATTCATGTTGACAGGTTCCTATCCTCGACAGGGCACTCCGCAGCATAACCTTTTGCAGCAGTTCGGCATACAGTCCTTGCGCGACAGGCGTGATATGCATTCTGTTATATTTCTGTTCAAGGTAGTCAATTCCATCATCGACTGTCCAGAGATACTGTCCAGTTTGAACCTGCGGTTTCCTAGGCAGGGCTCTCGCTGTCGTCAACTGTTCCACCTGCCACACGCGTGAACGAATGTGCTGATGTCCTCCCCTCTCTATAAGATGATCCGCAGCTACTCCGACATCGAGGAAGGATGTGACTATCGATAGCCCATAGATCTTTGTGTTTTTAATTGTGAAGTCTTCCAGTTTTGTATTGTTTCATTGCTTTATACATAATTATGTTGTTCACTATTTTTTTTTCATCATCTTGTAATTAGGATATTTCCTGTAGATGATTAAATAAATTATTATTATTATTATTATTATTATTATAAGGAGGGAGGGGGGTCGAAGGGTGGAACTACGCCTCCATCCTCCAATTTATTGTTTGAAATGATTTTGAGGAACTGTTTGTAACAGACTAATCAGTAAAAAACTATCAACCAGTGGGTGTGCACTGAATTTCTGTTCACGATACAGGGCGAGTCATTAATCACAAAAATCCAGTTTCCTTCAATTATGTTTGTAAAATATTTCATTGGCTACGTTTTCACCGTGGCATTGGTCCGCGACCTAAGCACTAAATTCGACCCAAATAAATTTAGTCCACGTGGTGTAAACGTTCGTAGACAAGGACCAAAGTAGCTTGGCCAGGTCTCTGGTTAGCCGTGGACTGAAGTAAATTTAGTTTTTATATTTATTTAGTTGAAGTCCATATTTTAAAATAGGTCGGTCGCGTAAGTCTGCCGGTGAAAACGCTGGAAGAGAAGAATGACTTTGTGGAATTTGGGTCAGTGCTTGGGTCAGTCCAGTTTTAGTCCACCGGTGTAAACGTAGCCAATGGTCCCTAAAATAATTTAGAACAAGATATGACTCATCTCGTTTTAATGAGAAAGTGGTTGATAATTTTTACTGATAGTCCATCACAAACAGTCCCCCAAAATCACTTTCACTTACTAAAATTGAGGGAAGGACCCACTCTTCGATCCCCCATATTTTCAGAAATAAAAATTACTAATTTTTTTCATTAGTTTTTTTTTTGCGGTGAGCGGGTATCCGTGTAGTCACTGGCAGTACCTCCTTAGCGCCGCCTTAGTACTCTAAGCGCGACGCCGGGTGATTTACACACCACCCACCATTTTATGGATGCATCAACAGCGAGGTTATTAGCACCTTTTTTTTTCGGTGTCCTTCTCGTTTCACAATTTTTCCCTTGACGTGACTGCACGGTGGTACACGCCAAGGTACTAAAGAGCGCATGAAAATTTTCACCTGGCCCGAGCCGGATTCGAACCCACGATCCCTGGAATTGTTTCCAAAGACGGAGTCCGCCGCTCTACCGGCCGGGTTTTCTTCTCATTATTTTGTTCGTGTTCTTGAATGGATTACACTATGTATATCGCTTTGGACTCAAAATGCGATACTTTTGAGACACCTGTAGATTTGAAACCTTATACAGGTGATTCAAAAGTGTCGGACCATCTTGAAGGTATGTAATATGGAGGTGTAGTAAAGTGCTGAAAAGTTGTTAGAGAAATTTCATGTCTTTTCAAGATGATTCGTCACTTTTGAATCACCCTGTAGATTGTGAAAACATCCATCTAGTGCATATACAGGGTATATCAAAGAAACGAACGGAGCTCTCAGAAAACGAACACATTTCATATAGCCTGAACCATGAAAGATATTTTTGAGTCGATTTCCAGCCTGTTGGGAATTATCTCCTTATTGCTTCAACTTTTCATCCCTGGCGCCTGTTGGTGCTAACACTCAAAAATGTTTTCAAAAGTTCGGTGCAAATACTTTGGTTTCACAGAGTACAACTTTGTACTGACTTCAATTGCATTTATACCAGTACCAGTACAAGCGAAATCTTACCTCCAACTCCCATCACGATAGGTCCTGCATACGACAGGTTGTTCAAGTGAAAACCGCGCGATTCATTTTTTATCCTCACTGTATGATTCCCTCTTATTTCTTGTGCGATGGATAGATGGTCGGCGTAGTAACCTATGCGAGAGTTATACAAGTTTTAATATTACAAAAGATCTTGAAAAAAGCCACACACTAAACAAAAAGAGGTCACAGCAACTTGGGTGCTTCAGCAACGGCGGAAATAAAATATTGATTCAAGTATATACAACTACATCACAAGATAGCATTTTGCTCTGGGCTGAACTGAAGTATGTAAGCAAGTTTTTGTTCTGATGATTAGTATTTCCTTTCGCTCTGGCATATCATTCGCGTCTCATACAGGGTGTCCTCGACGTTAAGGAGTTCCATTCAACTGGATGTGGTTTCACTTGAAATTTTCCCCGTATTGTTGAATGCTCATTCATTGCAAAAAATAAAACGGAGCTCCATTGTACCCATTGTACCGCCTCCCCAGACCAGCCTGACTTATCGAGCTGCAATGTGATTCTTGGATGCCTGATGCTCGGTCCATTCCAGCACTGGGGCTGCCAAGCGCCCGTACACTGGGATTTCGCCACATCCATAACTGTAGATGTTACCCGGCGAACGCGGTAGTCCGTTCTTGGCTTTGTCCCGCCCGCGCCCCCCGCCCGCGCTGGCAGTTATTCTCTATACATTGCCGTACTGCCGGTTGCAGGCGTGATACTCGGAGGCTTGCCCAATGCCATCCAAGAGGGATTTTCGAGCCAGTTCAGAATTGGACGGGGTCCGCTTAACTTGGCCACCCATCCAAATTCTGACCCAGCTCCACTTTGCTGGAGTCGAGTTCCATCTCCACTGGAGCAGTGTACCTTATGTAGTCCCCCGGAACTTGTAATCCAATTTACAATTGTTATTATTACCTACCTAATAATTATTCAAATTTTAGGAAAGGTCAGAATAATATCAATCAAATTTCTTCGCATTCTCGGTTCACCTCCTCGGTCTCCTTGAATCTTTGGCAGAGGTACCTTGATAGCTACATCGAGTCACCCTGTATAAGCGCGAAAGTATGAGTGTGTGAGTATAGGTACATACCTAGGTACGTGGTTCATACATTACTAAGTTTAAATACCTATGGTGGCCATTGCTGCTCCTAACACCATTAAAAGCAGACCGAGACTGAGAGCTTTGCAAGCATTCCACAAACATTTTCCATTCACTTTTCCTCGCACCACTTGCACATTCCATTGTGCACCAGAAGCTGGATGAGCTCTGCGCACCACTTCAGATGCACCGCCTCGAGCCCAGCCGCTTCCCAAGAAAGGCCTTTGATGCATGTCTTCTTACGCTTGCATGAGGATGTGTTCCTGGAATTAAAATTAAAATCTCAAAACCATGTGTGCACACACGAGTAGGTGGTAGAGGCCACCGGGAAGAAAGAAAAGGGGGTCTTTTCAAATTTGTAATACCGCCACCTTATTCTCACCCGTTGTTGAGTTAGGTTCAACAAAGCTCAGCTCTGTACCGACATATTCGTATACCTAGCCTAGATATACCTAAAATATGATCGAGTTGAGACCCACTCGTCGAAGAGTAATTTGGTTGATGAAGTCATGTTAAATCTAATTACTTCTCCTACTATTACTAGTACCTAGGTATTTTGATGTGTGCGAAGTGTAACAGGCTCATTTAAATGATATTTATAACCTACATCCGTTATTATAAATTGGTAGTATGGTATGGTGCTTTTTGTTGCCTGTAAAATTCAAAACTCTTCTGTTTTGAGTGCTTCTGAGAAAGAAGAAACATAATACCTATACTTAGACATTTTTTACCTTTTCATGTTCCTATCTATTTATCATCTATCTATTTATCTATCTGTCTATATAGCGAAGCGTACAGGTGTTCCGGGTAGAAAAAAGCTTTCACAATCGATAGAACGCCGATACGAAACTCGCCGGAGACCTCGATGCGCGAATAAAAAAGACACCTGAAAAATTGGCGGAGGAGCTTGTATAGGAATATTTGCGAAGCCGCTGGAGTTTATTAGAGCTCTCGGCCCTTGCAGATGAACTGGGCTACTGAAACTAGGATAGGAGAAGAAAAGGTTCAATAACTGGAATGGAACACTCAAAATTTTTTGTCAAATTAAAAATGCCACAGTTTCTGATGGAGGGGGAAGGAGTCAATTTTCAATGCTTTTTTTCGAAAATGAAAGAATTTTTTCTACTATCTATAAAAGTAGGGCACTATTCTTTTCTTTATACAAGTATGATTTATACGGGGTTTCATATTTAGGTACAGAAAAGGAAGTTTGCATCTCTTCCGATTACCTAACAAGAAACAAGAATCTGGACTTTTAATTGGTCCTTGAAAACTGGAAGTCTAGTAGTCTAGTCTAGTCTAGTAAATTTAGGTTTTGAGGTCGGCATCGATTTGCCAAAGCCGGAATTCGGTATGGACTATCCTATTTCGGTTTATATACCGTTTCTATCACGAATCAAGTCCCAAAGTCCCAAAGAATTCCGTTGGCGTCAGCTCAACTCTGAGCAGGAGACTTGCGCAGAAATCCCCGTTTTTCAGCCAAACTAATACATGGACGAAAAAAATAGCTAGGAGACAAAAAGCTCACCATTAAATTCTGCATTAAACGATACATCACTCGATTGCGATTGGCTAGTGTTCCCATTCACTTTTTATAAATCACAATGAGAGTTAGGGATAGACTGAGGCACAAAGCTAAAAATTACTTTGTCGCAGTGCTCCTCAGAAGATATCTTGAAAATGGCCCAATCACTAACAAACAAAACCGGGAAAAATCGTGGGGTAATTCGTCTTTTATGAGATGTGTCTATTGCAAAAGGAACGACTCAAGTTTTCATGGTCTTTTTTTCTTGAGGCTGCACAAATTAAAGTTTCAAGGTTCATATTATAGATTAGGATCATTTTCCCAAAAACTGAACGCAAGAAGCATTTTTCATGTAGCAGTTGGGAACAAGACTTTCACCTTAATATGACGTCATGTGTCCATATTTAAAAAAAAAGGGGGCATAGACGGGCGCTGACAGAAAGTCACTTCAAGAAATGGGGGTAATTTTTTTTTGTAATTAATCGATCAATTTTGACAAGTGCGGTGTCGTTTTTGACTAAATCCGATGTTCTGAGTTCAAGAGAAATACTAACTAATCGATATGGACAAGTTTAGCCTGGTTTCTTCTCACAATGATTTCCAGTCGGGGTTTTCTTCTTGCTCAAGGAACTTCCAATGTTTTTTCCATGTTTTAGTGCAATGATGTATTCTGCATATAAAAATAATTCTATTTTCCAATCCAACAGTGCTGTTTGTTTGGTTGCTATTGCTAGTATACTTGTGACGTCACAAATATATTTTTAAAACACGCATCACGGCCGCAATTTTGGGAATTCAGAAAAAAGGAAAAATACGGGTACATAATTTTTAACCACACTATCGATTGAGCCAATCAAAAAAAAATTGGGCAAGTACCCCATTTCCGCCCATTTTCTAGTAGAAAACTGGCGTAAAACACCATTTGTGATAAATTGATTTTAATACTTTGTCAGAACTGGAGATGAATTCAGTAGATACATGATTTTTATGTGTAGAATACAGCATACTAATAAACTGAACAAAAATTAATATTGCAAGTTTATTTAACAAAAATTTAACTTATTAGGTTGAAAATGGCAATAAGAGTTCCAAAAAATTCGGGATTTTTCAATTAAGACTGTTGAATCAAGGTGTTTTGGTTGAAATCAGAATATGAAATGATGTTAGAGACGATATCAAAGAATCAAACAAGACCTCTTGAGGCTATTTAAACATTACATTTTTGAGCTACCGACAACCTGACCGAAAGTCCGCAAACAGCAGTACAATCAAAGACGAAACCCATGCGTTGAAACTTTCATTTTGACTATCTTCTCTGAATATTTCTCTGAATTATTATCTGAAATTGCAGTTTCATGGAATAATCTTCATTATCAAAAGAACTGAATGAAGAGATCTTGAGCGGCGAAATCTTTTTTTCCGGTAAATCAGTCATACAAGTAGTTGTACCTCGACTTGTACGAGTTACGACGTAGCCAAAACTTTGTGAAAACCCAATAATTATGATGATGTTGTCGGTTATGAAAGCGGTCAAAATGATCAAGTATGTACCGATAACTTTGAATCTAAGATGGCGCCTCAACCATAAACTTTATTATTTTTGATATTGTTGCTTCTACGAATCATTCAAAAAATATAGAGGCTCAGGAAATACAACACTTTCATCTGCTATAGGTTGTATCGACGAGGCGGCCATTTTGTAGAAGCTAATCACAAACAGCTGATCGACATGTCACATAGGTAGGGGAAGGTTACTTAAAATGGGATACTCAGCTAAAACGGGATACCAAAGGTTCTGACAAAACCAAGTATCGCCATCTAACCCAATATTCACCGAACTCAAGCTCTAGTCTAATGCAACGGTCAAACGTACTTTCGAGTTGACAGCTGAAGCGCGAGCCGTACCAGGTAGGTTTTATGGTTTTCAGATTTTCTGATCTAATATCAAGGGTTCATATTAGTAAGAATTGCGTGCGAAGTGATAGAGAGAACATGTTCATTATTTAATTACCTCAAGCCAAGATATGAACTATTGATTTGACCAACAAGTTTTTTTGATTTATTTTGGGGTTACGTGAAAAAAAATTTCGAATGTCAAATATGAGTGTTCGGGTAAAACGGGATTTTTGTCGTCCCGTAAAACGGGATATCCCAGATGCGTGGGGTGCAGAAGGTGGGTTCATGATGCCTGCGCCAGGGCAGATGAAGAAGGAGAAGATTTTCTTTGTGACTTCTGCCTCGAAGTCTGATTTTTTCTTTTTTTCTCTTTTCTTGTCTTATGCATAATTTAAGAATGTTTATTTTGCTTTTGTCTTGTTACCTAAGAATGGTTGTTGATGTTCATATTTTATATGTCTGTTATACCTACCTAGTAGTTTCCATAATAAAAACTTGGAATTTGGATGTCTGGTTATCATATTCCTAATAGACTAGTCAAATCTATCAAGTTCATTTACTATCCCATTTTAAGGATATGAGGTATCCCGTTTTACCGTATGGGTTCCCTAAAATGGGATACTTGCACATTTCTTGGAAAAATAGTTATATTTCGGAAAATACATTTTCGTTCCAAAAACTCTTTGGGGTTATGATATAAAACAGAGCAAGGAGTAATTAGACATAATTAGATGAGGTTTGCTTTATCCAGCTATTATTTCTAAGGGTTCAAACCTTAAGTATCCCATTTTAAGTAACCTTCCCCTACATCAGACTGACATGTCAAATTTATTAAGCAATATCACAGCAAGACGCTTGCCGGCGATGATTTGCTCAAGTATGAGCAGAATATGAGCAGAATGTGCGGTGCTGTGACCTACGTGAGCTGGTGATTCAGAACCTCGACCACAATTTCGAATGGTGCCAAAACACAGCACGGAGACTACGTTGTGTTGGGGACAGAAACGTTCTCGCCCAAGCAAGTTTAAGCTCATAAAGCATTAGAAGCCCATAATCTACCTCAAGCAGCAAGTGTTCGTTGCAAAATTTCAAGTCGCCGGTAAGCTTTCTGTTGAGCAAATTTCTTTGTCCGGGAAAGCCATGAGAATTTTCATTACTCAGATAACTCCTGTGCTCGATCTCCACGAGATATCATCACTACAGGGTAGCCAGAACAGTGAAACCCATGCTCCCATGCGAGAGTAGCTGGACGAACAGCCATACATCGCGCAATAACAACCATGTTAGTTAGTTTTTGACGACACGAACTCTGCGACATTCTAGTTGATGTGGCAAAAGTCAGTTTGATTAGCTTCTACAAAATGGCCGATTTTCAGGAACATGACGTCACGTCGATACTACCTATTGTAGGTGCCGTGTATCACATCTTGAGCCTCTGCCCACATTTTTAAATGTGCCAGAATTGCACATCATGTCACAGACTCAGCAACAACCCTCACCGACCACAATAATAACACCGGTGGTTTTGGTTTTTTGGTGTAGGAACCTAATTGCCCCGGTTGAGAGTGAAGCGCAGCATCACAGAAGAAAAATTTTGATGATGTTCCAGGACTCACTACACGTTCAATCGCACGCGGTACTTCCAAAGAACGGTTCAGGGTGCGTTTTGCTGGGGGGAATTCAGTAATTTCGATTCAGAACATTGGAAAAATCCTGTTTGAACTCAGTGTTGAAAATAGCTTACTCTTTGGAATGCCCCTCTTCAAGAAGATACACCATCAAAATTTTGACTCCACAAACTAATTCAGAAGATACGAATTTGTGAGAATCATTGAATAATCGCCATCAAGTGTTAAAAAGTCGTTTTTTTTTGCGAAGAAGTCGTTTCTTTATTGCAAGATTGTCCTTTTTATGATTGAACGATTGCGTATTACCATCACGACAATCACCATACACTATTTCTACTTTTGCGTTGGTGGCGGATCCAAGATGGCGGCCAAGAAGTAAAAACAGTTGACTGCCTTATTTCCAATATAAGCAGACCTAAAAAATGTCTGGTGATTGCATTCCATTTCTGACATAATTTATCATGAAAATACCAAGTTTTAATTTGATATCTGAAGAAATCACTGATTTATTAAGAAAAGTTGAATTGTGGAAAATTTTCAGGTTTTTTAGAATATTTCAAAATTGGTCGAAAATATTTTGGAACCGTCCACAACACCTTCGTAAGCATAGAATCACGAATATATAGGTTGATTTAAATGTCACTAGCTGTTTTGGTTCCTGAAATATTATTTTCATTTTTCACTTTCCTCAATCTACTGGATACGGCGTTTGCATAGGTACCTATAGCTGATATTCACCCTGCAACTACATTCACAATCAATCAAAAACTAGTAAAAACATGATAATTTTTGCATTGTGGCAATTTCTTCAGACTAAATAACGGTAATACCAATCGCGTCGAGAAAAGAAATGAAGAAAAAAATCTTCAGAAACCAAAATAGCTGGAGACATAAAAATCACCCTATATTGCCTATATGTTCGTTATTTCATGCTTCCAAAATATCTTCGACCGTTTTTGAAATATTCCGAAAAAACTGAAATTTTTTCATTATTCAACTTATTTTAATAAATCAGTGATCTTGAGAAGTATATCTTGGTATGTCAATAATAAAATGCAATCATCAGACATTTTTTAGGTCTGCTACTACTGGAAATAAGACAGTCAACTGTTTTTACTTCTATGCCGCCATCTTGGATTTGCCACCTAGGCAAAAGTAGAAATAGTGTATGGTGATGCCGGTGATGGTCAAGATCGTAATACGCAACCATTCAATTACAAAAGGACAATCTTGTAATAAAGAAATTACTTCTTCGCCAAAAACACGACTCTTCAACACTTGATGGCGATTATCCAAAGTTCCTAAGCTCGGATTTAAGGGGACTTTCTACAGGCCATTCATGACAATCAAAAAAATGCGTGTACGAAATTTCAACCCTCTGCTAATTTTTTCGAAGAAGAAAGACATAGTGACTGGACTAGTATAAGCGTGCATTTGAATGTTTTTTGGTAAACGAGAAATACCATTTCATTGATGCCAAAGATATGAGACCCTCAGTTTCTCCAATACAGGGTGAATGTGTAACGTGACTCGGTAGACAAGAGATAGTTTTGGATTTTTAGCGCACTTCTCTAAACGGGAAGGTGCTTATGTTCTCACTTTGTCCGTTTGTCTGTCCACCTGTCCGCCCGTCCGTCACATCATCTAGTTCGAGACGAAAGGATGGGAAAAATTTCAACTTCAAATGCGTAGGTATCTTATAATGGTCTTGGGACCCAAACCAAGAAAAATCTAATTTTATACTGTTCCTCTTGCATGCGGGAAATCATATCTTTGCTCAACCACTCCCACTTATACAGGCATTTTTTAATCCACAGGAGAGGAGCTCTATGCAATCGCGAACTACCCTTAGCTTCAGCTTGTGAATAAAGTCTTATACATACCATGGAGTAAAGCGTCATCACAGCCTACGGGATTATCCCACCTCGGCGCGCCATGGCGCGCCTCGGTAATATATTGAATCCCTTAGCTGTAATGAGACGCTTTTCACCTCGGTATGTAATATGCTATTATTCACCAACTTCAACATATCCTGTATCTTGAAAACTAAGTCCTGTTAGTTAGTCGATAAGGAATCATCTCTTGAATTTAGTAGGTTTGATAAGTCATCTGTAGGTACATACCCTATAGTTATGGATACCTGTGTACCATACCCATATCTGTCTAACACGTCGTGTACCTAATAGATGAGGTGTATTCATATTACATAGGGGCCTACCTACTCTACACCCTTCGACCCTTAATGACCCCAGACCTCAAACATTGGAGTTTCACTTGCGATTGGACAACCATAAAATTACTTAATCATCTACAAACATTATTTTGGCGTGCTTTGTTTATAATTCACTAGCGTAAAACTAATTACTTCCGAGATTTCTGTGAAAAGAGAGCATTTTTCTGTTTATTTCATAGCAAACCAGAATGTTTTGCGGGGAACAATTTCTCCAATGGAAATTTCATTCTTAACCAATATGGCCGGAGCAAACACCGGCAAATTCAAAATGCCTCAGCACCCACCCACCTCGGTGAAAGACAAAAGAGATATCGCCCAACGCACACACATTGAGCAATTTCATACCAATTTCGAAACATCAACATTTCCACTTCGTCCCTCATCTCTTCGTCTTCCCCAGTAATTTTCTATTCCTACGAACGGTTAGACACATAGAAGACTCACCGTGTTTGGGTGCCACATAACAATGCAGACCAATTATTCCCTAATCACCTTGTGGCCAACTATGATGTGGTTATTCACCGTCCCCAGCATCCCCGCACAGTCGCTCTCTTTGCTTTTCTCTCTTCGGTGTACGTACAATCAACAGGTACAATCATGCGCGACTCGGAAATCTGTTCTTATCGACCGACGCTCGGATGCTAAACAAACTCCTCTTGCATATTTTGAAAAGCCTGGCAGGCTCAAAAGAACCCATTCAGGTGGCACAACGACTTCAATTTCCAGCGCATCAACTATTCATTGAGTTCGCTGACCATTATGCTTTGCTCCCGAGGTCCTGGCCGCGGGTCGGTCCATGTTGGAGACGTCCCCTTGGAGCGGGACGTCCCTTCTTTCGGAGTTCTTGTGGTATTGATGATCTGATGAAATAGGTCTTCCGGATGAATGGCATCAATTTATTAAGGTGCCTATATTGGGTGCACACGAAAACACAAATAATGAGGAAAACAAGGACGTCGCCGGAGTGGACGCCACAGCACAGCACGCGAGTGATGACACTATGGGGTATAGTTGGCTTGCGCCGGTGTCATGGTTACGGCAATACAGCATCTCCAGGTCCAGGCACTCGGCAGTCGGTGCAGGTACCAGAAAGAAGGTGATCAATGCAAGCGTGATGCGACCGTGGCCCGATGGTCAGCAGGAGCCACGGGCACGGGACCCACCAGCAGCGCCAGGTTGGGGACCCGTGGATGCTGGACCCGGAGTTACAGTACCACATCCAGCACTGTCCGTGTCCGTGTAACCACATGGGATATGGCAACTTCTTGGACTACCAGGTATGTTTTGCTTCATCCACATTGTATAAATCTTACAGAAGAAATAAAGAAAGCAGTTCTAGGCTAATTAGATTCAACAAGTAAAAATGTGTTCACTGATTTGAAACTTGAAAAAGTGCCAATACATTTGAGATTTTCAAATAAGATGAATAGATTGGAATTACTGACGAGACTGGGTATAGTTCCAACAAGTAAGTAGTGCTGCGTTATCGAATAGATAGAGATCGCACAAAATGTTGTTGATTGTTAGAAATTCGATTGATTGAGACAAAGCAGTCTCAGGAATCGCCTTTAGCCTAAAAACATCTATGAGCCTGAGACAGTTACCTACTTACATATTGTTTTGTTTGCGTTTTCTGTTTTGGTTTACAATTTAAAATAAGTGCGGTGTTTCGTGGTTAATTCAAACTCACCCAGGTTTACGGTTTTACCTCACCTCATTGCAAGATTAAAATTTTTATCCGCTTTTTTGAGATCCTTGAGGCACAGATATTGTAAATTAGTTTGATGCCGATGAAACGTGAAACGTGAAACGATAAAACGTGAGATTGGGTCCTCAGTATTGTATTATCCATTGCCAAGAAAAAGTATCTTTAGATGTTATTCTTCAGAGTTGAATATATCATTAGAAATGGCATGAAATGAGCTCTCCTCTGCTTTTTGATCCATCTCTTCACCTCACTTCATAAGCCAGTATTGGTCTTGCGAAAAGTGGGCATACTGACTGGTCACCCTGCACAAGAAATTGTGTAATGTAATACGGCTTTAATAGCGTTTTTCTATAATGCGAAAGTCATTACGATACGCAAATGACGTCATTCGCGTATCGTAAGAAGCTCCATTTCGATACGCATTGCTTACTCCCAAATCTTGGCAATATCAGCGGCATGACATCGACATGACAGCACTCACTGACAGGAGAGACAGCTTAGGTGACATCACTTCGCAGAAGAGGTTTATTTCAGAAAAATACGGCTCATTTCTAATAATAAACTGTGCTTTCACCATCAAGAGCAATTCCCAACAATTTTGTTAGCAGAGGCACATATTTTACATTTTTTTATTGAAAAAAAGCATGGAATAGTTGCAAAATAGAAAAAATCGTATATAACACACGTTTTATAAGACCTATTGTCACACTCGTCAATTGAATCACTCGTCGCTTCGCTCCTCGTGCTTCAAAATGACGCGTGTGACAATACGATGTCTTATAAAACTTGTATTATAATATACTATTTTCTATTTCCGTATCGTACTGGCCACTTTTCGACACGCAAATGCGTGTCGCACTGGCGCTTGACTTTTATGACACTGGAAGGCATTTCTACCTCTAGAATTTTCCAATTTCTTCCAAATATTTGCGGCAAAATAGATGAAACAGTATATTACACTCGTTTAATAAGACGTTTCGTCACACTCCTTTCTTTTGGACCCTCCTCACTGCGTTCGTCGTGCCCCAAAAACAGTCGTGAGACAAACTTCGTCTTATTAAACTCGTGTAATAATATACTATTTCGAGTCACTAGAACCGAATCAGTTCCGCACTAAAATCTGGGGACTTGATTGGTTCTCGAAAATCCTTGCCCAATCAGTGATAGCGATTTTCGAGCTGAACTGGCTCCGTTCTGGCCAGATGAAAACGCCATTAGGAGGATTAGTTCTCTTTAAAACCTTAGAAACGTAAACATGTGACACAGACATCTTTCGAAGAAAGCTCCAGCCGACTCACAAGCCGACCGCATTTTTATTGAATAAGATTAGCTCTTTTTGAAACCCTAGAAACGCAAAAACTCGGCAAACACACCTTGATGGCACTGGGTCTCTGATTGGTCCAAATTGTCTTTTCTTTGATGATAGAATTCAAGCAAAAGCCTTTTTTCTTTAAAATCACGCATCCGAATGGCGTCTCGTGTTCCCCCTATGCTCTGCGGTCGAGTTCTGGAATACCTGTATTCTTGAGAAACTTGGTGGAAACCACAACGCGGGAATAAGACACACACACCTGCACAATTGGCGGAGGAGCCGTGCACACTTTCACATTGAAAGAGCGACACCATTTAAATTCCGAGGGACGAAAAAAGCACTGCGAGTCAAATCGTTTATTTAGGTCGCAGTTATGATCCTGCAAAGTGGTTTATTGCCTTCATGATCATTTGCAACTTAATATTCCCTATTTATTTTGTGGGTACCACGTCCAGTTAATACTTTCTAAAAAACAGAGAAGATTGTACCTCAGACCAGACTGTACCTTATTCTACGTTATTGTTTTATCAATTCGAAGGTTATATAACTTATATATCTCAAGAGTTTTAGGGATTTCTACTTCCGTTTTTTAGAGCTGAATTCAAAGTGCATTTCTAGCTTGGAAGGAAAAAATATATATCTTGGAAATTACTCACTCCAACTGAAAGTTTTAGCGCGGACACCCGGTATAGGACCTCGCTGGAAACCTACCCATTTCTTCACGCAACTATTCAAATTCTTGCTTATTCGATTCAAATAATGTGAGAAATGTCAGAAAGGATTCGCAGGTGAATCACAAAGCTTACATGCCGATTCTGTATCTCGTAACGACCTCGTTACGTGCATGCTATGTTTGTCTGTACCTATGAATCCCCTACCTTCTTCTCTATCTATAATAATGATGATAATAATAATAATAATAACATCAATAATAATAATAATAATAATAAAACTAATAATAATAATCTGTCTAACATTAAAGAGTCGTTACGAGATACAGAATAGCCCTGTTAGTCCGCATGGGCGGTATATCGCTTTTTCGAAGATATACTCATTTCTTAACCTTGAATTACCCTTCCAAACTTCAACAGAAGATTCTACGATCAAAAATAAAAAAAGTTTCAATGAACATGAGTCAAAAATAAATCAGTGAAATCAAGCACATCTACCAGTCTCTTTATACCTACTCAGCAAGGCAGAGTAAACATTATTTAAAAGTTTTCACCAGGGGCGGGTCCAACCAGCCTAGAGGGAAGGGCGTAAAAAGGACCCTATTTTTTTTCATTGTGTTTTTTTCTTATTTTGATATGATCCTTTGGAGTTTTGGAGCATTTTCTTGTGAAAAGGTACATCTTGTTGAACATAGATGAGATGCAGTGTAAAATCGATATGAATATTTCAACACAACTTCTAAAAACGTATAAAAATAGTATATTATAATACAAGTTCTATAAGACATCGTATTGTGCAATTGACGAGTGTGACAATAGGTTTTATAAAACTTGTATTATAATATACTATTTTTATACGTTTTTACGTTTTGACTATCATGTGTAACATTTGACTTATTTTATTTCAATGTTAATATTATTGCCTGCGGAGTTTGTTTTTGAAAATTGTTGAGCACAAATAAAATGTAAACATCAACGTTAGTTTCATTACCCCTGACGGGACTCAACACTTGAGAAGGAATTTTGAACCTTGCGCATGCGCATTCGCTAGGGACCAGCGTTGGGATCTAGACGCGAGTCACGTGTAGGGGGCGAAGGTCCCTCACAAAGCATTTTTTGGTTCAATTTTATTGAAGATTTTTTTCTTATTTTTTATTATAAAATCTGCGCTGCTGAAGTTTGGCAGGTTAACCTGAGGACATCATGTGAAGCTATTTTAAACTGAAACTATGTCAAATGTTGTTTTTGCCATAGTTATCGTATGAATCTAGCGATATATCGCGAAAAAATTAGATTAAGTATGCCGCTCTGCTTAAACTGAGCTTAAGGATTTGCTACTATAATTTTGCTGTCATGATGCTTCTTGGATGATTCGATGCACAGTAATGATGAAGTGACATGCCGGAACCGAAACCAGTTTAAATTTACAGGT
Organism: Anaspis maculata; assembly: GCA_949128115.1. Taxonomy (NCBI): domain Eukaryota; kingdom Metazoa; phylum Arthropoda; class Insecta; order Coleoptera; family Scraptiidae; genus Anaspis; species Anaspis maculata. The sequence goes on from OX421963.1 coordinate 44,122,419, forward strand.
TCCTCCATGTCCACGCCAGTTGCCAGTCCAAGAAACATCCTTCAGTGCCATACCGACCTACGTCGGGAACCATCACAGCTACTATGATTACGAGTACAGCTCCTCATTGGAATCGTGTTCCTGCAGTACAGACAGCGATTCATCTAGGACCCCGCTGTACAGCCCTTGGTGCATATGTCTCGTGGTATGCGCCATTGTGGCCACCGTAGCAGCCGGTTTGAGCCTTCCTTTTGCCTTAAACGCCCAAGTGAAGCCTCACACTTTGGGCGAACGCCTGGAAGTGGTACATCGTCTGCTAAAGACCACCCCGCTAATAGATGGCCACAACGACTTACCCTGGAACCTGCGCAAGTTTGTGCACAACAAGCTTTCGAAGCTGAACCTTAGCTCTATCGAAGAAGAAAAGCCGTGGTCGGACAGCCGCTGGTCCCACACCGACATTCCCAGACTGCGGCAAGGCTTGCTGGGCGCCCAGTTTTGGTCGGCTTACGTGCCTTGCAAAGCCCAACATTTGGACGCTGTACAGGTATTTATTCCACCTTATAGAATACAATGCCCTGGAACAAACGTGGCAAACGCATTTCAGGTGACTCTGGAACAGATAGACGTGGTGAGACGCTTAGTGGACATCAATTCGCAACACTTCACCTTGGTCCGCAGCTCTAACGAGCTGCTGAGCGTCCACAAAGAAGGAAAGATCGCGTCGCTGATTGGGGTGGAAGGCGGGCATGCCCTAGGCAACTCGCTGGCCGTCCTGCGAACGTTTTACAACTTGGGCACCAGGTACCTGACCATCACGCATACCTGTGACACGCCATGGGCGCGCGGGGCCAATTCCCAGGACCTCGAAGGGTTGACGGAGTTCGGAAAGAGCGTTATCAAGGAGATGAACAGATTGGGCATGATAATCGATCTATCGCACACTTCCATTAACACTGCCAAAGCGGCGATCAACGCATCGCACGCGCCCGTGATCTTCTCCCATTCCAGCGCCTATTCGCTGTGCAACTCAAGCCGAAACGTGCCAGACGATGTCCTCAAGCTGGTGGCCCACAATGGAGGCATTGTCATGGTACGTACAATGAAGACAATAAGACAAATATCACGAATATTGATGATATTCTGTTATTGTCTTGTTGTTCGATTTACACCTGTTTTACTGAAAGGCGCGCGTTCGGAAATGTCTCTTGCATCAAAATCTCGATCGAAACAGGAGTTCTTTAGAAACTGGGCCAGTGTTACAAATACCCGCCTGTCCAGTTTTATCAGCAGAATGAACACCTATACCTACTGAAATGTGATGGAATTGAGATAGGTCAATCAATTTTATTTTCAAATGGGCAACTGTCGCTTCTTTGCTAAACTGCTCTTTGAACTTTGCAATTTTAAGTTGCGACACGTCCTTCTACGATCTATCAAACAAAGTTGTGCAGTACCTACCTTAAAAAAATTATCCATATATTGACGATACCTAAAGAGGAACATGTGTTGATTAAATTATCTAATTACGATTTGCTAAATTTTGACCGAAGAATATTAATAATATTAATAATAATACCAGGGTTCGGACGAGGGTTTGGACTCTTTTGTAGAGTCGCAATTGTTAATAATAATCAGTCTAGGACAACAAACAACCCTCCCACCCTCACAAGAGATAAACTATTATTGACGAATGCCTCGACGAATGCTATGAAAGAGACAATTTTACCAAGAGAGACGTCTGGTTTAATCCTATGGAACACCTAATTTTGTTACAGCGTTCACCTAAAGACAACAGAATATGTAGCTTGCTTGTGAATTGAGCGATCTATTAAAAGCTGGTGGCATTACCTGGATACTTGTCGAGCAATGTTCAAGAAATCTGTATAATGAATTGTTTGGGGCTCTGTTTAGGTTAGCGGTCTGAAATTTATTCACAGGGAATAATAATTGTATTTATTATTATTATAAATAAATAAATTTTGCGTTAGGTCGTCGGCGAGCACCTTTATAGGTCTTTCCCAATGCTGGGTTCATTCTAAACACAAATAATACGGGGAAGAGTCAAAAAGTTCCCATATGAAAGTTTTGTACCTTGACTTGAGTATTTGTTTCGTGTACACTATTGGCTCCGAAGTTCGTGAAACGGTGAAAATAGGTTTGACATTTTCGGTTATAGACACCCGCTTTTGCGATATTCTTCCAAGAGATCAAGGACAATTCACGGTGGAAAAAAGGTTCAGTCTTCCACAGAGTCAAAGTCACCATCAAATCTTTTTCCAAAACGGGCAAAAGAGACCATAGCCTAAGAAGAGCAAGCAAGAAGGATAGTCCAGATATAAAGACACAGAGCTCTTGAGTTTGCAAAAGAGACCCACAATGAGAGAAGCCCCACCGAGATAGTTACAGAGTTAGTGCCTCGATAAGTGCAAAACCTCGGCACATTTTGTCTATTCTCTGGAAGCCTCCATTGTTGCGTGAATAAGTAGGCTGCAAAAGCATAAATAACCGGTTAATTTGTCATGGACTGAAACAGACGGACGATTCAAAATTGGGTATTTTACGATCAAAGTAAAGTCCTTTCAGACGTCTTTGAAGATAATCCAATAATTTACAGGTAAATTTCTATACGTACCTACTCACCTGCAATGAGACTGCCTCAGTCCAAGACGTCATCAGACACATCAACCACATACGCACAGTGGCTGGAATCAACCACGTCGGCATCGGAGCTGGCTACGATGGAATCAACATGACTCCAGCTGGTTTGGAGGATGTTTCCAAATACCCCCATCTGCTAGCCGAGCTTCTGACCGACCCGATATGGACCGAGGAGGACATTTCCCTCTTGGCCGGGCTCAACTTCATCCGGGTTTTTGAGGAGGTGGAAGGAGTCCGCGACAAGTGGAAACGGGCCGAAATCCAGCCTCTGGAAGATACGGCACCACATTTACAATCCGACTGTACTTCGATTTATTCTTGACCTCTGGTCCAGATATTTAGTCGGTTCAATTTTAAACAGCAAAAAGTTAAATTACTACGTTTATCCAGCAGGAGATGACATAGCACACTATTTGTTCTTATTAGCGGCCAAAAGCATTCACGATCTTTATTCCAAACCGAAAATGCTATGGTATTTAGAAAAAAAGCCGTACACAACAAAGAGAATACTTTAAGGACGGAGTTGAATTGGTAAAATAAGCGTTGCGGAATCAATCCCTATGGGTTTATTCCTTGACAGAATCTTACCATTTAGGTTTCTTCCGAAAGCTACAAGGATGTACAGTTGCGGCCTCATAAAAGTTTACACCGATGACAATCGTATGGCCATGCTCATTCAAAATTACGTCAAAATTGAATTAGCATGGCCACTCGATCGCCGTCGCCGTCGGTGTAAGCTTTTATGAGGCCGCAACTTTACTTTGGTTTGAGTCCATTGGCATTTACAAAATCAAAAAAAATTGCCAAAGAAATGTTCTCAAAATTGGCAATTGTCAAGGAATAAACCCACAGGGATTGATTCCGCAACGCTTATTTTACCAATATAACTCCGTCCTTAACAGCCTCTGGTTTGAATGGGTAGCTTATTGTAGCCTTTTGAGCAACACGCTTAGCAGCGGCATGTTGATTGATGATCGATGGACCTATCTACATGCCGCAGCCAAACGCCGCTCAATAAGCTGTCATTCAAATCAGAGTTTTTTTAGCTGCACGGTTTTTTGCAAACGATGGTACAACAAAGGTATACTTATTATGTAGTTGAGCTCAGTATCGACAGTGCGGCTGTATTCGTTGGAATCAGTACCTAGATTCTTCAAACAATGAAGACCTTTGTCTCTATATGTTTTGGCAGAAATGGTTTGGCATAATTATATGCCGTGAAATCATAAATTAGGTAGGTATTTTAGTCAAGGGCAGGGTCAAGGGTGCCTGTGGATTTGTAAACATTTGTCGGAGTTGGAACTAGCGTCGTCATGCATTTACAGCTATCTTTTTTTTTTTTTGGTTGCATTTGGTTGTCATAATTCGTCACACTGTGTCAAATGTCAAACATGGTTCTATCGTTCAGGGTTCGCGATACATAACAAATCCACCTTTCCCATGACAGAAATCACTAGCGCGCATACCAGTGAGCGCATACTCCATCTAGTACAAACGGCTACTACAGCCTGCATGCGCGTGATAATGCGTGCATTATTCAATAGGATTGGATGAATTGTATTATGTGCTCGAAATTATAAAAATTTAGCTTGAACATAAAATTGTCAACTTTTACCGGGTATAACTAGAAACATGCTGACACCCCTTAAACAAACCAATTTGAGAGATACCAGAGTAACATTTTGGTGAGGTACCTAGGTATTTAATTTCTTATTTATTTTGATTAGCTAATCCAATTCAGTGACTCATACCTGATGCAAATATACACGAATGGGACGTGAAAACGGTCTGACTCCCTACGCTCGCGCTGCTGATCCCTTATTACTTCTTGCAGACGTTTCTGATGGAGATCCGCAGCAATTGGAGACTGGGGAAAAACGGCCAGAAAATAAAATATGCGTCTTTTTCAGAAGTAAAACTGTCAATTTTGAAGAACGTTCACAATTTGGTGAAATGAAAGATGAAAGGTATGTGAGGTACCTACCTATCCAGTTTTTGCCAAAATGTGTCAGTGTCAAAAATTGTAAACGTTCTTCAAATAATTCGTCCTTACCACTGCAAAAGGCGCGTACATTCTACTTTTCAGTAGTTTTTTTAACAATAATTCTCCAGTTGCGGCAAGTTGTTTGAACATGGGCCCGCGCAAAGCTCACTACGCCACTGCATCACTGCATAGATAATCCAGACGTTTATTCTCAACGAGCAGTGACGTCACCACGGAAGTTGCTATGTTTTGGCGCGCCAAATTTAATTCAACTCAATTTTTCATTTGAATGAATGATAGACTTTTGTTTTGGACCAACAAACAAAAAAAAAGACTTTTGTTCAGCTGTATTTATAAGCGGACATTATTGTAGAGAAAAGACGGCCCCGTGGCGCAGGCGGTCGAGTGGCCGCCTACGACGCGGAAGTCTCGGGTTCGATTCCCGGTGAAAAGTCTGGGTGTTGTGTTGTCCGAAATTTGCACTTTTCTGGATTTGTAAACTTGATAAATAAACGGGCAAACTCCTATGGCGAGAAAAAGCCGATAAGGAGAAAAACATTTATTTTTATTATTATTTTATTGTAGAGAACATTTCTAATGATTGTATATATCGAACTTCCGAAAATAATTTATGCAAGGCTTATTTATTGTTTTATTGTTTTATTAAAGATTTTCAAGAAAACGGCAGTTATAGAAGGGTGCAGGTATGTTTTTCAGTTACGCCCGGTATACTTACAAAAACTAATCGTATTTTATATTTTATACACAAAGAACTGCTATTAAATTATTGTCCCCAAAAATACGTTCTATACCTACCTTCCGACTCCAGTGAGATTTTTCTAAACATTTTGGTATTCTGCCCCTGTATACGTCGCTACACAATCTATTCTTAAAACTCTTTGGGAATAAGAGTTAGGTGTAATATGTAAAGAATAGACTGACTACTTAAAAAAATTGATCTTGTTTTGATCAAAAATCACACTTCCAAATTATTTATAGGCAAGTATCTTTCATGTGAGTAGGAGCATTGTGTATCATGTTTTCATTATAGATGTGACCATTTATTTTTATAGAAATTATACAAAAAAAATATTATTCAGTTAAACCTTACCTAGGTATATGAATGAATTTTATAAATCAAAAAAACCTGCTTTAATGTCTCTCAGAAATGTGTTATAACTCGCGTTTTCAATTAATTTCTCTCGCCACAAGATGGCTGCCAAAAGCGGCATGCATTGATGAAGATGGGTTTGGCCATGGCCATGGGATGGCCATTGTTATAAACTAACTGCTGGACAACGACGTAAAATGCTGCAAAACTGCACCGATTTCATCGTACCCCCATTTGTCAAAAACTTTTTTTTCATGTATTCTGATACAAAAATTACGAAGTGTGGTGTACTATCTCGGAACGGTTTTGGAATTACCCAGATTGGAAGTCTAAGATTGAAGATATAAATTTTTATGTTAAATGTTACAGATTTGCCTTGTTGGCACGCGAGATTAAGTCACTTTTGACGAATGAATATGTTAACACTGAGCAAGATTGTTCATGCAACAGTCCAGGACAATTTTACTCTCAACACAAACCGAATATTTGGTGTGGGGCCAAGCAGTGGGCACTGTTTTAAGTAGGTGTCACTGCCTGTTTTTCGTACGTTGAATTTCGTCAGAATTTCATCAGAATTTCAGATGTGAAACATACGGGGTGTTTATAAGAATCTGTGATCGCGGCAGGCATGGGTCAGGCCGAAAAACGCAGTAACAGGCGCAATTGTAGTGATCGAAAGCGGATTCCAAAGGCGATGCAATCACAGACGTTTATAAACACCCGGTACCTATGTTTATTCACAATAAGTTAGTGCAGTAAAGATAGGTTTTGGGGTTGAAAAAATTAATTCATGAAATTTTAAAGCTGTTATCGATTCAGAATTTCATCCTCTACCATGAACTTAAAATCCACGAAAATCCCATTTGAGCATTTTTTTTGCGGCGCTGTCAAAGTATACCATGTTTGCTGCAACAAGTCCGAAAATTGTATCCTCGCTTTTGTCACATTAGAGCTATATTGTTAGTTCAGAGCTGTTGGTATATACTCCAGCGGAGTATACGGATGACGGACCAGAACGTCATCTGAACCGCTGAAATCCTATTTCCCGCAAAAGAAAACACCTAACTCGATTTAATCTGCAATTACCAGTGGTAATCAAGTGTAGTTCGGGGATTAGTGACCAAATTTAGTAAAATCTGTTCTTTTTGTGATGAAGGCATGAAATTTGGTATGAGAGGTCTTCATGGTCCCCTTTTCAAATGTAGACATGGCGTCTCGCCATATTTTAAATAAATGAATAAATAAATAAATAAATAATTTATTTTACTCATTTGACCGAGACAACAGTGTGAGTAATAGTCGGGGAGGAGAAAAGACTATGAGTTACACTTAAATAACACAATTTAACAGGTATATAGAACAAATACATACACAAATTCACAACAATGTATACTTATTATTGAACAAGTACAACAAGTTCAACAAGTGCCTACCAATCGCAGGCCAAAAACTCACCGATGGAATAAAAACTTTTGCTAAGAAGCAAGGAATGTACCTCTTTTTTGAAGGAGGTGTAGCTGGTGAGCTTCCTGGCCGCAATCGGCAGCCTGTTGAATAGCCTAACCGTCATCACAGCCGGGCCGCGATCCACTAATGCCAGTCTATGCTGAGGCATCAGCAGCCTGTGTTGAGACCTAAAGCCATACTCACTCACTTCACGATTGTCAGTGTGACTGTGTCTGTTTCGATGGACATAACAGACACATGTGAGGATGTACAAGGACGTCACCGTCAAGATTCCGAGCTGCTTAAACAGATCGCGGCAGCTAGTTGATCTATTCTTGAAAGTGACGGTGCGGAGGATCTTCTTCTGAATGAGCAACAGGTCACTGACGTGACTGCTTGACCCCCAGCAAATAATTCCGTAACTTAGGGCCGACTGAACGTGTCCGAAATAATATAGTTTCAGAACATCGAGGGAGACGTTGGAGCGCAAGCGCCACAGAACAAAACACGCAGAAGACAACTTGCTGGACAAGTGAGTCACATGTGACTCCCACGACAACCTCTCATCAATCCACACACCAAGGAACTTCATACTTGTACTCTGTCAGTTAGGGGCAGTTATTTTGGTTAGGGGGGCTTAGGGACCCCCTTGAAAATTGAAGTTGCAGAAACTCATGCAAACCACCATTAACATAATTGTCACGCATCACAAAAAGTGATCATTTGACTCTACGTTAAATCTCAACAAGAAACACACCAGTTGTCACCATGTCCGCATTGTTCTTCATAATGAAAAAAAAAGTTCTTCGGAATGTCAAAAAAAATCGGGTTTTTATAATTTTTTCATGTAATAGAGGAATAAATTCATCTTCGCATATCATTATCCACTAATTCGTATCTGCCGAAGCCATTGATGAAGCCCATTTCTTCATATTGACATCTAGAAGCAACAATTCCAGATGAAACCACCCAATTCAAGTGCTCACTTCAGCAGCGTTTTTTTCAATATTACCAATTGATATGAATGACAATTTATTCTTGGGTGGATAGCTTCAACTGTTTTATAATTTTATTGAGTATAACTAGATGAGGAATGATGCGCGAAAGCCCCTAAGAAATTTTTTTAACCGTCACCTGTCGCTGTTAGAATTGCACCAAATTTCATGCTACTTTGGCGAAACAATAGCAAATACAGACTAATGAGTATAGACAAACGTCAATACGATCTGCAGTTGTCAAGTAGAAGGCACGAAGAATGAGGATTGAGGCGTGGAATACTTCAAAGAACTCAGTTCGAGTGAATACACAGTATAGAAATATTTTCAACACACCCTAAGGGCACAAATTTTATGATGGTGAGCGACGCGAAAAAAAATTTCCCATGCTTTTGCGCTTGGTTCCGCGTGTAGTCATATAAAATTAGGTCACAGGACAGTTCCAGCTATCCATCCATTTATAAATTGCCGATCATATCGATTGGTAACAATTAAAAAATGCTGTTGAACTTCACACTTGAATTGGCTCATTTCTTCGGCAGCTGTCATCCCTAGAATGACAATATCAAAAAACAAACTTTATGAATAGCTTCTGCAAATACAAATTAGTGAATAATGATACACAGCAGATCAACTCACCGTTTCTTAGAATTAAAAATCATTAAAAACTGTGTTTTTTTTTGACACTCCGAAGAATTTTTTTTCAACACGAAGAACAATGCGTACATGGCGACAACTGTTGTGTCTCTTGTCAAGGTTTGGTGTAGAGTCAAATGATTACTTTTTGAAATGTGTGAAGATATTTACCGGTGGTTTGTGAGAGTTCCTGAGACTTCAAATTTTTAAGGGGGTCCTTAGGCCCCCCTAACCAAAATATGGCGAGACGTCATGTTTACATTTGAAAAGAAAACCATGAGGACCACTCATACCAAATTTCATGTCCCTATCACCACTCAAACAGATTGTATTAAACTTGGTTACTAACCCTCGGATTATACTTAATCAACACTGTTAACTGGAAGTTAAAGCGACTTCCGTGTCTTTTTTTTTTCGGGAAATACGAGTTAGAGGTTCAAACGACGGTCTGGTCATGCCCTGCAGTATATATCAACAGCTCTAAGCCAACAATGTAGCTCTAGTGTGACAAAAACAAGAATACCATTTTCGGACTAGTTGCAGCAAACATGATAATTATAGTTTGACAGCGCCGCAAGAAGAATGCTCACCTGGGATTTTCGGGGATTTTGAGTATGTGGTAGAGAATGAAATCCTGAATCGATATCTGCTATAAAATTTCATGAATGATTTTTTCAAGGTTTGGGGTCTTTTTTGACTATCTTTACTGCACTAAGTTAGCTATCGATACATTTCTATTTTTTAAAAAGTTGGAAAGTGAATGGGGTCCTCACAGGTCGGAAAATAATGTCACTTTCGGAACACGGGCGGAAAGTGACGTATGAAGAGAGTTAGAGAGGTGATCTGATCCAAACAGCTGTCGCGGAGCGCGGAGTGTTGATGGATATGCATTGTTTGAGAAGGTTGCCTATGCTCACCTGATAAAAACGTTTGACGCGAAAAACTTTAAATAAAGCCAGTTATTTGCATATAAACTGGATCATCGTAAATAAAGTCCTATACATACCATGGAGTGAAGCGTCATTACAGCATACGGGATTCTATCTCACCTCGGCACGCCTCGGTGATATATTGGATCCCTTGGCTGTAATGAGACGCTTTCCACCTCGGTATGTAATACTTATACTAATAATTTGGAAGTTTAAGCCCCTAAACATGGTAACGATGTAGAACTTCAGTTTCCGAGTGAAGTAAAGTCCCCCTGGACGTTATACTTTTTGTTCTTGTGCTATGCCTGAGTTTCGTAAATCTGCAACATTCAACATAGAAATTTATATTTTCAATGTTCGACTTCCAATCAGCGTAATTCCAAAACCGTTTTGAGATTAGACACCACACTTCATGATTTCTGTATCAGAATATTGAGAGAATATATTTTTGAAAAATGGGGATACGATGAAGTTGTTGCAATTTTGCACTATTTTACGTATAACCCCGTAGAAAATTCACATGAAGTTTCTCAACATTCACTATCATAGGATTTGTTACTAAAGGATTAAGCTAGTTAACGCAATAAACAAAATGGAAATCGCAATCGGCAATCGGGAGATATTGGCCACCAAAGTCGAACCATTTTTCCGATAGGTACCGACAACCGACAGCTTCGTTGTCCAGCAGTTTATATATTACTTTGATAATCATTGACAGTTCGGTTGTCACTGCTTATTTCAATCCGCACTTGGTAGCAATCTTGTGGCGTGAAAAATTAATTTAAATCGCGAATATTGAGACTGCCGTTACATACGCCCATTCATTATCAGCCGCTAAATGCCGTAAGACTAGAAATTGGTACATACCGCCTATCAACAGTGCTGAACAACATATCAAAAGTCCCGCAAGTTACCGTGTTCGCGTCAGTGACTTCACGGGCATCCCTTTTATTCTTCTTCACCCTATAAAGTGAATGATGCCAACGGAACTTACGAGACTTCTGATAATATCTTGTTCAACACTGTTGATAGAAGGCCTTCTACCAGTTTTCAGCTTGACGGTATTTAGGTAAGAGTTAAGGCGATTTTTTATCTAGATAAAATGGCTGGGCTTATATCTACAGCTTTTAGATTTTGAGGAAAAACATATTTGTTGTGAACTAGAGCTTTTATTGTTATTATTATAATTATTGATAATTCATATTTCTAGTGCAGTTACATTACGAATTTGATGATAACAATAATAATGTTAATGTCTGTTACCTAATAAGAGTTATATTTTGTCAACCTCTACATTCAATTCTTTCAATTTTATTCCATCATGTTTTTATGAAAGAAAAACACACTTGCTGAATGGGAAAATGCCGGGCTAATTAGTGCAGGTCTGTTGAAGAAATCACAGAATAAACAAAACCATTACTAATAAGGAAGCAGTAAAAGATTGTACAAAACGGAGAATATCAAAGTCAACTTCAGATCCGACTTTGAATTTTTACTAAATAAATAGATGAAAAATAAGGCTACGTTAAACGAGGTAGATCCTCTCATATAGGTAATTTTATAATACTCAAAGAGATAAATTCATTATTGTAAATTTATAGGGTACTCTCTCAAAATCACAAGAAATCCAAGACTTCTTATACTTAACAAAATGATTATTATTTTAGCAACTTTCCTTTGTATATTTTAATGTTGTGAGTATTTAAGTAAAAACAATGTGAATTTTATAAGTGCGTTTTCAGACTTTACCAATAAAGTTATTTACACTTTAGGTAGTTGAAGAGATTTTATTTTGATCACACTTTCTATCTAGAACGGTAAATCCGAGAGACGATTCCAATTTTTACTTTCCGGGTCCCCAACAATATTGTTACGAGCGGCGATTATCGTGCATTCTGGAGTACACCACGCGGTCTTTCTAGACTGTTCTGGTGTTCCCATAAGATCGCAGTGTACAGGTGCGAAGCTCTAGTGCATTCCAAAAAATAAACGAATGTTGGACCGTTGAAATTTACGTAGAGACTTCAACATGAGAGTAGAACACATATGTCCATTTCGCGGAGGTGCCGGCTTCACCGCACGTTGGAATTGCACGCGAAAGGTGTATGATTTTCCGGAAGTCGCCCGGAAACCGTATGCCGGGTCATTGTGGAATGACTGTGGAGGACCGATGGAAAATTCGAGAGCACTAGTCGGAAGTAAATGTGTACAGGGTGAATCAGTTTTAACCGATCAAACTTTGGAATAGGATTCTCCTCATCCACCTGATTCAGAAAAATATAAAATAGTGAATGTGGGTAACCGGGCCACACTTTTACATCAATCTGTATTGTATTGATTCTAGAACTGGAAATATCGACTCTATGATAATTATGGCCTTTCTGTCAAACGTTGCATGAGTACCTCTCGTTATCTATCAGTTCACTAAACTGCAACCAAATCGGTAACATAGGATAAAAAAAAAATCAGATCGTGGTGGCCCGTTACTCATTTTTCTGGGATACTTGGAACATCCCCCAGTGTATTTTCAGCACTGAAAGCATTGTAAATTTGAAATGAAATGAAATGAAATATATTTATTGTTCTTTCAACTTAAATTGTTATGAACAAGGAAAGGTTTTAATAGGTAACAGAAATAATTAATGATGGTTTAAGTACTAAAATAAAATAAATAATGATGCCTTAATATCTAATAATAATAATCACAATTTAACTAAAAAAATCCCAGAATATTCTTGCGCTGTAGCTCACTCATCTACAATGAAAGACCTGAGTCTCACAGCCTCTCTTAAAAAATTATAAATTATCCTGCAATTTGCAGCTGTCAGTTTCTGAAAGATGGTTTCACAGTCACTGTTCTCCCGCAGGAGCCGGTGTCTCAGACCTTGGTACATCGGGCAGAAAAAAAGAATGTGCTTGATTGATTCGTCCTGCTGTAAGTTGCAAATCGTGCATTTTTCAGAAAGCTGGATTTTATAATTCATGCCATTAATGTAGAGCTTCAAGTAGGAGGAATTGCAAGTTCTAAGCTGAATCATACATTTTTTGAGTGCCAATGGTATACTGTGGAAGAGATAAAAGTCCTCGCCAAACTTGAACGGATCGCCAACTATATAATGTTTGAAATCAGGAACAAAGGTGCTCAGCAGTAATCGATTCCAGTCACACATCCTATTTTGATTATCTATTGTTTCCATGATAGTTTCAATAGTGTCTAAGTTTATTTCCCTGATGTTAAAACTGATATTGTAGTTTGTGTACAAAACGCTTTTAAGTTGTGAAAACCAGTTCAGTTTCATGACATTACCGTTGGTGTTATCCAAGTCGATCAATCTCTTCAAATCAATCGCCGGGTATCGCTGGTCGTCCAAAACCAGGGTTCTCTTTAGAAAGTTCAGCGCGTATCTGATCAGAAGCGAACTTAATTTAGGTAGTTTGAATTCTGCTCTTAAGATGTATCCTGGAGTGGATCTTTGCAGGTAAAAAACGTTCTTTATGAAATTATTTTGTATCCTTTCCATTTCGTCCACATATCGAAGGGCCCAAATTGCTCCTGCATATGTGAATGTTGGAACAACCACTCTGTAGTACAATTTGAAAATGGTGCCTATGTTGTTGATCGCCTTTGAATTTACTAGGTTCGAAATGCAACTGGAGCTAATTCTTGATTTTTGTGCCCGGTCTTCAAAAGTGTTCCTAAAAAGTCCGTTATAAAAAAATTTCACCCCCAGATATGTGTACTCATTTACAACTTCTATTCGCGCTGAACGATAAAAAAATTTCTCCTGGGATCGATAAACATTACTTTTTCTGAACACTACGATTTTGGTTTTGTCAGTATTCACTTCAAGGTCCAGCGATTTACAAAACTCCTCCAGAGTCTTAAGGATATTTTTCAGCTGTTGTGGCGAGTCTGCTAACATTACCAAGTCGTCAGCATACAGTAGGGTTAAGATGTTTGTGAGCCCATCCAGGGCAATGCCGGTTGAGCCCCTCTCTTGAAAAAATGGTTCAATTTCATTGAGTAATTGTAAATTTCATGAGGTAACTGGGCCATCCGCTGAACTTCAAACTACAAGCCAGTTCAACCTAGACGTCGTTATCGTAATAACTGCCAAACCTACAGGGAATGTAATACAACCTACTAATAATACTGCTTTAAAACGTATAATACTAGTTTCCAAGAAAATGGAATTTGAATTTGGCGAGTCACAAGAATTCAAAAATTCATGACCGACGAAACAAAATACTTCAGATGAAAAAAAATCCTCTTTCTCTGGGCTTTCTATTGATGTGTCGCCGATGTCTGTACCTGGCCCAATAAGCCAGAAATTTTGCCTCAAGATCCAGCAAACACAATAATCGGAATTCATAACGACGTCACCGATCTCACACTAAAATGTTAAAATCAACAAGTGTGTGATCGGTGACGTCACGGATTCCGATTATTGTGTTTGCTGGACTTTGAGGCGGAATTTCTGGCTTATTGGGCCAGGTACAGACATCAGCGACACATGAATGGAAAGCCCAGAGAAATACGTTTTTTTTTCATCTGAAGTATTTCGTTTTATCGGTCATGAATTTTCAAATTCTTGTAACTTGCCCGATTCAAATTGCATTTTCTTGGCAACTAGAGCACCTACAAGCATCGGCGCCCCCTCAAAAGGAAGCTAAAAGATCAGGCTTCCCCCAATTGAAACAATTTTTTTGTTGCCTTGATATTTTCTGAGAAAATCGCACTGGATTGTTTTAGCTGGGACACCCCGTATAACATAAATACCCATTTTGGGCATTTACCCGGGGTATTTGAAGATCTATGGCGCGATGTGACGGAGAAAAAGTGTCTGCTCTGAGCGGGAATTGAACCCGCGTCTTTCATTTGCTGGATGGGTACTCTACCACTAAGCTACCAAGGAGACAACAGTTTCTCCGCCACATGCCCATATGAGAGCCGCCACAGTACTCCCCCTCCAAAGACGTCGTTCGTCTCGTAAGTACCCCTGCGTTCGCCGTACTTATGGACCGTTGACCGTTGTTCAGTGCCCCCAGCTAGGGCGACGGATAGGACGTGGGTGGACGTAGGGCAGAGAAGTGGCGGTGCTGTTCAATTGTTCATTGTTTGCTTTGTACGTGTTTGTTTGTGTTATGTGTGTGTTGTTTTTGTTCGGGGTCACCATTTATGGCGCGATGTGACGGAGAAAAAGTGTCTGCCCTGATCGGGAATCGAACCCGCGTCTTCCATTTGCCGGATGGGTACTCTACCACTAAGCTACCAAGGAGACAACAGTTCTTCCACCACATGCCCATATGAGAGCCGCCACAGATCCTAAACGCAGGGTGTTTCGCAATGGGGTACTTGCCCAATTTTTTTATTGGCTTAATCGAAAGTATGGGCAAAAATAATGCACCCGTATTTTTTCTTTCTCCTAAATTCTGAAAATTGCGGCCGTAGTGTCTGTTTTAAAAATATATTTGTGACGTCACAAATATACTAAAAACTAAATGAACAGCACTGTGGGGTTGAAAACTCAAAACACTCTTAGAGTGGCTTAACAATATTTGAAAAATACAGACAAAAAAAATTCACCTAAGTTTCCCTACTATTATCAACCTTCTGAAAAAAAAAAAAATTTCAACCAATAGATATATTTTCCGGAAATTTTTAGGAAATACTATTTATTACTTTTGTTGATGATTGAAAGTATTTCCAGTCAAATCTGTTTCATTGGCAGAGGGGAGATTTTCCATCAAAAATGGACCAGGAAAAAATATAACTTCGATGTCCTAAAATGCTCCGTTAAAAAGATAGAGGGTGTTCAAGTTGACTTTTTAAATTAGATTTTTTGACATAACTTTTGAACCGTTTAACTGATTTTGTTCAAATTTGAAACAAAGTTGACCAGGAGCCGTATTCTCTATCTCGCTATGCACTCGAACCGACAGATATCGATATCGGTAGTCAAGCAAAAGCCAATCACAATGGTGCTTGCCTAGCTACCGATAGCGATATCTGTCGGTTCGAGTGCATAGCGAGTTAGAGAATACGGCTCCAGGATAGGTTTCTATCGAATAATAGCAACGTGTTTCAAAAACAAAATTCAGGGGCGTAGATAATCGGGGGTGTTTTCATATTTCCGCCCCTATCATTTACCCCTTAGCTATTTTTCCGAATTGTTCTAATTTTTGGATTTTACGTTTGATTTATAAAAAAAAGTTACAATTGCGAAATTTTGATTGGAGGCTTCATTTTCAAGATATTTTGGTTTGAAACTTTGGAAAACATCTCTAACGCCACTTTCAATGAGCCCTTTTTTTTCCCCTGAAAACTTCCCGTTTCTAAGGAAATATGGTGGTTTATCAACTTAGAAATTCTAGAAAACCTATTTCTGCTAAGAAATCATGAGTTTTTTTGGATTCTAATTTTTAGGCCGTTGAAAGTGGCAATTTCGAGATGTTTTCCAAAGTTTCAAATCCAGATATCTCGAAAACGAAGCCTCTAATCAAAATTTTGCAAAAGTAACTTTTTTCTCTAAATTGGACGTGAAATCCTAAAATTAGAACAATTTTGGAAAAAAGCTAACCTCGGGTTCCACCAGAATTTTAAGAGCAGATTAAATCTATCACGCTGATAGTTGCTATGCACCAGCCAATAGGATGGCCAGTTACTTAGTTACTATCAGAGTGATAAAGTTATCGCGTTGATAAAAGTTTGGTGGAACCCGGGGTAAGTAGTCCAGTCAAATTAGGTTTTCATCTCGCATAAAATCATAGGGTCCCAATTTTTTCAGAAATGTATAGAGGGTGGTCCCCTGTACAACACCTGATAAAGTCCCTCCGATTTTAGGCGCCGCCGGGCAGGGGAGGGGGTGACAAATGTCACTTAGGTCAGTTTTCATCGATTATCTCGAGAACGGTGCGTCGCACAGAAATTTTATACAGATCTAAATTGAAGCTGATGGAATTCTCTTCAAAATGATGTATTCACGTTTCACTTAAGTGTTACCGATTTTGGGATATGAGCCGTTGAATATAAAAATGGAATTATGAATAGGGGCACTGTCTGGTGCCAAAAGGGCCTTGGTCTTGATTGGGATGAGGTGAAATCATTTCGGAGTTGTCTCGGAAGTTATTGAGTACTGAGTTAGAAAAGAAAGCTTGACGAAATACTCTAAGCGGCTCTACCACTTTTTTGAAAAAATTTCATATTCAACGGCTCATATCCCGAAATCGATAACAGTTAGGTAAAACCTGGATACACCATTTGAAAGGGAATTTCATCAGCTTTACTTTTGATTGGTATGAAATTTCCGTGCGACGCACCGTTCTCGAGATAAACGGCAAAAACTGACAAAACTGACATTTGTCACCCCCTCCCCCACCCCGCGGCGCCTAAAATCGAAGGGACTTTATTAAGCGTTGTTCAGGGAACCACCCTCTACACATTCCCGAAAAAAATACAACCCTATGATTCAATGCAGGATTGGCCGCCATTTTGGGCTAATTTGCCTGGACTAAGGGGGTAAAAAATAGGGGCGGAAATATGGAAACATCCTCCATTATCTACGCCCCTGAATTCTCTTCTCTAAACGCGTTGCTATTATTCGATAGAGACCTATTCTGGTTAAGTTTGTTTCAAATTTGAACAAAATCACTTGAACGGTTCAAAAGTTAGGTCAAAAAATCGATTTTGAAAAGTCAACTTGAACACCCTGTATCTTTGTAACGGAGCATTTTAGGCAGAGGCGTATCTACAGGGGGGCAAGTGGGGCACGTGCCATGGGCGCACTTTAATCCTCAGGGCGCAAATGAGAGGAAAAGATCGAAATGTGGAAAAATGAAGGAAAAAATTGGAAAAACGAATCAAAGACCAAGTTTTTTGAACTTCATATAATTATATACAGGATATATATATATACAAACATAAATCGTGATTTAAATCAACGGATTTTTTTATTTTAATCATTTGATTTAAATCATTTTATCGTATTTGATTTCCCGGTACAGTTTTCTTTACGAAATACGGCCAAACTCCATCTCCTTTTTGTCCCGACATTTTTCTTTGAGCTCTGAGCAAACAACCAGTCTACCCCACCCCTCGAGGAACGACAAACCACCCTAAGACGTGACGACACCTGTTGTTTTGACAAGTACCTATTGTGAATTATTGCATATTGTTCAATATAGTATGGGTTACGATTAGAACCATACTGAGTTCAGTGAGTTGCCAGAGTTTCAGCTTTTCTGGAAAAAAAAACGAGAACTTCAAATATGTATAAAAAAAACAATGAATCTGGACACCGGAAGAGTATCTATTTTTTTTTGTACTGTATTTCAGCCTTGATTGCCACAGATTTTTTAAATTGACAAATAATTCTACTGAAACCGGAAAAATCTGATCTAAATCAAAAAATCTAAAAAAAATCAAAAAAATCTGATTTAAAAAAAAAACAATTTAAATCAAAAAAATCGATTTTTTAATTTTTTTATTTAAATCATGATTTTTTTGCACCCTGCATCCTGTATATTTAGGTACCCTTCAAAATAAAAAATATACCGGGTATTTTACATCACTAGGCCGAATCATAGATAAATGGCAAGTGGCAAGGGCCGAATAGGTCGCGGGAACATAACCGTCACCCTGGCACCCGCTATGGCAACGTTGCAGGCACGCCGGCACAACGAAGCCGAGAACGAAGCGTCTCTTGCTAGCTTTTTGCCCGCGTTTGCGCATTTGGGGGTGCCAAGGTAGCGCAGTAGAGATTCGTTCGTTTTTACTCATTACTCAGCCAAATCTTGAGTTCAGCGCATTAACTTTTTTAATACAGCGACAATTCTTCGATAATTTATCCATGTATTAATTACAACCAAAGAAAATTATATTACCAAGTACTAGTGAAGATAACATCATACATATTCCCATCTTTAGGCAACCATTTTTGTTCCCGCGACCTAACGAGTACGACTGAGGCGCTTTCCATTTAAAACATTTGTGTCGGTTTGTGTCAGTTTGTGTTAGCTTGTGTCGATGAGACAAAGGAACACAGATCAAATGGAACGCATTTATGTCGATTTGTGTCGACACAAGTCGACTTGTGTCGGTAAATGGAAAACGATCGAGTAGATCAGATCAGCACTCAGCCAGTTACTGCCACTGCCAGACGATTGGCTACCCTGCCGTTTGACACAGGTGCAAGTGGTAGATTAATTGCACCGTAGTTCCAAACGCGATTGTTGCTGACGTTTGTTATTGACGTCGTGACGTCGATATAAATATGTGATGTGGAATTGATAACGTGTAATCCCGTGTAACCTGACCACTGTGAACAGACTCCTTTCTACAAACTGCTGCCGCAGTGTCAAGTACCGGGATTCCACCGCGGAACGTATGGTGCTGGATTAAACGCTTACGGAACCGTCAAAGTGACAATTTACCAACTATTTTTGAAGTGAACACGCACAGTCTGAAGAATTCGCAGCGAAAATGGTGAAACCCATCAGGAAAAATCCCAACAAAAATCCACCTATCCTCAGCCACGAATTTGTGATACAGAACCATGCGGACATCATTTCGTGCGTTGCGATGGTCTTCGTTGTGGGGCTGATGGTCCAGGTAAATGTCAAAAATGGTAGTTTTCACACAGAAAATCGGGAATCCGGCCGAACATATGTTGGGTACTAAAGTGGGTCGTTCTTGTTTCAGGCCACGGCTCCGTTAGCGTCGACTTTTATTGCCTTGCAGCACAATGTTACCGAAGCTGGAGAGATTCCACTGTACAGCCCCGGAGTCAAGGATTGGGCCGCCGTGTTCTTCTACAGTTTGATCTGCATTGTGATCCATGCCATCATTCAGGAATACGCCTTGGATGTAAGCTAAGCTGCCAAGTTTTTACTGGTGAAATTCGCCAAATAACCTCGCAAATAACCTGCTCATTCGAAATACATATTACCGTTCAGCTTTTGTGGGGGCAAGTCACTCTCTAGTGTTTCTCACAAAAAAATACTGCTATTCAGAACTTTGAGCAGTCATAAACGAACTTGTAATATTTCTACTTGAAGATACAACACCTTTTTTTGGGTGACTGTGTCATATACACCAGTACCAACCTTACTTTTTAGTTTTTACAGTACCTAATGGTACCACACACCATCTACCTTCCATTTTGTAACCCTTTTCTTGACTGCCAACAGCGCCAATCCCAAAAAATGATGCATAATCTAAATTCAGATATTTCACTGACAGCGCTGTTACAGGGTAGAATCCACTGTAACAGAATTCACACTGCAGTGGAAAATAATAGCTGAATGCATACCTAATATCTACAAAAATGTATACCTATGGGATAGATGAAAATCTAAAATCTCGTCAAAAACTATGAATTTTATCCTTTTTGCAAAAAATAGGCATTCCATTCCACAAATACTTGGGAGTATTTTCCTGTGGAAGTGAAAATGGGAAGCACAACCATTTTTTGTTATCCATTCCAAGCTTGAAGAAAACCACAGTCTCCTATGGTTTATGATATATTTTCTTTGAGTTGGACAATCTGATGAGTTGATGGATTGAAAAAATCAAGATGATTTACTCAAATTTGTCAAAATTAGGTTTGCTATGCTGGATTGCCCGAAGGATTGCCAGTTAATCTCGCAGTTGATTCAATTGTCAAGGTCAGATTTTGACGCTGACAAATTATTTTCATTCTCTTTTGCCTTGAAAACGCCGTTTGTCTCGTTATTTTTAATAGTGAGAAGTGTTGGAAGGTGCCACGATAACAAATGTATAAGCACAAGATGTGATACAAAAATAAACAGTTTTAAAAATGACAGTGGAGGACCCATTTCTAGCGCTGAAGTGTGATTGCGTCGCAAGTGATCAGGTCACTGAGAGCTTATGACTGGCGCAGTCAGGTGAGCTCGCGATTGTATCAGCATTGTGTATCAGTGTATGAGTGCATCGAACCAAAATTACTGATTTTTATGCAAGGAGGCCATCATTTATGCCAGACGGGCTGCTCTTTCTACACACTGCTCTGTTCCATTTTCCATTTTAAAAAAGGATAATCGCAATGACTTGTTATTTCATTTTCTTGTGATTCAAAAAAGAAAGTGTTGAGTAAAGTTTTGTCGGCCCTCGAAATTGTTTGACTTTAATTTTCGAAGCTATAAAGGGTACGAGAAGGAAGGGTCAAAGGGTCTAGTTTCGTTATTTCAAAAGATTTTATAAAACTGTTTATTACATAATAGGGTCCTTAGTCCAGGAGCAGGAGCTTATGTAATCCCGTGGGATTTTGAATGAAAGAGCATAACGACTACTTATATGGAATACATTCCTTAGATGGCCAGCAATCACACCACATCGGGTGTTTTGTCTTTCTGTCATTTCTGATGGTGACATTTCCGTTTGACAGATGACAACCAGAACGTAACAGGCTCATTCGACAGCAAAACCATGTCCGCATACCGAATTTCAAGTCGGTCAGATTAGCGTTGCAGATGTTATCGTGAAAGATTACAGACACAGACACACACAGCTCCGTAATATTTTCTAAAAAACTTTCCCATTTAATTATTCGATATCTATCTGATGGATTGGAACCAAATTTGGTAGGAAGCAACAAAGCAAAAGGATCAAATTAAGCCCGCAGTTGCAGCTTTCCACCGATTCCCAGTTGGACGTTACGAGTTTTAAAATTTTCTCATGGCCGTTACCACCGGAGACGGCCGTTCGCTTGGATTTTGACCAGGAAGACCCGTGTTTGGTGCAGGACTCAACTGGGCGGTCCTTTCCTGGTGGTGGATTGACTTTTTTCGAAAAATTTCAACTGATATCGGAAGTAAATTGCATTGGGCGTCGTCTCGACTCATTTTCGAGTCCGACACGGTTTCGGTTTTTTGACGGTGATTTTTTCGAAATAATAAATTTAATTTTCAAGCTCTCTTGTTTCCCACTCTATTTACCACGAATGTCAATTTTTCGAGCAAAACCTTCAAAAACATTAGGTCGGGCATCCACCTGGTGATTTGTATCGTTCCACCTTCTTATAGCTCATGGTATATATTTTTTTCTTTTTTTTCTTGTTTCACCCTGTATAAATCCCCTGCAAAAAATTCAAGCAAAACACCCGGCGAGGTGTGGTTGCTGCCTATTCAAGGAATGTATTTCACATGGTCGCTATGCTCTTGCATTCAAAATCCCACGAAATCGAGCACGAAATGCTATTCAACTACATAAGCTCCTGGACTACCTTGCATGTTTTTTCATTGTCTCAAATGGGGCCTTATACGAAAACCCAAAATGCGATTCTATCAGCGTGAATCGATGCTCAAGTAGATAAAATTTAATACTGTTGAGTTGAAAAAAAATCTGCCCAGGAAAAGAACTAGAAATTGGGCTCGTCATAGTCCATCTGTTTAAATCGACTGAATACGCGCCTCAATTCATTAACCAATGAAATAGAAGCGGGACCACAGCTGACATTAAGCAACGTTGCCACATTGTCATTGTTAACATGTCATTTGTTCAACCTGTCATTCCTGATTGCACTGTTACGATAGTGTTCGCCTCACAATGCGGTCATATTTTATGCTGAATGTGTTGTTTTCTGGGCCTTTATTTTAATATTTTGAGATGCACATAGAGGTCATTACATTACAATAGGTCGCGGGAACAAATATGGCGTGCTAAAGATGGGTATATGTATGATGTTATTTTCACTAGTACCTACTTGTTGATACAATTTTCTTCAGTTGTAAAGATGTAATAAATATATATATACACACATCAAAAGAATCTAGGGGACAAGCAAATTCAGACGATTTCTAAAATCATCATAACTTTTGATTCCCGTCAGCGATTTCATATCGGTTTTCAGTGCTCGATAGCTCAATCTTTCTTCTTCATGCCTTGATCACGTCAAATACGAACAATGTTTTATAAGGTTGCTACAGGGTGATCAATGGAACAGTGTAAAATTGCCGAAAGTTCAGTACAAGCGCGATTTCCCAAAAAAGAAAATGCATGCATTTTAATAGCACAGTTATGAAGATCAGTGTTTCAGCTTCAGTGACGTTTTTGAATTTTAGAAATCGAAGGTGAGTTGCCAAAGATATTCATCATTTTATGCCGCTGTGTCGAACTTCCAAGAAAGAGAAAAGTGATCCGATTTTATTGAAATTTGGAACACACTCATGCCTGGTTTAGGTAATTGGAATTTCTAGGTCATATGTCACTTTCGATCACTTTCGAGCCGCTATATTAAACTTTTTACATAAATGATTCGATTTGAATGAAACTTTGAAACACACTGGAATCGAATTATTCACATAAAACTTCAATGTGGCGGCTTGGAAGTGACCAAAAAAGACATTTGACCTTGAAATTTCAATCACTTGAGCCAGATGTGAGTGTGATCCGAGTTTTGATGAAATCGGATCACTTTCTTGGAAGTTCAACTTGGCGGCAAAAAATCATCAATATCTTTGGCAATTTACCTCCGATTTCCAAAATTCAAAAACGTTACTGAAGCTGAAACACCAGTCTTTATAACTGTGCTATTGGAATGCATAAAAAATGTTTTTTGGGGAATCGCGCTCGTACTGAAGTTTTCGCAATTTTACACTGTTCCATTGATCACCCTGTAGAATCTTTATGAAACATTGTTCGTATTCGACGTGATTAAAGCATGAAAACAAACGATTGGACTATCGAACATCGGAAACCGATATGAAATCGCTGATGGCAATCAAAAGTTATGATGATTTTAGAAATCGTCTGAATTTGCTTGTCCCCTAGATTCTTTTGATGTGTGTAGATAATTTATTGAACAATTCTCGCTTTATCATGAAAATTAATGTGCTAAACTCAAGATTTAACTGAGTAATGTCAAAAACAAGCGAATCTCTACAGCGGTACTTTGGCACCCTATCAGGCGCAAGCGCGGGCAAGAAGCTGGCAAAAGGCGCTTCGTTGTGCCGGCGTGCCTGCAACGTTGCCATAGCGGGTGCCAAGGTGACGATTATGTGCCCGCGACCTATAGTTATTTTGAAGACAATTGAAGTATATTTGGTTGCCTACTCACCCAGGCGCATAAGGGGTGTTTGAATATAATAAAGAACAGGTTTATATTAGCTGCGTTCCTTTTATCATCTGAACTGAGAATTCTCACTTCAATGGCTAGTTGTGTCCCTGTCCCTCTCATGCAATTCTCGCTTTTTCTCTCTCTCTCTCTCTCTAATTGAGGTGAGATTATCTGAGATTTCATGTAAAAGAAATACAGCTAATTAATATTGTTCATTTTTTTATACAGTCGACAGCTGAATGTTATTTTAAAGTTAAATATAATAAAATAATACAGATCACGTTGGGGGTACCGAATTCCTAATTTGCAGGCGGAATGCCGAGTGTTCGTTTTGGAAGTGAAACCGATTCAGTACATACCTGCTATATGAAATTTGCCAAAGGAGATTACCCAGTAATTTGCTGTCTTCTATCATATTCATGATGTATCTTTCGCTGCAGGAGTCAGTGGCGTATCAGGCCAATTGGGCGCCCAAAGCCTCAAAAAATTTCGCCCTCCCCTCCCCCACCTCATTGATTTTTTGTTGTCTTACCAAAACTCTTTTAGTGTTGAGACAAAATGGGTACCTGCATTAATTGTAAAACTGTCTTTTAAATGTGTATTGTTTAATAATAGGAATTATAGGAACTGGTATAATACATAATAAATTACTGTAGTATACATTATTAAAAAAAGAGAAAATGGGTGATGATTAAAATTTACAATGATTGTTGATTCAGAAGGCTTTTTCTGGCTTTCTCGTTAGCAAACACATTGATAATTTCGTCAAAACTAAGCGCATTCAGCACCTTATTCTTGTTACACATTATTGCTAGCGCGTTCAATTTGATGTTCGATAATGTAGATCTACGGTAGTCTTTCACTCTTTTCAACGCTGAAAACGTTCTTTCACCTGCAAATTATTATCAAGATCATCTTTGTGAGTTTTAATCAACTTTGAGCATTTTTGTTTGATTTTTTTTTCAAGAAAATACTTCCTATCACAGAATTTTGCGCCCCTTCAAATTTTTGCGCCGCAAGCCCGGGCTTCTTAGGCTTCTGCTATAATACGCCTCTGGCAGGGGTAGTCATTTGGAGCTGAAAAAGTGTAGCATCAACACCACGAAGTCAAGCACTTGAGTTTTGCGGTGTGTTGAGTTATTGCTACAATGTTGCTTAACGATGACACACCTCCCGCACTTGGGTTCTTAGATCCTGGTTTACACCTAGATTGTGGCTAATTAATTTCACCAGGTCCTGCTTCACAGAAAAAAATAGACTCCTGCCCGCTGATCGTGATAAACTTTTCCACTTTTTGTAGTTTTGTCACCGGTAGTTGCATGGAGCACTTGTTTTTTAGCGCACTTCTCCAAACGGGAAGGCGCTTTTGCCCTCGCTTTGTCCGTCCGTCCGTCCGTCCGTCCGACCGTCCGTCCGTCCGTCCGTCCGTCCGTCCGTCACAGCATCTAGTCCTAGACGAAAAGGTTTTTGCGAAAAATTTTTACTCCATTGGGTAGCTCATGACCTTGTATCCCGAACCAAGAAAAATCTCGACGAAATAATAATAAACAATGACAATAATAACAATTTAGTGTGACGCGGCATCGCCGTTGAATGCTGCATTTTAGAAGCCGGCCTGATCTCGAAAGTTATCACATGCGAGGAAGTACCCGATCTTATCATTTTACCATAATACATCTGCGGAGTTATATTTAGAGGATGATTTGAACTTTATTTTAATGAAAATTTCACATCGGTGCGAGGTGCCGATTAGTAGTTATTAATTTTTGAAAATGACTCCGAAACTACGGCTCGGCCGCAAATGATTTATTCGTCGCTTGCTGGTGCTTGATATCCTTTCCTCCGAACAAAACGAAATTCAATACAGAAAATATTTCAACTCGAATGGGTAGCTCATGGCCTTGGAACGCGAATCAAGAAAAATTTTGCCGAATCAATCATGAACAATTACAATAATAACATTTTGGTGTAGGGCGGCTTCGCCGATCAAGTGCTGGCATTCGCGGTAAGATGTAGAAAGTTGCGATATGCAGGCAACTACAATTTCTTAATGAAATACGTCACTGTATGTACGGCATTATATTTAGAGAACAATTTGAACTTTCTTTTGACAAAAACCCCACTTCGATCCGACCGTCGGGTCAATTGTTATCCATTTTTGAAAACGACCGCAAAGCCACGGCTCGGCGCATATTACACGACCCTACAAATTTAAAATCAGACGTGCCGAAATAGTAATTGAACATTTTGAAATAGCCAATACTAGGTACCTGAAGGATAATGGCACTCAAATTACGAAACATGTTCGCTCAATAACAAAAAAAACAGTAGGTAGGTATCACTAAAAATCATGTGACAAGGCTACCATTTTTTCGGTTTTTCGATAAAAAAGAAATGTTCCAATTCAAAAGTGAACCCGATATTCGTGTTCAGGAGGTCGAAATCAGTTGGAGAACATTTTTTTATATAAGTAACAGAATGACGCTTATGTGGCCGGTTTGTCTGTCTGTCTGTCTGTCTGTCCGAGTCCGTGCAGAAATTAAGACGCTGTACTCCTTCTCGAGAATTGAAACAAGAGTCTTGGAACTTTTTTCCGATTAATAGCTGATGTCCCCAAGGGTGGCCAATGGGCACTATTTTTGTTATCCATACATCGTTATCATTATTCTCAAAAAACAGAGATCTCCTGTGCACTTCGATGAAGTTGAACTTCTCCTCGGGAAATAAAGCTACAGCCCTTGAAGATTGAACTTTATCCGGTGGATAGCTTAGGTCCTCAAGGACCAAATAGGCAGGTTGGCTTTCATAATTCGGCCGCCATCTTGGCTGCCATATTGAAATTTCTTATTAGTGGAACGATTGTCATGAAACTTGAAACTTACCCTTGTCTAGTACGATCATTCTTATTTTTAAGCCAAATTTCATGATTGCCCCACCATCTTGGCCGTCATATTGAAATCTCTTATAAGTGGAAGGATTTTCATGAAACTTGAGAGTTACGCTTGTCTCGTACGATCATTCCTATTTTCAAGCTGAGTTTCATAATTCTGCCGCCATCTTGGCCGCCATATTGAAATCTGTTGTTAGTGGAACGATTTTCATGAAACTTGGAGCTTACCCTTGTCTAGTACGATCATTTTGATTTTCAAGCCGAATTTCATGATTCTGTCGATATTTTGGCCGCCATAGTGGAATTTTTTGCCCAAGACGGTAGAACCCTAATCTCTTAACATCTTGCGTTCACTAATCCTCCAAAAAGGAAGTGCGCTACTGAGCCTCATGCCCATGAGGCATATTCGCTTGTTCAGAAGTTGAGTTTGTTTGGGAGCACTTCAGGAGGTATTGGGACATCTCTTGAAAATGCTCTTCTTCGATGACGTTTGTTTGTTTGGAGAACGTATCAAACAAATAATTTTGATCAAGGTAACAATAATGACAATAAACAAGGTGGCAACGGATGGACTCCCATTGCAAACAGAAAAACTGATTGTCCATTGCTAAAAAAATTCATTCCATTGTATCTAAAAACATACCACGTGACGTGTTGTTTTGCCGAAATGATTTATTTCTAGGAAATATCAAAACATTCATGATTCATGCAAATCTTGACTACCTGTCACACAATCTGGCAACAAGGCTCCAGTTATACGAACACTACGACCATCCCATTGCGCAAACTCAACTCGTCCGGCTACGTCATCAGACGTTGAAATTGAATCAGAGTTATTCCCGCCTGGATTTTCAACTTTTGTTTTTCAAAAAGGTAGATAATCTAGGATCTTTTCGGATAAAAAGCAATGCTAGAGGCAAGTCATGTTAAAGTTTGGCAACATACGTTTTAAGGGTATTTGGACCCCGCTGAATACGAAAACCATTGTTGCCAAGCCGAATTTTGCACTGGAAGCCCGCAATGGGGGGGGGGGGGTTAAAGGGTAGGGAAGACCGAAAATCACTATTTTTCACCATTTTTGATGTCGGGACTGCGACCTGTCATTAACGTGGAGTGAATTACATCATATCTTGATTCACTGAGGTCTTATACTACCATATTGACATAATTACTGTCAAAATTTCTAGAGGGGGAAGACTGGTGGGGGGAATGTTGACTGTGTAGATGATTCTTCTTTTCTCTCGACTTTGAGTAAATATAAACATGTTTGGTATCGTTTCCGACTAAATTCTATATTCCTTATTCAACTATGGTGTTCAAATTGCAATAAAAGTGAGTTTGAACAAGTTTTACATGATAAAACATGTTTTTTGCCAATAGTTTTTTACGTCTTTCAACTGTGTTATTTTACTGCAAATCGGCATTTTTTCTCAAAATTCTTGCGTAGTTCGTTAGTCTCATGTATTTACCATGATATAGGCATCCAATTGATTTGCCTCTACTTTTTCAAATGTGGAGAAAAAAAAAATTGTGGAAATTTTTTGGCCCTACTTTTCAACTTTGTTTTTTGCTGTATGATGTATGTATGATCAAAACTCAAGTTTTTCATATTTTAAAAAGTGAAGATACACTTAGTATGTGAATGTATTGTGTAAAATACACCAGACTAACGAAATACGCAAGAATTTTCGAAAAAAACTCCGATTTGCATTGAAATATCATAATTTATAGAATTAAAAAAAATACGCTAATGAAACTGAAGAGAACTTGGTGTAATCGAAGGCAGATACATTACCCTAAACGTTAAGTTGAATAATAGAATTATAGGTTTTATCATTCACATTTATTACATTCGATTTTAAAATCTCTTCTACCTCTTCCCTGGGTATTATTAGAGGAATGCGGCTTTTTCGAATATAGGTACATCTCATTAACGCAAATTTTGAGGAGTTGTTCTTTTTTGGAGGTTGATGGTAGAGAACACCTGCCCAAGACGTTCGAAAAAGGTAACTTTTCTTGGAGGTTTGATAGATCATCTCACGGAAATGCAAAAAAGGTAACCTTTTTTAGAGCATAATCAAACATACCAAAGAAAATTATTATTTTTTTTTTTTGGAGCTGAAATAGAACTTTTTAGAGAAGTTGGAGAAAGGTAACCTCAAGGGTAACCTTTGGAGCTTTATAATTTTATAAAACATTTTGAATAAGGTCTAAAAAGGTAACCTTCTTTGGAGCTTGAGAGAACATCATAGAGAAGTTTGAGAAAGGTAGCCTCTTTGGAGCTTAATAGAACATCTCAAAGAAGTGCAAAAGTGGTAACATATTTGGAGCTCAAGAGAACATCACAAAAAAGTTGGAATAAAGTAACCTCTCTGTATCTTAATAGGGCATATCAAAGCCGTTTGGAAGAGGTAACCGTTTCTCGAGCTCAATAGAACATCTCAGGCCTTTCTGAAAGGACTCTTGCCCACTGGGCATCAGGCTCTGACATGAAAAACTCTTCTTTTGAAAAAAAGTACATTCTAGCATATCTCAGCTAAGGTTTTCTTTATAATGATGAGGTGGAGGACCACAGTTTTTCATCATACAATAAAATAATAGCAAAAAATAAAGTTGAAAAGTAGCGCCAAACAGTTTTCACAAAAAAATATTTTTTTCATATTTTTAAAGTTAAAGGCACATTAGTTACATGACTGTATTGTGTGAAATAGACCAGACTAACGAACTACGCAAGAATTTTGAGAAAAAAATGCCGATTTGCAATAAATAACACAGTTCAAAGTGGTAAAAAAATATTGACAAAAAACCATGTTTTATCATCTAAAACTTGTTCAAACTTGCTCCTATTGCAATTTTGACACCATAATTGAACTGAGAATATGAAACTTGATAGAAAAAGATACCAAACATGTATATATTCACTCGAAATCAAGAGAAAAGAAGAATCATCTTCACAGTCAACATTCCCCCCACCAGTCGCCCCCCTATGGAAATTTTGACAGTAATCATGTCAAGATGATAGTATAACACCTCAGTTAATCAAGATACGATGTAATTTACTCCACACTGATGACAGGTCTCAGTCCTGGTATCAAAAATGGTGGAAAATGGTGATTTTTGGTCTTCCCTCCCCTTTACCCCCCTCTTTGCGGGCTTCCGGTGCAAAATTCGGCTTGGCAACAATGGTCTTCGTATTTAGCGAGGTCCAAATACCCTTAAAACATATGTTGCCAAACTTTAACATGACTTGCCTCTAGAACCACTTTCCAGGCCACTTTTTCAAAAATGATCCTAGTCTAAGAGGCTTTTGAGACGAAATATTTTTCTTCATGTAGCAAACTCACCTTGTAGAACATTTTGAAGCAATAAAAAAAATCTTATATGACCCCATTATGCTCTGGTAACCAATTAACATGATAGGGTGGTCTCCCGCAAATCTACATAATTTTTTTTAATTTTATAAATCTAAAACTAAAACTGTAGAGTAGGCAACTTTGTCCTCGAGCCGTCTTATGACGACTCGTCTTAGGGATATTTTGTTCTACCCATGGACCCGCACTTGAACTGAGCTTGCAATATCTTACATTGCCATGACTCCAGTAGAAGGCCGACATGAGCTGTGTTTCTTTTATAATATGAATTGCCAGTTGTGTCTCTCTCCCTCTCATGCAATTCTCGCGTTTTCTCTCTCTAACTGGGGTGAGATTATCTGAGATATTGTGTAAAAGAAATACAGCTATGGCTAGGAGGATAGAATATTAGGGAGGGAAGGTTAGCCAGCTTGTGGACGGACAAAGCTGTCGCCGGGAGACGAAAGGGGATTGCATGAAGTACGCCCAGTAACCGTATCAAGTCACCAGTGCAACTTGACATTTGTGATTGCGATTTGATGGAAATGACATTTGTAAATAAACATAATTTGAGGTTATGAAATGTGACTGCTGTGCAGCTTCGGATTTTTTGCTGTTATTCTACCTAAAAGACCGACAGGATCAGTTTTAGAAGACGTGTTGAAAGACATGCTGCGGCATACAACGTGTAAAAGTGATGATCCCTGCATTGGAGGCATTGAAATGGACGTCATTTTGCAAGGTATGTTGATGGGTGTCATGAGGTCGTAATTTTTGAGCTTGTTAAACATTTTTCATTCCCTATAGACCATGTCATATCCTACGGAGTAGCTATATCCTACGGGATGCAGGGAGCAGGGATCGCAGGAAGTTCCTATGCGCCAACTCAATAATCACGCATCAATGCAGATATTGGCCGACGCACTTCAAAAAATGACGTCCATTTCAATGCTTCCAATGCGGGGATCATCACTTTTACACGTCGTATGCCGCAGCATGTCTTTCAACACGTCTTATAAAACTGATCCTGTCGGTCTTTTAGGTAGAATAACAGCCAAAAATCCGAAGATGCACAGCACTGCACAGCAGTCATATTTCATAACCTCAAATTATGTTTATTTACAAATGTCATTTCCATCAAATCGCAGTCACTAATGTCAAATTGCACTGGTGACTCGATACGGTTACTGGGCGTAGTTGATTACCCCGCATGGCTACACTTTCATTGGCGTATGTTCCCTCCTTACTATTCTATCCTCCTAGAGCTATGGTCGTTATAACTAGAGACTTTCATTTTCCACAACTAATATTGACCATTCTAATGATCTAAGGTTGTAAAATAATGTGGCCTTTCTCTGATGGCGTCATGACATGACAGTGTAAGGTTAAGATTAGGTGTCAAAATGACACGGTCGGGTGTCATATGTCGAAGTTTGCACTGCACTTTTTCAAAATTCACGGAATGTGCTTATTTCATTTTGGAAAAATTACCGTCGGAAAACCGGAACAGTGCCAATTTTGAAAATGGGTCTGCACGACGCCCAATCCAATCTACTTTCGATATGAGTTGGACTTATTCGAAGAAATAGATCCCCGAGCAGGAATAAATTTTTGAGTGGAGTCCCGCATCAAAAGCGAGTCGTTCTGGTCAAAACCATGGGTCATTTCCTTTCGTTC
Source organism: Anaspis maculata (assembly GCA_949128115.1). Taxonomy (NCBI): domain Eukaryota; kingdom Metazoa; phylum Arthropoda; class Insecta; order Coleoptera; family Scraptiidae; genus Anaspis; species Anaspis maculata. Next base: position 44,154,152 of record OX421963.1, read on the forward strand.
GCTTGCACTTAGTACCTACATACAGGTGATTCAAAAGTGTCGGACCACCTTGAAGGTGTGTAATATGGAGGTGTAGTGTAATGCTGGAAAGTTGTTGAAAAAATTCTATGTCTTTGAATTTTGAAGTTATGGAAAGTCAAAAGTTGGTCCTTCGATAGCTTCTATTTTCGTTGTTTCAAAAGATGTTGGTAAACTGTTTATGGAAAAACAACAAGTACAAAAAATCAACCTCTGAATCTGTAATGAATTATTGTTTGGTAAACGGGGTGAGTCATGCATTCTGAAAATTAATTGTATCTAAAAGTGCCCGCAAACAATCATAATGGTCCCATAACCTATGTAGGGTACAATAAAACACAATTTATTTCAATAGAATTCTTTTGCTTTTGGTTTTTTGAGGAAACAAAATTGTTGCAGTTTATGACTCATCCTGTAGGTACAGAAAACAAAAATTCAATACAAATTCAGAGGTTGATTTTTGGTACTGATTATTTTTCCATCAACAAGTCTACTAAAATCTGTTGAAACAACGGAAGTACAAGCAATCAAAGGACCAACTTTTGTCCCTCGATAACTTCAAAATTGAAAGACAATTGAAAGAATTTTTTTAGCAACTTTTCAGCACTCTACTACACTTCCCTATTACGCACCTTCAAGGTGGTCCGACACTTTTGAATCATCCTGTATGTTCATAGGTTTCGGTAATTTGATAGAAGTACCGTGCCAAAGATCGTTAACTGAAGTGTGTTGATACACGAGTACGACCCTTTTGCTGTCGGAATTCAGCTTCTTGTTTGCTTCTTCAAGTACCTTGCCGGCTTACTCATGCAAGCCGAAAGTTGTCATGAGTAATAGACGGAAAAACTCTGCTTCATGAAGATAAATGAAGGGTTGACATCGATGACCTCAATTTGATAAAATAGTTATTTTCACATTCAAAATACTCCGAATAGTCATGGTCATGATAACATGAAAGCATGAAACGATTGCTTTAGTAATATTTTTTAGCGCACTTTCCCAAAAAATGGGAAAAAGGCGCTTTTAGATTCACTTTGTCCGTCCGTCCGTCCGTACCCGGGATAACTCCTCAGGGAAGAAATATATCGATGTGGTGTAAACGCTGATCGATAGTACATATGTCCAGGATGTCAAGTTAACTTTTGGTTTTTTGTTATTCTGCCGCCATCTTTGATCCGCCATTTTGAATTTCTCTAAAAGTGATTCGATTGAAATGAAATTTGCAGGCAATGTAAGCCACATCAAGATCTATCCAATTTTCGACAATTGATGTCCCGCCGCCATCTTGTATTCTCACTATTGATATATTGTTTTGAAGTGACAAAACTAGGAGAATTATGCCTCAACGAAAAGAGATATCGATGTGGTGCAAACGCCAATCGAATGCGTACGTGACCACCATATAAAGTTAATCAATAATTTTTGTCACTTGGCCGCCATCTTTGATCCGCCATTTTGAATTTATCTGAAAGTGGTCCGATTTGAGTGAAATTTGCAGGCGATGTGAACTTCAATTAGATACATCCAATTTTCGACAATTGATGGCCCGCCGCCATCTTGTATTCTCCATATTGAACATGTTTCAAAGTGATAGAACTAGGAGAATTATGCCTCAACGAAAAAAGATATCGATGTGATGCAAACGCCAATCGAATGCGTACGTGACCATCATATAAAGTTGACCAATAATTTTTGTCACTTGGCCGCCATCTTTGATCCGCCATTTTGATTTTCTCTGAAAGTAGTCCAATTTGAGTGAAATTTGCAGGCGATGTGAACTTCATTAAGATACATTCAATTTTCGACAATTGATGTCCCGCCGCCATCTTGTATTCTCCATATTAAACATGTTTCAAAATGATAGAACTAGGAAAATTATGCCTCAACGAAAAGAGATATCGATGTTGTGCAAATGCCAATCAAATGCGTACGTGTTGACCATATACATTTGACCAATGATTTTTGTCACTTGGCCGCCATCTTTGGTCCGCCATTTTGAATTTCTCTGAAAGTGATCCGATTTGAGTGAAATTCACAGGCGATGTGAACTTCATCAAATTATATCCGATTTTGGACAAATGATGCTCTGCCGCCATATTGAAATTTCTTATCACTTGACGATTTTCATGGAACTTGGGACTTATCGTTGTTTCGTATGATCATTCTTATTCTCCAGCCAAATTCCAACATTCTGCCATCATCTTGGCCGCCATATTGAAATCTCTAATTTGTGGAATGATTTTCATGGAACTTGGAACTTACCCCTTGTCTATAGTAGGTACGATCATTATTGATTTTAAAGCCAAATTTCATGATTCTGACGCTATTTTGGCCGCCATATTGGAATTTCTCCCCCAAAATAACGGTTGAACCCTAATTAACATCTTGCGTTCACTAATCCTTCAAAAAGGAAGTGCGCTACTGAGCCTCATGCCCATGAGGCATATTCGCTTGTTTGTTTTCACATTCAAAGTGGCTTTGTTATGATATAAAAAACAAAGGGCGTTCTATGGGCTTGCAAGCTGCAAGGCACAATGGCGGGTCAGTTTTTCACTGACTATACTTGATACACAGGGTGACAGCTAAAGGTATGTGGGAAAGATCCAATTTTACTCATGGATAACTTGCGTCAAAAATCCAGATTTTTTCTGGGCTTCGATCCTTGACATACTATATCATTCAGACCGATTCGAGTATCGCAGCCCTGGTGACATTTTTAGAAAGCCTTTATCAGAAAGCCGTGAAGTTTGTTGACTTATCGCCCCAAATTGATTTTTGAAAAATGTAATTTTTCATCAGATTAATTGCCATTAATAATGATGAATCAGGTCGTTCCCGGTTGCTGTTGAAAAAGGCAAACCGAATGCACGTACACCGATGTTTCGACGCTCATACGTCATACGTCTCGTCAGCGTGGTTAACGCCGTGACGCCTCTCCAACAGCTATTTACAATGCTAGTTGTATTAGTCTCCAACTACACCAACCAGCCGACGGACGGTGAGATGTAATAAACACACATCATCGAAAGCCGTCTAAATTTGGAACTTTTATCCCGACAAGCTTTTTGTTTAATGATTAGTAATGATAATTACGTGTTCTTAGTACCGCATTTTTGACCAATTTTTACCCCATTGAATTTTTTGATGCTGCGTTCGAAATTGGTCATAAGTTTCGCCCTAATTTGGCAGAAATGCATAGTTTACAGCTCCATGAAGGAATTTGACCTTTCCGAGGATAGGCTGGACGTACTACTACTCTACTACTACTAGAGTCAATTTTTTATTATAGCCGATTCATGAGTGGCTTGAACAGTATAGAAATATACATATTCAGTCCATTTTCGAAAAAAATGTCACTGAGAGTCGCATTGATACAGGGGGCATGTTGATGTGAATATTCTCAAAACTTTCACCAAGAGAAGACTAAAAATCAACATTTTATTTTCAGAAAATATCCAAGAAGTTGCACTTATCCAAGTCGAAGCTGGCCATCTTCTCCACCAGCGGTCAACTAAGTATCTTCTACTTAATCTCGACATTCTGGGGCGTCGACGTCATCCTCAAGGAACGCCTCATACCGGATGTCAACTTGCTCTGGTCGGACTATCCGTCGCCAATGCCGTTCCTCTTCAAACTGTTCATGATCATACAGCTCGCATACAGCCTGCACGAACTGCCGGAACTTTACTTCCAACGCGTCAAACGCGAAGAGTATTTCGAAAAGGCAGTCAACAGCCTCGCCTCTCTTGTTCTCGTTGCTATTCCTTACTTTTTAAACTTCAACCGTCTTTTGGTGTCGCTTTTGGTGTTCCATCAGTTTTCCGAATTGTTCTTCCACGTGTCGCAGCTCATCGAAACCGTCGATAAGGACGAGAAGTTCACCAAAGGTACGTTAATCATTTACATCATTATTTCATAAACTGAACTGTAGAACTCTATATTTCTATTAACTGGACCTCATTTCTTTATAAATAAGTTAAATTGAATTTCGTGTGGCAACATTGCTGATTGCTAAGCTAATCAAGAAGTGATCGATCGCAATTTCGTGAAAGCTAGAGCCTCAGGCTCTCACTGACATCACCACAATTGACTTACCAATCAACAATTCTCGCACTTTCTCTTGATAATCAAGAATTTTCAACTAAGAGTTTGAGACATAATAGAATGGCCTTCGATTAAAAAACAAATGATTGTGGAAATTTTCAGCTACCCGCTTGGTCTCCAACATTTTACAAATCCTCTCGCGCTTGGGCAGCATAATCCTGGCAGTTCTCACCTTGTGGTATGGCATGGCTCTGGCAGAACAAAAGGAACTCGATTTACAAACAGGTTATTACAACACCCCCACCGTCCGTCTGATCATCCTTGGTGGAATTCTCGTCCTTCAAATGTACGTATTTTTCAGATTCTCATTCTCAATGGAGTCTTCCACGGGTTTTTGTGAAAAAATGAGCTCAAATACTAGAGCCATCGTGGAGCTCACATGTTTTTTATTTGATTTTTTGCGTTCATTCAGGCCTTTAAAAACAATAAAGAAAATTCCGCCTGATGTTCTTATATTGGAGACTCAAGTGCGCGACAGATGGCGCCACGTGATCAGATAGCATTTTGTCGTGGAATTTCTTTAGCTGAACGATATGCTGAGCAACAGGTAGAGTAACAGGTTTCAAGAGATTTGAAGTCTCGAACAGAGGTCTCGTATTGAACTTGTTGTACTTCAAAAGTTATTTGAAATTGATGGCATCAGAATCCTGTAAAGCAGGTCACTTTTGGTTTGCGCCTGAGGTTGACTGAGCAAGTCATAAGGGTTAAAATATTTTTTTTAGAAAATCAGCGGAAATGAGCTCTTTCATGATATGAACAATTAAATCAGAAACTATAGGAAAACTCATTTAAAATCAATATATTTTTTCCAGTACACATAACACCCCATTATGATCGTTACCTAATTTACATGTCATGTACAATCATAGCGAGCATAGGATTCCGAACGTCAAGGATTACTTTTAGTAGAAGTATTTCTCTGTCATCTGTCATATATAAAAAATGTCGAAGTTCAAAACTTTGCTACTGATTTATTAAAAATTCATTCGATGGATCAGAACCAGGCAGAAAGCAACACTACAAAATAATCAGATTGAGTCTGCAGTTTTCCACCAACTGTCAGCAGGCGCTACAAATTTTCATTTTTTTCCTGGCCGTTACGGCCACTCACCCGGAATTTGACCAGGAGACCTCCATTAGGTGCAGGGCTCAACTCGACGTCCTTTTTTGCTGGAGAATCGACTTTTTCGAAAAACTCCAACTGATACCGAATGTATATCACATTGGGCGTTGTGTAGGCTCATTTTTAAAAGCGAAACGATTTCGGTTTTCCGGCAGTCATTTTCTCAAAATGAAAATTTGTACATTCTGTGAATTAAAAGAAAAACTGCAGTGCAAACTTTGATCCGCGTCAGCCCCACGAAATATTCATTTCAGGTGCAGACTTGCTGCGAGTCATAGTTGGAGGAAAGATTGAATTAATTTGGGGGGGGGGAGATTTTAGAAACCGAAACAACTGTTTTCGGGTTTTCCTCCCTGGACAGATTCATATAATTTTTTTGAACAAGGAGTTCTTGAACATCTTCAAAATATTCATTCTCCCAATTTCCCGAGAGTTCTACAGTTGAAAATGCAAAACCGGCGTGGCTTATCGAGACCGGACTCAGTTGAACGAGCTCAAAGTGGAGCATTTAATTGACGATTTTTACAATAAGATGATTGGAAAAGGCTTTGAGGTTTTTCGGGAAAGTTCAATTTTTTTTTATTTTCCTGCAAATCTGTTCCAATCTTTCTCTCAAATTCCAACTTCCCACGCGAAGAGACGTCTCGAACAAAAATTCCCATAGGTTCCTGGATACTGGTCGGGAAAGTATTTTGGTTCCACAACAGATTTTCTTCATAGAACTTCTATCCTCGACTTTATCCCTGTCTTATGCCGAAAAAGTACTTTCTCAACTTTTCTAGCTAACCTAGTGCTATTGCGACAATACGGAACACTGCAAGATCAAGATTGAACCATTTTGAACTTGGTGCTGAATGCTGAATTCAGTCGACTTAATGTTGACGCTTGACATAGTGTACTTTCGAATTTACACCTGTTGGCGCGTTGCTACAAGTACCAATCAGAATCGATGAGCACAGAATGCGCGTGCAAACGAAGTAAAACTAAAAGGGTCGTGTTCATAAGCGAGTATTAGACAAACGAAATGTGGTTATATTGATCCTTACTGTGTAAAGACGCCTCCACGATTCCGTAGACTTTTCTTGTAGCGACTGAAAAATGGATGTTCGAAATTTTATGTTCGCAACTGTATTCAATAAAAATTGGAGAGATAATAAAATTAGGATGGTGAAAGTGAGACTAAAACAGCTGAAAATTTCGCTCACCATAATTATTTCTCCATTCAACGTTCACTTCATACCTTTAATTTATAATATTTTTCACGCTTTTTTTTTGTTCAAATAATGACGTCAGGTATTTCATACTTCACAGGTATTTGACCTTCAATGTGATAAGTACCCAAGTGGCGCTTTCCAGAGAAAACAAGGAAAAGGTCGTTAGCAACTTGCCAAAACTCAAGACCCAAAAGAAGGAAAAACCCAAGAAAAGTAAGTCTTTTGGCTTTGTTCAAAAGCAAGCTATTTTAACCGTTCTGTTCTAGCTAAGAAGATAATTGAAGAATCGGATTTACCCGAAGTTGATCAAAACACCAACAAGACCTTGAGGAATAAGCAGAAGATAAAGTGAAAAACAACAACTAGCATATAAAACTATATTTTGTATTTTTTTATACCGTAAATAAAGCTTTTATTGCTAGTAATGCTTGTTGCTAAACATATAGGGTTTTGTTTACAGGTATCGCGACTTTAAGCCTCTTAATTCAGAGGGTGGATAGACCATCAAAAATGAAGCTGACTTGACCATAAAAACATGCAGACGCTTAATAGCCCAGGCTTTTTAGTCGAAAAAACGGCAAAACATGAAACAAATTAAAACACGGTCAATGTCTTCAGTTTCGGGTTCACAAGACTTTGTTGTACAGCGTGTTCAACAATGATTGTCCTTGCCGCCTTTTCGGAATTTGGCCCGCATTAGACATGCGCCGCTTCAATGAAATCATTTTGGAATACCGTAGTAACGAAATTGATAGACGTCACGTCGACACACTGACTGATAAAAAATCTGAGGTTAACAGTGACGGCATTGACGGCTGATCCATTCCCGTTCTGTCAGGTTGCTTGTTCACTATTATTTACCAGCAATCAGAGCCGTCACTGTTAGCCTCAAATTTGATATCAGTCAGTGTGACGTGACGCCTATCAACTTGGTTACTACGGTATTCCAAAATGATTTCATTGAAGCGGCGCATGTCTAATGCGGGCCAAATTCCGAAAAGGCCGCAAGGACAATCATTGTTGAACACGCTGTATAACATACAATAAGTCCCCAACTTTCCTCCGTGTGCGTCATTATTTTTTTTATTTTTTTTTTTTGATAGGCAAAGATGAAAACACCTCAAAGTGCACTTTGCGCTTAAAAATGCTCCCAGTTCTCAACCACCTGATGAATTTCTCTTATCTTGGTTTTGAATGGAAGAGAATGGATCAAAGTGAATGATACGGTATAGCTTTCGCCCAAAATTTGACCCTAACAGACATACCTTGGGTTCCACCAGACTTTCATCAGCGTGATAACTTTATCACTCTGATAGTAACTAAGCAACTGGCCATCCTATTGGCTGGTGCATAGCAACTATCAGCGTGATAGATTTAATCTGCTCTTAAAATTTTGATGGAACCCGAGGTTAATTTCTTAATAATGACACTTTTTCACGTGTTTCTTTCTTATGCTTCAGTTAACATTTGATTTTTGCAATTTTGCATGGACCACTAAATATCACTTGGTATTATTATATGTATAAGGTAGATTCCCTATAGTTTTGGCTTCAAAATGACGTATCTTTTAGCATCAATTGTATGAAGTTACGTCAAACGCATTAAGTATATCAGGAAAATCACTTCAACATTATTAACCGAGACTTTGATCTGTAATAATAGTCCGGACGTTGAGGGAAAAATTAGGGGTACTGTAAGGTCCCGTTTTGGTCCCTTTTTCCTAAAAATTCAGTTAGGTTCACGGTGATGCAGTTGCAGAGGTAGCACGGGTTTATTTTCGACATTTTTCCTTTTTCCCATAACAGAGTTTGAAAGTGAGACGAACGTGTCTGTGAAACTACGTTGCTGAGTGTATTAGATCACCATACGCTGCTACCCTCTATCGGGGAATCCGCCAGAAGACACCAACCAGAAGATTCCGTTGTACATCGACGTGGTTTCCTGACCAATCTTCCAGCGGCGCTCCAGGACGAGAACTTCTATGGCGTATGAGCAGGACAGATGCAGCTGAGGTCCTAGGGACATCTCGAAGAGTTTCCGGCTCGTCTACAACTTCAGGGGGGCTGTAGGAGCAGAAAAGCAGAAGTTGTATATGTCGGCGATGACAACAAGATGGCGGCAAGGATACATACTACTCCGGGAAAGTATTCCATTCTATGCCTAGTTAATTCGGGAACAAAACAGTAGGCATCAGATCTGATACGAGGGTAAATGTACTCAGTCCTTGAGATTCAGTGCATTTTCCTTTACTATCGGGTTTTGATCTGCTCCTTGCATCCCAATGACTCCTCTGGTTTCGATCAGAGTAGCCATTCCACACGTCGTTCTGTCCATCTGACATCAATCAAATATCATAACCTATTGCACGTCGTTCTGTCCATCTGACATCAATCAAATATCATAACCTATTGCACGTCGTTCTGTCCGTCTGACACCAATCAAACCTAACCCCCTTTTTGTCCGTCCGACACCTATCAAACCTAACCCTCTTTTGTCCGTCTGACACCCATCAAACATCATAACCTATTTCGGTCCATCTGACATCAAGCAAATATTCTAACCTGTGACACGTCCCGTCCGTCTGACATAAATCAACACATTCTAACCTATTTTGAATTACCACCCTACACTGACATATTAACACGAGAGAATGAAGGGAAACCATGTGAGGGATACCTGGGGGGCTCCGGGACTGAAAGACATCATGTTCACTGTCGTGTTCATCATCTCAAGCAGTTGGGTTTTGCGAGCGGAACACAGTCCGAATGTACCACACCTATGACTCTCTTCGTAGGTTGGCTCAGGCTGATGGTGGGTGAGGTAATCAAGACGTTTGTCCATCGTAGGATGAACACTACCATGCTCAATGCAAGAACGTGCCTTCCGCCAAGCGTCCTGACGTCGCTGTGTGTTCGGTGAAGCTATTATTAACGGCTACCAGGTTCAAAGGTGGATTGTGTGGGCGGTGCCATATTTCATGTTTGATCAGACCGAGGCGATGGAGTCAAACATGGGAGATGACGGGTGCCAGCCAGCTAGCACTTCTGGTCAGTTGCGTTCGAATGGCCTTATGGGATACACTTCACGACAGCTCTTCTTGGTTGGTCTTGAGGGGGATGCGTTCTGGTATTCGGTGATGGTGTGTCCACCTGGGGTGTATGGGTGAATTGGTTGTTTCATTAAACTGTCTTCTTGGTGTCAACCTTCGTCCGGTGCGGTCTAGGACTACCGAATAGTCGGACTGTGCGATGTAGAACATGCCTCCCTGAAGAGAAGTTGGACCCAATGGTTCTAAATGAAGTTCCAATAGGAGTGACCTCTAATTTTGCTCACGTGGGGGATTCTCACTGAAACACAAACATATTTACATTAATTCTGAAGCCAACGTTCACATACAAATCCGGGAGCCACACATTTCAATACATTCACTTGCCATCCGGGAGTTACACATTTCGTTACATTTACTTGCCATCCGGGAGCTACACCTTTCAATACATCCATTTGCCATCCAGGAACTAACTTTCGTTACATTTACTTGCCATCCGGGGGCCACACACTTCAATACATTCACTTGCCATCCGGGAATTAACTTTCGTTACATTTACTTACCATCCGGGAGACACACTTCAAATACATTCACTTACAAATCCGGGAATTCAACTTCCCCTTCAATTACGTGCAACTTCGGGAGCTTCACTTTCGATTCGGTTACGTGCAAATCCAAGAACTAATTTACATACACTCACCTTGCTAATAATATTCCAGGTTTTCAGAGAATCGGGGGAGGGACACCTCTCGTGAGGGGCCCACAGCGAGTTCTAGTTATTCATTCGTTTTTCTGTCCTCAGGAGCTGAGATTCTTCAACGCCGAGTATCAAGAAAGAAGCACCAGCAACGCGCCGTTTCCGTAGGTGCGTAATCCTGTGTACCCGCATCCCAGCCTTCCGGTTTTCCTGAGACGCTGTACCACTCTGCTGATTCCAACTACTTCCAGTTAGCCGAACACTCTGAATGTCTGTAACGTCAAGGCGGTTCACTCAACAGATTCATTTACCTGACATCACCTGAACTCTAGAACGGTATTGTTGTGTCACGTTGACATTTATAACATATTGTGGTAAACTTCGTACTATTGGCTTGGTAACTAGATACCCGCGTACGCGATCCGGCCAGAAATGAACGCAAGTCACGGACGAAAAGACAGGAACACCCACCAGGAGTCTAGCTTCGTTTCGGTGTTAGGCAGGGTTATAAGACTTCATAATACCCTTGGCGCCTGGCAAAAGACAACATAGTGGGGTGTACACGTCCGGCCTTTGTTTTTGCTCGATGAGGGACTACCTTTCTTCCCGAGAAGACCTCTATAAGACTCCCAAACATTCGATGGGGTCTTCCACCCGTTTGCTCGTCATCCAAGTATCTATTAGCCAGGTAAATCCCCCCTCATACTCATGCATCATTCATTGCCCCACGTCCTACGATAATGCGAAGTAATGCCACAATTGTTATTGATGTTATATGTTTCAGAAGGATACAATTCGGTTTAGGGGTGTTTGGCACATGTACCTGCGGTGTGGGTTTAATTGACACTCAACAGGAGGAGTTGTTCAAGGGAATTAGGTGTGGGTGAACTACGTACGAGATTCTTACCTGTGCTTTATGGTTTGAATAAAATACCTTTCTAAATTAATACCTGAGTTCTTGTTTTTATTGATTAGACTTCTCAACACACATGTGATTCCATAAAAGAATTTGAGTTACTACAAAACACAATTACCTAGACGACCATTATGAGATATGAAGAATATAGTTCTTTAACAAATTATATTCTTCATTACCAGCAGAGTAAGAGATTGGGGGTCTTTCAGTACCTTGCACTTTTATACCAAGCATTATTGTCACTTTGCATGCCTGTTGCTGAGACCACCTTGGACCAATCTGGATGTGGGGACATCCGCGCAAATTGTGCAGAGACTTTATATAGGGTGAAGTAGAAAAAATTTGTTGAACATTCGCAAATCTTAAACCATAACTGATGGACGTATGTTAAGGTGGATTTATACTCGCAGAAAATAAGAATAAAAAAACGATAAGAATAAAAATAAGAACGGCAACTGCCCATTTATACTCCAGAAATGAAAATAAGAATAAGAAATAGTTTGAAACATTGCTCATAGGTGTCGCTCGAAGCATTAGAATGACAGTCGTCAAATTTTGTTTACAGTTTTTGGCTTTATGCTGTGCAATGCAAGCTTACAGTCCCTTCTTCAATATATCAAAAGTCCTCAACTCTGGGACTGCTACAAATCAGTATACAGGGTGAAAGTTTATTATTTTTCTCTACTTTCTTTTTTCCTGATGACCGAAAATCACGGTTTTAGGCTAGTTTGATAGGCCATAGTCTTCCAATACAAACATATAAAAAATATAGCACCCAGCAACTGCTGCGTATCAAGTTACAGGGTGAAAACTATTTTTCATCTTCAATTTTTTTTCTTGGTGGAACTGATCTAGATTGAAGCCGGTTCCAGTTCTTTTCCAAGCTCATAATGTCATACTGAACATATAAAAATGACACATCTCTACATCTGCTGCTTTTCAATTTACAGGGTGGAAAGTCATTTTCACGTTTCAATTTTTTTCTTGATGATTTCGGCTCACACAACCATTGCGACTGGTTTTCCTGAAAATTTGAGGTTTCTAGTCAAACATATCAAAATTATACATTTTTGCTACAGCTACGTTTTTATTTACAAATTTAAATGATCGGTTGCGTTCCAAGATTTTTTGAATTTTTGATGCAATTTACCCAAATATACCCAAACATTTAAATTTATAAAAAAAAACTCAGTTGTAGCAGAAATGTATTATTTTGATATGTTTGACTAGAAACTTCAAGTTTACATAAAAATCAGTCGCAATTGTTGTGTGAGCCAATTTCACCAAGAAAAAAATTAAAACGTGAAAATGACTCACCCTGTAAATTGAAAAGCAGCAGTTGTAGAGATGTATCTTTTTCATATGTTCAGTATGACATTATAAGCTTGCAAAAGAACTTGAACCGGTTTCAATCTAGATCAGTTCCACCAAGAAAAAAAATTAAAGATGAAAAATAGTTTCCACCCTGTAACTCGATACACAGGAGTGGCTGGGTGGTATATTTTTTATATGTAAGTAAGGAAAAATAATGAACTTTCACCCTGTATACTAATTTGTAGCTGTCCCAGAGTTGAGGACTTTTGATATGTTGAAGAGGGAACTGAAAGCTAGCCATGGTAAAAAAATCGTTTTTGTTTTAATTAATTCCAGCAGATATTCTATTTCCAATATACTAATCTGCTTCTCAATCTAAATTATTGCAGTGATTGACAATTATCACTGATTTGAACTTGTGAGGATAACTGGTAGATGGCGCCACGTTTGGACCGCCGTTACAAAAAACCCGTGGGAGTTTCTCACCTACCCAAAGACTGGCGGTTTCAGGCAACTCTTGCTATATCGATGTGCTGCGGATTGCATGAAAGCAGCCCCCATCGTCATCAGCAAAGCTCGACTGCGTTCGTCACTCGTTCGGCTTATCTTCGAGCAGAAGTTGAAAATATTCAGCTTGTTATTTTTATTCTTGAATTTCTTGAGCAGTAGCGGCGTTAAGTATTTTTTGGGAGGGGCTAGGATCTAGGAAGGAAACACAAGCCGCGGAAGGCTTAAAAACACATTGTAGAATATTATTCTACATGACTTAACCGCGTAACTTGATTAATCAATAACATTGAGGATGATTTGTGCAGAATTTAGGAAACATTTCGCCCTAAAAGACTCTTTTACGCCGCCACTGTTGCCATATCGGCGCATCTTCAATACGCAACAGTGAATGGAAAGTTGGAATTCTTTATTCTTATTGTTATTTCCTAATTTGGTGTATAAATGCTTCCATCTGAAAGCTCATTTTCAACATTTTCTTATTTTTATTCTTATTGTTATTTTTATTTTTATTCTTATTTTCTGCGAATATAAATCCACCTTTGATCAGGATATTGATGACGGATTTCATGAAGATGCTGCAAACAGATTTGGAATATCTTGAGGCGTTTCCGAAATACGCTGGAGGAAGTTGAACTTCTCTATTTTTTTAGCGCACTTCTCCAAACGGGAAGGCGCCTTTGTCCTCGCTTTGTCCGTCCGTCACAGCATCTAGTCCTAGACGAAAAGGTTTTTGCGAAAATTTTTCACTCCAATGGGTAGCTCATGACCTTGTATCCCGAACCAAGAAAAATCTCTACGAAATAATGATAAACAATCACAATAATAACAAATTAGTGTGACGCGGCATCGCCGTTGAATGCTGCATTTCAGAAGCCGGCCTGTTCTCGAAAGTTATCACATGCGATCAAGTACCCGTTCTTATCATTTTACAATAATACATATGCGGAGTTATATCTAGAATAGAATTTGAACTTAATTTTAATGAAAATTCCACATCGGTGCGAGGTACCAGTCAATAGTTATAAATTTTTGAAAATGACTCCGAAGCTACGGCTCGGCCGCAAAAGATTATTCGTTGCTTGCTGGTGCTTGATATCCTTTTCTCCGAACAAAACGGAATCCAATACAGAAAATATTTCAACTTGAATGGGTAGCTCATGGCCTTGGTACGCGAACCAAAAAAAAATCTTTCCGAAATAATAATAAACAATTACAATAATAACATTTTGCTGTAAGGCGGCTTCGCCGATTAAGTGCTGGAATTCGCAGTTAGATGTTGAAAGTTACGATATGCAGGTAGCTACATGTTTTTATGAAGATACAGTACTACATGTACGGGATTATATTTAGAAAAACAATTTGAACTTTCTTCTGACAAAAACTCCACTTCGATACGACCTTCAAGTCAATTGTTATGAATTTTTGAAAACGACCGCAAAACTACGGCTCGGCGCATATACGCGTCCCTACAAATTTAAAATCAGACGTGCCAATAACACTATTTAACATTTTGAAATAGGCATTACTAGGTACCTGAAGGATAATGGCACTCAAACTATGAAACATGTTCACCCAATAACAAAAAAAAAGTAGGTAGGTATCACTAAAAATCATGTGACAGACTACCATTTTTTCGGTTTTTCGATAAAAAAGAATTGTTCCGATTCAAAAATAAACCTGATATTCGTGTTCAGGAGGTCGAAATCAGTTGGAAAACATTCTTTTATAAGTAACTGATTGACGCTTATGTGGCCGGTCCGTCTGCCTGTCTGTCTATCTGTCTGTCTGTCCGTGTAAAAACTAGGATGCTGTACTCCTTCTCGAGAATTGAAGCAAGAGCCTTGGAACTTTTTCCGATGGATAGCTGATGTCCCCAAGGGTGGCCAATGGGTACTATTTTTGTTATCCATACATCGTTATCATTATTATCAAAAAACAGAGATCTCCTGTGCACTTCGAAGAAGTTGAACTTCTCTTCGGGAAATAAAACTACAGCCCTTAAAAATTGAACTTTATCCGATGGATAGCTTAGGTCCTAAAGGACCAAATAGGCAGATTGGCTTTCATAATTCCGCCGCCATCTTGAAATCTCTTATTAGTGGAAGATTGTCATGAAACTTGAAACTTATCCTTGTCTAGTACGATCATTTTATTTTCAAGCCAAATTTCATGATTCCGCCATCATCTTCGCCGCCATATTGAAATCTCTTTTAAGTGGAAGGATTTTCATGAAACTTGAAAGTTACCCTTGTCTCGGATGATCATTCTTATTTTCAAGCTGAGTTTCATGATTTTTTTATATTCCCAATAAATCACTTGTTTTTAAGGATATCGAGCTGCAACTTGATATTCCGCCGAGCAATCAAGTTTTCAATAAAACGCGATGTGGGGACATCGATAAAGCCTGCTAGATTCGAAACTGAGATTTCAACTTTTTTTTCCATCGTGAGCGCCATATCTTCAAATTGCCCTTCGTGGAATTGTTGAAAAAACAACAGGTGACGACTTTGTTGGACACACACAATCGTTTTATGATTAAAACTCAGGTCCTGAATGGTGCCAATGACCTCTTCGCCGCAGAAACGTTACCAAATTCATTTTTCTTGGTTTCTCTCCACTTACCTACGTGTCAGTCATGACCGAATGGAATTTTGGATCGATGACATGTTTGTGGTATCTTAATCCACATTACTTTGTGAAGCCAGTCACTAAATTATTTCATCATCATCAGCCAAATGGTTTTCTTTTGGCAAACAGTTGAACGAAAAGTTTGCTTCGATTTTTATGAAAAAGGTAAAAACAGCAGGGTCACGTCCTCCTCTCAAACCCGATTGAAAAATATCTGTTACCAAAAATGCTTCCAATTGATATTGAAAGGGTTCGAAGGAACGTGTTCTCTAGTTTGAAGCTTAACCGAAATGGATTTTTCCATCCTAGTTCTGCAGGAGAGACGTCAAAAATGTTGCTACACAGCTTATATTTAAAGCGTTTCTGGAAAAATGTGAACCTAGTTTCCTCCTGCAGAACTAGGATGAAACTATCTGTTTCGGTTTAGCTTTAAACTACAGAACACATTTCTCCGAACTCTCGGCTCGATACCAAGTTGGGGCTGAGACTGCCGTAAGTGCGGTTACCATAGCAACGGCGAATACCAACCAATCAGACCGCTGTATTTGGCAAGTTATGCCGTCCCAAACTTTGCCCTGCAACTTGGTATCGAGCCCTCTATTAGTATCTATTGGAAGCATTTTTGGTAACAGATTTCCTTCAATCGGGTTTGAGAGGAGGACGTGACCCTGCCGTTTTTTCCTTTTTCACAAAAATCGAAGCAAACTTTTCGTTCAACTGTCTGCGAGAAGAACACCATTCGGCTGATGATGATGAAATTCAGTGACTGGCTTCACAAAGTAATGTGGACTATGATATCGCAAACATGTCATCGATCCAAAATTCCATTTGGTCATGACTGTCACGTGAGTGGAGAGAAATCAAGAAAAACGAATTTGGTAACGTTTCTGCGGCGAAGAGGTCATTGGCGCAATTCAGGACCTGAGTTTTCATCATAAAACGATCGTGTGTATGTCCAACAAAGTCGTCACTTGATGTTTTTTCAACAATTCCACGAAGGGCAATTTGAAGATGGCGCTCACGATGGAAAAAAGTTGAAGATCTTAATTTCGAATCTCGCGGGCTTTATCGATGTCTCCACATCGCGTTCCATTGAAAACATGATTGTTTGGTGGAATATCAAGTTGCAGCTCGATATCTCCAAAAACAACTGATTTATTCAAAAAAGAAAAAAAATTAAGAAGTTTCACTTCTTTCAGCGTATTTCGGAAACGCCTCAAGATATTTCAAAACTGTTTGCAGCACCTTTATGAGCATGAAACCCTTCATCAATATCCTGATTCACATACGTCCATCGGTTATGGTTCAAGATTTACAATTTTTCAACAGTTTTTTCCTACTTCACCCTGTATAAAGTGTCTGCACGATTTGCGCCGATGTCCCCACATCCAGACTGGTCCAGGGAGGCCTCTCGCGATCTTAACTACCGATGGGGGCGCTGTAAACAAGATGGAGGATTGTAAGTTTTTCTGTCACCTGTCATCGTGCGTTGTATATCAGTTGTATTTGTGGTATTCGGCTTCATTAATATGCGATATTCAGCGGCACGAGTTGCGCTGTAGGTTCGCAAAGCTAGGGGATGGAACTCATGCGTCTGCGCGAGCTAGGAAAAGCCAAAACCTGCAGATTTTCAGCCATCGATTTAACAAAGGAAAATAGATGACAAGAAACTCCTGACTTCCATGCTAGATTATGTGGAATGATGTTGTCCATGTGCATTGCTGTCGAAAAAATGAATTCCGCGCGTAGTGTTCCGAAAAGAACGAAAAAGCCGTTTTCAGTGTATAACTGGTTGCCTAGAAGGTGATGTTTTTTGGGAACACACATGAAATGGAACTGTAATGTTCTTTTCGTACGGTTTTTGCAGCCAGGCACTCAAGAAACTGCCAGTCATTTTTGAAAAAAAAACAGAAAACAAAACCTTTGATATATTATACATATAACCCGATAAAATTTTAGTTGCCATTTGTTTACATGCAGTTTCATGCCACTGACAGACAGGACGGCAACCGTAAGGCAGAGAAGAATACCAGAAGTGAGGCGGTATTTTCAAAAACACACCAACTAATAAACACGTTACCATATTTTCGCTCATTGTGTATCTAGAACCGATCCATCATTGCTGGTCTTGAACACAATGAAAGATCAAGAAACACTCTTTTTTCCATACCTTATTTGAAAGTTTCATTTCCAGCCGTTTCAATAATAGACAATGTTGAAATTACGCTTTTTACATGTGTTAGCATACGGCACTATTCTCAAATCCCCTAGCATGGTTGCGCCAGCGCAGAAATGGCACTGAATTTCGCCTATTATTGATCGCTATTCAACAAAAGCTCATTTTTTTGAATAACTCGATCATCTATACGAGTATTTTGTCAATTCGCGCGATTGTCGATGGCTATCTGACAAAAGCGACAGAACAGAAATGACTTAAAAACTTATAAACTAGGTTCGCCATTTCAGCCGCCAGGGGTCGTCTAGATTTTTGAAATCGCGAATATCCCACTAACGTCCGGACTATAATTGATCCTACGTTCAATATGCACGGTATCATACTCACTAAGTCTGGTCTTAGTACAGGAATTTTAGCTGAAATATCACTTCAACCTCAAAAAAAATACTGTAGTCGTGAAAATCACAGGTTCTGTTCAGAATTTTGTGCTCTTTCCAAATTTTTGGGTTTCAGAAAAATCCCATCGGAGGCTTTTTTTTTAGAGCTGTCAAAAGTCTGAAGACTGATAATTCTGAACAATTTCAAATTAAGCTCAGTTTTTCATGAGATTTCAAGTATACACAGTTATGTGGAGACTGCAAATGTTGAGAATGAACATACGAACAATTCTAAACCAAACACGATGGAAAATTTCATAGTTCTGTTGGAATATTCTGATTTTTTCTGTCAAATGTATATGATACAGGGAAAATAGTAAAAAAATCACTGAAACCTTGGAAAAAGTATGGACATCCTGAAAATTTCATATTCTGTTCAGAATTGGATGCCCTTCTACATACCTGAAAGTGACAGAAATCCCACCCCGGGGTTTCAAGTTATTGGAGGGGGGGTGATCAGTTGCAACTCAAAATGGAGGGGATGAAGCCCGTTAATCCATTGGATGCAAATACATCTCATTTCGACGCATCATATCTCGTTGATACCATTTTGGAACAAAAAGTGTCGATCATTGTTGAGGGGGGGTCGTGGGAGGGGCGAAGCTCGGCTAGGTGATTCTTTTTGTTTTCCTGGTCATATATAACCGATCACGACAAGTTTGGTATCTTTTCCGACTAAATTGAAACTCTGACCTCGAATCCGATGTGTAAATTTGAATAGAAACAAGTTTGAACAAGTTAACTTGAAAAAACTTGTTTTTTTCTTTGGCAATTTTGGCAGTTTTTTTTCACTGTTAGAGGTCTGAAATCCTCGAAAATATTTCAAGAACCATTAGATTCAAGTGTCTTTTTCATGAAAATCATTGACTCAACGTATTATTCTGTTTTTTGATATTAAAAAATCAATTTGAACCTGTGAGTCGATCCGGCGTGGTGTCTACTACTGACCAGAACACTACAACATGCACCTGCAAATATAAATAGCTCAAACTCAAAACCCTGCAGAGCGATCCACAGCGATTTTGTTTTATGTTATAGCAAATTCAATTCTGCAGAGATCCTTGAACTTTCAAAGATAAGTTATTATTTGTTCAATAGTTTGAGCTACTTTTATTTGCAAGCGCATGTTTTAGTGTTCTGGTTATGAGTAGAAACCGCGCCGGACCGACTCACAGGTTCAAATTGATTTTTTAATATCCAGAAACAAAATAGTACATCGAGTAGATGATTTTCGTAAAGGAGACACTTCAATCTAATGGACCATGAACTATTCTCTAGGGATTCAGACCTCTAACAGTAAAAAAAAAATTGTCAAAATTGCCAAAGAAAAAAACAAGTTTTTTCAAGTTAACTTGTTCAAACTTGTTTCTATTCAAATTTACACATCGGATTTGAGGTCAGGAGTTTCAATTTAGTCGGAAAAGATACCAAACTTGTCGTGATCGGTTATATATGACCAGGAAAACAAAAAGAATCACCTAGCCGAGCTCCGCCCCTCCCACGACCCCCCCTCAACAATGATCGACACTTTTTGTTCCAAAATGGTATCAACGAGATATGATGCGTCGAAATGAGATGTATTTGCATCCAATGGATTAACGGGCTTCATCCCCTCCATTTTGAGTTGCAACTGATCACCCCCCCTCCAATAACTTAAAACCCCGGGGTGGGATTTCTGTCACTTTCAGGTATGTAGAAGGGCATCCAATTCTGAACAGAATATGAAATTTTCAGGATGTCCATACTTTTTCCAAGGTTTCAGTGATTTTTTTACTATTTTCCCTGTATCATATACATTTGACAGAAAAAATCAGAATATTCCAACAGAACTATGAAATTTTCCATCGTGTTTGGTTTAGAATTGTTCGTATGTTCATTCTCAACATTTGCAGTCTCCACATAACTGTGTATACTTGAAATCTCATGAAAAACTGAGCTTAATTTGAAATTGTTCAGAATTATCAGTCTTCAGACTTTTGACAGCTCTAAAAAAAAAGCCTCCGATGGGATTTTTCTGAAACCCAAAAATTTGGAAAGAGCACAAAATTCTGAACAGAACCTGTGATTTTCACGACTACAGTATTTTTTTTGAGGTCAAAATCTATTTTTCTTGGGCTATCTGGTAATATAGTCCGGATGCTAGTGAAAGTACCTTGCATTTTTTGATGAGAAGATGCCACTTGGTGGAAATGTTCTTTGCATCGTACCCTCCCAATCTAGAGAGATAGCCATCAGCGCCATCCATGCCGGCGGCGTATACAGGGTGATACAGAAAAAAAAATGAAAAATTATATTAAATCAATCGAAACATGTGGAGACGTGTAACTCACCACATACATTAACTATTTAATGCTTATGAAGTCACAGCAAACTGTTTTTGATTACCTTGAACCGTCTTTGAAATGTAGGGGAAAACCAGAAAAAAAACAAGAACACTCTTTTTTCCATAAATAAGAAATTCTTCGAGATATTGACACAATACTTGGTATTTCTACAAAGAATAATGTAAGAAATGATATGAGCTGGGTAGCCAATTTCTAAGCTAACTATTTCCAGAAATACGATTGTCAACTTCTTTTTCCTCTTGAGCACCATCTTGAATCTGCCCTGTGAGGCATCGTTAAAAAAGTGATTGGTTATTATAATAATGGTAACATGAAATCATTGCATCGCAAAAACAACCTTCTCATCATAATCTAGTGACCTCTTCGGCGGGAAAGAATTGTCATTCACGTATTTTTTGGCTCTTCAAAGCTTTAGTGCCCATGATGGCATTTGCAACATCTGGAATGGTGGAACATGTTACGCATTATGAACCTTGATGTACTTTGAGGTAGCCTATCAAGTTTCACTATTATCAATCGAGGGGTTTGTTCTTAAAAGCTGTTTGAACAAAATTTGTGTCGTTTTTTTATGAAAAATACAAAATATTGGGTCTCTCAACCCTTACTTGATCCCTCACTGAGGATAGCCTGAAACCGAAAGTCTCCGAATTTTTTATGATAATGGTTCAGTGGGAAGTGCTCTTCAATGTTTAGTTGTCAAAAATTGCATAGTTGCGTTCAGGTTCCAGACAGAGCCCTATAAACAATGACGTTAAGGGCCAGTAAATTACCAACACCACGTTCCGATCTCTGCAGGCGCTGGCACATTAGTTGCTTGCCGACACGGCCCAGAATCAATCTGTCCTGCTGGCCGTAACGTGGCCGCAAGTCACTAAGCCTGCAAGGTGTTCAACCGTGCCAGTCAAGGGCCACCACTTTCCCAGCGGTTGAAAGTGTTATTGTTCTGATTACTTACGTTGACTGGCCCTTTTCAGTCGGCAGGCAGTCCTCCGTGCGCGGCCCAGACTTTACCAGATCACTTGCCAGCACTTTGCCTCAAGTATTACAATTATTATAATAAATATGGAAACAATAATTTTCATTTCTGCTAGGTACACAAGTACCTATTTATTGTAAGAAATGGTAAATTGTAGAAATATAAGAAAGTTATTCAACATAAACAAGGCAAAATATAAAATAAAACAATACTCTCTCTGGTGACGTACGAACTGAAAACTTCATACACTAAGTACTCTCTAGTTTGGTAACATCACAGTCGCTTATTGCAGTGAGGAATCAGGCCGGCACAAAATATCACTTGGGCAAAATCAACAATTCTCTCGGACTCCCTGTCTCGGACAAACTGAAACAAAAATTACAAAAAATCTTGGAGGCAAAAAATCTACAAATAATTCATAGTCATTCCATAGTAATTATAAACTTATTCACCGATTCTGGGAAGTAAAGACGCACGCGCGTCTATGGCTAATTATTGCCTGCACCAACTTGTTGCTCTAAGTCCAACCATAACCAACAAACTCTCTCAGATAAACTAAAACCAGGGCTGGGCTGACGCCTGAAACAGAAATTACAAGAAAACACAATTTCTATTCATTCCACAGTAATTACAAATTTATTTACCATTTCCGGAGAGCGAAGAGTAATTCCATGCACGGACTATAGGACGCTAACTGCCTAGCTGCCGCTGCAGTGCTGCACGCTGTACCCAAAGAATCAAGAATCCTGCACTCTATGTCCTGCACCTATGTCCTGCACCTGCACCACCTACACATGCCTACACTAACCGAACCGACGCCTCCAGGAAAAATAGACGCCGCCGACTTGACTGCGTTGTGGTTGTGGATGTTTCTGTTCTTTCTGTCAATTATTGTCAAATATCCTAGTACCAACCTTAGAGTCACCAACCCAGAGACAAGCTATCAATAAAATTCACTAGGAATATTACACCATGCAGTGTATGCGACTGCAGCGCTATCTGGCAGTAAAGTCGGGAGTAGAATATTTAGTCTGCAACTCTTCATGCACTCGAATGCCACAACCTAGCCAGCAGCGGTACGGAAGCGTACAATAAAACTCAAAGTCTGCAATATTCTAGGAGACTACCCGCTTGCGGCCCATCACTACTGTGTAGTTACAGGGTAAAGTGGGTATGGCACGCCGCATGAGGCCCCCCTGCTTGGTTTTGGTGGCATTCGATTACTATATTGCTATGGCAGAATTCCTGTGGGCCACTGCTGTTTTCTTAGAGGCAAACGATGCCAGCAAGTCGCCAGCATCACGGATACTGGTCCGCTGCTGGGCCGTACATTCAATGTTTATAGGGAGAGCGACAAAGAAGTTGATGCAGTAAAAAAGACATACATTATAGTCTAGAAAAAACTACATAGTCCATAGCTTGACTGAAAGCTGTCTGGAGACCTTGCTATTTATAACATGAATGTGCAATTTGGTACACTGTTAGAGCCTTAGGTTAGTAATGTTTCAAGCCTTTCACCCACGCTTGAGAGTCTTACAGAACCTGTGTATTGCGGGAAGCCTATCTAAAAGGGACATTTCCGGGATTTCTCCGTTACATTGAAAGTTGTGTCTTTTTTCACTGCATGAACTTCTTTGTCGCTCTCCGTCTGAAATCTGAACGGAACTATGCATATTTTGACAACTACACATTGAAGAGCAGTGAACCATTAGCATAAAAATTTTGGAGACTTCGGTTTCAGGCTTTCCTCAACGAGGGATCAAATAAGGGTGAAAGATCCAATATTTTGCATTTTCTCTAAAATAAATTTAACAAATTTTTTTCAAACAGCTTCTAAGAACAAACCTTTCAATTGATGATTGCAAAACTTGGTAGGCTACCTCAAAGTACATCAAGGTTCATAATGCGTAACATATTTTACCATTCTAGATGTTGCAAATGCCATCATGGGCACTAAAGCTTTGAAGAGCCAGAAAATACGTGAATGGCAATTCTTTCCCGCCGAAGAGGTCACTAACTTTTTGAAGTGGAACTTCTATTCTCGCGCCTAGATCACAACACACCACTAACGCAGAACCACACATGGGAGTGAAATTGCTTCATAGCATCAGTGCTTGTAACGAACGCCTGTAACGATG
This sequence comes from Anaspis maculata, assembly GCA_949128115.1. NCBI lineage: Eukaryota > Metazoa > Arthropoda > Insecta > Coleoptera > Scraptiidae > Anaspis > Anaspis maculata. The sequence goes on from OX421963.1 coordinate 44,177,794, forward strand.
TGCTGTAACGTTGTCTTGTCTGACCTTGGGGTGACCAGCGTCGTCCCAGGAAATGAAAGAATAAGCTGTTGCAGCGTTCACCGCGTTCGGTTCTATTTTTTACTAATCGCCGACACTGGACTGCTCTTTGTGTTGTCGTACTGTTGGCCCGACAAGAATAGCTCTTGACTTGGCTTGAATAGATTCGAGCGGGTGTGATTTATTATAGGGATAGGGAGGTATCTTCAGGGCCGGGCTTAGCAGGCGTGCAGTGCGTTCCGGCGAGCAGGCGAGTACTCATAGGGGCGGTAATATAATAATTAAGTTGAATTTCGAAGGATTCTTTTCATTCCCGCATTTGGTGGGGCTCTCCACTGCCGAGCGCAGCGAGAAAAGAAATAAAAGAAGTCTAATCGTGAAAAAATCATGTCGAAAGTACTCTGCCCTTTGAGTGACTAATAAAAATAATAATAATAAGATTGATAATAAGAAAAACAAGATGATCACAGATCAGATGATACAAACCGTGAGGGAGCGGAGCGGGAGTACGAAAAGAACACCTCTTCGAACGTTGTTTGCTGATTGATTCATATGTATAGAAGTTTCACTTCTTCCGAGGGTGACTATGGTCACGCACTCACGTTTTTTTTTTTTCGCGTTTCACTTAAGGTCTTCTTATGTAAATAATCAATTAAATAATTGTATATATGATCGTCGCGCAATACCTACGACGCTTTTCCACCACCAACGAAGAGATGGGCACATTCGCGCCACTACCGACTGACCTCTCACCCCGCGCCCGCCATGCACGCCTCGTGCTCCCGGGACAGCGGGACAGGCAAGAGCTTGTGAATTTCCGAATCCGCGTAAAATCATATCTGAATCATATCATCATGGGGCGAAAAAGCGCAAGTTCAGTGCATAATCATTTTGATTTTGTGGCAGCGGAAAACAAATCTAAGTGCAAATTATGCAGGGAAACTTTAAAGGTGAGTGTTTAGTTTAAAATGACTAGTTTGTTTCCTCAAGGTAAGGGCCAGTTTTAAACTTTTACAGTACCTACCTAGCCTATTTCCCGAGTGTGATATTCGAGGTGATCTTTATTGATCACTTTTGTTTGTGTTGCCATGTTCATTTTTGCCACAATTATTCCACGAATAGTGCCAAAGTATGCCGCTAATGCCAAATTGGTTCAAAGCATTAGGGAGTTTGCGATCTCACGGAACGTACGACGTAACGCAACGTAGAACGTGCAAATACCCCTGTAACCAAGGAATTGCTAACAAACTCTCCAATTTTCAGGTTGAAAGTTACGTTACGTCGTACGTACGTGTGCATGCAAACTACCCATTATGAGATAAGTGATTTCTACTGAACGTATCTCTCACTTATTGATGAAATAAGACTTCAGGATCAGGATATAGGCTGTCTGATTTCTACATGCTTCTAGTGGGCTGCGATTCAGGCCGCGATCGGCCGATGGCGACCAGAAACACAGCCCACTAGAATCATGTTGAAATCAGACAGCCTATACCATCGTACGCAAAATAAACGACAGTGTTTCGCGTGGAGTGTACTGATTTAATGAATTTTAGCCTTCTTTGTCACTGTGCCACCAAGCCAAAATTCATCAAATCGGCCGCCTTATGCCAGATCAAAATTGGAAAAAAAATCAAATCGGTACAACTCCGCGCGAAGTACGACCTGACGTAACTGAATTGAAACTTGAGTGTATTACCATTGTATAACTACTCCTAGTAGGCCAGCCGCCGTTCAAACTGTGCAATTTTCGGAAAGCACGGGAAGGTGGCGTGTTCAGCATTTGTCCTTTGGACGTTTGAGGACTGACGTCTTCAAATTTCAACGTGGCGCCCAACTTACTGATAGATGTTGATGGTTTGGTACAGAAAATTTAATTTTTCTTATATGCGCTGATGATTTCTTGCGAGCTAATTGCTCTTGGCGACATCTAGCGACAAAATCCTAAATTCGAGGCTAACCTACTAGTAATAGTTATACAATGGTATTACCTATATTACTTGACCCTGACCGTTATTTTTAACTGAAATTTTATATCCACTACCTGATTTATATTTACTTTCGAACTGAGGCCGAAAAGTGGTCAAGGGGTCGCTAGGTTCAAATTTACGTTACCAAGGCTATTTTTTATAAAAAAGGCTACCTATCTAAAGTAATAACCTTATTTTTTCGAACTGAAAAAAACCTCAAAGCTTTTTCCAAATAATCGCATTGCTCGTCTCAATGTAAAATCGTCGTTTAGGGCTTTATTTTGAGCTCCATCATTTCAGTCTGGTCCTTATGATACGACAGGCTAGCTCTGCATTTTCAAGTGAAAACTTTTATTGGGAAACTTGCGTGTGCGTGTGCGCGTGTGTGTGTGTGTCTGTCTGTCTGTGATCTTCCACGATAACTGCCGAACCGTTGACCGGATCGACTTGAAATTTGGTATGCGGACATGGTTTTTCTCTGGAAAGAGCCCATTAGTTTTTGGCTGTCATCTGTCAAACGGAAGCATCACTGTCAACAAATGCAAGAAGATATATCTCACGGAACTTGACTTGCAATATACCATTTGAAAGTCCATGAAAAACTCTATTTAGAACAATTGAAGGTATTGCCCTATCTGTCACCTGTCGAATAATTAAAAATGTCAAAGTTCAAAACTTTACCAGTTAATTATTCAAAATCTATCCGATGGATTGGGACCAGATTTAGCAGGAAGCAACACAAAAAAAGATTCAAATCAAGGCCGCAGTTGCAGTTTTCCACCATTCTCCAGTCGGGTGTAATGAATTTTCAAAATTTCTCCTGATCGTTGCCACCCGAGAAGGGCTCTTAGTGGGGGGGTTAGCGGAATGGTCTGTGCATTTTGTGATCAAAGCATGAAATTTGGCATACTTGTTCAGAAGACCCTCCTTCGCAATTCCAGATGTGGCGCCACCCAAAATTTCGCGTCAGAGGCACTGTATTGCGGTTAGTATACCTCCTAGGGGTAAATTCTGCAAAAATTGTTCCTGGCCGGTCTCTGGTACCGCAGCGGTATTTTTTAGTTCTGTTTACTTGAAACTACATGTAGAAATAAGTGAAGAGTACATTTTTACAAGCAAAGTTCCAAATGCTGCCTTTATACGTTGTTTGATTACATTTGAGGGCCAACTTTGTTTTAGTACAGGAAACATGGTAAAAAATTTGCCAAAACCTCGGAAAAGATATGAACGTCCTGAAAACTTGATATTTTGTCCAGATTTATGTGCCCCACTACATATCTAAAATTGTCAAAAATCGCACCCCGAGGCCTCGAGTTATTGGAGGGGGGGTGAAAAATTGCAGCTCAAAATGAAAGGTATGGAACCCGATGGAACCCGTCAATCCAATGGATGCAAATACGTCGTAGTTCGACGCATCACAACCAGTTATTACAATTCTGGCACAAAAAGTGTCGATCATTGTTGAAGGGGGGTCGTGGGGAAGGGCGGAACTCGGCTGGGTGGCTCTTTTTCTTCCTGGGCCATGAAGGATCGATCACGTCAAGATTGGTATCTTTTCCGACTGAATTCAATGTCCTGAACTTGAATCCGATGTGTAAATTTGGATAAAGACAAGTTTGAACAAGTTAACTTGAGAAAACCTGTTTTTTCTTTGACAATTTTCACAAAACTTTTTTTCACTGTGAGAGGTATTCATCTTTGAAAATAGCTCAGAGGCCATTAGACTAAACTGTATTCTTCACGAAAATCATCCATTAGATCTATCATTTTGTTTTTCGAGGTAGGAAAAACCGATTTGAACTTTAGTCGGCACTGCCCGGCGTGTACTAATGACCAGAACACTACAGCATGCATCTTCAAGTAATAACTCAATACCCTGCATTGCGATTTATGACAATCTTGTTTATGTTATAGGAAATTCAGTTCTGCACAAATCCTCAAACTTTCAAAGATGAGTCATAATTTTTCAGATAGTTTGGGCCATTTTCATTTAAAGATGCATGGTGTAGTGTTCTGGTCAGTAGTAGACGACGGGCTGTGCCGACTAAAGTTCAAATCGATTTTTTCTATCTCGAAAAACAAAGTTACAGATCAAATGGATGATTTTCGTGAAGAATACAGTTGATTCTAATGGCCTCTGAAATATTTTCAAAGATGAATGCCTCTAACAGTGAAAAAAAGTTTTGTGAAAATTGTCAAAGAAAAAACAGGTTTTCTTAAGTTAACTTGTTTGAACTTGTTTTTGTCCAAATTTATACATCGGATTCAAGTTCAGGACATTGAATTCAGTCGGAAAAGATACCAATCTTGTCGTGATCGATTCTTCATGACCCATGAAGAAGAAGAGTCACCCAGCCAAGTTTCGCCCTCCCCCGCGACCCCCCTTCAACAATGATCGACACTTTTTGTGCCAAAATTGTATCAACGGGATGTGATGCGTCGAACTATGACGTATTTGCATCCATTGGATTGACGGGTTCCATCGGGTTCTATACCTTCAATTTTGAGTTGCAATTTTTTACCCCCCCTCCAATAACTCGAAGCCTCGGGGTGCGATTTGTGGCAATTTTAGATATGTAGTAGGACACCTAATTCTGAACATAATATCAAATTTTCAGGACGTTCATATTTTTACCGAGGTTTTGGCGATTTTTTTACCATGTTTCCTGTACTAAAACAAAGTTGGCCTTAAAATGTATTAAAACAACGTATAAAGGCAGCATTTGGAAGTTTGCTTGTGAAAATGCACTCCTCACTCATTTCTACATGTAGTTTTAGCTGAACAGAACTAAAAAATACCGACTGCGGTACCAGAGACCGGCCAGTAACCATTTTTGCAGAATTTACCTCTAGCAGGTATATCACCGCAATACAGTGCCTCTGGTGTGGAATCTTGCGTGGCGCCACATCTGGAATTGCAAAGGAGGGTCTTCTGAACACGTATGCCAAATTTCATGCTTTGATCACAAAATGCACAGATCATTCCATTTTTGGCCGTTAACCCCGCCACTATCTCGCCGGTGTTTGGACCAGACCGACCCGCTTTTGTAGCAGGACTCCACTCAAAAATTCATTCCTGCTCGGGGATCGTACTTTTTGGAAAATTCCAACTGATATCGAAAGTAGATTGGATTGGGCGAAGTGTAGGCTTATTTTCAAAATCGACACGGTTCCGGTTTTCCGACGGTAATTTTTTCAAAATGAAATTTGCACATTCCGTGAATTTGAAAAAAACGCAGTGCAAACTTCTACATATGCGGTAGGCCCCACGAAACATTAATTTTAGGTGCAGACATGCTGCGAATGAAAGTTGGAGAAAAGATTGAGCTAATTTTTGGAGGAAAAATTTTCGAAATCGGACCAACGGTTGCCGAGTTTTCCTCTCTGGAAAACTGCAAATTTTCCAACTTTTTATTCCATGGGCCGGTTTGAACCTTTTTTTAACAAGAAGTAACTGGTTTTTGAACATTTTCTAACAATTTTTTCAAATTTCCCGGGAACTTTGCGGTTGAAAATAATTTTCTTCAAATTAATTTCAATCTTCTTCTGTAATTCCAACTTCCCACCCGAAGGTACGTTTCGAGCAAAAATTCACATTAATAGGTTCCTGGATACTAGTCGGGAAAGTTTTGGGGTGACACAACCAATTTTTTTCTTTGAACAATCACCTGCACGACAACAAAAATCCTCCAACTCTAGGTACACGAGAGCCTGAGAATAGGCTGTCAATCTTGGAACCAAAACGAAATATTCGCCGTCGTGATTCCCAATTTCCCTGGTAGGTAGGTCACCTACCACCTACCTAATTTGATAATGGAACAATAATGATGTGTTGTTGTAAAGAGGTCAACAGACAAATCAGCTTCCGCTCTCTTGCTCTCTAACATTTCTCAGAAAAGTGAACATGCCAAAAACATCAACATGCTAAAAAGCATAATGAAGCAAAAATCAATATAAGCAATTATTGTTATGCTGAGTACCTACTTTCTAAGAACCATCATCTATTCTACATGTTGAACTTTTTCAGAACTTAGAAAAAAGTCTCAGTAACGGCGTCTCAATATGATTTTCCATGATATGTACTTCAGAATTAACACTTTTTACTAAGCTCGTTTCTGTACCATAAGTTATTTTCACTTGCTATAAGTCGAGATGTAAGAAGGATCGCCGCTAGGACATTTTTGAGTAGGCAATAGAGAACGCTAGTGGGTACTCAAAATCGAAAGCTTTTATGAACGCCACTGTAATATGTGTGATGTGCATATACCGACGTATTTTTTAGTATTACTTGTTAATTATTATCCTGCTTGATTAAATTATCTTTAATTCCATTATGTAATTATGACGAGTCAGTTTTGCCACGGTGCACCACAAATCTATAAAAACGCGAGATGCAAAACGTTTTACTGAGGAAAAACCCGCAAAGAGGTGACTTTGACTAAATCGACTAATTTTCAGCTCAAACTTGAAATAACCAGGTCCTCCATTATAAAGTTGTAAGCTATATATTTTCAAAATAATTGCATTGTCTTGGAAAAGTAGTCCTAAATTTCGAAATTAGTTTTTCTTCACAAGTGTCAGAGACCCCTAGATGTGAAGAATTTCTTCATTATATATGGTACTATCCAGCAGCAGTTGTTATTTATTATTATAATTTTTATTTCCAATTTATTTTGGGCAGTGAAACCCGTAAATGAAGGGGTTGATAATCAAGATGATAATATTATGGGCTCTACTTTCCCCTACCTGTTCTATTATGGTAACAAATCATTTTTGTACTTTACATCACCAATACTCATCTTCAAGGTGAGCAAATATCCGGAAGGCATAAATTACGAATTGTTATGGTATAAGACTTGAAACCTCACCGGTTCTTCTTCATTTTCGCGGTTCGCCAAGCACGATGTACTTTTCTCCGTCAGTTTTATTAGTTTTCACTGTTTCATTTTGCACCTCAAATGCATGTAAGTTATTAGAACTTTAATTTCTAATCATTAGTGTAGGTAAGTACCTATCAACTACCTATGAATGTTTGCAATTTAAATTTACTATAATAATTGGTAGGTACATACTAATGACACATACTTTATATCATTATTTGGTATCAAAAATAATTACAGATCCCGGAGAGTATATCCCCAAAGCCATTTACGTATTAGATTCAGAGGGACATGAATCCCCGGTGGCCTATTTTAGAAACAAAAGGGATCTGAACTATTTTTTGCAGCAGAGGTTCAAGCGTGGAGATAGTAATTCAGGAACGGCTTACAGTGGCAGCTGGTCTCACAGTGGAAGTGGTGAGTTTTCCATCTTTCCTCGATAGGTACTTATTGACGTATTTTATAACGTGAAATTTTTTCTAGGCAGTGGTGCTGGAATTCCACAAGGTTTCCCCCAAAATTTGCACGACATTATAAATCACGCTGCTGGTTTTGCTTCACCCGGTGGGGCTGGTGGTGCTCCTGGAGGTCCTGGAGTGCCTGGTGGATCCGGTGCGTACTATTCCACTCCAGGCGGTTCTGGAGGCAGTTCTGCACCTGGGTAAGTCGAAAATGAACGCCTAAGCTCCATCTCAACACAGAAGTCATGTAGTCTGTACATCAAGTCTCATCTTCCGACTTGTAATTTCACAGCTTACAACTCGGAAAACTGGGTCAGTACTTTGACGCACAATTGGCATGTTTAGGTTTTTAATTTTACTGGGTAATCTTGGACAGAAAATAAGTGATCCATTTGCAATATTTCCAGTTCGTCACAACTGGACGAACTCTGGCATTGTTTTAATTCGGTTTGAAATTCATTGCTATTCCAAATTTATTTTTCTTGTAGAATATTCCGAGGATTATTCTCATTTGTTAACAAAGAGTCAGCGGTTTTACATGGTCAACTTTGAGTTGGAGTTGGACAATTTACAATAGTTAAATAAGGCATAAAGCACTCAATCGGATGCTTTACGACAGTTGGCAAAGCTCGTGTCGACAAACTGCATTCTCTTGAGTAATAACAGACATTACAAGTTACAAGCTTGTTGAATAAATAAATACTGTTACGTATTTCGCGTACGCGTTCGTTTATAATTGAAACGATCGTTTTTAAACAAACACTGTTAACACTTGGGAATAGCGCTGGTTACTGATCGTTTTTTATCCGCTCTCTACCACTTCGGATTCAATACTTGTCGTAGGCCGAGGATCGGTGCTTTATTTAGCTCCGACTAATTATCTTGAATGTTCCATGGGTCCTCCAGCAAATTCCACAGTGACCCGGCATACGATTTATATGCTGATGTTTTCTGATCGACCGTTGCAATCTCGCCATGTATTCCAACCACCAAGCCATCGCGTATATTTTGGAAATGTCCAGAGCTCCGCTTTTGTACACTGCGACCTAATGGAAAGAGTTTAGAACGATCGCGTGTTCTCGAGAATCGCCGATCGTAACAAGTCTAGGGCGATAGGCTCATTGGATGAAATTAATTTGGAGAACATTGATAAAGCATAAGCCAACAACTGACGCATGCGAGTGATCACTCTATCATGATGATTGGGGTATTCAAATATTTAGAATGGTGACTTCAACTCAGCCAAAATTTCAAAAAAGCATGGAAATCTGCTGGTCGTTTAAGCCAAGAAGAGGCCACCAGTTCTGTTCGCGCCAGTGTACATTTGAACAACATTCGTACGAAACGATTCATATGGATGTTCAATGTTCATGTTCTGATTGGTCCAGCGTTGTCTTCTACTGGTGCGTAGATAACGATCGGTCGCCTCTTCTCTGTTCAAATGTAGTATACATACGTAACTATACCATTACTGTTCTATGAAATGTGCTTAAATTCAGCTTTCTGTCGGTAACACATCTCTCTGTATCTCTATGACTTTATTAACGTATGGTTCGAAAGTTTTGGGAAATTTTCTAAAAGCTAATAACTTTTTTTGGATAGTTTTTATTTTGTAACTTAATATTGCAAAAACTCGCATCATCTTTAACAATACCAAGTTCATATTTAACATATTGCAGATAGAACATTACCTTTGATGGCTCTCAGTTTTCTTCTGCTATGTTCCATCATTTTCTGGACAACAGCAGGATTAATTTCTCTGAGCTCCTGCCTCCCAATGTACCGCAAACTCGACCAATATAAGATTTTTGGTAAGTATTGAGCAGAATAGTATACGACAAGGGATGGGAAGCAGCAAATGAAGACCAATTACGGCGTCGCATTTTTCAATAACATTAGAGAATTTCGCATTGGAGAAATTGATACAGAAAATTGTGGAACATCGCAGAAGAAAATTGAGATCCATCGAAGATAATGGTCCATTATCAATATGTTGATTATGAATTTGTTATTGTTATATATGATGTTAATTTTTGCAACATCAAGTTATAGAATAAAGACTATTCAGAAAAAGTTATTAACTTTGAGCAATTTCCCAAAACTTTCGGACCATACGTTTAAGGACGGAGTCATATTGGTAAAATAAGCGTTGCGAAATCAATCCATGTGGGTTTATTCCTTGACGGATTCTGACCATTTTGGTCTCTCTCGAAAGCTACAAGGATGTACTTTGGTTTGAGCCCATTGGCATTTCCGAAATCCAAGAAAAAAATTCAATTTTGACATTTGAGAAAATTATTTTTGGATTTTGAAAATGCCAATAGGCTCAAACCAAAGTACATCTTTGTAGCTTTCGAAAGAGACCAAAATGGTAAGAATCCGTCAAAGAATAAACCCACACGGATTGATTTAGCAACGCTTATTTTACCAATATGACTCCGTCCTTGAATGCTACTGCCAAAACGTATCGCGAGAGGCTCTTCAACCAAAGCAACGAAGCGAGAGCACAGTTAAACATGTTTGCTGCACATTTATATCACAGTTTCTATTCTTTATTCTGTCAACTTGTCTGATTTTTTTGCTCGCAATAATAATAATAATAATAATAATAATAGTATTATACAAATTTTTAATGACCACTGATGATATCTAATGTTAGTTCCCTACATTAGTTCGATCACATTGGCTAATTAACAGTCAAATAATTACTACGTTTACACTTTCATAGCAGCTATAAAAAATTAAAAACCTGAAGCTATAGAAATAAAAGTTAAAAACCTGAAATGCATAGGTTGATGGCCTGGTGAAAGTTTTCGTTTGTTAAATGACCCTAAGGTCTTCGTAATGAACACAATACAAAATAGTAATTGGTAATTGGTCAAATTATTTTCTACTTTCTTATGACTAGCTGTAGCCGAGACCGAGAGAGTTTTAGACAGTTAGGTATTCAATTCGGAGTCGATTAGAGGATTGGAGCTACTATTGCTTGCTGGTTTTAAACCTTATAGATAGTTTGGTCTGAAGCGAACCATTTTCTGGTTACTTTTACATAGTTTTCGCATCCAAGTTCAATGACTGTTTTATTAGGCCTCAAGCACCAATTTTGGTCGATCGAACGTACGTCGCTGCTGGAAGCTTCACAAAGTGTTTACCGTTTACTTATTGATGACATTAATTGCAATTAATCGGTTTCAAATGGTGTTTCTGTGAATAATAGCTTCAAAGAACAATTTAGGACCTTCGGAGAAGAGAACTTAACGGAATTAGATTTTGAACGCACGTTATTTTGCGTTTTGGAATCCCAACATTGTTGATTTCAACTGGCGTGGCGACGCTGCGAGACGCAAATAAGATGATCTATGGACTGCGAATGGTTGCTATTTGGAAAACAATCAGTCGTACGGAGGGAAACTTTTCAAATCATAAGAACCTGTCCGTTCATTTTGTTGAACAACCACAAAAAAGTTCATTTTCTTGGATAACTTGAATTATTGTTGTAATTGTTGACAGTGTCGAGATATAAACTACCTCCGACGAGGTCTCTCGATGCCACTATAAATAAATGAAATGAAAAAAACTGAATTTGTGTCCCTGTCACTGACAAAAGTGACAAGAAAAACTTGAGGCTAGCTTCATCATTGTAGCCGCTAGAGAGGCGTCCTGACTTCTAAAATCGCCGATTGACAAACTTTTCATTCCAGACCCCAATTATTCTCTCGATTTGGAGAAGGCTATGGAAACGGAGTCCACGTTTCTGGATCAGCCCAAGGACCAAATGGAGCATTCAGCTCTAGCCATTCATCAGTCGATAGCGATGGAAGAATAAAATATGGAGTCCAGTCTGGAAAATATTAATAAGAACAAAGGACAAATCCTATTTATTCCCCTGAAAGTCCTGAAACTAATTAATCACGTGTTCCTATGAATAAAAAAATAAAGCGTAAGAAATAACGGAAATATTTCAATAAAATTATATTTTATTCTTTTCACTGGTTTCATTTTATTACACACTTAATAATATATTACAAAAAAATACTGTTGTATAACAAAATAGTTAAAATATCAATGCAAAAATTTATTACTTTTACACAGAGAAGACATAAATTAGGAATCAACGAGGTAGTAAAGCTACAATTAAAATGATTTATAAAATGAACAAGTTCCAAAAGATTACTTAGGCCATAAAAATATTAAGTACTAGAGGATTAAGTACTCCTATAGCGTCTTTTTGACATATGGTCACATACATCATTTTTAGTACACACTATTCCACTAAATATACAAAAAAGAACTCATGGAACTAAAAACTAACAATTAAGTTTAAACTTATGATGTAGAAAACTACTTACCAAGAAGTACGTTGCAGTATCGACTTGTTGTGTACAGTATTATTATAATAACTATTTATGGAATTGTTCGATGCACAGCTTGCAGGACCATGATCCTTCTGGTGGGTCGATTAAAGGCGGAGAGAGACAATACATGTGATAACCGCGGTCGCAGTCGTCGCAAAACAAAAGCTGATCCTGTGGAAGGCATTATTTTTTAGCAGTTTCAGGTAAAAATTATGTCACCGTGATGAGAAAATTTGGCGTGGATGAAGGCCTTAACTTACGTCATTGTCTGAATTGCCGCATACGGAACAACATTTACACTCGATGCACTGCCAACTGTACTTCTTCACGGATATTTGCATGTTTGGAGTGAACAGTAAGCAACTTGGATGACCTAGAAAGAAAGAAATTATTTTGCAATAACCAATAGAGATAAAGAATTATGATACCATGAGAACAACGGTCTTCTTACCTCTAGTATAGAAATTGAGCTTGTCCGCTCTTTACATATAGAGCACAAGCATGTAAAATATTACAACAAAAAATAAAATATTATCGCTTTAGATAATTCCTGCAATTATTGTTTTTTTTTTGTCACCCATGTATATTTACAATCTGTTTTTATAAACATTCAGTAAATAAATAAAATTTGATTCTGACATAGTATAGACACCGACCCAGCAGCCAGCTCTTTTCTCTTTACTTAACAATCCTTACAATTTTGCTATGTTTTTTGGGCTCCCTGCATCTATGCTGATATCGCTTCGTTGAGGTAGGTCCAGGGGGGCAATTATTGTTAGACGTTTCAATTTTTTCTCCCGCAGTAATAATAGTACACCAAATTATTATCTAATATTGTATATTAAATAGGCTCGTTTAGCTGTGTACCTAATTATTGGAACTGAATCATACTTTAAAGTGAAGGACTTTTAAGCAAGTTTTGCTAATTTCTTTTTGAGTGAACTCACACTGATCTGACAAGTCATTAAACATCAGGGAAGAGACTTCAATTTATTGAAGGTTTATGATTTTCAATTATTTTACAACACAAGTAGGTACTTTTTAACGCACTTTTCCAAATGGAAAGGTGCATATGTCCTCGCTGTGTCCATCTGTCTGTCACAACATCTAGTCCTGTCGAAGAAATACGTGGACGCACATTTGGGGTTATATTTAGAGAAGAATTTGAACTTTATTTTGACAAAAACTCCACGTCGATACTTCCCCGGTCAATAGTTACGAATTATCGAAAACGACAGCAAAGCTATGGTGGTTGAGACGGCAGTTTATTCGCGCCCGTGCAAATTGGAAAGCTACGCGTGTGTGTGAAAAACAGTAGGTTTTTTTTGTCCTTGACTCTCAATTTAGCTTGAACTACATTCAACTAATTATAATGATTATTACATACAACGCCCTTGATTTTTAGACCTACAAGGATAATATTCACTCATCTAAATCCCACTGTTAATGGCAACGGAATAAAATGAATGTAAACAACAAAATCTGACAGCTGTTGCTGTGGACTTCTTTTCTGCAATAATCATCTAAATATTACTCGTGCTCGAGATTTTCCCAGATAATTTTGGCCAAGCGTTTCCCTCGGGCTGGTTGTCCCTGGATAAATGCCCGACTCCGTTGCCCTCCTCCTACGGAGTCGGACATTTATCGCTACAACCAGCACTCGCGATCGCCAGGCCAAAATTTTCGTCAAAATACAACACCCTTGATTATTAGAGCTACAAGGATGACATTCACTTATCCATTTCCCACTGTCAAGGGCAACCGGATAAAAAGGATGTAAACAACAAAATATGACGGCTGTCACTGGAACTTTTTTTGCAATAATCAGCCAAATTTCACTCGTGCTTGAGATTCTTTCCGGTAATTTTGTCCAAGCGTTTCCGATTATCGTCAAAATCTGAACACTTGTGATATTACTTATGATTATATTGCTCACATTCATTCTTTTATAGAGCTGCTGATGTTAGTATGATAAGAAAAAAACAAACCGAAGCAGCTAAATAAATTGAAATCCAGGACCAAAAAAACACATTTTCATTTTTTATGGAAGGACATTATTTGTTATTTAGAAGTTGACGGCACACCACAGGGACCTGTGAGCGGGGCCGAACAGAAAAACAAAAATCGTTTTGGACGAGTCCGTGTGTTGAAATAAGGGAAGCAACACCGTCAGCTGCAGTGGTGGACTATTACCAGGTCACAGGCGAACCTAAAATCTTACTGCAAATCTAGGTGCACCACTAGATGAACTCATTTCGCGCAGTTAGGCTCCGCCCACAGGTCCCTCTAATATTTCGAGTAGGTACTCTACTTGAAGTTAGAAAAAAAATTTAAGTATTTTTCATACTTTGACTTGATATTGAAGATAGAAAAAAATATGATGACAACTCTTTTCCATTTATTTCTGAGTCCCTGTGCTAACGCACTGGCATTTTCATACGGCATAAAGGCTTACAATTAAGCAGCCTCCATAGTAAATGAAAACTTTCATATTATTCACAAGCAGTGTAAAGCTAAACTCATCGTCTTCACTTTAGGTAGAAAGTTGGACCGGTACCGGCAGTCAACGGCATGAACGGCAGATGCTATTTCTCATCGACGAGTGACCAAGCCAAGCAACTGATCGATTCTTCGCCACGTCACTTTCCTTTTCCGGACTTTACTTTCTCTTCCAGACTATCATGGACTAGTAGGGCAGGTGGAGGCAGTGGAGTGGCAGGGTTTTTTTTTGACTTGAACAACTTGACTACCGGTCGTCCAGCTGCTTGTTGATGAATCAGTCAGCTAATCAGGTAGAAAGATCGGCATGCTCCTACAGTGCCTATATCTGTTGTCAGACTTCGATTTTTAACTCACCTAAATTGCTATATCCCATTCATCTTTTGAATTCAGAATCAGGACTTTTTGCAAAAATTAAATGATGAGTTAGTCGCTGTCGTATGGTGGGTGTTTCGGTGCCATCAACCGTAGCCGTAGCCACTCAGCGCTTCAGCTTGTCACTAATTTTTTATCAACAAATCCCAGCTCACAATTCATAAAATGAATGGGTGGGTAATATAATTATTCATAATTTTGTTTTTTTTTATGTAAAATTGCAATGAAAGGACTTGAGGGTTCAAGGAACTGAGTGCCGAAGAACAGTGACTTTCCAAGTTACGTAATTTTTCTCTAACATTATTTTGAATGCATCAAAATGACTTGAACAATCAAACATGTAAAATTTCAATGCATTAAAATAACCAGAAAAACCATCCATAGCAGAAAAATGTACATAATTTGAAGTGCACCAATCCTCAGCACTGAAAAAACAACAGTTTTGTTGTATTGGCATCATTTATTGCACGATTTTCACGATACACTCTTCCAGTAGTAATAACCTTGGAAAATAACTGTTCTTACATCAACTCATAAAGTAAAATTTGAATGGTTTTTTGTTTACACAAATCTTCTATGATTCGTGCCATATTCAGAATAAGGCATCAATCATGCAAAAAACATTCAAACGTTTTTGCTGCGCCGCATTTACACAATCATAAGCAGTCTAATTTGCAGGGTGTAGCAAAAACTGGTTAAGCTTTTCCAATTCGAAGCCCCAAAAAGCTAAATTCAAACATAAATTATTAAAAAATAAATAAATACGACTAGCGCGCGAAGAACTTTTTCTGTTTGAAATGTGCTTTGATGAACGTTTTAACCTACCCCCAAATTCCCATAAATTCAATATTTACAAATATTTAACACAGCTCTTGATTCTACACCCTTTTAAAATCAGATCTGTACCGAGTATTTCAACTACATAATCGAAAAATCCACTAAAATAAATACAGATTGACTATAAATAAAAATTGATTCAATAATAATAAATAAAGGTAGGTAGGTACCGCCTTAATTTTGGAAGACTCCACACTAACGAAAAAAGTCATAACTAACAATTTAATATTTGGTAATCCAGTCTATCTGGCAAGGTCTCCTTTAACTAATATGATTTACTTAGCTTAAAGCACAATACAATAATTGATTAAATGTCGCTCTACAATTATACCAATAGATTAAAATAACTACGAACAACTGTGTGTATTTACCTAAACATACCAATAAATTGGGAATCAAGTCTGATGGGTCAAAAATAGTAACATACCTCTCTATATTATTGTTTTGATAATGAAAGGAACAAACGATCAATACTGGACATGTTCTTTGAAAATGCTGAAAAAATTCGATATGATAATATTCGAAATTTCGAAAACTGAAAAAAATCCCCTCTAACATATCACAGATGAAAATCAAGAACTTTGTACATTTTTTTTGGCAGCTTTTTGACTACTACTTCATGAAAATGCCCAGTATTAGCTCCTGTGAAACCGTTTTGAAATATTCAACATTTACACATAACCAGACCCTCACGTCTACTAGATTTTAAATTTTGATAAAATGGTGTTACAAACATTTTGTACTGGATTCATTTAGGTTCTTTTCTTTATTCGCTTAAAAATGTAGATAATGAATCTCGTTATTATAATTGATATTTACCAGAAACAAACACAAGCCATTATAGGACCATAAGATGTCGGATCTCTATCTATAAAAATTGGTCAACAATTTGATTCAGCTAAATTCAAATGACTAAACTTTCTTTTTTCGCCCTTTTTTGCCTTTTTCGACGGTCTCAGGTTTTCCTCCGTTCTTACCTGATCTACCACAGTCTGAGCAAGACACCAGCTCCTCCACGCCGCCCGTCTTTTTGTTTTCCCTGGAATCGCCCAAACAGAAATCACAGTAAGGGCTTGGCGCCGCTTTGTCCTTGCCACCTGGTTCCATGGAGGTCGAAGGTGGGGGATCAATTTTTTCCGGTACCAAGACGGGCATCGGGGGGTCGTCCACTGGCGGGGAGGGTTGCGCGGGTAAATTTGGAGGGAGAGTGGGGGGAGTGTTTGACTGAGAAGGGGATGGCATCATTTGAGGAGGAATGGCAGGGGGGTTGGGCTGACGTCCTCGGCGGCTTGGAGTACCTGCAGGGTTGAGAAATAGGTCAGTTTCGAGTGAAGAGTGAGTACTGCCAAAAAATCGCAAACTTCGCCTCAATCAGTCTAAAATTAGATCAGAAAATCAGTTCCAAAAGTTCGAGGGCAAAACAAATTGCTCCAGTAAAAGTTTGCTCGTAACTTCAGTCCTATTGTAGGTTGAAAAACATACCTACTTGAACGAAAATGAAAAAAATTCTAATAAACATTCTGATTGCAAGAACATTCTTGTTGAAAGCTTTTGAAATTTCTACTTTCTATAATCATGCGTACAGGGTGTTTCAGCCTCCACGGCAATCATATTTTCCTCGAAAACTATGCGTTCTAGAAAAACAGAATTTTCATTATATCTTCTAACAATTACGATCTTTCAGAAAAAGGAGTCTTGAAATACAGCGTGGTTCAAAAATATCTTGTTGAAAATCCTCATGATTTCAAGTGATTCGTCTCTATGCTGGGTTAAATGGTGCAAAAATAAACAGGCTTCGCATTAGCTTGTGTTTGAAACTATTTTGCCAATAAATGTTGAGGATACCGCATTTGTAACTTTGAACTTATGTCCTTCAATCATGTTATTTGGGAAAATGAACTCATTGTCTTTGTTATTTGGATTTCGTTTATTGCGACCGTCAATCAATGCCAACATGTCTTTCCAGTATTCTTTTGAGTATAATATCATTTTTGAAAATAGGCGACAATACATTGACGGTCCCAATAAACGAAAGACAATTGACAAAAACAATGAGTTCACTTTCCCGAATAACACGATTCAAGGATATTGGTTCAAAGTTACAAATGAGATTTCTTCAAGATTCAATAGCAAAATACGTTTAAATAAAGACTAATGCAGAGCCTAGTTACTGTCGTATCATAATGATTAACCTGGTATAATACAGATGAACCATGTGAAATCATGAGACTTTTTTCACCACGGTATTCTTTAATCACCCTGTATTTTAAAAGACCCTTTTTCTTGAAAGATCGAGGTTAATAGTAGGGGATATACTGAAAATTTTGTTTGTCTAGGACGTGCCATTTTCGAATAAAATGCGATTGCTGTGGAGAATGAAAAACTCTGTACAATTGGGCCGAAGAAAAAAATTTTCAATAAAAAAACCTACCCCCTTTGGGATAAAGTTAATTTTAGGTGAAGGTATTTGCACTGGTATCACTTCCATCGAGTGATACCCAGTGGGAAGCTGGCTCAAGTCATTTATGTTCACGATTCGCTTGTATGTACCATTGTGGACAAAAAAAAGTAGGACACTGGCATAGAGTGTACTAAATTTGGCCTTGTATCACAATGACAGCAGAGCGAAATCAGTACACTCAGTGTCTCTGTCCTTAACTGAACTGTCACAGATTAACTTTGAAAAGTAGGTAATTTTCGTTTTTGAGTTGAAATTGGGTACACCATGTACCTGAGTTGTGAGCAAACAAAATTATTGTAACTATTCTAGCTGAATGAAATTTGGCCCAGATTTTCATCTCTAACACTCATGCTGAAATCACACCAATTTGAAAAGTCGATGTGCAATAGATAGTACGTAGGATTGAAAAAAGTAAAATAAATTATTGGCACTTGTTAATAAATTAAACAAACAGAGAAAACTACGAAGAGTTAGGAGAGAGACAGACAAGAAGATGAAAGTTAAAAATAATAAATTTTAACTGCTACATTCTACTACATAGGTACTAAAAGAGCTCATCGTTCCAACTACTCATGCATGCATAAAACACTCAAAAATAATTGAGAAAAAAAGTAGAGATTATAAAGGCAGTACCGGGTGTCTGGTTCAAAAAGGAAACATAACTATCTTGATACACATGTCCTTGGATGTTGGCCCCCTGAGGTATGGCAGAAGGGACCTCTTCCCCCATCCCCCCCAAAATCGATGGCTGTGGCTGACCCGGCCCTGGAAACATCCCCCCGCCCATAGCAGGGTGAGGGGTCATGGGGCCTACCACCGCGCCAAGCTGTGAGGAAGGGGTGGGGGCGTTACTGTCACGCGAGTTTTCGTCACTAGCGCCCTCTTTGTGTGAATGGCCGTAGTGGTATGTCAACCCGGGCCGAGTCTTGTAACGCGCTCCGCACACTGAAATTTTCCAAGAAAAAAAGAATGCCGAATCCATTTTGAAATTTCTCAAATTCACACGATTAAGAAAAAAACGTTTATAAAAAAACTTAGACGGGCACAATGATCTTCTGAAAGCTTCCAAGCAATAGGTAAAATTAATTCTGCTCTTTTTGATCTCGGAAGTGAAATTAGCAAAGCGAAGCTCTTCAAAAGACCATTATATTGAGACTTTAGGGACTGGAACCGATCATTTTAAAAATTGCGAAACCACAAAATGTCCCCAACGTAGCAGATGATAGAGAGTAATAAGAAATAGACAAAATAGCTTTAGAACCCAAGCGCCAGGTAAGCGAACCCGAACCGAAATTTTGAAATTCGCTAAGCACAAATTCCTGGAAAACCGCTTTCTGCTTAAAAAGGAAAAATTCTCGTCAAATCATGATAGTAAATAAAGTTGAACAAAAAAAATCAAAAAAGGAAATTCTTAAATGTTTCGGTTCGAGTCCCTGCCTAAACAATAAAAAGCTGCACTAAGCATTGTAAGCATTCAAACATTGTTATCGCTAAAGAGAACTACAAATCATTTTAAAAATAGTTTTTTAAAGTTAATTTAATGTTACATGCTCAAGCTTTTCAAGGTCAATTTAACACACCCACTTTTCATTATCGTGGCAAAAAATACATCGTTGACACAAGAGTGCATGAACAATGACGTTATAGCCAAAATTCAATGCATTATTCCAACCCACTCACTTTTTTTGCCAAGATAGTTCAGAGTGTTTATTATTAAAATGCTTTGAAGTTGGCTGTAAGGTTCAAACTATGTGTCCTGCAGTTCAATTGTTTTTTTTTTCAACTGTCCTCTCCTGTCAAAACGTGAATCACGATTGCTGGAGAAATATTAATCGAAAGTACCCGCAAAATGGGACATATCGGTGAAGACAATTTCAGAGCATATTTTGCAGTAATTGCTTCATCAGATTGAAAATATTTACTGTTACTCCTTTAGTTTGGATTGTCTTAAGAGGACGTACGGTTCTGAAGTCATAGCCAACGTCAAATAATTTCAATAATGAACAACCGTTATGTTACAATTTGAGTTACTGAAATATGTACTTCGAAAATGTTAAGATAAATCATAAGTGTGCGCAATTTACGAGCGAACACCCCTAGTACCTACGTAGTAACGTAGAAACCAGCACAATTACTTATTTTTCTTTCAATGTACAGAGTCGGGCAGAAAAACGTTACATCATTTGCAAAACGCTATAACTTTGGGCAGGTTTATCCCTCAACTTTTCACAAAAATCGAGCTTAGAACCCCCAGGCCAGTTTTTTTCTATCTAGCCGTTAAGTGGATAATAATATTATTAATGATAATAAAAATTGAAGATTATGTTCTTTAACGAGACGACATTCAGTTTAGCTCATGCGCTTTGCTTTGCTGTTCCACCATGTAACCTCAGGGCGAATAGTTACCCAGTAGGCGTTGTCCAAGATCTTACGGAAGGGAGTATCTGTACAGAGACCACTGTTCTGGATATCCGCTCACGTGCTCTAACTCACTTGCGGCGAAGCCAACTCATCCAGAAAGTGACTGCCAGCCATGATGCTGTAGGCAGATTATTACCCCCAGGGAGAGATGTTCACAATCCAAAAACTTGAATTACTGCTTTGCAGCGCAACGTTTTCTAGTGTGAATGGTGAAGTCTTAATAAAAGGGCTGTTCTTCTGTCAGTTTGCTCTTTACTTCCAAAAGAATGCTTCAGGATATAGCCGCAGTTTCCACTCCACTTTGTGGGTCACTGCTGGCGAATATCATGCCAAAGCCAATAGTCTTTTTCGAGCGAATAACTTTTCATGACCGGTTACACTTGGTTATAGAATTTGACGTTTGAGCGAGGATTGGTTATAAGCGGCAAAGGAAGTGCCGCCATTTTGATATCATCACCGGTTATACATTTCAATCATTTCATAACCTGGTCATGTGGCTGGTTATTGTTATGGTGGGGGAACAAATTGTGGCGGCAAAAGATTTGAATTCGAAAGAAGCAGCGGTCCAGAATTTCCAAACTTCAAACGTACCTAACCTAACCTCAAAAAACTTGACAACTTGACTTGGCAACGAGGGAAGAAGAATCGAAGACATCGGAACATCGGGTAATCCAGATGCGCGATGGCCGCCTGATGGTGGTTTAATCCTGAAAGTACTTGTCATTCTATTTCCCTATTTATTCTATTTATAGTAGAAATATGAATAGTTGATTTTCAATTCAATTCTATATATTTATTCTTCCTTCGGTATTACACCATAAACAAGAAAAAACAGGATTTCATAAAAAAATTATGTGTGATGTGATCACGATACACGTCGTGTGATCCACAAAATTCGCGTAATCAGGGGGTGACTTCGGAGACGAAATGTTCATCGATTCAAGTGACTGGATTGGCTGAATAACTGAATTTTTGACCTTCGAAGTTATCCTATTGATTACGAATGGTTTAAGTACACGGTACGTAACAGAGACAAGTACAAGTACGTAACTATTTGTAGCTATTAGTCCCTCTTTTCCCGCCAAATGCTGATGATAACCAAAGTTATAATAACCGCAACGTTTTAGCGAGAAATGTCAGATGTCAAAAAAAATGACAGTATCTGTCAATCTAATGTCACCGCTAACAACCAACTGGTTACAAGAAGTTACTCGCTCGAAAAAGACTAGTGTAAGAAATATCATTGGTTGCGCCTCTTTGGATTGTTCACTCAACGATCTGGTCTAGTAATGAAATAAACAGCTAAAATAAAGAAATTTGTGAAACTGGACATACCTAATATTAGGCGTTTTGAAATTGGTAAAAATATTCTGCCTAGCCCTATGTGAATGAATCTAACATTCTAAACAAGCAGAACCACTCCCACCAAAACCATTGAGTTCACTGACAACTGCCAATTTGAAGAGACATAATAGTGAAATGCACAGCTGCATGGATATTTTTCAGTTCAGTACACAGGAGTTTTAACATTTGTGGTTAAGTATAACTTGAACGTTATACCTCCCTCAAACAAGAAAATTCAATAGTAGAAAAATTTCAATCTTATTTTTTTGCAGCTCAGAATCCTGAAAGTACATATTTCAGTGTGTTGAATGAAACTATGAGAAGTGCTCGATAACAAAACCTAGTAAAAATAAAAATGGTCAATACGAAAAACTCACGTTCACAAGCAAATGGTTTGTCAGGATCGCCAGGGGTCGGCTCGAAATTATGATTGGCCTTCTTTCTACCTCGACCACTTCCCTTTTTCCTGCCAGGCGTACTTGGAGAATCAGTACCTCGTCCCTGTGTACAAAAAAAAAATTAGTCCGCGGCCTTCATCACGTCCGGCAAAAGTGAAACTTCTTGGACATGAATAAGTAAATTCGCCGTATAATGAACTTACCCTTCCCGATTTCCTCCTCTTGCTTCTTTTACTGTACGTTTCTTCGTAATCTAAATCAGAGTCCGGATCTGGCTCATCGTAAGCGTCCATCTCCAACATGTCTTGGTCATCGTAGAACCATTCCTGAAATCGTATCATCATACATCATGAAACAATAATTTCTTTTGCGAAATCAAGCACTAACTTTTGACACTTCATCTTTGAGCAGCAACTGACTATCTTTGCTGTCGGTGTCTTGCAAAGCGGGATTTTCGATTTGCGATATACTGTGCATGTCGACATCCCCATCCAGTATCGAATCGGCGGTCCTGGCGAAAGTCCTTGAATTCATGAGCAGATACTGCCTCCGCTTCTTCCTCCACCTCTGTCGTGGATAGGAATAAATTTGACCCGGATACAGCCCCGGTATCCTCTGTCTTTTGTGCATGAACAATGCCGAATGGTTCTGCGCCACCCCTGTTTGGGTGTCGATAAATGGCAGTCTGAGCCGCCTTTCTATGCACAGCCTTTGGTTGAAGTTTAAGGAACTTTCGACGCTTTCTTTGTACAGCGGGTCATTTAAAAAACTGGAACCAAAAAAATATATGTGATATAGACGAGGGTCAAAAATATAATACACCCAGATATCAGTGATTATGGACACAGTCTGAGCGGAATTTGGCTTAGCTTGATTGCGATGGAAACTACTTTCTCAAAAACTGTTGAATGCTTAGTTGCCATGATTACCAATTGAAGGTGAGCTACATTTACATAAGAAGTTTTGGAGTGCTGTTGCATAGAGTTTAAACCATGTAAATAGGTTTCACATCCGACATCCTACATCTCAAGGATACAAATCATTCTGATATAAAAATGGTATGTATGTACCACGCGTGCTAAACTATTGCGAGTTGCTGCCGATGTTTGCAAACTTCAAACTTTTGGCACGGCACTGACACACACCCAAACAGCACGCCAATAGGTTTTATGAGTTCTAAACTTCCAAAAGTCCATCTGAATGAACCCTTACTCAATGCTACAAGGCAACAGCGGTATACAATGGCTCGGCAATGCTTCAGCACTGCAAAACGCCTTATGTGAATGTAGCTCAAGATATTAGAATATAATCAATAGTAATATTACAAGTGCTTACATTTTCACGATAAAGCCTCGTCTACAATATGGTCTTCAGTTGCAAGTTGCAAGTCGCAAGGTGGAAGTGAGGTTGGAATTGCAGTCGCTAGTCGCAGTTATAGTTTGTTCTAGTCCAACTCTTGTGACTAGAGACTTGCAACTAAAGACCATATTGTAGACTAGGCTTAATTTTGGCCAAGCGATCGCGAGTGCTGGTTGTAACGATGATAAATGCCCGACTCCGTAGGACCGTAGGAGGAGGGCATTTACCTAGGAACAACCAGCCCTAAAAAAAGGAAATTTGCGCTAGGTACTAATAATAGGACGTGAAGGGATAGCATTTTGTTGTCGAACTTCTTTGGATAAAGGTCGTGCGGACGCGGAATAACGATTCAAACAACAATAAATGACAGTTTTCAAGAAATTTGAAGTCTCGATTCACGCTGCAATTAATTATTTGAAGCTCCTGTGAAGCAGGTCATATTTGGTTTGCGTCTGAAGTTGACCGAGTGATATCTAGGATTAAAAGAAATATTTTTTTTTAGAAATAGATCAGAAACGATATAAGAAACATTATTTAGAATCAAGATATTTCTTTACTTTAACACGTAGCTCCTCCATTCAGTAGGAATTAATTAAAACAACAAAATTGCCTATACCTACACAGCGCGCGCAACACACCCCGATTTTGACCTAACAATAAGGATCCAGGATTCAGGGCGGTGTCGGTGTCTTGCTTATTGATTCTGAAAAGCAGGCCGCATAAACATTTTATAATACTCCAGGTGTGCTCCAGGTATACAATGTATTCGACTGAAAACTCACCTCTCATGTTGAAATAACAATGCTGAAAGACTTAAGTTATGTTATTAAATTTAGATAAATTCTAAATTGGATACGTAGGTAGCTATGAAATGCCGTTAAAAATACCAAACCAACTTCCTCCCATGTTTACCTGTGAAGTGTTTCACATAGTGAACTTAAACATACCTAACAATATGAAAAATAACATAAGCAGGGAACCTTTCGCGAGCATACCCGGGTATGACCGTGTAGGTATATGCTCTCGCCGCAGAGGGATCATCCGCTAGGTAGCCATACCAAGACCAACGAGATATACTCGCACTCGGGTATTTAGGTGTGCTCGCGGAAAGTACCCTCTTCAGTAGCCCAAGAAGTTGACTTTTGTATTTCTTACCTTTCTATTTTTTCCAAATTTGTTTGATTAACTTCAGTACACACAGCAGCCGCCATTTTGGTTTGTAAGCGGTGCTTGGGGCTTGACGCTTCTCCGATCTCCGGTCAACTCCCGCTGGTTGTAGAGAACAGTGGTGTGTGTACCTACTACCTACTACCAGAGACACTACCCACTGTGGATTGGACTTTTGCGCACTGCGACGCGATCGAAGGCGGAGTTCCTCCTTTCTACAAAATGTGCACGTGCATAGATAAGTTAGAGGACCAGTTATACTTACCGTGTAGGTTAATACTTCACTGCCTCTGTACGGACTTCGATTTCGTCGGGAAGTCCATCTTAGGCCCGGTACCAGATAGTAATGGCCGCGGTATACTCTAATATTTGTAAGAATACGGCATTTGATGAAGAAGCAATTCCCTTTGACAGGATTGCTCTTCAGGGTTCTTGAAGTCGATCCATCCAGAGCACCAAAAAAGTCATTCCGTAGGGGGTGCTCCAGAAGCCCCCAAAGTTTTGGGGGCAAGAGTAACCTCGTATCAAATCACCGTCTATTATTATTGCTGGACCTATCTTAAAAGAAGCATACTACTCTATTGTGAATATTAACAGCATTGGTCTTTTCACTTGGGTCGCATTCGTGTCGCACTTAAAAGATATTTTCTTCACCTGGTCAAAATAATCAATTTTCATCTTTTTCTCCATGAGAAACAATATGGAGTTAAAATTGCGAAAAAATTCTGAAAATTCAAATTTATATAGAATGTTACCACCGAGGTTACCACAGAATTGATGGAAAAATATGTAAAAAAAAATCCCCTCGAAAATCCCATTTAAAATTGAGGTCTCCCAATTTTCCGTTGTCTCTCTTTACTGTGACGTCATGCGTATAAGAGATGGTTAATCGAGGTCATTGGGCGCTTCCCAATAAGGCGTATAAGGACACAATTCGACACATATGGACACAATTTGACACAGCTAGCGTTCCAATAGCAGTAATAGCACCACATGTCGACACAATCGAAACATTGGCGAGGCTGAGTTTGGAATTGAGCTGGCAAGTGCACTTTGACATTGTGTATCCGTCTTGTCGCAGTTATTGGAAATCGCCCTATGTTTCTTGAGATACGACATTTCGTTTCTGACAATAAGAAATTTTCTTGAATCTGACAAGCGCTCACTTACAGAAATGGTTCAAGGGTGTTGTGTCGCTCTAGGCGAGTGCGAGAATAAGACGAATACACCCGGCATAATCATGCACCGGTTCACGAAAGACCCAAACTTGATGGAAGTGTGGCTGCACCAGCACCAGCAGGGATCACGCTGCACCAGACAATATGCTTGATGTTTCTGCCAACATCGTGAAGCGTCGTAGGTTGACAAAAAATCATTAATGCCATTTGGATTACTTCGTAATTTGTAGCCTCTTGTGAAATTGGCTTCCACGTGCATCTTACTACGAAAAAACTTTCTTGCTTCGTTCATTGAAAACTCCCTTATGGGCTCTAGTGACTTTCCCCACATGATAATGGGAACAGTATAGCTAACCGATTCAAAGTTCCCGCAAAAGTCAGAAACGAAACGTCCAAACGTCATAAACGTCAAAACGTCAAAGGTGACCTCGAAAAACTATCTATTTTCTATCTCCTAAAATTGGAAAGGTCAATTTGGGGTTGTTTTAAGGGATGGGAATCTAAATAACTGACAAAAATTCTGTGGATTGAAACCAAGGATGTCTATACTACTGGCTGGATAAGAAACTTCGCCGCCATCTTGAAGCTTGATTTGAATCTGTGACCGTCGGGATTGTCATCGTGACATTCGTGATGGACGCCGCCAGCCTCTTGTGCATCCATGGCGAATTATCGTTGATTATGCCGCGCAAGCCCAATAGTGTTCGCAACAAGCGGACCCCGCAACATAACACACTTTTTGTTGCAGGTAATTGACTAATTGCTATCATTTTACAAGACCGGGCCCATACCGACAGTTTTGAGCGTGCTCCGACTGAACGTGACTATGGTTACGGGTGGCGGACCAGTCGCGGACAATAACACTTCGACCGTCGGGATTGTCAAATCTCGGCTTCACCTTTTTACGTCAAAACCGGCGAAGCTTCTTGTCCAGTCAGTATAGACGTCCTTGATTGAAACATAGTAATGTTTGAGTCATTTCAGAATTTTTGTTAGTTATTTAGATTCCTATCCATGGACCTGTACTTAAACTGGACTAATAATACCGTATATCGCCATGACTCCAGTAGAATGCCGACATTATCGTTATCCCTAGGGACTTTCATTTTCCACAATTAATATTGACCGTTCTGCTACGATGACTTTTCTCTGATGGCGACATGACATCGCAGTATAAAGTTTAGGTTAGGTGTCAAAATGACATTTTCAAATTTGCTTGAGAGGCATAGCCGTTTTCTTTCGGTCGCTTGCAGCGTTTTGTACGTACCTACATGTGTTCATAGGTTCCGGTAATTCAATAGAAAGGACGATGTTCCGTGTCTAAAATTGTTAACTGAAGTGTGTTGAATACACGGTGTGCTGTTGGGCACTAGGCCGTTTGGCTTTTTTGTTCATGTTCCCCGCAATGGCTGGCCGTTGTTTGTGTTTTTCTGTATTCTGTAACGAAATAGTAGAATTTCATTCAATAATTGATTGACGGCAATCTTACTTGTGAAAAGAAAACACTCTCAAGGCCCAAGCTGTGTGGTCCAGTAGGAAGTACCTAGCTGTGGTTTGTGCTGCCGGAATCATAGTGCTTGCGCCCCTTCTATACCGTGCATTTTCTTCCGCAAAATTACTGATTATAAGTTATGAAATCCACAGAATATTCTTATCAAACGGATTAGGAAGTTATAAAACACACCAAATTCGAATTCGACACCACAAATCCGGAAACTTCCCACGTTGAAAAAAACGAAACTGTCAAAATGACGTTTCTGGTGCAGGGATCACGCCCTCCTTGGATCACGCTTTCTGGTGCAAAACTGATAAATCGCAACCGGGATCCCTGATCGCAACTGCGTTGATTTTGAACTTTTGAAGCAACCTTCGATAAATTCGAAAGACAGTGACTCTCAAACTTCATGACTGTTTCAACTTGCAATGAGTTCTTCGAAACGAAATAAACCTGATGGCTACTTTCGAAGTAAAATACATATTATTGTAAATTGAATCAGTTATTATGAAATAATATTATATCCATAAATATTTATAGTACAAAATGTGCCGATGCAAGTTGCGGATTTTCTATAATCTTTTGAGAACTTCTGTTATGATAACGATAATGGTAGCGCCCCTGTGGCGTCATTTGTTGTTTAGTCGGGTAGGGTGATCAGCAGTCCATTTTAAATACAGGTCCATGTTCCTATCCCTTAAAAAAACCAAATTATCACTGGGATTTTTTTAATTCAAATTTTCAGATTTTTTTTTTATTATTTAGATTTTCATCCCCTAAGAACAACCCCAATTTATCAATGAGATTTTCTTAATGATTTTTCTTGTAATCATGACGTGAAATTTGACAGTTTCATAGGGGTTACAGAGTTTAGCCGGAAATTGGCTATGTTTACACCGTGGCCTTGGTCCCCGATCTAAGCACTAAATTCGGCCCAAATAAATCAAGTCCACGTATCGGACCAAGTATCTTTGGGTCAAGCGAGGGGTCAAGTCTCCGGCAGGCGAAGAAAATATGTTTTTCAAGTGCGACGAATGACCCAAGAAAAAAAACCAATGCTGTTAATATTTACAAAAGAGTTGTATGCTTCCTTTAAGATGGATCCAGCGATAATCAACGGTGATTTGGTACGACGTTTTTGCCCCCAAGACCTTGAGGGCTCCTGGAGCACCCTTAAAGGATAATTTATTTGGTGCTCTGGATGGATCGACTTTAGGAACCCTGAAGAGCAATCCTGCAAAAGGAAATTGCTTCTTCATCAAATGCCGTATTCCGTATTCTTACAAATATTTGAATATACCGCGGCCACTACCTGAGCCATTTGCGCTGTATGTTATTATATTCTTAACGCACACTCTAATTTAGGAACGAGTATCGGTATCTGCAAGTCCAAGTATACTAAATTCAAATGCGAATTCCAAGTTTCCGCAAGCTTTTGAGAACTTATTGCGATAAGGACCAAATTAGGACCAAGTATCTAGGGTCAAGTCTCCGGCAGGCGAAGAAATTTTTTTTTTCAAGTGCGACGAATGACCCAAGTTAAAAACCAATGCTGTTAATATTTACAATAGAGTTGGTATGCTTCCTTTAAGATAGATACAGCAATAATCAACGGTTATTTGGTAGGGAGTTGTTGCCTCGGTTATTGCACCTAAAATTTTGGGGGCTCCTGCAGCTCCCCTAAGGGATGAGTTTTTTGGTGCTCTGGATGGATCGACTTAAAGACATCTGAAGAGTAATCCTGCCAAAGTAAATCACTTCATCAAATGCCGTATTTTCACACCTTTATACGGAACAAATCCGGAGGTGGAAATACCAGGCTATAGGTAATAATGTATGGATAATTCGAACCCTCCATAATCCGACACACCTTTACAGGGTGTCCGTTTTTTGAGGCTAAGCATGGGTATCTCGCTTATCTTTAGAGATACAAAGTCGGTTAAATTGGGAAAAAGTTGCGCATTTTCATGACGATCATGATCCAAAAAGAAATTTGACGTATCGATTTTAGTTTTTGAGATATCGTGAAAAGACAGAAATTTGAATTTTTGTTTTTATTTTTTATTCAAAAAACGGTTGAAGGTGGCCTTTTCTAATCTAGATATTCTCAGGGCACTTTTTCAAGGGGAATTCAAAGCTGCCATAATCTTTATTCTAGCTTTCAAAGCAACCGAGATACGACATTCAACTTTTTTCTCTAATGGGCGCCATATTGGATTTTGATATTTTTGAATACGATATTCTTTTCTGGTTACAACGATGTGCCACCATGTCACTGTTCAATAAATTTAACATTTACGTTTTTTTTATTGTCGGTGCTGATTTTGTTTCCAAAGCACTTTTTGAAAAATGAAAAAAAATTGTTTGCTCTCAAGCATGAATTAAACAGTGCGTGTGACACATCGTTGTAACCAGAAAAAAAAATTGTATTCAAAAATGTCAAAATCCAATTTGGCGCTCATAAGAGAAAAAAAAAGTTGAATGTCATATCTCGGTTGATTTGAAAGTTAGAATGAAGATTTTGGCAACAATGAATTTCCCTTGGAAAAGTGCCTTCACAATGTCTTAATTAGAAAAGGCTACCTCCAACAGTTTTTCAAAGAAAAAATGAAAACAAACATTACAAATTTCTGTTTTTCCTCAATATCTCGAAAACTAAAACGGAGTGCGGAATTCGGAATATGCATATCATTTTACTGCATTGGGGGGTTCGGATTAGGTATACAGGCTGTCCGTTTTTCGAGGCTAAACATGGGTATCAATGATCTTAAAAGATATTTGACTTGTCAGTTTCAGTTTTCGAGATATTGAGAAAAAACAGAAATTTGTAATTTTTGTTTTCATTTTTTCTTTGAAAAACCGTTTAAGGTAGCCTTTTCTAATTAAGACATTGTAGAGGCACTTTTCCAAGAGAAATTAATGTTGCCAAAATCTTCATTCTAGCTTTCAAAACAACCGAGATATGACATTCAATTTTTTTTCTCTTATGAGCGCCAAATTGGATTTTGAAATTTTTAATACAATATTTTTTTCTGGTTACAACGATGTGTCACACGCCACTGTTTAATTCATGCTTGAGAGCAAATAAATTTATTTTTATTTTTCAAAGAGTGCTTTGGAAACAAAATGAGCACCGACAATAAAAAAAAAACGTAAATGTTATACATTCATTCAACAGTGACATGGTGGCACATCGTTGTAACCAGAAAAGAATACCGTATTCAAAAATATCAAAATCCAATATGGCGCCCATTAGAGAAAAAAGTTGAATGTCGTATCTCGATTGCTTTGAAAGCTAGAATAAAGATTTTGGCGGCTTTGAATTCCCCTTGAAAAAGTGCTCTGACAATATCTAGATTAGAAAAGGCCACCTTCAACCGTTTTTTCGATAAAAAATGAAAACCAAAATTCAAATTCCTGTCTTTTCACGATATCTCAAAAACTAAAATCGATACGACAAATATCTTTTGGGATCATTGATCGTCATGAAAATTCGCAACTTTTTTCCAATTTAACCGACTCTGTATCTCTAAAGATAAGTGAGATACCCATGTTTAGCCTCGAAAAACGGACAGCCTGTATAGATACCTAATCCGAACACCCCAATGCAGTAAAATGATATGCATATTCCGAATTCCGCACTCCATAATCTAAACTCTTGTAATTCTGTAATACGAACTATCACGTTGTGCATCTTAGAATGGTGATAATCTTCTTAAAGTTTGTCGTTATTTTACTTGTGTTTGAGATTCTGTTCTCTACTTTTGAATTAAGCTATTACGTAGGTATCAATCTATTTTATTGTTAATTCTATAATTCAGAAGTTTTCGTAATCCGAACAGGATCTGATGAGTGATAACTTTCTGTTCGGATTATCCGTACCCAGGATTATCCAGACACGAGTCCAGACATTAGGTACTGTATAGGTACCTATACTGTATACAGGGTGACTCATGAGTGACCTTACATAGGCTAATGGGAGATAAAGAACTTCAAGGCGAGTCAGGAGCTCCCTCTTAGTCAGAATCCACAGATGAATGTTTTTTTTTTTCTCCATTGGTTTCGAAGATACCAATGGAGCATTTGAGTTTTGTGTGTTTCTTATGAAATTCTGATAAGCGATATTTCTGAAACGACTAGAGATATTTTGTTGAAATTTACCAGTAATATTTCTCTGTTGGAACTTATCCAGATGCCATACCGAGTAAGTCAAAGTCCTGGGCCGGGCTAGAATTGCTAGAAAAAATGTGCCCCTTTGTTATTTGACCAAAAAGTACATTTTCTGACCGCTCTTCCAAAAAAACTGCTATCGGATTCGGAAAGCTAAGAAAAAATACTCCAAGAATTACTCTTCAATTTAGATGGCACACCCCGCACAGGCACACCTAAACCGTTTCGACGGTAAAATAAAAAGTAACATTTGTGGGTAAATTTCCATTTTCGCCCGGACATGATCGACTCATTGTTTGATATTATTCATTCAAATTCATTTTTTTGGATTGTCACTGGTCAGTAGAAGAGCTTGGTTGAAAGAAAAAATCCAGAGTCGACCTTTTTTTCACAACCAAATCGAAAAAAAAGTCGGCTCTAGAATTTTTCTTTCAACCAAGCCCTTCTTTTCAACAGTGACAAGCCAACAAATGGATTTGAATGAATTCAATCAAACAATGAGTCGATTATGTTCGGTGGAAAATGGAAACTTGCCCACAAATTTTACAGTAGAGATAAGTTTTAGGATTGAACAAATCAATTCATGAAATTTCAAAGCTGTTATCAATTCAGAATTTCATCCTCTACCATGTACCTTAAATCCCCGGAAATCCCAGTTGAGGTTTTTTTGCGGCTCTATATCCAAGTACCTATATTATGTACCGGGTGGGCCATAAAAAACCGTGCTCTAAATTTTTCGTTCTAGAACTTTTATTTTGCCACCGATTTTAACGAACTTTTCAGCACTGCCTAGCCAACTGAATAGGCTACCATTTTCGTATTTCAAAATGGCCGACATTTCAAAATCCAAGATGGCAGAAACAATTGATAATAGGCCTTCATTTGTTCCCGTTGCTTTTTATTGAAAGTTAGCAGAAAGTCAAAACCAATAATGTATTATGGAAGAATAGACCTTTCTTGTCAATTCAAAACCACAACCAGTAAAATCGGGTCATCGGCGGAGGAGCTATTGCGAGTTGAAGCGAAGCCTACTTTCAGTTTTTTTCATTTTCGCATAATTGATCCAAATTTAGGTATCCTGTCCGCCAATCCGCCATTTGCTCATTTCTCAACCGATTTTCTCAAGTTTGGTATCAATGGCTAGCCAATTGAACAGACTATCTTTTTCATATGAGGAAATGACGTACATGTCAAAATCCGAAATGGCGGAAACAATTGAAAATAGAATTTCTTTTGTCCTTATTGCTTTTTGATAAAAATTAGCATATTAGCTGGTTGTGTTCTTCAATTGACAAGGAAGGTCTAATCCTTCATAATACATTATTGGTTTTGACTTTCTGGTAACTTTCAATAAAAAGCAACGAGAACAAAAGAAGGCCTATTTTCAATTGTTCCTGCCATGTTGAATTTTGATATGTCGGCCATTTTGGAATACGGAAATGATTGCTTATCCAATTGGCTAGCCAATGTTGAAAAATTCGATGAAATCGGTGGCGAAATAAAAATTTTAGAAAGAAAAATTCCAAGCACGGTTTTTTATGGCCCACCCGGTATATCCATGTTTGTTGCAACCAGCCCGAAAATTGTATCCTTGTTTTTGTCACATTAGACCTAAACTATCAGCTCAGAGCTGTTAGTTGGTATACACTCGAGTATACACTGCAGGGCACGTCAACCAGACCGACGTTTGAACTGTCGAACTCATATTTCCCGCAAGAAAACACTAGGTAACTCGCTTTAATTCGCAAATAACAGTGTTAATACTGTTAATAAGTACCTATAGTCCGGGGATTATAGTGACCAAATAAAATCTGTTATTGTTTTGTGATGGTCCTCTTTTCAAATGAAGACATAGCGCCTCGCCATATTTTGGTTAAAGAGGCCTAGGGACCCTCTTGAAAATTGAAGTTGCAGGAACTCCTACATACCACCGGTAAATATCGTCACACAATTCAAAAAGTAATCACTCGACTCTTACTCTACACTAAACCTTGATAAAGGACACACCAATCGACGGCATGTACATTCTTCATGCTAAAAAAAGGTGATTTCTTCGGAGTATCAAAAAAAAATTAGTCTTAAGCGATTTTTTCATGTAATAGAATGTATCATTATTCACTAATTCATGTATGCCGAAGCCATTTATGAAGTCCGTTTCTTGATAGATATTCTTGCTTCTCCGCGCCGCAGGCTGCTATGCTTGCCCTTGGTGGTGATGAAGCATATCCCGCTTCGGTATGTAATATACTTTTATTTCGAAAAAGTAAATATGTAGGTATAAAAAAATCTTGATGATTTATTAAAAAAATTCCCAAGAAAGCCCCTTTTTACTCCCTATAGGTTGCAGATCATAGGAGTAGAAACTCATTATGTAATATTTCTACCACAGATACCTCCACACCTACCTACCTAATCCATTTCTGATTTGCTACTTTTATTCTCACAAGCAAACAAAATCTACATTCAATGAATAGGTATAATATTAATTATCAGACCTACTTCCAGCTGGAAATTCATGCAAGGGAACAAACTGAGACCAAGGCAGATGTAGATGCCTACTTCTATATTTCTCCAGCCAATATTCTCCTTTTCATTTCTTGCCGTTTGACTTTCCCCGAAGGAGTCATAATGAAATGGTCAACAAACTTAACACCACCCCTCAGCCTTTGCCTGTCCTGCACCCTTACAGCCACATAGTTTTCCAATTCGTCCTCTGAAACATCAGCACCTGGATCCAACATGACCAAAGCCATTGGGTGATCACCGTCTTCTTCATGCGGTATCCCAATGACCACAACTTTTCTTACATCCGGATGACTTTGGAGCACACCTTCCAACATGGCCGGAGCGACGTGCCACGATTTATACTTCAACATCTCTTTAGTACGATCTACCACGTAAAAGCAGAGTTCTTCATCGTAGAACACAATGTCTCCGGTTTTCAACCATCCTTCAGAATCGTAGCTTTCGGACGCGTCCAAGTTGTAATACCCGTTCATGCAGAATCTAGTTTTTATTAAGAGCTCGCCTTGTTCGTTCGCTCCCAGGATGTTTCCAGTTTCTGGATCTATGACCTGAAGCAAGAAAGCTTCAAATTGGGAGATGTGTGATTATGAATTTAGCCTCAGCACCTTGTACCAAATTCCTGGAACGGGCTTCCCACAGGAGTTCGGTCTGTAGTGAAGTAGTAAAACATCTTTTGGGCTCTTCATGTTGAAGCAAGTCAAGATTCCGGCTACTTCTGTTTGTCCGTATGCCTGGCAAACGAAAGTCCCTGGCAGCAGATCACGTAAAGCTTCTGAAGGTCTAGAAGGAAGGGCACCCCCTCCTGTTATTAACACCGACAAGGAAGTAGTGTCCAGCCCATCAGGTCGTCCCACTTTGATCATTTCCACGGCTTGGTTCGGTGCCAGAAATATCGATGTGATCTAGAGAAGAGGAGATCTTTAGAAGTGGAAGAGTAATGCGCTATTTGTCTTTGTTAGAGATGACTATTGTGCATAATATGTCAACCAGGTCAGACAGAAATTTTATGAAAAAAGTGTTGAGCATTTTTACCTTATATTTATCAATCAGTCTCCACACCTCTTGTGGATCGAAAACTTTACAAACCACTCTAGCCATGCCTGATACAATAGCCGACGTCAAAAACAAAGCAGATGATATCCAGTAAAGCGAAGAATAGAACAAGCGTACATCACCCGCCATGTCAAGGTTTCTACAAATAACACTTTAGTGGTTACACCTGTTGTTGCACCTAAGCACAACTTTGTATGAAGTTATAGTAGGTTATTAGTTAGTAGGCCAGAAGGCTAGAAGGCCCAGTATTTCCACCACGGGTTAGCTTTACCCTGAGGTTAGTTCTGTGAGAGGCTGAGTGTCGGAAAGCATCTTGTGTAACCAGCCACCGAGTTTTGTACACTATTTTATTTGTTTTTTTCCATTGCAAATTGTATATTGTTTGTACTTTTTGAGGTTATTTTGGCAAGTGTCAACTTGAATACGTAAACTGTAATATCCATATACAACTTATATAAAAGTCATTACATCTTATGTATTATTAAAACAACAAACAGGTAAATTATTCTTTTGGGGTGTTCGTGGGTTGACTGCCAAACTAAAACCTCAGTATATCGAACGGAGAAGTAGCTAATTCAAATCCGTGGAATAGTACCTATGAACCTGAACCCTGAACTCTTCATCACTGTAAAGTGGAAAAGCTGCGCGCAACGCGCGCGTTCCGGTCTCTAGTATATTAAATGCCACAGATACTACTCTGTTTCAACAAACATTGCTATGGCATTCATCTTTTGATTTAGGTTAACCATGGGTTAACCAGAGATGGAAATACTGGTTGTTAAAGTACTATATGAGACTCACATCCAGTTCCACCAGCGAATTTAATTATTGTTAGCTAATTGAGACCTTTTCTCTGATGGATTCTAGGTCAATGCTGGTTGAATGAGCACTAAAAATGGTCATGTTGTGGTCAAAGCTGTTGTGGTCTAAACATTTTTCCATAATCTTTCGTGAAACTTGTGTTTTCTGTGGTAACTGAGCCAATATTCACCAGAGAAAATATCTCAATTAGTTAACAATAATTTTATTCGCTGGTGGAACTGGCTATAAGACAATTCAAATTTCAGATATTGACCTCTGTTAGATACGTGAAATCCGCCTTGTTCATTGTTCTAAAAATATTTGTTTTACGTTGCCTACAATCCTACAAATTTGCAATAGTCTTAGAGGTACTAATTGTAACAAACTTTGAGGGAAGATCCTCCATCAAAAATGAAACTCATGGTCCTAAAATGCTTCCTTGAAAAGATACAAGATGTTGAAGTTGCCTTTTTGAAAACGTTGTTTAACCATAACAACGTTTTGAACCATTCAACTGATCGTAATAAAACTTGAAACAATGTTTACTAAAATAAATTTCTGTGAACAATGATGATGAATTCCACCAAATATGTATATTTAGGAGCGAAGATAACGGGGGAGGGTGCCCTCTTTCTATTGTCAACTTCCCTAGCTATTTTTGAGAATTGTTCTTATTCCTAAATTTCACGTGCAATTAAGACAAAAAGTCAACAAAAAAACTCTTGCAAAATGTTTGATGAGACGCTTCGTTTTCGAGATACTTGGATCCGAATGTTGGAGAAACAACTTGAAACGAAATCACTATTTTTCGGGGCGCTAGAATCAAAATCCAAGAAAACTCATAATGTCCTTAATGAAATAGGTTTTCAAGGTATTTTAAGTTGGTAGACCACCATTTTAGCTAAGAAACAAATACGTTTTCAGAAAATAAAATATTTAGACTTTTTTTTTGTCCTGCATCAACTACTAGGTTATTAGCAGGTTTTTTCCGTGGGGTTTTTCTATAACGGATAACAATGATAACGATAACAACGAAGAAGTACTGTAAGATTTACATCTTCTTCGATGCCTCTTCCCGGGGCATCACCGCACGATAGTAGATGCCCCAGTACTAAGGGACGCGTGAAAAAGTCCATCTGGCCCAGTGCGGATTTGAACCCGGGACCTTCGCCTTTGAAAGCGGGGCCGAGCTCACCGTGCTACCGACTGGGTTATTCAGACTATTGAAAGTGGGGATGTTTTTGAATGATTCATATTGAAAAAAATTCTGAAACAAAGCCTCCAACGAGGCCTCCAATCAAAATTTTGTGAAAGTAACTTGAGCTGTTTCACCCTTCTTGATTGTCATCACCTCCCCCCCCCTACCTTGGGGACCTCTTACCTACGTTTTGCTTATGTAGTCGTTTCACTCAGGCTGCTACTCTAAACGAGAACGGAACTTTGGAGATGAGGATTGTATTGAGCAGTTGAACAGAAACACGAATTGACAGCAAATAAAATATAATATAAGCTTCTATTGAAATCACCAGCAAAATCTAAATGAATTTAGTTCTACTCCTAAAACACCTCACAATGAGACTGACACAGTAACACAAATTACAGAGTATTGAAAAGGCAACTCAGGGATAAAACATCAAACACAAATACGAATAAAAAAGAAAAATCATATGTAAAGCAAATTGAACAGCAACAACGACAATAATACAAACAGATGAATTGAACACAACAAGAATTCATAAAACATGTCAAACTGTCAGTATAAAAAGCAAAATAAAAGTGAAAAAGTGGGAAACTGACGTATTCGCTAACAGGCACACATGGGAAGAACACGCCAAAGAAACCCCCGCGTATTGCCTGATTGTGCGCTAAAATATGTTACAAAAGTATCTCAACAAAAACATGTGAGAATGAGCTATCAGAACAGTGCAAACTGATAGCCAAACTTTAACGAGTTCACTTATTTACAAACACTTCAATTCTCTCAAAAGCAAAAGCACACACTTCTCCTCAAAAGCCTTTCAAAAGCTAAAGCACACACATCATATCTCTCCAAGCCGAAGAGTAGTTAGTAGACACATGCGAATGAAGCAAGGCTCTGCGTTCCCACAGAATAGTTGGCGTGTAAAGGCCAGAGGACGCTGAAAAGAACCTACCCCACAGCACTGACATTGCCCTTTTACGCAGTTGCAACCAGCTATTAATAAACCTGAAACTGCTTCTCCCCAGTTTCGGAACCTCCTGAATCCCGTCTACACAGGACTCAGTCAACACCCACAACAAACCCCCAAAATACTCGCGCACACACAGAAGACCCACAAACACACATTAATTAAATTGGGACAACCCTAAAGCAGCCAAAGAGTGCTAGCCTTTATACGGCTTCAGAGGCTTCGAAAATGAGAATATGTTAAAGGGCTGGTTCATGTCAAGATTCAACAAGGCTCGAACAGACTTCGCTTGCGGCTTGCATGAGTGGGAATACCAATAAACACTGTCAAGACAACGCATGTGCAAAAATGAATGAAAGGGTGCATGAGACATTTTTGTAACATGATAACACACGAAATACAAGCATAAAATTCAGTAAGAATGCAAAATGCTTGAGGCAACAAAAAGTGACATCAAGAATTAGAACGTTGAACAGACTCATACAGAAAAAGTAGATTATTCATGTTCAGATACAGAATTCAATGATTTGCGTACTAAAAAGGTTTGAAAAACGAATCAAATAATTAATCAAATAATAATTTGAGCCCGGCCTTGTAGCATAAAACAATTCCCGTATACGCACTCAAGCTCGGACCTGAAACAAAGAATCCTATACGCGCTATTTTTAGAATCTCCAATCTGTTCTCCGCGCGAGGCACCAATGATGTCACCATCCGCGGTACTAACGCCAATTAGGTACTAAGTTGCAATTGAACCCCGTTAACCCTTCTTGTAACCCCCGTCAGGCCGTTTGTCATCACAGCCGGTCACAAGCACAGAGAAAATACAACAAATCCTACGCGTAATATCAAACGAAGGCCGAAACCCCCGAAAATCCCGCTTCTACAATCCGTTCCTTTGTTCTCAATTCCCGGAAACAAGCAAGGTGGTGCCCGACGCAGGTTTCAATCCATCGTTTGGCCATAAGTGAGTCGCGCTTACGCACCGATAGATCCAAGTATAGAAATAGTTTTGCTCGCGGGGAAGTATTGAATCAAGTTTTAAAAATTTGCTGAAAAGTGCGTTCCACCACAAACTCATCCAAGTGGAACGTCGAATTGAAAAAATTCAACAATTTACAAAAATAACTAAGGAAGTGAAAAATAGGGGATCGAAAAAAGAAGAGTGCATCCTTCCCTCTGTTACCTTCGCCTCTAAAAAGAAAAATGGTGAAACGCGTCATCATTTTCCGACAGAAACTTTTTGAGTGAACTTTATTTGAAATTTCATTAAAATTGGTTGAACGGTTAAAAAGTTACGGCGAAAAACCTTTTTTGAAAAGGCAACTTCGACCCCCTTTTTACGAAAGGATTATAGGACCATCAATTTTTATATTTTTCACTTCTTTTTTGACGGAGAATCATCCCTCAAAATTTGTTACAATCATACCGTACACCTCGCCGTACACCCTGCATCACATTTTCAGATAAGAGACAATGTTGAATGAAAACGTGTGTCACAATTTTGCAAGAAATGAATCCGTCCATCCAACATTCAACTCAGCAGTCAGCACACATCCACTAGCGAACAGTTGTCAAATTTGTCGCGCCAGAAAAACCTTATCGTGTGTCACCTGAGGTGCTTTCGTTGTGCCGGCAGGAGCTGCTCAATGTAGATCACTGGACAAAGAAAGTAGATCTGGACCTGGACCGTGATTGGCGTATGTATCTACTTTCTCTATCTAGTGATCTACCCGGAGCAGCTCCTGGCGCAAAACGAAAGCGGCTTTGTCCTGTCACTACTGTCAGTGAGAGCGCTGTTTCTAGCGCGGTAGATTTGAATTTATGCCGAGTTGAAGATTAATTGTAATAAGAATTTTATGTTCCAGTACCCCTGAATCAATTTGAAACCAAATAATCACCTTTTGTTGTATAATCTAGTGATTTACGGTTTAAAATGCTATTGATAAGAAAGACGATTCAAGTCCACGGCGACCGGTGTCAGTAACGCCTCTTTTAACAGCTTTATAATG
The DNA here is from genome assembly GCA_949128115.1 of Anaspis maculata. NCBI lineage: Eukaryota > Metazoa > Arthropoda > Insecta > Coleoptera > Scraptiidae > Anaspis > Anaspis maculata. The sequence continues at coordinate 44,217,742 of OX421963.1, forward strand.
CAAGTTGTATTAGTATTTATCTCGATAGAAACCCCTCAAATAAGTTTATTGAAAAATGAGCATGGCGGTTTTCATAAAACAGAAATAAAGCACCTACATCAAAGTGACAGCTTGGCAAATCAACCCATAGCTGTGTTGGCAAATGCCTTTGGGCAACCCTGTGGTGCCACTGCTGAAGAATATCACAGCCGTTTCACTCGCATCCATACGAACCGGTTCAAACGTGTCTTCATCATCGTCTTCCCAATTCTCGTAATCTGAAAACACTTCGTGCTGTTCATTCTCAGACTCTCCAAATATCACCAGTCGCGCGAACACTCCGGCTCTGTCCAACGATTCTTCAATGAGCTCTATCGATTCAGGAACGAGGAAAATTATGACAGGTTGAACTTGCAGTAGTAAATGAGCGGTGTCGGCTACAGAGAGCGTAGGATCCAGAGACGCTACTTTTACGCCCAAAAAATTAGAAGCTATGAAAGGGACGCAGCTGTTCGCATGGTTGTATGTGCACAAGCAAACGACTTCGTCTTGAGTTAGGCCGTCAGATTTCATTTTTAAAGATGTCCGGATGCATTTCTTCAGGAGAGAATCGTAGGTTTCTACTTCATCGGTTTCTACCATGTACTGAAATTGATTTGATTATGATAGATTTAGACAAAGATTTTTTTTGGACATAGCATGCATAAGACAACCACCAATTAAAAAAAAGTGTCTGTGGATTCTGGATTGAATAGACGGAGTTGATGGGACATAGTTCCTGGGTTCGGGTTTGAGCCCATTGTGCCACATTCCCAAATCAGCCGGACTCACCGACCCGTAATGTGATGCTTGGGTGCTTGATAGCTGGTCCATCCAAGCACTAGTGGGGCGGTCAAGCGCACGGTTCAGCGGAACTTCGTCAGACTCAGACCCCCGACGCTGGTGCAGGTATATTAATACACGGTATACCTGCCCTGATGCCGCGGGTCCGTTTTTAACTTATTCGTTCCCCGCCAACGTTGGCGGTTATCCTATACACATTGCCGTACTGCCGGTTGCAGGCTGTATACTCCTGAGTCCTGAGATTTGCCCAGGATCATCGGAGAGGGATTTTTTTCCAATTCCTTAGAACTGGATGGGATATACCATCTCTGGGTGTACCCATCAAAATTCTGCTCTGGCTCCGCATTGCTGTAGTCGAGTTTTACCCCTGCTAGAGCGGTCTACTATGCGGCCTCGGTCTTTTTTTGAAGAACTGTCATTTTTGGGACGACTGCTTCAGAATGACATTCTCCGATGAAAATTGAAAAAATTCAACATCAAAACAATTGTTCCATGTTTAAAACCGTCTTTTATTTTCAGCTTTGACCCCTCAAATGTAACTTGTTGACACATTTTAGTTTCATAGAAATAAGACTTCGACTTTTTGGCCTTGTTGTCGTCTGAAATTGAAATATGACAAGGAATCACAGTCCTCTTAAAATTATGCTATCCTTCATACAATTCCATTGCTATATTACAAGTCGCGAGGCTCTCGAGCGGTTCCTGTACATTCGAAAACAAGCAGCACGGTGGTTCACTGGTATATTCGAGGCGGTGGTTCTTAGTTCGCGAAAGGTGGAGGCGCAACGCGAAGATCGTTCGGGGCGGGATGGATCATCGACGTCTCCAGAACATCAAGCTCCTAAGCAGCGAGACCAGCTGTTCTCTTGGAGGACTAGCGAGAAGGAACATGAACATGGCGATTATTGTAAAACAATTAGAAGCGTGCGGTAATGATTAATTGTACAGAGTGATACGAAATAATCAAAATGGTTTCATTTTGAAACCATCATAATCACTGTTTGAAAGTCGAAATAGACGAACCCGAAATCCGTGACACTGTCGATGCTTTAAAAGAAAAATTGAAAAAATGGGTATCTGAAATCGGACTGTCAAGTCGATTGGCTATTTTTGTTTCTTGATGCAGAACATTTTCCAGAACATGCATCGTTTTGACAAGGATTATAAAAAATAGCTATATAGTCCAGGAATCATAAAAAAAGTAGCGAACAAAAATGAAACCCAGCCGGATTTTTGTATATAGGTACCTAAGCTTAGTCAAGCATGTAGGTTAACATATTAAAAGTCCTCAAGAATCCATCAGTGTGAGCTTCGGCCGTTATGGCCTCGAGAAGAACTTGAGGGTCAGTTTTGTGAACGATGGCTCTTGAGAAAAAAGGACTTGGAAAGCAATGGTTGAAAATTTTATTGTCTACAAGAAATGTTACTTGTTACTTCAGACCCCCGAGATGCAGACATCCAGCGACTGGAATGTGCAGAAAGAAATGCAGAAACTTTTACTGAAAGAATTAACTGGGTTAATTCATGCTTAAAAAAAGTACGCCTTTTTTATGTGGAATCTATACTAACTTATGCACTTATATTCGGATGCGATTTTTACAGTCGCGGCGCTGCAGTTTGATGAATAATAAAGATTGATGATTTCTTGTGGTACTTTTGGGACAATCTGTTTGCAGGTATCTCCGCATTCCGAAAATGCGCTCATGAGACTCACCCCCGTGAGAACTTTGCTAGTGGTTCTTTTTTGTATTGAGAAAAACTCTATCCCTATCTTTTCTTTACTCATGGTATGTCTCTGTCGGCCCTTCACTGTGAATCGTCAACCTCCAAGGACGGAGTTATATGTATTGGTAAAAAAAGAGTTGCGGAATCAATCCCTGTGGGTTTATTTATTGACAGAATCTTACCATTCAGGTCTCTTTTGAAAGCTACAATAAGGATGTACTTTGGTTGGCATTTCCAAAATCAAAAGATTATGTTTTTAATTTTTGGATTTTGGAAATGCCAATGGGCTCAAACCAAAGTAAATACATTCTTGTAGCTTTCAAAAGAGGTCTAAATGGTGAGATTCTGTCAAGGAATAAACCTACAGGGATTGATTCCGCAACGGTTATTTTTTAATTCAACTCCGTCCTTGAGGTGAAAATTATTAGAAAAACACGTTTCAGACACAAGCGGGTTTTTGAAATTCAGCCGCCGATCTATCGCAGTCGCAGATACAGAACCTCTTTGTGGGATCTCAACGCTCGGTCGAGGGGCGAACCCGAACAATCTGGTGGATGCGCTACGGCAGCGGTAATTGTAGACGCTAACAGCGTTTTTTTGTACATTGCGACACGAGTCGAGAACTAGAACAGCTGAATGGGATATGCGTCTTCATTTTTACACCCAGTTCTGACCTTTCCCTCTTGGAGTCTCGAATCTATTTTCCCCTTGTTTTCATTCTTAACGGTAGGCTCAAGATCTCTAATTTTCTCGTCTTCTGCCCCCGGTTGCACCAAAGAATTTAATCACGAAATAGTTTACCTAATCGAGGATTTTCTCCGGCGAATTCCATGTTAATTGACCGCAGAAATTGCATTCAAGGGATTGTGAACTAAATATTTTTTCATAATCTTCTGTGAAACTAGATATTCCATTGGTCACTATGCTGAGATTCACTAAAGTAAATCCTCAATTAGCTATTGCATGATAACATTTTTTGATGCAGCCGGAAGCCAGTCTGTTAAAAATCTTACCTGTGCGATGTTATTTTTATAATGCTTCATAAAACGAAAAAATTCAAAACCCAACGCTCCCTTTGGAATATTTTGTGGCTCTTCTGTTTTTATTATGTTTTTGGAATCTATGCCGCCTTCAGAAATGTTGTCTCCTGAAAAAAAAAAGATTTGTTGAGTAGTAGGTGTACCTAATAGATTATCATTATCTTTGATAAATTGCTTTGCTACTTGGGTTTGCTCTAAATCTTTCACAAGAACAGGAAAAAGAAATAAGTACCATAATTTATATGTACCATATACTAGAATTTTCTAAATATGAATTATGAGGCGCCCAAAGCTATAATAGCGTTCACAACCGTGGTTTATGTACTATTTTTCTACTACTAGCGAACATTATTATTATTATTATTTTTAAATCCGGATTTGTAACAATTTTTAAGAATATGATATGTGACAGTCAGCCTAATAGTTGTGAAAAATTACTTCACGATCTCTAAGCAGATCCAGGTCAGTGACGACCTACTCCACAGCTAGTAGTAAGAAGACAGTTATAGCCCTTCAAAGCTCAGATTTTGAAATCGTTTTTATTGCATAACTCTCAGACGGCTGAACCAATTTTGCCGATATTTCTGAGTTTTCTGAAATAGGTACATACAGACTATTGAACGTCTCCATTGAACGATGATGACCGATTTGGTAAAAAATAGTGGCGTAGATAGTGGTGAAGGCCATATTCCTACTACTTTTTACGCCACTAAAGATTTTTCAAAACTGATCACATCCTTGGATTCCTTGTCTCTTACTAGCGGTACGTAAAAAAAATCCTGCATTTTGTGATACAAACAATAATTTCGGCACAACTGTTCTCAGAACAAAAAGAACAATTTGGTCCGCTGTTCTTTTCGATTACCCCTTGCTGATTCACCATTTGGAGAGTACACGGGGCACATGATTATTTTCAGCTGCAAGCACTAAATACTGCTATCAAAATTTGGGTTGATTTGTTGAGGATTGTTTCGCTATTTATCAAGTTCGCTTTTCTCGTAACTTTCTCCAGTACTAGATAGATAGATAGATACATTTATTGTCTTCCATAAAACCATTTACAGGTTGTAGAACTGTCAACGTAAAGCGTGGGCACGCGTGGGTACAGCATGCATATATACAATGTATTTACAACATAACACAATAACAAACAATTGAATAATAAATAAACAAATAAATAAATAAAATAGGTGGACAAAGACAATTTATGATAACAATGTACAGATAAAAATCAAGTATGTACAGCTAAAATCTCAGTTCTCGAATACCCGAGTGAATATCACAGATAAATTCATGCTACGTTATCCATTAACATTAGTACCCCTGATCCATGATTTGATCGACCTCCGCGTCATCAATGAATTCCTGCATTGAATAGTAGGATTTCTTGAAGAGAAACCTCTTCAGCAAGCTTTTGATTCGCGCTATTGGTAATTTTTTGAGTGGAGGAGGTAGTCTGTTAAAAACCTTCAGAGCGGAGTGTGGAATGTTCCTCTGCAGATAAGCATAATGCAGTCTTGGCGCAACAAGATGGTCTTTATTTCGTGGTCTTTATCTCTGACTAAATTTAACAATACCGTGGAATGGGTCGCCTTGTCTTAAATCACTCTGAGTCTTGAAACGCTCTGACATTGATGGCTGTATCAGTGTATCTGCGAGCCCTGCTTTCCATTTCCCTCAAAGTTCTCCTTATCATCCTAATAGACCTTTTCGGTATCTCCCAAACTTCTCCTAACTTATAGTAGTGTATATGAAAAACCTCTCTGTTCCTATGCACCTGAAATAAATTATCGGTCAAACAATCACCGCCGGAAAACTGAAACCGTGTCGCATTAGGGAATGGGCCTACACGACGCCCAATGCAATCTACTTTCGACATCAGTTGGAATTTTTTGAAAAACTCGAAGGACGTGTGGGTTGAGTCTTGTACCCAACGCGGATCGTCCTGGTCAAAACTTGGGTGAGCGGCCGTTTCAGGTGGTAACGGTCAGAAAAAAATTAAAAAACGGTGGAAAACTTCAACTGCATGCAGACTCAATTTGATTCTTTTGTTGCATTGCTTCCTGTCGAATATGCTTCCAACCCATCGGATAAATTTTGAATAATTGAATGACAAAAGTTTTGAACAATAACATTTTTAGCGCACTTTCCCAAAAAATAGGAAAAAGGCGCTTTTAGCTTCACTTTGTCCGTCCGTCCGTCCGTCTGTCCGTCCGTCCATACCCGGGATAACTCCTCGGGGAAAAAAGATATCGATGTGGTGTAAACGCTGATCAATAGTAGGTACATATGTCCAGGATGTCAAGTTAATTTTTTGGTTTTTTATTATTCTGCCGCCATCTTTAATCCGCCATTTTGAATTTCTCTAAAAGTGATCCGATTGAAATGAAATTTGCAGGCAATGTGAACCACATCAAGATCTATCCAATTTTTGACAATTGATGTCCCGCCGCCATCTTGTATTCTCCATATTGAACATGTTCCGAAGTGCCGAAACGCCAATGAAATGCGTACGTGTCCATCTTATAAAGTTGACCAATGATTTTTGTCATTTGGCTGCCATCTTGATCCGCCATTTTGAATTTCTCTAAAAGTTGTCTGATTCGAGTGAAATTTGCAGGCGATGTGAATTTCAATTAGATACATCCAATTTTCGACAAATGATGCTCTGCTGCCATCTTGGTCGCCATATTGAAATTTCTTATCACTCAACGATTTTCATGGAGCTTGGGACTCACCTTTGTTTCGTATGATCATTCTTATTCTCCAGCCAAATTCCAACATTCTGCCACCATCTTGGCCGCCATATTGAAATCTCTTATTAGTGGAACGATTTTCATGAAACTTGGAACTCATCCTTGTCTATAGTACGATCATTTTGATTTTTAAGCCAAATTTCATGAATCTGATGTTATAAGTCTGACGTCGAATATCGCTAGTCAAGTTCCGTGAGATATAGCGTTCGTCATTTTTTGACACTGCCACTTTCGTTTGACGGATAACAGTAAAAAACTAATGATCGCATCCCATAGAGTGAAGTGAAACTTTAATTATTATGACAAATTTCGACGCAATCGGATTAAGACCTCAACAGTTATCGTGAGAGATTACAAACACACATACACACACAGATATAGAGACTTCACTGTCAAAATGGTCCTTACCGTCTTGGGGAACCTCAGGGATTGATCCGTCGTTATATCTAAAAAATTCTGTCAGCACGATCACAATAGCTGCATTCCTTTTACCTACACGAAATCTCAGATAATCTCACCTCAGTTAGAGAGAGAAAAAGCGAGAATTGCATGAGAGGGAGAGAGACACAACTAGCAATTGAAGTGAGAATTCTAAGTTCAGATGATAAAAGGAACGCAGCTAAATATATCCCGTTCATTTTTTATTTTCAGTAGAATGACTTTTTGGAGCTGATAGCTGCTGACAGTTTCGATCCAAAACTTTGCAGGTGTCATCAGCCGTAGCCGTAGCCCCCCAGCTTCTCACTTTATTTTTGCCCCAAAAAGTCATTCTACTGAATTTAAAACGTGAACGGCATATACAGTGTCGGACTGGCCCACCGGGCAACCGGGCTAATGCCCGGTAGGCCAGTCCCCAATTTGGAGGCCAAATTATCCGCACTTGAAAGAAAATTGCACAAATTTGATGTTTTTACAAACAACAGTTGGCAGGTGAGGAAACGGTGTTTTCACAAACAACAGTTGAACAGTTAAAAAAACTTCAAACCAAACAGTTGGAAGTATTGCCATATCTGTCATCTGTCAGATAATAAAAAATGTCAAAGTTCAAAACTTCACTATTTAATTATTCAAAATCTACCCTATGGATTGGAACCAAAATTTGCAAGAAGCAACAGGACAAAGTAGTCAAATCAAGTCTGCAAATGCAGTTTTCCAATATTTTCCAGTCGGGCGTTATGACTTTTCAAAATTTTTCCCAGCCGTTGGCACCCGAGAGAGCCTCTCGCCCGTGTTTTGACCAGGACACTCACTTTTGATGCAGGACTCCATTCAAAAATTCATTGCGGCTCAGGCATCGACTTGTTTCAAAAAATTCCAACTGATATTGAAAGTAGACTGGATTGGGCGTTGCGCAGACTCATTTTCAAAATCGACAAAGCTCCGGTTTTCCGACAGTGATTATTTCAAAATGAAATTGGCTCATTCCGTGAATTCGAAAATAACTGCAGTGCAAACTTCGACATGCGGTGAGCTTCACGAAATATTCATTTTAGGTGCAGACATGTCGGAAATGGAAGGTGAAGAAAAGATAGAAATAATTTTTGAAGGAGAAACTTTCGAAATTGGACCCACGGTTTTCGAGTTTTTCGTCTGGAAAAACTGCAAATTTCCCAACTTTTTATCCCGCGAACAGATTTCCACTATTATTTCAGCAAGAGGTTGTTAAACATTTTCCAATTATTTATTACAACTTCCCGGGAATTCTCTGGTTGAAAACGTAAAACCGGCCTGGGTTTTCCTTGAAAGCTTCCCTGGAAAGTCTCTCAATTGACGATTTTCACGATAAAATGATTCAGAATAAGATTTTAGGCTCCCCCGGAAAATTCAAATTTTTCTGACAAGATTTCCAGTTCCCGGCAAATTTAATCTTTCTCTCTAATTCCAACTTTCCACCCGATGCGATGTTCCGGACAAAAATTTCCATAGGTTCCTGGATACTAGTTGAGAAAGTTTTAAGGTGACAACCAATTTTTTGCTCATCATTATCAGCATTATTATTATTAAAAAATATTGCCTGCGGCGCTAACTGAAAGGCGGGCCCTTCAGGCCTCCCTTTGCTTTCGAGGCCTTTTCCATTCTTTGCCCGGTAGGCCAAAATTTGCCAGTCCGACGCTGGGCATATAGGTACTTTCTCTTCCGTTGCATTGGTGCGGGGTCGAGAAAGTAAAAAACAAGGATCTCACGAAGTGATCACTGAACATAAGTAATGACTAATGAGGTAGGATTAGCACCTACCATGCCGCGATTGGAACGAACATTTCTGAGGGCTGAAATTAATTTATAAAACATAATATGCTGCTCGATTGAAGCTACTAAGAGTTAAAAAAAACGACGAGAAAACATGACAACATCTCTTCAACTTCAGCAACTCACCTGTCTCTTCCATGCTGCACTTGAAATGCAACCAGCAGTGTGCTTGAAAGTTGTTGAAAGGGATGTTTTCAGTGCATTATAATGCTACTATAAACCTGTTCCTATTTCGTTTCTGATTGATTTTCCTCGGATTTTACCGAAGGACAAAATTAATAGCTGTTAAATTAATAACAAATGCTACTGTTCCTGAACTCGAACGTTCCAGAAATAATTATTATTGGCGACGTATAGGTAAGTGGTACATAGGTATTGGTATTGAGTATAGGTAGGTGTACCTACAATCGGTACAATGAAATGCAAGACAGTATAGCTAGGTAATTTACGTCATATCTGAATACAAGGATTGCGTGAAGATAAATGTGGGTTATTTTCAGTAGGTAGCTATAAACCGAAGTGTCTGTATAGTAAAGAGCTGGAAATCATAAAATATTACAATGTGGTTGGAGCCAGAAGATAAGAGTGCTTCATCAATATGTTTGATTAATGATTAGCAAGATTATTACCGATTCAAGTGTGATAAGCATGATAATTGATTTGTTCGTGAATTCTATTTTTGATTATTATCTCCATAATTGAATTAGGTTCAGCACTTTTCAGTCTTTTTATACCTATACAGGTGTTCCAGAATAAAGTGGTCCCCTTTATACTGGAAGTTCCTCTTACAAAGACATGAAGTGCCATCATATATGCCGTTTTTCAAATTGGAGCTTCGTTACCGAGTTATAGCCCTTAAAGATAGAGTTTTTCATCGTTTTTCACTCGCAACTTTTGAACCACTTGACCGATTTAGCCCAAATTTTGCACATATAGTTTTTAGATGCGTGCGTATAATTTTATTTAGTTTTTAGAATTTTGGGGTAGATTTTTGTCTTCTTATTTATTACCAGGGCTGGGCGGTATTTAAAATACGTTGGAGTATTTTGTATTTCAATACATTTGATTGAGAAGTAGGTTTTTGTATTTTGGAATAGTTCAGGCCGAGGTTCAGGCAGATAGTATTTTGTATTCAATATACCTACATTTTTCGAGAAAGTATTTTACAAAATACAAAATACATTTGTTTCCCACACTCTGTTATCTGTTTGGGCTGAGATTGTTTTGGTCGTACTATACTTTAGCCTATTGCCATCTCTTGCGTTGGCACACTATCTGGGATCGATAATAAGTTCGATTAGGTACTTCTTTTACATTTTACGTTTTACTGGTGGGTGCATCCTGTCAGCCACGAGGGGTTCTATGTCTGATGTCGAACAATATTTTGGAAAAGCTGGTTGTCCTCAAAGGAAGCAACATTTGTGATTTTGAAGAATTGATAAATGAAGTTATGAATAGGTTTGAATAATATGAAGTTTTCTTAACTTGATGTTTTGTTTTATTTGTCTTTTTATAGTTCATATTAATTAATTTATTGTTGCGACTAAATCAATAAAGTGTTTCCATTGAAAAACTTGCATTTCCCGGTTTTTTCAACATAATTGTTTAAAAACGTACCTACGTACTTATTTTGTATTTTGAAATACTTTGGTTGTATATTTTGATTTTTTGGAATTTCTTGGTTTTCCAAAATACGTATTTTGTATTTTTGAGACATTTCAAGAAGTAGTTTGTATTTTGTATTCCGACTATCTTGGATCGTGTATTTTGTATTTAAATACATTTTTCGAAGTATTTTGCCCATCAGCCCTGTGTTATTACCTACCCTACTACTTCTTGTATATTCATCTTATATTATTCATCAAAACACCCCCACTCCAGAGTACTCCACTCAGTATGTTGAAGGTTAAGAGACAGTCTTTGCTAGGAATAACAAGTTTTCAGGAAATGAAATTTCCAGACTTTTGAAAGTGGTGTTTTCGAGTTGTTTTTTCAACTTTAAAACCCAAATATCTTGAAAACCGTACCTGTTATCAAAAACTTGCAAGAGCATTTTTCTTAATTGAACGTAGAACCCAAAGAGATCAAGAAAATCCAAAATAACCAAGGGCATCGAAAATAGGGTAGAAAAAAGAGAACAACCGCACTGCCCATATTAACGCCACCGGATGATTTTGACAAAACTTATTGCTATCGAATTATAGGTAGATAAGAAACTCATCTGAAAACTACATGTGCAAAATTTGAGAGGAATTGCGAAATCGGTCAAGCGGTTAAATAGTTCGGATTAAAAAACGATGAGAAAACTCCACCTTTGAAGGACCACAACTCGGTAACAAGTCTCCAGTTTGAAAAACGACACTTCATCTTTTCGTAAGAGTTACTTCCAGTATAAAGGGGACCACTTTAAGGTGCGTTCAGTCAGCTTATTAAGCCGCAAGTTTTAATTTTAGTCGTAAGCGCAGCGATGCTCATTGGCTGTCATGAACCACCCTCCTCAGATCAGCCAATAAGCGATGCTGCGCTTACGACTAAAATTAAAACTTGCGGCTAAATAAGCTGACTGAACACACCTTTATTCTGGGACACCTATATCGTAGCTACCTACCTCCCTAAAAGCTTTGATGGTTACTCGTTTGGTTAGTATCCTAAGTTCAAAATAACTTGGTTTTAAATAGTGCTGTGACTTCACAGCTTACCTAATAACACTTATTATAAATATGTACAACATACCTACTTACATTTATGCCTTACCCTTGCCACAAATTTTGTTGTAAATTTCAAAGGCAATAAAGCGTAGTTTGAATTTAATAACACCTATTGTGCCATTTTGTACTTCGTAGTTTGTAGGACTTTAAAACAAAACAAAGTAACTTTATCGGTGTTTCTTTGATCACAATAGTGTAGAATTAATTAGTAGCATATTATACTTCATGGATTATAGCACTTGCATTAGTCATACTTATACATACACACGCATCTATGTACAACATACAGTAAATTCATCTGAAATTTGTCCCTTATTTTTTTCTGCGATTACCTACCAGGAGGGCTCTGCCTCTTATCTAGGAGCGTAGATCTTGTAGGTTGGTAGGCAGGTATCGTGCAATGTCTTGAGAAAGAACAAAAACGTATGAAAATCGTTTTCCACTACTTGAAATTCTTGTTGCACGCTCAACCGTATTGAAATTGGATAACAATCACCGAAATCATCGATTCAGCAGCCATCTCGGGAATTCGTAATGAATCCAACTTTCAAAAAAATTACGAAATTTCCCAGATCGATGAGTAGGATAACCAATCACTATTTCATAGGCCGACAGGCACCTACTACAGGACGCTAAAGGAGTCTTGAGTAGGGTAAAAAAGAGCTGAAGAAGGGTCAGACTTGGGCATCGTATCAGGATCTTTCCTTGTTTGTGTGTACCTCGCACGTATACCCACGACATGAACGTTGAAAAAATCTGCAATGATATGGTAATTACGAGAATATGAGCGCCATTTCAATTTTTTCCATGTTCAAGGAGTGCGCAAATTATAATAAGATACTACAAGGTTTATTTCATTGCATACATAATAGTACTTACTTCGAGAAGCTGACCTGCAAGGTATCACTTCCTAGATTTGGAAAAACTAATCAGTTCTTGTGGTGTAATTGTTAAGTGCAGTGAGTACAGTGCGTTTGTGTTATTGTTCTTGATAGTGCACTTTGCGAAGGACTTTGGTGACCGGAGCTTTGATTATGACGACAAATTTGATACTGTAAGTAGGGAATTAGGGATTGATTTTTTCTAAACTAACATTAACAGAAAAATCAACAAAACTAACAAGCGACAATCAAAATTCAGGATCAAAACATCATGCGCTCTGCATGCCTAACAAAAAGCAGCAAAGTAGCTGTGTACATCAACCCAGGTACGTTCCAGGTTTTTCTTTTTAATTTCAGTAATGAAGTATGGCAGTAATATTTATAATTATAATTTAATAATAAAATGCCGATAGAAACTTTATGTCAAATATACTGGACAGGGAGTTCCAGTTAGTTTCATTCATGTACCTTATGACGTAAATTTTTGGCCATTTTTTCGAAAATTGACAAGCTCATACCAGCCTAAATCTCCCGGTCTGACATGTAAGACAAAGCAATTTTCAACAACCTTATCAACGCACATTAGACCTACAGGATTAAAATCATGTACCTTATGACGTAAGTTTTGAGGCATCAGCTCCCTGTCCATACCTATTTGATTGATCGTCACAGATCATATACGTTACATTAGTCTATAGCGCTTTTTTTTCAGTACCTAACCTGAGAAACCAAATCAGCTCGACCAATGCATCATTCACATTTATCAATCTCTACATTCCCACCAATCGGTCTTCAACAAACCGGAGTTTGTAAGTTACACATTACATTATTTTTTCTTTGAATTGTGGTATTATCTAACATACATCGCAATGATGCAAATGGCGCTGTAATAACGAAAGGTTGAATTTTCAAATTTAAAAGTTTACAGGTTGAACCATTCACAAAATTATTGCACAGATTGCACTAGAACTCACTCTGCATATCCGGGTAAGTGCTTGGAAAGTTCAAACTGGGACTGCCAACTATTTCTTTGATTTCAAAGGTCAGTTCTTTATGAGTGTTGGTTTAATACTTAACAATCCTTTGAACTTTTTTCATTTATGTCCTTTCACTGTCCTTTATTCATTTGTCAATCTGGTTTAATGATGCCGGTCTATTGCTAGATGCTTCGAGCAATAGACCGTAGAAGCATCATGGACGTATTTCTAGACATCGACCGGCATCGGCACCCTTATGGCTCATTTACATACGTAGCTGTAACAGCAACACTAACGTAACGTTGGCCAGAAACCTGCTTTCGTTGTATTTTTGGCCTAATGCATGAATTGTACAGGTCCAAACTTCTACATTAGTTAGCGATATTACAATTGAGCCACTAGAGAATGTACAGTTGCGATCTCAATACCTAAGTTTGAACCTCGGATTGGACTGATGACAGTCAAGTGGGTATGCATGTTTGTTCAATTTCGGACACAATAAATGAGCTTTCTGGGTGTGTATGATGCTGGCCAAAAACAAACAGCCGAAGAATTTAATTTACACTAGCGTTCTGGGTTTTCTAGCAGCAATTTCTCAAACTGACCGAATTCAACCTTAAGGCTGTATACGCCAGGGTATCTCTCTATATTTCTCTCTCAAAAAAAAACACTGTCAAAGTTTCTGAAGGATTTCTGGGACATTTTTTGACGAACAAAAAAATTATCAACTGTTTTATAATTTTGAGAAACGTGGAAAACTGAGTACAGAGCCGTTTTTTGAAAAAAGTTGTCAACAAAAAGAAAACAATATTTTTTTCACATAATTGAAAAAACGCTCTATATTATAATAGTAAATAAACAGTGCATTTTTGAGTACCTTTCGAGTTGCACCATTTCTGGAACTCATCATACCTACTGCTTTTCCGAAAAGCAGTAGGTATGATGATTCAAACTTGAAATCAAAAAAATAAAAGAAATGAAAATTGAAGCTATAATTTTATTTATTACCTCAGAAGTTTTTTTTGTCAGATTCTTCTACAATAGATTAGGTATGTGAGATAAGCCCCAGCAATTTAAATTGGAATGATCTGACCTCCTAAAGGAATTAACGATTGCTCATATTATGAATAATATTTCCTTTAGATACACATAAATAATAAATCTTTAAATAGAGCATTTTGCGTTGTCTAGATAGAGAATAGCTGAGACTAGATTTGTAATTACTGTAGCTCCTCAAAATGATATTTGTCCTCAGGGAGGAATCAAGAATTTGCTAGGATTTAAAATTGAAAGATCTACATTGATCTTTATTCCCTTCGACTGCTACGATTTTTTGGGGGTATGAGGATTGCACATTTTTTTCAATCTTGCGAACAAAAAATTTTCATAGGTTCCTGGATACCAGTCGGGAAAGTACTGTGGTGCCACAACAGATTATTTTCAACTCGCAATTATCGCACATAACTTGAAAACAGGCAACGGAAAATAGAATTACATACGATTTGTGAAGTAGCAAAGTTCTCAAAATGAACTGAACATTAAGAACTAGTTCTAGTTTTTTCCACAATTTTTCCAATAGAAATTATTGTCAACAAGCGTCATAGACTGAGTTTAAATAACTTTACAAAACCGACATATCTAGCTCCACCTAAAGGTTAGGCGTCCTGGTAGGAGTTCTTGGACCATCAACTTGACAGAGCCCCTTGCTGCCTAATAAGGGAAAGTTTTTGTGCTTTCCCTTCTAATATTGTCTAATAGGCCTTGCAGAATACTCATGCAAAAGAAATTTTCTGTAGCATCAAATGCTGTATAGTCACGCTTTTTAATGTGTACCGACCCCATTAATTTGCCTATTTTCAGGAAAGAAAAATGGAAATAAACGAAGCATTCACTTACCTTTTGCTCATAGCCATCATATTGCTTTTGCTTCACATGAAAGACTATCTGAAGGCGATCTATTTGGCTCTTTCACTTTCTGGACCTCCGGCACTCCCAATCTTGGGCAACGCTCTAATCGTGAACGACCACAGAAGTAAGCCTTTCATCCCTTGTTCCTCTGCTTTGTCCCAAACCAACCGTTTCAGAAATGGAAAATCTGGCCAATACCGCTCACGACCTCTACGGTCCCATTTTCCGCTGCTGGATCTCCGTTATCCCGTTCTTTTTCATCACGGAACCCGAGCACATCCAGACAGTATTCGGTAACAACAAAAATTCGCAAAAGAACGGTTTTTACTCTCTGCTTCACAACTTCCTCGGTGAAGGACTCATCACTAGCAGAGGTAAGCTTGCGGTTTGTTAAATAAAGAATTTCTCTATAAGCGAGAGTTTCAGGAGATAAGTGGAAGAAGAATAGGAAACTGTTACAGCCGTGTTTTCAAAGCAAGGTCCTGGAGATGTTCTTCAAAAGTTTTTACCAATGTACGATAGAGCTGGTCGATAAGCTGAGAAAGGAAGAAACTGTGAATGTAACGCATTTCGTAAACCAGTACGTGTTAAATGTGCTTTATGGTAAATGCAATTTAGATTGATATTCATGTAAATCAACGCCGTTTGCTTGCAGATACCGTAATGGGTTCGCCCAAACACCAAAATATTGACTCATCGCCTTTTCGGAAGTAAGTATCTACGTAGGTACCTATAAACCTATGCAGCAATAAAACTGGCAATTGATGCTGTAACAACCATTACAAATTAAGCAATTAAACATATTGCAATTTCAGAGGAAAACTGCTTCTGCCTTACAGGATAGCCAAGCCTTGGCTGCTGATGGATTTTATTTTCAGTACAACTCGTGAAGCCACCAGTGAATTTGAACAAAAAAATAATTTACGCGATTTTACCAAACAAGTATTAACGTTGAGGATAAGTAGTAAGTAATTATTTCCATCTAATCTTCAATTTCCAGGTATTGGAAACCAAAAGAAATACAAATTGCATCAACGAGGATGTCAATTTAATGAGCTTGATGATTGAAATAGCCAACAACAATCCAGAATTCTCCGATGAAGACATTGTCAATGAAACTTGCACCTTCATGTTGGCCGTAAGTAAGCTGAACAAAAACTTGGTTGGAATTCATTTCCTGCGTAATTACCTACTGCGTTTTACAACTCTCTGTGCTACTACCTAATTAATTATAGGGTCAAGACTCCGCAGGGGCGGCGATCGCGTTCACTTTGTACTTTCTGGCCAAGTATCAGGACGTGCAGTTGAAGGTCGTGGAAGAGTTGAACAATATCTACGTGAAGGACAACAACAAGGTGCCAAGTTTTGAAGATATAAATGAAATGAAATATCTAGAGCAGTGCATAAAAGAAGCCATGAGGCTCTGTCCGAGCGTGCCCATACTGACGAGGCAACTGACGAAGGAAATCTGGCTCGGGAAATGTCATTTACCGGCAGGATCCAATATCATGATGTCGCCATTTTTGACGCACAGATTAGGACATGTGTTTCCTAATCCATTGAAGTACGACCCCGACCGGTTTTCATCGGAAAATCAGATGAAAATGCACACTTACGCTTATCTGCCGTTCAGTGGCGGACCGAGAAACTGTATAGGTATGTACCTTGTATCAGCTGTTGTCCACAATCTGAGGCTGGGCTTTTTTTGTGAAAGACTGCATGCAACGGGCTTTAAATTGTTAGATCTGGTGCTAGAACCAGGTCAAATACCGATTTAAATGTCAAAGCAACTTTTGGATTGTAAAACTCTCAAATGTTCGATAAGACTGAGGTCCGGCGACTGAGCAGGCCACAGTAATATAGAGTTGGTTGGTGATACTCTGCGCGACTGTATTAAAGCCACTTTACAATGTCTAATGAAACCGACCACTTCAGTGTGCTAAGTTTACTGGAATGGTCATTCATTGTTATCTTGGTGCTTTCAGGTAACCGATACGCAATAATAGAAATGAAAACAGTCATTTCAGAACTGTTGAGGAATTTCAAGATTTCACTAAGCCCTGGACATGATGAATTTAACTTGAGTTACAGAATCACTCTAAGGGCATCTGGTGGCATTTGGCTAAAATTCGAAGCTAGACAAAGTTAGCTGGAGGCCAAATGCTTCAATAGGTAATTTTTTTAACATGTAATTCGGGCAAAAAATTTGCCATATTATTTAAAGCCATTATACCTCATTTATACATTCCATTTTCATGTACGGTCCAAAAAATGAGGCTGTTAATAAAAAATGATATCTTATTGCTTTGACGTTTCATTTTTGTCCTCTGATCAATCAAGTGGCGAAAATTAGTAAAATTACCTTGCGCGTTTGACTTTGACAAAGAAAATAACACAGCCAAGAATAAATATTTATATTTACAATATATTTTTTATATTTACATAATACAATCAATATTATTGATAAATATCGGAAGGCACATTTCTAGATTTAAAACAAAACACAACGTGCACACACATACGAGTACTGAATAAATGAGTAAGTATCATAAGTTGATAATTATAATCTATTCGTATTGAGTTACACAAAAATACTTAACAATGAACGCTATCGGTATTACAACTGTTACATTTTTGGTGAATTCCAGAACGCTGCTGCTTTTTGAAAATTGGCACTTTTCTCTTTATTAGTTGGACGGGAACCGAAAATTTTCAGATTTGCATTTTTTTCATCTTTGGTCAAGGTATTGTTATCATTATTGTTTAGCGAAGGTGAATGACTTTCAACTTCTTTCGATTTGGTATCTAGCTTTACTTCTACTTTTTGTTCAGAGGGCTCTTTAGCTTTAGGTTTTTGCTGCACAACTTCGATTTTAGGCTTATCTAATAGGATTCGTGGTTTGATTTGTTGATCGTTATTTTCAAATTTAGCAATAGTTTTTGCCACCGATCTCGAAGCGTAGATCGGTAGCCTTTTTAAGCTGCCTGACGAACTCGAGGACGTGTCTGTAATACGCAAATATTCAAATTAAAAAAAAATCATTCGCAAAAAGTTGAAAAAAAAAAATTGAAAACAACAACAGCGAAAGCTTGCCCTCCTACTTACATTTAGTGGATCCTTTCTTTACCGACCCATCAGTAGCATCCTTGCCATTTTCTTCAAAATCCTTATTTTTATATCGAGAACACCTAAAACTACGAGTCCTTCTAGGAATATCATTGGTACTTTCAATTTGACAGTCTTCGACAACCACAGGCGAATTTGACGGATGTTCAGCTTCCTCCAATAGTTTCTCATTAACAGGCTTCAGTGTACTACAAGTTTCTTTGGGAATTTCAGACTTTCTGCCATTGATGGCGTTCTTTGAAAGTTCTAAATGCACTGAGGATACTTTCGTAGTTTCTTCAGGTATGGTCCTTTCCTCCTCCGTGATAATCACCGGCGGGCTTTCTTCGAGAGACACCTCACCCTTTGCCGTCACAGATTTGGAATCGTTTTCAGAAATTTCTTCGGATACTGCGAAGTTATTGTCAGATTGTTGAGGTTTTACTGGTATGTTTGAGGAGTTCCTCCTGTTTGCTGAAAGCGTCGCCATTCTTCCGAGCGCTCGAATAGCATTTCCGGTTTTCTGATAAGTGAAAAGCGACACACAACACGTAAACAGAAATAAAATCCATGCAAGAGAAAAACGAAGAGCAAAGAAAGAAATTAGCACGTACCTGCCACTTGCGACGAATTATGAATTTCTTTAGTTTATCAGTTGAAAGAACGACGGTTTCTTTGTGGCTGCTGGGATCCAGCCAGGTGTGTTTGAGGCACTGTTCGGCGGACAAGCGGTCCCTGAAGAAGCACGAAATTAGTAAAAACACCATAGAATAGTCCTCAAAAAAAAAGCATGCAATGTCATGCATCAACAATTATTCTAACCAGAATCATCCAGAAAAATATGGAAAAAGTAAGTAAGTATTTGATATTTGCCTAACAGTTACATTTACAATAATGTCAAAAATATTTGTTCCTGTGAGTAAATCGATCAGTTGATTGAGCAATTCTATTTATTGTAGGTTAATTACGTAACTATCTCGCTCTAGAGAGACATCACTTTGTATTGCTGATTGATCGAATTTCATCCTATGTAATTCCACCGCAATGAACTATGTTAGCTAATCATTTTCTTCAACTTCTGAGGAATTGGAATAAAAAAAACGAGTTCTTGTTTAGTAGAATCCATCATTTTGAAGAAGGAAAAATTGCACGGCGCTGCTCAGTAAACGAAGTCGAGCAATTGGATTGGTACGGTCAATGTCCCAAGGGAAAACTTTGTTGCTTAATAACATCATTTTATAAAGTCTTTCTTACAGGAAATTGCTGCAATAAGTAGCAAAGTTTTCACGGGCGTGAGTCTCATGAACGCATTTTCGGAGTGCGGATGAGTAGCAGGGCCGGCTTTAGGGTGTGACGAGCGAGGCGACCGCCTCGGGCGCCAAACTTTGGGGGGCGCCCGAGAGCCCTTTATCTCTCTATTATCTCAAGAAAAATCACCTGCGGCGCTTTTTCACTCACAATTTGTGCAATTTTCAATTATTATCAACATTATTGTTATCATTTCAAAAAAAAAATCGCTTAAGATGCTATTTTTTCATCCATAAAAGGGCGCATTACGGAACTTCGCCTTGGGCACCAAAAGCTGTAAAGCCGGCCCTGATGAGTAGGCTGTACACTGTGTTATACCTATATGTTCTTACAGTACCATACGAAATCATCACATTTTTTGTGGAACACTCGGACCTTTTTGGATTTTATCAAAATCGGCTCTGATAAACATTACCTATCACGTCAGAATAGTAACTTTTAAGTTAAACTGAAATTGGGTCAGGTATAACAAAGTCCAGTCCTTCATTGCTTCCTCAGTTCTCCACATTAGAGAAAAAAAGGCATCGAAATTTTTTAAAACCGAAATTTGCGAGATTTCAAGAAAAATTTGAATTTGACAAACTTTAAAGCGCGGCTAATGCTAATACAAGTGAATTTCTTACGAAAATCCGCTAAAAAGTGCACGAATACAAGCTCTACAACAAAAAATAGAGCTCTCTTGCAAATGCATCAATTACTGAAAAGCTCAATCAACACAGAACTGCGTTCCTGCAAATTTAGCTAGTGGTAAAAAATTCGGCCATTATTCAAGTTCATCTGACAGAGACCTCATAGTCATTGCTAAGTTCAACTACAGACCTCACTTGAAATATCCTTACAGATACAGCGTCAGCCGCGCATTCGCCATTCAAGTTTTCATTGAGTAGCTTTGTGAAGTTTGCTCTTTCAATCTTTCATCCCCCTACGCTTTTCCATCATTTCTTTGGTTCATGTTTGACATGCTCATTAATTTGACATTAACTGTGGTTTCAGTTCTGTTCAAGATGTAAAAAAAAAGGTGAATTGATCCTTGAACCAAGCACACCTCTAAATTGAAAAACACAACAAAAAGGGTCAACAAGTGCTTACTCTTTCTTTTTCACCAAAAGGGATCCAATGAAATTTTTGGCATTCTCAGACACGTTGCTGAAAGCTTCATCTTCGAAATCATAACTGGCCCGCGTAATGTTGGCAAAAGTCTCTGCATCATTGTCGCCCATGAACGGCGAAAGTCCTGATAATCTGGAAATAAATTTTGGTTTGGATTTTATTCCACGAAATGAGGAGGAAGGTACGAATACGTACAGTACGTAGCAAATAACTCCGATCGACCACATGTCCGATTCCGTCCCCACCGGTTCGTAGTTGATTATTTCCGGCGGAATGAATTCGGGCGTACCGAAAAGCACCCGAACTGGAGTATTGGGTGTCAGTCTTCGAGCCAAGCCAAAATCTATTATCTTGATTTCGTGAGAGGTCCTCGTGTGGCACATAACATTTTCCGGCTTCAAGTCCAAGTGGATGATGTTTTGGGTGTGCATGTACGCCACTCCTTCGAGAATCTGACGCAAGAACGATATGCAGTCTTTTTCGGTCAGCGTGAAGTCGTCGGCTACCACTCTTTCAAACAGTTCACCTCCGGAAACGCTGGAAAATCTCAGAGTTAGTTGCAATTAGAAATATTGTCTGCAACTACTCTTGTTTAGTGGAAGGTCTCGTTAGACTATGCAAACTGAAAATATATAGAAGAAGTACTTACTACTCGACCACCATGACGATTTCCTTGGTCAAATCGAAAGCGGCAATCAGCTGCAAGATGTTTGGATGCCTGAGGAGGTTCATAATGTCGATTTCTTCCTGGACTTTCGTCTTGTCTTTGGACGTTCTGCATTTGATAATTTTGGCGGCTAGAGGTTGAGATGTTGTTTTGTCGATGATTTTGTTGACTATTCCGAAGCGGCCTTTGCCCAGTTCTTCCAAGAGCTCGAATCGAGATTTAAACTCTGTACCGGGTTCCAGGACCACTTTCTTTTGCTCGTACATGATCAATCCGGCCGTGCGGAGTTCCGCTAAAAAAAATCTGTTCAATCTATGCACATCAAACAAACAAAATCAACAAATATCTTGAAAACTGCAACAATAATAATAACAATAATAATAATAATAACAACAACCTTCGTCCTCTTCTATTTTCAATATTTAAATTGATTTTGAGTAAATGTTGATAAAATATTCTGAACAGTAAAAATTATCAACCAGTAGGTGTGCACTGAAGATCTGTTTACGATGATATAGGGTGAGTCAAAACTTGAAAAAAATTCAGTTTTTTTAAATTATACCCGTAATTTAGAACAAGATGTAATTTTTCTCGTTCCCATGGAAACATTTTTAGTGGCGTTTTTGAAGGAAAATGAGTTTTTGAGATTCATGAATCGCCCTGTATTATTGAATAAAAGTTTAGTGTACACCCAGTGGTTGAGACTTTTTACTGATTAGTCTATCAGAAACAGTCCCTCAAAGTCTTTTCGACTAACGAAAATAGAAAGGAGCGAATTCCCAACCTTTGATTCCCCATATCATCAAAAATAAGTGTCATAATTCCGAGCATAATTCTTTTTTCTCTTCGTGTTCTTGAGTGGATTTATCTCGGACTGCGATACTTCTGAGACACCTGTATAGATTTCACTATGTTTCAGCAATGTAGGAGCCCTGTATACCTAATTGATTTTCTTTGCTGGGGTCCATGACGTCACAACGACAAGACTTTGCACTAATTGGCATTTCAAAATATTTCTTGAGAGGAAATATTCAGAATTATTCCCTAATTTCTATGCAAGTGCTATCAATTATGATGCAGACAAATAATTTACATGTGTTAATTCCAAGTCTAAACATGCCCATTTTAGTATAAATTATGTACCACCGAAGCAAGTACATGCAACCAAAGAGGCTTGGGATTATCTAAGCTATTTTTAGCGGACAGCGTGCCCTAGTGGTGAGATGTTGAAATCCAAAACGGCCCTACAATCTATTGTTAAGATTCTACCACTTACACAGTTATTTGTGGTAATACATATTGAACAAACAGATATCTACCTTTAGAGCTACTCACTTGTAATACCGTCAACGCAATATTTATTTGTGACAGTTATGTTTTAAGTGTCTTCTCCACAATAAAAACAAAAAATGTTTTAAAAAATCATTCTCAATACAAAGCACAAGAAATTATAGACACTCACTCAAAAGTAACAAGCGTAATATGTAGTGAAAATAAAAATAATGTGTATTTCTTAGGCAAGTACCCACTTCTTGTCAAGAGGTGAACACATCATGTAGCAAATTATGAAAAACGACGAACAAAAAAGACAAGAATAAAACAAACAAATAGTTATAAAAACAATGGCATATCAAGTATTATATAATTGAATTATAATTATATGCATGCAAATGTAAGAAGGGAAGGAAGGTGGTAAGAGCATATAGAGCAATCCATAGACGGTATGACAAAAATGTCGAAATGGACCTGCTCATTCAAAATCAAAATCTTATCGCAATGTAAGCGGAGCGGGGAGGTGAGCGGTGATGTCTGCGAATTTCTAAGATTTCATTGAAATGACCATAAAAACATGCCTCTCAAACGCTTACTAATGGAGATACAGCTCTTCAAAGTTTGACTTATTTATTGCTTTTTCTTGGATAGTTCATAAACGCGTTCAGGTATGCGGCTGCAATTTACCAGAAATTATCTGCTCATATAAGTAGAATTTCACTCAAATCCAAGAATCCAAGTGGGTGAAACCAGTGGTTCCAAAGGGGGGGAGAGCTGAGGGATCATAAAAAAGTTGAATTTCGAAAAAAAATATGAATATGAATTATTAAAAAAAAATTAGTCAAACTTTGAAGGGCTGTTCGCTGTTCGCCGCTATTAAGAGTTTGAAAGGCAGATTTTAATGGTCAAGTCATCTTCATTTTTGATGGTCTATTCACCCTTGAAAATTCTATTATTGGGGTTGAATTGAGGACACCCTGCCTGCATGTATTAGTTTATAATAAAAAAAAGATTATTTCTATATTTTCTGTGCTGAAGCTGCTAATCGCTACGACTGGTCCACTCGAAACAATAATAAGGCTCAGGCTGATGTTCCGCGAATCGACTAGTCAATTAATAAGGCAGACTACATAATGATTTGCCTACTTTATAGACTTATATTTATTGCTGTGTATATGTAATTATGTAAATAGATTATGCTAGTAACGATGCGTGATGTCAGTGAGTGAGGTCTGGTCACTTGAAATAGGTACCTAGTATTACCGAATGAAAGCATGTGGAACACGGAACAGCCTGAATCTCCCGGAGTTTTCCCGTGGGTTTTTTAGATGATTTTCTATTAGATTTTGCTAATAGGGCTAATAAACCTATCGACTAGGGCTAAACCTTATCGAATAATATCCCAGTAGGTATACTTTTTGAAAAAACTATAACAAGTAATAAGTATGCGTAATGAATTTTTGTTTAGTCTAGTGTGAACGACCTACTCTAGTACTGGATGAGACATAATATACCACAAATAACTTGTTTTCTCAAAAAATCATGCTTTAAATTTCAATGGCTCTCGCAGTTTCCAAAATTTGGAGCAATGAATAACACGGTTATCTTGCCATGCGATTTTGCAGACGTTTTTATTTCATTCAACGCCTTATGAGTCTTATGACTAATAATTGACTGGATAAATTATTACGCTGTAGCAATAATTAATAATAATTCAATACCTACACACCAGCAATTTATTAAGATTTATTATACAGGGCGATTATTAACTATATAAACTACGCAACATTGAATACGACACACCAAAAATTTTGCCCTCTTTCAAATTGGGATACCTCCTGATTGTCTTAAACGATTTGTAATCTGTTTGTGCCGTTGCTTAGTCCAATCTTCTGAAAATTCATAAGTGTAAATAAAAAACTCAATGCAACTTGAATGAAGTTTATACAGGGTGACATGTAAAGCGGTGCAAAACAGCCAGGCGTTCAACATGCTCCTATTTGGAAAGCTTTCTTTTTTTCTGGATTTTAACATTGGTGGCATGAAAGATAATCTCATACCTCGCCACATTACTTGATTAATACTCCTAGTCTCTCTATTCACAGGGTGAAATAAAAAAAAACAATTTCTTGGTTTTTCGGTGATATCATTTTTCATTCTTGACCGATTTTCACAATCCAGGGCTCAAATTGAAGCTGGAATCTTAAGTAAGAAGATCCCACAATCAGAATCGACTTAAAATAAACATTGAAAATGTGTGATTCTCTCAAAAGTGACCCAATGTTTCATCGGTCCCGGAATCTGACTTGGGATGAAAATGAACTGATAATCAACCTTGCCCTTGAGCGAATCATTCATTCTAAACATCTTCCGATGTTTAAAGCTTGAATGAGACAAGAACTGTTGATAAAGAAACAAAATTAGAACTGCATGTTATCAAGACAAAATAATCTTTCTTGCTCGTATGAAATCGCTTGTAACTAACGTTACGAGAATCCATCGCTCACCTGCGGCTTTTGTATCCAACGTTACGGAAATTTCAACAAACAGATTTTGTTTATGTTGATTGTTCTAATTTCCGTAGCGTTAGTTACAAGCGATTTCATACGAGCAAGAAAGGTTATTTTGCTTTGATAACATGCAGTTGTAATTTTGTCCCTTTATCAAGAGTTCCTGTTTCATTCAAGCTCTAAACATCGGAATATGTTCAGAATGAAGGCTTTTCTCAAGGGCAAGGTTGATTATCAGTTCATTCTCATCCCAAGCCAGATCCCAGGACCGATGAAACGTCGGATCACTCTTGAAGGAACCATATATTTTTAATGTTCATTTCCAGTCGATTCTGATTATGGGATCTTCTTACTTGAGGTTTCAGCTTCAAGTTGAGCCCTGGATTTTGAAAATCGGTCATGAACAAAAAATGATATCACCGAAAAACCAAGAAATTGTTTTTTTGATACCACCCTATAAATAAAGAGGCTAGGGAAATAAATCGACTCACGTGGCGAGGTATGAGGTTATCTTTTATGCCTCCAATGTTATAATCCAGAAAAAAAATTTCTTCAAATGGGAGCATGTTGAACATCTGGCAGTTTTGCACCGCTTCATATGTCACCCTGTATAAACTTTACTCAAAAAATCAAACTCCGTATCAAGGAAGACTAAGTGCAAAAGTGAAATCGGGGTGTGCATTTTTGGAACACGGATTTTGAGCGTCATCTTTGCTGATACATATGTATAATCTCTTATCGTTCCATTTTGAATACCTTCGTTTCATTACCATATGTACCATATGTCAAAGCGAATACAACCAAGGGGTGCCTGGGATGCTCTATCAATAGTTGGCGGGCAGCGTGCCGTAGTGGTGAGATGTATGGAACCTAAATTTTGCTAAATCAGTGAATAGCCTACCTACTTTTGCAGTTATTCACGAGTTACTGAATGAACAATTACTTTTGATGCTATGTGAAATAGTCATACGTTGAACTTGATATTAATGAAATAAGAATTATTTATATCTTGTATGCTTCCTAAGCTACTCATCGTCACTACACTTAGTCTACCTAAAATAGGCTGCTCCGTACCTGCGTTTAGTTCTGTTATTCTTATTGATTATTATGTTTTCAAGATAAGTGAAATATTCTATGAAGGAGCATGTAGTGTAGACATACCTTTATCTGCCATTTGGAAGACGTCAGACTCTAGTCCCGCCGTGCTGTAGCCATGTACGTTGAGGGCGCGCACTCGAAAAACGTAACATCTTCCTGGCTGAAGGATATCCTCGAAGGTGAAGCTCAACCCGTAACAGTTTTCCGTCAGTGCGGTCCATACGTTGCTGCCGACCAGCGAATACTCGACAGCAAAACCAGTGACGATTTTTCCACCATCGTAAGGTGAACTGCTCCATGCTACGGTAACCCTGCCTAGGCCAGCCGACACGGTGGGTTTGCCACTCGGCGGGTCCGGTGGACCTAGCATGTAATCCATGTTAACTGAACTGATTTTTTTAAGTGCCCATGTAATTCATTACCTTCCACGGAGACTGATGCATAAGTAGAATCCGCTCCGAAACGGTTTTCGACCCAAACGTCGTACTTTCCACTATCATCTGCCGTGATGTTTTGGACAATCAGACATGACACTCCTTGTCCCGAAGTTATGTTTGTGCGCTCATCGTTTTTCAGTTCGTGACCCTATAAAAATGCAATAAAAAGTTGTTATTTTGTGTGCACAATTTCGAGGTGCGGTTTGTAATAAGTACAGTTTTGTTTGGATTATTCACTGTAGGTATAGTAAACGTCAAAAGTTTGGAATATTGGAAATATGTTTCCTCGTCGAAATTGTTGAAAAACGGTTTCCCAGGTCAAAATGCTTATTTTCATCGAAATGGACATTTGGGGACAATTTTCTTTTCTTCATTCCTTTCCGTTTTCAAACGATAACGTCTTCGCCATTTTGTTCTAATGACAACCTCTGGCATTTGGACATTTCCCTGATAGTTGGATAGACGGTCAAATCGTGATTACAGAAATATACAATCATGTACGACCACTGGACTGATTGTTCCTGGGATATCCTGGAAATGGGAAGTGAGTGGTGGGAAAGCTCGCTTTTGACTTACATTTTTACCAACAATTCTTGGAGATAGTGTTTATTTAATATTCCCGAAACCGTTCAAGGGAAATCAATCAAACTTGACACATTTAATAACCTTCTTATACATTTGGCCATTCTGACTCGAAAATAGCTAACAGTTTCGTTTACAGGACCGACATCATGACAGTTGTGCTCGCAGTTGTGCCTTCAACTTTTCAAATCATTTTATATAGCCTTACCAAATACAATTCGTTGTACGCTTAATAGTCTATAATTTTTCGGTAATTTCATTTTACGAGTCTGAAGGACGAGTTGTATTTTCTAGCATTGGGATAAATCGTCATTATTGTAAGAAAATCTATATACAATATAACTTTTAAAAAACGAGTAAATATAAACAATCCAGCAAGTGTGCTGCATAATACAAGAAGAATTTATCGAATTCATTGGGATTATAACTCATAATATTACCGAAAAATTATCGACAATAAGTTCACTATATGCCGATCAGCTTTTAAATTCAGCACTAGAACGGTAAGTTTTGCACGCCAAGTTGGCAATTCTGCGATATTTGGGGATGCTCAAATTTGTAATGTTCGATCAATATTTTCTCAGATGACCTTGAATTCGTATTGTCAATCGAGTACAGCGCTGTTGCAAGATTGTATGAACGCTCAAGACGTCTTGATTTTGGTAGACTTTCTCCAGTTTAAATGGGCGACTGGTGAACAGTTTTTTTTTTAATAAAACAGTGAATCATAATATACCATTATATTATATACTAGGTTGAGAAAACTGTTGTAATGTATGGTCAGAAATGAAGGCCTAGTGTCTAAAACCTAGAACGGCTCGGCACTCTGTCACTTACCTGCCATTCTGACAAGATAACAGTCATAACAGCCAAGGCAACACTGTAGCGGAATATGATGCAAGGAGACGCCAGAATTGACATTTCATGTCAAAATTTCCTAACCTCACTGGACTTCGCCACAAAAAGCCCGTTTTCACGTAACTTGGTCTGTCAGCGTCCGTTACACCCTAGGGAACATGGCCAACCGCGTTTCAATTTCTACTGAATTTAAAACGTGATCGGCATATACTTATTATATTACTACTGATAAATTTGGCCAAGCGATCGCGAGTGCTGGTTGCCACCGTTTTACAAACATTTACAACATTACAAACATCAGGTGCCTTCTTTTTACAACTGACCTTCAGTCCCACAAAAAAAAGATCAGCGATCAAGGCTAATTGCAGATTAACTGGACATTCTTCTGCTGAATGCTAGGCGATTACCAACAAAAACTGCCTGAAATCTGTACTAGACCCATCATCTTTTCATTATTGAGGGATAAACCAGCATTTCCATTGATCAGTCCTCTTCAAATTGACAAACAAAAATCGCGAATCAACTAATCTCGTATTATCTGTTTTGTGGAACCCACGGTGAGTATTCTGACCTAAGTTGTCAGGTTATCTCACTTTCGCGCATGTGATCTCTCGCTTTTTCTCTCTCTAACTTAGATCAGATCAGTGAGTTTTATGGTAAAAGGAAAGCACCTATAAAAAAAACTATTGGATCAAAATAATTGAGAGTCACTCATTCACATCCACAGTGGGTGTGAGTGAGAGTGTGAACACTTGGAGCGTGGATAACTGAGAGTGACTCATACTTTTCATCCTAGTTCCACGTTCTTCGCCGCAACGCTCCAAGTGTTCACTTACTCACTCATACCCACTGTGGATGTGAATGAATCACTCTCAGATATTTCGATCCAATAGTACCGGGTGTTTATAAATGTTTGTGATCGCATCGCCTTTGGAATCCGCTTTCGATCACTACAATTGCGCCTGTTACTGCGTTTTTCGGCCTGACCCATGCCTGCCGCGATCACAGTTTCTTATTAACACCCCGTATATATTATTCCAAATTTTTGACATTTTAGGTCTGTTCCAACCAACAATGCCGAAAACCGTCAGTGACTGTATATTATTCACTTGTGCGAGTGTATTTGACCGTACCGTACAATGAAGGGTTTTGGATTCGGCGTTGGTTGGAACAAACCTTTTAGTTACGACGGATCAGTGACTACACTTGAGGGCCAGATGGAATGTGATAAAATGAAGTAAGTGATTTTACGAGACAACGAAGCTAGATCTTCCTCTCCAAAAAATTATACAATTCATGATTTTATCTAATGTAAAATCTATTGTAATGTAATGCATCGTATAATACCAGTATATAGGTATGAAGTAATAACAACGGTGCCATGGCCACTGACTGAAGAGGCGCCTCAAATAAATAAATTTCTTCAATTATTTTATGTTTCGTTGTAAAATTCGGTCGTTGTCGAATGTCTTTGCGCAACTCCGCAACTGCTACTGGTCTTCAATTTGGATGAATGAAACGGTGAAACACTTATGGCAGACATGCAGACAAGATCACTATAAACTGCAGTAGTAGATGACCAATCAAGTTGTTAATCTCCACGTACTTCTACAGTATAATTCTTGGAGGTTTCACAATAAATTGGAATTTCCGTAGGGACATGCAAATTCCTCGAGCAATGCGTGAATCAATTTGCATGTTCGATGTCGCCATGAATAAACGATTAACGACAATAAAACAACCATCAGTGCCACATTTACCAAATTAACTTCCAATATTTACTCGAGGCTAAGGAGGAGCGTCTCATGAAGTTGTAAATCATCAATTTCACCTGGTCCAAAGTAGGTACCATTGCTCTGCTCGTGCTCCCAGTCAGATCATTATTGTTCATTAAAATACAATTTGAGGATATCATTTCCAATCGTTAACATCTTAATTGGTCTTCATATTTATTTATATTGCACAACGTATGCATTTATTTTTGTTTTACAGTTGGGCAAGAAATCTGGTGAATCAGCCACCACATCACGATTTAAAGCTAATAGATTCAAATTATTATACTAAACGGCACTTAACGGACCACGCCTATTATAGGTGCCTAGGTAATTCAAAACAATGTGCTATAGCCAATCGCTTAATTAGCTTATTTACGGATGTATTATACGCCACGTTTTATTTGTTTGGTGATCCTTACTACCTCCACTTGATACTGGGTACTGGATCAACCGGGGGAACTGAAAAAGTGCGCTTTTTGAAGGTCCCGCGGGTTGATCCAGTACCGACTTTGACAGCTGATAACATCCAAGATACAAATTGTGACGGCATAGGAGTCAAAGCATATTGAAGCCGGTGCAATTACCTTTCAAGAAATGTTTGGGGCAACTATGTGCGCCCACGGACAAGGACAATATAGCCTTTTGAGTGAGAACCTGCAGTTTGGCGGCCAGAATTCAGCTGATAGCTTCGAGCGATTTTCAGGGCCGACTTCTGAAGGCTGTATTTCGGTAACCACTCATTGCACAGCAATGGCTATGGCATCATTTTGTTCATAATGTAATGTTCTTTAATTTGACCATAAGATATTTTGGTCAATAATGATTGTTCACGAGTTATTCACGAAAAACGGTCCATTTTCACGAATCGGGCCCCTTAGGGCCCCATAAAAAAATTTCCTGAACCGAGAATTTCCGAGAATTTTGATATGTTGTTTCTCATGATACATAGGACCCGTAACCAAAAATTCAGCCTGTAACTATTTTATTCAAGGTTGAGGCGATTTTTGATCTATAATGACTGGGCTAATAGCGAATAAAAATTAACTATGCTGCAGGCTTCCTACTAGTTATAATTACCACTCTAGGAGTAATTCATCCATTTTTGCGCAGTTAAGCAAGACCGGAAATGTGATATACATTTCGCAAGTCCTCTGTCTTAATTGAAATTACGCATATGCACGACTACTAGAATACCCAGATCTTTTCATTTAAGGTTTCATTTTTCTTAACGAGAACAGCTTTAATAATATGCAGTCAATAATAAACAACTATTACCTATTAACATTCCATTCCAACTACTACTAATCTTTATGGTAGGCACTATTATAGTCACTGTCATTATTGATAATGGATGTAAAACCGTAATTTTTGTATACAGCATCTTCTTTCTCCATTATGATTGTGTCCTTAAGTATGGGTATGGGAGATATTTGTTACGGCTGAAGTTGACTAGTCAGATGAGAGAAAGAGTACCTAGTGATTCATCGTGGTGTCTTCTGCGCCTACACAATGAGTTGACTAATATAGAGAAAATTTTTTAAAGAAAATTTGGACTCACCCATGAATACCCTGGACACACTAGACAGCTTAATGATCATTAACGATGGATCATTATTTAACTTCTCTCTTGCTGTCAACTTTTCGTTGACAAACGTCATTTTTTTCAACTAAAAAACTTCATTTTTTCCTCCTTGCTGACGCCAAGTGCCGTAGTATTAGTATGTAATATCATCATCATGTATGATGGATCATTCATCGTCATTGAAACACCTTGTATTATGTTAACTTCTAGATTTTTGCTTTACCAGTTATACCACAAACAACGGCGAGCATTTTTGCCATGCGTGATCAGAAAAAAATCTGATCAAAATTTTTCTTGAAAAATCCTTTTAAACGTGGTGAAAAATTCAAATACAGGATGCTCTAGTTTTACTCGTGCAAATTTTAATGGTATTATTATCTTAGGTCTGACAGTATAGACGTCTAGTCATCTGACAAAAAGTAGGTGTATAGATTTATATAAATAAAATTCAAGTTGAAGAGATAATTTCATTGGTGACAAAATGTTCCTGACAACTTTCAGAATATCTCAGATTTGGTATCATATGTTGAATTGATGATGAGCATATCAGGTTCATGAGGCACCAATTTTGACAATTTCGGTGCGAAACACCGTATTCAAAAGTTTGAAAAATGCATAGATATCCGATTTCTCCGAGGAAAGAATACAGGGTGTTTCAATAGAAACGAGCCACCCTGAATAAATTTTTGTCTGGTGAAATTTAGAGAATTTCCCGAGACCCGTCGATTTTTGTTTCGAGGGGGACATCTAAAGCATACATTATCAAATTTCTATCTTTAACCTCCACCCACCCCAACTTCAGAATTTTAAATGACACCACCTACCTTGCGATACATCAAATCAAAAAGAACTTAATTCTCTTTCTGAAATTAATATTTTCAAAATGTTTAACCCCCACCCCTCTTGCTCCTAAAATTCTCTTGAGTGTGCGATTCAATATTCTCGACCCCGGAATTCTAGATAGCATCAAAGAAGAGGATCAAAGGGAATTGATTTTTCTCTCTAAAAACTTTTCTTTCATTTTCAACCCCTCGCCCCATTAAATTGGACATTCGGAGTATTTTAGGAGGGGAAGGCGGTTTTTGAGAATTTTGAAAATATTATTTTCTCAAAGAGGATTCAATTTTTTTAATTTGGTATATAACAAAGTAGGTAGTGTCATTTTAGATTTTGGAGTTAGGGTGAGGGGGGGGGGGAAGCGAAAGGGTGAATTTAGGTGGAATTTTTTTCACATAGAATTTTTTCCCTCGATGCTGTGTAGGATGATATTAACTGCATTGAAGAGAATTGAGAGGTCAAGAATATCAAACTGGACATTTGGAGAATTTTGTGAAGAAGGCGGGTGGGGTTTGAAATTGATTTTTTATTCAAAAGGAGATTTAATGTCTCCTTGATTTGATGAATCGCAAAGTAGGTAGTTTAATTTGAAATTTCGAAGTTGGGGTGGATGGGGGTTGAAGATAAAAATTTGACAATGTACGCTTTAGATGTCCCCCTCGAAACGAAAATCGACGGGTCTCGAGAAATTTTCTAAAGTCCACCTGGCAAAAAATTATTCGGGGTGGATCGTTTCCATTACTAAAACACGCTTATACCCTGGAAATACGAAATATAACTCCAAGTGATTATTTATAATTATACAATGTATGTATGTATACAATCATACAAAAATTATAATATACGAGTACATATCCAAACTCAGATACTATTATAGCCCTTAGGTACTGCCTCGTGTCAACTTCATTTTAACGGAACTTTTTGTATCAAAAAACAAGCAGTAACGTAGTATTATCCCACGTTTGTTTTGGTATTCAAAAAATCGCATGGAGCTATATGTATTCCTATTATATTCTTCCCCTAAAGTACCTAATATCGGATTTGCACTCTTTTTCCTTTTTGAATATTTCATACCCTGTTTAGTACCGAACTAAAATTTGATACCTCGTTTATGAAATCGCATGTAGTTTAATTTAGGCAATAAATTAAATAAACACACAGCACTGTAAAAATTCAAATTTTTGAATCAAAATGCCAGTTCAGTTGTGTTCGGTACCGATCGTACCTAGTTTAAAGTTTATTGTTTGATTTATATTTTTTGTATATAGTTTTCGTATGGTAATTGCATATATATATTCGCGTTAGATTCTAGTAGATATAAATAGTTTAATTTGTAACTTTGCCTTCACAATGTGTGTATTTCGTTTGGACCTATCCCTTCGTACGATGGTCACTCACAAAACACATGTGGAATTTAACTACCCTTGGCTCTCGTCTGAAAAGGAACGAGAGAAGACTTACCACTTGCCACCCAGTCGTGAAAGACCAAACAACTCGTGTCCTAATAGAAAGTGCAAGGTGCATCCATCGGTACCTAATCGTAATCATGTAATCAAAGAACTTTAAAAGTGACCTTACGGCTGAAACAACATCTCATCGGTAAGTCCTCGTTTGCACTAATTGTGGAGGTCACTTTGTTCTTTTTTTTGTCGTATTTTTTCGTATTTATTTTCGATCGTTTAATCGGTCCTTCGGAGGTTTAATTATTGAAAATTAAACCAGCTGGACAAAGTCAACTGTCAGTTGGCGGAAACATGGTCCTTCGATAGCCGGATAGTCGTTGTTTGACTAGAGTAATTAGATAAATGTATGCAATTACCACTTCGATAAAATTTGTGTCGAATTAACGAAATATTCGATTTCGCTAATTCAACTTCGTCGCATTTTTAGGCAAGTCGTGCCTTTTTTGTCTCGAGGAAAAATTAATTAGAAACAATCGTTTCCAAATTAATAATTCCAAACCCTTTCGTCGTCGTCGTCGTCAAAAGCGTAGCTTGCATTTTGTTACTTGTTCGATAGTTTAATTTAATTAGCGCATTCGGTTCTAATTAATTAAATTTGTATTGTCGTTGTAAATTATTTAAAACAATCGGTTTTAAATAATTCATCGTCGTTTCGTTATTAGTTCATAGAGCAATCGGCTCTGATTCTTGTATATGCGGATCTCTCTTCCAAAGGTCCCTTTGTTGCACGAAGAAACGGGAAGTCGTAAATCTTCGACATCTGTGGGTCAGTCTTTAGGAAAATTGGGCGGTCAGCCGCTGGGACTTACAGCCCCAGTATAATATCGGTTTCGCTTTATTGTTGCGCCTCATCGTCGTGAAGACACCGTTTAGTCTCGTAATTATCGAAAATTTAGCCGCACAATGGCTACAAAATATAAGGAAAATCGCGCCATTAGGGAGAGTTTGATAAATCAATTGAACGAAGCACTTGACCTGGCTCAAAGTGCTAAGGAAGAAATATCATTGCGTGCTTTGTTTAAGCGGAGATTCGTTCGCGCCCAAACGGCATTTGAGAAATTTGAGATCGTACACGGTGCAATTGTCACCTACATAGCAGGTACGCCAGACCCGGATTTCCAGGCCGAAGAAGAAATACGAATAGCTTTCGATAAATGCTTTTCGGATATCGAGCATTGCTTTACCCTTTGGTTCCCAGAACCAGCTGGCGAAGCTTTGTCGGATACGCCTACATCATCGTTGACGTCTATGTCAAATTTGAAATTGCCGAAACTTTCACTTAGGCCATTCGATGGCAGTTTCGCGGAATGGACGGCCTTTAAGCAGTTTTTTGACAACGCCGTTCACGAACAAGCACACCTCGCTAACATAGAAAAATATCAATACTTGATCAGTTCGTTGAAGGGTGAACCGTTGAACCTTCTAAACTCTTTAACCCTTTCGGACGCTAATTACCCCATAGCGTACAAAACGCTCACCGAACGGTATGAGAATAAACGAAAATTGGCCTCGTACTTTTGGACGAATATCCAAAATATACCGCCCAACAATTTCGAATCCGCAAAAACGCTGCGAGATACTTTGGATAAATTTCGGGAGAATCGCTCCGCTTTAAAGGCTTTACAAATAAAGGACGTCGAGGACTTCCTTTGGGTTAATAGCTTACTCGATAAATTAGACCACGAAACTAGACGTGCTTTCGAATCGCACTTCCGAACCACAGATCCTACAAAAATTCCTAGCTTTGAGGAACTATCGTCGTTTATCGAGAGCCAGTGTCAGGTACTAGATTCGATTAGTTCAAGTGACACTGGTTCAAATTATCGTAATCATCCCATGGCAACAGAGCCGTGTAGTTTCAAATCGAATTTGAACCCTACGCGAGCGGCCTTTATGGTCAAAACGTCGACATCCCATGGTGATGATGAATGCATTGTGTGTGAGGCCTCGCATTTCGTAGCACAGTGTCCTAAGTTTTTAGATATAACGCCATATGAGCGCTTCGAAATCGCGAAGAAAAACAAATTATGTATAAATTGTCTAAAGCCCTGGCACCAGCTTCGCGAATGTAATGTCGGGCAATCTTGTGACACGTGTGTTGGAAAACACCACACCTTGCTGCATTTCGTTAAAACTTCAAAACAGGCAAAAAACGCGGATTCTACCCAAAGAACGGTGATGACCACATTAGCACGGTGTAACGATTTGCCAATAGTTTTGTTGCCAACAGCCCTGATTCAAATTAGGGACATAAATGGAACATACCACCAAATTCGGGCCCTCTTGGATACCTGTGCCGAAGGTAGTTTCATTACAAAAAATTGCCTACTTCGTTTGGGTATTAGATATAACCCTTCCGAAATAACGGTACACGGGATAGATTCCAGCTCCTCAGGTGTGAGTTCACCTGGGGTAGCTTTGTGCACTATACGTGCGGACAATGACGAGAATACCGAAAAAAGTATACACTGTCATGTTTTACCAAAAATCGTAAATGGTACGCCAGCTATTGGCGTGGATCACGCAAATTGGAAACATCTCTCTGGATTGAAACTGGCAGACGACAGTTTCTTTGAGTCGAGTCCAGTTCAGATGTTATTAGGCGGTGATATATATGCTAGTTTGTTGCTACCTGGGTTGTTACAGGGCAATTCGAAAAACCAGCCTGCCGCGTTTAATACCATTTTTGGGTGGGTAGTTAGTGGACCCGCTGGAAGTCGGCCTACTGAGAAAATTACCACATGCTTCACACGTGTGGAAGCTGAAGACAAAATTGAATTTTCGGGAAATCGAAGAGGTGCCCTCTCTCCCTATCGAGTAAGAAAAAAAATGCATCGCATTTTTGGCGGCCGGGATGTTCGGTACCGATCGTACCTAGTTTAAAGTTTATTGTTTGATTTATATTTTTTGTATATAGTTTTCGTATGGTAATTGCATATATATATTCGCGTTAGATTCTAGTAGATATAAATAGTTTAATTTGTAACTTTGCCTTCACAATGTGTGTATTTCGTTTGGACCTATCCCTTCGTACGATGGTCACTCACAAAACACATGTGGAATTTAACTACCCTTGGCTCTCGTCTGAAAAGGAACGAGAGAAGACTTACCACTTGCCACCCAGTCGTGAAAGACCAAACAACTCGTGTCCTAATAGAAAGTGCAAGGTGCATCCATCGGTACCTAATCGTAATCATGTAATCAAAGAACTTTAAAAGTGACCTTACGGCTGAAACAACATCTCATCGGTAAGTCCTCGTTTGCACTAATTGTGGAGGTCACTTTGTTCTTTTTTTTGTCGTATTTTTTCGTATTTATTTTCGATCGTTTAATCGGTCCTTCGGAGGTTTAATTATTGAAAATTAAACCAGCTGGACAAAGTCAACCTGTCAGTTGGCGGATACAAGTTGTATTTAATATATAGCAAAAAAGCTTAACATCAAACAAAACGAGAAGAATAAGCTCGTCAAGCATTTATAGATTCGCAGAATTTTTGCGCGGAAATGAGTCTCTTCCCTTTAATATTGCGGACAGGGACAATGCCCTTTACCGAAATGTACATCTCATTTACGATTGTGACCAGTCATCAGTATTTATCAAAAACACACATTTCACTTGACTTTCTAATGTACTTACACTGGTGGGCTCAGAGATAGATAAATTCGACATTAATTCATTCTTATTCACCATATTCTGGGCGATTTTGGACTAATCATATACAAGTACTTGGCTAGCCATAGAAGAGAACAACCCCTATTTTGTACTGTTGTGAACATCGAGTGAAAAATCAATATCAGCTCAAATTGAAAAAAAAAACATTGTAAGTGTCAAGTGTTACCATTCATAAACTCGCCAGTGTGTATTTTCAATAAATATTAGGTAGTAGGTACTTTTATTTTTATTCACATTAGTAGAAGTTTCTATGATAAAATCGAAGTTGATTTCAGTCAAAATGTAGCGAGGGCTCATTGGAAAGATTATAATAATATGATTCAGAGGCATATCAGCCTTGATCTGTGTCTGCCTTTTGACACTTAACTATTTATGTTAAAAAAAAAGTCGAAAATACAGTCTAAAGTCGATGGCCTTTTCCTTTTGTATTTTCTTTTTTCTACCTGAATAGCAAGCAAGCCGTGTTTCAGTTTTATTGATGTCATTAGGGGTGTTGTAAATAAGCCAGCTCATTTATCTACTAAGCAAAGGGCATGTGCATAATGTGCAAGCCACCAAGATGTTCTTTCGCAGGCGCCGCATGGTGTTTTTGGAAGATTCAAGTTTTCACATTCAAAAATTTTTTTTTTGAATATCTACCTATTTCGTTCTTTTGTAAAATATTATGAAGTATCTATTGTTGCAAAGTTTGCATAGTGGTCACCAAATCAACTGAAATCAAGTTGCCAATGTTGCTATGTCAAACCCGAGAGAAAACACCCTGTAGGTCCTAGTCGTAGAACGCACTAGTTATGCACGGCAATCAAAAAGACATCTCGTTTTCAAATCAAGCAACAATATTTTCGACAATGACGTTTAGAATAATTTCATTTTTTGATAATCGAAAATTGAAATTATTACCATCCGAGTTACCATCATAAATTTATGGGCCCTCTCTTGGCATTCGCAGTTCTCAACAATCTTAACAGCTTAATATTTAACTATCAACACTTGATTGTGCTACAAAGAAGGTGAACCGATATAAATCCCGATATAAATCTGACAATTAATGAATCTTCGGTAATGTACCTACTTGTATCATTAATACTTGTTCAAAAATAATTGATTCAGCGATTATGAAATTTCCGAAGCAGATAAAAAGTACCTACCCCGTAAGCCTTCTGATGATGGATCTGATTCTCAATTCTGTTTTTTATCAAATATTATTTTGTTAGTTTAAAGGATAACGTTGTATATAAAGTAAAACCTCTCTGTAGGAGGAAAATTTCAGAAATTTCAATTTTAGGAGAATGTAACAAAAGTGATTGTACAAACAATAGATTTACTCCAACATTTGAAATCTACTATTTTCAAGACACATACCTAATACCCATACAATAATGATTGGCATTCTATCTAGGTCACTTACGGAAACCGTTCCTGGAGAAAACAAATTGAAAATCGATTATTGACAAAATGTTGTAGATTCGTTCTCAGTTTTTCGAGCAAATAAAAAATCTGGAAAGCTGACGCTTGTGGCCCTCTTGGTGGCTTGTGTTCTCTCGGGGTTTTCGAGGGTGTCGCAATAACAATACTTATGCATCGCACGCGTCAGTATAATGCCTTACTCACCGCTCTAGTCCACCTGACGGTAGGTTCAGGATGACCCATATAGGTAGCCTTCAGCAGAATCCGATCTCCGATTAGCGCCGTGGCGTCCTGCGGCCTCCTGCAGATCAACGCGGGTTCGTTGATCCTGTTCGAAATCAGCTCCACGTCGTTCACCCCCGCAGGCACCTGATTCACCGCCTCCATTGGGGCTGCGCTACAGCGATCACCTCCAAATCGGCCCAAATTGTCAACATCTGTCACTATCACTAGCTGGGTGCTGCAGCAGCAACTCTCTTCGTCAGCGGCGCCAGTGGAACTCGCAGCGGCAGCAGTACACTTCACTTGGCCGGACTCGAGATATGTTACACCGGTAACGTGGAGAAACCTGACGTCATCGCCGTCTTCCTCTACCTGTAATCAGTTTCAAACAGAACAATAAATGCGCCGCCCGATGCATGTCGCATGTCCTCCTCAGCTCTTGCTCTCTTCGTGACAAAATATTAAGCATGTGTGTGGGTATGACATTACTCTCTCTGGGTGTCTTGTATTTATGCCGAGTTAACTGTGTGTTGGTGTGTTCTTCGAGCATGTGCGGAATGTGGTCTGACGAATGCATACTCTATACAACAACACACCGCACAGTTGTTGTTATTGTTATGTTCTTGTAATAAACTTTCCATGTTGTACAGTGAAAATATGCTCGACAGCATTGCGTGACTTATAGTCCTAGAGCAGAAATTTATCGCGACTCCTTTTCCTTTGGTCTCTTCGAGATCTATAAATTCTCTCGCTGGTTTCGGTTTTGTCTCGGGTTTTGTAGCATCCCAGAGATCGGGATGAACGGTGTGCTGGGGCTTCTTGTAATTCGAAAAAAGTATTTGATCATCAGTTACGAACTCTCTGGCGAAGATTCGAGAACTAGTTTTTTAATCCTTTGAAGCGCAAGAAAGCTCTTAAAAACTCGTAAGACCACTCGGGTTAGACTTACTGGGTCACCTGTCGCATACTGCAACCCTTTGAGAAGCACATTTTCCCCCTTATTAGTAAAGCATGTCAAGTACCTAATCTGTACTAGTTGTTGTATACTATCTTCTCTTTTTTTTTTGGTGTGTTGTGGTATCTTTCTCTGCTGCCTGATGTGTGCCCGTATGGAAAATATATTGTTTCCGTCGTGATATGTCAGTCAGGCGTACCTACTACCTACTACCTACTATAATACTACTACAAGAAATTAGAAAATGACAAAAAAATTGCGCGTAAAGATTTTGACTTTGGTATCTTGTGAAACATCGTTTGAAAGTCCTTAAAAGGCTATTCAAAATAATTCCCTCGAATTCCGTCTCAACCAAAAAGTTTTCACAGATTTTGAAAAATATGATTTTGTCATTTCATACTTAGCCAAATGATCAGATTACACAGGACAAAAATCCAAATCCAAGGGCGGCCGCAAAGCTCACAGGAAGTTACTTCCATGAGCTTTTTCTTTAACTGAAAATTGTCAAAAAAAAAACCGAAAAATTAATCATGGATTTCGGAGGAATAGATTTGTTTCAAAACTATAATGAACCAAAACGGTTCCAGCGTTTTGGAGGTAACAACGATTTGGAAAAAAGACTTTGAACGATTTTGTCATCAAAAGCTTATCATATTTTAGGCTATAAAGGTCAGGTATATAATATCAAAATTCAATACGACGGAGGCAATGTAATAATTGGTCGGCCTTTTTGAAATTTCCACAGCGCTGATTATATACAATAATTGATTCATTGTAGTCACAAAAATAGTGTTGATAAATTTTCGGGAATTATTTGTTTGGAAAAATTCCCAACAGTAGGTGATCGAAAATAAATGAAAAAATTGGAGATTACAATTAGAATAATAAGGGAATGTTATTCTTGTGAAGATTCAATTCCTTATTCTGAGTTGTCACTGATTATTTTACGAATCATTTGAGAGGAATATCGTCTGTTGTGAAAAAAAAGTTCTACAAATATGAAAGGTTTGAAGAATGTTTTTTTTTTGTCTATGTCATTCTTTTTTTAAAGTTTTTACAATTTCACTTTTTTTGGAGGAAGTCTTGTCAATACCAGTATCACAAACAGACAGTTGTTTGTTGTTGTTGTTGTTGTTAATAAAATGTTAATATAAAATACCAAATAGTCAACTTGAAAATTCATGTAGAACACAGTGAACCAATAAACTAATATTTAAGGTTTTGAACTGGACCTGTACTTGAACTGCTGTCCGAGGTACCAGACCGAACAATGAATGATGCCATACTGGGAATGCCATACGGGCGCTACCCTGGTAGCTAAAGTAAGTCCTCAAAAGCCTACGAAAACTTGGAATTTGCATTTAAATTTGGTATTTGCAGTTATTGATACTCGTTCCTAAATTAAAGTGTGCGTTAAGAATAATGTGTTTCTTTCCTGAAAACGTGCGGTTTGTTTAGCCCTGAAACACCTATCGCAAGAAAAAAGTTGAGAGCCACTGATTAGCAGGTTTTTGATCACAGCTGTTATTTAATTTGAGTGACAGTGGCAATTAGTCAAAAAGCTTTGCAACAAGATATCTAAGAAAAACAAGATAATCCCCCTCCGTGGTCACGAAGGAGTCCGTGGATCAGTCTCCGTGAGCACGAATAACCTATTGTTGAATTTAACTTTTATTTACTGTACTCGAGCAACGATCAAGTATGAATTTAATGTCTGACTAGTGCCCGTCGATGATGCGTCGATCAACCAGTGTTTTGTAGCTACCATGGCGGATTTTTCACTCCAGTATTTAGGGCCAGGGCAATGTACGCTAACATCAGTCAAATTTAAATACAGGTCATGGTTTTGAAACAATGTTTTTAAAATTAATTTTACGAATCCTGGGCATAATGCTACTTCTTTTGAAATTTCCAATTTTTTCAACATGTTTTTTTTTGTTTTTGGCTCCATTTAGGTTTTAACAGGGGGATGAGGCTATTCAAAGTGAATTGCCATTTTTAGCGCATTTTCCGTCTTGATGAAAATCGCTATTGCAACCGCTTTGTCCGTCCGTCCGTCCGTCCGTTCCTCGAACTCCTCCCAAACTAGACGACCTAGCCTTCTAATTTTTTCGCTGTTACATAGCTGCCACTCCCAAAGAAGGGCTAGGCTATATTGGATGTCTACATTGCGCCGCCAACATAGAGAAAACCGCCCCCGATAAACTTGAAATAACATAATATTGCACTTTCTACCAGACCTGATGCTCTGGTGTTCTCATTTTTTTAATAATACATAGTTGCCACTTATAAGCGTAAGCCAAGAAACATTCCGTCATCAATATGCGCCGCCGACATGAAAAAACTGCTAAAAACCGCCCCCAATCACTTTAAAATGAAAAACATAAACCCGAAGACATAGCGATCTGATTCTTTCGGTATATAAATAGCTGACTAAAAATAGGAAAGGATAGGCTCTTTTTGGTTAGTCGCCGCTCCCAGATTCCGCCCCCAAACGATAAAAAGTGCAACTTTCACAAATGTTACTGATTGAGATGTTCCCTTGAACATTTAGGAACTGCCAACTCAAATTGTGCAACATTTGCTCAGCCGAACGTTGCCGCTCCCACACGCCGCCCCCAAAGTAAGAGATAAATGAAAAACATGAACCCAAAAACATAGCGATCCAAGTTTTTCGCTATAGGGATAGCTGACTAAAAATGGAAAAGGATAGGCTACTTTTGATATGGCGCCGCCTCCAGCTTCCGCCCCCAAAAGAAAAAAGTGCAACTTTCAACAATTTTCACTGATTTAGCTGATACTGTTACCTCGAACATTCAAAAACTCTTGACTCAAACTGTGCAAGAATTTCTTTGCCAAACTCTGCCGCTCCCACACGCCGCCCCCAAAGTGAGAGATAAATGTAAAACATGAACCTGAAGACATAGCGATCTAATTCTTTCACTATATTGATAGCTGACTGAAATTGAAGAAATATAGGCCACTTTTAATTAGCCGCCGCCTCCAGCTGCCGCCTCCAAACAAAACAAAATGCAACTTTCACAATTTTCACTTATTGTCATATTTCCCTCACATTTGAAAACTTCCAACTCAAACTGTGCAACAGTTACTTTGCCGAATGCTGCCGCCCCCACACGCTGCCCTCAAAGTGAGAAATGAATGAAAAACATAAACCCGAAGACATAACGATCTAATTCTTTCGCTATATGGATAGCTAACTAAAAATGGGAAAGAATAGGCTACCTTTGGCATGGCGCCGCCTCCAACTCCCCCCCCCCCCCCCCCCCAAAAAAGCAACTTTCAATAATTTCCACTGGATTACATTTTAATGTTACCTCAAACATTCAGAAGCTCCCAACTCAAACTGTGGAAAAATTTCGTTGCCAAACTCTGCCGCTCCCACACGCCGCCCCCAAAGTAAGAGATAAATGTAAAACATAACCCTAAAGATATAGCGATCTAATTGTTCCGCTATACAGATAGCTGACTGAAAATGGGAAGAGATAGGCCACTTTTGATTAGTCGCCGCCTCCAGCTCCCGCCCCCAAACAAAAAAATGCAACTTTCACAATTTCCACTGATTGTCATATTTCCTTAAACATTTAGAAACTCTCAACTCAAACTGTGCAACAGTTATTTTGCCGAATGCTGCCACCCCCACACGCTGCCCTCAAAGTAAGAGATAAATGGAAAACATAAACCCGAAGACATAGCGATCTAATTCTTTCGCTATATGGATAGCAGACTAAAAATGGGAAA
The DNA here is from genome assembly GCA_949128115.1 of Anaspis maculata. Taxonomy (NCBI): domain Eukaryota; kingdom Metazoa; phylum Arthropoda; class Insecta; order Coleoptera; family Scraptiidae; genus Anaspis; species Anaspis maculata. Next base: position 44,261,426 of record OX421963.1, read on the forward strand.
GAATAGACTACTGTTGATTAGTCGCCGCTCCCAGCTCCCGCCCTCAAACAAAAAAATATACTGATGAGTGAAAGAATTTTCATTCAAATCTATTTCATTGGCAAGTACCCCATTCTGATAACACAATATCACAATGAGTTTCGAATGAAGAAAGTGGGCAAGGAATGGTGTTTCTCCTTCAACCAAATTTCTTTACGTTCACAATATGCCTCTTTGAGAAAATGCGCTACTGAGACTCACGCACGTGAAGGCATACTCACTTGTTTTAAATGTTTGTAACATTTTTTCCAGTTTTTTTCGACCAGCTTTTACGACAATACTAACAAAATACAGAGGAAAGGCTATCCTTTCGAAATCCGGTGCTGAAATATCATTTCGATGCATTATACAGGGTGTCCACGGTTCAAATGCTCTAACTGTAGGGTTGTATTCTTTGGCCAAATACAAGACAAATTTTCCAATTTTTTTTTCTTTCGGGCTTCAGTTTCCAAGCTACAGAGTGTCAAACAATTAGAAAATAAAATATTTTTTTGCTATAACTTAGTAACTACTATTTTCACGAAAACCAAACTTGGTACTATTGATAGACTATTAATCAGCTTTCATTTAGGGTTTACCATTACTTTGTTGAAAAACCAGTGGCGTAGATATTAGGGTTACCCACCAATTATCCCCGGTTATCTGCACGCCACTGAGATAAAGTCCATCTTTGATAACATTTTCTGATTCCCCGGACAATTCTAAGTAAAAAAGGTACTCTTTTTCCGAAGCTCTAAAGTCAACTATTTTCGAGAAAAACGACATTTTATGCTGAAAAACATGAAAATCGATCGTAACAATAAATTTACTGATGAGACTTTTGTGAGCTGCAGTATTATTGGGAGTATCAAAATAACTGAAAAGAAGACTTATTAGAAATTATTGCTCTTGTTCAGTATTACTCACACTAATTACAAGAAAAATAAGTTGACCTTTTTTTTCTAATTTTTGACACCCTGTAACTTGGAAACTGGAACCCGAAAAAAAAAATTATAGGGAAAATTTTCTTGCATTTGGCCAAAGAATACAACCCTACAGTTAGAGCACTTGAACCGTGGACACCCTGTATATTAGCTAAAAACATACAGCTCAAATGGTTCAGATTCCTGCATTGAATTGCGTCTGCCATTTTGAAATTTGACAAATCAAGCATTTTGATGCTGCCTGGTTGATGTTGAAGCGTATAATGAAATTAGCTAGCTAAACAGATGGTCCAGGAAACATCATGGTTTTTCGACTGTCAAATACATTTGACAGCCGAAAAAACATGATTTCAATATACCTACTACTAACTACCGATCGTGCTTTTGAGAATACTTATTTTTTTAATAGCTATCCGTCTTTTGATTTGTCACAATTTTGAATCAGAAAGAAGTATATAAACGAGTGCAAATAACTTTTCATTTTTACAATCATTTATCGACCGCCATATTAACCTTCAATTTCGCCATGTCATCCATCATGTCGATTTTGGTTTTTGTAGACTGATCATAATGTAAAAATTATCTAAATATTGCCTATTTGTGATGTAAGTAGTCAAAAGGACCAAAGAATTCCATCTGGTCCTAAATATAAGAGGTGGTGGACCTAAATCTTCAGTCTTCAGTCTACTTTTTACATATCGAAGCCATTGAAAAAACCTGTACCGCAAGTGCAAAAACCGTAAACTAGAACAAATTGTTCAACAAGCTCCTTGATTTAGTCTGAATGCTTACTGAATGCAAGCAAGACGCGCGCCGTGTGTTGTATAGCACGTAAAATACGAATGATGGTGCCAATCCCATGCGGTGTTGGTGGTCGTTTGAAATCCCTACCCTGTGTTGGAACACTACAGGGGTTCGGCAAAATTTCCGGTATAGTGGAGGAAAGCATTCACCGGCGTCGGTGTTAGGCCTCGTTGCGGAAATAGGCCGACGTTGAATAAACGAATAAAAATAAATTATTAAACTAATAATAAAGAAATATCGATTTGGCGGCCAAAATGGTGGCGGAACCATGAAATCCAGCTGGAAAATAATGAGGCCTATATGACGGAGGATTCATTGAATTCATAAGATCGGCGATAGCTTTTGATGCATTGATTTTCTTCTAGGCATACTGTTGCCAAGATTGATATATTTGCTGGAGACTCCGACTCGGAAGTAAGCTACAAACCCGTTAAATTGGCGGAGGAGCTGCTCAATACCTTTTCGGATTAATAGCGAAGCTCCTAGACTCTTGGAGTTATCCCCAATCGACGGAACTCGGAAGATGTACATATTTGTTGTTAAAATGTTTATAGAGTTAACCAATTAGTTGACCGATCATCCTCAAATGCAAACTCGATGTGTTGAACTGTTTTGAGAAAATGGAAGCTTAGGCTACTGATAAAAAATAGAAACAACGAAAAATCGCGAAAGAAAAAGGACTGTTACTCCGTATGGCGGGGCTTAAAAAAGGTTTACGCTTTCTTCGGCGACATCGATCTAGAACAACGACGGGATCATAATTTTCGCGAAAAGTCATTTGCGGAAAATTAATTTGCCACATTTCGCCAACAATCCCGACAATTTTTTACTCAGTTATCGAATGTGCGTAAGTACGTGCAAAGTGAAAAGTCAAGGAGTTTGCCGTACATGGACATGGAAACTGCCTGAAAAGTTTTATATACGTACCTACTTACAATAATTTATTTTAATTGTAGCATCCCGAGGCTTGCTGGAACCTCGCTATCAAAATTATTGGTATGAGCTGGTCGTCAATTTGGTAAATAATGGACTTTTGTAGTTTTTCCTTTCAAAAACAAAAACTCATATATGCGAGAGAGAACAGAGAACCAAATGGAATTTATGATTCAGCAATTCGACAAAACCGTTCAGTGTCAGTACAATATGGTCAAGTGCAAGTGTTTATTTTTCTTCCAACTGGTTCAGATTGAAGATACCATTAGAATAATTATAATATTATAAATATTGACAATGTGACCTCCTTTGATCTGGACATGAAAACTGGACCAGCAAAATCTTAAAGCATCGTACAGGGATTGGTAAGATAATGCTACTTATTTATCGGCTACTTCATTTACGCGACACAGTGTATATTCCACGCTTCTTCTCCGTACTTGATTTTAATATATTATATCCAAGAAGCAAGAAGTATTTAATAAGCTGGGCGAGTTGCGACCACACACAGGACGCATCATTCGAAATACAAAGCCCAATTAAAATATAAAAATGGAAATCCGGTATTTTTGCCTTTATGGCTTCCGTTATAAGATCTGAATTTTTTGCCACCACCAAGTTTCACTCACCTTGAATTTATCACAACCACTCGGCAGCACTGGAACTCCACCAACTTCCCAAGTGACATTCGGTCTCGCTCCATTCAGAGTCTTTATTTTAACACAAAAAGACGCGTTTCCACCGACACGCGCGATGACTGGACAAGAAAATTTCACAAACTGCACTGGCAATGTTTGTTCAATTGAATCTATAATGAAAAAGAAAATAATCGTGTTTTTGTCAAGGTTCCAAAGACGTCTGCACACTGAGCAGCAGACTCTCGTTTAAACCACATATTAATTTACTTTTTTTTGTTAATAGCCACTTAGAAATGAGTACGTTAATATTTATTCTGTGTTGATAAAACACGATTGAGTGAAGAACAATTTTTACTTAAAAGCTTTTTCGAGTAAGTACTCTTAAAACTTACCGGAAATGACCTCCAGCTGGCATTTAGAAGACGCTTCGCCGTACAAGTTGTAGATTTCGCATCTGTAACACCCGGAGTCTTCGACTTGAGCGTTGGGTAAAATGAGGCTCAGAGTCCCTTCGTTTTCTTCCTGATGAAAATCTTCGCAATCCGGCAGAATGCAGCCGTCCTTGATCCAGATGACATCATACGGCTTTGTGGCGTCTACCTTCAAATCTAGCTTGACTTGACTGCCTTTCTTTGTCTTAACAGTAGAAGTCAAAACTTTGATCAGTTTTGGCGACGCAGTTTTAGTTCGATTTTCGATATCTCTAGGCAAGCTTCCTGGGCTGTCTACCAGCTTTGACTCGGGGCAATCTTCCGCAACCACATTTCTGTAATACTTCAAATACGGTGTCGGAACTGTGCGAATATCATAAAACAGCCTGGCAGTGCTTCCATATTTCAAAGAAGAGGTAAGTCCATCGTACCGATCGGCTCTAGGTGAAAGACTTCTCGCTCTAAGACCTTTGGATATAGCGGGACGATGCGAAATCACTTCCAACCTGGCCGAAGCTTCGGCTCTGCCAATGTCATTTTCTAGTATGATCCGGTAAATTCCGGAGTCCCTGCTCTTGACGTCTCTGATCTCTAGAATTCTCAAATCGTCGCATTCTGTGACGGTCATGTGAGCAGAAGAAGTGACGGCGACGCCGTCTTTTTCCCAAGTCACCCAAGGATCTGGATGGCCAGATACAGCGCACTGGAATTTGACAGTTTCGCCTTCTTCTGCGACCCGGTTGTGAGGTACTGCGTAGAATTTGGGCGGCACGGCGCGGATGGAGCGAGGTCTTCTGGATTGTGATAGGGTCTCTCGGTACAGGAGAGGGAGCGGTGAAATGCTTCTCGAATGGGTCGATCGGCCACCAGAAGATGGTACCGGTAAGTTTCGGGGATATATCAGTTGTTCCTTGAGGAGACTTTCTTTCTCTTCCGGAACTGTAAAGGAATTTTCAAAATCAATTTTTCACACTGGGCACTTCGAAAATGTGAATACAAGAGTTCAATAATTCAAAGTAGCCTACCTACCAGAGTAGGAGTAGGTAGGTATCGAAAACTATCTGACCGCTAAAAAAATCGAACGTAGCTACTCACTGTCAACTATCAGACATGCTGACGTGGACACTCTTCCTAACTCATTAGCCGCTATACAGACGTATTCTCCTTCATCCTCTGGATAAACCTGTTTTATCACCAGTTTGACCCGATCTGCTTCCACTTCACTGTTATACACAGATCCCAGTTGAATAATCTGCGAATTATCAATTTAGTATGAAAAATAACGAAAAAACGTATGTTGATTTCCACCTGTCCATTCTTTTCCCATCGGACATCGTAAGGAGTGATCCCTTCAATGCTGCATTCGAATACAACGCTGTCACCATCACAGCATCTCAAATCTTTCAGCTCTTTTTGAAGAGTCGGTACCATTTTGACACTTCTGCAATTTGTATAATATTATCGAAATTGCAAAGCCATCAATTTGAAAATATTGAGGAACTTACCCTATGACAGTCTTTGGAGCGCCTGTTGGTGTGTCTAAAATCAAGGAATGATCGTAAATAAGAAGCACGAAAAAGTGATAATTCTGGTTTCACAGATAATATTCAACTTCTATAGTTGAACCATCCTCTGTGAAATCGATAGTCATATAAATACCTTTAACTTTAACTTGTAAGGAAATTATGGCTTTGGCATCACCGTGGCAATTTTTAGCGTAAACGGTGTAAGTTCCAGTGAAATCCAATTTCACATTCGGTATTTCCAAGGTGTACACTGGGCCATCGTCCACTCTATGGAATTGTGAAGCATTCTTGTAGTATTCAGGCTGGAATAACAATATTGTTCATGCATAGGAGAACGTTATTTTGCAATGAAGATAAAATAGAAAATTTCATGAATCATCTATTCATAATTGGATTTTTTTTAATTTGACGGTTTTACTGACTTCTTTGAGAGGTTATGGGACACAATTGAAATAACTTGAATTGAGTGTTTCGCAAAGTGTTTCGCTACGTTTCGCCTCAATTTGGCGCTTCCCCAGGCGGTATCACTCGGATTAAGTTACAGCTGTGTTTAAAATCATCAATGTTGAAAGATACGTCGACAGTTTTGATTCGTGGGGAGAGGAGCAAGAGAAATATATATGCTGTAAAGGTGTTGAGTAAAAACGTAGTGAAACACTCAATTTCCTTTAATTGTGTTCTATTACCCCTCAAAGAAATCAGCAAAACCGTCACATTTAAATATTACAAGGACGACAAAGAAGAAAAATTTTCATAATCATTGAAAAGTGGGACATTTATTGTGAATTTGCATTGTTTGCTATTGCTAGGGTTGGGCATGTGTGCTTAACTTGGCCCTGCTTTTACCAATAAAAGCGACCTCACACAATAATTGTTGTTGTTATTATTATTGTTATAAGCACATAGCAGAAGGCAAAATTGAATCCTGTTTCAGCAATGGCTATTTACAAAATGTCATAACACATGTTAATCCTTTAATACTGTTTATTCAAGACAAAGTAAACAAAGGATGAAAAAGGAAAGAGATCTAAATATAGACATCTTTCACGGAAACATTGCTGTTTAGGAATTCACAATGGGGAGCATTAAAAACGTGTGCGCTTTATGAGATTTGCCTTGTAAGGCGATGCAGGACATGGATTTGAAAATGCGTTTTTAATATCTTTTGGCTTCAAGATATCCTCTAATATGAATGTATCTGTAGCCGTTTGGCACACCATACCTGCCGTGCTATATACCTAGCAACAAAAATCTAGTGCCCAAAGTCTTCATGGCCGTGATTTTCCTCATGATTCTCTATAAGTGGTGTATTTTCCTAATCTAACAAATCAGTAATACGGTAGGTAGGTAGGTAGGTAGGTAGGTAGGTAAACTGTTTTGAAGAAAAGTTTGAAAAATAATAGGATAATTAATCAGCAAATAAGATGACGGGATGAATATTATCTTCAAACGATCGCCATGTGAACAAAGTAGCTGAACTGACGCTTTAAACTGCTATTGAAGATAGTGCATAAATCTTATCTTTTGTACAACGAAGCAACCATATTACCTATATTATTACACGAGCTTTAAACTACGTCATAAAACTAGTGTAATGTACTATTTTATCTTCTTTGCCCTAATAATTGCGCAGAAATTGGAATGGTCCGGAAGGCTTGGAGTGTTTGGTGACTGCGAAAATGAGTACCCAAAACAATTCACTGCCTCCCGTCCCAGACTAGAAAACTCTAGCTAGTAAAAATAGAAATATATTGATCTAGGTACTTTGTTTTAACCTCGGTTTCAACAATGTTTTTGGATACTAAAGAAGCATTTTGTTGAACCGTTTTTCAACCAATAAAAACAATTTACTGCTACTAGAAGGTAGCCGAACGTCAGTCGCAAAGTGTCACTTATTGTCAAGCCTTTGACAATTTTTTATTGTCTATTTCTTTTAGTCCATTTGTCTGTTCTATATTTAGCAATAAGAATTTCCAATTGCTATATGCAATTATCAGGGTGTAGTAAATAAAATGGTCTATCAAACTCGTTTAATAAGACGTAGGTATTGTCGTATTTAATATCACAAGAGATAAAATTTTGCCTTCAAAATTTTATCTCGAGTGGTATTCGACATGACTATTTTACGAGAGAAAAGGAGGCTTTCTTGAACAGCTTTTTCATCCAAAACCAAGATACCTATCTAGTTCTAAAATAACGTGAAGCCATAAAAAGGCTGAGAGAGTTTCGGAAGTCATGACTAACGGCGTATGGAGGTATAAGAGAGCCCGCTAGGATCTTGAGCATCCAAAGAAAGTATAGAAGAGCACAGAGTCTCGGGAGATGAAGAGTTTCTACTAAAACCCTGACTGAAAAACCAAGAAAATACAAGACAACACATCAAAGTTTCGAAAGCCAGAAGAAGACTCAATGGGGCTTACAGTACGTCATAAGAAGGTGAGCTAGGTCTTTGAACGGCACATAGACATCCACATCAAAGGGGCCCGCAAGGGCTTCGAGCCACAGAAGAAGACACAAGGGGCAACAGACACAAGGGGCAACTCATTAGGGATATAAACGATGCATGAAAACACAAGGGGGCCCGCTGGGGCTTCGATTGATACAACAAGATGCAATGAAGCTTACTAGTTTGCTTGAATACTGTTTGTGACGACCGCCGATTCAAATTGATGCAAAAGTGTCAGTCTGACAAATATTATAGGTAACTCAATTTGAGCTTGCTTTGTTTTCCTGTGCTCATCTTTAGCTGAGTTCCGGTCATTTACAAAAGGAATTTTATAACAAGGCGGACGGCTGGACGGATTGGGACGGACAGGCGAATACAAAGTATAAAAATAGCGTATTCGATAGGAAAATGTGCTACATCTACTAAAGCAGTTTGAATGTAATGGATGAGTGAAACGTCAAAAAATTGCCGCTGCAAAACCATCATGTTGGTTTTGCCCAGGTAGGAATAGGTACGTGTTTTGTCATCTGAATACTAGATTTTATTGTCGGTGCAATACACTCTAGTGAAATAGTCACACTTCTTTCTTTCTTCCCTCTTCCCTCGCAAGCTAATCGTGCCTCAAAACCAGTCGTGTGACAATACTACGTCTTACGAAACTCGTATAATAATACATTTTTATTGCGGGAAATTCTCAAAGATCAAGTTTAGTTTTTTCAATTTTTACAGGTTATTCTGACCAAAATGCTACAAGTGTTCCATATCCTTGTGAAGAGAAAGAAAAGATGAGTTTTTTTGGGGTGAATAAATGATACGGTGTTCATAAGAAAACAAAAGGTAACTGTCATCATAACACAAACAATTGTTGGCGCAGGTAAAAATTATTGACGGCATTGTATCAAGGACCTTCAAAAATGTCAGGATATTATCAATTTCCAAATTGATAGCTGTCATAGTGAATAAGTTATTTAAAATTTTAGAATTCGGCGAGCGGTTACAAACGGGACACCTGTATAGCGTCTTGATCACTCTTGAGCCTTTACCTTAAGAAAATCTCTCAACCAGACAACTTCAGGTGTGGGGTCACCAATCACTTCGCAAAGAATCGTAACGTTGTCACCTTCGAAAGCTTCAAACGACACGGGTTTCTTCAAAAACTTCGGCTCTTTGGAATACCTATAACAATACTAGCTCATTACTGATTCCCTACTGTTTCAAATTTGAGAACGTACGGAGTTTGTGGTTTGATACAAGTTGAATCCAGTGCTTTAGATGGCACATCCTTTCCTTCAACTTCAACATTAACAGTACTTTCAGCTCTACCAACTTCATTGGCGGCAACGCACGTGTACACTCCAGTGTCTTTCCTTGTAACATTTGCTATGGTCAGCTCAATGCGTCCATCGTAAGAAAGAGTCATCACAATTTTTCTTGATAATCTCAGGCGGTTCTGAAAATATGAATAGAATTCAAACAAAGGAAATAAGAAAGTTTTGATTTCTTTCCAAATTGGAATCACTCCCAGACATTGAAAAAAATGTATAGTGAAATGCATATCCAATGCCAAAATTGTTAAGGTTTACTTACCCCGTTCCGGTACCAAGTGATTCCAACGGTCGGATACGCTTCAACATTGCCAAACAAATGTAAATCTTGACCCTCCTTCAGCTTGACATCTACCGGTTCAATTTTGGAATGGAAAACCGGCATGATGTAATCGCGAATGCCTTTGTCCACCACCAAGTTGCATTTGCACGACAGACAACCGTGTTGATTCTCGGCGACGACGCTGTATATTCCGGAGTCTTCCAAGTTGGTCTTGTTGATTTCCAAAGTTCTGAAGTTTTCGTCTTTCCAAAACACGAAACGTCCATCCTGCTTGATCTCTTGGTCGTTCTTGAACCATTTGATGGTACATTCAGGTCGTCCAGTGACTTGACAAGTCAGCCTCACTGGGAAAGAGACTTGAACGCGTCGATCTCTGAGGCGCATAGTAAAATTCGGTGGCATTTCAGTGATTTGGTCGAAATTATCCAATTGCCTGAAACTCACATTTTAGTATTGTCTCTTTAGTATCGAAAGAACAAACTAACAATTTCATTTTCTTATCAGCATCCAAAATTTTCGGATCATTAACGACGAAAATCCTAACAAAAGTTGAGACCCTGCCAGCTCTATTCGTAGCCTCACACGTGAACCGTCCAGAATCGTTTTCGTTTACTTGACTAACCGACAAAGAACAAACCCCGTTTTCGTATCTTATGCGGTATCTTGCATCTTCCAGTTCCAAGATTTCACTCGAATCTCTGAACCATCGGATTCTTAACGAGTCGTCAGCTTTGACTTGACATTCCAGGGAAAGATCGCTTTGAATCAGTACTTTCTGCTGGCCCGGTAGGTTTTGCACAAATTCGGGGAATTCCGTTGATTTTCGAACTACAATAGGGGAGCTTTGTGTACTTTCGCCCCATCCGTAACGATTCCGTGGCGTTATCCTGAACTTGTATTCTCCGTCCGGTTTTAGATTAAATGCATCAAAAGTGTTCCTGGGAGAGATTCCGAGCTCCGTCCATCTGGCACCTTCACCACCTCTTAGCCAAGCATCAATTTTATAAGCCACTACAGGTCCGGCTCCACAATCAGCTGGTTTGTTCCAAGAAAGCGATAGCCAATTACTACCAGAATCGGTAACGGTAGGTTCGCCTAGTATAGGTCCAGGGACTTCTGGAAGAGACAACAAAAGCATAATAATAAATATTCATTATGTTACTTATGATGTTTTGTAGGTGTTCAAACATGACTGATTAGTATTCATACCACCACGCCCTAGTTCCAATTTGGTTGCATCTATTAATAAGCCGTGTTTATGTTAATAAGATGAAATTACATGCATATTAGTCGGCATTCCTAGTTGACTTTCTTCACACCTCAATAGTACTTCAAATTGAAATTTCAAATTTTGTAAGGAAGTTCGATAATTAATTTTTCATTAAAAACTTACCTTGGTGTTCAACAAGGTACCGTAAAAAATCAGATATGATACAGTTCCTTTTAGACCACTTGTTTCTCAACACAGTTAAACTAGGTCCTTCTTCAGAAATGCCCCCGGAAACATCATTGTCCTCGTAAAAAAGTGGATGCATGTTTTGTAGCCTGCTTTCAACACTATTTGTTCTGAATTGAGGAGGGCTTATACAACTCAAATTGAAACTTGTTGCTTCTACGGTAGATATTATATACTTCTAGGAGTACTACCTGAGCGGAGTTGCGTCCATTACTGAACTAAATTTAACTTAATGAAATTGTTTTTGAACCGTGTGAATTTTGGCAAAGGTGTTGAAATAAAACGTTCAAAATAAGTGCAATAATTTGTTTGCTACCTAGTGGCGGTTGTTTGTTTACTTCAACGGAAAACTATAACCTCCAAGTAAATTGGTAGGGTAGCTTAGCTACCTTGCTTGCAGAATTATAATCAAGCTCGGGATTGTTTTTTTTTTATCCAGTTAATTATAGATGTTTCCCAAACTTTTTCCTGCGTGAAAAGTACCTACAGGTACGAGTGAATTATAGTATATTATACAGGTGCATGTCTCAAAAGTATTGCACTCCGAATCCAGAGCAGTGTATAGAATCCACTCAAGAACACTGGAAAAATATTTGAAAAAATTGGATGACATCTTTTTTTGGACATATAGGGGGGGTGGAAATTTGACCCCCCCCCTTCTATACTTTTGTTATTTCAAGTGATTTTGACGAACTGTTTGTGACAGACTGGTCAGTACCTAGGGGTTATCAACCAGTGAGTGTGCACTGAATTTCTGTTTACGACACAGGGTGTCATAAAACATAAAAATCCAGTTTTCTTCGTTAAACTGCCCGTGAAATATTATATTGGTCCGTAAAATAATTTAGAACAGAAATGACTCTTCTCGTTCCCATAGAAAAAACCTGGTGGCGTTTTTGAAGGAAAGTAATTCTTTGAGAATTGAGATACGCATATGAATTACCCTGTATATTAAATACAAATTGGTTACTAATTTATACTGATCAGTCTATCACGAAGAGTTCCCCAAACACACTTTGAATAACGAAAATTGACGGCCGCGAAGTCCCACCCTTTGACACTTCACCCTTCATGTCTTCAAAAGAAAAGGCATCATAATTTTTTCAAATATTTCTCACGTGTTTTTTAGTGGATTCCATATATCGTTCTGGACTCGGAATGCCATACTTTTGAGACACCTGTATGCCAAGGTTGAGAAAATATTGTCACGAGTTGCGAAGCTCTCGTGCGATTCCACTGCTACGCGAACCTGGTGGGCGTTACAAAAGCCGCGGCAAAGGTATTGGCGGCCAATGCTAGAATACACCAGATGGCACTTGGAATTTTCACGAAGGTTACCCACATATGAGGTGGGGCACGGTTCACAGCGACAGCGAGAACATCAACGGCGAACTAAAGCGAAGCGATATTTAAGTGCGGTAATTCCACGTGCCTTCTAGTATAGGTATTATAGCATTTGCGGTCAGTACCTTTGCCGCGGCTCTTGTAACGTCCACCAGGGGAGCCCACTCAGCGGTCAATCAGCGGGAAATCAGTCCACAGCTTAAACATCCCACCGGAAAGAAGTCCACGACTCATTTATCCCCGAGTTCCCCCACCGCGAAGCCATCCGCGTGCTAAAATGATCCACCGGAAAAAAGTTCCTCACGCCTCACGCATTTATTCCCGAACTCTGACACCGCAAAGACATCCACTATGCTCAAACGGTCCACCGGGAAAAGTCTACCACGCATTTATCCCCGAGTCTTCACACCGATAAATCATCCCACGGCTCAAATGTCCCCCCGGAAAAAAGTCCATCGCTCATTTAGCCACTGTCAGATGCCGTCTACACCCATAGACATTTCAAAACTAGTAGATGGTCTGTTGAATGTATGTTTGGTTGCATAATTAGATTAGCATGAAAAATAGCAGCAGTTAATTTTTTGTCCAAAATATTACTCGACAATTGCTCGTTTTCTAACAGCGATCAGTGAGAAGTGTGGAGATGCAAAGAGGTATAGGCTATCTTATTTTTCCACCCAACTCCATCTAAATAGTTATGCAATGTCTATGGGCGAAGTCACCTGACAGTGGATAAATGCGTGGTGGACCTTTTTCCGGTGAATGTCTTCGCGGTGGTAGAACTCGGGAATAAATGAGTCGTGGACTTTTTTCCGGTGGAACGTTTGAGCAATGGATATCTTCGCACGGTCTTTTCCCGGTGGATCGTTTCAGCAGTAGATGTCTTCGCGGTAGCAGAACTCGGGGATAAATGAGTCATGGACCTTTTTCCGGTGGGAAGTTTGAGATGTGGGCTGATTTCGCCGTGGACTTCTGAATATAAACCTGTCCACCAGGCTCGCGTATATTCCGTCAAGCTCTGAAAGTGTCGCACCTCCGCCAATTGTGCAAATGTTTCTTACTCGCGCGTCTTGATCTCCAGCTTTCTCGAAATTGCTGGAACTCCACCGCCTCGAATATATCAGTATTTATACGCCCTCGTGTTTATTCTCGAATGTAGTGGAATCGCACAAGAGCCTCGCAATTTATAACAATACTTTCTCAACCCTGGAATACTAGGTCTCTCAAAAAAAATCCAGAGCAAAAGATGGGATCATTCAGGAAAAAACTTGGGATGCAGAAGGTTTAGAAAACACCATGAAAAACTGTTTTAAAAAGGTTTGATATTAAAATTGAAGTAATTATCCTCAAGGACATGCAATGCTATATAACTTTGTGAACATGTTTCTTATAATCACCAGACGTGAACATCAGCTTTTAGCCCCGAAGCCTCAGTCAGGTGTACCACAGATATACAGGGTGTTTGCAAACTTGGGGTAGAAAATTGAGCCGCAGTTACAGAAATGCTTCAAAAGTATCAGAAAAATGTTGAAAATAATTTATAGCCCAGGAAAGAAATGCAAAATCTCGATGAAACCCGGAATAATTAAGGAAAATCTAGAAATTTGAGGATCCTTTCAGAATTTGATGGAGAACAACATACCAAAAGTCCCTATCTGTCCGAGGCTTGGCATTTTTTCTGTGGGAGGTCGAAGGTACAAGAAGTTACCATTTTTGAAATCGTTGCTTTTTTCATACTTTTTTCATTGCACTTTATATTTTCAAGGTCTAGGAACACAATGTAATACATTCCCAGAAAGTGTAATGCACCAGTGGCGAACCAGACGACTGCAAAGGGGGCGAGGTGCGATTTTTCGCAAAGTCGTATGGTAAACCGTGACTAACACCTTTTTTGACATGTTTGGTATCATTTCTAACTAAATCGCACTCACTGATTCCAAAAATAAATATGAAATTCTGGTAGAGACGTGTTTGAACCGGTTTTGTCAAAAAAACATGATTTTTTCACCCTCAAATTTGATGTTTTGTCATTCTAGTTATTCCATCATTGTCCAATGTATTTATAACTATGATTTTGACTTGGACAGTTGCTTTGGGCTATTTCACACACAAATCTCATTTGCTGAAACTTTTTTTCGTTTTTACAACGGAGTGATTTTTTTTTCTTGAGATGTATCATATCAAAGCTTGATTTGACGTAACGTGGTATTCAACAAGACAAATTAGGCTACGATCAGAATGTAGCTCTGAAGTGGCGGTACTTCAATCATTTTAATGCATAAAAATAGTTTTCTCTATCAAAAAAAAAATCAAGGAAGCTGAAATCGGAGCCGTATTTCAGTCATGACATCATTTTTCTTCATGCAATGCAGAATAAATTTCGCAAAAAACCGCGAAGTTTCGATCTATAAAATCGTTTTGTAGCTTCATTTCTATCGTAATTCAAAACACCCATGGAGCGGCGGTGGCCGAGTGGTTTTGGTGTTGCCGCGCCAAGCCAGTCGTGATCTACCGCGCGGGTTCGAATCCCGCCTCGTCCATGGATATTTTGTGTTGTCCGATTGTTCCAAAAATTGTTCCGACCTTACTATGCCATATCTGCACCTGTCTGACTACAGCGGTTACAGAAAAAATGGATTTCTGACTACAGAGTTGAGTGCTATCAGAGTACTGAGGCCTCACATAGTTAACAGTAGGCAATTCAAGTATAATTAAAAACGTGTACCAAAAACCCACTGAATGTCCCGTCGACGCTAATAACCTCGTAGTTGATGCGTCGTAAAACATTTATAAAAAAAAAAAAAAAAAAAAAAAGAAAAAACCACCCATGATCACAATTTTGACATAGACTGTTCCATTGAACTATTTATTGGATTAATTTCATAACTAGAAGTTTCTATCGCTGTTACAAAGTCACACGGTAATTTTGTTGAAATTGTGCACCGTGTAGAAATTTAATTTAAAGAAAGCTTACATTGTCAAAGGAAAAATGATATCATGACTAAAATACGGCTCCGATTTTGGTTTCCTTGATTATGTTCGATAGAGAAAACTATTTTTATGCATTAAAATGATTGAAGTACCACTTCAAAGCTACATTCTGATCGTAGCCTAATTTTTCTTGTGAAATAGCACGTTTCGTCAAATCAAGCTTTGACATGCTGTACATCTCAAGAAACAAAATCACTCCGTGACTTTGTGACAAGGGAAAAGAAATCAAAAAATGGTATTTGTGTGTGAAATAGCCCAAGCTAACTGTCTAAATCAAAATCTAAGTCAGGAATACATGTTATTTCTAACGGTGCAGAGTATGTTCTCGAATGCACGAGAGAATCGCGACTTGTGAAAACACCTTCAAAATTAATTTACCTTAATGTAAATTATGATTTTGATGTATCTCTTTTTGAAGATTTTTAACCAGAAAGAAAATTATTATTACGAATTCCTAATTGGAATTCTGGTTCGTTGTAGTTACGATACACCCACTTGAAGAAATTCAGGGAGACGATGAAAAGTCCCGCAGCAGAAATTATGCCGATTTTTTTTATATGAAGTAGTCAGTCAATAAAATTGTCAATCTCGCAAAAACCACTCGAAAATTTTAAAGATTATAAAGTTAAACGACTCTTTGTAAAAGCATTGTTAGTTTTGTATAATTCACAAACTTACCACTTTTATAGCTCCTGTCGTGGCATGACGAAATATCCGTCAAAGAAGAATAATGAGCCCTACTCATCGTTGAAGACATCACCGATTGAAGTCTCGGTTTTTGTCGCACAGTGAAGAACGCCCTGTCTGTTCCGTACCTATTTCTCGCCAGAATACAATACGTCCCAACGTCATCAAACGTACTTCTCTTCAGCGTGAATCTAATATAATCGTCAGAGGTTTCCTTCAATGATCTAAAGTCATTCGTCAACTCCCGAAGACCTTTCATCCAAATCACTATATGACAAAAAAATTTCAAGTAGTTTATTGAACATTATTTATCCAAGGGGCTTCACTTACCAGTTGGTTTCGGATCACCAGTGACTCTGCACGAAACAACAATATCGTTTCCCTCAATCACGGTCATCAGGGTCGCAGGTCTTGAGACAAACATGGCTGGTTTTCCTTCCGGAAGCGAAGAGGGATGAACGACTTGAATGTAAGAAGTAGTCTCCGTCCTCCCGTATCTATTAGTTGCTCTGCAAGTATATTTCCCCGCTTCGTATTCGGTAACATTTGGAATGAGTAGAGTATGAACACCGTGTTCTTCGAAAGTTCTATGTCTGGCTGAAGCTTTGGGAAGTTTGTAGGTCTCCTTGAACCAAGTGACTTCAGCTGGGTACTTGACATGAACTTGTAACGCCATAATGCCTCCTGATGGTACCGAACTGTCCACTAATCTATCGACAAAATGAGGTTTGCTTCTTTCCGGCTCTCTGTCCAACGGAGATGGACTAACTGATGGTACCCTTGGCCTCGGACGATAACTGAGTTCTCTTGAATATCCTCCAGTCGAAGCGTAAGCCTTTGGTGGTGACAACTTTGTCCTAGCAGGAAGACTTCGTCCTCGAATTTCCCCGCCATAATAAGGCGTCGTACCTTTGAAACTAGACAAAGGTTTCGATGTACTCCTCGGCTTCTTCTCCCTTTCCCTAGCTTTGACTTTAACATCGCGTGAAGTTTGATCGCTTGAGTTGTCATAAGTCGACTTACAAGTATACCGTCCGCTATCATTCTGATCGGCGTCCTTTATCTCAAGTCTACACAACCCATCACTGGAAACACTTTGTTGATGCTTAGCAGAAGTCTCCAACTTGATGCCATTTCTGAACCATTCCACTCGAGAAGTAGAGTACCTAACCTGGCACTCCAACACCAGCTGGTTTTCAATTGCGTTCTCCTTGATCGGTCTCACAAATGCAGAAGCTGTCGTTTCAGATGCATCCAAAACCTTGACGTTGGAGAAAGTTGAACTTTCTCCGCTTTCGTTTTTGGCAGTACAGCAATACTCTCCCGAATCCTTAGAAGTAGTCTCGTGTATTTCCAAAGTAGCGAAACCACTGGATGAATGCAAGGACAATCTGTCTGACTTCTCTACTTTCTTGCCATTTTTGTACCATTCAAAGGTCATGTCGTCAGATTTCACTGCGCAACACATCAGCTTGAGAGACGAACCGATGGTGACTCTGGAATCTCGCAAGTTAGTACTGAAAGTAGGTCCCCTTTGCGCGAACTTTGGTCCAGTATATCCGCAGTGTTTCAGCTGGTCTAAACTGGCATCAAAAGTACTTCTCCCAGTGAACGTATGGTCTTTTCTTTCTCTCGCATCCCAAACTTGCTTTTCTTCCCGTACTCCATCATATGGACGTGTTTCTTCTACGGTTCTCTTTGATTCTAGACTGTCTTTGACTTTAACTGATTCTTCGTTTAATACGGAAACCTCTTTTTCTTTTCTGATACTCTTCCGTCTAATGGTGCTTCCTACTTCACCAGTTATGTCTTCAATCATTTCTTTTTTCCTAGTATTCTCTTTGACTTCTTTTCTAATCTCTCGATCTTTACCACCAGTATCAGCAGTAGGCTCTGCAACGTCCTCTTTATATACTTCATCAATTGCTGATTTGGATTCCTTTCTTTTCAGCTCAGATTTACCGTTTGGTTTTGCCTTAGCGTCTTTATTAGTTTTCTTAACTTTCGGATCTGCTTTTGATTCTTCAGTTGATTTCTCTTTTTGTATTTTGATTTCGTCTGCGTTCGATTCCTTCGATTGCATTTTCATTTCTCTACTTTTTTGTTTTTCATTTACTTCCGCCTCTTCTACTTTTTTACTTTCTTCATCGGCTTTATCATCTTTTGTTTTTTTCTTTCCAACTTTTTTCTTAGACTCTTCTTCTTCTTCTACCTTTCGCTTTTCGAGTTCGACTTTCTCCTCATTTTCCGTTACTCTTTTCTTTTCCAATTCGTCTTTCTTCTTCTCCTCCTCTGCCTTTTTCTTCTCTAGTTCGAGTTTCTTTTTCTCCTCTTCTGTCTTTTTCTTTTCTAGTTCGACTCTATTTTTCTCCTCTTCTGCCTTTTTCTTTTCTAGCTCGACTTTCTTCTCTTCCTCTTCAGCTTTTTTCTTTTTCTCTTCCTCTGCCTTTTTTTTGCCCAGTTCAACTTTCTTTTTCTCTTCTTCTGCTTTCTTCTTCTCAAGTTCGACTGACTTCTTTTTCTCTTCCTCTGCCTTTTTCTTTTCCAGTTCGACTTTATTTTTCTCTTCTTCGGCTTTCTTCTTCTCAAGTTCGACTTTCTTGTTTTTCTCTTCCTCTGCCTTTTTCTTGTCCACTTCGAGTTTCCTTTTCTCCTCTTCTTCTGCCTTTTTCTTTTCCAGTTCGATTTTCTTCTTCTCCTCATCTGCCTTTTTCTTTTCCAGTTCGACTTTATTTTTCTCTTCTTCTGCCTTTTTCTTGTCCAATTCGACTTTATTTTTCTTCTCATCTGCTTTTTTCTTTTCCAGTTCGACTTTCTTTTTCTCCTCATCTGCCTTTTTCTTTTCCAGTTCGACTCTCTTGTTCTCCTCCTCTTCTGCTTTTTTCTTCTCAAGTTCGACTTCTTTCTTCTCCTCCTCCTCTGCCTTTCTTTTTTCCAGTTCAACTTTTTCCTTTCTCTCCTCCTCTACTTTTTTCTTCTCCAATTCGACTTTCTGCTTTTCCTCCTCTGCTTTTTCCTTCTCAAGTTTGATTTTCTTCTTTTCTTTCTCTTCTACCTTTTTCTTGTCCAATTCGACTTTCTTTTTCTTCTCCTCTTCTGCCTTTTTGTTCCTCAATTCGACTTCCTGCTTTTCCTCCTCTGCCTTTTTCTCCTGGAGCTCGACTTTCTTCTTCTCTTCTTCCTCTGCCTTTCTTTTTTCCAGTTCGACTTTCTTCTGCTCTTCTTCCTCTGCCTTTCTTTTTTCCAGTTCAACTTTTTCCTTTCTCTCCTCCTCTACTTTTCTCTTCTCCAATTCGACTTTCTGCTTTTCCTCCTCTGCTTTTTCTTTCTCAAGTTCGATTTTCTTCTTTTCCTCCTCTTCTGCCTTTTTCCTGTCCAATTCGACTTTCTTTTTCTCCTTCTCTGCCTTTTTGTTCCTCAATTCGACTTCCTGCTTCTCCTCCTCTGCCTTTTTCTCCTGGAGTTCAACTTTCTTCTTATCTTCTTCCTCTGCCTTTCTTTTCTCCAGTTCGACTTTCTTCTGCTCTTCCTTCTCTGCCTTTCTTTTTTCCAGTTCAACTTTTTCCTTTCTCTCCTCCTCTACTTTTCTCTTCTTCAATTCGACTTTCTGCTTTTCCTCCTCTGCTTTTTCTTTCTCAAGTTCGATTTTCTTCTTTTCCTTCTCTTCTGCTTTTTTCTTGTCCAATTTGACTTTATTTTTCTCCTCCTCCTCTGCCTTTTTGTTCCTCAATTCGACTTCCTGCTTCTCCTCCTCTGCCTTTTTCTCCTGGAGTTCGACTTTCTTCTTCTCTTCTTCCTCTGCTTTTCTTTTCTCCAGTTCGACTTTCTTCTGCTCTTCCTCCTCTGCCTTTCTTTTTTCTAGTTCAACTTTTTCCTTTCTCTCCTCCTCTGCCTTTTTCTTCTCCAATTCGACTTCCTTTTTCTCCTCATCTGCCTTTTCCTTTTCCAGTTCGACTTTCTTTTTCGCCTCTTCTGCCTTTTCCTTCTCTAGTTCGACTTTCTTTTTCTCTTCCTCTGCCATTTGGTTTTCCAATTCGATTTTCTGCTTCTCCTCCTCTGCTTTTTTCTTCTCAAGTTCGATTTTCATCTCTTCCTCCTCCCCCGCTTTTTTCTTGTCCAGTTCGAGTTTCCTTTTCTCCTCCCCCGCTTTTTTCTTGTCCAGTTCGAGTTTTCTTTTCTCCTCATCTGCCTTTATCTTTTCCAGTTTGACTTTCTTTTCCTCTTCTTCTGCCTTTTTCTTCTCCAGTTTGACTTTATTTTCCTCTTCTGCCTTTTTCATTTCTATCTCGACTTTCTGCTTCTCCTCCTCTACTTTTTTCTTCTCAAGTTCGACTTTCTGCTTCTCCTCTGCTCTTCTCTGCTCAAGTTCGACTTTCTTTTTCTCCTCCTCTTCTGCCTTTTTCTTCTCCACCTCGACTTCTTTTTCCTCCTCTTCTATCTTTTTTTTTTCGAGCTCGACTTTCTTCTCCATTTTGACTTTTTTTTCTTCCTCTTCTGCTTTTTTTATTTCTAGTTCTGCAGGCTTCTCTTTCTTTCCTTCTATTGGTTCTCCTCCTTCTTCTTCAAGTTTTTCTGCTTTCAACTTTTTCTCCGTCTCATCTTCCAAATTCCCAATCTCTCGCTTTTCTGCTGTTACTAATTCTTCAGCCACATCATCGGAAAATTCAGATAACTTCGCCGTTATGCTCTGAACGGGCCCAATCGATGTCACCAAAATGTTGTGTTCAGCGATAACCTGTGAAGCTCGATCCAACTTACACTTCAGAGCTAACAGAGCCTTGCACATCTTGGCAGGCTCTTCGTCCTTCAACTTCACCTTATTCAACAAATTTGTACAGTTAACCGTGATCAGCGCTAATTTTTGCAAAGGTTGTTTCAATCTAACAAAGTCTTGTGAAATCTTGAGCACCTCCTCAGTGCTGAGATCTTTCACAACACTGTCCAAAGACTCAGATAATGAATCCGAGTCCGGATACAGCTCCAGAACATCAACAGTGCCCTTTTGTGGTGCTAAATTCAAACTGACAATTGATGATTGGAGAAGATTCACTTCCTCTAGCAAATTTCCCAACTCGATTAAACTCTTTCGTCTTTTCTTCTTGTCTTCGTCTACATTGGACATTTTATTTTGTAATTCTGCTAAAGTAGTCGATAAATCTCCCACCGAAATCAAAACGTTTTGTAGCTGGTCTTTGACTTGAAGCTCCTGGTAAAGCTGATCCAACATTTGTTTAAGTTGCAAAATCGATTTGCACATTCTCGGTTGGAGTTCTTTGGTTGAATCTGATGTTGTTTTAAGCTCTGCAATCATCGCCGATAAGCTTTCTAATGGTTCTTTTAAACCATCCAAGTAGTGACAGAATTCGGAAGATATGCTTTCAGCCACATTTGGTTGCGTTAAGCAAGTGCGCAGCTTGTCAAAATCACTGAGAGTTTCAACCAAAGCTCGTGAGATTCGCTTTTTATCTTTTTTCAGAAGTGATATTTCTTGATGCAACTTGGAAATAAGTGGAACTATTTTGTCTATAGACTGCAAGTTTTTTTGCAGATTCACGTTTTGTAAGTTCTCGATAACCTTTTCAACTTGAACCGAAACGTTTTCAATTGCAGATATTTTTGGTTGCATTTCAGAATTATTTAGGAAGCCCAAAGAAAAGCAATCTAAATTCACTTTGAAACTTATAAAAGCTTGGAGCAACTGATCTGATAATTTCTCTTGTTTCAACAATTTACATAGCTCCTCGTAGTGCTTTTGGAAATTTAGTAATTCTGTTTGATCATCCGACAATGAGGTGTCATCAAGTTCAACTGTTTCAATTTCCGTTGAAAATTTGACTAGCTCATTTTTCAGTTCTACGAACATACTTTTTTGTTCGACTTTGACTTTCTCAAGATTTTTACAAAACCCAGATGTGGCTTGAACAAGATTTTCAATTAAAACTGACTTTTCTTTTGATTCTTCCAATTTTTCTTTAACCACTGCTATTTGAGTTCTTAATTTTTGTAAAGGTTCTAACAGAGACAAAGCTTTTGGAACATCAACTGTTTCCAATTTAGCTTCTAAAGCTGCCAAAGCGAGACTTAGTTGTGCTTTATGTGACTCCTGTTTACCTAAGTCTTTTTTGATTATCACTGTAAGCTCAACCAACTCTTCCAAAGGCTGCTTCAAAGCAGATATTTTTCTCGTCACGTCCAAGTTCACAATTTGATTTTCATCTAAATGAATGACAGCTTGTTCAAGCGCGGTCAGCTGTTCAGACAACTCAACGACCGAAAGAATACCTTTGTGAGAAGTTGCTGTCGACTTCAGTGCGGTGATATTTTGAGCCAGATTCGAAACAGGTCGAATGATATCTTTCCACAACGCTGACTCTTTGAGTTTATTATCAACGTCTCCAATTTTAACAGACAGTTTTTGCATAGCTGCAACATACTTTAACTCTTTTGGTTTGTCTTTGATAACTATATCCAATTCAGATTTCACACTTTCTAAAGCTTTATGCAGCTTTGGCTTGTCAGCAACTTTGGGTTGCTTCAAAGCTCCTCTAATCTCAACAAAAACCGCTGACAATTGTTGAACCGATTCTTTCATTGTCTTGATTTTCGCTAATTCTGATGCATTCTCTTTAAGTAATGCTGTCAGCTCACGCACTTCTTGATCTAACTCTGAAATTTTCAAAATTTCTACTTGCTCAACTTTCGTATCAACAGCTTCACATTTCAAAGCGGCCACTTCTCCAGACAATTCTTCCCAAGGCGCTATCAAATTTTCTGCAGCATCAATCAGCTGTTTTCTAGAACCATCAGATTCAGCTTTCTCATCGGTTTTTGCTTCAATTTCTTCAATTTTAGCTGTCAACTTCTCCAAGGACAGAACCGTTTTTTGTATAAGTGAAGCTTCAGGGATACTTTGCGACACAATTTTCAACTCAGCCTTTAAAGCTTTTAGCGCTTGTCGGAGCTTTGGCTTTTGTAGCTCTTGAACTTCTGGTTTACTCTCATTAATTTTCATAACAACAGCTGATAATTCTTCAAGAGGAAGCTTTAATTTCTGTAACTTTCCGGCTTGTTTTTCAGTTAAATTTTCATCGACCGAAGTGAAAGCCTCTTCAACCGCTTTCAATTCCTCTTCTAATTCAATTATCGTAAGAACCCCTTGCTGTTGTTCAGTGGACAAATTTGAAACATTCGATTTAAGAGTTGCAACGTTTTCAATTAGAACTTCAATTGGCTCCCTAATAACTTTCTTGCTCTTCGATTTTGATTCTTCCACGTCTCTTAGATTCTCTTCAATTTGAGTTATTTTTGCCGACAAAGCTTTCATGGGCTCTTGAACTTGCGCTTTGGCTGGTAAGGATTGAGTCAAAGATAGTAACTCATATCTCACGTTTTCCAGAGCCTTGGCGAGTTGAGGTTTTTGTTGATTTTGAGCCTCAGGTTCCTGTAAGGAGTTTCTGATTTGAACTACTACTGCACAAAGCTGATGTAGTGGTTCTTTCAAAGATTTAATTTTGAGAGGTTCATCCAAAGACTTTTGTTCTAAACTAAACGTCTCGAAAGACTCTTGCAAATCAATTACTTCTCCACCTAGTTGAATCACAGAAGACACACCTTGCTGAGGGTTTACTTTCAAGTCGCTAACATCAGCCATTAAAGCTATCAATTCTTGGCTCACCAATTTCAAAGGTTGAACTAATTTTTCTACTTCTGTCTTCTTGTCTTCATCCTTTACAATTTCAGATATTTTTACTGACAACTGATTCAGAGGGATTACGGTAGATTCCAAAGCTGATGCTTCAGGGATACTTTGGAACACTAAATTCAACTGATGTTCGACCGCTACTAAAGCGTTACGCAAAACTGGAATTTGCTGATTTTGTATCTCTGTTTTTTTTAGGGAGTGATTAATTTCCACTACAACGTTGGATAATTTTTCTATTGGTTCTTTCAACTGGTTAAGTTTTTCTGTTTGTTGTTCATCAAGATTTTCTTCAACAGCTACAAAAGCTTCTATTAGAGACTTCAATTCTTGTTCTAGCTCAATAATAGAGAGAACACCCCGTTGTTGCTTTACAGGCAGAGTTGTTACACCGGGCTTCAAAAGAGATACTTTCTGAGCAAGAACTTCTATCGGGGCGCTAATACTTGTCTTCAATTTTCCTTTTCCGGATTTTTCACCCAGTTTCTGATTGATATCAGAAATTTTTGCTGACAACGCATTCAGAGGTTCTTGTATTTCGGCTTTGGCTGGTAAAGTCCCAATTATTGACTGTATTTCACACCTTACACTTTCTAACGCTTTGGCTAATTTAGGTTGTTGTTGGATTTGTAACTTTGGTTGTTGGAGTGAATTTCTGATATCAACAATCACCGTTGATAATTCTTGCAGAGGTGCTCGCAACGATTCTATTTTCGATGGCTCAACAAGTGACTTCTGCCCTAACCTGAAGGCCTCGACTGACTCTTGCAAATCAAAAATTTCCGCCTCAAGTTGTATGACAGAAGGCGCACCTTGTTGAGGATCCAGCTTGAGGTCCGCAACGTCTGCCATCAAGGCCAGTATTTCCCCACTTACCATTTTCAGAGGTTGAATAAGTTTGTCAACTTCAACCTTTTTGTCTTCCTCTTTCAAAATTTCAGATATTTTTGCCGACAACTGGTTCATAGGAACTATCGTAGATTCCAAAGGCGAAGCTTTACCAATCTGTTGAGATACTACATTCAACTGCTCTTCAACCGCTACCAGAGCTTTACGCAAGACCGGAATTTGCCGTTCTTTGATCTCTGGTTTATTGAGGGACTCATTGATTTCCACTACAACTTTGGATAATTTTTTGAATGGTTCGTTCAACTGATTCAGTGTCTCTACTTGTTGTTCATCAAGATTTTCTTCAACAGTTGCAAATGATTCAGTCAAAGTTTTCAATTCTACTTCCAGCCCTACAATAGAGAGTACACCCTGCTGTTGATTTGCAGGTAGATTTGATACACCAGGTTTTAAGAGAGATACTTGCTGAGTAAGTTCATCGACAGGTTCACTTATGATTTTCTTCACATTCTTCTTTTTAGGTTTGTCCTCGTCTTTCAATTTTTGTTCAATATCAGTGATTTTTGCTGACAACGCTTTTAAGGGTTGTTGTACTTCTGCTTTAGTTGGAAGGGATTTAGTTAGTGACTGTATTTCACACCTTACTATTTCTAGTGCTTTGGCCAATTTCGGTTTTTGTTGAGTTTGAACTGTTGGTTTTTGGAGACAGTTCCTGATATCAACAATTACTTTCGATAGTTCTTGCAGAGGTTCTTGCAGCGATTTTATTTTCGATGGCTCATCAAGCGATTTTTGACCTAAACTATAGGCTTCGACTGATTCTTGTAAATCGAAAATTTCCGACTCAAGTTGTATGACAGAAGGCACACCTTGTTGAGGATCTACCTTGAGGTCGGCAACGTCTGCCATCAAGGCGAGTATCTCCTCGCTCACCATTTTCAGAGGTTGAATAAGTTTTTCCACTTCAACTTTTTTGTCTTCCTCCTTTATAATTTCAGATATTTTCGCTGACAACTGGTTCAGGGGAACGATTGTAGATTCCAAAGGCGAAGCTTTATGAATACTTTGCGAAACTACATTCAAGTGTTTTTCAACCGCTACCAGAGCTTTGAGCAAGACCGGAATTTGTCGATCTTTGATCTCTGGTTTATTGAGGGATACATTAACTTCCACTACAACTTTGGACAATTTTTTAAATGGTTCATTCAACTGATTCAGTGTTTCTGCTTGTTGTTCATCAAGATTTTCTTCAAGAATTGCGAAAGATTCAGTCAAAGCTTTCAATTCTACTTCCAGACCTACAATAGAGAGTACACCCTGCTGTTGATTTGCAGGTAGATTTGATACACCAGGTCTTAAGAGAGATACTTGCTGAGTGAGTTCATGGACAGGTTCACTAATACTTTTCTTTAGTTTCTCCTTTTTGGGTTTCTCTTCGTCTTTCAATTGTTGTTCAATAACAGTAATTTTTGCTGACAACGCTTTTAAGGGTTGTTGTACTTCCGCTTTAGTTGGAAGGGATTCAGTTAGTGACTGTATTTCACACCTCACAATTTCTAGTGCCTTGGCCAATTTCGGTTTTTGTTGATTTTGAACTGTTGGTTTTTGAAGAGAATTCCTGATATCAACAATCACTTTTGATAGTTCTTGCAGAGGTTCTTGCAAAGATTTAATTTTAGATGGCTCATCAAGTAATATTTGCCCTAGGCTAAAGGCTTCGACTGATTCTTGCAAATCGAAAATTTCCGCTTCAAGCTGTATAACAGAAGACACACCTTGTTGAGGATCAAGTTTGAGGTCCGCAACGTCTGTCATCAAGGCCAGTATTTCCTCGCTCACCATTTTCAGAGGTTGAATAAGTTTTTCCACTTCACCTTTTTTGTCGTCCTCTCTTATAATTTCAGATATTTTCGCTGACAACTGGTTCAGGGGAACGATTGTAGATTCCAAAGGCGAAGCTTTATGAATACTTTGCGAAACTACATTCAAGTGTTCTTCAACCGCTACCAGAGCTTTGAGCAAGACCGGAATTTGTCGATCTTTGATCTCTGGTTTATTGAGGGATTCATTAACTTCCACCACAACTTTGGACAATTTTTTGAATGGTTCGTTCAACTTATTCAGTGTTTCTATTTGTTGTTCATCAAGATTTTCTTCAACAGTTGCAAAAGATTCAGTCAAAGTTTTCAATTCTACTTCCAGACCTACAATAGAGAGTACACCCTGCTGTTGATTTGCAGGTAGATTTGATACACCACGTCTTAATAGAGATACTTGCTGAGTAAGTTCATGGACAGGTTCACTAATACTTTTCTTTAGTTTCTCCTTTTTGGGTTTCTCCTCGTCTTTCAATTGTTGTTCAATAACAGTAATTTTTGTTGACAACGCTTTTAAAGGTTGTTGTACTTCCGCTTTAGTTGGAAGGGATTCAGTTAGTAACTGTATTTCACACCTTACAATTTCTAGTGCTTTGGCCAATTTCGGTTTTTGTTGAGTTTGAACTGTTGGTTTCTGAAGAGAATTCCTGATATCAACAATCACTTTTGATAGTTCTTGCAGAGGTTCATGCAAAGATTTAATTTTAGATGGCTCATCAAGTATTTTTTGGCCTAAGCTAAAGGCTTCGACTGATTCTTGCAAATCGAAAATTTCCGCCTCAAGCTGTATAACAGAAGACACACCTTGTTGAGGATCAAGTTTGAGGTCCGCAACGTCTGCCATCAAGGCCAGTAACTCCTCGCTTACAATTTTCAGAGGTTGAATGAGTTTTTCAACTTCAACTTTTTTGTCTTCCTCTTTTACTATTTCAGCTATTTTTGCCGACAACTGGTTCAGAGGAACGATTGTGGTTTCCAAAGGCGAAGCTTTCTCAATACTCTGAGATACTACATTCAGCTGCTCTTCAACCGCTACCAGAGCTTCACGCAAGACCGGAATTTGCCGATCTTTGATGTCTGGTTTATTGAGGGATTCATTAATTTCCACTACAACTTTGGACAATTTCGTTAATGGTTCGTTCAACTGATTCAGTGTTTCTACTTGTTGTTTATCAAGATTTTCTTCAACAGTTGCAAAGGATTCAGTCAAAGTTTTCAATTCTACTTCCAGTCCTACAATAGAGAGTACACCCTGCTGTTGATTTGCAGGTAGATTTAATACACCAGGTCTTAAGAGAGATACTTGCTGAGTAAGTTCATGGACAGGTTCACTGATACTTCCCTTCAGTTTCTCCTTTTTGGGTTTCTCCTCGTCTTTCAATTGTTGTTCAATAACAGTAATTTTTGTTGACAACGCTTTCAAGGGTTGTTGTACTTCCGCTTTAGTTGGAAGGGATTCAGTTAGTGACTGTATTTCACACCTTACAATTTCTAGTGCTTTGGCCAATTTCGGTTTTTGTTGAGTTCGAACTGTTGGTTTTTGGAGAGAATTCCTGATATCAACAATCACTTTTGTTAGTTCTTGCAGCGGTTTTTGCAAAGACTTAATTTTAGATGGCTCATCAAGTATTTTTTTCCCTAAGCTAAAGGCTTCGACTGATTCTTGCAAATCGAAAATTTCCGCCTCAAGCTGTATAACAGAAGACACACCTTGTTGAGGATCAAGTTTGAGGTCCGCAACGTCTGCCATCAAGGCCAGTATTTCCTCGCTCACCATTTTCAGAGGTTGAATGAGTTTTCCAACTTCAACTTTTTTGTCTTCCTCTTTTACTATTTCAGATATTTTTGCCGACAACTGGTTCAAAGGAACGATTGTAGATTCCAAAGGCGAAGCTTTCTCAATACTCTGAGATACTACATTCAGCTGCTCTTCAACCGCTACCAGAGCTTCACGCAAGACCGGAATTTGCCGATCTTTGATGTCTGGTTTATTGAGGGATTCATTAATTTCCACTACAACTTTGAACAATTTCGTTAATGGTTCGTTCAACTGATTCAGTGTTTCTACTTGTTGTTTATCAAGATTTTTTTCAACAGTTGCAAAGGATTCAGTCAAAGTTTTCAATTCTACTTCCAGTCCTACAATAGAGAGTACACCCTGCTGTTGATTTGCAGGTAGATTTGATACACCAGGTCTTAAGAGAGATACTTGCTGAGTAAGTTCATGGACAGGTTCACTGATACTTTTCTTCAGTTTCTCCTTTTTGGGTTTCTCCTCGTCTTTCAATTGTTTTTCAATAGCAGTAATTTTTGCTGACAACGCTTTTAAGGGTTGTTGTATTTCCGCTTTAGTTGGAAGGGAATCAGTTAGTGACTGTATTTCACACCTTACAATTTCTAGTGCTTTGGCCAATTTCGGTTTTTGTTGAGTTTGAACTGTTG
Source organism: Anaspis maculata (assembly GCA_949128115.1). Classification (NCBI taxonomy): domain Eukaryota; kingdom Metazoa; phylum Arthropoda; class Insecta; order Coleoptera; family Scraptiidae; genus Anaspis; species Anaspis maculata. The sequence continues at coordinate 44,290,119 of OX421963.1, forward strand.
GTTTTTGAATAGAGTTCCTGATATCAACAATCACTTTTGATAGTCCTTGCAGAGGTTCTTGTAAAGATTTTATTTTAGATGGCTCATCAAGTGATTTTTGCCCTAAGCTGAAGGCTTCGACTGATTCTTGCAAATAGAAAATCTCCGCCTCAAGCTGTATAACAGAAGATACACCTTGTTGGGGATCAAGTTTGAGGTCAGCAACGTCTGCCATCAAAGCCAGTATTTCCTCGCTCACCATTCTCAGAGGTTGAATGAGTTTTTCAACTTCAACTTTTTTGTCTTCCTCCTTCACAATTTCAGATATTTTTGCCGACAGCTGTTTCATAGGAGCTATCGTAGATTCCAAAGGCGAAGCTTTCTCAATACTTTGTGATACTACATTTAACTGCTCTCCAACTGCTACCAAAGCTTTACGCAAGACCGGAATTTGCCGATTTTTTATCTCTGGTTTATTGAGGGACTCATTAATCTCCACTACAACTTTGGACAATTTTTTTAATGGTACATTCAACTGATTCAGTGTTTCGGCTTGTTGTTCATCAAGATTCACTTCAACATTTGCAAAAGATTCAGTCAAAGTTCTCAGTTCTCCTTCCAGCCATACAATAGAAAGTACTCCCTGCTGTTGGTTTGCAGGTAGATTTGATACACCAGGTTTGAGGAGAGAAACTCGCTGAATAAGTGCGTCGAGAGGTTCACTAATACTGTTCTTCAGTTTCTCTTTTTTAGGTTTTTCTTCGTCTTTCAATTTTTGTTCAATTTCAGTAATTTTTGCTGACAACGCCTTCAAGGGTTGTTGTACTTCTGCTTTGGATGGGAGGGATTCGGTTAGAGACTGTATTTCACACCTTACAATTTCTAGTGCTTTGGCCAATTTCGATTTTTGTTGTGTTAGAACTGTTGGTTTTTGAAGAGAGTTCCTGATATCAACAATCACTATTGATAGTTCTTGCAGAGGTTCTTGCAAAGATTTTATTTTAGATGGCTCATCAAGTGATTTTTGTCCTAAGCTGAAGGTTTCGACTGATTCTTGCAAATCGAATATTTCCGCTTCAAGCTGTATAACAGAAGACACACCTTGTTGAGGATCAAGCTTGAGGTCCGCAACGTCTGCCATCAAGAGCAGTATTTCTTCGCTTACCATTTTCAGAGGTTGAGTAAGTTCTTCAACGTCAACTTTTTTGTCTTCCTCCTTTACAATTTCAGATATTTTTGCCGATAACTGATTCATAGGAATTATCGTAGATTCCAAAGGTGATGCTTTCTGAATACTTTGAGATACTACATTCAACTGCTCTTCAACCGCTACCAGAGCTTTACGCAAGACCGGAATTTGTCGATCTTTGATCTCTGGTTTATTGAGGGACTGACTGATTTCCACTACAACTTTAGACAGTTGTTTCAATGGTTCATTTAATTGATTCAGTGTTTCTGCTTGTTGGTCATCAAGATTTTCTTCAACATTTGCAAAAGATTCAGTCAAAATTTTCAATTCTCCTTCAAGCTCAACAATGGAGAGTACCCCTTGCTGTTGCTTCACAGGTAAATTTGATACACCAGCTTTTAAGAGAGACACTTGTTGAATAAGTACTTCTACTGGTTCTTTGATATCTTTCTCCAGTTTCACCTTTTCATGTGTTTCTTCATCTTTCAATTCCTGTTCAATTTCACAAATTTTTGCAGACAACGCTTTCATAGGTTCTTGTATTTTCATGTTAGCGGGCAGTGATTGAGTCAACGATTCTAATTCACATCTTACAATTTTCAAAGCTTGCGCCAATTTAGGTTTTTGTGCAACTTGAACCGCAGGCTGTTGGAGAGTATTTTTTATTTCGACTATCACCGAAGATAAGTGTGTCAAGGGTTCGTTCAAACTTTCAAGTTGAACTAGCTCGTCCGAAGCTTTTTCCTCAAATGATTCAAATATTTCTTGCAGTGCAGTTACTTCTTCTTCGAGACCTACCACAGAGAGTATGCTTTTGTGCGGATCAATCTTGAAATTGTTAATTTCTAATTTCAACGCTAACACGTCGTCTTTCACCATTTTGACAGCTTTTAGTGATTCTGTTGTCTGATCAGCTTCTGATGTAACTTTAGATAATTTCGTCACTAATCTATTTAACGGTATTATTGTACATTCCAAAGGTGACGCTTCGGGAATAGTTTGAGATATCAAGTTCAACTTTTCTTTCACAGCCATCAGAGCCTTCCGTAAAACAGGCATTTGCTGATTTTGAACCTCTTGTTTATTCATTGATTCGTTTATTTCAGAACAAACTTCTGATAATTTTTCTAATGGTTCTCTCAACTGACTTAGTTCCTCAGTTAACTGTTCATCAAGATTTTCTTCAACTGAAAGAATGGATTCTTTTAGTTCTGTTAGCTCGCCCTGTAATTCAACGATGGCCAGTACGCCTTGTTGCTGTTTGGGGGATAGCTCGGATATACTAGATTTCAATACCGACACTTGCTGACTTAGAACTTCTACCGTTTTACTCACACGTGGCTTTTCTTTTACAGTTTCCGATTTTTCTTCTTTCAGGTTGTCTTGAATATGGGATATTTTCTTTACAACTTCTACTTCTTTGTTGTTCTCATCTTTTATTACTTCAGATATTTTAGCCGACAACTGAATCAAAGGAATAAGAGTACATTGCAAAGGCAATGCTCCGGGAATACTTTGAGATACAATATTTAACTGCTCTTCAGCCGCCATTAGAGCTTTACGCAGCTCAGGCTTTAGTTGCTGAAGGATCTCAGGTTTGTTGAGAGATTGGGTTATTTGAATAACTACCGCCGCAAGCTTTTCTAAAGGTTGTTTCAACACTTCAAGCTTCTGTGCTAAATCTGTTTCAATATCTCGTTCTTCTATTGCAGCAAAAGAAGTTTGCACCACGTTCAAAGACGTTTCCAAATCGACAATTGGAAGTATTACCGGCTGTTGACTTTTAGGTAAACCAGTTATTTCGGCCTTCAGCAAAACGATGTTGTCAGATAAAATACAAATTGGTTCAATCACATTTTCAGCTAGAGGCTTTCTTGTTTCACTCAATATTCTCAAAATGTCTTCTATTTTGACCGACAAAGATGATCGTAACGGTGTATCTGATAACTCGGTCAAATTTTTCAAGACATTCTCCAAAGCTATCTTCAAGTTAAAAGATTGAAGCTTGTAACCTGCTTTTTTCAAAGAGCTTCTGATTTGTACCGTAACGTCAGAGAGTTTTTCGAAAGCTCTATCCAAATTTGCAGCTCCCGAAGACTCAGTAGTTTCTTTAAGAAGTTTACGCAATTGACCTACACCTTCTTCCAAGTCTAATATAGACAAAACCCCCTTTTCTCTCTTAATTTTCAAGTCATTTACGTCCTCTTTGAGCGCGAACAGTTCATTGTGTAATGTAATCACTGAATCAACCAAAGGTTGCGCTTTCACAAATTCTTTCTCCTCGACCACTTGTTGAGCTTGTATCGCAACCATTTCGTTGACTTTTTCATCTACAATTCTCTCAACAATCTCTTCCACTTTTTCTTCTAGGATTTCTTTGGCTTTCTCTGCAGCAACTTCTGTAATTTCCTCAACAACTTCAGCTGCTTTCTCTTCAACGATTTGTTGAGCTCTCTCCTCTGCTATTTCTCCATTCCCCTCTTTGGCCTCATCTTTAACTTTCTTAGTTTTATCTTCTTCTTGAGCTTTCTCGTCTATTTCAGCTATTTTCGCCAAGAACTTTTCCAACGGAATTACAGTGATATTCAACGCTGAAGCTTTGGGAATGCTCTGTGACACCACTTCTAATTGACCTTTCAAAGCAAGCAAAGCCTTGTGAAGCTTTGGCATTTGGATATTGTGGATTTGCGGAACGTTAACTGATTGGTTCATTTCTAGAATAACTGAAGACAACTTTTCCAGGGGCTGTTTCAAAACTTCCAGCTTCTCAGAAACATCAGAACTGATGGTTTCTTGATCTTGAGCAGTTTCAAAGGATTCTTGCAGTTCTTCCAGGCGTTCCTCAAGTTGTATTACGGATAGAACACCTTGTCGAATTTCAAGTGGCAAACTAATCACGCCGACTTTCAAAGCAGTAATGTTCTCACGGAGAACTTTTATTGGTTTCATTACAGACTGACTCAAAGTTTCTTTTTGCAAGGCTCCTTTCAGTTCAGAAATTTTTGCAGTGAAAGCTATCAACGCTGGTAAAATTTTGACATCTGTAGCTTTAGATTGTTCAATCAATTCTATCTGGAGCCTCACTCCTTCCAACGTTTTCAGTAGATTGGGGTTTTGGATTTGTTGAACACTGGGTTGTCGAAGCGAAGTTCTGATTTCTATAACAACAGCTAAGAGTTTCTTTATTGGTTCTTCAAGCTCTACTAGTTGGCTTACGTCAACTGTTTTGACCGAATCCTCTAGAATCGATACAACTTCACTCAGTTGAGTGATCGACAATTCTCCAGGTTTTTCCTCTGATTTTAAAGCTTCAATTTCTGCTTTCAGAACCTTGAGAGGTTCTAATATTTGTTCCTCTGAAATGTCATCTACAACCTGTGCGATTTTCGATGACAATTTTTCAAGTGAAAGCACCTGCGCTCTTAAATCTTGAGGGATACTTTGAGTCACATAATCCAATTGCTGTTTCACGGTTATCAAAGCTTGTTGTAGTTTGGGCTTTTGTTTTTCTATGCTAGCTTCTTCACCTAAAGCATGATTAATTTCTACAGTAACAGCTGATAGTTTCTCTAAAGGAGCTTTTAACTCTTCCAGTTTCTGTGCCACTTCTGCAGATACCGACTCTAGCTCTTGTTGGAAAGACTCAAGTTCTGATTCTAGCAGCAAAACTGAAAGTACTCCTTTTTGCTTATCGGGCAAATGCTCAGCTTTTGCTTTTAACAACTTCAGCTCTTGATGAAGCATGGAAATCGGCTCGATGACCTCCAGACGAGGTGCTTCGGCCATTTTCTCTTGTATTTCGGAAATAGCGACTGATAATGATTTGAGAACTTCCATTTCTGGTTCAACTAACTTAATGTTCTCTTTGACGCTCTCTAATGCTTGGTTTACAACCACTTTGAGTTTTTGAAGCTCCGGCTTTTTCAGTAGGCTTCTAACTTGTACAACAACGTTCGACAGTTGCTGCAACGGCTCTGTCAAGACCTCACATTGTTCTAAATTAGTTGATTGCAACCGAGTCATAATGTCCTGAAGAGATATCACACAAATAACTCCAACTCTTGTCACTTTCAAATCATTGATATCTTCACTCAACGCAAACATTTCGTTGTTCAAAGTTCTAACAGTTTCAGTGATATCAACTTTCGGTTCTTCCCAGATTTCTTCAACCTCTTCAATCTTTGCCATAAGCTTTTGCAAGGTGATGGTCGAAATTTCAGAAAGTGAAGTTTCAGGAATGGTTTGATTGATTATTTTTAATTGTTCTTTCACAGCTTTTAAAGCTTGACAAACTTCAGGCTTGCTCAATTCCTTGACTTCAGGCTGTCTCAATGAAGCGTTCACTCTTTGAATTACCAAAGAGAGCTTTTCCAGAGGTTCTTGCAATGAAGCTAGCCCTGAAGAAAATTCTTCACTCAAGCTGCCAGTTTCTTCTTCTGTAACAAGGGCAGTTTTAACTGCGCTCAGCTGTTCAGCTAGTCCGATTATCGATTCAACGCCTTTCTGTTGTTGAGCTGAAATATCTGTGATGCTTGGGTTTAGAAGCGTGATACTTTCACAAACGTCTTCAATTGGTTGGATAGCTAGTTTGATTTTCGTTTTAGTTTCATCCATTTTTGTTTCGTCCACCTGCTCCTCCTTTTGGAAAATCTCTTGAATCTCTGCTACCTTTGCCGTGAGTGTTTGTAAGCTCACTGTAGAAATTTGAGAAAATGCACCTTGGTTGACAATTTGTAACTGCTCTTTTAGGGCTCTGAAGGCTTGACTAACTTCAGGTTTGTTCAACTTCTTCACGTCTGGTTTGGTAAGTGGCTCATTCATTTTCTGAATCACCACCGAGAGCTTTTCTAAAGGTTGTTGCAAAACAGCCAACTGCAGGGCATTTTCTTCACTTAATGCACTCGTTTGCTCGTCCAGGGTCAGTGAATTTTTCACAGCACTCAGCTCTTCAGCTAACTGAACTACAGATTCTATACCTATCTGTTGTTGAACCGAAAAATCTGCAACGTTCGGTTTCAAAAGAGCGATACTTTCGCACACACGTTCGATAGGTTGAACAACTAACTCCAACTTTGCTTTGGGCTCTTCACTTTGGAATATTTGTTCAATTTCTTCAATCTTTGCTGTGAGTTTTTTCAAATTTGAACTAGAAGCTTGAGACAGTAAAGTTTCAGGGAAAGGCTGACTGACAACGTGTAATTGTTCCTTAACAGCTTTCAATGCTTGGCAAATTTCTGGTTTGCTCACCTCCTTAGCTCCGGTTTTAGTAATTGATTCGTTGATTTTCTGAATAACAACAGAAAGTTTTTCCAAAGGTTGTTGCAAAGTAGCTAATTGGGAAGAAGTTTCTTCACTCAAAGTACCTGTCTCCTCGTCTACGGTCAATGCATTTTTCACTGCATTCAACTCAGTAATCAGTTGAACTATTGATTCAACACCTCTCTGTTGTCGAGCTGAAACATCTGTGACATTCGGCTTCAACGTAGTGATACTTTGACATATATTTTCAATTGGTTCTAACACTTGTTTCAATTTATTTTTGGTTTTAGGTTTGTCTTCATCTTGCAACTGTTCTTCAACTTGAGCTATTTGAGCTGTCAAAGCATTTATGGACCTTTGAACTGGTTGACTAACGGATTGAGTAACGACTTCTAATTGAGCTTTGACTGCAGTTATAGCTTCAGCTAATTTAGGCTTCTGAACTGACTGCACATCACGTTCATTCAATGAATTTGATATTTCAACGACAACTGCTTCAAGTTTCTGAAGCGGTTCTCTGAGTGTTTCCACTTCTGGTGAAATGTCCTGGGACTCTCTCAGTGTTGCGCATAAATGGGTCAAGCCTTTTTCCAAATCTACAACAGAGAATATTCCTTGCTCTGCTATATTTGCAGCAGTCATTTCTGCTTTTAATGCTATCACTTGAGTGTCCAAAGCTTTGATTGGCTCAACCAATTCTTCAATTCTGATCGGCTGTTCAATTGGCTTTGGTTGCTCAATCTTGACAACAATTTCTGACACTTTTGCGGCTAGTTTCTTGAGTGGCTCAATAATGCTAGACTTTTGAAGAGCACCCAGAGATAGAACTTCCAGTTGACTTTTTACAGAAATTAAAGCTTGTTTCAAAACATGCTTTTGTTCTTCAACATCCGATTTTTGTGCAGATTCGGTGATATTGATTACGACAACTGACAGTTTTTCTAGAGGTTCTTTCAGTTGAGTCAAACTTTCCACAACCTCTTGAGAAAGCTTTTCCTTCGCAATAGAAGTTTCTAACGCCTCTAGATCAGCTTGAACTTCAGAAACTGAAAATACACCTTTCTGTTCGTTTGAAGGTAAATTGGAAATATTTATTTTCAAAGCTTCGACGTTTCTGGATAATACTGTGAGAGGTTGAATCACTCTGTCTTTCCCAGGTTCAACTTTTTTGACACATTCAAGAAGATTTGCTAAGCTTTGGTTGAAGTCAATCAAATGCTTGATGTTCAAATTGTCTCTGTCCGTTTGCAAAATTCTTTCACAAATTTTTGTCGCTTCTACTAGAATACTTTCCAGTGCTTCTCTGGTCATTTTGTGTTTGACCAAAGCAAAAATCTGTTCTTTATATTGTGTAATCTTCGATATTTGTTCTATAGGTTTTCTCAGGTCATCGATCACAGCTTGAACAGATTCATACCCGGTGTTTTTATCTATAACACTTGAAACAACTTGAAGCTGTTCAACCAAAGGTATTTCACCAACTAAAAGTTCTTTGTTCAAACTGGAAGCACGAGTAGAAATTTGTTTGGCTATATTCCTCAACGTTATCCTACTAGACAGATCAGATTGCACACCGATTATAGCTTTTGTCACTTCATCTATAGGTTCTAGCAGTTTTTCCAGTTCAGCAGTTTTACCTTCCTCTGAACTCAATACGACTTTACCACACAAACTTATTAGAACGCTCTGTAAAGTATCCAGAGAACCAGTGAAATCTTTGATATCGGCATCTTGTAATTTCTCATACTTCTCGGTAACATTAAGTACATCTTTGAAACACTCTTTGGTCTCGTTCAAGGTAACCAGTTCCTCCGGAAGAATTTCTGCCTCTGAACACTGAGAGAGTTGTCTCAATAGCTTATGGATGGGTTTAACTAGTTTTAACATCAACTTGGTGTCACCTTCCGCATCTTTCGTTGCGACTACAAACCTTAGTAAACCTTCGAGGGTGTGTGCAAGGTTTTGCACAGCTGTCGCGTTTTCTGTTAATTCTCGAATTTCACTAACACGAGAAACTAAATCTACGGCATCCTCAAAAGCTTCAAGTTCAGCAACTTGAGGTTCAACTGATAAAGTGTGAAGTACATTTTTTAAAGGTTCATGGCCTTGTGCAACCAAGTCCAAACTGTGAGCTACCTTTTCTAGCTTCGACAGCTGCTGTTCAGTAATCATGGAAGCGTCAAGAGTGTTCATAGATTCAATCAAGGCTACAACAGATTTCTGCAATTCTGCGACAACTGGAACTTGAGCTTTGGTTACGAACTTTTCGAATTTAATCAAAGACTCAGTCAAGTTCTTCACTGTTTTGTCTTTAAAAACACTCTTTTTCCGTAAAGCTGTCGCAGCTTTCTCAAAAGAATTCTTAGTAGCCTTAAACGTGTCTTGTAAAGGCTCGATCAAATCTTTAACTTGTGATTCTTGGTTTATACTAACTAGAAGAATCTCCATGCTTTTCACTTCTGTTTTAATTCTCTCAATTTTCAACGATTCTGGTTCATTTACGATTATCACATCTGTTAAATTTTCAATCAACTTAGACGTTGCTGATATATTTTGCAAGTCATCTTGGGATAATTTGCCCTTTTTGTCTTCTAAAATACTGCCAGCAACAAATTGTAGTGTTTTCAACGGCTTTTGTAGCTCAACACACAGCACTTTGGCTGCAATTTCATCGGGATTCGGCTCGTTCAAAGCTATAGTTTCACGTAAATGCTCCAACTGTTCTTGTAGGGATACCAGCGGAGGGCACGATAAGCGTTTGTCAGGAGCAAACAAGACTTGAGCTTGCGCCACAACGTTTTTTAGCGGTTCTAAAAGTTGAGACTGAGGAAAACTTGTTTCCAAATCGTGAATTGATAACTCACTGCAATCCACGGTAACATTTTCCAAACATTTGGTAACATCATTTGATAAAAGATTGACCATCGCCAGTGCCATTTTCATTTCTTCGGGATTAGAAACAGTTTCCAGACCATGAGTAATATTGCTCATTTGCAAAATCAGTTTATCTTGGGCCAGTTGTTTGTCTTTAGAAAGCTTGGAACGGTCAACCATATTGAGCTTATCGACCAAATCTTTGGTTGATTCCACCACTTGAGCTTTCAAGACGTCTTGAGGCTGAGGCAAGTTTTCGATCAAATTGACAACGTTTTTGGCTGCTTCCTCTAATGGCTCCATGATTTCTTTGACTTTTGAATCCTTAGGAATCTTCACTGTAACTAACCTCAACTGTTCAATTTTATCTTTTACTGATTGCACAGCTTGTTGATCTACGACCTGAGATATGATATTGCTCAATTCAGATACAGTTTCAACCGCAGCTTGAATTGTAGATTTCTCTTTGGGGGTGATTCCTGACAACGGGCTTAGATTATCTTGAGTTATTTGTTCAACATTAGCTATTAGTTTCACCAGTTCGGTTACAGCAACCTTTTTCTCCAACGGAACAACATTTTCTACAATTTCTAATGTTTGTTTTTTCAAAGTTTGTATAGACTCAACTAAAGATTCAGTAAGTGGAGACGGAACCGGTGTTTCTAGCACTAAAGTTTGAACAACAATCTGCAAAACGTTTTTGAGTGGTGTAGGTTGAAGACCAGCAATTGCCGAGTTGATTTCAGACATTTTCGTTTTATCATAATCTCCAGTGGATGCTTCTGAGACAATGTATTCATTAATTTTTTCAATTACATATTGCGAAGATTCTATCCCACTCGCCTGATTTAATTCTAAACTGCTTAATTCAACAAGGGCACTTGCAAAGTCTTCCTTTGCTTTGAACGCTTCAAGATTTTGTAAAGTTCCAAAAGCTGTCGTTAATTTTTCGACTGATTCTGAAACAGTGGATAGTTTCACTTCGTGTAATTCTGCTTGTAAAGCCTGCTTGATATTAGAGATACTTTGGGCGACGACTAAGAGAGCGGGATTAGAAATTTGATTGAAACTGATCTCGTCAATATTTCGTCCAGCTTTCAACTCTTCAGTACATTTCAACAAATCGTTTACTACTTCAACTTCTTCTTGGCTCAAGCTTGAAACTTGCTGTAAATTCGCTTCGATAACTTCTAATGCTTGCTTCAACTGCCTTGGCTCCTGATTCATAATTTGATCTACCGGCTCTACGACTTTCTTGAAAATTTCCACATTTTTTCGTCTTTGCAGATGCTCAACTTGTAGTTTTTGAATTAAGTCAGTCAGATCTATGCTAAGTTGAGAAAGTATGTTTCGGACGTTTTCAAAAGCGGAATCATTCAAAGAGCTGACAACGTCATTTATAGAGTTTAAATCTATATTTCGTGGTGGCTCTTGCGTGCCGGAGATCGAATAAACAAAAGCGTCTAAATCATTGAAAATTCCAGCAACTCTTTCGAGAAATTTGAGTTTTTCAGCTGGTACAGGCAACTCACCCAAGTCATTCAAACTTATTTGTAGCGAATACAAAGATTTTTGCATTGCAAAAATTCTGTGTTTTTCAACATTGGGGCAGTCTACCGTAGCTATGTGCATAGCAAAAGCCTGCAGTGAATCTGCAGCCAACTGAATGTTTTGCAGCTTGACTAGCCTGTCAGTTTCATCGTACTTCTCAATATCAGTAAAAAGCTTAATCATTTTGCCATAAAAGCTCAAGTTTGATCTCTCTTGCGCAGATTTTAAGACGTTCAGAACAGTTTCAACACCAAGACCTTTATTTATATAGTCTTTAATAACGGTTACGACTTCGGTGGCATCTACTATAACAGATTGTTCAGATTTTAAGCTCGATGATAGACTAGGCAGGTTATCAAGGACTTCTTCGTGGATTCTACTTTCAGATTTCTTGCACACCTCAACCAAATCTTCTACAGCAAAACTGAAATTACTACGTAAGGCATTACCCATGTCTTCCGATTCTCGTTCAGTTTGCATTGCAGATAAGATGTCTGTATAATTACCAGCAATTTCTTGCAAAAGTCCTTGAATTTTGGTCGATTCAACTGGTAACTCTACAATTTGTTGCAGTAAAATCTGGCTTTGTTCAAAATCTGACTGCAAAAGACTACTTGTCAGGGCGTCTACAGTTTTCAAAATATTTTCAGTTTGGTGCTCTTCCAATAAATGTTCGAACGAAACAATCTCATGGAGGATGCCGACAATGTTTTCAGCTTGACTACCACTCGCCAAAAGTTCCAAAGACTGTTCTATATTACTCACGTGGCTCAAATTTAGATTTTCAATTTCAATCGACTTGAGCGCCAATTTCAATTCTTCAACTACCAAAATCATGGATTTCATGATGTATTTCACCCCAGCTGATTCTTTGTACTCGGCTAGTTGGAAAATGAAACTCTCAAGGAATGAATTCAGTTCTTCAGGGTTCATAACTTCAAGCTGAGCCATTAAACTACTCAAGCATAGGTTAAGGTTCTTCAATTTTTCCAAATCGTTGTGGACAATATCACAGTTATTTCTTTCGATTTCTAAAACTTCCAGTGAATCTCCAATAGACTCTTCTATGGACATACTAAAATTCTTGAATTTCTGGTGTTCGACTCTCAAAACGGCTTTGTTTAAATCAACCAATGATTCTTTCAGGCTTTCAAAAACGACGTCTTTGTTTTCTTCAAGTTTTTGAACGCTACTGATGGTTTCGTCCAGCTCCATCAACGGTTGCACTAGCTTTTTCACTTCCAAAATATCTTCGATGCTCACCAAATTCTGTTCCCGTTCTTCACTGAATCTGACCGAGATCAAGGTTTCAACCCTGTTCATGATTTCCGAAGCTTGCTCATACAAGTCTTCGCTCAATTTGCTAGTCTTCTCGACGGCTACGCCTTCACAGATGTGTCTCAAATACTTCTCCAGTTGATGGACATGTTCAGACACAGCCTTGCTGGTGGCCGCAGAAATGACAGTTTCTTCAGCTTCTGGAATAACAGGCAGGCTTTCAATCTTGGATATGTACTTTTTCAGCTGATCCGCAGTGAAAGCTTCGGCTAAGCTGTGTTGATTCAAGTGCAAGACAGCATCCAAAACTTGCTGATGGATCATGGCTACGTTTATCTGCAAACTTTCTAAAATTATCTTTTCTTGCATCAGTTGAGCTGTTGGCGGTTTCTCTTCACAAGCATCTTGAACTTCTATTATATTATCTTCAATTTCTTCCAGGGCAGCAATATAAGTCTGCAATGCCATTCTATCATCTTCAGTAATTTCTTCCTTTTTCTTTTCCAACACTGCATCGTTGATGATTTCTTGTAAACCGTCCAAGCATTCGTTTAGTACGACATCTTCTACTTGACTTTTCGTCGCTTGGACTTTCTGCCGCGTGTCTTCGACCAGATCTATAGGAACAATGGTATCTGAACTTTCTTCCAAAATAACCACAACACTTCCTTCTTTACTTCGAACTGGAGGTTCAAGGTTTTCTGTCAGATGACACAAATTTTCACGTACTTCACTCATTCTTCCTTTTAGAATTGAGAAAGGGATGCACAAATCTATGGATTCCAACGTTTCTTCATCTATTATGACACTTTCCTCAAGCATAATCAAAGCGCTGATAACGTTATCAAGGCTTTCTGCGGTGCTTGACGGCCCTAAAGCCAGGAGCTGGTTATTCAAAGTTTCTAAAGGCTGTGTTAGAGTTTCAACTGCAGAAACAGCAGGTTCAGTCTTGATTTCTGAAACCTGAGCTATGCAAGAGCTCAAGTCTTTTTGTAGAGTGCTCAGCTGCCTCAGTCCTTCTAAAATAATGGTTTGTTTAACTTTCTTCTGTGCTTCTTCAATATTGAACAAAAACTCGTCTACAGATCTCGTAATGTTCTGGTAGACAATCTGGCAGACTTGTACGAACACGTCTTTGACAACATCTTGCTCTTGAGATGTCAGTTCTACTTTGCTTTGCGAAAGTATATCTGAAGATCCAATCTTCGCTTTAATATTGTCAAAACACGATACAATTTCAGACACAGCTTTGCTGAATGATTTTAAGAAATTCAGTGATTCCGATCTCTTTGTTCCTTTAAGCTGCTCTAAATTTTTGTTGAGGTCGCTGATAGGCCGAGTACATCTATCTATAACTACAAGCCTGATCTCCTGTTCCAGAGATTTTTGAGAAGTGTATCTGATGGATTGTTTCTTGACAGTCATCAAAGCAGTGCTTAAAGTCTGGATTGGTTTCGAAGTTCCTTCTAGTAGTTTCCACTGAAGATCTGTCGATAATTCACCCAGCTTTTCAATAAAAATCCTGTTTTCTATATCATTAACCACAGAACGAATTTCGTTTGAAGAACTGATCATGTTCAGAAGCACGTTCGTTTCTTCTTCAGTTGACATAGAAGACTCTTGCATACTAGAGTCTTCACTGAACTTGGTCTTGAGGATTTCGTCGGCATTCTGCAGCCCAGTTTGTATTTCTCTGATGGTAATGCAAACTTCTTGGATTAGCTTAGATGGAGTCATCCGTCCAGAAGTCTTAGTTGAATCCAAGTCCTTTTCCAACAAGGTAATGGTTTCGATCAAATTTAAACCGCGTTCGATTTGAGGTCCAGTGGTGTCTAAAATGTTGACACAAGTTTTCTTGATCAGCGTGTGATCTTTGCCAGGAGTCTCACAACATTTTTCAACCACTGACAAGTTCTTTTGCAGTTCAAAGATAGGTGGTGCGATCAATTCTACGGCAGATACCTCAGGAGACCGGCGTCCTTCTTCGATCATCTGTAGTACGGTTTGGATGTCCTTGAACGGTTGTAGGATACTTTTCAAAATACCTAAGCTTTTATCGGCAGTAGCGGAAGTGGACTTGGCTGTCGTCTGCAAGAACATTTCTTCTTCGACTGTTAGAAGGCCTTGCTGGATTTCTGACAAGGTAATCTTCATTTCATCTATGACTTGCATTTCTTCTTTTCTCAGCTCTTTTTGTCTAGCAGCAGCTATTTCTGGATCGATGACCAGGCCGTCGCCTTCCTCACCTTGGAGGTCTCTAGCGAAGTCCTCGTCCTTGATGTCCAGCGACACGGCTTTTCTTCTGAGACCATCCAAAGAGACTATTTCCGTGGAGATTTCTTCAGCACTAACCGCAGCTCTAGCTTCAGCAGGCATTTGTTGAGAAGAGTCTTGGCTTTGGCTTCTGTTTACACGTAAATCTGAGCCTATTTCATGTGTTGTATGGGGTGTTAGAGGTCGTCTTTCTTCACCAATATCAGGCAAACTGGCAGTTTCGCTGATATCGGCTTGTTGACGCTGTTTATCAGAGCTAATCGCACTTTCATATTCTTCGTATGAATCCAAATCCGCGGCTACAGCTAAACTTTCATCGGCCGCTTCTAACGAAGTGTTCTTAGACAAGCTGTAGTAAGAGTTATTTGTCTTGTTGGAGTCTGATTTTCTTCTAGGCGGTCGTTTAGGCGTTTCCTCGCCAGAAGTCAAATCTATCTTGATTTTTTCTTGAGCTATAGATAGCAGCTCTTGTCCAGTTTCATCTGTTATTGAGTATATATCATCGATGTCTGCTTCAGTTCTCAAATCCTGCTCTTCTGACGTGAAGTACTCCTCTGAGACGTCAACAACGATCGCTTCCATTAAAAGGTTTCCAGATGTGGAGGTTTCTTTGACGAATCTCAGTGGTGGCAGTTCGATTATGTTGTGTTCTACGATCAAGTTATTTCCACAATCAAGTTGACAAAAACGTCTAAGTTTAAACTCACCTGAGACGTGTTCTGATAGCTGATCGGCGTACATTTCAACAATCTGGATGGCCTCTTCTTCGGTCAAGTCGGGAGTTTCGTACAGAGATACGGAGACTTCTTTGCCGTCAAAAGAAAATGAAACTTCATTACGATCGTCTATGGTGAAAGACTGGTCGCCGGCAGTGTCGTAGATTTGCGAAGTCCGTTCTTCGTGGATTGTGGAAAGAGAAGTTTGCCTTGCCAGTTCAACTTTTTGTTTTTGGGATCTCGTGTCTTCGAATCCGAGAAGCGAAGCGGAGCTGGCCACGACCCCCATGCAATTTCTTGCTTCACACGTGTATGTGCCCAAACAGCACGTACCATCCTATCAATATTCAATAGTGTATTTTATAACGAGCATTGACAGCAACTTCATATGTGCATAAAAGGTTTGTTCCAACAGAAATCTCAAACTAGTCAGAGCCAATGAGAAGCGCCAAAATCAGTTTGCAAACTGATATTCTCAATTCATATTAGCTCTGACTAGTTTAAAACCTCTTGATGCAACAAACCTATAATGTTTGATTATAGACGGATCAGCTATGGGGTGTTCAATCTCAACCGGCGCCGTTGCTATAGTAGTCTAAACGAACTGTGCGTTATGATGCATGGCTGGATAAACTTGCGCGGCTGCTCAATCGTGTCAAATGTGTCGCTTTCTTGAGAGGCCGTAAAAACAAAAATTACTAATGTTTACCTCGCCAGATGTGATTCGATGAATATCACCAGGTTTCAGTTCTACTCCGTCCTTGTACCATTTTAAAACGGGCTGAGGAACCCCGATGACTTTGCATTCCAAGTTCACGGCACCTTCTTCGGACAAAACAGCTCTTAGGCATTCCAAAAATTTCGGTTTCTTGAAATGTTTCGGTATGAGTAGTTTCAAGAAACAGGATGTAAGAGCGTGGCCAAATTCATTGGTGGCTACGCACTTCCACTCGGCTTGGTCCATAAATTCCACTCGTACTATATCCAAGTGGTTGATGGCCAAATTTTCTTTAACCGCAACGTAACGGTCCGGTTCACTATCGACGGGTTGGTCGTTGCGGTACCAAGATAACAGCGGTGTAGGAGTCGTTACGCTAACTGCAACACAAAATGTTGATTTTGGAGGAATGTCAAATGCTTTTTGAGTTAAAAATCAATAGCAAAGCAGAGCTTAAAAGCTGACAAGAAATCAAGCAGTGCTTAAAGAACAGCTAAGTGAGAAATACTCGTAGAATTACCTTGCACTGTGAACCTGTACGTTTCATTGACTTTGGCTTCTGCACTCTGCAGACCTTGCAGGAATTTCGGTGCCTGACTCCTGAGCACCAACTGAGCCCGTTCCTCGTCGTTAAGCTGATTTTCTATGTCATCCACTGTCAGTTCGGCGGTACTTCTGGCTTCACCCATGCAGTTCTTGGCGATGCAACAGTACGATCCCAGCGAATTGGTTCCGGTCAGTTGGTAAACGTCTCCCGGTTTCAGTTCTTGGCCATCTTTGAACCATCTGAGGAGAGGCGTCGGGGATCCGACCACTTTGCATTCGAACGAAACCAGGCCTTCCTCTGTTAAAATAGCTTTGAGGCTGTCCATGAAACGCGGCTTTCGAAAATGCTTTGGAACTGCAATGGCATTATTTTAGTTTGAAACTCATATGTGCTAAGTGTAATTTTTCAAACGAAGAGCTCTGCCCTTTTCTCTTGTATTGGAGAAGCTCTGGTTCAGAATTGTTCCTTATGTTATCTTGGATAAGGTCTCCAGCTTCAGGTCAGCCCTGAAAGCAATTAGTGTTGCCGTCTAGAGTTAGACTTTCTAGACTCTTGTCTTGAAAAGGCGTCAAGACTTAGACAAGACCTCTAGAAACTCTTGTCTTGAAATTTCTAGACAAGACAAGAGTAGGGCTGGCAAGATCAAGAGTCTTGATTAGACTCTTGAAAAGGAAAAATAGAAAAAAATCAGATATATTCCTCTCCGTTGATGGTTTTTATTTTCTACTGAATGTGTGATTAGCTTAGAGATTTCTTACAGAGTTTATTGACAACATAAAATAGCATAAATAAGGGTAAACGGTATGACAAAATGATATTCAAAACTATATCTACTTGAAATGGAAATGATTGCAAAGGGTTCTCATACTATTTTTCTTTTATTTGTTGAAATCAAAGTACCGAGATCACTATAGAGACGATATAAAATATCTCGTCTCAAAAGTCTCTACTCTTTTCAGAAAATAATCTGGGAATTTGGGAGTTCAAATTTTTACATGAAAAAGTGGTTTCGGTGAATTTGGCTGAATTTTTTATATGTTGTAGATCTTGATTCAAGAAATATATTCCTGAAAAATTGGACCCCTCCTATGAACAGTTTTTCCCCTACACCCCTAATAAGGCCAAAATTAGGAATAGTCTCAAATTTTTTGAAATTCATGAAACTGGTCCAAATCGAACTCGTGATCATGGGAAAAATAATTTAAAAAATCCAAGTTATGAATTGGGGTAGTTATCAAGGGGGTTGGGGGTCGAAATTGGGAAAATAAATTGAAATTCCGAATTTTTTATTCTTGTAAAATCTGAACAGAATAATAATGGAGAAATAATTTTGGAAAACCTAAAACAATTAATTGGGTGTTATTCTAAAGGGGGCTGGGGGTCAAAATCAAGGGAACGGAGTAACATTCCGAAACTTGCGATTCCCATTATTGAGAAAATAATTCAAAAAAATCTAAACCAATGAGTTCTGGTGTCATTGAGAAAGTAGAGGGTCGAAATCAGGACAACAATGAAATTCTGGACCTTACAGTTCATCTAAAAATTGGTCTGGGTGAATGACAAAATGATAATAAAACCAATCTGCATAAGGATTGAGTTCTTCATTTCTCGACCATCTCTTTTCCCACCTACCATAATATCTGCCTACAACCATGTCCTTGTCCAAATAAGAATTTGTCTTGAGCATTTTGAAATTCATGAAACTGGCTCAAATTAAGTTGAAGAATAAAAAATATAAGTTGTGAGTTGGAGTAATTATCCAGGGGGCGGGGGTCGAAATCCAGTGAAGGAATTAGCATTCCAGGAAAAGGGTAATGGAGAAGCTCGTGGAGAAGTAATTTAAAAGAATCTGAATCAATAAATTGAGATGGTTACCTACCGAGGGGACAGTGGTCAAAATCTAGAAAAAAAAAGAAATTCCGAAACTTCAAATTCATATATACAGGGTTATTCAAAAGTCCGGAATAAAATTCATATTTTTTTTCCATATTCATTTCGGCAAAAACGCTCGGACCGGTCGATTTCTAAAAACGGTAAGCCGTTTTTTTCATGACACGTGTCATGTTCTACCGTCAACCCCCTAACCCCAAGCCACCCTTAGTATTTTTTTTCAAATGACACCCTATGGCTTGTGGGGGCTCGTTGGAAAGCTTGTCACAAAACTCTATTCAGATCTATAATTGAAAATTAGGTCCGACGCTTCACCATAAAGTTTTGAGAAACCCCAGTTTTACTAGACAGTCCGGAATAACATTCATATTTTTTTTCCATATTTATTTCGGAAAAAACGCTCGAACCGGTCGATTTCTAAAAACGGAGAGCCGTTTTTTCATGACACGTGTCATGTTCTACCGTCAACCACCCAACCCCAAGCCACCATGAAGTTCCTCAAAACTTCATGGTAAAGCGTCCGATCTAATTTTCAACGGTAGATCTGAATAGAGTTTTTGACAAGCTTTCCAACGAGCCCCCACAAGCCATAGGGTGCCATTTGAAAAAAAATACTAAGTGTGGCTTGGGGTTAGGGGGTTGGCGGTAGAACATGACACGTGTCATGAAAAAACGGCTTACTGTTTTTAGAAATCGACCTGTTCGAGCGTTTTGTTTCTGAAAAAATATGGAAAGAAATTATGAATTTTGTTCCGGACTGTTAAGTAAAACTGGGGTTCCTCAAAACTTCATGGTGAAGCGTCTGATCTAATTTTCAATGATTGATCTGAATGGAGTTTTTGATAAGCTTTCCAACGAGCCCCCATAAGCCATAGGGTGCCATTTGAAAAAAAATACTAAGGGTGACTTGGGGTTAGGGGGATGACGGTAGAACATGACACGTGTCATGAAAAAAAGGCTTACCGTTTTTAGAAATCGACCTGTTCAAGCGTTTTTTCCGCAATAAATATGGAAAAAAATTATGAATTTTATTCCGGACTTTTGAATAACCCTGTATATGGTCTTTCAATAAGAGTCATAGAACTTCAAATTGGAATTAACAAATTATGTCGGAGTTAACGATATCTAATTGACTCTATGTGAAAGAACAGATTTTAACATTATGTGTGGAAAATAACATCTAGTAAATGGCCTCCTCGACTTTGTCTAACGGCGTGCAGACGGGAAGTTCAATTTGTAATAACTTTCCGGCAGATATCGGGCTATATTTCAGTAATAACACGCACAATATTGTCCTCCAGGGCTTCAATGGTTCTAGGCTTGTTCTTGTATACCAGGGACTTCACATAACCCCACAGAAAAAAGTCCAGGGATGTAATATCGCAAGATCTCGCTGGCCAATCGAAATCGCCATTCCGCGAAATTGTTCTTCCTTGGAAGTTTCTGGCCAACAAGTCCCAAGGTTTCTCCTGCTGTGTGGCACGTAGCCCCGTCTTGTTGAAAGAAGATGATTTTGTAAGATATACTGAGTATTTATGTCAAAAAATGACAGTAAAATCTTATCAAAGTTCTA
Source organism: Anaspis maculata (assembly GCA_949128115.1). Taxonomy (NCBI): domain Eukaryota; kingdom Metazoa; phylum Arthropoda; class Insecta; order Coleoptera; family Scraptiidae; genus Anaspis; species Anaspis maculata. Next base: position 44,309,967 of record OX421963.1, read on the forward strand.
TCACTCTTATTGAAAGACCCTTTAGAACTGAAAATTCAGATTTGAAAAATTGAGCCTTACTTCCAATATCGATCTATTTTTGGATTCTCATTGAATCAACCAATGACCAAAAGCAGGATTTATGTTTATTTGAAAAAAGAAAGTCTAGACAATTTTTTTTTGACACAAGCTATATGATGGACAGCACACAGAACCGCGGAGAGCTTCTCGAGAACTGTAATTAATAATGCTGTTGCAAGTAGTCTCGATTCCACCCCCCTCCCCCCGGCCCTCATTGTGGTTGTGGGAAGGTATCATAATGGTTGTACCCAGAGCTTGGTACCCAGGTACCTGGGTAAGGGGTGAGGATGATCGAGAAACGATGAACTCAGTCCTTATTCACATTGGTTGTATTATCATTTTGTCATTCGCCCAGATCTTCCTAGATAAACTGGAAGTTCCAGAACTCCACTGTTTACTCAATTTCGACCCTCTACCCCCTTAATAACAATTTGGATCTAGGAAAAAACATCGCTGGAAAAAACATAGCCGGAAAAAACATAGCGGAGAAAACATAGCATGGAAAAAACATCGCAGGGAGAAAACATAGCATGGAAAAAACATAGCAGGATAAAACATAGCACGGAATAAACATCGCACGGAATAAATATCGCGGAAAAAAACATAGCAGGGAGAAAACATAGCATGGAAAAAACATAGCAGGATAAAACATCGCACGGAATAAATATCGCGGAAAAAACATAGCAGGGGAGAACGGTGCTAGGACAATTCTTCGCAAGCATTGCGCCCGCGCATACTTTAAGACACAAGGGGGCTAGCGGGGCTCAAATAGCCACAATGTAGACACAAGACTAGATAGGGCTTCAAATAACACAAAAAGGCATGATGGGCTCAATGGGGCTCCAAACGACATTAGGAGACACAAGGGTGCTCAGCAGGGCCTAAACCACTACACTGTAGACCAAGAGAGGATAAGGCTGTAAATATCGCAAGAAGGACTGATAGGGCTCACTAGGGCTCCAAATGACACCCTAAGGCATAAGGGGGGCCTATAGGGCTCCGATCAACACATGAAGATACACAGGAGCTGACTAGAGCTCCGCAACAAAGACGGGTTGGAAAGAGGCTCAACAGGGCTACAAATAACACATAAAGACACAGGGGGGCCTGATAGGGCTATGAGAAACCTGGAAAGGCACAAGAGAGCTTTCTAAGATGCCAGAAATGTCAAGAGGTCAGTAGGGGGTCACCGGGGCCCCAAACCATAATTGTGGAAACAAGGGGGCTCATTAGGGCTCCAAACGATACTTGAAGATACAAGGGAGCTCAGCAGGGTTTGAAACGCTTCAATGTAGATATAAGGGAGGATAAGATTCTTATAATTGCAAGAAGGCCTGGCGAGGCCCACTAGGGCTCCAAATGAAACTTTGAGACACAAAGAGAGCTCGGGGAGCCCTGTAGAACTTCGACCAACACATAAAGACTCATAGGAGCTAACTAGAGCTTCGAAAACTAGCACAATGTAAAAAGGGGCTCAGCAGAGCTATAAATGAAACATAAAGACACAGGGGGGCCACATCGGCCTCTGAAAACATAATAAGGCACAAAGGAGCTGCTAAGATTCCGGAAACTTCGGGAAATCTGAAGGAGGTCACCTGGTCTGCAAACGATAATTGAAGACACAAGGGGACTCAATAGGGCTCCAAACGATACTTAAAGATACAAGAGGGCTCAGTAGGGCTTGAAACGCTTCAATGTAGACACAAGAGAGGAGAGGCCTCTAAAAATCGGACGAAGGCCTGGCGGGGCTCACTGGAGCTCCAAATGGCACTTGGAGACATGAGGTGGCCCCGTAGAACTTTGACCATCACATAAAGACTAACAGGAGCTAACTAGAGCTTGAAAAAAGGGGCTTAGCAGGGCTGCAAATGAAACATAAAGACACAGAGGGGGGCCACATACGGCTCTGAAAAACTCAATAAGGCACAAAGGAGCTTTCTAAGATTCCAGAAACATCGAGGAATCAGAAGGGAGGCACCTGGTCTGAAAACGATAATTGGAGACACAAGGGGCCCAATAGGGCTCTAAACAATCCTTGAAGATACAAGGGGGCTCAGTAGGGCTTGAAACGCTCCAATGTAGACACAAGAGAGAAGAGGCCTCAAAAAATCGGACGAAGGCCTGGCGGGGCTCACTGGGGCTCTAAATGACAGTTGAGGACACGAGGTGGCCCCGTAGAACTTTGACCAACACATAGAGACTAACAGGAGCTAACTAGACCTTAAAAAAATAACACAATGAAAAAAGGGGCTCAGCAGGGCTACAAATGAAACAAAGACACAGGGGGGCAACATAGGACTCTCAGAAACTTGATAAGGCACAAAGGAGCTTTCTTAGAATACAGAAACATCGAGAAATCAGAAGAGGGTCACCTGGTCCGCAAACGATAATTGAAGATACAAGGGGGCTCAATAGGGCTCCAAAAATACTTCAAGATACAAAGGGGCTCAGTAGGGCTTGAAACGCTCCAGTGTAGACACAAGAGAGGAGAGGCCTCTGAAAATCGAGCGAATGCCTGGCGGGGCTCACTGGGGCTCCAAATGACACTTGGGGACACGAGGGGGCCCGTAGAACTTTGATAAACACATTAAGACTAACAGGAGTTAACTAGAGCTGATGAAACTGACACATTATAAAATGCTGCAAACGATAATTGAATACATAAGGGGGCCCAATAGAGGGCACCAAACGATACTTGAAGATACAAGGAGGTTCATAGAGCTTGAAACGCTTCAATGTAGACACAAGAGAGGAGAGGCCTCTCAAGATCGGAAGAAGGCCTGGCGGGGCTCACTGGGGGTCCAAATGACACTTGGTGACATAAGGGGGCCCGTAGAACTTTGATCAACACATTAAGACTAACAGGAGTTAACTAGAGCTGATGAAACTGACACATTATAAAATGCTGCAAACGATAATTGAATACATAAGGGGGCCCAATAGGGCTCCAAACGATACTTGAAGATACAAGGAGGCTCATAGAGCTTGAAACGCTTCAATGTAGACACAAGAGAGGAGAGGCTTCTCAAGATCGGAAGAAGGCCTGGCGGGGCTCACTGGGGGTCCAAATGACACTTGGGGACATAAGGGGGCCCCGTAGAACTTTGATCAACACATAAACACTAATAGGAGCTAACTAGGGCTTGAAAACTAACACATTGTGGAAAGGGGCTCAGCAGGGCTACAAATGCAACATGAAGACAAGGGGGCCTAAGAGGGCTCTGTGGAACTGTCCAAGGTATAAGGGCGAAGCAAATCCCTAAGATACCCAAGGGGATTCATAAAGATCCCAAACGATACCTTGTAGAGACAAGGGGGCTCAACAAGGCTTGAAACGCTACGTAAAAACCCAGTGGGGGATAGGGCTCTGAATATCACACTCACACTCGGCCTCATTAGAGCTCTAAAGTTTCCGGCGCGAAGAATTGTCCGGCGAAGAATTATCCGGTCACCGGAGAGAACATAGCATGGAAAAATCACAGCCAGGAAAAAACTCTGCTACAGACAGCCCCTATACTTATTTATGTCTTTGACTTGAACGACTCTCATAGGTACCTACTTGAATCTCACGACCCAAACATGATACCTTACCGTGTGTAGACTTCCATCATGCACATCATGCACGGCCAGACTTCTGATATATCCAGGCCTCCACCCCAGGCGGCCCCCATTCGTACATAGACCTGTACTGAAGACTTAATTCCCGCGTACTTGCGGTCATACTTTATTTTGATAGTTGGGAGACCACAGGAGATTTGGAAAAACACACCCTTGCGATGTTATTTCCCTGCTATGTTTTACCGTGCGATGTTTTTTCTGGCTATATTTTTTCCGCTATGTTTTCTCCTGCGATGTTTATTCCATGCTATGTTTTTTCCGGTCGATGTTTCTTCCGTGCGATGTTTCTTCCATGCGATGTTTTCTCCATACGATGTTATTTCCATGCGATGTTTTTTCCTGCTATGTTTTTTCCGCTATGTTTTTTCCTGCGATGTTTTCTCCTGCGATGTTTATTCCGGTTACCCCCGAATTCATTGGTTTAGATTTTTTTGAGCAATTTCCCCATTGCTCGTAAAATCATATATTATGGGAACCGCAAATTCCAGAATTTCACTGCGTTTTCTTGATTTCGACCCCCAGCCCCCTTTAGAATAGCCCCCAATTGATTGATTTAGATTCTCCAAAATTATTTCTCGATTATTATTCTGTTCAGATTTTATAAGAATAAAAAAATTCGGAATTTCAATTTATTTTCTCAATTTCGATCTCCAACCCCTTTGATAACTACCCCAATTCACAACTTGGATTTTTTTTAATTATTTTTCCCATGATCACAAGTTTGATTTGAACCAGTTTCATGAATTTCAAAAATTTTGAGACGATTCCTAATTTTGGCCTTATTAGGGGTGTAGGGGAAAAACTGTTCATAGGAGGGGTCCAATTTTTCAGGAATATATTTCTTGAATCAAGATCTATAACATATAAAAAATTAAGCCAAATTCACCGAAACCACTTTTTCATAGAAAACGTGCGGGGTCCTTTGGAGAATAATGAAGCAATAAACCTGTTCGGCGCTTGCCCACTAGGCAGGCCATCATGTCATTATGCATTGACCGTTGTTGTCAGGCTGTCTCTGATAGGCAGTCTACAGTCCATGAATATTTTGAAAATTAGGAAAAACAAAACAACACCTAGAAGCATCTTTCTGTATATTGTGAATTTTATATGTATATCAGAAGACGATTTGATTTTCGGTTTGTGGTGGCAGTTCACTATAAATTTATCAATTTTGCATCAGAGAACGGGAAGCGTTGCCAGAGAGATGCCATGTCGAATTATGTGATTGTCTTGTGATTATATATTCACATGACATCTCCTTCAGACTCTGTATGTCTCTACTATTTTATCTGGTTCTCATGCGAAAGTTTCGTTCAAGTGATTTTTTTTCAAGGGCTGCTCCAACATCTTCATTTCTACTTTTCAAAAAAATAGCTGCGCCTTCTCAGATCGCAACTTCTAAGAAATCAGGTAGCTCGATGAGGCTTTTGGTCAATAGCTGGGAAACAAAGTGTTTCTTGCCAATAAAAGGAGAATGATTCAGACAACATGCTGCAGCCAGATATCCTTCCAATGTACCAAGGCAAAATGCCGATGGTATAAATAATCGGTATATTTTCGACAAAAATATTGGACCACGTCTGCATCACGACATCTGGGAAGTCTGGGCTCTGCTTAAACCCAATTATTTACATTTCTTTGTCGAGCAGCAAAATGTTTCGAACACCAAACAGCAAAATAATATTGAAGATGATTGTTCAACTTTTTCTTGACTGTGACTCTTCCGTTGACTGTTTCTTGACGTTCATGGCAAACTGGTATTGTTTTTGGCTTACTTATTCATTCGAATCGAGCCGATGGACTGCGGTGAGTTAAATTTCTATATCCTTTCCCGGTGCTAGATTTCTTGAGTACTTTCTTAAATGGAGAGTAGTTGACTATATTTATTCAGGCATCAACCTACGGCTATAAAGTCGTATCTTAACATTTTATATAAGACCCCATCGCAGAAATACGTTTACTAACAGGTCGGGGGTGGCGGTGACAACCCTTTCTTCCAGCATTCACACCAATGATAAATTTCAGTGTCAATAAAAGTAGGTCTTTGTTTTGAAATTTGAACTTAATTAGACCCTCAGATTAGATTAGAACTTAATTAGAACTTAGAAGAACCCAAGTTGAATATTTTATTGAAGCGCAGTCCCTATTCGGAGGGTGCTCCTTGCTCCTCACAGTTTCTCTGTTTTCTTGCTAAAAGATGTTTATATTTCTTCCACGTATTTTTCTTGAAAGAAGGGGTTTCACAGTAATTTAATTTCAAGAGTCTATCTAGACTCTTGAAAAATTTCCATCAAGAGTTAGAGTCTTGTCTTGAAATTTCGAAATTATCTTGATATTTCAAGACAAGACAAGAGTAAGGCAACTCTTGTCTTGTCTTGTCTAGACGGCAACACTAAAAGCAATTAGCTTGAAAGCAGAAGACGCACCGACACAAAATCGATGTTATTTATAAACTGCTGGACAACGAAGTTGTCGGTATCGGAAAAATGGTCCAACTTTGAAGACCAATAACTTCCGATTGCCGGATGCGATTTCCGTTTTGTTTATTGTGTTGACCAGCCTAATGCTTCCGTAACCCATCCTATGATAGTGAATGTTGAGAAACTTCATGTAAAATTTCTACAGGGTGATACGTAAAATGCTGCAAAGTTGTACCGACTTCATCGTACCCCCATTTGTCGAATAAATTTTTTTATTTATTCTAATACAAAAATCATGAATTGTGGTGTCTTACCTCGAAACGGTTTTGGAATTATCCGGATTGGAAGTCTAACATCGAAGATGTAAATTTTTATTTCGAATGTTACAGATTTGCCTTGTTGGCACGCGAGATTAAGTCACTTCTGATAAATGAATGTTGACATTGAGCAAGATTGTTCATACAACAGTCCAGAACAATTTAACTTTCAACACAACCCGAATATTTGGTGTGGGGCCAAGCAGGGGGCACTTTTTCAAGTGGTTGTCCCTGCCTGTTTTTCGTACGTCGAATTTCGTCATAATCTCATCAAAATTTTAGATATGGAACATGTTCTATTTGCAGATTTAAGCCCCTGAACATGGTAACGATGTGAAACTTCAGTGTCCGAGTGAAGTGAAGCCCCCCTGGACGATATACTTTTCGTGCTTGTGCTATGCCTGAGTTCCGTAAATCTGCAACATTCAACATAAAAATTCATATCTTCAATGTTAGACTTTCAATCCGGGATATCCCAAAAACGTTTCGAGATAAGACACCACACTTCATAATTTTTGTATTAGAATACATAAAAAAAAATTTTTTGGCAAATGGGGCTACGATGAAGTCGTTGCAATTTTGCATCATTTTACGTATCACCCTGTAGAAAATTTACGTGAAGTTTCTCAACATTCACTTTTATAGGATGGGTTACGGAAAGAATAAGCTAGTTAACGCAACAAACAAAATGAAAATCGCAATCGGCAATCTAGAGATATTGACCTCCAAAGTTGGACCATTTTTCCAATACTGACAACTTCGTTGTCCAGCAGTTTAGAAGACAATCATCAGGGTTGCTCTACTGGCGCATTCACCATTCATAGAGGTTCGTCGTTTACCTCGCGTTCAAGTTTTCGTTCAGTGATTACCGCACATGATATTAGGGGCTTTGACTAGCGCATCCACCAATTTTTCATTCGTTCATTGTCTCACCGACTGTTGATATTACCATTCTTCGAGGAATAAACTACTGCACTGTTCTCGGAAAACAGGAGACATTCGTAGGACGCACACAACACATGCCCAGAATGGTTGGTGACTTCAACAGTCGATCGAACGACGAACCCGCTCAAATGCTGGGTGCATCGAGGTTGAGGCGCAAAGTCAGGAACAGAGAAAATGAGAAAAAACAAACCATATCAATGCCAAAGAGCTCTTCGTCTTGAAAATCGCAGCCCTAGAATTTATGACCGAACTATGAAGAACTCACTGTCCATCTTCACGTTGCAAGTTGATATTGAGACGCTGCCCTCGTTGCTGGTGGCAACGCACTTCCATTCTCCGCTATCAACAGCTTCCGTCGGTTTTATTTCGATCATGTACCCTCCAATTCCATCCGCTAATTGTCGATATCTCGGAGCTGCGTCTTCGATTTGGCCTTCGGAATTGTACCATCTTATGCTTTTTGGCCACGGAGGTATCGACACTGGAAGTTGAGCATTTTGAAAACTTGGGAATTATCACAAATTGATAAGAAGTTACCTTCGCAGGATAACATCAAAGGTTCGCCAATTTTGACGGATTCGTCGTCTAAATTTCGACTGAATATCGGCGGAGGACCAGGTGGTATGGCACTGAAATTGTTCTCATTTTAAAATTTATCAGCTTGAGTTGAGAGTTTGAAGACGAACCTTTCAGCTGGTTTAACTTTTCCATCTTTGTCTTTTTCTATCACATGGACTTTGGAGCTCGAGTACGCTTTTCCCATGCAATTCATGGCTTCGCAGACGTACGTGCCGAGGGACGTCGGATCCTTCGGATCCGCCGTGAGAGCGAAGACATCGCCAGCTTTAATCTCTTTTCCATCCTTAAACCAGCGAAGTAGGGGCGTAGGAACGCCTACCACCTTACACTCCAGGGAAACAGTCCCCTGCTCTGTGAGAAGAGCACGTAATTCTTCGAGGAATTCTGGAGGCTTGTAAGTTTTCGGAACTGGAACCCATAAAGAATTTTTTTATTAAATTCACTTATTGCTGACACAATGATTCCATCAATTATTACCGAGTACGTTGAGTTGGCAGGAGCTAGAGGCTTGGCCGAAATCATTTAGGGCGGTGCAGGTCCAACTTCCAGAATCGTATATGATGACGGGCGACACATCGACGCAATGGAAGTCACCTTCGTTGACGAACTTCAACCTCTCGTCTTGGGCCACTTTATCTTCATTGTGATACCATTCAATCTAAAAGTGACCCTTTTTACAACACTGTTTGCAATAAATGCAAAACTGCATAGTGAAGGATCTTTTAAGAATCTTGAGCGTATAAAATATGCGGTGTAGGTATAGATTCACTAAAATCAAGCACCACATTCGACGCACCATACAGGGCGGCCCAACGAAAACACAACAGAGGGGTTTTTGGGCATTTCACCTCATTTTTTAGAAAAAATCTCGGACAGGTCGATTTTTATATCGAGGGCGGACATCTGAAACATACATTGGCGAATTTTTGTTTCTAGCCCCCTCAACCCCACTTACTCAAACTTCGAAGTTTTCAACAACCTTGCAATACATCAAATTAAAGAGAATTGAATTCTCTTCCTGGAAAAATATTTTTCAAATTATTCACCCTACCCCCTTCTTTCTAAAATTCTCTGACTGTCCCATTTTATATTCTCGACCCTTCAATTTTCTTCAATTCAGTCAGCGTCATCTCAGATAGCATATCGGAGAAGAAAATTTTCGGTGGAGAAAGTGCTATACCCAAATTCACTCCTTTGCTCTATCCCACCCCAACTATACAGAATTCAACAAGATGCCACCTACTTTGTGATACGTCGAATTGAAGGGAATGAACTCTCTTTTCAAAAACAATTATTAAAAATTTCCAACCCCTCCCCCAATTAATTGAACATTCGAAGTATTTAAGAAAGGAGAGGGGGTTTTTGAAAATTTTGAGAATATTTTGTTCAGGAAGAAAATTCAATTCCCTCTAGTTTGATGTATCACAAAGTAGGTAGTATCTTTTTTTATTCAAAAGTTGTGGTGGGGGATAGCGAAGGGGTCCCTTGATGCTGTGCAGGATAACATTGACTGCAATGAAGAAAACTGAGAGGTCAAGAATAATAAATGACACCCAGAGAGGTGGGGTTGAAAATTTTGAAAATCTTTTTTCATAAAGAGAATTTGATTCTCTTTGATGTCATGTATCGCGAAGTAGATGGTGTCTTCGAAATTTTCAAGTTAGGGTGTGTAGGAGTGAGGGAGCTGAAGATAGAAATTTGCCAATGTATATGTTTCAGATGATTAGATGTCCCCTTCGATATAAAAATCGACCTGTCCGAGCTTTTTTTGAAAAAATGAGGTAAAATGCCCAAAAACCCCCGTGTTGTGTTTTCGTTGGGCCATCCTGTATAAAATCGGCCCACCGCACCGGTTCCTATACATCGACCTAAAAAAATGCAATAAAAAATTAGGCAAGACCTTATTATACCCCTAAATAGAGGATCTTGGGATGCGAGACACATATAATTGTTGAGTCATAATCTTCAGGGCCAACAAGGCTGCTTTCAATATTTTACGCTCTAGACTAGTCACTTATCATTATTATCACATTTATAGATCACGTAGACTAGTAACTTCCGGCTCCTCAAAGTGTTGAACGGATTTAAGGGACACCCTGTACCTACCCACACAAGATTCTACAAAAGAATCACACACAGCATAACAAGAGCATGTACGAGTTGAAACAGGTGGTGCGTACATACATACCGATAATTTGGTACAGCTTTTTATTTCAACCAGAAATCTTGTTCTTGTGCCAACTTTGACCGAGAGATCGTTAAGTCGTCTGAGGAATGCCGGAGGTTCTTCATTATTACTGCCGGCCGACTTGGTGCCACTGCCGACCCTTAGTTGTATATTTTTACTGGCCATTCCAGAAGGTGTGGTTGCCGAACATGAATACATCCCAGCATCTTCGTTTTGCACATTATCCAGGGTGAGTTGGATAATGTTTCCGGTGACCTTTATCCTGCGTCGTGGCTCGGGTTTCACGGGAACATTGTCCTTGGACCTGGAAGTAATCGTACTATCACAATTCACAGAAAGCAGCACATTACTATGTCATAATTATTGTTATGAACCTAAAGAGTATCGATGTCAATAACAATAATTTTATCTTTATCTTTATATTAGGTGTGTTTCGGGGCTCATCAAGTAGGTACTAGCTTATTAGCGTCCTTTCGGTGACTTCTTTCATTTCACCATTTTTCCCTTGACGTAACCGCACTCGTTTAGTACACCGTACTTAGTCATGTCGATAATCTACGCATAACTAGAATCTTGGATTTCTCAGTCTCATTCCCAAAATAAAAATAAACAAGTGAGATATGATTGAAATCGGTCCAATACCTAATGCCTTAGTCCAGTGTAGTGTTGGAAGATTAACCGCCAAAATAAATTGACCACAGGCACAAGTTTTAGACATTTTTATATGCGATCTAGATTATCGTCGAGTTTAGGTATACATGTAGATGTTAACGTTGAAAACTTGATTTTCTTACAAAAGCGACAGGCCAAACTTTGTTATATAAGTATTTATTTACCTACAGGGTGATTCAGCTTCAACCTTTGACACTTCAAGAAAATACTCTTCTCGTTGTCCTATTCAGAAAAATATAGATACTTAGTATAATTGCGATGGCGAAGAACAGCAACCTTCTATGTCACCGTTTACAGAAATTCAGCAAGCTCCTATGTCAAAAAAGGGTACTTTTCAGGAGGAACAAAATTATACTTTAAACGTGATGTACTATGTTTTCTTCCATTTTAGGTTGAAATAATATTCACTATAAATCAAGGTGACATAATGGGATATGAAATCTATTATTATTCACTAGATTTGGCTATAAAACGTGACATAGACGGTTTTGTCAGCAATATATTGATGATTTTGCAGAATAGAAGCTTTATAGCAGCTTTTTTGTCTGACATAGGAGGTTGTTCCATCTTGTTGTGGAAATTTTGTGCCACAACCTTCCATCTTTGACATAGGTTATTATCATCTGCCTTGTCATCGTATTTTCTGCAAAAATCTTCTTTTTCTGACATAGAAGGTTGATATTTTGCACTTGACATACGAATTAGTCTTAATTGGAATCGGAGGTTTTGTCAGTCGATTAAAGCCTGGAGTGTCGATTGTTTGATTCATTATTTCCAAAACTGCTGAAATTGACATAGGAGGTTGTTGATTTTCTGCAAATGGTGACATAGAAGGTTGCTGTTCTTCGCCATCGATTGCATTACAGCTGATTGCATGCTTCTCAAACTCGCGTCATAAGGTAAGCATACGTCAAAGTTTTTACACAAAAATCATTTTTTTTGTCGTATCTCCTTTGAAAATCGTGTAGGTACCTAGTGGTGTACCAAAAGACTTCAGAGCTCTTGAACTTATTTTTTTCCAGTGAGCTGCAAAGCCCAGTCATTTTTCTTTTCGTCTTGATAGCTGAGTCTGGGTCAGGCCCAAGTGTCAATGACAACAATCAAAGAAAGCTAGCCGCAACTGTCACCTTTTTCGCGTATTATATGCACCGGGAAGTAAACCATTACATGCCGGTTAGATGACAGTTAATACTATATCAATTTTTTGTAAAATTCGGCACAATCGCGAATGGTAGGTGCCAAATTCAAATTGGTTGGAAATGTAGCTTAAGTTTATTCTTTGTCTTGAACCTGCGTCAAATTTGACATCCTACTGTCTGAGGTGCAAATGAAAGATATAAACTGCTCAACAATGAAAGTGTTACAAAGCAAAAATTCACTCAATTTTGAACCGCTGTAACTTTTGATTGGCACAAACGATTCTGATTCTGTTTCAACTACTGACGAGCCCAATCTCTTGGCCATCTTTCTTGTCAATATGGAATACATAGAGCCCCTCATAAAACTTCTACAGGGTGATGAACAGAGCAGTGCAAAATTGATGAAAGTTCAACATACCCCCGTTTTCGTTAAAAAAAAATTTCGGGAGTATCAACACCAAATTTATGAAGAATGATGTGTTCCCTCGAAACGGTTTTTGAATTTTCGAGATTCCAGTCGAAACAGGCAGAATGTGATTTTTTATTGTGAATACTGTATATTATTCCTGTAGCAACGCAAAAACATTAGAACTTTTCATATCAAGATGACGCCACTTGGTAGGCTTGTTTACTGAACAATTCTGAGCAATTTGACTTGCAACACGTTCCTATTGTCTAGTGTAGGGGTGAAAAAAAACCGAATTGGCAGCGTACTTTTTGGTACTACTCCTAAAATTCGGGTTTTAAGCATTGAAAAAAGGTCAATTTTCACTCTCTTTAGTCAACATGGGACTACGTCATCGGAATTTGATTACCCACATTTTCGCCATTTTGGAATTTTTTGACTTTACCTTAAATTTCAAAACATAGGCATGTTTGGCATCATTTCTTGAAATGTTGGTCCCCTAAATGGGATTCGGTCAATAAGATCTGTCTATCTGTTTGTTCATCTGTTTATCTGTTTCCGAAAAAATATTTATAGAATTTTGAACCCCACCCCCCTTCTTCCTGAAATTCTCTGAGTGTCCAATTTAATATTCTTGACCTCTCAATTCTTTTCCATTCAGTCAACGTCATCCTGCATAGCATCGGAAGAGATAATTTTCAGTAGAAAATATGCCACCCAAATTTCACCCTTTCTCCCCCCACCCCACCTCATCTCAAAAATCTAAAATGTCAATACCTACTTTGTGATACATCAAATTGAAGGAAATTAAATTCTCTTCATGAGCAAAATTTTTTGAAATTTTTTAAAACCCTCATTTTCCTTACAAAACACGCCAAATGTCTAATTTATTTGAAGAGGGGTTGAAAATTTCAAAAAAATTGTTTTCGGAGAGAGAATTCAATTCCCTTCGATTTGATGTATCACAAAGTAGGTGGTGTTTCGTTAAATTTTGAAGCTGAAGTGGGGGAGAGCAAAAGGGTCAATTTGGGTAGCACTTTTTCCACCAAAAATTATTTTCTTCGATGTTTTATATGATGACACTGACTGAATTTAAAACAATTGAGAGGTCCAGAATTAAAAATAAGACAGTCAGAGAATTTTTAGGGCGAAAGAAGGTGGGGTTAAAATTTTTGTAAATATTTTTTTCAGAAAGAAAATTTAATTCTCTTCAATTTGATGTATCGCAAGGTAGGTTATGTCATTTGAAATTTCAAAGTTGGGGTGAGTGGGGGCGAGGGGGCTTAAGATAGAAATTTTCCAATTTGTGTTGTAGGTGTCCCTTTTGATATAAAAATCGACCTGTTTTTGCTCGAAGAAATATTCACTGGGAATCGGGAGTTATTGCAGGTGGATAGTTTTCAAATGATCACCTGGTGCAGTATTCACAATAAAAAAAATCACATTTTGGCTGTTTCGACTAGAATCCCGAAAATCCAAAAACCGTTTCGAGGGAACACATCATTCTTCATAAATTTGGTGTTATTACTCCCAAAAAAATTTTTTTGCGAAAACGGGGATATGTTGAACTTTCATCAATTTTGCACTGCTCTGTTCATCACCCTGTAGAAAATTTATGAAAAGCTCTATGCATTTCATATTGACAAGGAAGATGGCCAAAAGATTGGGCTATCCAGTACTTGAAACAAAATCAGAATCATATGTGCCAATCAAAAGTTATAGTGGTTTAAAATTGGGTGAATTTTTGCTTTGTAACACTTTCATTGTTGAGCAGTTTATTTTTATTTTTTGTAATCAAGACAACAAGAACAGTATTTTCCCGAAGTACCTATCCAAGATCAAAACTGCGATTCACCCTGTATAAAAAGATCAAAAAGTGATATAGAGCATACTCCAATAAGTAGATACTGCTCTTAAATCTTAAATCTATATTCTGTAGTGCCGTGATGACCGAAATGATATATTCAGAAACTCGGCTTGGTTGTACCGAATCTTGATGTTTTTTTTTTCATGGATGACAGTCGAAATGGATCTGGAGTTAATCCAAGTGTAACAGCTAAAACAGCTTCAATAAACGTTTTATAAATTATCGTTCGTCAATAAGGAACTAGTTTATTACTTACTTGAAGTTAATTACTGAAAAGCTAACTTTGAATTTAGGTTCCGGCATCACTAAAACTAGAATCTATAGGACTAAACGTCTCCCAGAATAATGTCCCCGGACAAAATTATCTAGGCCTAAGACTGTCATTTTATATGCTCTGGCTACATGAATATCTATTTTAAGAAGGAAGACTATCCCATGCAAGTATGTTGAAAGAAAAATGTTCAAAAGAAGGAAGTACCCTACATGCGAGGGTAAGTAGGTACTAAAAGTGAAAGAGTTAAGGGAAGAATCCAGTAATCCACACTCAAGAAGCTTTTGCCTGAATGATTGCGGCTTTCCATCAACCCACAGGCTTGATTCCAATTTAGAAATATAAATGAATAGCAAACCCGACTCCCGATAGCAGAATTGCTTTTGGGACAAAAACAGTGCATTACCTTCTAGACCTGACGACGAGATATCAAGACAAGAAAAACTAAGTTGCTAGTTGTAGCAACTAACAATCTACGAACAGATTAGGATTGATTGAGCCCATTTTTTTAACAAACCCGCTGAACTTGGAAGACGTTAAAAAATGTACGTAGTCAATCACATGGTCCTCTATTTAAAATG
This sequence comes from Anaspis maculata, assembly GCA_949128115.1. Taxonomy (NCBI): domain Eukaryota; kingdom Metazoa; phylum Arthropoda; class Insecta; order Coleoptera; family Scraptiidae; genus Anaspis; species Anaspis maculata. Next base: position 44,325,030 of record OX421963.1, read on the forward strand.
GACTGCTGATCGCGGTACCAGACCGGACAATAAATGACGCCATACGGGCGCTACCATGATAGTTACCATAACACAAAGTCTCAAAAGGCGATGGAAAGTTTACAAGTTGCATGGAAAAGTTCAGTACCATCAATATTGTCGATTTAATACTCGTTCATAAATATACAAGATTCGGTTAGTAGTAATGTGATATGCTTTTTACCTCAAAGGAGCCTTCAAGTTTGCTTGATTTCGAAAAACGCATCGCAAGTTGATTGATAGAGAGACTGATAAAACGTTAATTTGTTCGAGGTACAACAACGTACAAAATGCCATGCATGAATAATATTTTAAATGTCCAAAAAAATTGGAGTGTCCAATTTGATATTCTTGACCTTCCGATTCTCTTCCATGCAATCAGCCTGCATGGCACAGTCCACAGTGTGGAAAAAGTGCCACCCAAATTCACCCCTCAGCTCCCCCTCCGCAACTTCAAAATTTCAAATGACCTAGAGAACAGGAAGGGTTGAAAAAATTACAAACATTGTTTTCATAAAGAGAATGCAATCCCATTGATTCGATGTATCACAAAGTAGGTGGTGTCTTCTTAAATTTTGAAGTTGGAGTGAGGAACAGCAAAAATGTGAATTTGGGCAGGACTTTTTTCACCAAAACTGTTCTCCTTTGACATTTAGGATCATGCCGACTACACTGAAAATAATTAAGGGTCGAGGATATTGAACTAGACACTCAGAGAATTTTAGGAAAAAAAGGGGGTGGGTTTGAAAATTTTAAAAAATATTCTGTCAGAAAGAGAATTTATTCAATCAAGTAATTCAATAATCCAAAAAAAAAAGCGCTGAGCGTGGAACGAACACAGCATGCAAGTGTCGCGGTGAGAGAAGTAGGGATGGGATGCCATGTTAATGATGTTCGAATGGCTCCTTTGCTCTATGTTGTTTCGGGTTATAAAAATGACTTTATTCTGATTATAAAAATAACTTGTTTCCACTGGCTACCTGCTGTTTTTTTTGATATAATTTATCGAAATAGAAATAACAATACGAAAACAAATCAAATCAACAAAAGCTCCTGGTTTCGATCTTATAACTGGCAGGGTGTTGCAAGAAGCCACAAACGGATGCTTCCGGGCAATAACGCAAATATTTAACGCCATCATTCGAACCTGTCATTTCCCCAGTCAGTGGAAAGTTGCAGAAGTTGTTATGATACCCAAACCGGGGAAAAAAACAGAAGACACTAAATCATACAGACCTATCAGCCTTCTACCAGTACTGTCCAAAGTCTTCGAAAAACTTCTGCAGAAGAGATTAAATCCCGTCATCAAGGAGCGAAAACTTTCACCCAAATATCAGTTTGGCTTCAGATGCAAACATGGTAACATGGTACGATAGAGCAAGTCCATCGAGTCGTCAACCGAATAAATCAAGATCTAGAGCACAAAAGGTACTGCTCAGCCGTGTTTTTGGACGTGGGCCAGGCCTTTGACAAGGTCTGGCATACTGGTACAAGCTTAAGAAGACCCTGCCGGCTCCCTACTATCTGATATTGAAATCATACCTATCCAACAGGTACTTCTACATCAAACAAGGAGACGAGTACACCAGACTTTACCCCATCAATGCGGACGTTCCTCAGGGCAGTGTCCTGGGACCGATTCTATACTTACTTTTCACTGCTGACCTGCCGACCACAAGAACGACAATGACAGCGACATTTGCTGACGACACCGCAGTGCTCGCTTCACACGTGGATCCAGTGTCAGCATCAAGAAACCTACAAATAAACCTCAACAAATCGGTTCATGTCACATTCACTGCGAGACGAGAGACGTGCCCACCAGTGGAGCTAAACGACGTACCAATACCACAGACAGACGACGCAAAATATTTGGGCATGCATTTGGTCCAAAGACTCACATGGAAGAAACACATTTTCACGAAGAGAAAACAGTTGGTCTCAAGTTCTGTCAGATGTACTGGTTGATGGGTAGAAGGTCACGGATGTCAGTTGAAAACAAAATCTTGCTTTACAAGAGCATAATCAAGCCAATATGGACCTACGGTATACAACTGTGGGAATCTGCTGCCGAATCCAATCTGGAAATTTTCCAGAGGCTCCACAGCAAGATTGTGCACTCGATATTTCACGCTGTGGTTCTTGATTTCTTCTTTGATGGACGGGATTGGAATGTCTTGTTGGATGATCCTGTTGGGCATGTATCTTGGAGCGTCGGCTACCGAATTCCAATTCCGTCCATCAAAGAAGAAATCAAGAACCACAGCGTGAAATATCGAGAAAGAATGGCAGCACATCCAAACACACACGTCAATGAACTTTTTAATAGGGGTAACGAAACTCGCAGACTTGAAAGATTCAAACCAAGTGATCTGGTGGACAGATTTAACCAGTCGTGATTGAGAATGCTCTATCTGTGATAATGTTCTGTGATACTGTATATATAATAGTACCCATTAGGTTGATATATGTGTGTTCGATATGTTTATTAAATTAATTAGTAATGCAGTACGTTCACTGGAATGTACTGTATGTACAGGTCAGTTATTCTTGTATGTCGTATGTCTAAACAAACGCTTATTGCCTGAATAGACAGATTGCAGTAATCGTGGAGTTGATAAAAATAACATAATAATAATAATAATTTATATGTTTGAGACGATGTCAATTTCGAGGAGGGCGTAGCGTGTAGTAGGCCGCTCCAGTCGAGTGATAACTTGACTGCAGCAATACTGGGCCTTCAAACATCAACTTGTTTCCATCCAAATTTACACAACGGATTCGAGTTTAGCAGGAGATTGAATTTAGTCGGAAAAGATACGTAACTTGTCGTGATTGGTCCTACATGGCCATAAAAACAAAATGAACCACCTAGCAGAGCCTCGTCCCCCCCCCACGACCCCCCTTCAACAATGATTGACACTTTTGGTGCCAAAATGGTATCAACGGGATATGATGCGTCGAATTATAACGTATTTGCTTCCAATGGATTGACGGGTTTCATCCCCTCCATTTCAAGTTGCAATTTTTTACCCCCCCCCCCCTCCAGAAACTCAAAACCCCCGGGTGCGATTTTTGGCGATTTTGGATATGTTGTAGAGCACTCAGTTCTGAACAGAATATCAAATTTTCAGGACGTCCATATTTTTTCCGAGGTTGAAATCTATCTTTCTTGTACTACTAGCTATTTGAAAACAATTGAAAAATGTTCATAAGCCCATTGCATTGTACCGGTGTTTTTGGGTTTGTTGCTTATCCCTGAGTTGAAGTCTCCAGCGAATATCGCAGCAAAATCTTCCATATCTTCCAAATGATTCAACACATCAAGTTCGTTCTTTCACTAATCGAATTAATCATTGGTCAATTGTAAAGGTGCGTTCAGTCAGCTTATTTAGTCGCAAGTTTTAGTTTTAGTCGTAAGCGCAGCGATGCTCATTGGCTGTCATGAACCAGCCTCCTCAGATCAGCCAATAAGCGATGCTGCGCTTACGACTAAAATTAAAACTTGCGGCTAAATAAGCTGACTGAACGCACCTTAAGTGCATAACCAATTTTTAACAACCATTGCTACTTACTTACGGATTCTAACAATTCAAGTCTCTTTTATTGGTGGAAAGATTTTGATGAAATTTGGAGCTCACTCTTGTCTCGTAATATAGATATTAAAGATTTTAGTAACCGGTTGGTGACATAATTGTCAGAAAAAATATCAGCCCCTGTGTCCCTGTGAGACACTGACACATCGGCAGCCGCAACCCAGCAACATTGTAACCGACAAAATAATCGTGATTTCTCAGGACAGCGTTTCTAGGTTTTGGTGTCACTTATTCATATTTTATCTTCCAGTCCCCCACCAACTTGGACGGGAAAGTATTGTCATCGTGCAGAAAAAAACGGTTGTGTCACCCCAAAACTTTCCCGGTGAGTTCAAGGGTAGGAAGTTGAAATTTGAGAGCAAGATTTGATTGAAGAGAAAGAAGATTGAAACAAGTTTGAAGCATCTTCCATAATTATTGGTGAACAAAAAATTGAAAACTTTTCCGGGAAAATTTGAATTTTCCCAGAAAACCTCACAGCTTTTTTCAAATAATCTTATTAAAAATCGTGAAGGGCTTCATTTTAGGCTCTATCATTTGAGTCCGGTCTCGATAAGCCGCATTTTCAAATGTAAAACTCTCGGAACATTCGGAGCTTTTGAGAGAAATTGTCGGAAAAGTAAAAAACCACGTAGGTAGGTGAAAAAATGCTGAAAATCTCACGGGATAAAAAGTTAGTTTGCAGTTTTTCCAGAGAGAAAAAGGTTGAAACCCGTTGCTCCAATTTTGAAAATTTTCTTCTTCAAAAATTAATTTAATCTCTTCTCCAACCATGACTCGCAGCATAAATGATTTATTTCATGGTACTCATTGCAGGTTCAACTGCATTTTTTTTATTCACGGAATGTGCAAGTTTTATTTTGGAAAAATCACCGCCAAAATACCGAGATCGTGTCGCATTTGAAAATTTGCCTACACGACTTAAGTATAGAAGAGCCTTTTTAAGGGCCTATTTTGTGATTTTCAGGGCCTAACTGATCACCTATTTTCGCATTTTTAAAAGCCTTAGAAGTACAATTCTTTGGGTGAAGCTTCCTATCAAACACTAGGTGGAGACATAGACTGGTTTGAAGGTTTCATTTGTGAATTGTTGTTATCACGACACTTTTACTGTTATTGGTCATTTCCGGTTAAATTCGAGATTAAATCGGAAGTAAACGATAAAAATCCTACGTAAAAATTTTTGTAATAAAAATGTAACGTTTGCCGTGGAAGGTCGTTTATAATATAAATAAGCACCCTGTATACATGTTTATAAATAAACTTAAGACCGTAAGGAAGTGACGGAAATAGAGCTTAGAAATCGATTAGGTGCTAATAGGTGACGGACATTTCGACTTTAAATACATTCGTAATTTAGGTCACTTATGGACAAGAATAAACAAATAAACAAACAATATGGCGATCAATGTACCAATTTGATTTGAAAATTATATCAATGAAAAAATCACATGAAATTATTAGACAAGTTAGTAGCAAAGTTCTCACGGGATGAGTTACTGAAGCGCGTATTCCGCGACTAGAATCAGTGTGAAAAGGTGGTAAATAATCTTGAAAAAGTTCGAATCAACAATTAACAGACATAAATAATTATAGGATTCAAGTTTCACTGAAATCGGTTGACTGATGGGAAAGCCAGTATAGGCGATTGACCTTATTGGGGAAAATGGCCGTTTCGTCGAGGAAGTTTTAGGGAATTGATTTTCAGAAGAAGTGTAAGTTGCGGCAGGCAACGGCGGCGGTTACGTCAATTGGTGGCATGTCAAAACTGTCACTTTGCTGTCTTGTGCAATCCGCTACAAGCAAACTTTTGTTCCTGTGAACCCTTGGGACCCCGTAGGCTCTTTATTGGGCCCCATGTTGATGACCAGCGTCGTCGCAGACCGTTCTCTAAATCATCCACAGCTTCCGCCCAAGGAAGAGCAACAGACTCTGTCACACCTGCACGGAGGGAAACACACAAGCCCGTCGACTAGCCTGCCAGCCAAGAAAAAATCACCTCGGGCTGGCCGTGCAGAGTCAACCACCACCCACCTTTTTTGCTCGCTTTTTTCTAAAGATTTTCTGCTTGGACTTCAGCTGGAGATCTGCATTTTTCATTCTAACAAGCTCGCCGTAGCTACCTTCATGTTCGCGACGTAAACGTTGTCTTTTTTTACCCCAAATGTGGTGCATTGCTGGGGGCGTAGTCTTTCAGCTGCGCACCTCTGGAGCTAGATCTACTACAAGCCTGCTAAATACGCTAACCATACATGAAATAAGAGACACAAATGCAAACCCTTTTTCAGATTGTTTCTACTTTTCAAATTTCCATGTCAATATGTGGGTATTGCAGGTATCCTCTAGTGCCCACCTAGGCTACTAGACGTCGGAGTATGTGTGCCTCCCAAAAATATCCTCTAGGATCAAGTACCGAACTCTACACCAGGTGGCGTTTTTTAAATGTAAATCGCCTCCGGCGAATTCGAGGGGGACATCTAGCACACGATTTGCCAAATTTTCATATCAGCCCTTTTGCCTTCACCCTACCCTACTTTCAAATTTCAAATAGCATTACCTATATTGTGGTATATCAAATTGAAGCAAATAAAATTCTTTCCTTCAAACATATTTCAAAAGAATTTGAACCCATTCCCTGATACCTTCACTCATTGCTGGTAAGTTGAAGTCTAGTTTTCTCCTCCAGACCACTAAATAATATGTGTCTTAGATGTCCCTTTCGAAATGAAAATCGACCTGTTATTGCTGGGAAAATTGTACATAGGTACATAGGTGAAAAACTTCTAAATTATTGATGATAGAATTTTGAGAAGGCGGGTTGGGGAGTGGTTTAAAAACTGTTAACATATGTTTGACAGGAAAAAAAAAAATTATTGCTTTCAATTTGACGTATCACAAGATAGGTAACGCTAGTCGAAATTTTAAAGCAGGGCAGGGTGAGGACGAAAAGGGTTGAATGTAAAAATTTGCAAATACGTGTCCTAGATATTCCCTCGAAATGAAAATTGACTTATTTCGACGTTTCCCTGGAAAAGATGTTGGCGACGAGAAGTCTGGGGTGGGAAATATAGTCTGTTTGAAAATGAACAGCCTGTATGTATATCAAGGTAGAGAAGTAAGCTATTATAACCAGAGCGCCGTCTACGGTTTAAAGGCGCGAAGCCTGTAAAACCTTAAGATTACATAAGACTCGACATAAGATAAGATGACATAGCATTTCTCTACCGTGTGAACTTTCTCGAAAATACTTATATCGGAGAGGCATTCTAACGCAGATAGAGGCTTTCAAAGTTGAATTCTGCGGAAATAAATGGTTCTCTTTATTATAACTCCAAATTCAATTGATTGATTTGGACCTTATTTGGTAGGTGCATATAGTAAGCTGATGATGCATAGGTATGTACCTTACATACTGGTCATACTGACTTGTGACATTCATACAGTGGCGTAGATATTGGCAGGATCTTTTTTTCCACTACCTGTCAAGTATACGCTAATGATATTTGTGAAAATTTGAAATATATGTAATTTTTTATTTTTTTATTTTTCCAAATCCATTTTCTTTTCGATGCTCTATCGTCTGCATTAGATTCCCTTATCAACGAAGGACATACAATTGTCATATTACATAGTGCTAGCAGGAAAACGCTGTTAGCAATAAGCTCGGCAATTAGCAATATGTGACACATCGATCACATCATTTTGAAAGGTTTTTCTATTCTCTTCACAATAGTGCTACTTATTTTTCCAATTTCAGGCAATTTCTTCCCGGAGCTTTCGATTCTACAACTCCAGGGCTTTTAGGGGATTACCTACCACACCTTCCAGGAAGCTAGCTCGAAGTTGGCGAGCCCATGACGGGGCAAATGTCGCTAACACAGTTGTCGAGTTGAAGAGAATGCAAGTGTAAGGGAAATATTTACACTTTTCAAACACTGCTGGGCTCGAAATAGAATAAGGCGCCTTATAATGATCACGAAATATTCATTATGGTTCAAGATTCAAAAATATTACAACCTTGCCAAGCAGCTTCTCCAATTTCGTGGTTGGTAATGAATGTATTCTATAGAATCAACGGAATGTACAGTTTCCATGATATTTTTCTGAGCTCCAGATTTTATCCAAGTCGATCTCAAAGACCTAATGGTATCAATTAGGTGTCATTAGGTATTAGGTGTCATAACATTGATCCACGAAATAGGAATATAATGATTGGATCTTTGGATTTGTAGATCAGATTTTTGATTATAAATTTGTTCTTCATGGGGTGGATTGCTTTGTTTACAATTATTGTTTGTAATCAGTGTACGCATTTCAGGCCCGTAGCTAGGATGCTTTTATAGAGGGGGCAAGAGCAATTTTCAGGGGGGCATATATTATTCTCATGGGTGGCCTAGCAAGCACAGAGTCGCTGAAGAAAATTTTTGGGGAAAAGAGGCGTGGCTAAAAAACTGTATTTTTCAACACGCAAAAATGAAAAACATGAACTTTGTTATAAAAAAATCTAAAAAAAAATAAATTGAAAATCAATATAATTATTGCAATCGCAAATTTTTACGGTCATTGAACTCAAAAAAATGTTGAAATCGATTTTTTAGTTCGATTTCGCTCAAATGCCAAGAAGACCAAATTAGCCAGCCACTGATGACCCATTGACTGGCCTTGAGGAAGGTCGAAACGGGTCAAAACAGAAAAAGTGGACTCGCATAACGCAGTGCTGCATCCGAATGTTCGTAATTCATCATCATGATATAAGGTTGATGGTAGATGATGGTAGTTGATTTTGACACATTTTTTTCCAACTTTTGTGGATTGTGTAATTTTTTATTCAAGTAATTTTTTCCTTAAAATTAAATTAAAAAATTAGGTTTTTTTTCATCTAGAACTCTAGGGGGGGCAAACGTTTATTCTTAGGGGGGCTTAGCCCCCCCATGCCTCCCCGTAGCTACGGGCCTGACGCATTTCCAGAAAAGAATGGGTAGTTATGAAGTATCCTTTGGGTGCACATTATAGATTTTAAACTTTTTTTTACAATAACTAACTAGGTGCTTTGACTATTCAAGTACCTTTTCAAGAGTAAACACTCTCTGTGCTACAGGTCATTATACTACCCATGCTACTGAACTCTCACGGCTTACCCTCCAGAAGACGAAGACGAGTCATGACACGAGCTTCCCTTAACGTGTTTTCCACTTGAACATGTGCAGCACTTGGTGACTTTCTGTCCCATAACTGATTCTACAACTTATACGTCTCTGGTTTGAAACGACAGCACAGGTTTGCACATAAATCACTAGAATTGTTGTCACCTTTCATCTTCACTGGATAATTTAAATGGAAAATAAACGCATTTATTATCATCCAAAAAGAAAATTCGTTAGTAGGTAGTGGTGTGTGACCTATTTTTAAAACCATCTGCTTGTATTTGTTTGTTGTGTAAAGCCAAATTCTTGAACTTAAATATAAGACGGAAACTAAAAATACGTTATGATATCGTCTCCAGTCGACTCAGATTTATTGATGCAATAATGATGGAGAGTATACAAAAATATGACTGGGGGTGAATGTAAAACGAAGAAGCTTCCAATAAAATCAAGCCCAAACATTATCTGCTTCCAAATTACAAACAAATGAAATCATATTCAAAATTGACCGCTGCGGCCTGTCAAATTTCGATAGTGTTTACATTTTGAAAGTAAATCTACATTTTCATCAATGAATCTAAGCTAGATATTATTCAACTTAAGCATTTTAAATGCATTACTATGTAAGTCGTGTTGGCATGCATAACAATGTTGCATTATTTTATAACTTGGGCCATTTTTGTTTGCTCACAGTTTGACAATAAAGATCAACTTGAGAAACATAATCCCAGATTAAGAAAAAGCAACAAACATCACGCTGTCACATCAAGATTTGCGTATGTAAATTTTGCCAAAAAAGCTTTGAAGAGAGCACGTGTCGTGTCCAAGTTACATAAATGGTCAGTTTTTTTCAAAAACTCAAACAAACTTCAAGCACTACAACAACCTACAAGTGTATAGGGCAGTCACTACGGAATTGTAAACAATCACAAAACGAAAACACAGTGAAAACAACAGTAAGGAGAGCTAAAAATTTCGAGTCCACCACACCATTCACCCTGCCAAACTCAACGACTACGCTTGACTGTTCCGCGGAAAGCACATCCTTGAGGAGATCTCCACGTCCACGGATCCGACCCGCTCATCCGCGTCCTTGTATATTTTTACCCACTGCAAAAATACATTCGTCACCGCTTTTCTGTGGCTCTATGGGCCGTTATCTAATTTATTGGTCAGCACGACGCGAGATTTGACCGAATTTTGACGGCAGGTGGTGGTTAGACTCGAAACCGGGCCAAGTCTAGCCGATGAGCTGAAGACTGACATTGCTCAAGGATGGGACCCCAACTTCCGGTTAGCCAATTTCTGCAAATTCAGTAGGTTTGGCTCGCATTTAAAATCTTTTTTTTTTTTTTGTCTTTGTTATATATACTTAGTAGCAGTTAGGGATGGGCAAAACTATTGATATACCTATGTATATCAATAAATTTATCAATATATCGATATATCAACTAATGGTATCATTTTTAAAACATATCGATAGGTATATCAAATATCGATAAATGTACATACCTACACATATTATTATCGAAATATGACAATGGTTATCATAATATATCATTTTGAAATATTGATAAATAACAAGATAGAAGACCAAAGGCCTCCAAAGAAGTAAGTTTCATTCATCATGCAAGTCTTACGAAGGCGCAGAGCGGACATCAGAGTTTTTTTATAATTTCGAAAAAAAAATCGAAATTCTGAGATTAAAGTCAGAATTCTGAGTTTCAAGCTGGAATTCTGAGTTTGAAAATCAGAATTCTGAGATTAAAGCCAGAATTCTGAATTTAAAGTCAGAATTCTGAGTTCAAAAGTCAGAATTCTGAGATTACACTTGTAATTCTGAGTTTAAAGTCCAAATTCTGAAATTAAAGTCAGAATTTTGAGATTAAAGTCCGAATTCTGAGTTTAAAAGTCAGAATCCTGAGTTTCAAACTCGGAATTCTGCGCGCGCACAATTCCGAGTTTCAAAGTTGAAATTCTGCGCGCGCACAATTCCGAGTTTCACAGTCGGAATTTGCGCGCGCACAATTCCGAGTTTCAAAGTCGGAATTCTGCGCGCGCATCGGCAGGAATGAATCGAGAATCGAGCCGGTTGATTAAATGGCGATTGGCGACCCTTCTTATTCACACAGCACGGAACTTGCATTTCTCTTGCAGACAGCGGAGAGGTCGCCAATCGCCATTCAATCAACCGACTCGATTTCCGATTCATTCTTGCCGATGCGCGCAGAATTCCGACTTTGAAACACGGAATTGTGCGCGCGCAGAATTCTGACTTTTAAACTCAGAATTCCGACTTCAATCTCAGAATTTCGACTTTAAACTCAGAATTCTGACTTTAATCTCAGAATTTCGAGTTGTTTCCGAAATTAGAAAAAAAACTCTGATGTCCGCTTTGCGCCTTCGTAGAACAGTGTGCTGTCGGTCATGTGAAAGTTTTCAACTTTCAAATATTTATTATTGTTTAAATTCAGTGTTATTTCATCTCTATTTATTTGTTGTCTTTAATATTTTATCTTATTTTATTTTTACATGAGGGAATAGTTTAGGATCGGTCAGAGCTGAACTGTCTCCGTAGCTTATCTATACCTCCTGTAGTTATGTAGTTTAAATACATCTATGGCGCGATGTGACGGAGAAAAAGTGTCTGCCCTGAGCGGGATTGGAACCTGCGTCTTCCATTTGCCGTATGGATACTCTAACCACTAAGCTATCGGGGGAGACAACAGTCCCTCCGTCACATGCCCATATGAGAGCCGCCACAGTACTCCCCCTCCAGAGACGTCGTTCGTCTCGTATGTCATTCGTGTTCGCCGTTCTTATAAACCGTTGTTCGGTACCCCCCAGCTAGGGCGACGGATAAGACGTGGGTGGACGTAGGAAGAGAAGTGGCGGTGCTATTCAATTGTTCGCTGTTACTTGTTTATTTAAGTAGCGTGTTGCGTACGTGTTATTGTTGTTCGGGGTCACCATTTATGGCGCAATGTGACGGAGAAAAAGTGTCTGCCCTGAGCGGGATTCAAACCTGCGTCTTCCATTTGCCGGATGGATACTCTAACCACTAAGCTATCGAGGGAGACAACAGTCCCTCCGTCACATGCCCATATGAGAGCCGCCACACATCTATCTACCACCGTATGATCAAAAACTTTTCTACTTGCGGTAGGCTGTGGCCCGGCCAAAATCAGCCTCGTTTGCCTGCCAATGACCAGGCCACAGCCTACCGCAAGTAGAGAAGTTTTTGATCATACAGTATCTACATTACCTTCTGAACATCCACTTGATGTTCCTACACATATTGCTAGATATTATAATCTTGAACGATCAGCACTGGAAATGTACTCTATTTTTTATGAATGAGCAATTCGTGTTTAGTTGTTGTGCTTACAATAGTAAAAAGCTAGCAAAAATTAAAGCAACTTTTCAGCTCACGAAGGTCGGCTTAAAAAAGGTCGATAAATCAGAATGAATTGGCAAGCCAATTTTTAAGTTCATAAAAGGTAAGTGTTTGTTTCTTGGGTCTTTTTGATTCAGATCAGGTATTTCTCTGTTCGAATTAGTTCGGAATAATGTTATCCCCAAAGCGTAGGTTAGTACAGCTCAGATACCAAAAATCCTTCCCTTGGCAGCTAACCGTAACATCCACAGACTAGAAGTTTACCACCTTCACGTGAAAAGAATTCCAGTAAAATTTATGTGGATCCCATCACACATCGGAATCAAAGGCAATGAGGAAGCTGATGAGGCAATGAGGCAAAGGCAAAGAAGATCACTGGAACAAGAACAACACCACTCCAAGTTTCTACAATCGACAATACGATAATAACAATGAAACAAGTTATGACGAACAAATGGAAAAACTCCAGAATTCCCATAACGTCGAAAACTTTACCAAACCTAACCGTGAACAGAATGAAAATTGGATACACCCGCCTGACGCATTCTTACCTAATGGAAAAACCCATATCCATATCCCCATATCCCATAACCCATATCCATAACCCACCACCTGAATGTAACCACTGCAATACTAACAGTAAAACACTTGTTGGTAGAATGCAGACAGTACCTATCAAAATCATAGAGAAGCGGCCAGACTGAAGGAAACAATTGAGAAAATCTTCGACAACCCAAACAATAAAATAATGGAATTCCTAATAGTAGTTTACAATACGAGTTGGCTGTTACATAAGTGGTTTTCAGACACGAAGCCGAAATTTGCAGAACGAGGGCGCAGCCCGAGTTCTGTGAGAGGCTGAGTGTCGGAAAGCATCTTGTGTAACAAGCCACGAGTGTTGTACAACATTTTACGTGTTTGTTCTATAAAAAATTGTGAAATTTTTGCAATTTTTGAGGTTAATTTGACAAGTGTCAACTTAAATACATAAACTGTAATATCCATGTACAACTTATATAAAAGTCATTACATCTCATGTATTAACACACAAACACGTAAAAGCGATTAATAGTGGTATTCTGTAAAAAATAACATTTCGTAAACTCTCTGTTATGTAAAAATTCGTGTCCGCCATTGGTTGTTGCCTAGATAATAACAACGTAACAGAGCCTTTATGGAATGTTATTTTTTAGAGAATCGCACCATAAACCAGCATCAAAAATTTAATTTACATTGTAGCAAATCTTAATTAGTTAGGTAGGTACTAATGATCAAAAATGCAATCGATCTACCGTTAATTTCCCTAAATCCTAAAAAAAAATTAAAACAACACTTCTAAGTAGTGACTATGGTTTGCCCGGCAGTGCCGTAACTAGGGCGTGGCGAAGGTGGCATTTGCCACAGGCGCAAAAATTTCAGGGGCGCAAAATTCAGCTTGGGTAATACCTAATCCTTTTTCTTTTTCCTACCTATTTTTTTCAATTTTTATTTCAAATTTTTACCTGAACCTATATCTACTTCTACCTACAACTTCACTCACTTTCTAAATAAAGAAATCAAAAGCGGCTTTTTCTACCACCAATTTATGACATGATCCAAACAGCCATAAAACGGATAAAACTGAAGAGCGCGGCGCTGCAGGAAGTAGCATGCTGAGGATGAGGCAGCGCTCGCGCTCGGCGCTCGGCGCCCTCCGCCAACGCCGGTCGGTCTAGGTGCTGCTCGAGCTCCAACCTGACTATTACCGCATGTATTTACTTGCAATTTGCACCAAATGAATACATGAGCGCCGAATCAGTCTGAGATGATTCTGCAGAAAAATTTCATCTCAAATGCATCAGTAACTGGAGCTTGTCAAGTCGTATTTGCACTCTTTGTCGGTCAAGAAAGATTAACAAAGATATCTCTAGTTTCAATCGATAAAACAGCTACGTTTTGTTGCTCAATTTTTATCATTGTCATCCTATAGGTACTACTAGTATTTTGTTACTTCTTGTTGAAGACTTTTTGTGTGATCAGTTTGTCTTCATGTTTTTATTTCTGGGTTGGAAAGCTCGACTGCAGAAGAATGGACGGCCGGGAGTTTGAAAAATTCTCTCTAGGAGCCGAATGAGTTGATTATTGATTTCACCTATTTTTTATGAAAGATCGAGTGGAAGATTTTAAAAATATGATAATGATCTTATTGGCCATTTTGAATTGTTTTTCTATAGATAATTGTGTTCCCATTGTGACCAAAAATCCGGAAGGGGAGGAAATGGAAGGTTCCAGCTTGAATTCGCGATTATTATTCTAGCAGAGCCTGGTCCCCTTGAGATGTTCACTTCCTTGGGGCGCACAATTGCTACATTGCCACAGGCGCCAACAAGCCTAGTTACGGCACTGTTGCCCGGTCATCCAGATGAAAATTAATGTGTGATAATGGCATTAATTGGCAGATATTGATTTTGGCACCGTTTCTACTTGTAATGTCATGCACAGAAATATTGTCTAGAATGCTCTGCGGGTCTACATTATATTAATTTGAATTGTAATAATAATATCTAGGGGCTATTCGATTTTGAATTTCAGTTCTTCAGGTAACACTTATTTGTTCTTCAACAGATGTCAACACCTGGAACGTTATTTCGTAGATGAATAAATAATGAATATATGCCAAATTCCGGCGGTTTTTTAAGGTTGTTAGGTATAGATATTGAGGCTTATTTTTTGAATTGCCACTTTTCCTCTTCGTATCTGTGCCGTTTTGGCCACCATACTGAAAGTATGGCGTCAAAAAAAAAACAGATTTTTTGTCAATACCTCCAGTTCAACTGACACAATGATTAAAACGTGTACTTACATGCAAAAGAAAAGCTCATTCATTTCTTTGCAATTTATCACCTCAATTATGTATGTGCGACTTACGCTTCTGAAGTTATGGTATTCAGAACTTCCGGAAGCATCAACTTTCGGCAGTCAATCAACATGTCAAGTTGATACCACCACCATGTTGTAGTCAAAATAACCCATAAGCTCTTCTGCGTTCTGCGTATCCTGACCTTACCCATACCTACAGGTGGAGACCCATTTATGAGGTGGGAGAAAAAAGAAGCTTCGTCTTCGTCTCGTCACTGTCCAACATTCGAGAAAATTGCTATGATGAGTTGAGCATTACAGTTGAGAATATCGCATTTCTTTTCGATGCAAGAATAATTTTGGATCATCTGATGGACAAGTGAATACGCCAGAATGTTCGTCCTCGCAAAAGGCAAGTGGGAGAGTTGGAGGCTGCGCGAAGAGGACATGTGAATAAACACACATTTGCATAATTGGCGGAGGAGCCATGCTCCGAGAGCTTGCGCCAGAATATTCGCGAAGCCGATGGATTTTTCTAGAGCTGTCGCGATGGAATAACGCCCGATGCTGGAATATACTGGAACAACAATGGAAGCTACGAGCACCTTCGAGGAATTTCCGGAAGAAGCTGGAGTATTCTCGAATAAGTACAAGACGCAAGACATAGTTGAATTATTAACAGCGAGAGTACGAACAACAACAGTCAGACGTGCATGGTAATTGTCAAGATGATAATAAGCAATTATTTCATTGCAAAAGGGACAATCTCATGACTTCTTCGCCGAAAAAACACTTTTCAACATTTATTGATGGTGATTTACGATCTCCCAAGCTCCCAAGCTTGAATTTTAGGGAACCTTGAATAGGTCGTTTATGACAATCAAAGGACTGTGGGTGCAAAATTTCAGCAGCCCTCTACTAATTTTTCTGAAATTAATAGAAAGACGTAACCTAGTAAGTGGACTATAATAAATTATAATATAAAAGTTCTCATGTAATATGTCAATAATCAAAAGTAATATGTAAGTGTACTAAGCTCTGTTGAACGCACGTTGAACGGTCTCCAGTCATTCTCCAGTACTAAAGAGGCAACCAGTTATACATTATACCTGTATGTATTGTTTGTTTGTTTTTTAAATTTTAATTGAATCAAAAATTAGCATTACGATATGTAGCATCCTTTTTAACATTACTCTAAACGTCTTACAAAAATGTGGCAAGTTTGTTTCGAGGTTTGTTTGCATCTAGTTCTCATTCGTTTACTTTGTATGTAATATGTAAGTGTACTAAGCTCTGTTGAACGCACGTTGAACGTTCTCCAGTACTAAAGAGGCAACCAGTTATACATTACACCTGTATGTATTGTTTGTTTGTTTTTTAATTGAATGAAAAATTAGCATTAGGATATGTAGCATCCTTTTTAACATTACTCAAACGTCTTACAAAAATGTGGCAAGTTTGTTTCGAGGTTTGTTTGCATCTACTTTTTCTCAGGAACGATTCTAAGAATTTCTTTTGAATCAAGTGAATGGACTCGGCAGCAAGTTGGTGCAGACTACAGGGGATAAACGTGCAGCGGAGTACCTTTGGCAACGCTTATCAATATAAGTTCAAAGAGGAAACGCTGCTGCTGTAGTTGGCACTTTTCCTGATTACTCAACTGCCGAAGACTTTTTACCCTGATGTACTGATTTCTAAATTTTTTATAACTATTATTATACACATGTCTTCACTTTACTATATAACATTTTTTTTTTTCAAAAAATGATTATATATATATATATATTATATATATATATATATATATTTCCGAGTATATTTCTGTTTATTTTATTCATATATATATATATATATATATATATATCTTGATGGATGATGTATTTCGGGCTCGCGGCATATTTTGTGACAAACAATGTAAAAAAAAAATATTTTTTACACAGATTCACATTGATGGACGTCTCATGACATTTTAGGACGTAATTTTCAGGTAATCCCATCGCCAATGTTGGTTTTCAAATATATATATATTTCTAAATGTACATGATGTATTTTGAGCTCCCGGCATAATTTGAAAAAAAAATGCATTTGTTCACGTATTTATATTATTTGTCACCTTCCAATGTACTTCCTTTTGAGATTTGTCGTCTGGATTATTCCACTCTACATTTTTTCTCGAAAATGTTTCGAGAGACTGATTTACGTCATACACGGTCATGATCGAAAAGTTCATAATGTATATCGGACTCACATGGGCTCATCGAGAATGTGAATTGGGCTCTATACAACAATTTGCGAAATTACGCCAATTGTTTATGAATTTATGTTCTCAGATGTCTCTTAACCTCATAGAACGTGATTCCCAAGTTAACTTGTTACGATTTGACTGTTAAAGCACTCGTATCATTTATATTTCGGGTGAACAACTACGAAAATTGTCGAAAAAACGAGTTCCTGTCGTAAAGTGCACAGTAGCTTTTATTTCGAGTTTGGGACGTTTCCATTTTTCTATAGTTGAATAACTTCAAATTTCTGGGTGATTCAGGTCCTACGTCACCATTTCTACAATGTGCGCGTCCGTTCTTGTCCATACTGTCTTTTCAAAAAAATCTCCGGGAGCCCAAACTACGTCATACACGAGCACGACCAAAACGTTCAGAACGTATTTTGGGCTCACATGTTCATCAAAAATGTGAAATGGGCTCGCGACAGCTTTCAATCCAATTCAAATTCCTCTCCTTATTACATTCTTTCTTTTGTACATGAATGTCAATTTGATCAATTCTTATTTTGTTAGATGCCTCCCAACAATAAATACCACTTTCTTGATGCTGCCATCCGAGTTTTTCTACCTCATTTTCGCCCACAATTTCTTCGGGAGCCCGGTGTACGTCATGCACGGGCATAATCGAAGAATTTATGATGTATTTTGGGCTCACATGGGCTTATCAAGAATGTGAATGAGCTCTCCGCAAAATTTTTTAACGCTGAGTTCTCCCTGTAAAGTGCACAATAGGTTCGATTTCGAAGTTGGGATGTTTTCAGTAATCCATTCTTGAATAATTTTGAGTTTCTGGGTCGAACAGGTCTCACGTTGCTATTTCTAAAATGTTATGTACCGTTTTTGTCCACTTTTGACTTTTTTCCACAAAATCCTTCGGGAGCCCAATCCACATCAAGCACGAACATGATTGAAAAGCTCAAGACGTATTTCGGGCTCACATGCTTATCCAAAATGTGGAATGGGCTCTCTACATATTTTGTACATAAATGCCATTTCTTTGATAATTATTTTGTTAGATGGTCCCCAACAAATACTACATTCTTGAAGTTACCATCCAGGTTTTTCCACCTCATTTCTGCCAAAGAAAAATTTTGGGAGCCTTAATTACGTCATGCGCGGGATGGATGGAAGAATTCATGATGTATTTCGGGCTCACATGGACTCATCGAGAATGTGAATTGAGCTCTCTGCAATATTTTATGGAAAAATGACATTTATTTACATAATTTGTATCCAAACACCTCTCAATTTTCTTTGACGTGATTTGCAACTTATTTTGTCACATTTTCAAAATTTATCATAGATTCGTTTTGAACAGCTGCAAAAATTTTAGAAAAAATAGGTTCCCGTTGCAAAGTACAGAATAGGTTTTATTTCAAGTTTTAGATGTTTTCAGAAATCCATTCTTGAATAATTTTGAGTTTTTGGGTCAGAGAGGTCTCACTGTGCCATTTCTGCAATGATATAGTCCGTTTCTGGCCACTTTTGACTTTCTTCCACGAAAACCCTCGAGAGTCCAATCTACATTCTGCACGAACACGATTGAAAAGTTCAAGACGTATTTTGGACTCTCATACTAATCCAAAATGTGGAATGGGCTCTTGACATATTTTGTACGTGAATGTAATTTTTTGATTTATTATTCTGTCAGATGCTTCCCAACAAATATTACATTTTTGAAGGACCATCCGGGTTTTTCCACCTCATTTCTGCCCAAAAAAATTCGGGAGCCCTGATTACATATTGCGCGAGCTGGATGAAAGAGTTCATGATGTATTTCAGGCTCACATGGACTCATCGAGAATGTGAATTGAGCTCTCTACAATGTTTTGTGGAAAAATGCCATTTGTTTACATAATTTGTTTTCAAACACCTCTCAATCTTCTATAACGTGATAAGCAACTTATTTCGTCACAGTCTCAAAATTTATCATAGATGTGTTTTGAACAGCTGCAAAAATTGTAGAAAAAATAGGTTCCCAGTTGTAAAGTGCAAAATAGGGTTTATTTCAAGTTTTGATTGTTTTCAGAAATCCATTTTTGAATAATTTTGAGTTTTGGTGTCAAACAGGTCTCACGGTGCTATTTCTGTAATGATATAGTCGTTTTCTGGCCACTCTTGACTTTTTTTCACAAAAACCTTCGGGAGCCCAATTTACGTTATACACGAGCACTATTGAAGTGTTCAAGACCTATTTCGGGCTCACATGATCATCCAAAATATGAAATGGGCTCTCGACATATTTTGCACATAACTGTCATTCTGGTAAATTATTATTGTGTTAGACGCCTACCAACAAATACTACTTTCGTGATGTTGTCATTCCGGTTTTTTAACTTATTCTCCGCCCAAAAATTTGTCGGGAGCCGTAATAACGTCATGCACAGGCTCGACAAAAAAATTCATGATGTATTTTGGGCTCACATGGACTCACCGAGAATGTAAATTGGGCTCTCTATGATATTTTGTGAAAAAATGCCATTTGTTTATAACTATTTGTTTTCGAACACCACTCAATCTTCTAGAACGTTAGTCCCAAGTTATTCCGTCACATTTCACAAAATTTGTCCTAAATTTGGTTTGAACAGCTGCAAAAATTTTAAAACAAGATAGGTTCTTATTGTAAAGTGCAGAATGGGTTTTATTTCAAGTTTTGGATGTTTTCAGAAATCCATATTCTTGAATAATTTTAAGTTTTTGTGTCAAACAGGTCTCACGGTGCTATTTTTCCAATGAAATAGTCC
This sequence comes from Anaspis maculata, assembly GCA_949128115.1. Classification (NCBI taxonomy): domain Eukaryota; kingdom Metazoa; phylum Arthropoda; class Insecta; order Coleoptera; family Scraptiidae; genus Anaspis; species Anaspis maculata. The sequence goes on from OX421963.1 coordinate 44,345,048, forward strand.
GTTTTCATCCCCTCCTGACTTTTGTCATGAAAACTTCCCGCAGTCCAATCTACATCATGCACGAGCACGATTGAAGTGTACAAGACGTATTTCGGGCTCACATGCTCATTCAAAATGTGGAATGGACTCTCGACATATTTTGTACATGAATGTCATTTTTTCAATAACTATTTAGTCAGATGCTTCCCAACAAATATCATATTGTTGAAGTTACCATTCAGGTTTTTCCACGTCATTTCCGCCCAAAAAAAAAAAATTGGGAGCCCTAATCACGTATTGCGCGGGCTGGATGAAAGAATTCATGATGTATTTCGGGCTCACATCGAGAATGTGAATTGAGCTCTGTGGAAAAATGCCATTGGTTTACATAATTTGTTTTCGAACACCTCTCAATCTTCTATAACGTGATAGGCAAGTTATTTCGTCACATTTTCAAAATCTATCATAGATGTGTTTTAAACAGCTGCAAAAATTGTAGAAAAAATAGGTTCCCGTTGTAAAGTGCAGAATAGGGTTTATTTCAAGTTTTGGATGTTTTCAGAAATCCATTTTTGAATAATTTTGAGTTTTTGGGTCAAACAGGTCTCACGGTGCTATTTCTACAATGATATAGTCGGTTTCTGACAGTTTGTGTCCACTTTTGACTTTTTTTTTTCACAAAAACCCTCACGAGCCCAATCTACGTTATACACGAGCACGATTGAAGTGTTCAAGACGTATTTCGGGCTCACATGCTCATCCAAAATATGAAATGGGCTCTCGACATATTTTGCACATAACTGCCATTCTGGTGGATTAGAGGGTAAGTTATTATCGTGTTAGACGCCTACCACCAAATACTACTTTCGTGATGTTGTCATTCTGGCTTTTTCACTAATTCTCCGCCCAAAATTTTTTCGGGAGACTGATTTACGTCATGCACGGGCTCGACAAAAAAATTCATGATGTATTTCGGGCTCACATGGACTCGCCGAGAATGTGAATTGGGCTATCTGCCATATTTTGTGGAAAAATGCCATTTGTTTACATAATTTGTTTTCAAACACCTCTCAATCTTCTATGACGTGATAAGCAAGTTATTTCGTCACAGTTTGAAAATTTATCATTGATTAGTTTTGAACAGCTGCAAAAATTGTAGAAAAAATAGGTTCCCCGTTGTAAAGTGCAGAACAGGGTTTATTTCAAGTTTTGGATGTTTTAAAAAATCCATTTTTGAATAATTTTGAGTTTTTGTGTCAAACAGGTCTCACGGTGCTATTTCTACAATGATATAGTGCTTTTCTGGCAACTTTTGACTTTTTTCACAGAAACCTTTGGGAGCCCAATCTACGTTATACACGAGCACGATTGAAGTGTTCAAGATGTATTTCATGCTCACATGCTTATCCAAACTATGGAATGGGCTTTCGACATATGCACAAAACAGCCATTCTGGCAAATTATTATTGTGTTAGAGGCCTACCAACAAATACCACTTTCGGGATGTTGTCATTCCGGTTTTGCAACTTGTTCTCCGGCCAACATTTTTTCGGGAGCCTGATTAACGCCATGCACGGGCTCAACAGAAAAATTCATGATGTATTTTGGACTCACTAGGACTCACCGAGAATGTGAATTGGGCTCTCTATAATATTTTGTGGAAAAATGCCATTTGTTCATAAATATTTGGTTTCAAATACCTCTCAATCTTCTAGAACGTGAGTCCCAAGTTATTCTGTCACATTTTTCAAAATTTGTCCTGAATTTGATTTGAACAACTGCAAAAAATTTGAAAAAGATAGGTTCCCGTTGTAAAGTGCAGAATGGGTTTTATTTCAAGTTTCTGTTTTCAGAAATCCATTCTTGAATAATTTTATGTTTTTGATTCAAACAAGTCTCACGGTGCTATTTTTCCAACAAAATAGTCCGTTTTTGTTCTCTTAAGACTTTTTTTCATGAAAACCTTCGGCAGCCGAATCTAAATCATGCACGAGCACGCTTGAAGTGTACAAGACGTATTTCGGGCTCACATGCTCATCCAAAATGAGGAATGGGCTGTCAACATATTTTGCACATACCTGCCATTTTGGTAAATTATGATTGTGTTAGATTTTTCCCAACAAATACCTACTACATTCTTGAAGTTGCCATACAGGCTCTTCCACCTCATTTTCGCCAAAAAAATCTCAGGAGTCTGATTTACGTCACGCATGGGCATGATGTAAAAATTCATGATGTATTTCGGACTCACATGGACTCATCGAGAATTCAATTTGTGATGTTTACAATATTTTTGTGGGAAATGCCATTTGTTTACCTATGTATGTTCTAAGACGTCTTTCAATCTTAGAGAATAAAATTCCCAAGTTATCCATTTTTGAATGATTTCGAGTTTTTGGGTCGAACAGGTCCCACGGTGCTATTTTCTATAATGATAAAGACCGTTTTTTGTCCACTTCCGACTTTTTTTACAAAAACCTTCGGGAGCCTAATCTACATTATGCACGAGCACGATTGAGATATTCAAGACGTATTTCGGGCTCACATGCTTATGCAAAATGAGGAATGGGCTCTCAACATATTTTGCACATACCTGCCATTTTGTAAATTAATAGTCTGTTAGACACCTACCAATAAAAATACTACTTTCGTGATGTTGTCATTCCAATTTTTTCAACTTATTTTCCGCCCAAATTTTTTTTCGGGAGCCTGATAAACGTCATGCACGGGCTCGACGAAAGAATCCATAATGTATTTCGGGCTCACATGGATTCATCGAGAATGTGAATTTGGCTCTCTACAATATTTTGTAAAAAAATGCCATTTGTTTACAAATATTTGTTTTCAAACACCTCTCAATCTTCTAGAACGTGATTCCCAAGTTATTGAGTCACATTTTCAAAAATGTATCCTAGATTTGGTTTGAACAGCTGCAAAAATTTCAGAAAAGATAGGTTATCGTGTGTAAGTGCAGAATAAGTTTTATTTCAAGTTTTGGATGTTTTCAGAAATCCATTCTTGAATAATTCCAAGTTTTTTAGTTGGACAGGTCCCATGGTGCTATTTTTACAATGATATAGTCCGTTTTTGTCCACTTCTGACTTTTCTCACAAGAACCTTCGGGAGCCCAATCTACATTATGTACGAGTACGATTGAAATATTCAAGACGTATTTGGAGCTCACATGCTTATCCAAAATAAGGAATGGGCTCTCAACATATTTTGCACATACCTGCCATTTTGGTAAATTATTATTGTGTTAGACGCCTACCAACAAATACTACTTTCGTGACGTTGTCATTCTGATAATTTCAACTTATTTTTCGCTCAAAATTTTCTAGGGAGCCTAATTTACGTCATGCACGGGCTCGACGAAAGAATTCATGATGTATTTCGGGCTCGCATGGACTTGAAAAGAATGTGAATTGGGCTGTCTACAATATTTTGTAGAAAAATGCCATTTGGTGTCATATTTTGTTTTCAAAGACCTCTCAATCTTATGAAACGTGATTCCAAAGTTATTTAGTCTCTTTTTTCAAAATTTGTCCTAGATTTGATTTGAACAGCTGCGAAAATTCCAGAAAAGATAGGTTCCCATGGTAATAAACAGTGCAGAATAGGTATTATTTCAAGTTTTGGATGTCTTCAGAAATCCATTCTTGAATAATTTCTAGTTTTTGGGTTGAACCGGTCCCACGGTGCCATTTTTACAAATTTATAGGCCGTTTTTTGTCCACTTCTGATTTTTTCTACGAAAATCTTCGGGAGCCCAATCTACATTATGCACGAGCACGTTTAAAATGTTCAAGACGTATTTCGGGCTCACATGCTTATCCAAAGTGAAGAATGGGCTCTCAACATATCATTTTGTACAAAAATGCCATACGCCTCCCAACAAATACCACTTTTTTCGCCCAAACTTTTTTCAAGGGCTTGATTCACGTCATATGATTGACTTCTAGATACATAAGTATCAGATTTCAAAAAAGTTCCTGTTAAAAGTGCAAAATAATTCAGACGCATGCGCATGTGAGCAAGTTCTTGGACTAGAGTTGACATTGGTTGTGATGTTGGGCGTCTGCGTAGGGCGTGGCTTCTCGCACTAAGCGATTGTATACAGTTTCTCCTTTCTCCCTTCAACTGGTATAATAAGCAGCGACAGCCTAGTGTTTTGGCTGAAGACTCAAAATAACCGGAATTGACAATTAACAGTTGAAAAGATCCGCCGTTAAATGGTGCCGTCTCCCTTGCACTCAAAGTGTTTAATTGGGAGCTTTGCGTAAGAGGCAGCAGGAGATGAGCTGTTTGCGGTCACATTGCTATCAGAGTACTATTTACTTAAGGTGCGTTCAGTCAGCTTATTTAGCCGCAAGTTTTAATTTTAGTCGCAAGCGCAGCGACGCCCATTGGCTCTTATGAACCAGCCTCCTCGGAACAGCCAATAAGCGATGCAGCGCTTACGGCTAAAACTAAAATTGCGGCTGAATAAGCTGACTGAACGCACCTTTAGGCCGTACGAAACTATTTCATGCATCAGAGACCCACTACAGGTCCTACTTAACAAATCATACCTATCAAAGTACTTGACAATCATGCACAGTGCGAGTGCAGTCACCAATGGTCTTATCTCAAGTGCGCACTTGCGATTAGATCGTTAGACAGCTATAAGAGCTCGATTCCGGTCAAATATGAGGATGAACAAAAACTCAGGATCAACTAGCCTGATTTCAAAATATCAGACTGTGGTATGTTGTATTTGTGGCAACGGAGCACAATAATTGGTTTTCATTAAAAAGCCAGAGGTGTAACTACTGACGAGCTCAAAATACTATATAAATATGTCCAGTTTTTGGACTCATGAGCCCAATATATAATTTTGAGCTCAAAGTAATATATGGACGTAGAAAAATGAGCCCGAAATACATCATTCATCAAGATATATATATATATATATATATATATATATATATATATATATATATATATATATATATATATATATATATATATATATATATATATATATATATATATATATCTTGATGGATGATGTATTTCGGGCTCGCGGCATATTTTGTGACAAACAATGTAAAAAAAAATATTTTCTACACAGATTCACATTGTTGGACGTCTCATGACATTTTAGGACGTAATTTTCAGGTAATCCCATCGCCAATGTTGGTTTTCAAATATATATATATTTCTAAATGTACATGATGTATTTTGGGCTCCCGGCATAATTTGAAAAGAAAATGCATTTGTTCACGTATTTATATTATTTGTCACCTTCCAATGTACTTCCTTTTGAGATTTGTCGTCTGGATTATTCCACTCTACATTTTTTCTTGAAAATGTTTCGAGAGACTGATTTACGTCATACACGGTCATGATCGAAAAGTTCATAATGTATTTCGGACTCACATGGGCTCATCGAGAATGTGAATTGGGCTCTATACAACAATTTGCGAAATTACGCCCATTGTTTATGAATTTATGTTCTCAGATGTCTCTTAACCTCATAGAACGTGATTCCCAAGTTAACTTGTTACGATTTGACTGTTAAAGCACTCGTATCATTTATATTTCGGGTGAACAACTACGAAAATTGTCGAAAAAACGAGTTCCTGTCGTAAAGTGCACAGTAGCTTTTATTTCGAGTTTGGGACGTTTCCATTTTTCTATAGTTGAATAACTTCAAATTTCTTGGTTAATCAGGTCCTACGTCACCATTTCTACAATGTGCGCGTCCGTTCTTGTCCATACTGTCTTTTCAAAAAAATCTCCGGGAGCCCAAACTACGTCATACACGAGCACGACCAAAACGTTCAGAACGTATTTTGGGCTCACATGTTCATCAAAAATGTGAAATGGGCTCGCGACAGCTTTCAATCCAATTCAAATTCCTCTCCTTATTACATTCTTTCTTTTGTACATGAATGTCAATTTGATCAATTCTTATTTTGTTAGATGCCTCCCAACAAATACCACTTTCTTGATGCTGCCATCCAGAGTTTTTCTACCTCATTTTCGCCCACAATTTCTTCGGGAGCCCGGTGTACGTCATGCACGGGCATAATCGAAGAATTTATGATGTATTTTGGGCTCACATGGGCTTATCAAGAATGTGAATGAGCTCTCCGCAATATTTTTTAACGCTGAGTTCTCCCTGTAAAGTGCACAATAGGTTCGATTTCGAAGTTGGGATGTTTTCAGTAATCCATTCTTGAATAATTTTGAGTTTCTGGGTCGAACAGGTCTCACGTTGCTATTTCTAAAATGTTATGTACCGTTTTTGTCCACTTTTGACTTTTTTCCACAAAATCCTTCGGGAGCCCAATCCACATTAAGCACGAACATGATTGAAAAGTTCAAGACGTATTTCGGGCTCACATGCTTATCCAAAATGTGGAATGGGCTCTCTACATATTTTGTACATAAATGCCATTTCTTTGATAATTATTTTGTTAGATGGTCCCCAACAAATACTACATTCTTGAAGTTACCATCCAGGTTTTTCCACCCCATTTCTGCCAAAGAAAAATTTTGGGAGCCTCAATTACGTCATGCGCGGGATGGATGAAAGAATTCATGATGTATTTCGGGCTCACATGGACTCATCGAGAATGTGAATTGAGCTCTCTGCAATATTTTATGGAAAAATGACATTTATTTACATAATTTGTATCCAAACACCTCTCAATTTCCTTTGACGTGATTTGCAACTTATTTTGTCACATTTTCAAAATTTATCATAGATTCGTTTTGAACAGCTGCAAAAATTTTAGAAAAAATAGGTTCCCGTTGCAAAGTACAGAATAGGTTTTATTTCAAGTTTTAGATGTTTTCAGAAATCCATTCTTGAATAATTTTGAGTTTTTGGGTCAGAGAGGTCTCACTGTGCCATTTCTGCAATGATATAGTCCGTTTCTGGCCACTTTTGACTTTCTTCCACGAAAACCCTCGAGAGTCCAATCTACATTCTGCACGAACACGATTGAAAAGTTCAAGACGCATTTTGGACTCTCATGCTAATCCAAAATGTGGAATGGGCTCTTGACATATTTTGTACGTGAATGTAATTTTTTGATTTATTATTCTGTCAGATGCTTCCCAACAAATATTACATTTCTGAAGGACCATCCGGGTTTTTCCACCTCATTTCTGCCCAAAAAAATTCGGGAGCCCTGATTACATATTGCGCGAGCTGGATGAAAGAGTTCATGATGTATTTCAGGCTCACATGGACTCATCGAGAATGTGAATTGAGCTCTCTACAATGTTTTGTGGAAAAATGCCATTTGTTGTTTACATAATTTGTTTTCAAACACCTCTCAATCTTCTATAACGTGATAAGCAACTTATTTCGTCACAGTCTCAAAATTTATCATAGATGTGTTTTGAACAGCTGCAAAAATTGTAGAAAAAATAGGTTCCCAGTTGTAAAGTGCAAAATAGGGTTTATTTCAAGTTTTGATTGTTTTCAGAAATCCATTTTTGAATAATTTTGAATTTTGGTGTCAAACAGGTCTCACGGTGCTATTTCTGTAATGATATAGTCGTTTTCTGGCCACTCTTGACTTTTTTTCACAAAAACCTTCGGGAGCCCAATTTACGTTATACACGAGCACTATTGAAGTGTTCAAGACCTATTTCGGGCTCACATGATCATCCAAAATATGAAATGGGCTTTCGACATATTTTGCACATAACTGTCATTCTGGTAAATTATTATTGTGTTAGACGCCTACCAACAAATACTACTTTCATGATGTTGTCATTCCGGTTTTTCAACTTATTCTCCGCCCAAAAATTTTTCGGGAGCCTGAATAACGTCATGCACAGGCTCGACAAAAAAATTCATGATGTATTTTGGGCTCACATGGACTCACCGAGAATGTAAATTGGGCTCTCTATGATATTTTGTGAAAAAATGCCATTTGTTTATAACTATTTGTTTTCGAACACCTCTCAATCTTCTAGAACGTTAGTCCCAAGTTATTCCGTCACATTTCACTAAATTTGTCCTAAATTTGGTTTGAACAGCTGCAAAAAATTTAAAAAAAGATAGGTTCTTATTGTAAAGTGCAGAATGGGTTTTATTTCAAGTTTTGGATGTTTTCAGAAATCCATATTCTTGAATAATTTCAAGTTTTTGTGTCAAACAGGTCTCACGGTGCTATTTTTCCAATGAAATAGTCCGTTTTTATCCCCTCCAGACTTTTGTCATGAAAACTTCCCGCAGTCCAATCTACATCATGCACGAGCACGATTGAAGTGTACAAGACGTATTTCGGGCTCACATGCTCATTCAAAATGTGGAATGGACTCTCGACATATTTTGTACATGAATGTAATTTTTTCAATAACGATTTTGTCAGATGCTTCCCAACAAATATCATATTGTTGAAGTTACCATTCAGGTTTTTCCACGTCATTTCCGCCCAAAAAAAAATAAAAATTGGGAGCCCTAATCACGTATTGCGCGGGCTGGATGAAAGAATTCATGATGTATTTCGGGCTCACATCGAGAATGTGAATTGAGCTCTGTGGAAAAATGCCATTGGTTTACATAATTTGTTTTCGAACACCTCTCAATCTTCTATAACGTGATAGGCAAGTTATTTCGTCACATTTTCAAAATCTATCATAGATGTGTTTTAAACAGCTGCAAAAATTGTAGAAAAAATAGGTTCCCGTTGTAAAGTGCAGAATAGGGTTTATTTCAAGTTTTGGATGTTTTCAGAAATCCATTTTTGAATAATTTTGAGTTTTTGGGTCAAACAGGTCTCACGGTGCTATTTCTACAATGATATAGTCGGTTTCTGACAGTTTGTGTCCACTTTTGACTTTTTTTTTCACAAAAACCCTCACGAGCCCAATCTACGTTATACACGAGCACGATTGAAGTGTTCAAGACGTATTTCGGGCTCACATGCTCATCCAAAATATGAAATGGGCTCTCGACATATTTTGCACATAACTGCCATTCTGGTGGATTAGAGGGTAAGTTATTATCGTGTTAGACGCCTACCACCAAATACTACTTTCGTGATGTTGTCATTCTGGCTTTTTCACTAATTCTCCGCCCAAAATATTTTCGGGAGACTGATTTACGTCATGCACGGGCTCGACAAAAAAATTCATGATGTATTTCGGGCTCACATGGACTCGCCGAGAATGTGAATTGGGCTATCTGCAATATTTTGTGGAAAAATGCCATTTGTTTACATAATTTGTTTTCAAACACCTCTCAATCTTCTATGACGTGATAAGCAAGTTATTTCGTCACAGTTTGAAAATTCATCATTGATTAGTTTTGAACAGCTGCAAAAATTGTAGAAGAAATAGGTTCCCCGTTGTAAAGTGCAGAACAGGGTTTATTTCAAGTTTTGGATGTTTTAAAAAATCCATTTTTGAATAATTTTGAGTTTTTGTGTCAAACAGGTCTCACGGTGCTATTTCTACAATGATATAGTGCTTTTCTGGCAACTTTTGACTTTTTTTCACAGAAACCTTTGGGAGCCCAATCTACGTTATACACGAGCACAATTGAAGTGTTCAAGATGTATTTTATGCTCACATGCTTATCCAAACTATGGAATGGGCTTTCGACATATGCACAGAACAGCCATTCTGGCAAATTATTATTGTGTTAGAGGCCTACCAACAAATACCACTTTCGGGATGTTGTCATTCCGGTTTTGCAACTTGTTCTCCGGCCAACATTTTTTCGGGAGCCTGATTAACGCCATGCACGGGCCCAACAGAAAAATTCATGATGTATTTTGGACTCACTAGGACTCACCGAGAATGTGAATTGGGCTCTCTTTAATATTTTGTGGAAAAATGCCATTTGTTCATAAATATTTGGTTTCAAACACCTCTCAATCTTCTAGAACGTGAGTCCCAAGTTATTCTGTCACATTTTTCAAAATTTGTCCTCAATTTGGTTTGAACAACTGCAAAAAAATTGAAAAAGATAGGTTCCCGTTGTAAAGTGCAGAATGGGTTATATTTGAAGTTTCTGATGTTTTCAGAAATCCATTCTTGAATAATTTTATGTTTTTGATTCAAACAAGTCTCACGGTGCTATTTTTCCAACAAAATAGTCCGTTTTTGTTCTCTTAAGACTTTTTTTCATGAAAACCTTCGGCAGCCGAATCTAAATCATGCACGAGCACGCTTGAAGTGTACAAGACGTATTTCGGGCTCACATGCTCATCCAAAATGAGGAATGGGCTGTCAACATATTTTGCACATACCTGCCATTTTGGTAAATTATGATTGTGTTAGATTTTTCCCAACAAATACCTACTACATTCTTGAAGTTGCCATACAGGCTCTTCCACCTCATTTTCGCCAAAAAAATTTCAGGAGTCTGATTTACGTCACGCATGGGCATGATGTAAAAATTCATGATGTATTTCGGACTCACATGGACTCATCGAGAATTCAATTTGTGATGTTTACAATATTTTTGTGGGAAATGCCATTTGTTTACTTATGTATGTTCTAAGACGTCTTTCAATCTTAGAGAATAAAGTTCCCAAGTTATCCATTTTTGAATGATTTCGAGTTTTTGGGTCGAACAGGTCCCACGGTGCTATTTTTTATAATGATAAAGACCGTTTTTTGTCCACTTCCGACTTTTTTTACAAAAACCTTCGGGAGCCTAATCTACATTATGCACGAGCACGATTGAGATATTCAAGACGTATTTCGGGCTCACATGCTTATGCAAAATGAGGAATGGGCTCTCAACATATTTTGCACATACCTGCCATTTTGTAAATTAATAGTCTGTTAGACACCTACCAATAAAAATACTACTTCCGTGATGTTGTCATTCCAATTTTTCCAACTTATTTTCCGCCCAATTTTTTTTTCGGGAGCCTGATAAACGTCATGCACGGGCTCGACGAAAGAATCCATAATGTATTTCGGGCTCACATAGATTCATCGAGAATGTGAATTTGGCTCTCTACAATATTTTGTAAAAAAATGCCATTTGTTTACAAATATTTGTTTTCAAACACCTCTCAATCTTCTAGAACGTGATTCCCAAGTTATTGGGTCACATTTTCAAAAATGTATTCTAGATTTGGTTTGAACAGCTGCAAAAATTTCAGAAAAGATAGGTTATCGTGTGTAAGTGCAGAATAAGTTTTATTTCAAGTTTTGGATGTTTTCAGAAATCCATTCTTGAATAATTTTAAAGTTTTTTAGTTGGACAGGTCCCATGGTGCTATTTTTACAATGATATAGTCCGTTTTTGTCCACTTCTGACTTTTCTCACAAGAACCTTCGGGAGCCCAATCTACATTATGTACGAGTACGATTGAAATATTCAAGACGTATTTGGAGCTCACATGCTTATCCAAAATAAGGAATGGGCTCTCAACATATTTTGCACATACCTGCCATTTTGGTAAATTATTATTATGTTAGACGCCTACCAACAAATACTACTTTCGTGACGTTGTCATTCTGATAATTTCAACTTATTTTTCGCTCAAAATTTTCTAGGGAGCCTAATTTACGTCATGCACGGGCTCGACGAAAGAATTCATGATGTATTTCGGGCTCGCATGGACTTGAAAAGAATGTGAATTGGGCTGTCTACAATATTTTGTAAAAAAATGTCATTTGGTGTCATATTTTGTTTTCAAAGACCGCTCAATCTTATGAAACGTGATTCCAAAGTTATTTAGTCTCTTTTTTCAAAATTTGTTCTAGATTTGATTTGAACAGCTGCGAAAATTCCAGAAAAGATAGGTTCCCATGGTAATAAACAGTGCAGAATAGGTATTATTTCAAGTTTTGGATGTCTTCAGAAATCCATTCTTGAATAATTTCTAGTTTTTGGGTTGAACCGGTCCCACGGTGCCATTTTTACAAATTTATAGGCCGTTTTTTGTCCACTTCTGATTTTTTCTACGAAAATCTTCGGGAGCCCAATCTACATTATGCACGAGCACGTTAAAAATGTTCAAGACGTATTTCGGGCTCACATGCTTATCCAAAGTGAAGAATGGGCTCTCAACATATCATTTTGTACGAAAATGCCATACGCCTCCCAACAAATACCACTTTTTTCGCCCAAACTTTTTTCAAGGGCTTGATTCACGTCATGATTGACTTTTAGATACATAAGTATCAGATTTCAAAAAAAGTTCCTGTTAAAAGTGCAAAATAATTCAGACGCATGCGCATGTGAGCAAGTTCTTGGACTAGAGTTGACATTGGTTGTGATGTTGGGCGTCTGCGTAGGGCGTGGCTTCCCGCACTAAGCGATTGTATACAGTTTCTCCTTTCTCCCTTCAACTGGTATAATAAGCAGCGACAGCCTAGTGTTTTGGCTGAAGATTCAAAATAACCGGAATTCACAATTAACAGTTGAAAAGATCCGCCGTTAAATGGTGCCGTCTCCCTTGCACTCAAAGTCTTTAATTGGGAGCTTTGCGTAAGAGGCAGCAGGAGATGAGCTGTTTGCGGTCACATTGCTATCAGAGTACTATTTACTTAAGGTGCGTTCAGTCAGCTTATTTAGCCGCAAGTTTTAATTTTAGTCGCAAGCGCAGCGACGCCCATTGGCTCTTATGAACCAGCCTCCTCGGAACAGCCAATAAGCGATGCAGCGCTTACGGCTAAAACTAAAATTGCGGCTGAATAAGCTGACTGAACGCACCTTTAGGCCGTACGGAACTATTTCATGCATCAGAGACCCACTACAGGTCCTACTTAACAAATCATACCTATCAAAGTACTTGACAATCATGCACAGTGCAGTGCAGTCACCAATGGTCTTATCTCAAGTGCGCACTTGCGATTAGAGCGTTAGACAGCTATAAGAGCCCGATTCCGGTCAAATATGAGGATGAACAAAAACTCAGGATCAACTAGCCTGATTTCAAAATATCAGACTGTGGTATGTTGTATTTGTGGCAACGGAGCACAATAAATGGTTTTTATTAAAAAGCCAGAGGTGTAACTACTGACGAGCTCAAAATACTATATAAATATGTCCAGTTTTTGGACTCATGAGCCCAATATATAATTTTGAGCTCAAAGTAATATATGGACGTAGAAAAATGAGCCCGAAATACATCATTCATCAAGATATATATATATATATATATATATATATATATATATATATATATATATCTTGATGGATGATGTATTTCGGGCTCGCGGCATATTTTGTGACAAACAATGTAAAAAAAAATATTTTTTTCACAGATTCACATTGTTGGACGTCTCATAACATTTTAGGACGTAATTTTCAGGTAATCCCATCGCCAATGTTGGTTTTCAAATATATATATATTTCTAAATGTACATGATGTATTTTGAGCTCCCGGCATAATTTGAAAAGAAAATGCATTTGTTCACGTATTTATATTATTTGTCACCTTCCAATGTACTTCCTCTTGAGATTTGTCGTCTGGATTATTCCACTCTAGATTTTTTTCTCGAAAATGTTTCGAGAGACTGATTTACGTCATACACGGTCATGATCGAAAAGTTCATAATGTATTTCGGACTCACATGGGCTCATCGAGAATGTGAATTGGGCTCTATACAACAATTTGCGAAATGACGCCCATTGTTTATGAATTTATGTTCTCAGATGTCTCTTAACCTCATAGAACGTGATTCCCAAGTTAACTTGTTACGATTTGACTGTTAAAGCACTCGTATCATTTATATTTCGGGTGAACAACTACGAAAATTGTCGAAAAAACGAGTTCCTGTCGTAAAGTGCACAGTAGCTTTTATTTCGAGTTTGGGACGTTTCCATTTTTCTATAGTTGAATAACTTCAAATTTCTGGGTGATTCAGGTCCTACGTCACCATTTCTACAATGTGCGCGTCCGTTCTTGTCCATACTGTCTTTTCAAAAAAATCTCCGGGAGCCCAAACTACGTCATATACACGAGCACGACCAAAACGTTCAGAACGTATTTTGGGCTCACATGTTCATCAAAAATGTGAAATGGGCTCGCGACAGCTTTCAATCCAATTCAAATTCCTCTCCTTATTGCATTCTTTCTTTTGTACATGAATGTCAATTTGATCAATTCTTATTTTGTTAGATGCCTCCCAACAAATACCACTTTCTTGATGCTGCCATCCGAGTTTTTCTACCTCATTTTCGCCCACAATTTCTTCGGGAGCCCGGTGTACGTCATGCACGGGCATAATCGAAGAATTTATGATGTATTTTGGGCTCACATGGGCTTATCAAGAATGTGAATGAGCTCTCCGCAATATTTTTTAACGCTGAGTTCTCCCTGTAAAGTGCACAATAGGTTCGATTTCGAAGTTGGGATGTTTTCAGTAATCCATTCTTGAATAATTTTGAGTTTCTGGGTCAAACAGGTCTCACGTTGCTATTTCTAAAATGTTATGTACCGTTTTTGTCCACTTTTGACTTTTTTCCACAAAATCCTTCGGGAGCCCAATCCACATTAAGCACGAACATGATTGAAAAGTTCAAGACGTATTTCGGGCTCACATGCTTATCCAAAATGTGGAATGGGCTCTCTACATATTTTGTACATAAATGCCATTTCTTTGATAATTATTTTGTTAGATGGTCCCCAACAAATACTACATTCTTGAAGTTACCATCCAGGTTTTTCCACCTCATTTCTGCCAAAGAAAAATTTTGGGAGCCTTAATTACGTCATGCGCGGGATGGATGAAAGAATTCATGATGTATTTCGGGCTCACATGGACTCATCGAGAATGTGAATTGAGCTCTCTGCAATATTTTATGGAAAAATGACATTTATTTACATAATTTGTATCCAAACACCTCTCAATTTTCTTTGACGTGATTTGCAACTTATTTTGTCACATTTTCAAAATTTATCATAGATTCGTTTTGAACAGCTGCAAAAATTTTAGAAAAAATAGGTTCCCGTTGCAAAGTACAGAATAGGTTTTATTTCAAGTTTCAGATGTTTTCAGAAATCCATTCTTGAATAATTTTGAGTTTTTGGGTCAGAGAGGTCTCACTGTGCCATTTCTGCAATGATATAGTCCGTTTCTGGCCACTTTTGACTTTCTTCCACGAAAACCCTCGAGAGTCCAATCTACATTCTGCACGAACACGATTGAAAAGTTCAAGACGTATTTTGGACTCTCATGCTAATCCAAAATGTGGAAAAAGCTCTTGACATATTTTGTACGTGAATGTAATTTTTTGATTTATTATTCTGTCAGATGCTTCCCAACAAATATTACATTTTTGAAGGACCATCCGGGTTTTTCCACCTCATTTCTGCCCAAAAAAATTCGGGAGCCCTGATTACATATTGCGCGAGCTGGATGAAAGAATTCATGATGTATTTCAGGCTCACATGGACTCATCGAGAATGTGAATTGAGCTCTCTACAATGTTTTGTGGAAAAATGCCATTTGTTTACATGATTTGTTTTCAAACACCTCTCAATCTTCTATAACGTGATAAGCAACTTATTTCGTCACAGTCTCAAAATTTATCATAGATGTGTTTTGAACAGCTGCAAAAATTGTAGAAAAAATAGGTTCCCAGTTGTAAAGTGCGAAATAGGGTTTATTTCAAGTTTTGATTGTTTTCAGAAATCCATTTTTGAATAATTTTGAGTTTTGGTGTCAAACAGGTCTCACGGTGCTATTTCTGTAATGATATAGTCGTTTTCTGGCCACTCTTGACTTTTTTTCACAAAAACCTTCGGGAGCCCAATTTACGTTATACACGAGCACTATTGAAGTGTTCAAGACCTATTTCGGGCTCACATGATCATCCAAAATATGAAATGGGCTCTCGACATATTTTGCACATAACTGTCATTCTGGTAAATTATTATTGTGTTAGACGCCTACCAACAAATACTACTTTCGTGATGTTGTCATTCCGGTTTTTCAACTTATTCTCCGCCCAAAAATTTGTCGGGAGCCTGAATAACGTCATGCACAGGCTCGACAAAAAAATTCATGATGTATTTTGGGCTCACATGGACTCACCGAGAATGTAAATTGGGCTCTCTATGATATTTTGTGAAAAAATGCCATTTGTTTATAACTATTTGTTTTCGAACACCTCTCAATCTTCTAGAACGTTAGTCCCAAGTTATTCCGTCACATTTCACAAAATTTGTCCTAAATTTGGTTTGAACAGCTGCAAAAATTTTAAAAAAAGATAGGTTCTTATTGTAAAGTGCAGAATGGGTTTTATTTCAAGTTTTGGATGTTTTCAGAAATCCATATTCTTGAATAATTTTAAGTTTTTGTGTCAAACACGTCTCACGGTGCTATTTTTCCAATGAAATAGTCCGTTTTTATCCCCTCCAGACTTTTGTCATGAAAACTTCCCGCAGTCCAATCTACATCATGCACGAGCACGATTGAAGTGTACAAGACGTATTTCGGGATCACATGCTCATTCAAAATGTGGAATGGACTCTCGACATATTTTGTACATGAATGTCATTTTTTCAATAACTATTTTGTCAGATGCTTCCCAACAAATATCATATTGTTGAAGTTACCATTCAGGTTTTTCCACGTCATTTCCGCCCAAAAAAAAAAAAAAATTGGGAGCCCTAATCACGTATTGCGCGGGCTGGATGAAAGAATTCATGATGTATTTCGGGCTCACATCGAGAATGTGAATTGAGCTCTGTGGAAAAATGCCATTGGTTTACATAATTTGTTTTCGAACACCTCTCAATCTTCTATAACGTGATAGGCAAGTTATTTCGTCACATTTTCAAAATCTATCATAGATGTGTTTTAAACAGCTGCAAAAATTGTAGAAAAAATAGGTTCCCGTTGTAAAGTGCAGAATAGGGTTTATTTCAAGTTTTGGATGTTTTCAGAAATCCATTTTTGAATAATTTTGAGTTTTTGGGTCAAACAGGTCTCACGGTGCTATTTCTACAATCATATAGTCGGTTTCTGACAGTTTGTGTCCACTTTTGACTTTTTTTTTCACAAAAACCCTCACGAGCCCAATCTACGTTATACACGAGCACGATTGAAGTGTTCAAGACGTATTTCGGGCTCACATGCTCATCCAAAATATGAAATGGGCTCTCGACATATTTTGCACATAACTGCCATTCTGGTGGATTAGAGGGTAAGTTATTATCGTGTTAGACGCCTACCACCAAATACTACTTTCGTGATGTTGTCATTCTGGCTTTTTCACTAATTCTCCGCCCAAAATTTTTTCGGGAGACTGATTTACGTCATGCACGGGCTCGACAAAAAAATTCATGATGTATTTCGGGCTCACATGGACTCGCCGAGAATGTGAATTGGGCTATCTGCAATATTTTGTGGAAAAATGCCATTTGTTTACATAATTTGTTTTCAAACACCTCTCAATCTTCTATGACGTGATAAGCAAGTTATTTCGTCACAGTTTGAAAATTTATCATTGATTAGTTTTGAACAGCTGCAAAAATTGTAGAAAAGTAGGTTCCCCGTTGTAAAGTGCAGAACAGGGTTTATTTCAAGTTTTGGATGTTTTAAAAAATCCATTTTTGAATAATTTTGAGTTTTTGTGTCAAACAGGTCTCACGGTGCTATTTCTACAATGATATAGTGCTTTTCTGGCAACTTTTGACTTTTTTTCACAGAAACCTTTGGGAGCCCAATCTACGTTATACACGAGCACGATTGAAGTGTTCAAGATGTATTTCATGCTCACATGCTTATCCAAACTATGGAATGGGCTTTCGACATATGCACAAAACAGCCATTCTGGCAAATTATTATTGTGTTAGAGGCCTACCAACAAATACCACTTTCGGGATGTTGTCATTCCGGTTTTGCAACTTGTTCTCCGGCAAACATTTTTTAGGGAGCCTGAATAACGCCATGCACGGGCCCAACAGAAAAATTCATGATGTATTTTGGACTCACTAGGACTCACCGAGAATGTGAATTGGGCTCTCTATAATATTTTGTGGAAAAATGCCATTTGTTCATAAATATTTGGTTTCAAACACCTCTCAATCTTCTAGAACGTGAGTCCCAAGTTATTCTGTCACATTTTTCAAAATTTGTCCTCAATTTGGTTTGAACAACTGCAAAAAATTTGAAAAAGATAGGTTCCCGTTGTAAAGTGCAGAATGGGTTTTATTTCAAGTTTCTGATGTTTTCAGAAATCCATTCTTGAATAATTTTATGTTTTTGATTCAAACAAGTCTCACGGTGCTATTTTTCCAACAAAATAGTCCGTTTTTGTTCTCTTAAGACTTTTTTTCATGAAAACCTTCGGCAGCCGAGTCTAAATCATGCACGAGCACGCTTGAAGTGTACAAGACGTATTTCGGGCTCACATGCTCATCCAAAATGAGGAATGGGCTGTCAACATATTTTGCACATACCTGCCATTTTGGTAAATTATGATTGTGTTAGATTTTTCCCAACAAATACCTACTACATTCTTGAAGTTGCCATACAGGCTCTTCCACCTCATTTTCGCCAAAAAAATCTCAGGAGTCTGATTTACGTCACGCATGGGCATGATGTAAAAATTCATGATGTATTTCGGACTCACATGGACTCATCGAGAATTCAATTTGTGATGTTTACAATATTTTTGTGGGAAATGCCATTTGTTTACCTATGTATGTTCTAAGACGTCTTTCAATCTTAGAGAATAAAGCTCCCAAGTTATCCATTTTTGAATGATTTCGAGTTTTTGGGTCGAACAGGTCCCACGGTGCTATTTTTTATAATGATAAAGACCGTTTTTTGTCCACTTCCGACTTTTTTTACAAAAACCTTCGGGAGCCTAATCTACATTATGCACGAGCACGATTGAGATATTCAAGACGTATTTCGGGCTCACATGCTTATGCAAAATGAGGAATGGGCTCTCAACATATTTTGCACATACCTGCCATTTTGTAAATTGATAGTCTGTTAGACACCTACCAATAAAAATACTACTTTCGTGATGTTGTCATTCCAATTTTTTCAACTTATTTTCCGCCCAAATTTTTTTTCGGGAGCCTGATAAACGTCATGCACGGGCTCGACGAAAGAATCCATAATGTATTTCGGGCTCACATGGATTCATCGAGAATGTGAATTTGGCTCTCTACAATATTTTGTAAAAAAATGCCATTTGTTTACAAATATTTGTTTTCAAACACCTCTCAATCTTCTAGAACGTGATTCCCAAGTTATTGAGTCACATTTTCAAAAATGTATCCTAGATTTGGTTTGAACAGCTGCAAAAATTTCAGAAAAGATAGGTTATCGTGTGTAAGTGCAGAATAAGTTTTATTTCAAGTTTTGGATGTTTTCAGAAATCCATTCTTGAATAATTCCAAGTTTTTTAGTTGGACAGGTCCCATAGTGCTATTTTTACAATGATATAGTCCGTTTTTGTCCACTTCTGACTTTTCTCACAAGAACCTTCGGGAGCCCAATCTACATTATGTACGAGTACGATTGAAATATTCAAGACGTATTTGGAGCTCACATGCTTATCCAAAATAAGGAATGGGCTCTCAACATATTTTGCACATACCTGCCATTTTGGTAAATTATTATTGTGTTAGACGCCTACCAACAAATACTACTTTCGTGACGTTGTCATTCTGATAATTTCAACTTATTTTTCGCTCAAAATTTTCTAGGGAGCCTAATTTACTTCATGCACGGGCTCGACGAAAGAATTCATGATGTATTTCGGGCTCGCATGGACTTGAAAAGAATGTGAATTGGGCTGTCTACAATATTTTGTAGAAAAATGCCATTTGGTGTCATATTTTGTTTTCAAAGACCTCTCAATCTTATGAAACGTGATTCCAAAGTTATTTAGTTTCTTTTTTCAAAATTTGTCCTAGATTTGATTTGAACAGCTGCGAAAATTCCAGAAAAGATAGGTTCCCATGGTAATAAACAGTGCAGTATAGGTATTATTTCAAGTTTTGGATGTCTTCAGAAATCCATTCTTGGATAATTTCTAGTTTTTGGGTTGAACCGGTCCCACGGTGCCATTTTTACAAATTTATAGGCCGTTTTTTGTCCACTTCTGATTTTTTCTACGAAAATCTTCGGGAGCCCAATCTACATTATGCACGAGCACGTTTAAAATGTTCAAGACGTATTTCGGGCTCACATGCTTATCCAAAGTGAAGAATGGGCTCTCAACATATCATTTTGTACGAAAATGCCATACGCCTCCCAACAAATACCACTTCGCCCAAACTTTTTTCAAGGGCTTGATTCACGTCATGATTGACTTTTAGATACATAAGTATCAGATTTCAAAAAAAGTTCCTGTTAAAAGTGCAAAATAATTCAGACGCATGCGCATGTGAGCAAGTTCTTGGACTAGAGTTGACATTGGTTGTGATGTTGGGCGTCTGCGTAGGGCGTGGCTTCCCGGACTAAGCGATTGTATACAGTTTCTCTTTTCTCCCTTCAACTGGTATAATAAGCAGCGACAGCCTAGTGTTTTGGCTGAAGATTCAAAATAACCGGAATTCACAATTAACAGTTGAAAAGATCCGCCGTTAAATGGTGCCGTCTCCCTTGCACTCAAAGTGTTTAATTGGGAGCTTTGCGTAAGAGGCAGCAGGAGATGAGCTGTTTGCGGTCACATTGCTATCAGAGTACTATTTACTTAAGGTGCGTTCAGTCAGCTTATTTAGCCGTAAGTTTTAATTTTAGTCGCAAGCGCAGCGACGCCCATTGGCTCTTATGAACCAGCCTCCTCGGAACAGCCAATAAGCGATGCAGCGCTTACGGCTAAAACTAAAATTGCAGCTGAATAAGCAGACTGAACGCACCTTTAGGCCGTACGAAACTATTTCATGCATCAGAGACCCACTACAGGTCCTACTTAACAAATCATACCTATCAAAGTACTTGACAATCATGCACAGTGCGAGTGCAGTCACCAATGGTCTTATCTCAAGTGCGCACTTGCGATTAGAGCGTTAGACAGCTATAAGAGCCCGATTCCGGTCAAATATGAGGATGAACAAAAACTCAGGATCAACTAGCCTGATTTCAAAATATCAGACTGTGGTATGTTGTATTTGTGGCAACGGAGCACAATAATTGGTTTTCATTAAAAAGCCAGAGGTGTAACTACTGACGAGCTCAAAATACTATATAAATATGTCCAGTTTTTGGACTCATGAGCCCAATATATAATTTTGAGCTCAAAGTAATATATGGACGTAGAAAAATGAGCCCGAAATACATCATTCATCAAGATATATATATATATATATATATATATATATATATATATATATATATATATATATATCATTTATTAAAAAAAAGTTTAAAATCAATACCATAGAAAACTAGATGTACAGTTGCGGCCTCATAAAAGTTTACACCGGTGACAATCGTATGGCCATGCTCATTCAATATTACGTCAAAATTGAATTAGCATGGCCACTCGATCGCCGTCGGTGTAAACTTTTATGAGGCCGCAACTTTACCTAAACAAATTCGCGACATTTTTTCAAGATATGGAGAGTATAGTGTTAACAAGGTCACTACAGAATTACAGATCCTGATATTGATTTTTCTTTTCCTTTACTGAGAAATCTCACAAAAACAGTGCATAATGTATAAGTGGTTGCCGCCACTTATAAGTACGGAATAGTTAAGGAAAAGTGATAAACAAATAGTACTTTACTTTATTCACAATGAGTTAGCAATCGATACATTCCTAACTCTTGAAAAGTTGGAAAGTGAATGATTCCTTACAGGTTACAGGTTGGAAAATAATGTCACTTTCGGACCACAGGCCGAAAGTGACGTATGGAGAGAGGTGATCTGATCGAAACAGCTGTCGCGGAGCGCGGAGTGTTGATGGATGCGTTGTTTGAAAAGGTTGCCTATGCCTACCTGATAGAAACGTTTGAAAACGCTGGAAAACTTCAAATAAAGCCGATTATTTGTATTTAAACTGGATCATTGTGAATAAAGTGATATACATACCACGGAGTAAAGCGTCATTACAGTCTACGGGATTCTATCTCACCTCGGCACGCCTCGGTAATATATTGAATCCCTTGGCTGTAATGAGACGCTTTCCACCTCGGTATGTAATATACTATTACCGGCCCCACCAACATGAAAGGGAAAGTATTGTGTTCGTGCAGAAAAAAAGTTTTGAGATTTCGCCTGATATATCCATTTTGAGGTCCCCCGAGACGATTAAGACCATTTCCAGAATTCTGTCTATGTGTGTGTCTGTGTCTGTCTGGCTGTGATCTTCCACGATAACTGCCTAACCGTTTATCTGGTCGACTTGAAATTTGGTACGCGGGCATTGTTTTTTTCCGTGGAATGAGCCCCCAGAGTGAGCCCCTTAGTTTTTGGGTGTCATATGTTAAACAAAACTGTCACTATCAACAAATGTCAAGCCAGAAGCTATATCTCACGGAACTCGACTTGCAGTATGTCATTTGAATCCCCTTAAAAACTGTATTCAGAACAGTTAAAAGTATTGCCTCATCTTCATCTATCAAATAGTAAATAATGTCAAAGTTCGAAACTTTACCATCTATTAATTCTTCAAAGTATATCCAATGGATTAGAACTCGGATTAGAACCAAGTTTGGCAGAGAGCAACACAACAAAAGAGTCAAATTAAGTCTGCAGTTGCAGTTTTCCACCATTTTCCAGTCGGGCGTTATGAATTTACAAAATTTCTCCTAGCCGTTGCCATCCGAGAGGGTCTCTCACCCAGGGTTTGACCAGGACGACTTGCTTATTTTGATGCAGAACTCCACTCAAAAATTCATTCCTACTCGGGGATCGACTTTTTTTGAATAATTCCAACTGATATTGAAAGTAAGTATAGACAATACAAATAGACCATATATGTCGTCACGGATTTTTACGGTTGCGTAGGAACCAGGCCAGTCCATCATTCAAAAAAAGGTTGGCTGATTTTTGATGCCCCAATATCCGTGACGACGGTGGTGATAACATATGGTCTTCTCTATTTGTATTGTCTATACCTACCTGTTGCGGTGGCAGCATACGCATATGGTATGCAACCAAATATACTTGTTTACTTCTTGGCTAGAGCGCGCGCGGAAGGCGCATTAAAAAGCAAGATGGCGAGAAGTTAAGAAAGTAAAGCGTGTCAAAATACAAAGTGCGTTTTTTCTTAGTATTTTCTACTTGTTCATCCACACCAAAGGCTACAGAAACGAAGATGCTGACCGGCCCACCAACTGAGCTATAAATTATCGAAGTGGAATGCAGCAACATTTTGGACCTTCGGCCGGACGCTTACAGCAACTTGGGAAGTGACCAGGTATTTCCATATTTCCATATCCTAAGTCACTTGCCACCTTCAATAAAAACAAAAAACTTTCTCTTTTTTTGAATCAGACTCGATCTGCTTCATAACCTACAGCTTTCGTTCTTTCATACCGAATTTTGTTTCGGCCAACTTCATTTCCAGTTTTCTACATGCCACACCCGCAAAGTGGTTTTCACAGTCCTTCTGACTGAAATTTGCATTATTGTGCAGCAGCCTTTGGCGCACATTCCATACGATATTCTTTCAGCTGAGTATAACACATTTCATTTTATTCCAATTGTTTCATGATCGTTGGTTTCTAAATAAAGACACCTGATTTCGAAGTTTTCATTCACAAACTGAAATATCGTATTTCGTTTTGGTGCAACACAGTTTTTGCATGTAATAACCTTCAAAATGCCAAAGAAACAAAAAGGCGACGAACCTTCACTGGCGGTAAAACTGCTTCTTTCAGATCTGTCGCTGCAAGTTGACAAGTTAGAGAGATTCGACACTTTCGTGCAATCTGTTACAGACAACAGTGACCCTTTGATTCTCCAGCAGCTAGAGAGTAGACTAGACCTCATTAGGCCCATCTCTGACAAATATGCAGAGCTTTACAATCAAGCAAATTCTTTGTCGATCATTTCAGAAGACATCATGTCATTTTCGCAATTTGAAGAAGAATATTTTCGTCTTGTAAGCCAAGCTTCATTTATTTTGAAAAAACATCAACAAAAGCAGGAATTACATTCTTCCTCAACAACAAACCTCAAACAACAACACTACAACAGGTTCAAACGTTAAATTACCTGTATTGAATTTGCCTACCTTTTCCGGATCCTATTCCGATTGGAAAGGTTTCAGTGAAAGTTTCACAGCCTTAATCGCCGACAATTGTAAATTGTCAGACGTTGAAAAGTTTTTCTACCTACAAGATTGTCTGAAAGGTACAGCAAAGGACATACTTCAAGAGCTAAATGCTACAGCCTCAAACTACCACATTGCTATGCACATGTTGGAAGAAAGGTATAACAATGAGAAGCTCATAATTTTTTCACATCTTGAGTCAATCTTAGAGCATCCAAAAATGCAAAGAGAATCTGCCACTGACTTGAGGAAACTTCATGACACTATAGTTCGCCACTTGCGAGCTTTAGAAAACTCAAACGTGACCGATACGCAGTTCAAGGCCTCTGTCATTTCATATGTTATTAAAAACAAAATAGATTCTCGCACTGCTACAGAATTCAATAAACTCAAAATTAAGCAAATTCCAGACATAGACGAAATGTGTAAGTTTCTTTCAGAGAAATGCGAGCTACTCGAGCACGCAAATGCTTCAAATGCAACGAATCAAAAAAGCCTTCCCAAGGCGTACAATGCAAAACCTCACGCTTACACAAAGCAGTCTTTTGTCGTATCGCGTACCCATACTTGTGCATTTTGTAAAGAAGACCATCAATTGTTTGCTTGTCCCAGATTCTTGGCACTTTCCACAAGGGAAAGATTCAAAAAGGTTAGCGATATGGGAATTTGTAAGAATTGCTTAAAGCACGCAGGAAATAAGTGCAACTCGAGTTCGACTTGCCGGACTTGTAGAAGAGATCATAACACTCTTTTATGCTTCGCAAGCAAGGGCAGAGCTGAGAAAGATTCCAATCGAAATTCTCCTGCAGATCAACCTCACGAGCAGCCTGAAACGGCTGAGTCTACAAATTCTGATGAGTCAGAACAAATTACATTATCTTGTGTCACAGCAGACCAAGTTTTGTTATCCACAGCACTCATTCAAGTAAAATCGAGCAACGGCAAATGACAACAAGCCAGATGTTTGCTTGATTCCGGCTCCCAATCCTGCTTTGCAACGGAGCAGTTGGTCTCAAGGCTTGGGCTAAAACCTAAAAAAGCAAACACCGCTGTAGTGGGAATAAACTCAAATTTGTCAAAA
Organism: Anaspis maculata; assembly: GCA_949128115.1. Classification (NCBI taxonomy): domain Eukaryota; kingdom Metazoa; phylum Arthropoda; class Insecta; order Coleoptera; family Scraptiidae; genus Anaspis; species Anaspis maculata. The sequence continues at coordinate 44,370,280 of OX421963.1, forward strand.
TTGAGCGGATCTGTGAAGGTACAGATTTCATCTTTACAAAACAACTTTCAAACTGAGCTACAATGCTTGGTGATTCCTAAGATTACAGAGTGCCTTCCTTTGAAGAGTTTCAATAAATCAGTCCTGAATATTCCCAGCAATGTGAAATTGGCCGATGCAAGCTTCAACCAGTCGAAGCCTGTGGATCTTCTAATAGGTGCCTCACATTTTTACAACTTGATGTGCATAGGTCAAATATCTCTGGGAAAAAATCAACCAGTCCTCAAGAAAACCCTGTTCGGTTGGGTTATTTCGGGAAACGTATCCCTACAAAATTCATTCCCAACCTCCATTCCGAACATTGTATGTTCAAACTTTGTAATCAACGATAAAATCTCCAACGAAGAATTGAATCATTCATTAAGTCAATTCTGGCAAGTCGAAAGCATCCATCCAGAAAGTAACCGATCACTACTCTCACATGAAGAACGATTTTGCGAAGAGCATTTCGAGAAAACAGTGACTAGGACTGATTCTGGGAGATTGATGGTTTCTATTCCGTTCAATTGTAAATTGCTAAAACTTGGAGAATCTGAAAACGTTGCATTGGAAAGATTTTACAAGTTGGAGCGAAAGCTCAACAAAGATCCGATTCTCAAAAGAGCTTATACAGGTTTTATAAAAGAATATGAACATCTCGGTCACATGACCAAGGAAGTTATTTTACCGGATCATTCAGACGATCAACCCACAAAAATTTCCACCTTAGAAAGTGAAGTCGATGTTTCGAAAATTCCCAGCAATTTTTTACCTCATCACTCAGTTGTGAAATCAGACTCTTCAACTACCAAGCTACGCGTGGTATACGATGGTAGTTGTGCATCTAGCACAGGCGTGTCCATAAATGACACACAGCTAGTGGGTCCCGTGATACAGGACGACCTGCTAACAATTTTACTCTGTTTCAGACAGCATGCAGTTGCACTTACCGGAGACTGCGAAAAAATGTATCGGATGATACTGATCCATCCATCTGAACGAAAATTCCAAAAAATATTTTGGAGGGATAATCCTGAAGATCCCGTCAGTATTTATCAATTAAATACGATTACTTATGGTACCGCTTCAGCCAGCTATTTGGCCACTAAGTGTCTATCATACCTAGCAGACATCAATCGAGAGCGCTTTCTCGAAGCGGCCCATGTCATCCAATCCAATTTTTATATGGACGACTTGTTATTTTCAGCGGCCACGTCTGAAAAGGTCGTTGAAATAAAAAGTCAGATAACCACGATATTGTCGGAAGCTGGTATTTCCATAAGAAAATTTCTTTCAAATGATACACAGGTTATTGAAAGTTCCAATAACACTCAGACAGAACTCCATACTATCCCGTTAGGAGATAGGGCCAATGCCAAGGCTCTTGGATTGGCTTGGAATTCTCTGTCGGACTCAATCTTTTACAAAATAAAAATATACGAAAATGGTCCTTCGATTTCTAAACGTTCCATTCTTTCAATGATTTCACAATTGTTTGACCCTCTCGGACTGCTGTCTCCTGTTGTAATTCAGGGTAAAATCCTGATTCAGAGGCTGTGGGCACTGGAACTCACATGGGATGAGAGCGTTCCTGAGGATATCAGTGACCAGTGGGTTCGATTTAGAAGTGAACTTCCTCTTCTAGAATCATTACAGATATCAAGATGCGTTACACCTAGTGATGCTGTAGAGGTACAATTGCATGGTTTCTCTGACAGCAGTATGAACGCTTATGGTGCATGCATATACGTGAGGTGTGTTTCTTCCGACGGCCAAATCTTCTGTAGATTACTTTGCAGTAAGTCTCGTGTGGCACCTTTACACACCGTGACTATCCCTCGGCTAGAATTATGCGCGGCTGTTTTACTCGCCCAATTGATGCAAAAGGTGCAAAAGGCGCTGGCTGTCGAGAATCAACATACGGTTTTTCTCTGGACAGACTCGACCGTCGTCCTGAATTGGTTGCGCTCTGCTCCCAACAAGTTCAAAACCTTTGTCGCAAATCGAATTGCTGTTGTCCAAGAACTTTTTCCCTACAAGTGTTGGCGCCATGTCGGCACTGAAGATAATCCAGCTGACCTTGTTTCAAGGGGCTGTGCTGTTACGGAGATCATTTCCAACTCATTCTGGTGGAATGGGCCTAATTTTCTGTCAGAGCCGAGCGAACTCTGGAAAATGGAGAAACCTCTTCCCACTGAACCCGATTTGGAATTGAAAAAAGTGTGTACTGTCGCTATCTCCGATAGTGACCAAGGTATCGACCTTTTCCGCAGGTATTCCTGTTTCAGAAAATTGCAAAGAATCACGGCTTGGATTTTCAGATTTTGGTCCAATTGTAAAAACAAAGAGAACCGCAATACATCTCCGTTTCTAACGATAACGGAACTGCAAAGTGCTACAGACGCTTTAGTCAAGCAATGTCAACAAAAACAATTCCCAAGTGAAATCAAAGTTTTGCAATCAAACCATAGTTTGAAATCAAAATCGTCAATTTTATCATTGAATCCCTTTCTCGATGAGCACGGATTGTTGAGAGTGGGTGGTAGAATTACCAATACTGCATTTCCTTTCCAAAAGAGGCATCCTTTGCTTTTGCCAAAGAGCCATCCATTGACCAATCTAATTATGGAACAATTCCATAAGGATTTGCTGCACTGTGGTGCGCAACAATTGCTTGCCTGCGTCCGCGAACGATTTTGGCCAGTGTCTGGTGGTGTTACTGAAAGGCAGATAGTCCACAATTGCGTCCCTTGTTTCAGAGCGCATCCGATTTCCCACAACCCATTGATGGGCAATCTTCCCCCTGAGCGTTTGCATTTCAATACTCCTGCATTTTACAACACTGGATTGGATTATGCAGGGCCTATCCTGATCAAGGACAGAAGCACTCGTAATGCTAAAATGATCAAGGCCTATATCTGTCTATTTGTATGTTTAGTAACCAGAGCCATTCATTTAGAGCTGGTTACTGACCTAACTACAAAGTCCTTTTTGTCTACTCTACGAAGATTCATAGCTCGCAGAGGTAAGCCGTGCACTCTCTCCAGCGACAACGCGAAAACTTTTGTCGGCGCCAATAACGAATTACGCGAACTGTACAAATTTTTGGAATATCCAGACACCCAAGGTTGCGTCTCAAAATACTTAGCTGACGAGGGTATCGTATGGAAGTTCATAATACCCAGAGCACCACATCAAGGCGGCATGTGGGAGAGTGGCGTGAAATCCACTAAATTTCACTTGAAGAGGGTGTTAGGCAACACCAATTTAGACTTCGAAGGTCTGAGCACCGTGTTAACACAGATCGAGTCGGTTTTAAATTCGAGACCCCTCTCGGCCTTGTCCTCGGATCCCGAAGATTTTCTACCCTTAACACCAGGTCACTTCTTGATCGGCCGGCCTCTCCGCTCTCTACCCGAAAAGGATTTACTTTCAACTACTGAAAATCGCTTGACGTTGTATCAACGAGGTCAGCGCCTGAATCAACAGTTTTGGCGGCGCTGGTCACTTGAAGTTATTCCTGAGCTGCAACGCCGAAGCAAATGGTTCGCACATCTACCAGACTTGATCAAGGTCAACAGTCTGGTCCTCATCAGAGAAGACAATACCCCGCCCAATGCTTGGGTCCTGGGTAGAGTATTGGAGGTACATCGCGGTGCCGACTCCGTCATCAGATCGGCCACTTTGCGTCTTCCTGGTGGTCACACTACAAAACGCCCAATTCACAAATTGTGTGTGTTGCCTGTGTCTGAGTGATGATCTTTTTCCCGAAAGTGCAAAAAATCCATTTTATTTTTCGGCTTGTGATCAAAGACTCGATTACTAACTATATTGAAATTATTTTTGATACCATCGAGTTTGTAATCAAGATGACAATTTTGTTCTTGTTATTTCATTTTTGTTGAAATGCACAGCTTTTCAAGGCCGCCGGCATGTTGCGGTGGCAGCGTACGCATATGGTATGCAACCAAATATACTTGTTTACTTCTTGGCTAGAGCGCGCGCGGAAGGCGCATTAAAAAGCAAGATGGCGAGAAGTTAAGAAAGTAAAGCGTGTCAAAATACAAAGTGCGTTTTTTCTTAGTATTTTCTACTTGTTCATCCACACCAAAGGCTACAGAAACGAAGATGCTGACCGGCCCACCAACTGAGCTATAAATTATCGAAGTGGAATGCAGCAACACTACCTATAGTAGATTGGATTGGGCGTCGTGTAGACCCATTTTCAAAATCCACACGGTTTCGGTTTTTCAATGGTAATTTTTTCAATAGATTCCTGGATAGTAGTTGGGATGGTTTTGGAGTGACACAACCGATTTTGTCTATTTCGGTTATATTATGACTACTTTGTAGCACTCTGTTTTTGCGAAAAACAGTGACACAAAATTTTTCTTTATGAAACTTAAAATAGAGTACTTTGTGCCACTGTTTTGGCTGTCTTTAATGACATAAGCATAATTCAAATGTCAGTTTGTACATTTTCTTATTTTTATTAAGTAAGTTAAGGTGACATAGACAAAATAGTATGAAAAACACGGACAATAAGTACCTATCTATTTCAAAATTAGTGTTACAATGACAACTGTTGTTATATGAGTAAGTTTGCTAACGAGCCGTGAAGCGACAACAGAAAAAGGCGCTAGAAAAACGCAAGCCGGTTAAACGTTAAAGAACGGAGTTAAATTGGTAAAATAGGGCGTTGCGGAATCAATCGCTGTGGGCTTATTCCTTGAGAAAAATTCACCATTCAGGTCTCTTTCCAAAGCTACAAGAATCCAAAATCCAAAAAAAAATCGGAAATTTTGAAATTTTGAAAAATTATTTTTGGATTTTGGAAATGCCAATGGGATCAAACCAAAGTGCATTCTTGTAGCTCTCGAAAGAGACCTGAATGGTAAATTTCTATCACGGAATAAGCCCATCACAGCGATTGATTTCGCAACGCCTTATTCCACTAATTTAACTCCGTCAAATTAACGTAAAGTAACAAACTTTGCATATTTTATCTATTTCCTCGTCGATTCCTAATCTCAAAAAAGAAGTACCTAGGTCTGGCTTCAACTTACCATGATATGTCGATTCCGTCTACAGTTTCACATAATTCCGCCGAGAGAACGATGACTTCCCCCAATTTTGCAGTCACGAAGCGTGGAGTCTCTTGTCGAAAGCGTGGCACAAAATTTTCGAGCTCTGGAACATTTTGAAAATAATTAGAATAACTTTATTGAACACTACTTCGCAGGGTGACGTTGTTTTAACCAATAGATATCAACGAGGATATCAACAATATCAATTAAGGTTATCAATCGAAAATCGTTCATGATCGGCACAGATGATAATGCGCCCTTAACGTTGGTTTAAAGGTGCGTTCAGTCAGCTTATTTAGCCGCAAGTTTAAATTTTAGTCGCAAGTGCAGCGACGCCCATTGGCTCTTATGAACCAGCCCAGCCAATAAGAGATGCAGCGCTTACGGCTAAAATTAAAATTGCGGCTAAATAAGCTGACTGAACGCACCTTTACTCCTTAAACCTATATCTTAAGGTTGTATAACCATTCTCATTCACCTAGCTTTTGCCCTACTGAGAATAATACAGCTTCAACCTAACGTGCCTGTCTTTGATACTGATGTGAGTTTACAAAATAGATTTTCATACGATTCTTCATCAAACCTTAAAAAATAGTCCAGTCAAAATAAGTTTTAACCTGAAATAAATTAAATTAAATTACCCAAATGAAATATGGTGGATCGGTGCGGAATTAAATGCAGAATAACATAGTAAAATGTCTGAAAATTTCGAAGCTTGCATCATCAAATTGCAAAGCCCCGTACAATTTTCAGCAAATAATGTGGAGTGGGCTGGACTACCTATTGTTTTTTTCCAAATGAGTCGTTTTAGTCTTTTAACCCGCATGTATCTAGGAGGAACCAACCAGGATGAAAATATCCACTTGTGGTTTTTTTTAGTCTTTAATTCATTTTATAGATATTATCCTCAGATGGTTCCAATGGCTCCATACCTACATGTAGACATTTGAAAATCCGCACATTTGTTGTTCGTTACAATCATGCCCGATTGCACAAATGTGGTGGTGAGGTACTTATCAAATTTTAGTTCAGTCATAAACACGGGATCAAATTCAAATAAAATCTGTTGTGGGGCGACACAAAACTTTCCCGGCGGTATCCAGGGACGTCAGTAAGGATTTTGATTCAGGCGTCCCTCCGGGAAAGTGGGATTTAATTGAGAAGTTGATTGAGAAAGTTCTAGTGAGTTGAGCGTTTAGCGAGCATCCTGCATCCATTGTCGGGCCGCCAAACCAAGTGACAGGTTCTTAGGTTTCCAAGGTGATGAAATATTTCGTAATGTATGAAGAACTAGGAAGCTAATTGTTTCGGAATCTGAAGAATGCAATGCAGGTTCCTCATTAAAATTTTTGTTTCTACTTCAGACATGATGACGAAATTACACAAACTTGATTAAAAACTTTCTGCATCTGTGTGTCAAACTTCAACTCTATTATCTTCAATTAAAAGCTTGAGCGGACAAGCCCCAACCCAATGTGGCACCTGAGGACTTTCGATTAAAATCATTCACCCAAAGTCTAATCAGGTCATTCCAGGCTGAACTTACGCTTTCGTACCTGATTTCGATTTGATCCGATCAACAATTTGGTAGTTATCGTGGCAGAACCGTTCAATTTGCGCGATCGCATTATGAAGTATTCCCGGCGGTATCCAGAGACCTCAGTGATGATTTTGGGCCAAGCGTCCCTTCGGGAAGGTCAGATTTAAGTAGGACATTGATGAAAAAGTTCTGCATAGTCAGTTGAGCGTTGAGCGAGGATCCTGCATCCATTGTTTGGCCGACAGAACAAGTGACAGGTTAGGTTAGTTTTCCAAGGTAATGAAATAATTCAAAAGGTAGAACTAGGTAGCTAATTGTTGTGATATCTCAAGAAAACTCAAGAATGCATGCTAGTTTCTCATTGAAATTTTTCTTCCTACTTTAGACATGATGATGAAATTACACAGACTTGATTGAGAACTTTTACTGCATCTGTGTACCAAATTTCAACTCTATATTTTCAATTTAGAGCTTGAACAGACAAGCCCAGACCCAATGTGCCACCTGAGGGCTTCCGATCAAAATCATCTACCCAAAGTCTAATAAGATTATTCCAGGCTGAACTTATGCTTTAGTACCTGATTTCGATTTGATCGGATCAATAATTCGGTCATTATCGTGGCAGAACCGCTCAATTTGCACGATCGCATAAGCGGTTTTATATTTTCAGTAGGAAAATTTCCGGGAAATTGGAGAGAAATTATAGGAAAATGTTCCAGAACCAGTTATCTATTCTCCAAAAACAAATGGTAGAAATCTGTTCACGGAATAAAAAGTTGGAAAATTTCCAGTTTTTCCAGAGAAGAAAACTTGAAAACCGTTGGGCCGATTTTGAAAATTTTTTCTTCAAAAATTAATTCAGTCCTTTCTCCAACTTTCATTCGCAGCATGTCTGCACCTAAAATGAATATTTCGTGTGGCTCACCGCATGTTGAAGTTTACGCTGCAGTTTTTTCAAATTCACGGAATGTGCAAATTTGTTATTGAAAAAATTACCGTCGGAAAACCGAAGCTGTGTCGATTTCAGAAATATATCTACAAGACGCCCAGTTCAATCTACTTCCGATATCAGTCCAAATTTTTTTGAAAAAAGTCGATCCTCGAGCAGGAATGAATTTTTGAGTGGAGTGCTGCATCAAAAGCGAGTCATCCTAGTGGAAATCCGGGTGAGTCGTTCTCTCGGGTGGCAACGGCTAGGAGAAATTTTGAAAATTCATAACGTCCGACGGGAGAATGGTGGAAAATTGCAACTGCAGATTTAATTTGACTCTTATGTTTTGTTGCTTCCTGCCAAATTTGGTCCCAATTCATCGGATAGATTTTGAATAATTTAACGGTAAAGTTTTGAACTTTGACATTTTTTATTTTTTGACAGATGACAGATAGGGCAATATTTTTAACCATTCTGAATACAGTTTTTCATGAGCTTTCAAACGGCATTTTGCAAGTCAAGTTCTGTGTGATATAGTTTCTGTCATTTTTTGATAATGACAATTCCGTTTGACAGATGACAGCCAAAAACTAATCAGCTCATTTAACAGCAAGACCCTGTCCGTATACAAAATTTCAAGTTGATCAGACCACCGGTTCGGCAGCTATCGTGTCAGAACGTTTTTCCTTTATCCTGCATCATTACATAACTTTCCCTTGGACGGGCCGGGAAAGTAAAATTCACTGGGCTTTATTAATTCCACGGGTATTACTTTCCCGACCCCCCACCAACATGGAAGGGAAAGTATTTAAATCGTGCAGAATAAAAGTTTTGAGATTTCACCGGATATATCCGTTTTGAGGTCCCCCAAGACCATTTTCGGAATGATGTCTGTCTGTGTGTGTGTCTGTATGTCTGTCTGTGATCTTCCACAATAACTGCCGAACAGTCGACTGGATCGACTTGAAATTTGGTATACGGACATGGTTGTTTCCTGGAAAGAGTCCATTAGTTTTTGGCTGTCATCTGTCAAACGGAAGTGTCACTGTCAACAAATGCTAGAAGCTATATCTCACGGAACTTAACTTGCAAAATGTCATTTGAAAGCCCCTGAAAAACTGTGTCCAGAACAGTCAAAAGTATTGCCCTATCTGTCATCTGTCAAATAATAAAAAATGTCGAAGTTCAAAACTTTACCATTCAATTATTCAAAATCTATCGGACGGATTGCAACCAAAATTGGCAGGAAGCAACACAACAAAAGAGTCAAATGAGTTCTCCAGTTGCAGTTTTCCATCATCCTTCAGTCAGGCGTTATGAATTTTTAAAATTTCTCCTGGCCGTTGCCACCCGAGACGGCCTCTCGCCCTGGTTTTGACCAGAACGACTCGCTTTTGTAGTAGGACTCAACTCAAAAATTCATTCCTGCTCGGGGATCGACTTTTTATGAAAAATTGCAACCGATATCAATAGTAGATAGGATTGGACGTCGTGTAGGCCTGATTTCAAAATCGACACGGTTCCGGTTTTCCGACGGTAATTTTTCCAAAATGAAACTTCTGTGAATTTGAAAAAAATGCACTCAAAACTTTGAAATGCAGTGAGCCCCACGAGATGTTCATTTTAGGTGCAGACATGCTGGGAATGAAAGTTGTAGAAAAGATTGAATTATTTTTTGGAGGAAAAACTTTTGAAATCGGACTCACTGTTTTCGAGTTTTCCTCTCTGAAAAAACTGCAGATTTTCCAACTTTTTATCTCGTGAACAGATTTTCACCACTTTGAAAAAAATTGTTTTTTAAAATTGTTTTCCTCCTTCTCAACCTTTTTCTGGTTATAGGAGGTTGTAAAGGTGCGTTCAGTCAGCTTATTTAGCCGCAAGTTTTAATTTTAGTCGTAAGCGCTGCAACGCTCATTGGCTGTTCTAAGGAGGCTGGTTCATAAGAGCCAATGAGGGTCTCTGCGCTTGCGACTAAAATTAAAACTTGCGGCTTAATAAGCTGACTGAACGCACCTTAACATTTTATTAGTTCACCACTTTTTTTTAAACGAGAGGTAACTGGTTCTAGAACATTTTCCAACCTTCTTTTTTCAATTTCCCGGGAATTTTCCGGTTGAAAAATGTAAAACCGGCCTGGAGTCTCGAGACCGGACTTGAATTATGGAGTTTAAAGTGAAGCCTTAATTGACGATTTTTACAATAAGATGATTTGGAATAAGATTTGAGGTTTTCCCGGGAAATTCAACTTCCCCTGGCAAAATTTTCAATTTCCTGTAAATTATTTTCAATATTTCTATCTAATTGCAACTTTCCACCCGAAGGGACGTTTCGAACAAAAATTTCCATAGGTTCCTGGATACTAGTCGGGAAAGTTTTGGGGTGACACAACCGATTTTTTTTTATTTAATCGACTTATTCAACGAGGCGACATTCAGCTATCAGCTGCTCTACCATGCAACCTCGGGAATTCTACATCAATTCACCAAATTTCGTCAACTTGCGAATTTATTTCGGGTTTCAGCCAATTTTCGCTTAATTTGACTGGACTATAAATTCAAGGTTTCAAAAATTTGAGGGCTTTGTTTTTGTGCTTACTTTTGTGAACTTTCGTCATACCTACCGCTGAGGTTATGCTAACGTTACACATCAATAGGTCCCTTCGTTTCGTTTTTTTTGAGTGCGCATGTCTGGCGCGAATTTCATAGTTTCGTACATCGATATTGAAAATTAACACTAAAAAATATTGTTGGGCACCTAAAATTCCACAAATAATTTGGTTGAATGTTTGATACCATTTTTTATATTCAAAGGAAATGTTTCATTGAAATTCAGTTCAATGATCATTTGTGGAAGTTCAGGAACAACGAAAATGGCAACAGCGCTCAAGACAACAAAACATCGGCGCCAACTGTTACTTGTGACAATGATGATCACACTTCTCGTTTCTACCTGACCTGCATTTCATTTGCTCATGTTTTCACGAAAGAACACAACTTGTTGAAAATGGCTGTACCGAGCAGGAAGTTCAAAGAAGCTACGAAGAGATGCAATTACGGTATGTGCAAAAGTGACAGCCAGGAACCAGTAGTTGGTCAGGCGGCTAGACAAAGCATGCAGCGTTGCCATTCAACTGACAGGTGTACGAAAGTTTTCAAAATTTGGAGCCTTCAAGCATGCGCACCGGCCCAAACGAAGTAGCCTATAGAGCTCCTCTATACTGGCTGTGTGGGTACGTAGGTAATTTAAATGAATGAATGAAAATATAGACCTTCTGGTAAAAAATTGAGCAGAAGTCCCTATCGAGGGGGTAACCACTAGGACTTAAGGCGTCCCACACATGCAATATTGCACAAATATTGCATGTATTGCATGAATATATTGCATGTATTGCATGAATATTGCATGTATTGCATGAATATTGCATGTATTGCATGAATATTCCATGTATTGCATGAATATTGCATGTATTGCATCAATATTGCATGTATTGCATCGATATTGCATAACTATTGCATGTATTGCATCCATATTGCATAGATATTGCATGTATTGCATGCATATTGCATACATTTTGCATTACTAATTGCCATCAAAATAACACGGTAACCGGCACTTAAATACCTACATGTAGGTAAGTAGGTACCTGCAGGGAGGTAACCTACAAACAGCCTACAGTTCATATTTCCCATACCTTCAACACTCATTTGACGAAGATAGGTAAATCTCGAGGTAAATGTAGAAGAGAAGCAATTATACAACAATTGAACAATGATAAAAAAAACTGCAAAGAATAATAACAGGCGAGATAACAGGTAGGTAGATAACTGGTATTAGTCGATGAGCCAGGAGCCAAAAATCACGATTTTCACCCCGGGGACTTGACGTGTCATACCTTTTAGGATTCCCCACAACACCAGCATGAAAATAAGCCATGATACGTTTTTGTATCGAGTAGCTTAAGGCCGCTATCTTGGAAAAACCACGCTAAATATGTTGTTCTTGTGGTTTGTATTTTTTTTATCAACGGTACCTCCAATCAGAAAAATGAAACTAAATAAAATTAAACAATAAAATTCACTATAAATATCGTTTAGCACTGTTTCTCGACAGGTCTCGTTACTCCAAATATGACAGTTCATAGTTAAGCTATGGCAAATTTCTTTATCTAACATTTTCGAGTACACCCGATGATATTTATACAAACCGAACTTCACGTCATTGTTTTTCTAGCGTACTTTACTAGAAATGCTGCTCTTAGCGGCATTTTGATGTCCGTCTGTCCGTCTGCCCATCGGTCCAACTGTCTGTCTTATGAATTAATTGCCTCTGAACGAGAAGACCTAGCGAAAATCGACTTCTTGTGTGTAACATGTAGTCACCAGAGAATGGTAATTAGAAAAAAATTCTCAAACCGTCGCCATCTTGATCCGCAATGTCAAATTTTCTTAAAAGTGATCCGATTTTCATGAAACTTGGAATACACTCATGGTTCATATGTTAAAGAATGATTTTGATGTTTTCTTTTTGATCCGCCGCCATTTTGTCCGCCATGTTGAAATTGGTTAAAGTGGTCCGATTTTGATGAAAACTGGAACCTAGTCGTGTCTTGTGTATGCACTGATACTGATGGTTTTTATGCTAGTTCCACGATTTGCGCCATATTGACGTGTCACATGGAAATTAATTTGTTAAACGTTGTGCGTTAACAAAGCAAATTTTTTTACTCATCATCCTTAAACCCTCAAAATTCGCCGAAGTATAATTAATTCCAATAAGACAAAAATACAAACGAATGGAAATTAATCTCCAGCTGTCCGTGGAGGATACCATTTATCACTTTAGTACGAGATACAGCGACAAAATGTCATCGCATCCGAACACGCTTGCCCACCAACTCTTAACCAAAGTGACGTAGTACAAAGACTGAATCGTCTTCAGCCAATCGACCTGGTTGATGGACTCAGATAACGAAGAATCACCCAAGTGTCAACAGTCGCATTATTGTACATTCTTTCATCTTAATATGATTTTAATATGTATTGTATGTCATTTTGTTATGAAATAATATTTATTATTCATTATTGAGGCTACTCACTGGAGCACCTTCCACATGTCATGTACCTATAATGTTTAAAAAGATATGCTTATTGCCCGATGGGCAGATTGCTGTACCAAGGAGAAATTAAAAAAAAGTTTCATGAAAATCGGATCACTTTCGAGAAAATTTGACATTGCGGACCAAGATGGCGACGGTTTAAAAATTTATTTATTTTTCCTAATTCCATTCTCCGGTGACCACATGTTACACACAAGAAGTCGATTTTCGCTAGGTCTTCTCGTTCAGGGGCAATTAATTGATAAGACAGACAGTTAGACCGGATGGACAGACGGACATCAAAATGCCGCGAAGAGCAGCATTCCTGGTAAAGTACGCTAGAAAGACAATGACGTGAAGTTCGGTTTGTATGAATATCATCGGGTGTACTCGAAAATGTTGAATAAAGAAATTTGCCATAGCTGAACTATGAACTGTGATATTTGGAGTACCTAACGAGACCTGTCAAAAAACGGTGCTAAACGGTGTTTATAGTAAATTCTGTTGTTTCATCTTATTCAGTTGCATTTTTCCAATTAGAGGTGCCGTTGATGCGAAAAAAAATACAAACCACAACAACTACATATTTGGCGCGGTTTTTCCAAGATGACGGTCTTAAGCTACTCGATACAAAAACGTATGATGGCTTATTTGTATGCTGGTGTTGTGGGGAATCCAAAAAGGTATGACACGTCAAGTCCCCAAGGTGAAAATCACTTGAGTCCCCTGGCTCAACGACCCACACTTACGATATGGTGACATCTGAGCATGCGCGATGTGCTCTACTGCGTATTCATTGCATGCTTATTGCACACTTATTGCATACTTATTGCATATTTATTGCATACTTATTGCATACTTATTGCGCATTTATTGCATACTATTGCAACCTAGTACATAGATATTGCACACTTATTGCATACTATTGCAACCTATTGCATACTATTGCAACCTATTGCATACTTATTGCATACTTATTGCATATATTGCACACGTATTGCACACGTATTGCACACATATTGCAAACAAGGTGTCCCACATATTGCATGAGTGGTTACCCCCTCGGTCCCTATATTGTCCTACTCCTACCTGATACCTGTTCAGACAAAAACCTTTCACGTTGGAAGGAAGCTGTAAGACCCTACCCTATAAACATTGAATGTACGGCCCAGCAGCGGACCAGTATCCGTGATGCTGGCGACTTGCTGGCATCGTTTGCCTCTAAGAAAACAGCAGTGGCCCACAGGAATTCTGCCATAGCAATATAGTAATCGAATGCCACCAAAACCAAGCAGGGGGGCCTCATGCGGCGTGCCATACCCACTTTACCCTGTAACTACACAGTAGTGATGGGCCGCAAGCGGGTAGTCTCCTAGAATATTGCAGACTTTGAGTTTTATTGTACGCTTCCGTACCGCTGCTGGCTAGGTTGTGGCATTCGAGTGCATGAAGAGTTGCAGACTAAATATTCTACTCCCGACTTTACTGCCAGATAGCGCTGCAGTCGCATACACTGCATGGTGTAATATTCCTAGTGAATTTTATTGATAGCTTGTCTCTGGGTTGGTGACTCTAAGGTTGGTACTAGGATATTTGACAATAATTGACAGAAAGAACAGAAACATCCACAACCACAACGCAGTCAAGTCGGCGGCGTCTATTTTTCCTGGAGGCGTCGGTTCGGTTAGTGTAGGCATGTGTAGGTGGTGCAGGTGCAGGACATAGGTGCAGGACATAGAGTGCAGGATTCTTGATTCTTTGGGTACAGCGTGCAGCACTGCAGCGGCAGCTAGGCAGTTAGCGTCCTATAGTCCGTGCATGGAATTACTCTTCGCTCTCCGGAAATGGTAAATAAATTTGTAATTACTGTGGAATGAATAGAAATTGTGTTTTCTTGTAATTTCTGTTTCAGGCGTCAGCCCAGCCCTGGTTTTAGTTTATCTGAGAGAGTTTGTTGGTTATGGTTGGACTTAGAGCAACAAGTTGGTGCAGGCAATAATTAGCCATAGACGCGCGTGCGTCTTTACTTCCCAGAATCGGTGAATAAGTTTATAATTACTATGGAATGACTATGAATTATTTGTAGATTTTTTGCCTCCAAGATTTTTTGTAATTTTTGTTTCAGTTTGTCCGAGACAGGGAGTCCGAGAGAATTGTTGATTTTGCCCAAGTGATATTTTGTGCCGGCCTGATTCCTCACTGCAATAAGCGACTGTGATGTTACCAAACTAGAGAGTACTTAGTGTATGAAGTTTTCAGTTCGTACGTCACCAGAGAGAGTATTGTTTTATTTTATATTTTGCCTTGTTTATGTTGAATAACTTTCTTATATTTCTACAATTTACCATTTCTTACAATAAATAGGTACTTGTGTACCTAGCAGAAATGAAAATTATTGTTTCCATATTTATTATAATAATTGTAATACTTGAGGCAAAGTGCTGGCAAGTGATCTGGTAAAGTCTGGGCCGCGCACGGAGGACTGCCTGCCGACTGAAAAGGGCCAGTCAACGTAAGTAATCAGAACAATAACACTTTCAACCGCTGGGAAAGTGGTGGCCCTTGACTGGCACGGTTGAACACCTTGCAGGCTTAGTGACTTGCGGCCACGTTACGGCCAGCAGGACAGATTGATTCTGGGCCGTGTCGGCAAGCAACTAATGTGCCAGCGCCTGCAGAGATCGGAACGTGGTGTTGGTAATTTACTGGCCCTTAACGTCATTGTTTATAGGGTACTGAGACACAGACAATGCGAATATTTGTCAACAACCCCTGCAGTAAGCTAAAACGTGTCCAACTGAACAAGAATCAGCTGAGAAAGACACTGGGGCAGCAGCAGCAGTTGGACTATTAATTTACAGGATAGATACTACCGAGGATTCTACCCACTAATGAAGCTTCTCCTCGAGCTTGTCTTTCTCTTATCAGGGATATGAGAATAGGCGAAATTCAGTGCCATTTCTGCGCTGGCGCAACCATGCTAGGGGATTTGAGAATAGTGCCGTATGCTAACACATGTAAAAAGCGTAATTTCAACATTGTCTATTATTGAAACGGCTGGAAATGAAACTTTCAAATAAGCTATGGAAAAAAGAGTGTTTCTTGATCTTTCATTGTGTTCAAGACCAGCAATGATGGATCAGTTCTAGATACACAATGAGCGAAAATATGGTAACGTGTTAATCAGTTGGTGTGTTTTTGAAAATACCGCCCTACTTCTGGTATTCTTCTCTGCCTTACGGTTGCCGTCCTGTCTGTCAGTGGCATGAAACTGCATGTAAACAAATGGTAACTGAAATTTTATCGGGTTCCCAGTGAAACGCCACTAAAAACAGCGGTGGACTTTCAGAATTGCCAACCTTATATTTTAGGAATTTCAGGGATCGGGGCATGGTGGGCAGCAGTGGAGAGAGTGACAGCGCCGTCATTTGGACTTTGTAAAAATTTCCGATTGTGTCGATTTTTATTTTGATGGCATTCTTTTTATTTTGGCGTCGTCATTATGCAAATAACACGGCAACCGGTTGAAAACACGTGCCCCAGTGGAAAGCAAAAGAAGTACCCGGCCCGGGACAACTTTGGGTAAGTTCTGTTTGACTACGGAAAACAGAAATGCATTTTTCTTTACTTTTATTTCAGGCCCGGTGTGGGGAGTACTAAACAAGCAAATGGACGCTCTGAAGGAGCCGTTCCTGCTCCATTCTATCCCATGGACAGGAAATGAATCATCAAAAAACATTGCTATCCTGGATTCCTGGCCCAAGCAGTAATTGAAGTTATGTTGTTCTGTGGCTTTATCTGATACCCCACCGCAGTGCACTTCAGGGCATTCCGGCTTTGAAGGTGAAAGTCGATGAGACATCAATACAAAAGTTCATTGATGTTTGCTCTTTCAGAAGACAATTGATAGATAGCTGTTATAGTACTGGGCTCCACCAGGACAAAAAGTCACGACAGTTTGGAATCACCAATGCAAGAGTCGCTCTTCTGATAAGAGTTAAGGTACTCAAGCCCGTCATTCTGACATCAATATAGTCACTAAAGTTGAACATCATTTAGGAGTTTTCGTTACGAGCTGGTCATGAGCCGCAAGATAAATAGGCAAGCAAGACTCAAGAGGGGCACGATTCAAGTGTATGGAACACGTTCTGTGAAGTGATAGTTTAGTGAATTATTATTATAAAGTGAAATATCCTGGCTCATCAGAGAAGAGTATTCTCAAGGGTATTTCAGGTGATCATATTACTGTACTAGACACAACGATGTGAACATAATAATAATTGTGTAACTGAACAGTTCAATAATAAATAAAATGAAATTGCTTGTCTTTGTTTTCTTGAAAGACAATTTGCGAAACTTGCTACAAAGGAAGGAAACTATGAAAAACAAACAAAAATAAACTTTATTGTTCAAAAACTTTGGGACAGAAACAATACATACACAAACTTTATACACATAGCACTTCAGGTAGGCTCAGAAATATAGCTCTTATTAGGTGAGATGAAGCGCCTCGATCAGTCTCCAGCCACAAAACAATATAGCGTGCCTCAATTACTGCCTGGGCCAGGAACCCAGGATAACAATGTTTTTTGATGATTCATGTCTCTGTCCATGGGCTAATGGAGCAGGAGCGGCTCCTTCAGAGCGCCTATTTGCTTGTTCAGTACTCCCCACGACACCGGGCCTAAAATAAAAGTAAAGAAAAATGCATTTGTGTTTTTGGTAGTCAAACAGAACTCACCCGAAGTTGTCCCGGCCGGGTACTTCTTTTGCTTTCCACTGGGGCACGCGTTTTCAACCGGTTGCCGTGTTATTTGCGTGTTGAATAAAAAGAATACCATCAAAATAAAAATCGACACAATCGGAAATTTTTTCCAAGTCCAAATGTCACTCTCTGCTCCGCCCACCGCCGACGTTGACAGCCATTCCCCTAACATTTTTTAGGAAACTAAACAAAATTCCTAAAATATAAGGTTGGCAATTCTGAAAGTCCACCGCTGTTTTTAGTGGCGTTTTTCCCAAACAACACGGCGAGGTTGTATGTAACTCTTATGGAGTTCACATGCGGCAAATATAAAGCCATTGCGATGTTCCCAGCGAGGTCTCTAAGTAATCCCTGCGACCGCGAAATGTCCGCCCCAAATGCAATGAAACGAACTTCTCATAGAAGTTACATTGTGGAGGTTACTGGGAGATCTTATTGATACTTCCTGGGGAAGTAACTTCCATTCGCCTATTAGAATCACGATGTGACTTCCCAAAGATTTCTAGTTTTTGACGGCCACAGTACCTCTCAGTAGTACTTTTCAGATACTTCGATATAAGACCTTATGAGGAGTAATGTAATAAAAATGTTTTTTATACAACACATTTTATAACAACACATGACACATTAGCTACAAGTCTATTCGATACATAATTAATTATTACATTTGACTCTGAGATACACGAGGAGATACAGAAATATAAAAATAGCTCAAATTAATTTGGCAGCTTCCCGCCGCTCCCGGCGTTGCATGGAATGGCATAGCCATTCTTTGACAAAGATCTCAAAATCTTTTTTGAAATTGAGTGTGTATCCCGAACTGCACCTGAACAAACAAAAAATAAATAAATAATACAACATAATGGATATTTACGATACTAGTAGTGACGTTAATATGGCCAATAGTGCTATTCCCGTTAGGAAATTGCATTAAGAAAGCTAATAAGGTGTATACTCACCACTCAGGGCTTCTAATGATTAGTAGGTACTGCTCGATTTCGATATATTCATAATATTTCACTGCCAATAACTGAACTGCGAACAACATCCGTCATCAACCAAAGCCAAAAACGGAAAGAATGCCGCGGCACTCGAAGTGGAAAAGCACCATCAACGGCCATGCTATTCCCTCACTACGGCTTTTAAGCATCCCCCGGGCTGTCACAGAAGTACATCGCCAAGACCTCACATTGTGGTAAAAAATTGGTATTGCTAAATGCGCGTGCAATTACGAATAACATCTAAATGAACTCCCATTTGGGAAATCCAAATAAACATCGTTTTGCGACGTTCATGGGTGCTTGGAATGTTGACAATAATTGGACATAGGCTCTTGGACCTCCCCAAGCAAGCTGTGGGAAGTCGCTTTGAGAAGTCACTAATTTAACCTTTTATGGACATCGTAAAAATTCTAGGTTTTCGGAGAGACCTCCTCAGGCAAGCTATGCGAAGTTATTTTGGGACTTCACAAATTTCACTTGAAATGGACATCACAAAACCTCTTAGAGAGGTCCGTGTTCACTGGGTTATATGTATAATATATCAGAGGTTTTGTGTTTTCTGTTTTTTTTTTTTCAAAAATGACGGGCAGTTTGTTGAGTGCCTGGCTGCAAAAACCGTACGAAAGGAACATTACAGTTCCATTTCATGTGTGTTCCCAAAAAACATCACCTTCTAGGCAACCAGTTATACACTGAAAACGGCTTTTTCGTTCTTTTCGGAACACTACGCGCGGAATTCATTTTTTCGACAGCAATGCACATGGACACATCATTCCACATAATCTAGCATGGAAGTCAGGAGTTTCTTGTCATCTATTTTCCTTTGTTAAATCGATGGCTGAAAATCTGCAGGTTTTGACTTTTCCTAGCTCGCGCAGACGCATGAATTCCATCCCCTAGCTTTGCGAACCTACAGCGCAACTCGTGCCGCTGAATATCGCATATTGAGAAATAATCCTGATCACGAGGAGAATAGAGAAGAGGATTGAAACCCCCGCTTGCAAAACATGCGAATGTGAATGTCTGATGTCCCTTTACGTACAACTACCGTATGTTAAAAAAATTTCTCACTCAAGGCAGGCTGTGGCCTGGCCAAAATCAGCCTCGTTTGCCTGTCAATGGCCAGACCACAGCCTGCCTTGAGTAAGAAAGTTTTCCATCATACAGTACTTTCAGATGGACGATAATTGACTTCAACCCGGTCGGTAGCACGGTGAGCTCGGCTTCGCTTTCAAAGGTGGGGTCCCCGGTTCAAATCCGCACCGGGCCAGATGGACTTTCTCACGCGTCTCTTAGTACTGGGGTATCTACTACCGTGTGGTGATGCCCCGGGAAAAGTGATGAAACGAAAAAGCCATCGGAAGATATACACACTGAAAATTCCCCACTGTTTGTCCAAACATTAGGTGCTTTACTTTTACAACCTGGACTAAGTATTCTGACCTAAGTTGTTAGTAGTATCTCACTTTCGCGCATGTGATTTCTCGCACTTTCTCTCTCTAACTTATATCAGATCAGTGAGTTTTATGATAAAAGGAAAGCACCTATTCCTATTGTATCGTCGTTGTTATAGTTACAGGAAAACCCATGCAGAAAATATCCTACTAATAACCACAGTAGTTGATGCAGGTGAAAAAAAGAGGGCACAATAGGCTAAAAGGTGCACCCTATAATAAATTATTATTTTTATATAAATATCTTCAAGAAAACAGTACTTGAATCATTTTAAAACAGCTTTATACCTTTGTATCACTTTGAAGCTGTTTAAATTTGGAATTTTCACAGCTATTTATGTATTAAGGGAATTATAACGATGATAACAGCCGAGGTCAACAGACCACCCTGATTCATAATAACCCTCGAGGGAATAGAGTATTATACTTTTATAAAAATGTTGGTCAAACTTTTTCAATGAATAGTCCATGAAAAACGAAGGGACCCGTATTTTTTTATTTCCCTGAAATATCTCCTGGTAGCTTGTAAATTGAATAATGAACCATGACTTGTCAAAACGCGGCTGAATTTGGCCCCCCTCTGGCCTATCCCCACTACTGTGTGACGTAGGTATGGGGCGATTGCAGGATGAGAATACTTATGAGTGAGACAGCGCCAGAAAGTCATGTCGGAAGTTGGCAATCTGAGCCAGGCTTGAAATGCTGACAGTGCTGTCTGGTGCTGACAGAAGTGTGATCAGTGGTGACAACAGAGACAAACTTGAAAAATGTCTCGGCGTGTGAACATGTGTTTTGTACCATTACGCGACAATCGCTTAGGCAATGTACTAAATAAACTATTTGTGATGGTCAATCCGAACCAACCGGCAAAACCGAGAGTCTGGTTCAGCGTGGGCAGAAAGTGATCGTCGATTTTCCTATGATAGGACTCTTTATATGAGAAGATCACAGGAATAAGATGGTTCAAGGAATAAGAAGTGAAGATATCCTTGAAAACCCCATCCCTATTACATCTCCACCTAGACCGGCAGCATCAACCGTAACTCCTATACATTCACTGTCGGGAAAATTTGTAGTCTCAAAAATGTCTGCCAACAAGTGTATCCAGTTCAGCTTTGAAGCAAAAGTCAGAATTATTAGTTTAAATGTTGGTGGGCCAATGAAATCTATCCCAAGAACATCTGCAAGAACTCACATGCGCACAAAACAACAAGCTGCTGAGTGCTACTGAATATGTTGGTTCACACAGTTTCTGATGACGGTTCACTCTCTATGGTTCACTCAGTCAAGGTCAACAGAGTGCATCGGACTATCTACCATCTGCAAGCTCTTCATCGTCATCACTGCTCTTGAGCTCAGAGAGGCCTCCGAAAGAAGAAACCAGTAGAAAAAGAAGCTCCTAATCTTTTGAATATCAATAAGCGACCAATGTATTCCCTGGGATTACCTTCAGATGAGGTGGATTCTGGCGAGACCACCAAGTGCGTCATCTTCGGAACAACTTGGCAAAGAAGTTAGATGGGAGAACAGATTGTTATATTTATTGGATTACATTAATATAATTATTGTCGGTGGACTCCATATTTTACATGGCCCGTTAATAAAATTAAAATGAATATTAAGTTTGCTTTTTATACTTTTTATTCAAAAGTTGAGGAAAGGGTAAAAAAAATTACTCTATCAACAAATATCACACACGGATCACGTTCTGCAGGGATAGTGGGTACGGTATGTACTCATGTATGGATGGGAAAAGTCTTTCTTCTTCCAGCTCTTTCTGATTTTGAAGACTTTTCTACTAGTAGAGGTTGTGGCTGGCTATACACTACTATGATGTAACCAAAATAGAAAAGCTGTTGGATGCTCGGTTGGATGCTTCCATCCACCTGTAATTATTATTATCACTAGTAGGTACAGCTCCGTTTCTTGATTTATCGTACCTAATATTCTTTTTGGTACTCCCAATTTTCTTAATGCCATAGTCATGTCTATGTTAGTAGAAAAGTACTTGGAGCTGCTACACAGTCTTTGCATGTTAACTAGATAGTTTTTTCTCGGTTCTCATTCATGTCAACACAAATATGGTAATCTTTCTGTCGAATTTTGTGCTCAGGAGCGATACACATTCACCTTTACACCCGCCTTGGTCTCTTTTCGCTTGAACCATTCAAATAATGGCTTCGTCCCGTAGTGTTCTTGACCAGCTCTGTAAATCAAAGAAATACACTTCTTATTTAATGAAAAGTGATTACATATAAGTACCTGCTTGACACAGATTGTACTGAAGTGATTTTTTATAAGTTTATGGGGGTACTTGCCTCGTGAGTTTGACTTCTTTAATTTTGGCACTCATGCAGTCAGGATTATTAGCAAACTATTCTGCAGTCATTTTACCATCTACTTGAAGAAGATTATCCGGAGAAGCTTGCGAAAAACCATATTCATCTCGATGCTCCGAAGTTTCACAGGGAAAGTTTACATGTGCCAGTGTCACAAATTTGAAAAGTCAGATCTCGCCTCCTATTTTATTTGCGTGCATGCGCAAGGGAAAGTCGTAGTTCTGTGATATATCCATACTTCAATATCATGACCAATAGCACATCTTGCCACAAAAGTACGTCACGCCGGTATCACGCGCCAAATTCAAATTATATGTTTTCTATACTATTTTTTTTAATAGCTAAATCAATCGATAAAAAAGTTTATAGGTACTTCAGCCTTAGTATTTTTATGTGTACTTTTGATTTTCAACGAGAAAAAAAATTAGTGTAATACTCTATTATAACTTCCTAGGGACTTATGACCTCCGTAATGTTTACCGTAACCAAGACATTATTTAGTTATAATTAACCTGTAGGGGTAAGGAATTAAATTGTTGAAACCCGAATTTAAACCAATCGATCCTTTCAAATGTTTAACTAATATTTTGGTGACAAATATACCTAATCACACTTCTCAGCTACTGTAGGTATATAATATTTTCACAGGTATTTTTGCCAAATCTCAAAGTGTTTTATGCAATCTACCTATTAGATTCTTGAACGTTTCTAGCAATTTAACTTGTTTATACGTTGTGAGAAAAAGAAATAAATAGAAATTCAAGCACTAGAGTCTGTTAGCTTCCAATCAACATAAACGAAATTAATTGTAATACTATCAGCAAAAGTTGCGATTTCTGAACATTTTGGAGAAAAAAATACAGATAGAATTTACACGCCAGAGTTCACCTTGATTTCGCATGCTTTCAGCTTTTCTGCTATAGTAGATGTAGGTAGGTACGCGAATGTAATGTTTTGATAAAGCGATGCAAAACTCGAATCGTTCATAAATACCCTGCTGATGCTTATTTTTACCACTGCCTTTGCTTATTCATAAACGCACGACCAGCGTTTTCCAAAATACGGAAGATGGTAAGCAATGTAGCGGGTGAGTTTAGCGGGTCGAATAAAGCACTATTTCTGTTTCGATACTAACCTGTTTTACTTTTCATTTCATTAGCTTGGGAGTTTCGATCGCCGGTCGGTCCAAGTAAAATGGAAAGGGGCTAAATTTCTGCAATTCGTACCTGCACCACACGCCGCCACAGTCGGCACGAACTAGTGAAATTTTCGCAGCGGCGACGCCGCCAAGTTGGTGCTAAAACTGGACCGACGTCAACTGCTGGTTAAAAGCATCATGACGTGCTATAGCTCTACACACACTGTGAATAAAATATACATCAGTAGTATACTTTATAGAATATCTTAGCTAAATCTAAACCAACAGACGCCGGGTAACCGCTCTCCTGCTTGTGACCAGAATAATAGACCTAAATTCTAAATGCTCAATTAAAAATGCACGTTAATTGAAGATATACCTATTTGCGGAGCTTTGGGTCAAAAAGTGAGCTGTGGTGCGTCAAAGAGGTCATTTTGTTTTTGGCAGCAGAATATCAAAGGAGGCGAAAACGAAGCTTTATTGTATTGTTAGGTATAAAATAGTATATTGCACTCGTTTAACAAGACGTTCCTCCTTCACACTCCTTCCTTTGGGATCCTCCTCACTATTTTGTTTCATAAAACTCGTATAATAATATACTATTATATCACGATGTTGTCCAGCTCCTGTCAGGCATAGTTTGAGTCGAAAAATAAAGCGGATATAACACGGAAGTGTTTAGAAGCGGAAGTCCGGGCATTATTATTAATTAGTACCTTATCCACCACCACCCGAATTCGTGGAAAGGACTCTGCACATCTGTGCTCTGCACACATACCTAAAAGTGAAAATGACTTTCGGTTAAAATCGCTGATTTTTTTTCATATTATCTAGTTCGAGTGATTCTGATCAAAGATTTGAGCCATATCTACTGTAAATTATCGTTTATCGCTTATCGAAAACAGCCACTCGTGCTGCGGTGGTCAATTCAGCAAGTGTCCATCAAGTGAAGTTGCCGAACTTCGATGGGAAAAGCCCATGGACTACACTACAACCAATCGCGAAGTCGAGCGACATGTCTCCCGCGCTCCCAGTCTTCTACATGAGGCCGTACAGAGATCGGCTATGCGTTGATACGGAGAAGACAAGGCCGTAGGTACCAACCACCAAAGGGGCCCAGTCAGGACCGCTGTCGGGTCAGTCCGACGTGCGCCCCCCAGTGGTACATGGGGTGGCAGGATCCCAGGCCTTTATAACCGGCTGTAGTGTCAGATCCCCCAATCCCCGAACAGTCACCCACCCAGATGGTGATTACAGGAGTTTCCCCGGACAATCAGTGGAGCCACATGACGGGAAGCTCAGGCCTGTACAACCAAGTCCTCCCCTTTTCACTTCTTTGCGAAGGCGTGGACGCACCGCGTATCACGGCTCGGATACTAGGGCCGTCTCAGTTCGAGCCCCGACACCTCAAACGCCGGCCGCCTCCGTACGGCCGGGGTCGGTCGGTTCCCAGCCAACTGCCCCTGGGTTCTCCTTGCCTTGCGTTAACGAGATCCTACTTTCTACACTAGCATATGACACCTGTCACTAAGAGGCCGCCATCATCATGAAGGGCACGGGGTAGCACAGAGCCTAGGGACTCCCTCTCATCCCTAGGTGACAGGAGCCTGGGAGCTTCATTATTGCGACAATCACGTGCGACAAATTCATCGAATCCAACTGAAGACCAGGACACAAAGGAGCGAAAGCCTTCATCAGGAATTCGAATCCAACGTCCTGAGACTGGTTCACCTAGCCTATCCAGCGCATCCAGCAGATGGTTTGACTGACATCGCAAAAGAAACTTTCATGGGCGAACTAAGAGACCCAGATCTACGTCAGATGGTCATGATCAGCAATCCAGCCAACATCAGCGACGCACTCATTCAAACGATTCGCACTGAGGCAGCCAAAGATGCTTCGCACCCTCCTCGTCTTAGGGAGGTGAACTTTGACGAATCCGCAGCATCATATACTGCCGAGAAATCTGTCAAGAAAATGTTTGAGGAACTCCTCAAAGGAATAAACCCCAAGGCGAGCCAAGAGCTGGAGGAAAACCGCGTTGCTTCCGCTGTGGAAAACCAGGTCATCTGCGACGGGATTGCAGGCCAAAGTCACCAACCGAGAGAAAGCAATCGTAGAGGAGGAAGACCACGTTGCTTCAAATGTGGAAAAGACGGACATCTCCAACGCGACTGCAGGCAACGATACGCTCACAACAGACCGTTTCGTGCTGGAACGGGGAGTTGCTGATCGAGGAGGTCATCAATCGAGAAAACGCAATCGCACAGGAGGAAGACCGCGTTGCTTCAATTGTGGAAAGGATGGCCATCTGCAGCGTGATTGCTGACAACGGTACCGTTCAGCAGACCGTTTCATGCTGGGACAGGGAGCTGCTGATCGAGGAAGTCAACATCGCCCTGGAAAGAGTCACGGCAATGGCAACACGGGTGGTCTTTCTTGTAGACAACGCAACGACGACTGCAGGCACAACCAGCGGAGTGGGAACGTTGGACACTCGCTGTTGGAACTCCGAAAAATTGGACTACGACTGAGCTCAAAAAGGAACAGCGCGAGGACCCAGACATCGGTTCACTCGCTGAAAGAAAGGAACTTGGTCAGGACAGACCAGAGTGGGCTGAGATCTCTGGTGAAGGGCCCGAATTCAAGGCTCTTTGGGCTCAGTGGAATTCTCTGGGGATAAAGAATGGGCTGCTGAAGAGAGTCTGGGAGAGTTCTGATGGGAAGAAGGAGATGGTTTAATTTGTGCTTCCCAAGAAGAGAGTGAAAAAGGTCTTGAAGGAGATGTACGATGGCGTCACTGGAGGGCACCTTGGGGTGAGCAAAACGTTGGCCAAGGTGCGCGTGCGCGAGCGGTTCTATTGGGTGAACTGTCGGAACGACGTGGAAACATGGTGTTGCCAGTGTGAGGTTTGTGCGGCCAACAATACGGGGTCCTGAATGGAAAAACACAATTTTTTTGCAGATAATTTATTATTCTCATGATGAGCACTGTGAATATAGCAACTGTTCAGTCATCAGTCTCATCACTTGGGTGTGTTTCGAAGATGGGAAGAAGAACCTTTTACCAATGCTTAGCTTTATTGGTCATCACAAAATATTGTTACATGTTTCTCATTTAAAAATCCAGGCGAGAATATCCACCTTGCGCGCACTATTCACGCCACTTTCAAACAGAGATGTTCTTCACTTCATAGGTAACAACATACCGGCGTGTTTCATTTGAGACCTATTCTATATTGTTAAAAGATCGGTTCGTCCACAGAAACTGAAATAAGAAGAAAGTAAACAAAACTTTTTACTAGATATTTAAAGCCCCAAAATCGTAGGAGGCACATAAGTGTAAGTCCAAATATTTTGATATGTTCTTCCCTAGGGATCATACCAGTTATATATCAATATTCAACTTTGTGCGACATTGCTTGAGGCTTAAGATTCTCACATGTTTTTTTCTGAAATATCCTGGCGACAAATTCACACTTGACCGCCTTTCCCGCAGAACTCACCAATCGGAAGAGTTACAAGGGTTCCCTCCACTATGGTTCCCTCACACACTTGAGCACCAACAACAAATATTTCTCATTCGTTTGAAACATATCTTAATATCGATCGGATATTCCGCTCACCTGCAGGAACAGCTTGAAGATAGGTACCTATCTGAGTAATTCTTAGAACCTGACCTTTGAGGATGAAAATCAAAGGACGCATGAGGGTGTTAGTCCGAGTATTTTGATATGTTGTTCCGTAGGTCCAATAGAACATATATACCAGAATTTAGCTTTGCGCGAATTTGTTACGGGTTACCACGATTTTTCTACTAAAATGCCTGGGCTATTGGGGGAGGTTTGGCCACTCAAAAATTCGGAAATAAATCACAGAATACAAAATTGAGTTGAATCGGCTTCTCTCATGGAAAATCAAAAAACGACTTCAAGAGTCTAAAAAAATCCTCTCACCCAGGGGAAAAATCGAGACGGGCTCTATCCCTCAAAAATTTCCGTTGTAACCAAACAGCACAGAAATTGCATGATTCCGCTGTATTTCCTCTGGGGCGATTTGATTCTAACGAATCTAGGGAGACTTGATATCCAAAATATTTGTATCAGATGAAATCTTACAAATTGAATGAGCATCTTATTTGCTTACCACCTCTCAAATGAGTAGGGAAAGCATATATTTATATGCATTTGCAGCATAGAATTTTGGGAATTTCCTATCCTGTTTTTTCATAAATAGGCAGGTATACCCATAGCAGGTTTGGGTTTACTATGGGTTATAGAAAACAAAAAATAAATATATACAATAGTTTAATTTCCAAAATAAATAGATAAGCTAAATCAAAATCTGCCATAAACGTCATCTGCACATGGTATAAATAAAATTTATACATGATTTAACTAATTAAATTATTTGACGCCTCAATATCAACCTTACACAACTCCTAGTTAATTATTAAAACAACTGTTCAATAAATCTAGAAAAAGTTAATTAATATCTTCCAACAGCGTAATTGATTCTTTTCTTCCCTCTTCCTCATCGTCCTCGTCATCCTAGAAACAAAACAAGATGTTATTTCATTATTTCAATTCATACAGCAGTATAGTAGAAACCTACATCGAATCCAAAGCAATTATGCATATCACTTTGCGCGTTATTGGTGGTGGGCTTCTCATCTTCATTTTTGTACACTCTCCTTGCAGACTGTAAAGCCTTAATTACGTCCTCGCTATTTAAATCTGAAACACAAAAATGTTAACACCATGTATAGACCAAAGCAGCTGTTAGTTTTTAACTTACCACTGTCTGGAAGAATGGTATTTCCTAAAATTTCATTGTTGCCTTCACCCACAACCATGGCTTGTTCCTCACCATCGGCCAACTGGATGACTTCAAGCACCACATATTGTTGACCGTCGGATCCTTCCACGGCCATCATGTCGATTTCTTCTTCGTCTTCCTCATCTTCTTCGTCTTCTTCTTCTTCCTCTTCAGAATCCATGCCAGGCAAGACTTCGACCTGTTGTCCGTCTATCATTTGCACTTTCTTTTGTCTGCCCAGTTTCAGTTCGAGCTGTTTTCTCTGTATGGTCGGATCCGGGTCGTGCGCTGCCATGTGGCGAATGAGATTACCCTTGTGCCTGAACGCCCTCGAACACTCGGGACACTCGTGAGTCTTCTCTCGCGGGGGCGGAGGGATATAGTCCGGGTTGTGGTAGAGGTTTTGGTGCCGTTTTAACAGCTGCTTCTGACGGAAAGACTGGTCGCATTGGTCGCAGTGATATGGTTTTTGATCTGTGTGGATGAGCATGTGCGATTCCAAATGGCGCGCCGATATCGAAGCGTACGGGCACAGGTCGCACTTGTAGCACTTCTCGCCTTCGTGGGTTTTATTGTGGACTTTATAGCTGTATCGGTCCGGGAACGATTTCCCACATCTCTTGCACTTCAGCGGTTTGTCAGAGGTGTGAAGCTTTTGAACGTGAATTCTCAAGTCGGTTTTGCGTCCGCAAGTGGTAGGGCAAAATTCGCAGTGGAAAACAGGTTTGTCGCCAACTAAACAAACAAGCTTTGTGTAAGAACCAACACGATCAAAAGCTGCAGAAGAAACTTACTGTTGTGTGTCAATTTATGGGCCTTCAAACTGTTGGACTGGGTGAATTTTGTCTTGCATATATCACATTCGTATGGTTTCTCTCCAGTGTGGATTCGAAGATGTCGTTTCAATTTAAACGTGTCAGGACTGGCGTAAGTACAGTGGGGACACTGAAATTTGTGAATAAATTAGTGCCGCTCCACCTTTTGAAGCTCTCAGGATAGATCTCTTCCTGTTCTAACTTATTACTTCAACAACAATTTCAACTGTTTTATTACATTACCTGATAAGGCCTTTCACCAGTATGACAACGAATGTGTCGCTTCAACTTGGAAAGCTCTACACTGGCGTATTCACACTCTGGACATTTGTGCGGTTTCTCATGTGTATGTCGGTACCTCACATGACGGACAAGTTCACCTGAAGACATAAATTCGTTAAGTTACCAGCGTTGCTTTTGACGCATCGACTCGACTATCAAAGAGCCTCATTCTAAACAGATATTTTATGGTACGCCCCGTTACACGGAGTAATTCATTTCCATCTTACCTGACGTCGTGAAAGCCGAATCGCAATACTTGCAAGCGTGCGGTTTCGTGCCCGTGTGAGTGTTGACGTGATTTTGTAGCGAGGCCAAAGTTTTGAACCCCCTCTCGCAAACGCTGCACTTGTGGGGGCGTTCCTCTGAATGCGACTTCATATGACGAGACAACAGGTATCGCTTTGGACTGGTGTAGTTACAATAGTTGCACATGTGGGCCTGCGTGACCACCTGAGACTTCCTAGGCAAGATTTTCACTATCTTCGATTTATCATCGTCAGTTTCCGAATCTATTACACCGCCGTCTTCTCCATCATCGAAGTCGTAGACTGAAAAACAAAAATAATAACGACTCCGGTTTTATGTTGGCCGAGCATTCGATATTTACCAGTCATATCTTGCTCGCCGTCGGTCTGATCGCCGTCTTTCAGGTCCGACGGATCTTGGACGATCAAGACGTAGCTCAACTCGCTCGAATTGGTATCCGCAGGCACGACAGTAACTCTTTGGTAAGCGTTGCCAGAATTTATCAAAATCTGGTTGTCTGTTCCTTGGCCTGGCAAGCCCTGAAAATCAACGACTATTCCTTTAAACTAGAAGAATGCTGGGTTATGTCAGGAAACTAATAAATATGGACGGTATGGACCTAAAGTCCATTTCATTCAAAAGTCAAGTAGATGGCGTGCACAGTTGCGGTGTCCTTGCTATAGCTACTTCCTTGCCCACCCGTGCGACGCCGCGCCGGTATGTATGCCTGGACTAGGGATGGGCGATATCGTGATTCGGGTATCAAAGTTTGATAAGAAAAAATATCGATAATTATTGATATATCAAATATCGATAATTATCAAAGTATCAAAATTTGATAATTATCAAATTATCAAAAATCAATAATTATCAAAGTATCAAGAATTGATAATCATCAAAATATCAATATGAAAATAAGGATATCAAGTAATAATATGAAAAATATACCATCGATGGTCAATCTAGACGTGCATGAGGAATAAAGCTTACTTCTTTTGGGGTTTTTGGTTTTCTATCCTATTATTTATTAATATTGCAATGATGTGATCACCTCCATGGATGTGATATTGTGATAACCGTTGCCTATGTTTCGATGATATGTTGATATTTATCGATATTTGATATTTTGATAATTATCAATTTTTGATATATCGATATGTTGTAAAATCGATATCATTAGTTGATATATCGATAAATTTATTGATATATCAATAGTTTTGCCCATCCCTAGCCTGGACCTTGCTGCGGTCGACTCACTTGGCATTCTGGAGTCTGGTTGTTCGTTGTAGGTGCGCGCACGTCACGGGCGTCGCAGTGGTGGACAAGGACATTACAGCTGTGTACGCCATCTATTTTACTCTTAAATGGAATGGACTATATGGTGGACTCATGCATAGAAATTTAATATTTAAAATTTAACATTTAATTTTATTTCCATAAGAAACCAATGGGTGAACACTTGAATGTTAAATCTTAAATTTTAAATTTCCATGCATGAATCCACCAATACCTACTTGGACTTAAATGGAATGATCTACGTAGACACGGATGTGCTAGCTGAACTCAGCACTCCATAACCACTGCACCTATCAAACTTATTACTTTGGAAAATGCGCAATGTGAAATTGTTCAAATCATTTCTAAATTTTTTAAACGCAAGACAAATGCCGATTGCACCCTGTACATCAGATTCACAACCCTTTCCTTCTGTCACAAATGTTCCCAAAACATGAGCAACACCAAATACGATAAAAAACATGGCCATCCGTTCTCTAAGGCGGCCATGTTGGACTTCTACCATAGCTGAATTCGGTATTAGCATCTGGATCACTCTTGAGATGCTTTAGGCTTCATATCTGTTTTCGGCATTATGCTCAGCTATGGGCGTGCCCAACCTAGATCATATGACAGTGTTCAGCAATAAGAGACTCCGTCAAATGTTCCCTTCTCTAGACATCAGCATCTCCATCGTCGAAAAAAAATTCCGCATGAAATGATTCAGTGGATTAAAGTGTTCACGTTCATCGTTCCGATGGTTTACGGACTATCAGTTCATGGATGAAAGTTGAGGTTAAAATTCATGCAAGAGTGTCCGGCATCGACATCCAAGATATCAAATCTGACAGCTGACGTCGTCAGCTGTCATATCTAGGTTGAATGGTTGTACCACATACGGTTGTACTCGGAAATCTCGACCCCCAGCTCTAGACTGCAATACCGAAGTCAGCTCATGTGATCCACAAAATTCGGAATAGGGGCTTGTCCTGAGCAAACATTTCAGGGACATGCGCTAAACTTTAGGCGGGCTTTTTGAAACAACCGGACTACTCTAATGCACCTGTAATGTAATATAACGCGGTAGATTTCCAATGCTACTCTATTTTTGAGATAAAATATGCTATAATATTTCATCTGTGCAGAAATTTTGTTCATGACAAATCTGCCTAAGTGCATTGGTTTGTCCGGTTTTTTTCAATATCCCGCCATTACTTGCACTTTGCACATGTGCAGTATGGCCAGGAAAATGCCCTATTGAGGTTGACTTTGAAAACAAAGTATTCATCGATATTTATTGGACTGGATTGGCTAAGCCACTCCAAAGCCATCCCTGATTATACGAATTTTGTGAATCACACTATACATTTTTCAAGCTAACAAGAGTAACAAGTGTAAATAGGTCCCTTCGTTTCGGTTTTTTTGAGTGCGCATATTTGGCGCGAATTTCATAGTTTCGTACACCGATATTGAAAATTAACACTAAAAAACATTGTAGTGCACCTAAAATTCCAAAAATAATTTGGTTGAATGTTAGATACAATTTTTTTATATTCAAAGGAAATGTTTCATTGAAATTAAGTTCAATGATCATTTGTGGAAGTTCAGGAACAACGAAAATGGCAACAGCGCTCAAAACAACAAGACATCGGCGCCAACTGTCAATTGTGACAATTATGATCACACTTCTCGTTTCTACCCGACCTACATTTCATTTACTCATGTTTTAACGAAAGAACACAACTTGTTGAAAATGGCTGTACCGAGAAGGAAGTCCAGAGAAGCTACGGAGAGATGCATTTACGGTGTGTATAAAAGTGAGAGCCAGGAATCAGTAGTTGGTCAGGCGGCTAGACAGAGCATGCAGCGTTGCCATTCAACTGACAGGTGTACGAAAGTTTTCAAAATTTGGAGCCGTCAAGCATGCGCACCTGCCCAAACGAAGTAGCCTATTCAAAGTGCTGAGTCTTGGGGTTGTATTTTGGACAGTTTGTACTCACTTCTCACACTCAGTAATATCAACTCATGGTATTCGCCAACGTTTTTTATAGAGCAATGTAAAGTCGAAGCCTCTGTAAAAAGATCCCAGTAGTTTCGTGGCTATTTCAGGGCGATACACAAAACAGAAATCATTTGTTGCAACAGCAAAGCTACAGTTGAGAGAAAAGCGGAACACGGCAGATTACACATTGGACTGGACACTGATCTGTTGAAGAAATGGCTGGTGGCTTCGCGAACGCGTTAGTTTGATATAATAATTTGCAAAATTTGAATTGATAAAGATGAGATATTTCACATATAATTTTTACAAGTATTAAATGAAACAGTGCAAAATTTCGAAAGTGTCAATAGGGTCCCGTTTGAAGAAAAACATTTTTTTTTAAACACCACAGCCGTGAAGATGATCTTACTGCCCCGGGACAGCTTCAAATTATCCACTTGTCTCCTTCATTTACAGGAGCTCTCAACATACAACTTTTCGGTTTTGCAGTGGTGATTTTTCTCTTCATTTACCGATATGAAAAATTCAAGACCCATTATGAAGTTAGAGCCTCTGGCAAAAATATCCTAGGGGCCCTATCACGATGAGTAGAATTCTATGCTTGTGACGTCACGTTATATGCGTTAGCCTATCAGAGAGGTGGTTGCTACGCAACGTGACGTCACAATCGTAGTATTCTACTCATCGTGATAGGGTCCCAGGGGTAAAATTGACCAAGACAAACATGCAAAATCAAGGATTTCATCAAAACATCCCTGAAATTCAGTTTGGGAGGAGAATTTATTAAAAACCACCTTGAACGAATCATTCATTCGGAATCTGGATAGTCAAAAATTTTCTTACATCTTTTTGAAGGAGAATCAGCCACTTGTTTACCTGAAAATGCTCGTAACCAACACTACGAAAATCAGAACAATAAGTGACAGAAGGTTCAGGACCAAGGGGCTGTTTTTTTTCAAACATGTAATTGTAATTGGATTTCTTCTCTTGCAATTCTTGACCCAAACTAGCAAGGAAAAGAATTCTTTCGGAAAAAAGTTGATCTTTTTTAAATTCTCCACCCAAACTGGATTTCGAGAGCGTTTCAGATTTGAGTCACTTTTGATCGTACCCTTTCCTTATTTATGGATGTTTATTTCACGTCAATTCTGATCTTTACGTCTTTTTACCCTCCTAGTTTTTACCTGAAGTTTTAGCTTCAACATAAGCCCTAAATTTTCAAAATCGCTTAACATGGAAAGAAGTTTTTGCTGCAAAACCAATAAGTTGTCTTTTTTGAGATCACCCTGTAAATAAGATATTATTCATTCCAAGCTTGAAAAAACCAGTCGCCTATGGTATTTTTTCTTCAAGTTGGTCAATCTAATAAGTTGATGGATTGAAAGTCAAGATGATTTTAATCAAATTTGTCAAACTGATGTTTGCTATGCTGGATTGCCCTTTTTATTCAAGTGTTAGGTCAGATTTTGAAGCTGACACATATTTTAATTCTGTTTTGTCTTGAAAACACCGTTAGGCACGTTACTTCAATAGTGAGAAGTATTGGAAGGTGCAACAGTAGGTAGGAATACAGTTTTAAAAATGACCGAGAAAGACGCCCGAGTGTGATTTCATCGCAAGTGATCTCGTGACCTGAGCTCGTCGGTGTCCTGTAAGAACTAGGTATGATCTGTGATCCTGGCCGAAAGAAAGCAGCTCAGGTCAGTGAGCAAACCGGCGACCTGCCGGCGATGCAGTACCCCAGAATGATAATTTGACAATACAGCGTAGTTTTTTTCGTTTATTCAACGTCAGCCTATTTTCGCAACGAGGCCTAACACCGACGCCGGTGAATGCTTTCCTCCACTATACCGGAAATTTTGCCGAACCCCTGTATGTTCCAACACAGGGTAGGGATTTTTCAAGACTACCAACATCGCAGGGGGGTCGGCACCATCGTTCGTATTTTACGTGCTATGCGACACACGCGCGTCTTGCATTCAGCAAGCATTCCAACTAAATCAAAAAGCTTGTTTTGGGGACGAGAATCCGAGCGCCCACAGTGGGACTCGAACCCACGACCCCTGGAGTGGTAGTCGAACGCGCTAACCTACAGCGTAGTTCAGCTGAAGGTTTTATGTCATTGGGACATAAATTCTAACGTAACTTCCCTTGTATCAAGATGGCATTTAACATCAAAAATCAGTGATACCAACAAAACTCAAATTTTTCATGGCAAGCTGTGCTTTTTTGAGGCTTGGAATGGATTATAAGTGGAAAACTCAGAAGATGTCATGCGATAATGAGATCATCTCTATGCCTTTACCCTATTGACAGTTTTCAAATTTTGCATTGTTACAGCTAACATGGGTGTGAGGTGATAAAATCATCGAAAAACAGGGTGTTTGCAAACTTGGGGTAGGAAATTGAACCGCAGTTGGGGAAATGCTTCAAAATTATCAGAAAAATGTTGAAACAAGTGAGTATGCCTTCACGTGCGTGAGTCTCAGTAGCGAATTTTCTTAAAGAGGCATATTATGAATGTAAAGTTTGGTTGAAGGAGAAATATCATTCTTTGCCCACTCTCTTCAGTCGAAACTCATTGTGATTTTTTGTTATCAGAATGGGGTACTTGTCAATGAAACAGATTTGAATGAAAATTCTTTCAATCATCAATATTTTTTGTTTGGAGGCGGAAGCTGGGACCAGCCACTAATCAACAGTAGCCTATTCTTTCCCATTTTTAGTCGGCTATCCATATAGCGAAAGAATTAGATCGTTATGTCTTTGGGTTTATGTTTTTCATTCATCTCTTACTACAAATCAGTGAAAATTATGAGAGTTGCATTTTTTTTGTTTGGGGGCGGGAGATGGTGGCGGCGACTAATCAAAAGTGACCTATATCTTCCCATTTTTAGTCATCTATATCTATACATCTATATATAGCGAAAGAATTAGATCGCTAATCTTCAGGTTTATGTTTTACATGTATCTCTTACTTTGGGGGCGGCGTGTGGGAGTGGCAGAGTTTGGCAAAGAAATTCTTGCACAGTTTGAGCTGGGAGTTTATCTATGTTTGGGGTAACATTAACATCCAAATCAGTAAAATTTGTTGGAAGTTGCACTTTTTTCTTTTGGGGGCGGAAGCTGGAGGCGGCGCCATATCAAAAGTAGCCTGTAGTTTCCCATTTTTAGTCAGCTATCCATACAGCGGAAGAATTAGATCGTTATGTCTTTGGGTTTGTGTTTTCCATTTATCTCTTACTTTAAAGGGCAGCGTTTGCGGGCGGCAGCATTCGGCAAAGTAACTGTTGCACAGTTTGAGTTAAGAGTTCCTAAATGTTCAAGGAAATATGACAATCAGTGAAAATTGTGAAAGTTGTTTTTTTTTATTTGGGGGGCGGGAGCTGGAGGCGGCGGTTAATCAAAAGTGGCCTACTTTTCCCATTTTCAGTGAGCTATCTATAGAGCGAAAGAATTAGATCGCTATGTCTCCAGGCTTATGTTTTACATTCATCTCTTGCTTTGGGGGCGGCGTGTGGGAGCGGCAGAGTTTGACAAAGAAATTCTTGCACAGTTTGAGTTGAGAGTTTCTGAATGTTTGAGGTAACATCAACATCTGAATCAGTGAAAATTGTTGAAAGTTGCACTTTTTTTCTTTTGGGGGCGGAAGCTGGAGGCGGCGCCATATCACAAGTAGCCTATCCTTTCCCATTTTTAGTCAGATATCTATATAGCGAAAGACTTGAATCGTTATGTCTTCGGGTTCATGTTTTTCATTTATCTCTTACTTTGGGGGCGGCGTGTGGGAGCGGCAGCGTTCGGCTAAGCAAATGTTGCACAAATTGAGTTGGCAGTTTCTCTCGCAGTTTCTAAATGTTTGCTCGCAGTTTCGAAATGTTTGAGAGAACATCTCAATCAGTAAAATTGTGAAAGTTGCACTATTTCTCGTTTGGGGGCGGAATCTGGGGGCAGCGACTAACCAAAAGTAGCCTATCCTTTTCCATTTTTAGTCAGCTGTTCATATACCGAAAGAATTAGATCGCTATGTCTTCGGGTTTATGTTTTTCATTTTAAAAGGATTGGGGGCGGTTTTGAGCAATTTTTTCGTATCGGCGGCGCATATTGAGGGCGGAATGTTTCTGGGCTTACGTTTATAAGTGGCAACTATGTATTTTTCATAAAATGAGAACACCAGAGCAGTAGGTCTGGGAGAAATTGCAATATCATGTTATTTCAAGTTTATTGGGGGCGGTTTTCTCTATGTTGGCGGCGCAATATGGACATCCAATATAGCCTAGCCCTCCTTTGGGAGTGGCAGCTATGTAACAGCGAAAAAATTAGAAAGCTAGGGCGTCTAGTTTGGGAGGAGTTCGAGGAACGGACGGACGGACGGACGGACGGACGGACAAAGCGGTTGCAATAGCGATTTTCATCAAAATGGAAAATGCGCTAAAAATGTAGGGCTTTAATTTTTGGAAATATGGAGGGTCAGGTCCTTCGACCCTCTCTATTTTCGTTATTTTGAAAGATTCTAGATTTAGAAAGATTTTTGGTCTCTTTTCAACAGACCAAAAAGCAATGTTTTTGAATCTTTGAATGTGTTTTGTAATTTTATTTACTATACAGGGTGAATCGAAAGCCTAAAAATCCAGTTTTATTCAAAAGTGCATGCAGAAAATGTCATATGGAAACTATTTCTGTTATTTGTTGCTCTACATCAGTTTTATAACCTCTAGAACTTTTCACGAGCATTTTCGGCGAAAAAATATTTTCAGGATTTATGACTCACCCTGTACACTACATAAAATTACGAAACACATTCAAAGGTTCAAAACATTAGCTTTTTGGTCTGATGAAAAGAGTATACTAAAATCTTCCGAAATAACGAAAATAGAAGGGGTCAAAGGACCACTTTTTGACCCTCCATATTCCATATTTCTTATACTTTTGTCGTATTTCTCTAACTGCTGTTCAATCTTCCACCCCAAGTTTGCAAACACCCTGTATAGATAAAATGAGCCGTATTGCATCATTTGTAGAATATCTGCATTTTGTAGAACTACAGATGATCCAAGTCCCAAATGTTTTTACTTTTCAGGTCATGATATAGCCTAACCAAAAAACCTCAATTCAAAATTTGTAGCCTAAATTCGGCTCTGAGTTGCGCTTCTGACAAATGGTTTGGTTCAATAAAATTTTCAACTTCTGAATCCTCATTCGGATCGCAATCATCGTTTGCATTTTCAGTAGAAAAATTGCTATTTCTTCTGGAATAGTCTCAATACATCATTCTAGATTTCTTCCAGTAATTCTACTAAGGTGAGCGGTCTTTTCCAAAAGGTGTAAGAAAAACGACATTATTGTAGTTGATAGTAGTAGATGAACCTACCGTCCTTTATGAGGGACACCGTTCTTTGAACTAATCAATTTTAATAAAAATTCAAAGTTTTGGTAGCAAGCAAGTTATTTGTTATTTGAAGTAGGTACCCAAATATAAAAGAAAATCAGTTATAAAATGCTATTAGGCCAAGCGGTATGTCGGTAAAATCAGTACCATCTGGAAAAAACTCCGACCAAAGCTTTTATAGTATCAAACTCTTCGAAAGGTCAGTAGTTATCTACCACTGAGTTTCCGCCCAAAAACGAGTTGTGCTGATTCCTCCACATCTGCGCGAAGGTAAAGGATGCCTCGAAAGTGCAAAAAGACCTGTTGAATCTTCGTACTTTTTCGTTATATTTGCCCAAATGCAAACGTACAACTCTTGCGCGAACATTGGAAGCATCTGTCATCATCTCTGTGCCAGTTTTACTGTCGAAAAAAAAAAGATTTCTTTGTGTGGGTCAGATAAATTACATTTAATCGTTTTTTCACACAAGAAAACGATGGAGCAACATGTATTTTGTATGTTTTCCAATGAATCGTATTCATTGAACCTTGAACCCATTTATGGCATTAAAATTTCAATAACAACATTTTTGAAGATGTTGCCAGCGAAAAAGTGGATAATTTTCACTCACCTGTTCAGCAGCAATTTTTTCAATTGTACCAAACACCATTTGGGAAAATTTCATAAGGAATGAAAAGCTCAAACTCTTCTCTAACGATATCGTGCCTGGCTTAACCGCATCACGCACTTGAAAGTCTAAAAAACTGATTTCTTTTCAAGAGGTCCTTTTTCACCCGCGTGCGGCCGTGCCTACTTGACATAGACCGGACTGATTACACGAGCTTGGAAATGTACTCTTTTCCAGCTTTGAAACGCGACCATTATCATCAAGACTTTGTAGATTGATTTATGAAGAAACCATATATTATTTTATCATTAATGGTCGTGTTTGAAAGCTGGAAGAGAGTACATTTCCAAGCTTGTGTAATCAGTCCGGTCTATGTCAAGTAGGCACGGCCGCACGTGGGTAAAATAGAACCGCTCGGAAAGAAATCAGTTTCCTACACTTACAAAAAGCGTGCTGCGGTTAAGCCAGATATAATATCATCAGAAAACAGTTCCAGCTTGTCATTCCCTATAAAATTTCCGAGAACGGTGTTTGGTGAAATTGAAAAAACTGCTGCTGAACAGGCGGGTAAAAATTATTCACTTCTTAGCGGGCAACATCTTCAAAAATGCTGTTATTGAAATTTTAACGCCATAAATGGGTTCAGTGAGTACAAGCTATTAGAAAAGATCCAAAATACATGTTGCTCCATCGTTTTCTTGTGTGGAAAAACAATTAAATGTGATTTATCTGACCCGCACAAAGAAAGATTTTTTTCCAACAGTAAGACTGGCACAGAGATTATGACAAATGCTTCCAATGTTTGCGTTAGAGTTGTACGTTTGAATTGAGGCAAATAAAATGTGAAAGTACGGGGGTTTAACAGGTCTTTTTACACCTTCAAGACATCCTTTACCTTTGGGCAGATGTGGAGGAATCAGCACAACTCGTTTTTGGGCGGAAACTCAGTGGTAGATACCTACTGACCTTACGAAGAGTTTGATACCATAAAAGCTTTGGTTTGAGTTTTTTCCAGATTGTACTGATTTTACCGACATACCGCTTGGCCTATATTAATATAAACAATAAAATATCCTTACGTCTGAATATTTATTGTAAATGACAACAACAAACAAAAGGGCACCACACAAGGAAATTTAGTAATTAAGCATAACAAACTAGTGATATAAAAAACGGCTCTAAATATTTATAGTTTCGTAACTTTCGTATATTGTGACGTTATCTGCGCATACTAGTACCTACTAGTGATAGCAGTTGATTATTGTAAGAAAGACTTTTATCTAAGTCTATATGACTATATGGGCTATATGGGTCAAAAACATTGTTTCAAGCCAGTTTCTACTTTTGGAATTTTTAAAATTGACTCTACATTTATGACTGGATCATGTGGAAGTAATTGTTGCATCAGTTAAATCTATAACTAAACCAAGTTGAACTCAGAGCAACTGGACCCAAAATGTTATTACAATAATACACCCTGGGTTTGTTCCAACCAACCCCAAAAACCATCACTGGAAGGAAAGGTGAAAAGCACTCACACAAATGAGTTTTTAGGTAGTAAATGGAGCAACTGAATGAATAATCACCTGTGGGAATGCTTTTGACCGTACAATGGTTTCTCAGTGGGTTGGAGCAAACCTGTTCATCCTCATGATGAACTCATTGTTGAATACTGACAGCCTGGATAAATAATAACTGAGATATAAATTGATTTAAAAAATTCACCTCATCCCCTTCTTCTTCAATTTCTTCCTCATTGTGGGGGTTTATAATGAACTCTTCACCATCATCTCCTGCCGACTCAGAAATCCCAGTCATTACAGTCATCACTGGCTGACTATCTCCTTTCGCTTGGTAATAATACAATCCTGCCTGGTCCACAAAATACGTTCCTTCCTCGGCATCTCCTTCAATGTCATCACCTTCAAAAATAAAAATTGTTTACTAGCTCTTTGTTCTGTTCCTCCCTCAACTTACCGGTCACCTGCTGCACCGTTGTTCCATCACTGACAATTTCCTTCTGGAACCCGGCAAGGTAGGACTGGATTTCCGTGACATTCTCGGCGGAATCCACTCCCTCCAGTTTGATGGGGTTGTGGGGAAACTGGGCAGACATCCTGCTTGAGATTTTTTCAACCCTCCCAAAGATCAACTGTTAGGCGGCAACACCTGCGGCATGGATTCAAGCAACAAAAATCAAGAAACTACCATTTTCGATTTGGCGAAATTGTGCTAGAAAATTTGAAATTAGGATCGGACATTTTCCCTCCAAAAGCGATGGCCATCGTGTGGGAGTCAGATTTGGAATTGCATGGTTGCATCTAGAGTTAAGACGCCATTTTCACGTCAAAAGCAACCGTGGAAAAGTCCCAGCGCAAAATTTGCGCTTTTCGGTCCAATTTTCGATTTTGCTAGCCGTCCAAATATCTCCCTGCCAAGTCATACTTAACAAAATTAGATGTAGGGGGCATTTCAACAAAAATTTCGAGAAATTAGCACGGTTGGCGCTGGCATCTCTACAGAGCAAAGATGTTGGCAATGGCTGGGGAGCGGACGGCGATGCCGTTAAAAATGCTGATTTTGCCGTCACACGGGCCGATGTGCACGTGGTAGAGGGTGCAGTGCAACGGAGGTCGGTGCCAGGAATCCAAGGGACAGGGCCATTCGGCTGGGAACCGACGGGCTTGGGCGTAATTACAAAAACTAAACTTACCTTTTAACTCCAATTATGCCCTATGAGGGCGTATCGTTGCGTTAGCGTCTGTTACGGGCACTCAGAGATGGCGAAGCCAGCGGAACAAGTAGGCCACGCCACGCAGTGCGCTGGAATAGAAGACGCGTGCGCAGTTCCGTTTTCGCATAAAGATCCAATGGGCGCGCACCGTTTTGGCGGCCTATTCAAAGCGGGCAAATGTACAAGGATGGTTCATTATTGCATTAGCGTCGCCCAGTCATTATAGTTTGAAGAGACCTCTAGCCTATCAAGTAATTCGTTAAGGCTGGTTTATATTATATCATAACTTAGGCCGCAGCCGTATGCCGTAAGATGCGAACTTTATAATACGGACCACGGTCTATAATATAAAATATACTCAGACTTGAAGGTTTGCGGGGATGGTAGTACTGTTAACTGGTACTACTGGTAGTATAGGTCGCGGGAACAAAAATGGCGGCCTAATGGTGGCCTTACATTGAGCATCGAATGCTGCAGCTTTTTTTGCTGCCGAGCTCTCATTGGTCAAATGTTGGTCACTGACAGCAATAACAGGCGTCAGTTCCAGAACTCTGCTGCAAAGAAAGCTGCTAAAGAAGTTGGCTGGCTAGCAGCATGGCGGCAAAACTTTTTGAATTTTGTCCATCCAATCAGAATTCTGCTGCAAAGAAAGCTGCTGCATTTGATGCTCAATGTAAGGCTAGCATAAGGATGGGTATATGGTATAATGTTATTTTCACTAGTACTTGTTGATACAATTCTCTTTAGTAGTTGAACAATTGCCGCTTTATCAAAAAAAATTTTTGCTAAACTCAAGATTTGTCCGAGTAATGTTAGAAACAAACGAATCGCTACAGCACAGCGGTACCTTAGCACCCTGTCTGCGCTGACGCGAGCGTCTTGTGCTCTTGTGTCAATTCAACGTCGAAAAGAATGCGCATTGCGCAGTTGCCACGTTAGGCATACTTGCAACGTTGCCATAGCGGGTGTCAAGCAGGTGACGTTATGTTCCCGCGACCTTTACAGGTGTCCCGTTTTTCAACGCTCACTATTAGTAACTCGGAAACGGTGAGAGATACAGAGTCGGTTAAATTACAAAAAAGTTGCACAATTTTATGGCTATTCCAAAAATGTCAAAATATCGAAGGTATATGCCAATCAGCTTTTAAATTCAGCACTAGAACGGTAATTTTTGCACGCCAAGTTGGCAATTCTGCGATATTTGCGGATGCTCAAATTTGTAATGTTGGATCAATATTTCCCCAGATGACCTTGAATTCGTATTGTCAATCGAGTACACCGCTGTTGCAAGATTGTATATGAACGCTCAAGACGTCTTGATTTTGATAGACTTTCTCCAGTTTAAATGGGCGACTGGTGAACAGTTTTTTTGAATAAAATAGTGAATCATAATATACCATCATATCATACACTAGGTTGAGAAAACTGTTCTAATGTATGGTCAGAAATAAAGGCCTAGTGTCTAAAACCTAGAACGGCTCGGCACTCTGTCACATACCTGCCATTCTGACAAGATAACAGTCATAACAGCCAAGGCAACACTGTAGCGGAATATGATGCAAG
Source organism: Anaspis maculata (assembly GCA_949128115.1). Classification (NCBI taxonomy): domain Eukaryota; kingdom Metazoa; phylum Arthropoda; class Insecta; order Coleoptera; family Scraptiidae; genus Anaspis; species Anaspis maculata. Next base: position 44,413,380 of record OX421963.1, read on the forward strand.
GAGACGCCAGAATTGGCATTTCATGTCAAAATTTTCTAACCTCATTGGACTTCGCCACAATAAGCCCGTTTTCACGTGACTTGGTCTGTCAGAGTCCGTTACACCCTAGGGAACATGGCCAACCATGTTTCAATTTCTACTGAATTTAAAACGTGATCGGCATATATCTTTGGTCATTTTTAAATATCCTAAAAAAACTGAAAAATGCCGAATTCGAAAATTTCAAATCATTTCTTTATTATGACAGCTATCAATTTGAAAATTGATATCTTGACATTTTTGAAGGTCCTTGATCGACTGACGTGGACAATTTTTCCTGCGCTTACTAGTTTTTGAGTTCTGACAGTCAACTTAATTTTTTCTTATGGACACCATATCAATAATCCACTCCATAAAACTCATCTTTTTCTTTTCTTTACAAAGATATAAAACACTTGTTGCATTTTTGTCAAAATAACCTGTAAAAATTGAAAAAACCGTTTCTGAGGCGAAAAAATCGAGTTACCGCTTCAGTTGCCATACTCTTGTGGCATATAAACAATGGCATCTGGTTGCTATGATCTCTTGATTTTGGAAAAAGTTGAGTTGCGTTCCGTTTTTGTGTATTTGATAATGATAATAAATAACAATAAAGCAAATACAGAACCAAAGTATAACACAAAATGACATAGCAATAGCAATAAACATTCATAATTTACAATTGCTCGAATTGGAGTCCATTTTGCTCTATGCAGAGTTGTGTGCCTTTTAACCATGTTTTCTACGGCTGCGCTGATATCGTGCAGGTTATTAATTGACTGAAACGCATCATCAACTCCTTGCTTCCAGCTCTTGGTTGCTGGTTCTGTTGTCATGAACCACAAATTCGATCTTTGAGCGTTCCCCGCAAAATGAACCCCATTTCGAGTAATTGTAAATTATAAATGTTTATTGCTATTACGATGTTATTTTGTGTTATACTTGGTTTTATATTATTGTTTTATTGTTATTTATTATCATTATCAAATACTTGAAAACGGAATGTAACTCAACTTTTTCCAAAATCAACCGACCATGGCAACCGAATGCCATTGTTATTTTGCCACGTGAGCATGGCAACCGAACCGGTAACTAGATTTATTCGCCCCAGAAATGGTTTTTCCAATTTCTACAGGTTATTTTGACAAAAATGCTACAAGTGTTTTATATCTTTGTAAAGAGAAAGAAAAGATGAGTTTTATGGGGTGAATAAATGATATGGTGTCCATAAGAAAAAATAAAGTTAACTGTCATATCTCAAAAACTAGTAAGTGCAGGAAAAAATTATCGACGTCAGTCGATCAAAACCTTAAAAAATGTCCGGATACCAATTTTCAAATTGATAGCTGTCATAATAAAAAAGTTATTTAAATATTTGGAATTCGGCATTTTTCTGTTTTTTTTTGGGGATATTTCAAAAATGACCGAAGATATCTTAAATATTTTGACATTTTTGGAATAGCCATAAAATTGCCCAACTTTTTTGTAATTTAACCGATCTTGCATCTCTTACCGTTTTCGAGATACCAATAGTGAGCGTTGAAAAACGGGACACTATTGTAGATACTAGAGGGTATGCTAGAGGGACCCGCCTTACACCCGTAAGCAGAGAGACCCGTAAGGGTAAAACAGGCAAAAGGATTAAGTAAGTAGCGAGTATATTACTAGGCCTAGTACAGAGTCCTTGTTTTAAATCCATTGTGATGCAGACAGACTTTAAAAAAGAAAGGACTGTAATACATAGTATTATTTGGTACCAAGTCCCTTGACCTAGAATGTAGAACTTAAATTTTGGGCAAGTTTGACGGAACGGCAATAACGGCATAAGTCAACATCCTGGGAGTCCTGGGAACTGCGTGAACAAAAACATAATTTTCAACTGTTGAAGTTTTACGGTAACGGAATAAAATAAAGTTACCTAACATCCATCAATTATGAGCCTTTAGAGAGGCTGAATTTCTGGATATAGGTACATACCTACTGTGTATCATGTAGAGCGACTTAACAAAATTCTCGGAAATTCTCATAGGAAAAATTTATGGAGTAAAGGGCCCCATTCATGGAAAATATCGGTTTTCTTCGGATAACTCGAAAACGACTTCATTCAGAGCAAAACTCCTAAATACTAATTACCAAGTACCTAAGTACTAATTTTTTTTTCAGTCGTTTACATCCCTGTTGAAAATTCCAAATGAATACGAGTTTGATTCCATTAGGAATTCCATTTGGACTCCAGCTTTAATTTGGTACCATTGATTTTTATCTGAAAGCTTCAATTCACATAATACGGAACAGGTACGCGGCCCGATTGTAAATCTCAGGAATTGGGGTCCATATTCAATAGTCCACGGCGAAATCAGCCCACAGCTCTAACGTCCCACCGGAAAAAGCGAGGGAAAAAGGTCCACGACACATTTATCCCCGAGCTCTGCTACCACAAAGACGTCTACTGCTAAAACGATCCACCGGAAAAAGGTCCACAACGCATTTATCCCCGAGCTCTGACACCGCGAAGATATCCACTGCTCAAACGTCCCACCGGAAAAAAGTCCACGACTCATTTATCCCCGAGTTTTACCACCGCGAAGACATCCGTCCACTGCTAAAACGATCCATCGGAAAAAGGTCCATCACGCATTTATCCACTGTCAGATGACTTCGCCCATAGACATTGCAAAACCAGATGAATTTTGCGGGCTGTGTTTCTGGTCGCCATCGGCCGTTCGCGGCCTGAATCGCAGCCCAATTATGTAACCAAACATACATTCAACAGACCATTGACTAGTTTTGAAATGTCTATGTGTGCAGGCGGCATATGACAGTGGCTAAATGAGCGGTGGACTTTTTTCCGGGGGGACATTTGAGCCGAGGGATGATTCATCGGTGTGAAGACTCGGGGATAAATGCGTGGTGGACCCTTTTCCGGTGGACCGTTTGAGCAGTGGATGTCTTTGCGGTGCCAGAACTCGGGGATAAATGCGTGGTGGACTTTTTTCCGGTAGATCGTTTTAGCAGCGTATGTTCTCGCGGTGGGAGAGCTCGGGGATAAATGAGTCGTGGACTTTTTTCCGGTGGGACGTTTGAGCTGTGACTGATTTCTCTGTGGACCGCTGAGTGGGCTCCCAGGAATTGGATAGTTGTTGGAAATTGGAGACAGCATTGCATCAGCTTATCTGTAGATCGGTAAACGCACGCAAGATTCCCATCAATAGCTTGGTCTTATGACAATTTTTTCAAAAGAATTGGGTAATAAAGTAGCAATGATATCGAAAATAAAATGTAGCTTTGTCGCTGGTGCTGGTGCGGTGGGGGCCCTCGAAATGTTATAGCCTAGGGCCCAAATAAGGCCTAATCCGGCCCTGTCCTTAGGTACAGTGTAGGTAGGTACGTATAGGTTCGTACTTCCAGCATTATGTACCCCAAGAATGATGAGACCTATCGCCAGGAGATTCGGTGGCTCCGAATCTTATATCAGATTTTGGAATGAAGAAATTTCAAGCTATGAAATGTTAGTAATGATCTCGAAAATCGACTTCTTTTTCATTGTGTGTTCTATAATAACGGATAAAAAAGTAATGTTGAGGAGAAATTATAATTCGAATAATTTCAAGGGATCCCAACACCTTTTCGAGGGTAGAAGGGAAATTTGATTATATATATATATATATATATATATATATATATATATATATTGCGAAGGTAGAGTTCGGGGACCTCATGTCAAACGTTGAGTTTGGGGTCCAAACAAAAAAATATGCGAAATACGGACATTTGAGCGACACCTAACTCACTGACAGGATAACTCATCAACATGGCACTTAACCGACATGCCAAGTCACCAACAGGGCAACTCACTACGCCAATTCAGCGAGAGGATAATTTATAAGCCTACCAAATGACCGACACCACAATTCACCGACAAAACAATTCATTGACATGCCAAATAACCGCCAGGAAAATTCACCGACAGGACAATTATTCGAAAGGAAAATGTATTGACAGGACAATTCACCGACAGGACATTTGACCGACATGCCAAATCACCGACAAACTAGTTCACCGACATTTGACCGACACACCAAATCACTGACAGGACAATTCACCGATATGGCAACCCACCACGGAAATTGACCACTGACCGACGAGACAGGATAACTCACCAAAAGTTCATTTCACCGATACTTGATACACGGACAAGATCAGTCACCGACACGAGATTCAACCAACACGCCTATTCACTGACAGGACAACTCACTAGGTCAATTCAGCGACAGGATAATTCATCAACCCACCAATTGACCGACAGGACAATTCTTCGACAGGACAATCATTCACCGACAGGACCACACATTACGCAAATTCACCGACAGAGCATTTGACCGACAAGCCAAATCACTGACAGGTCAATTCAGCTACATGGCAATTCACCGCTATGACAATTCATCGACATGTTAATTCCACTTAAATTCACCGACAGGATAATTTATCAAGACACCAAATCACCAACAAGACAATAATTGACCGACAGGACAATACTTCACCGGCAGGAGAATTCACCGACATGACAACTCACTACGCAAACTCACCGACAGGGCATTTGACCGACCAGCCAAACCATTGACAGGTGAATTCAGCTACATGGCAATTCACCGACATACAAATCCACCCACATGTGATTTCCACTGAAATTCACCGACAGGATAATTTATCAAGACACCAAATCACCGACAAGACAATAATTGACCGACACGAGGACCGACCGGACAATACTTGACCGGCAGGACAATTCACCGACATGACAACTCACTACGCAAATTCCCTGGCAGGACAACTAATCTCACTAAGGCAATTCACCGACATGACAATTCAACTACATGTTAACTCTACGCAAATTCACAGACAGGATAATTTATGAAGGCACCAAATCATCGACAAGACAATTCGCCGACCGTACAACTCACCAACAGGACATTTCAACGACACGCAAACTCACCGACTGACAGGGCAATTCACCGACACGCCAATTCGCCGACATAACTAAGCACTGAAAAGTCAATTTTCAAAAAAATACTGAATTATTGAAGATGAGAGGGCATTTTTGAAGATTATTGAACGTTTCAGACCTCAACGCTGGTGTCCGGAGCGGGAGGAAGAAGGGAAAACATAAAAAAAGGAAAAACCATCATATTCGTTATTTTTTTAGGCTGTGTTGGAAGCTTTAACGGGCTGCTTTTTTTTACGAACACCAGACCAAATTTTTCCATGAATTTTAACTTTTTTATTGCTTCAGTTGTTCCGATCTCTGGATAATAATTGCTCCTCACCGTTATACGTGATTAGGAAAAACCCGAAACTGCCCCCCGAGGACTTTTTGTGAAGTCCCCGAACTTACGAAATTTCCTATACATTGTCAATTTGGGGACCCAACAAAAAGTCATTATTTAATTGGTTTGTCATTGTTTCTGATCAAATATTTATCGATTTAGAATCCGAACATCCAAATTGATCTCATACTGTGAAATTTCGTTTTTCACTTGCATCATATCGACATTGAACTCGAAGATTTTACAGGCTGCCCTATGACGAACACCAGACGACATTTTTCCACAAAGGATTTATTTATTGCTTGAATTGGTCTGATTTCTGGCTAACTGCTTCTCACCCGTTACACGTGATTAGGAAAAATCCGAAAGTGCCCCCAAGGACATTTATAGTACCAAAATATACGTTTTTGTAAAGTCCCCAAACTTGCAAAATTTTCTATAAATTGTCAATTCGGGGACCCAAGAAAAAATCAATAATAAATTGATTAGGCATTGTTTCTGATCAAATATTTATCGATTTGTAATCAGAACATCCAAATTGACCTCATATTGTAAAATTTTGTTTTTCATTTGCATTATATCGACATTGAACTCGAAGATTTGTCGGACTGCCCTATGACGAACACCAGACCACATTTTTCTACAAATTTGGACTTGTTTATTGCTTGAATTGGTCCGATTTCTGGCTAACTGCTTCTCACCATTATACGTGATTAGGAAAAATCCGAAAATGCCCCCAAGGACATTTATGGTACCAAATTACGCTTTTTTGTAAAGTCCCCAAATTTGCGAAATTTTCTATAAATTGTCAATTCGGGGACCCAAGAAAAAATCAATATTAAATTGATTTGGCATTGTTTCTGATCAAATATTTATCGATTTGTAATCCTAACACCAAATTGACCTCATCTTGTGAAATTTTGTTTTTCATTTGCATTATATCGACATTGAACTCAAAGATTTGTCGGACTGCCCCATGACGAATACCAGACCACATTTTTCTACAAATTTGGACTTATTTATAGCTTGAATTGGTCTGATTTCTGGCTAACTGCTTCTCACCGTTACACGTGATTAGGAAAAATCCGAAAGTGCCCCCAAGGACATTTATAGTACCAAATTACACGTTTTTGTAAAGTCCCCAAACTTGCAAAATTTTCTATAAATTGTCAATTCGGGGACCCAAGAAAAAATCAATATTAAATTGATAAAGCATTGTTTCTGATCAAATATTTATCGATTTGTAATCAGAACATCCAAATTGACCTCATATTGTGAAATTTTGTTTTTCATTTGCATTATATCGACATTGAACTCGAAGATTTGTCGGACTGCCATTAGACGAACACCAGACCACATTTTTCTACAAATTTGGACTTATTTATAGCTTGAATTGGTCCGATTTCTGGCTAACTGCTTCTCACCATTATACGTGATTAGGAAAAATCCGAAAGTGCCCCCAAGGACATTTATGGTACCAAATTACACGTTTTTGTAAAGTCCCCAAACTTGCAAAATTTTCTATAAAATGTCAATTCGGGGACCCAAGAAAAAATCAATAATAAATTGATTAGGCATTGTTTCTGATCAAATATTTATCGATTTGTAATCAGAACATCCAAATTGACCTCGAATTGTGAAATTTTGTTTTTCATTTGCATTATATCGACATTGAACTCGGAGATTTGTCAGACTGCCCTATGACGAATACCAGACCACATTTTTCTACAAATTTGGACTTATTTATTGCTTGAATTGGTCCGATTTCTGGCTAACTGCTTCTCACCGTTACACGTGATTAGGAAAAATCCGAAAATGCCCCCAAAGACATTTATGGTACCAAATTACGCTTTTTTGTAAAGTCCCCAAATTTGCGAAATTTTCTATAAATTGTCAATTCGGGGACCCAAGAAAAAATCAATATTAAATTGATTTGGCATTGTTTCTGATCAAATTATTATCGATTTGTAATCAGAACACCAAATTGACCTCATCTTGTGAAATTTTGTTTTTCATTTGCATTATATCGACATTGAACTCGAAGATTTGTCGGACTGCCCCATGACGAATACCAGACCACATTTTTCTACAAATTTGGACTTATTTATAGCTTGAATTGGTCTGATTTCTGGGTAACTGCTTCTCACCGTTACACGTGATTAAGAAAAATCCGAAAGTGCCCCCAAGGACATTTATAGTACCAAATTACACGTTTTTGTAAAGTCTCCAAACTTGCAAAATTTTCTATAAATTGTCAATTCGGGGACCCAAGAAAAAATCAATATTGAATTGATTAAGCATTGTTTCTGATCAAATATTTATCGATTTGTAATCAGAACATCCAAATTGACCTCATATTGTGAAATTTTGTTTTTCATTTGCATTATATCGACATTGAACTCGAAGATTTGTCGGACTGCCATATGACGAACACCAGACCACATTTTTCTACAAATTTGGACTTATTTATAGCTTGAATTGGTCCGATTTCTGGCTAACTGCTTCTCACCATTATACGTGATTAGGAAAAATCCGAAAGTGCCCCCAAGGACATTTATAGTACCAAATTACACGTTTTTGTAAAGTCCCCAAACTTGCAAAATTTTCTATAAATTGTCAATTCGGGGACCCAAGAAAAAATCAATATTAAATTGATAAAGCATTGTTTCTGATCAAATATTTATCGATTTGTAATCAGAACATCCAAATTGACCTCATATTGTGAAATTTTGTTTTTCATTTGCATTATATCGACATTGAACTCGAAGATTTGTCGGACTGCCATTAGACGAACACCAGACCACATTTTTCTACAAATTTGGACTTATTTATAGCTTGAATTGGTCCGATTTCTGGTTAACTGCTTCTCACCATTTTACGTGATTAGGAAAAATCCGAAAGTGCCCCCAAGGACATTTATTGTACCAAATTACACGTTTTTGTGAAGTCCCCAAACTTGCGAAATTTTCTATAAATTGTCAATTCGGGGACCCAACAAAAAATTGATATTAAATTGATTTGGCATTGTTTCTGATCAAATATTTATCGATTTGTAATCCGAACATCCAAATTGACCTCATATTGTGAAATTTTGTTTTTCATTTGCATTATATCGACATTGAACTCGAAAATTTGTCGGACTGCCTTATGACGAACACCAGACCACATTTTTCTACAAATTTGGACTTATTTATTGCTTGAATTGGTCCGATTTCTGGCTAACTGCTTCTCACCATTATACGTGATAAGGAAAAATCCGAAAGTGCCCCCAAGGACATTTATGGTACCAAATTACGCGTTTTTGTAAAGTCCCCAAACTTGCGAAATTTTCTATAAATTGTCAAATCGAGACCTATCAAAAAATCATACTTTAGTTGATTTGTCATTGTTTCTGAACAAATATCTATCGCTTGTAATCCGAACATTCAAATTGAGCTAATATTGTGGTTTTTCGTCATTCACTTGCATTAAATCGACATTAAACTAAAGATTTAACAGGCTGCGTTATGACGAACACCACACCACATTTTTCCACAAAATTGGATTTATTTATTGCTGGGGTTGTTCCGATTTCTGGATAACTTTGCTTCTTACTGTTATACGTGTATAGGAAAAACTTGAAATTACCCCCCCCCTCGGGACAATAATGGTACCAATTTACATATTTTTGTAAAGTCCTCAAACTTGCGAAATTTTCTATAAATTGTCAATTCGGGGACCCAAGAAAAAATCAATAATAAATTGATTAGGCATTGTTTCTGATCAAATATTTATCGATTTGTAATCAGAACATCCAAATTGACCTCATATTGTAAAATTTTGTTTTTCATTTGCATTATATCGACATTGAACTCGAAGATTTGTCGGACTGCCCTATGACGAACACCAGACCACATTTTTCTACAAATTTGGACTTGTTTATTGCTTGAATTGGTCCGATTTCTGGCTAACTGCTTCTCACCATTATACGTGATTAGGAAAAATCCAAAAATGCCCCCAAGGACATTTATGGTACCAAATTACGCTTTTTTGTAAAGTCCCCAAATTTGCGAAATTTTCTATAAATTGTCAATTCGAGGACCCAAGAAAAAATCAATATTAAATTGATTTGGCATTGTTTCTGATCAAATATTTATCGATTTGTAATCCTAACACCAAATTGACCTCATCTTGTGAAATTTTGTTTTTCATTTGCATTATATCGACATTGAACTCAAAGATTTGTCGGACTGCCCCATGACGAATACCAGACCACATTTTTCTACAAATTTGGACTTATTTATAGCTTGAATTGGTCTGATTTCTGGCTAACTGCTTCTCACCGTTACACGTGATTAGGAAAAATCCGAAAGTGCCCCCAAGGACATTTATAGTACCAAATTACACGTTTTTGTAAAGTCCCCAAACTTGCAAAATTTTCTATAAATTGTCAATTCGGGGACCCAAGAAAAAATCAATATTAAATTGATTAAGCACTGTTTCTGATCAAATATTTATCGATTTGTAATCAGAACATCCAAATTGACCTCATATTGTGAAATTTTGTTTTTTATTTGCATTATATCGACATTGAACTCGAAGATTTGTCAGACTGCCCTATGACGAATACCAGACCACATTTTTCTACAAATTTGGACTTATTTATTGCTTGAATTGGTCCGATTTCTGGCTAACTGCTTGTCACCGTTACACGTGATTAGGAAAAATCCGAAAATGCCCCCAAAGACATTTATGGTACCAAATTACGCTTTTTTGTAAAGTCCCCAAATTTGCGAAATTTTCTATAAATTGTCAATTCGGGGACCCAAGAAAAAATCAATATTAAATTGATTTGGCATTGTTTCTGATCAAATTATTATCGATTTGTAATCAGAACACCAAATTGACCTCATCTTGTGAAATTTTGTTTTTCATTTGCATTATATCGACATTGAACTCGAAGATTTGTCGGACTGCCCCATGACGAATACCAGACCACATTTTTCTACAAATTTGGACTTATTTATAGCTTGAATTGGTCTGATTTCTGGGTAACTGCTTCTCACCGTTACACGTGATTAAGAAAAATCCGAAAGTGCCCCCAAGGACATTTATAGTACCAAATTACACGTTTTTGTAAAGTCCCCAAACTTGCGAAATTTCCTATAAATTGTCAATTCGGGGACCCAACTAAAAATCATTATTTAATTGATTTGTCATTGCTTCTGATAAATTTTTTATCGATTTGTAATCTGAACATCTAAATTGACCTCATATTGTGAAATTTTGTTTTTCACTTGCATTATATCGACATTGAATTCGAAGATTTGTCAGGCTGCCCTATGACGAACACCAGACCACATTTTTCCACAAATTTGGACTAATTTATTGCTTGAATTGGCCCGATTTCTGGCTAACTGCTTCTCACCATTATACGTGATTAGAGAAAATCCGAAAATGCCCCCAAGGACATTTATGGTACCAAATTGCACGTTTTTGTGAAGTTCCCAAACTTGCGAAATTTTCTATAAATTGTCAAATCGGGGACCTAACAAAAAATCAACATTAAATTGATGTGGCATTGTTTCTGATCAAATATTCATCGATTTGTAATCCGAACATCCAAATTGACCTCATATTATGAAATTTTGCTTTTCACTTGCATTATGTCAAAATTGAACTCAAAGATTTGACAGGCTGTCATATAACGTACACCAGACCACATTTTTCCACAAATTTTGACTTATTGATTGTTTGAGTTGGTCCGATTTCTGGATAACTGCTTCTTACTGTTACACGTGATTAGGAGAAATCCGAGAGTGCCCCCAAGGACATTAATAGTACCAAATTACACGTTTTTGTAAAGTCCCCAAACTTGTGAAATTTTCTATAAATCGTCAATTCGGGGACCTAACAAAAAATCATTATTCAATTGATTTATCATTGTTTCTGATCAAATATTTATCGATTTGTAATCCGAACATGTAAATTGACTTCATATTGTGAAATTTGGTTTTTCAAATGCATTATATCTACATCGAACTCAAAGTTTGACAGGCTGCCATATAATGAACACCAGACCACATTTTTCCAAAAATTTTGATTGATTTATTTCTTGAGTTGGTCCGATCTCTGGATAACTGCTTCTCGCCGTTTTAAATTACTATAAAAAACCTAATTGTTCTCCCCAAGGACATTTATCGTACCAAATTACACGTTTTTGTAAAGTCCTCAAACTTGCGAAATTTTCTATAAATTGTCAATTCGGGGACCCCAAAAAAAAATCAATATCAAATTGTTTTGGCATTGTTCCTGATCAAATATTTATCGATTTGAAATTCGAACATCCAAATTGACCTCATATTTTGAAATTTTGTTTTTCATTTGCTTTATATTGGCATTGAAATCGAAGATTTGTCAGGCTGCCCTATGACGAACACCAGACCACATTTTTCCACAAATCTGGACCTATTTATTGCTTGAGTTGGTCCAATTTCTGACTAACTGCTTCTCATCGCTATGCGTGATTAGGAAAAATCCGAAAGTGCCCCCAAGGACATTTATGGTAACAAATTACACGTTTTTGTAAAGTCCCCAAACTTGCGAAATTTTCTATAAATTGTCAATTCGGGGACCCAACAAAAAATCAATTTTAAATTGATTTGGGATTGTTTCTAATCAAATATTCATCCATTTGTAATCCGAATATCCGCATTCATCTCATGTTGTGAAATTTAGTTTTTCACTTGCATTATATCGACATTAATTCGAAGATTTGTCATGCTGCCCTATGACGAACACCAGACCACATTTTTCCACAAATTTGGACTTATTTATTGCTTGAATTGGTCCGATTTCTGGCTAACTGCTTCTCATCGCTATACATGATTAAGAAAATCCGAAAGTGCCCCCACGGACATTTATTATTTTTAAATGACTAAAAAAAAATCTAAATGTTCTCCCCAAGGACATTTATCGTACCAAATTACACGTTTTTGTAAAGTCCCCATACTTGCGAAATTCTCTATAAATTGTCAATTCGGAGACCCAACAAAAAATAAATATTAGATTGATTTGGCATTGTTTCTGATTAAATATTTATCGATTTGTAATCCAAACATCCAGATTGACCTCATATTGTGAAATTTTTGTTTTTCATTCTCATTATATCGACATTGAACTCAAAGATTTGTCAGGCTGCCCTATGACGAACACCAGACCACATTTTTTAACAAATCTGGACTTATTTATTGCTTGAGTTGGTCCAATTTCTGGCTAACTGCTTCTCACCGCTATACGTGATTAGGAAAAATCCGAAAGTGCCCCCAAGGACATTTATGGTAACAAATTACACGTTTTTGTAAAGTCCTCAAACTTGCGAAATTTTCTATAAATTGTCAATTCGGGGACCCAACAAAAAATCAATTTTAAATTGATTTGGGATTGTTTCTAATCAAATATTCATTCATTTGTAATCCGAACATCCAAATTCATCTCATGTTGTGAAATTCAGTTTTTCACTTGCATTATATCGACATTAAACTGTAAGATGTGACAGACTGCTCTTTGACGAACACCAGACCAAATTTTCCCAAACTGTTTTGCTTTGAGTCGATGGGTCGATTCCCACTTGTGACGGGTCGTATTTTTGTTCCAAAAACCGGTCTTCGATTTATTTGGGATTTGGAATGCTTGCAGTAAGAGTAAACTGTGTCACATTGCACGTAAAATGTGAACGATTATGCCGAACAGCGAACAGCCGAACATATGCGATGTTGGTGATCGTTCAAGATCCCCACCCTGTAGCGAAAATCACAGGGGTTCATAAAAATTCCGGTGTAGTGGAGGAAACTCTTCACTGGCGTAGGTGATAGGCCCTGGCAGCGGAAAGACACCGGCGTTAAGTGCCTTGTTAATAACAAATGATGCGCACTAAGTGTGCAATGTCGTGCACAAGTTTGCGTAATGTTTTCAAGGACGGCGGTGCATTATACAGGGTGTTTATTTTCAAACTTCCCACTCCAGATTTCTCGCCGCCCAATTTTTCCCAGCAAAACATCGAAACAGATTGATTTTTATCTCGAGTGGGGAACCTAGGACAAGTATTGCCAAATTTTTATTTTTAGCCCCTTCGCCCCCATCCTACCCTACTTTAAAATTTCAAAAACCCTACCTATCTTGTGTTACCTACATCAAATTGAAGTAATAAAATTCTCTTTCTGCAAGAAAATATTTTAGAATTTTAAATCAACCCCAACCCTTTTCAAAAATCACTCAATGTTAATTAGAGAAAAGTTGTTCTCCTAATAACAGCCGATTTTTATTTCAAGGGGGACATCTAGGACACGCGTTGGCAAATTTATATCTTAAGCCACTTCGCCCACACCATATCCTTATATTTTGAAAAGGGTTGGGGGTTGCTTTGAAAATTTCATATTATGTTTGGCAGAAAGGGAATTTGATTACCTTCAATTTGATGCATCACACGGTAGGTACTTAATGCCATTCAAAATTTTAAATTGGGGTAGGATGGGGGGAAAGGGTTGAAGATGAAAATTTGGCAATACGTGTCCTAGATGTCGCTCTCGAAATAAAAAATCGAGCGTCAAAAGTGTCGGCGTTTTGTTGGAAAAAAAATTGACAGCGAGGAATCTGGGGTGGGATGTTTGAAAATGAACACCCTGTATGTGTGCAATATTGCACATGCAGGACATCAATTTTGCAAGTGATTGCCCTCTCGGATTCGCCTGTTTGCAAATAATCGCCTGTTTGGGTCCTCAAATAACCTGTTTAACAGGTTTTTGGGTTTGGCAATTCGGGGACGTCCCCGAATTGCCACGAAAGTCCCCAAAGTACACGCTACATCTGTCAGAAAGTCCCCGAACTCTACCTTCGCAATATATATATATATATATATATATAATTTCAAGGGTGGGTATTCAGTCTTTGAGATTATTTAATCTTCAAGTTTATTCTATGTTCAGGACCACCTGACTTTTGGTTGCGCGCCTTCATAACCTAGTAAAGGATAAACGTCATCAGCATTTTCAATTTTAACTCAGATGCTCTGAGCTCTTTGAGAAGTCAGAATGGATTGAAGATGCGGAGTTTAAGCAGGGGACGTCGTGCATCCTGTAACTGGATCTCAAAATTTAACCTGATTTGGCAGGTCATAGGGCAAGCGAGTCAAAAATGTAACAACAATCAAAAACAAAGCTTGGTAATGTGCAGAAATAACTGCATTTATTAACCTCAACACTCTAGTAAAATACCATTCACTTCAATAGCCCTTAATCTCTAATTATTAAAAAATCCTATTAGATATTAAAAAGCTGCAATTATAATATCCCAAGGTTTATTCATGCATATCAGGTTCGCTCAAAACGCATCAATAAACTTGGACAACAAGTTGCTCTTTTACTTTTGGACAACAAGGACTACAATAATAATCACATAAATAATATTAATAACCTTAGAAACCACAGAATAACTTAAGTAAATAAAATACGTTGAAGGGTAGCCATTCTGGGTGCATAAAATGAAATGAATACATTATGGGCATATCTCTCAGCCTGGAAGAACACTAAAAAAATCACGGATCGAGAAACAATCAATTACCACTCTTGACAGGAAACTCAAAATTCCCTCCTGATACACATCAAAAACATATTAAAATAGATGAAAAGCTGAGAAAGTCAAAAAGTGTAATAAGCTGGTCTGTGTGTGTATGTGTAATGAAACAACAAGAGAATTTAATCATCCTTCTTTGACTCGCCACCGCCACTGCTGATCGTAATTTTCTTTTGCAGCTTGCTGTGTTCTTCTGCCAATCTGTCGTATTCCTTAGCTAAATTATCTGACTGTTTCTTCATGGCTTCTTTGTCTCTAGTTTCGGTTGCCACTTCTTCTTCCAATTCCTTGATCTTCTTCTTCAAGTCAGTTATCTATAAATAAAAAATGCATTTCACGCTCAAGCCAAAAAAACGCATGCAACGTTTTGATTCAACGATTCACAATGCTATGGTACCTGCTTGTCGTGCAATTCGTTGCTGTCGTTTTGTGCGACTTCACTTTTTTGTGCCAGCAAACTTTTAGCTGCCGTTGTGGCGCTCTGTGCCTGTCTCAGAGAAGCTTCAGACTGAGCCAACAAAGCAGCTTGGGCCGAGATCAGAGTGACTAATCGACGAATCACCTATAAATTCAGAATGTAATGGGATGAAATAATGAGAAAATAATGATTAAAGCATTACCAGTGATAAGAACAGAGCAAATCCAGAAATGTAGAAGTTGCGTTGGGCCCTAAATAATCTCATGCTACCTTGCATTTCGCGATCCAAATGGGCATGGCCGTGTTCATCTTGATCTGTAACGTACAAAAAAAAATCGTAATAACTATGTACCTACTGTTTGTGGGTTTGTGCAAATTGAAAATGTGTAGAAAAATAGTGGGACATGGTTGTCGTGTCGTAAAGCAGTGAGCGTTAGGAACAGTTCGCGAGCTGAGAACTATAATGTTCTATCTGCACTTTTTGTAGAAAATGTTTTTTGAACTTCGAACCAGCAAAAAATGGACGAAATGTTTCATAATATGAACAATTAGATCAGAAACTAGAGGAAAAGGCTCTTTTTATCAGTTTCTGCTTTAATTATTCATATCATGAAACATTTCGTCCATTTTTTGCTGGTTCGAAGTTCAAAAAACATATTCTACAAAAAGTGCAGATAGAACATTATACAGGGTGAGTTCGAGGGTGAGTTTTTAGCGCATTTTCCATCTTGATGAAAATCGCTATTGCAACCGCTTTGTCCGTCCGTCCGTCCGTTCCTCGAACTCCTCCCAAACTAGACGACCTAGCTTTCTAATTTTTTCGCTGTTACATAGCTGCTACTCCCAAAGGAGGGCTAGGCTATATTGGATGTCCATATTGCGCCGCCAACATAGAGAAAACCGCCCCCGATAAACTTGAAATAACATAATATTGCACTTTCTACCAGACCTGATGCTCTAGTGTTCTCATTTTTTGAATAATACATAGTTGCCACTTATAAACGTAAGCCAAAAAACATTCCGTCTTCAATTTGCGCCGCCGACATGAAAAAACTGCTAAAAACCGCCCCCAATCACTTTAAAATGAAAAACATAAACCCGAAGACATAGCGATCTGATTCTTTCGGTATATAGATAGCTGACTAAAAATGGGAAAGGATAGGCTACTTTTGGTTAGTCGCCGCCCCCAGATTCCGCCCCCAAACGATAAAAAGTGCAACTTTCACAAATGTTACTGATTGAGATGTTCCCTCAAACATTTAGGAACTGCCAACTCAAATTATGCAACATTTGCTCAGCCGAACGCTGCCGCTCCCACACGCCGCCCCCAAAGTAAGAGATAAATGAAAAACATGAACTTGAAGACATAGCGATCTAATTTTTTCGCTATATGGATAACTGACTAAAAATGGAAAAGGATAGGCTACTTTTGATATGGCGCCGCCTCCAGCTTCCGCCCCCAAAAGAAAAAAAAGTGCAACTTCCAACAATTTTCACTGATTTAGCTGATAATGTTACCTCAAACATTTAGAAACTCTTGACTCAAACTGTGCAAGAATTTTTTTGCCAAACTCTGCCGCTCCCACACGCCGCCCCCAAAGTGAGAGATAAATGTAAATCATGAACGTGAAAACATAGCGATCTAATTTTTTCACTATATTGATAGCTGACTGAAATTGGAAAAAAACAGGCCACTTTTAATTAGCCGCCGCCTCCAGCTACCGCCTCCAAACAAAAAATGCAACTTTCACAATTTTCACTGATTGTCATATTTCCCTTACATTTAGAAACTCCCAACTCAAATTGTGCAACAGTTACTTTGCCGAATGCTGCCGCCCCCACACGCTGCCATCAAAGTGAGAGATGAATGAAAAACATAAACCCGAAGACATAACGACCTAATTCTTTCGCTATATGGATAGCTAACTAAAAATGGGAGAGAATAGGCTACTTTTGATATGGCGCCGCCTCCAACTTCCACCCCCAAAAGAAAAAAGTGCAACTCTCAATGATTTCCACTGATTTACATTTTAATGTTACCTCAAACATTCAGAAACTCCCAACTCAAACTGTGGAAGAATTTCTTCGCCAAACTCTGCCGCTCCCACACGCCGCCCCCAAAGTAAGAGATAAATGTAAAACATAACCCTGAAGACATAGCGATCTAATTGTTCCGCTATATAGATAGCTGACTAAAAATGGGAAGAGATAGGCCACTTTTGATTAGTCGCCGCCTCCAGCTCCCGCCCCCCAAACAAAAAAAATGCAACTTTCACAATTTTCACTGATTGTCATATTTCCTTAAACATTTAGAAACTCCTAACTCAAACTGTGCAACAGTTACTTTGCCGAATGCTGCCACCCCCACACGCTGCCCTCAAAGTAAGAGATGAATGGAAAACATAAACCAGAAGACATAGCGATCTAATTCTTTCGCTATATGGACAGCCGACTAAAAATGGGAAAGAATAGACTACTGTTGATTAGTCGCCGCTCCCAGCTCCCGCCCTCAAACAAAAAAATATTGATGAGTGAAAGAATTTTCATTCAAATCTATTTCATTGGCAAATACCCCATTCTGATAACAAAATATCACAATGAGTTTCGAATGAAGAAAGTGGGCAAGGAATGGTGTTTCTCCTTCAACCAAATTTCTTTACGTTCACAATATGCCTCTTTGAGGAAATGCGCTACTGAGACTCACGCACGTGAAGGCATACTCACTTGTTTAAAACTTACCAGTGGCTTATTTTCTAAACATAAGCGAGAATAAGAAAATGCAAAAACAAGTCAATTTTTATATCGAGGGGGACGTTTTTTTACGTGTAAACCACATTTGTAAAATCATCCCTCTAACCCCTAGCGACTACCCTTAATTTTTTTTAAATGGCACTACCTTACTTGTGATACATCATTTGTTAGGAAATTTGATAAGAAATTTAGTGATGTACTTGTTATTTAATTTAGAGCAAATTTTAGTGCTAAAGGGTAGTGCCATTCAAAAAAATTTAAGGGTAGCCGCTAGGGGTTAGAGGGATGATTTTACAAATGTGGTTTACACGTGAAAAAACGTCCCCCTCGATATAAAAATTGACCTGTTTTTGCATTTTCTTATTCTCGCTTAGGTTTAGAAAATAAGCCACTGGTAAGTTTTAAAAAACTCACCCTGTATACATAGATATATAGTTCTCAGCTCGCGAGTTGACTAAGTTTTTACTCAGTCCGATTTTTAGTGAATATAGGGTGATTCAGTTTCAATCTTTGAACTTCAAGAAAATACTCACTGTCGATCTAGACTCCTGATTTAGAAAAACAATAAACATAATATCTGGTAAATCGAGCGTCAGCGAGTTCTTTCAGATTCTAGAGCACGGGGCCTTATGAATAAGGATTAAGCAATTGCTTTTGCTTGATTTTCTGTTTTTAAAAATTCTCAAAAAATCAGAAGCTTCAAGTAATTCCTCGATTCGGGTTTTATTGAGCATCTGATTAACTGATTGCAATAATAACAATGGTTCAAAGTCACATTTACAAATGTTTCTCCCTTTTTTGCTGCTAGATTTTAAGCAGAAGCAAATGCTTAATCTTTACTCATGAGACCCAATGTATAAAGCAGACAACATTATGTGTATTGTAACATGCTTTATTTCATACTAAAATATTGTTTTCGAGAAATTTATAGAACATTTCAAGGATCCCTTCAAAAGAACGAGAGAACGAGACAGTTCAGAAGTTCATTTTTCATGTACCATCGCGTGCAAAATAATCTGGCAGTCAAAAATACGCCTTAAAATCTGGCTTTGATAATTTTACTAAGCCATCCCTTTGAAGTAGGATAGGGTGGGGGCGAAGGGGTTGAAGATGAAAATTTAGTCATACGCGTCTTAGATTAAAATAATTAAAAGATTTATAGATTCAACTCGGATTAAAATAAAAATCGACCTGTTTCTGGGGTTGGGGGCGTGGTTTAAAAAAATTAGAAATATGTTTGACGGAAAGATAATTGTATTGCCTTCAATTTGATGTATCACAAGATACGTAATGCTGTTTGAAATTTTGAAGTAAGGTGGGGTGGGGGCGAAGGGGTTGAAGATAAGAACTTGAAGGCAGTATGTGTCCTAGATGCCCCCCTCGAAACAAAAATCGACCTGTTTCGGCGTTTTCCGGTGAAAAATCTAGGCGGCGACAAATCAGAGGTGACAACGAGGGTGACAACTTTCCAAATGAGCACTCTGTATACATGTTGTTGGAATAGGTCTACTCCTTTGCCTTTGTAATGCATTTTTGTTCCACTGTCGAATTCATGTTTTCTTTAATTTTTAGTTTGACCGAGCAGGGTACTTCCAATTTTTTTAAAATTCATTTGTCTAACGTCATCAGACTACTTCCGCTGCCAAGGTCTAACACCGACGCCGGTGAATGCTTTCCTCCACTATACCAGAAATTTTGTCGAATCTGTTAACGAACACCAACATCCATGGGGTCGGCACATCGACATACTGCTGGTCCGACTTTTATGTCATTAAATTTAAGGATCGATAGAGAATGAAAAATGAAGGGGACTTTCTCCAGAAAACATATTGGAGAAATGCCTAATAACAGAGATACAGCCCTCCAAAGTTGGAAATAAATAATCGTTTTTTTTGCATAACTTTTGAACCGTTAAACCGATTTGATTATAAATAGAACCAAAGGTTTACTGAAATTATCCCCTGTCGAACAATCATAACATGTTCCATAAAAAAGTTTCAGGGGCTCAGACATTAGGGGGTGACCCTACTTTTCCACCCTTATCTTTCACCCCCCTAGTTATTTTTGGAGACTGTTCATAATTTTGAATTCTACGTTCAATTTTGAAGAAAAAATCACTGTTGCAAAATTTTGATTAGAGGCTTCGTTAAGGAGATATTTGGGTTTGAAACTTTGGGAAACATCCCGAAATCGCCACACTTTCAAAGGTCTAAAAATTAAAATCCAAAGAAACTCATGATTTCTCAGCTGAAATAGGTTTTCTAGAATTTCTAAGTCGATCAACCACTATTTTTTCCAAAACGCCGGAAATTCTCAGAAAAAAAAATTGGGCTCTGGAAAGTGGCGATTTCGGGATGTTTTCCAAAGTTTCAAACTCGAATATCTCCTAAACGAAGCCTCTAATCAAAATTTTGCAAGAGTGACTTTTTCTTCTAAATTGAACGTAGAATTCAAAATTATGAACAGTTTTCAAAAATAACTGGTGGGTGAGAAATAGGGGGGGGAGTAGGAACACCCCCTGATATCTACGCTCCTGAAACTTTTTTATGGGACATGTTCTGATTGTTCGACAGGGGATAACTTCAGTGAACCTTTGGTTCTATTTTGAATGAAATCGGTTGAACGGTTCAAAAGTTATGCGGAAAAAACGATTATTTATTTCCAGCTTTGAAGGGCTGTATCTCTGTTATTAGGCATTTCTCAAATATGTTTTCTGAAGAAAGCCCCCTTCATTTTTCATTTTCTATTGATCCTCAAATTTAATGGCATAAAACGAGGACCACCCTGTATACCTAAACTGGTCTGACCGAAGCATGTTTTTGTTACAATGATGGTATTCCCCAAAATAAGTGGCACATGAATCATAATTATTATAATGGATAGATAAATCCGTTTATCTTTCTTATGATAACACATATACCACGTATTTCCGAAAACAGTAAACTTGACTGATGATAACTAATGGTTTTCGTCTGGATTTATGCGAATTTGATATTGTAACGGGTGACAGCGTTTGTCAAAAAGACATGGATGAGGCTGGAGCTGGAATTTCTATTGATTCAGCTACAGATCTGCCGTGCTAAGCCTAAAGCGCGTACCTACATTTTGATAAATTTGATACACTGCATAACATAACGGCATAAAAACTTGGCAAAAAAATACAGTGTATCAAATTTATCAAAATGTAGATACGCGCTTTAGGCTTAGCACGGCAGAGATGGAATCACAAAATTGGCTTTCAACGCTACGCTACGATTCTAATGGTGGCTTCATGCTGGAGAATTTTTAATTACTTGATAATGTTCCCGCAAGAATTTCTACCGAATCCAAAATACTTTTTAGATCAGATAAACATCGACTGCAAAGATCAAAATAAGCCATTTGTTATAAAAATTCTCGTATAACTACTATTTACTATTTTACACATGCAGGAGAAGCAGTCTTTGAAAATATATAATATATGACACTTAAATTTGGTCTTCGCTAGGGTCTTCGCTTTCCTTTATTGACGCTTTTTTGCTGACATTCACGACACCGATTCCTCTACCCTAGGACTATGTTGTTCTCTGTCTCGTTTCTGTCTCGAACGAAGATATTTTTAGGTATTTTTCCCTAAACAAGCGGAAACGGCTCGTCTTCCGATCTCTGGCGAGATGTTCCGATACAGGTATTTCCGAGGGGTTAACCACTTGGCAATTTTGGTGTACAGCCGTGAGCGAATTTATGGCAATTGTGGCAATTTTCTAGCAGTTGTGTGGCAATTTTCTGGCAATTGTGGCAATTTTCTGGAAATTTTCGGCAATTTTCGAGCAATTGGCAATTTTGGTGTACACATTTTTCTCAGTGGTCAACCCCTCGGGTATTTCCTAGGTATTCTTAGATATTTTCTGATATTCCCGTATATTCTCGAGTATTCCCACGTATTCTCAGGTATTCCCAAGTATTTCCGAGTATTCCCGAATATTCCTGGTATTTCTATGTATTCTCCAGTATTCCCATAAGTATTCTGCACATTTTGTACAGGTATTCTCGGAGTGGTTGGCCCCTCGGTTCTGTCATTTTTTGATAGTGACACTTCGGTTTGATAGATACAGCCAAAAACTAATCAGCTCATTTGACAACAAGACCCTGTCTGTATAGCAAATTTCATGTCGATCGGATCAACGGTTCGGCAGCTATCGTGTCAGAACGGTTTTCCTGCATCATCACATAACTTTGCCTTCCGAGTGAGGGGGCGGGTCAGAAAAGTAAAATGAAATGTATAAAACCAAAAAAGGTCAAAAACGCATTTCAGAAGAACAGTCAGTAATCAGTGGTTACAAAAATACCAACCACTGGCAGTGGTAAAATAAGAATGTAAAAAAAGACACAAAACTAGCCTCAGAGTATTTGAGGCTCATTCATCATAGTATAAAAGCAAACAGATGCAAGACATGTCTCAGAATTTAGTATCATAAAAAGAAGTTCTCTTGTGCATTAAATTTTGCAAAATTCGACTTTTTTTCTACAACCCCTTCACCCGCTGATGGATACATGGTCAGTGTCACAATTACATACCAACCTTTAGTCACAGCTTTAGTTATGTCTGGTTCTTTCATCTATTACACTTTAAAAGATGTAAACTTATTTCTTTGTATCTACCATTACCATAACATTATTGCAGTATGTTATTGCAGTGACCCATCAATGCCACAGACCAGGACTATGGGCCTATTTCACAATCAGTTTTCAGTTTTGTAAGTTACAAGGGAACTTCAAAAAATCCTAAATGTAGATGTTCAACTAGGACCCCTAAAGGTGCCCATACACTACGCATGCAAGCACGCGAGCAAGCACGTTCAGGTAAGTCCGCGCGCAAGTTCGAAACGTGTTTTTGACCACACACTATTCAGGCCGAAATTCAGACAAGTGCGTCAAGATTTGTCAGTTCAGTCAAAAACGAGGTTAAAAAGCTGTCAAAATGAACAAAAAATAATTTTATTTACATAATTCAATCAACTCCCTCAGGACGGCTTCTTGCTTTCTGGACCATCTTGCCATTTTTGAGGATCCTGCCGCTGAGTGATACAAAAATATGCAGAATATGTCCAGCTGGGCTTGGCACGAAGGGAAATCTGAACATACACACACACACTCACCTTCGCACTTGCTCTAAAAATCAGTCGTTGACAGATTCGCTTCGAGCCGTGCCTAGAACTGAACGCGCCGTCAGTTTTGACACATACACACTGATACTTGCATGCGAGCCTAGACCTGTGCAGGTAAGTCTTAGCACTTGCATGCGTGTGTATGGGCCACTTAAGCTATGGACTAGTCATGAAGCCAATCAAGTTTAGCAAGTTTCAGTTGAACATGAACACCTGCTCCATTCAAGATAAAAGGTCTATTCTGTAATTGACAAAATTTCAACGGGTTTGAATAGGAATTTGTGATTGACAGTTTGGGCTTGCTTTGTTGCTATTTCTGGCTACATCTCAGTCCCATTAAATATTCAAGGTTTATCAATGGTTTACACCAGTAGTTTCCACTGAACTTTTGCAGGCCGAAAAGGCTTATCAGAACTTCCTATTCAACCCCGTTCAGATTTTAACGGCATCATTTACAGAATAGGTAGACGAGGTAGAACCCCACTGTCAGAGATCTTCGAAGTTTACTAATGTCGCTGATAACTTACCAGGGTTGGAGTATTTCCTCATTTCACGAATTGCATCCAGCAAAAACAACACAAGAATGGCCAGCAGAATCAAGAAATACATCCCGGCCTGCCTTTGCAAGCCTTGCAGAAACCGTGACTTGAAAAATGAATTCCATCTTTTCGGGCTGGCCACAGGCAGGACCAAGAGAAGTACAATTGCGATTTCGATGTACAAAAAACCGGCTATTAGCGTCCACTGGAGACTCATTTTGACCTAGAGGGACAAAACGTAAAATCAAACGGTGCTAAGAGTGTTGGATGACTCATGGCCATGTCGGAAAAGTGACCATTTTTGGGGATTTCTCTACAGGTACTCACTTTATTGCTGATCAGCACTACCGTTCACAACGAGATAACTTAAAAGACTGATGTGGCTTTGGAGTTTGGCTTTACACCCGGTAATAATTATTTGACACAAAACACAATCTGAAAAATATATATGACTGATCCTTGATGTGGTGGTACAACGTTCAACTTTGACAATGACAAGTGACTTACGTTCAGGTACCACCACGGATGGTACCACACACCGCACTATCAGTTATTCTAGTCCGTGCTCTAGCCTACTCGATAACATCACAACCAACGGGTGATTTGTTGCAGAAAAACATGAAAAATCACGTCTTGAACTTGAAAAACGACGTAAAATTTCGATTTGACGCAATCCTACAAAATACGAAATAGATGGCGCCATCGTCAATGCGCTATGTTTGAATTATTTTTAATTCGAAAAACCTGGGTTTAATCAAGGGGTGGTATGATTAAAAGAAGTATTTACTTTTACTTCAAGTAGAAGCTTTTACTTCGTAGTATTTTGTGAAGCATAATCCTATACATGAAGTAAATACTTCTACGAAAAGTAATTACTTCGCCTAGAAGTTGTTACTACAGTGACAAATTTGAACGTTAACGTCACCTGAAAAGTCTTTCGTTCTGAACGTGATCCTGGCTTTGAATCCATTTTGTGGCCAGTATAAGTTCAAGTAGAGACAAAGAAAGTGCCAGAAGAAACGGTGTAGCAAAAAGCGAGGAAGATGAGGATCTGCAGATGGCCTTTGTGATACTCTTGCACGATCGCAAAATCTTGCGGGACAAGGGGAAGGCCCCAGCAATAAAAGCAAAAAAGATAATGCAGTAGCTGAAATTGCAGAAATGTATAGTAGCGACATCAAAAATAAGAATTTCTATGCCAAAATGGTGGGTTTCAAACAATTATATCTGCGACCTCTTTGATAATTTTTCAAACACTATTTTATGGAATCCCAAGTCTGCAAGTCTGCCTCAAGCCAACTTGTCAACCGGGATTGCCTAAACGTCTGAGGAAAATCTCCATTTTGGCTTTATTGCCTAGAGCTGCCCCTCTTCTTTCGACGTGAGTCCCCAAGAATAGATATGTCTGCCATCCACTGAACGTCGCCTTTGAGGTGTATACAATTTTTTCACAATTCCTACTCTTGGTTTTGGACAAGTAACATCAATTTACTTCTTCGCTGCTGAAAAGTTGGAAATGAAAGAGAACTGACCGATACTTTCTATATTGCGCTCCTCCATAACGCCCTTGTTTTTCGAACTTCTCTACAGTTTCTTCCGAGTCAAACAAACACGGCCATTTGACCACTTTGGAATTAAATTCCAAATGCGAAGTTGCTCCTTGATCAACTCCAGCAATACTGTAGTAAAAACTCCACTGCGAAGTAAATACTACACGAAATTAGCATAAGCTGTAGTATTACCTTCTATTTACTCGAGTACATAGAGCGGAGTATGAAGTAAAAGCTTCTACTTCTTACTTTAGTTTTTCTTCAAGTAGAAGGTGAAGTAAATGCTACGGGATTCGAAGCACTTACTACTAAGTGAAGTATTTACTTGAAGTAAAAGTAAATACTTTTTTTGATCATACCACCCATGGGTTTAATTTAGAATTAGGTACCTATCACTTCACCTGGTTTCCTGGTTATTACATCACATCACAATTTCACAGAGGCAATATAAAATTTAATGGCATCAATAATTTACAACAAAATCAAGATTCACAATCAGTAAGTATTTGCACCAAGCACCTGAACTTTAATGTTCCAAAATATCTTTGGCCACAGCCTGGCAATCTTCTCCAGCCACTTTTTCCAAGTTCTTCCACAAATTACCCGTCACGTCCGCTTCAGGTGTTTCAGATGAATAATTGAACCGCTGATGGTTCATCGTATTTGCATCCAGAGTGTAACCCATGGTTTTGGATTTCCTGAAGACAAATTCGGTGGACGTCAGTAACTTCATTAAATCCAAGCCCATTTTCAAATCGTTCAATTTTTGTTTCAAGCCGTCCAATTTGACGGTGCCCTCGTTCATTTCTCGCACTTCATTTTTGGATTCTTCAACTTTGGCGTCGAGTTTGTTGAGTTCGCTTCTCATTTCTTCAAGATTTGTGTTCAATTCCGCCAGTTTGTTTCTGGAAACTTCGACGCTGCTTTGCGTGTCCTGTACTAGACCGACTACTTGGTCTTTGATGTGCTCCACTAGGTTGCCACAAGCCGTGATCTCCTTGTTTCCTTCGATGTTTGGGGATTCTTTTGGGATCAGCTTTTCGAGCTGTTCAAACATGCAGCACATAGCGTCGCCCATTCCTTTGACTTCTTCCATGAATTCTCGCATGTTGGCACTCATTTTTCGCAATAGATTTAAGAACGGAATCAATTTTTCTCTAAATAAGTGGGTTTGCGAGGTTATAAATTTAAATTGTCAAAATGAAAACAAATGACAATCAACAAATTTATAACGGATTGCGACGGAAGCGCCATCTGCGTTCTTTCCTTTGCAGCTCAAAAAGACTTCGTTTCAGAAGTTGTTTGGAACTTTGGAAGCCGGAAAAAATAACGTTCAGGTCAGACGAAACCCCACTCGTGCGAAGCGAAGGTTCGGGAAGGGCCTTCTCCCAAGGATGCCTTCTCCTTCTCATTCTCGAGCTCGGTTCGTAAATAATTTGGCAATATACCGGGTGTTTATAAACGTCTGTGATCGCGGCAGGCTTTGGTCAGGCCAAAAGTCGCAGTGAAAGGCACGATTTGAAAGAGTGATAGGAGATTCCAAAGGCGATATGATAACAAACGTTTATAAACACCCGGTACCATTGTCGTTAGTTACATGAAAATTGACCTTTCCAATTTTAGGAGATAGAAAATACCATGGTTTTTCGAGGTCACCTTTGACGTTTTGACGTTTATGACGTTTGGACGTTTCGTTTCTGACTTTTGCGGGAATTTTGAATCGGATAGCTATACTGTTCCCATTATCATGTGGGGAAAGTCGAAGACGAAGTAATAGAGTTTTTTCGTAGTAAGATGCACGTGTCTGGTGCAGCGTGATCCCTGCTGGTGCTGGTGCAGCCACACTTCCATCAAGTTTGGGTCTTTCGTGAACCGGTGCATGCCGGGTGTATTCGTCTTATTATCGCACTCGCATAGAGCGACACAACACCCTTGAACCATTTCTGTAAGTATCTTCTCAGTTTTCCACTATATATAACACACTTATTGGTAAGAACGAGGGTAAGAACAAGTGAAATCATGAAATCCATGCTGAAATCAAATAAATACACGACAGAGCGCTTGTCAGATTCGAAAATTTCCTATTATGTCAGAAACGAAATGTCATGCCTCAAAAAACATGGGGCGCTTTCCAATAACTGCGACAAGGCTGATACGCAATGTCAAAGTGCACTTGCCAGCTCAATGCCAAACTCAGCCTCGCCAATGTTTCGATTGTGTCGACAAGTGGTGCTATTACTGCTATTGGGAAGCGCCCAATGACCTCGATTAACCGTATCTTATA
The DNA here is from genome assembly GCA_949128115.1 of Anaspis maculata. Classification (NCBI taxonomy): domain Eukaryota; kingdom Metazoa; phylum Arthropoda; class Insecta; order Coleoptera; family Scraptiidae; genus Anaspis; species Anaspis maculata. The sequence continues at coordinate 44,441,020 of OX421963.1, forward strand.
CGCATGACGTCACAGTAAAGAGAGACAACGGAAAATTGGAGACCTCAAATTGACACTTTTTAAAAATATTGGCACAGATGATCGAACCCGTCAACAGAGATTTTCTCAAAAATTTTCGAGGAATAAGCTTGAATCCACGTTTCCCGAAAGGCTTCTGCGCATACCTGTGAAAGTAGGACGTTGCCATATCTCATACACGACAACAAGTTGACAACACTGTGATACGGTACGGTAGCTGACAGCCCTTGACGTCAATTTGACGTTTCGACAGACCTAACCTATAACGCTCTTGGTTCGGTGATCGCCTTGCAGCTCGTTGTGTTTTAATCACCTGAATCTTTTCTGCGTCTTTTTGCCATACGGCACGTAACATTTCATTCTGCACAATATTAAATGTTGAATGGTTGGGAGGTTCCTTATGTTTGTTTACATTTCGATTATTGATTGACAGTTGCCATATTGACAGTAAAACTTCGTGCGTCAAAATTGAAATTACCGCGCTCTGCAGGTATGCGTTCTCATGTATGCGCTGAAGTGATGTACGTGATGGTAAACGTGGTTTAAGTGTTTTCTTCAAGTTCACAACGCACAAAGACGTGGTTCGCAAGATGACTGTCGAGTTGTACCTACGGTCTGAAAGGTAGAAATTACCAGGGCCGCGATTCTGTACTCTCCTACCGATACTTGTCGGTGTCGGTAGCTAGGCAGGAGCGAATTTGATTGGTTCTCACCCCAGTTACCGATCCGATAGTTGTCGGTAGGCAAGTACAGAATCGCGCTCCAGGGCCGCGATTCTGTACTCTCCTACCGACACTTGTCGGTGTCGGTAGCTAGGCAGGAGCGAATTCTTTGGTTCTCACCCTAGCAACCGATCCGATAGTTATCGGTAGGCAAGTACAGAATCGCGCTCCAGAAACCATTTTCGTACAATTTTCCAATACATATATATTCAAGCTAGAGATCTTCCCAACCCAAGGCTGCAGAAAAGGTGGTTTCCACTTGAAATCGTGTCAGTAGGTGGTTCATACCCTCCATAGTTTTCCTGCCTGATTCAAACCGTACAAATAATGTTCACCCACTCATTATTATTAGTTTTTTGTTCAATGAAATGAGAAAATTTCCGTATATGATTTGCTAAGACACTTTATGGTACCTACCTAATTGGAAAACCTGTTTTTAGGCGACCAACACACAAAAGCTTTCTTTGCGTTCTTTTTGACGCCCCAAAAGTGTTTTTTTTTTGTACGCTAATATCAATATTTCTCTTTTCGGCCGCTAAACCTCATTTGTTTTACTTTGTTGGGAGGCTAATGTCATTCTGCTTTTTTCACGTTACATGATTTTAGACCGATTCAGCTGTTGAATATTTACATCACGAAGTAGTCGGCGGTATACCTGAATAATAAAGAGCAATTAATCAATCAATGATGACCCAAAATCAGATGTAATAATTACATAAATTTGAAAAGACAGTTATTTTCTCCGTAAGGTTGGTGCCCATTGCGGTGATTTCCGAGGGGATTTCAGTTGCAAGATTGCTACGCTACTACATCATTGGTCAATGCTACAATGTCAATGTGAGTGCTGTCAAAGTCAAAGACAATTTCATTATTTTGTTTTGTTTGTTATGGTTATGCTTATGTCGTGAAAATTGGCCCAAGTGTCTATGGGCCCAAGTAGGTCCGAAACACGCGTGTCTGTTGGATTTCGATGGATACCGTAGCCCCCCAGTGGGCAAGGATATCGTTAGGAGGTTTTGCGATGTTCTGTTTAGCTCTCAAAAAGGATATCCCAAAAAATATCCCTGTAACGTACCATGGTTGTCATAATAAAGAGGTCCTAAAAAGGATGTTCCATCAACTACCTGGATGGTTTCTCTGAAAGATATCCCGCAAAGTTTGCCTATAGATGACTTTTTTTGTTAAGTCTCAACAAAACTACTACTCTTCCGCGGGTTCCACCAACACCTTAAAAATGTAACACGAAATAAGTGGAATTTGGTCAATACTCGTGGGTTAACAACGTTGGCATGATTATCTGACGATTTAATCATTATATAACTGCGCTGGGGCAGAGGGCGCTGGGGTGCGCTCTGTCAACCACAAGTCAACGTCAAAAATCTCGCGTCATTTCATTTGAACGTGCTCTGCACAGATGTGCTCTGTGATTTGAACGTCAACCGTTGTTTGTGTTTCGTGTCTGGTTTCGTGCATGGATGTTTCGTGTTGGTGTCTTCAAGTGTTTTCCTTTTTTTTTCTTCCAAATTTTCACGTCGAGTTTTACCAAGCGGAAATGTCGTCTCGTCTAGCGATATGCCACGTTTGTGGTTATTCGGAGGCCGCAGTTGAAAATATGCATTATTTTCCATCAGCGGTGGCAAAGTAAGTTAATTAACTTATTTTCAATTTTGATTTGGAATAGTTATGCATTGCATCTTTGCATGCATGTCGTCTTTCTGCCAGAGTGAAACGTTATGGAATCAATATTTTACAGATCAAAATTGTGGCAAGAAAACATGGGCATCAAGTTTACCGGAGCGTCGCTTCGACACTATAGAATTTGCAGCCGTCATTTTACTGTTGAAAGCTACAAGGACCCTGGTTCAAAGAAATTACGCCCTGATGCTATCCCGACTCTGTTTCCGATGTACCATCCTCAGCCGCCGGAGATCTCATCAGTTACTACGAAAAGTAGAAAGTAGAACGGTAGCGGACACTTGTGTCGGTAGTGGCTTGGTCGGTGAAATTGAACAGCCGGTGATGGGAATAGGTAACTAATTTCAATATTTTCACGCTTTGAGCTTAATCACAAAATTGCATTCAATTTCTCTTATAAATAGGTAATTGCTTTCAAATGTTGATTGTTGCTCGTGTTTTTTTTTCTGTAGATGTAAATCCCTCTGAGGTTCCACGTTACGGAGCTGTTCCCAGTACATCTAAGGCAAGGCCCAGTTCCATGAAGCACCCATAGCGGTTACACACTCTGAGGCGGTTCCCAGTACATCGGTCCAGTTCAAAGAACATGCAGTACCTGCAGATTTTGCAGGAGAAATTGGTGGCAATTTAGATGCATCAGTCCTGTTTTGTGAGAGACATCGAGAGACATTCCTGCCGCTTTTTATTGAAGGGGTTGTTACGGGTTTTTGCTGTGAGGTGGCGATAAGGCGTATATGCGAAAAAGAGCGGAATAAAATTTGAGAAGGCATTCAGCGCCGAGCCTCCGAGAAACCAGGGGCATGCTCGGGTGAAGAAAAGTGCAGGAAGGGCAGACACTCTGTTATATCGACTGTGGTCGGATTCGCCTTTTCTGAACCCTCAGGGAAACGTCGATTTTGTTTTGGAAAGAAGAAAGTCAAAGTTTGGCAACGGCGTTTCCTGAATAATTTATTCTTGTGAAGATTTGTGGGCACACTGGATTATTATCTCGGAGGCTCGTTCCTCCAGATTTAAATTTTGACTCTAGAAGCAGGCTGCTCTAGCCTCCCGTGGGCCTCTGCACGAATATTAATACATTACCTGAACGTTGCCGTCGCCGCCTATTGGAACTGCTGTACCTACCATTACCGTCATCTTTAATAAAGACAATCATACTGCAAGATTTGGACTTTTCCTTCGCGGCCTTTTAGTGGTTCTGGCAGCGCCACCGAGGAGGGTAAATCACTTGGCGCCCGGACGCCAATCACCGCCTATGGACCACGACCAATTGAGCTAGCTGGTGCACCACTCCCCTACCACCCCGCTCTTGGCGACGAGGATTCAGGGTGGTAACAGGGTGTATCCTCGGGTGTATTGAATTGGGATTCCATGGTGGTGTAAAAGAAAGAACGTTGAATTCAAGCGTTAGAAAGTGATGAAAAAAATAAAAATGTTGGAGAATTTGAAGTGAAAGTCTGCTGAGTTCTGGTCCAAAACACAAAATAGCTCCAAAGAAGAACTCCGGGATCATTTTTTGTAAGTATTTTGGTGAATTTATATTGGTATAAGCTATATTGAACCATTTTTTAGAGAAAGATAGCAGGCAAGATAGGACAGCATTGGATGAGGAACAGATAATCAAAGAATTTCGTGAAGAGGGTCCTAGCTAAATGTTTTACCAAAATGACTTAGCTCAAAAGGTGTTCTTGGACCGAGCAGAAAAATAATTTTGCGCCGAAGAACTTGAGTTTTTCAAGTTTCACTGAGTAAGTTCAAAGTTTTTGAGTATAGGTATACCTGCCGACATACAAGCAACTTGTTATTCCAAAATCTTGCTGTGTATTGCCGGTTCAGGTACTGTGGCTCGAAAGTTTGCCACATAAGTACTTAGGTACTTGTCACTTTAGCTCCAAATTTGTAAAATATCAAAAACAATATACCAATATCGTATCTGAACCGCAGTAAATGGCAAGTTTTCTCAAAACGTTTTCAAATTAATTCAAGTTTCAAGCAGTACCTAGTCGTTAAGGTATAACCCTGGGTTGCACCAAAAAAATGATACGCAATTAACGCTAATACGAGATATAATGGATTTCAATCTGGTCAATCCCAGGTTGACCATGGGAAACGCATAAAATCTTCAGCTAATCAATCATTGGATCATTCTCTTTTGAGAAACCAGAGTTTCTATTATTCACCAACGAGTACTGACCAAAATAAATTTCACTAATCTCGTATTATATTAATTGAGCGTTGGTGCAACCCAGGGTGATTTGATTAAAAAATGGAAAATAACAAGGCACTGTGAGGTATAACCTAACGTGAAGTATTTTTACAGGTGCAGTGTGCAGTGAAAAATATTTTTCTTACAACTACTGAAAGCGAATTTGAACACTTCAAGGAGCGGCTCCGCCACGCTTCTCAAAGGTACAGGAGGGAGTCTGTGTAATGAATGAAGTTTGGTGCTGAGTAATGCTCGATTGCCCCTGTAAACGCATGTAGACAGTTTAAGTGTTAGACACAATCGGCTATATTTATTTGGGAGAAACCGGCCCATCTACCTGCCGGTGGTTGGAGGGGGTAACCCACCCTCTCAATGATTTCTTGTATTCTTGTAACCGTCATTCTCTTTGCTTTCGCCGTCGTGGCTACATGTCCATTCAAAAACTAAATAAACGTGTTGAAAGGCAGATTGTACGTTTCTTTCTCCATTCGACCCATTGAGCTATCGAAGCATTTAAACATTGGTCCTTCCAACGCGGATTGGCCACTAAAGCGCGAAAAGTGAAGTTAACAGAAAAAGTGACATTAAAACACAAATGTGATGGTGCTCCGGCCACCCCGTGGGTGAAGGCTCCGGAATCGTCAACAAAAAAACACAACAAGTGCCAGGATCAACCATTGGACAATAGCAGCCAGAAAATCCAGCATCCAAGGCAACATCAGCAGCGAGGTAGCCAGAAGCCAGCATCGGTTCGGTCTGTAAGTCCTCCAATTCTTAATTGTAGCAATTAGAGTGAACAGCGAAATGAGCCAGTTGACTAAATTAATAGCAGCGCGTGGGGCTGTAAAGGGTAAGCTAACGCGGCAAGCGAAATTTGTTAGTGAGTTTGATTCGGCTACCGGTGATTTCGAGCTTTTACGTACTCGCCGCGAAGCGCTTAAGGGTATTCAAGACGAATTTGAGGAGTTGCAAGTTCAAATCGAGTTACTGCAAGAACAGGCGGACGAAGGAGTACACGAACAAACTCGCGAACAGTTCGAAAATTCAATATATGACGTCATTACGGCCATAAACAAGTTTTTGAAGCCACCAAATCTCACTCAATCCTCTAATAGTACAGGATCAAGTAATCTACAGCCAAACCCTCTTGTTTCCGCCACTCTTAATTTGCCAAAAATAAATATGAAGCCATTTTCTGGCGAGTTCCGGGAATGGTCTTCCTTTGAAAATACCTTCGAATCCCTCGTAGGGAAAAACGGCCAAATCGCAAAAAGTGATAAGCTACATTACCTAAAATCATGCCTCCGAGGTGAAGCCTCGCGAGCTATAGAAAGCCTTGCTATCTCAGATGCAAATTATGACGCAGCATGGACAATTCTGCGAAAAAGATTTAAGCACACGCGATTAATTGTGGAGGATCACGTGATGTCAATCATCAAGGCCGAGCCTGTCTCAAAGGGTTCATATGAATCATTGAGACAACTTGTTGACACCACGCGTTCCAATATAGAATCGCTTAAATCATTAAAGGTACCTGTCGAGCATTGGGATGCCATATTGGTCCCATTACTCAAGGGAAAATTAGATTATAATTCCGAAAAGGAGTGGCAGGGTACTCTAAATTCAGAAATTCCGACCTTTCAAGAATTTATCGACTTCTTGGACAAGCGGTGTCTGACGGTCGCGTCAATGGTCAAAACTCGGCAAAGACCATTTACGATCACTAAAAACAAGGCCATAAGCGGCGTAGTAAGCAATCAAAGGCCATGTGTTATATGCAACGGCAAGGATCACATGATCTATCAATGTTCTACATTCGCAAAAATGTCCATCGACACGCGCTTGACAAAGGTCAAAAATCTAAAACTATGCGAAAATTGCCTAAAGGCTAATCACCAAGCCGGGCAGTGTCGATCAAAATTCAGTTGTCGATATTGCCATCAGTCACACAATTCTTTGATTCATCGAAATCGCGTTCAAGAAACGAAACCACAGACCGAAATCGCACCTGAACCCGAAATCAGTCTTGCCAGTCAGGTAACAAAAGGCTCGGGCATTGTCATGTTATCAACGGCAGTTGTAAACATAAAGGATGCCACTGGAAATTTCCACGAGGCACGAGCACTTCTCGACGGAGGCTCGATGGCTAATTTCATAAGTAACAACTTATGTAGGAAATTAGGACTCAAGCCCGAGAAAACTAATGTAACCGTAGCGGGCATAAGCAAGGTCCAAATGCAAATCAATCAAGCAGTCAATGTAAGGATTCATTCCAAGGTCAATCGATTTTCGCAAAATCTTCGGTGTCTGGTGACGGATCTAGGAAAAAACATCGCTGGAAAAAACATAGCCGGAAAAAACATAGCGGAGAAAACATAGCATGGAAAAAACATAGCATGGAAAAAACATAGCAGGATAAAACATAGCACGGAATAAATATCGCGGAAAAAAACATAGCAGGGAGAAAACATAGCATGGAAAAAACATAGCAGGATAAAACATCGCACGGAATAAATATCGCGGAAAAAACATAGCAGGGGAGAACGGTGCTAGGACAATTCTTCGCAAGCATTGCGCCCGCGCATACTTTAAGACACAAGGGGGCTAGCGGGGCTCAAATAGACACAATGTAGACACAAGACTAGATAGGGCTTCGAATAACACAAAAAGGCATGATGGGCTCAATGGGGCTCCAAACGACATTAGGAGACACAAGGGCGCTCAGCAGGGCCTAAACCACTACACTGTAGACCAAGAGAGGATAAGGCTGTAAATATCGAAAGAAAAACTGATAGGGCTCACTAGGGCTCCAAATGACACCCTAAGGCATAAGGGGGCCTATAGGGCTCCGATCAACACATGAAGACACACAGGAGCTGACTAGAGCTCCGCAACAAAGACGGGTTGGAAAGGGGCTCAACAGGGCTACAAATAACACAGTAAGACACAGGGGGGCCTGATAGGGCTATGAGAAACCTGGAAAGGCACAAGAGAGCTTTCTAAGATGCCAGAAATGTCAAGAGGTCAGAAGGGGGTCACCGGGGCCCCAAACCATAATTGTAATAATAATAATAATAATAATAATTTATTGAATCATCTACAGGAAATATCCTATTTACAAGATGATGAACAAAAAATAGTGAACAACATAATTGTGTATAAAGCAATAAAACAATACAAAACTGGAAGACTTCACAATTAAAAAAAAAAAAACAAAGATCTATGGGCTATCGATACAGACAGTTGAAAATTTCTCGGATAGATGGTATAGTCGTGTTGAAAATGTCACATCCTTCCTCGATGTCGGAGTAGCTGCGTATCATCTTATAGAGAGGGGAGGACATCAGCACATTCGTTCTCGCGTGTGGCAGGTGGAACAGTTGACGACAGCGAGACCCCTGCCTAGGAAATTGTGGAAACAAGGGGGCTCATTAGGGCTCCAAACGATACTTGAAGATACAAGGGAGCTCAGCAGGGTTTGAAACGCTTCAATGTAGATATAAGGGAGGATAAGATTCTTATAATTGCAAGAAGGCCTGGCGAGGCCCACTAGGGCTCCAAATGAAACTTTGAGACACAAAGAGAGCTCGGGGAGCCCTGTAGAACTTCGACCAACACATAAAGACTCATAGGAGCTAACTAGAGCTTCGAAAACTAGCACAATGTAAAAAGGGGCTCAGCAGAGCTATAAATGAAACATAAAGACACAGGGGGGCCACATCGGCCTCTGAAAACATAATAAGGCACAAAGGAGCTGCTAAAATTCCGGAAACTTCGAGAAATCTGAAGAAGGTCACTTGGTCTGCAAACGATAATTGAAGACACAAGGGGGCTCAATAGGGCTTCAAACGATACTTAAAGATACAAAGGGGCTTAGTAGAGCTTGAAACGCTTCGATGTAGACACAAGAGAGGAGAGGCCTCTATAAATCGGACGAAGGCCTGGCGGGCTCACTGGGGCTCCAAATGACACTTGGAGACATGAGGTGGCCCCGTAGAACTTTGACCAACACATAAAGACTGACAGGAGCTAGCTAGAGCTTGAAAAAAGGAGCTTAGCAGGGCTACAAATGAAACATAAAGACACAGAGGGGGGCCACATACGGCTCTGAAAAACTCAATAAGGCACAAAGGAGCTTTCTAAGATTCCAGAAACATCGAGAAATCAGAAGGGGGTCACCTGGTCTGCAAACGATAATTGGAGACACAAGGGGCTCAATAGGGCTCCAAACGATCCTTGAAGATACTTGAAGAGCTTGAAAAACTCACACATTGAAAAAAGGGGCTCAGCAGGGCTACAAATGAAAAGTAAAGATACAGGGGGGGCACATAGGGCTCTGAAAAACTTGATAAGGCACAAAGGAGCTTTTTTAAGATTCCAGAAATATCAAGAAATCAGAAGGGGATCACCCGGTCTGCAAACGATAATTGAAGACACAAGGAGGCTCAATAGGGCCCCAAACGATACTTGAAGATACAAGAGGGCTCAGTAGGGCTTGAAACGCTTCAATGTAGACACAAGAGAGGAGAGGCCTCTCAAAATCGGACGAAGGCCTGGCGGGGCTCACTGGAGCTCCAAATGGCACTTGGAGACATGAGGTGGCCCCGTAGAACTTTGACCAACACATAAAGACTAACAGGAGCTAACTAGAGCTTGAAAAAAGGGGCTTAGCAGGGCTGCAAATGAAACATAAAGACACAGAGGGGGGCCACATACGGCTCTGAAAAACTCAATAAGGCACAAAGGAGCTTTCTAAGATTCCAGAAACATCGAGGAATCAGAAGGGAGGCACCTGGTCTGAAAACGATAATTGGAGACACAAGGGGCCCAATAGGGCTCCAAACGATCCTTGAAGATACAAGGGGGCTCAGTAGGGCTTGAAACGCTCCAATGTAGACACAAGAGAGAAGAGGCCTCAAAAAATCGGACGAAGGCCTGGCGGGGCTCACTGGGGCTCTAAATGACAGTTGAGGACACGAGGTGGCCCCGTAGAACTTTGACCAACACATAGAGACTAACAGGAGCTAACTAGACCTTAAAAAACTAACACAATGAAAAAAAGGGCTCAGCAGGGCTACAAATGAAACAAAGACACAGGGGGGCAACATAGGACTCTCAGAAACTTGATAAGGCACAAAGGAGCTTTCTTAGAATACAGAAACATCGAGAAATCAGAAGAGGGTCACCTGGTCCGCAAACGATAATTGAAGATACAAGGGGGCTCAATAGGGCTCCAAAAATACTTCAAGATACAAAGGAGCTCAGTAGGGCTTGAAACGCTCCAGTGTAGACACAAGAGAGGAGAGGCCTCTGAAAATCGAGCGAATGCCTGGCGGGGCTCACTGGGGCTCCAAATGACACTTGGGGACACGAGGGGGCCCGTAGAACTTTGATAAACACATTAAGACTAACAGGAGTTAACTAGAGCTGATGAAACTGACACATTATAAAATGCTGCAAACGATAATTGAATACATAAGGGGGCCCAATAGGGCACCAAACGATACTTGAAGATACAAGGAGGCTCATAGAGCTTGAAACGCTTCAATGTAGACACAAGAGAGGAGAGGCCTCTCAAGATCGGAAGAAGGCCTGGCGGGGCTCACTGGGGGTCCAAATGACACTTGGTGACATAAGGGGGCCCGTAGAACTTTGATCAACACATTAAGACTAACAGGAGTTAACTAGAGCTGATGAAACTGACACATTATAAAATGCTGCAAACGATAATTGAATACATAAGGGGGCCCAATAGGGCTCCAAACGATACTTGAAGATACAAGGAGGCTCATAGAGCTTGAAACGCTTCAATGTAGACACAAGAGAGGAGAGGCCTCTCAAGATCGGAAGAAGGCCTGGCGGGGCTCACTGGGGGTCCAAATGACACTTGGGGACATAAGGGGGCCCCGTAGAACTTTGATCAACACATAAACACTAATAGGAGCTAACTAGGGCTTGAAAACTAACACATTGTGGAAAGGGGCTCAGCAGGGCTACAAATGCAACATGAAGACAAGGGGGCCTAGGAGGGCTCTGTGGAACTGTCCAAGGTATAAGGGCGAAGCAAATCCCTAAGATACCCAAGGGGATTCATAAAGATCCCAAACGATACCTTGTAGAGACAAGGGGGCTCAACAAGGCTTGAAACGCTACGTAAAAACCCAGTGGGGGATAGGGCTCTGAATATCACACTCACACTCGGCCTCATTAGAGCTCTAAAGTTTCCGGCGCGAAGAATTGTCCGGCGAAGAATTATCCGGTCACCGGAGAGAACATAGCATGGAAAAATCACAGCCAGGAAAAAACTCTGCTACAGACAGCCCCTATACTTATTTATGTCTTTGACTTGAACGACTCTCATAGGTACCTACTTGAATCTCACGACCCAAACATGATACCTTACCGTGTGTAGACTTCCATCATGCACATCATGCACGGCCAGACTTCTGATATATCCAGGCCTCCACCCCAGGCGGCCCCCATTCGTACATAGACCTGTACTGAAGACTTAATTTCCGCGTACTTGCGGTCATACTTGATTTTGATAGTTGGGAGACCACAGGAGATTTGGAAAAACACACCCTTGCGATGTTATTTCCCTGCTATGTTTTACCGTGCGATGTTTTTTCTGGCTATATTTTTTCCGCTATGTTTTCTCCTGCGATGTTTATTCCACGCTATGTTCTTTCCGGTCGATGTTTCTTCCGTGCGATGTTTCTTCCATGCGATGTTTTCTCCATACGATGTTATTTCCATGCGATGTTTTTTCCTGCTATGTTTTTTCCGCTATGTTTTTTCCTGCGATGTTTTCTCCTGCGATGTTTATTCCGGTTACCCTGGTGACTGAGAAAATAACGGAAAACATACCGCTTTCCTCCTTCAGTCGGGAATTGATAACCGTTCCATCTCACATAAAACTCGCTGACGAGGAGTATTATAAATCGCGACCGGTAGATTTGCTAATCGGTTCCGCGGCATTTTGGGACTTTCTATGCGACGGTCACATAGAAATAAACAAGGAGCACCCTCGCTTTCAAAACACAAAATTGGGATTTATTATCGGCGGCATGCTTCAGACGGGTTCCGATAATAAACAAACCATAACCAACCATTGTCTGACAATGGAGCAAATCGATAACAGTCTTCAGAAATTCTGGGAACTGGACGAATGCCTAGTAAAACCGGAAGCCATTCTCTCCTCGGAACAACGGGCTTGCGAAAATTTCTTTGCCAAAACAACCAGCCGAGACGTTGATGGTCGGTTTATTGCACGGCTGCCTTTCAAACAAGACCCCAATTCAGGGGAATCTCAGAATTCAGCGATAAGGTGCTTTACCTCGCTGGAACAAAAACTACAAAAGGATCCGACGTTGAAAGCGTCTTACGGCGGATTCATGAAAGAATACCGCTCGTTATCTCACATGGAGGTAGTTCCTACCCAGGAGATAACATGCACTAAATCTAACTATTTGCCACATCACCCTGTCATAAAAGAATCGTCAACAACAACTAAGCTTCGCGTGGTCTTCAATGCTTCCTTTCCCACTTCGAACCATACTACTCTAAATGAGCAATTAATGGGCGGCCCAGTAATTCAAAATGAATTATGGACTATTCTAGTCAAGTTTAGGCTGCACGCTTTTGTACTAAACGGTGATATAGAAAAAATGTACCGCCAGATCAAAATCCACCCAGACGACACCGATTATCAACGGATAGTTTGGCGCGATAATCCTGGGAATGAAATTGAACACTACTGACTTATCACCTTGACCTATGGCACGAAACCAGCCAGCTTCATTGCTACAAGGTGCCTGAAAGAATTGGCATTGTTAAATCAATCTAAATTCCCGGAAGCTTGTGAAACAATAATAAACGACATGTACATGGACGATTTGTTGACAGGTGCAAACGATGTGAAAGGGTTAATTACCCTGCGTGAGCAAATAACTGCTATCTTAGCACAAGGAGGTTTCGTACTTCGAAAGTGGGCCTCGAATAACGATGCGATTTTACCCGAATCCGCCGTTAACCCGGAAGACGTTCAGTTAGAAAAGGATCAAATCCAAAGAGTACTGGGCTTAGTTTGGAACCCAAGCGAGGATACCTTGCAATATAATTCCAAACCCCCAAGTACAAAAAACATTACCAAACGGACAATTCTGTCCACCATAGCACGAATTTACGACCCCCTTTGTTTGATATCACCATTATTGATCAAAGCGAAGGTCATCCTACAAAGGCTGTGGGCAAGCAAGATCGGATGGGATGAAGAACTTCCCTCTGACTTACATTCATCATGGAACTCAATGTTGCAAGAGTTACCCCTTTTGACACAAATTCGGATTCCGCGTTTGATCATAAAACATCCATACGAATCAGTGGAAATCATCGGCTTCTCAGACGCCTCACAAGACGGTTACGGTGCTGTTGTTTTCCTGCGAACGACTTCGAACGGTAGTTCTTGTCGTGTAACAGTGAGTTCTTGGACCATGAGAACCCACCAGTCAATTTTATCGGACTTTCTCGGGTGTGCTTCATGGTCTTCCAGGTCTTCGAATGTTTTGACTTGCTGTAAATTGCAGTGCTCGCCTTACGCCTTGGGAGAACGCCTTTTTCTTCCCCTTTCCATACAACGCCCTTGTCTTGTCAGGTCACACCAAGGTTCAGCATGCGCTAACTATGTCTTCCATACCAGCAATCTGCGCTGTATCTTACTGGTGTCAGGTTGCAGCATGAGGACACGGTCACCGAGATGGGCGAGGGTAATGAGCATTACGTGGAGACGGTGTTGTCGACGATGATGGCAGTGTTTCCTGATGATGCCACTTCTAGGGCTGTATTGACGATTACGAAGTCGGCAACGTTAGGTGCCTGCCTAACTCCTACTCCTTTCTGCTCGAAGCGCGTCCCCAGCAATCTCAGCATGTCTATAAACCCAAATTTGTTTAGATCGTTGCTTGAAAACTCCTCTGAGGCGGTTGCTGTTGTCTGCTCACCGAACATCATATTTGGACAAGACTTTCTAGCAGCACGTCGTCTCTGCTCTTCTCCTTCGGTCAGGTTGGTCGCTGTACCCATCAAACACAACAGCAGGTGATGGATACTTGCTCTGCACATTTTCTACATACAAATGGCTCTGGTCTGGACAGGCTCTGGGTACCAAAATGAACACATCTGACGTTCGTGACAGCTACAGCCCGTTGGGACGCACGCCTATGGCCTTCCGCGATGCCGACAGCTGTCAGTCCTTGACTCCGCGAGGCCTGTGAGTAAACAAACGGTTCGCCAGAATGCGCTTCCCTTACGCCGGCCGGCCGGTCACGTGATAATCAGGTTCCCTAGTCAAACATGGTGACCCAAGGGGCCTTGACAAATAGGTACCCAGCGCACAGCCCAGCGCCGTAGCGCAGTAGCACTCGACAGTTGACAGTACCTACTCCAAATCATAAGAATATTGACAGTTTTGACAGTTTAAAAATAATTAAATTTTTTTGTCTTCCTTGTTTTCCACATCGTCGTGAATGTGAGCGAGTGAGTGTTGTAGCTCTGGTTGTAGTTTGACTTGAATTACTGCGTTAGTATACGCCGATGGACACAATGCACAATGCAGCTGCAAAAAACGATACGTAAGTTGGTGGAATGCTGGCCGAAAAATGCAATCTCTGAATGCTTATTTTACATTACAGATGTTGAGTTGTGTGAGCCTCTTGCACACAAGGTGGAAATACTAAGCCCCCACAAGACAAGACATAGGTACAACAGCACGCATCACGAAAATGTGCCAACAATAGTACCTTTCATTATCCAGCGCGCCATCAGCGCGCATACTCGTCTTCTGAAGTAATGGCGTCAAATACAAAATTTGCGAACAAATGCTAGAAAATGGCGTGAAAAACCGCCATAGAGTTGAAAAATACGCGCCGCAGCGAACAGGGTAATAGGCTAGAGGTTATTACACACTAGTGATTACTCATTTTTTATCAAAAAGTCCGCATTGTTCATTAAATTATAAATAACTGCGTTTTACATTGGTCGGATGTGTGTACGCAACCCATAATGCAACCCCCAACAACTCTATTTTCAGTTTGACTAGCGAAAGTTCGCAACACTCGCTACATCAGTGTACTGCGGAATGTATTTTACTCCCAGGGACTTTTCCCACACGATTCAAGAATAGTGGCCCTGTGCTCTTCAAAGTATAAAAATCAGTTTTTTCGAAACTAAATCAGCGGTGTTATCCTTCCAAAAATCATGGAAAAACAAGTGAAAGGGGCCGTGAAACATTGTGCTCATGGGAATGGGCACAGTGATAGTCGGTATAATGACAAAAATATGTATTTCTTTATCCGATTCCCAAAAACGTGCTTAAAATAGCGTAAAAACTTGGTACTGGAGAAATTTGAAAAACACGCAAAGTCTTGCGAGGAATGTGACAATGTGCACGGTGGGTGAAGCTGTGTAACCGGAAAAATTTCACTCTGAAACGGGTCACCAAGGATAGATTCAATACATTCATACACAATACATTCCGCAGTACACTGATGTAGCGAATGTTGCCTAAAATCGTGGTTTTTGGGCAACTTTCGCTACAGAAGTGTAGTACCTACGGATTATATAAAACTCCCAGGGACTTTTCTGACACGATTCAAGAATAGCGGCCCACTTGTTCACAAACGTACGACACTCGGAGCGAACTTCAAAATGGCGAATAAATAGTTGATGTTGACAGCAGACAGCAGCGGAAAGTCACGGCCGTTGCTTGTCAAACTGAAAATAGAGTTGGTGGGGGTGTCATTATGGGTTGCGTACGCACATCCGATCAATGTAAAACGCAGTTATTTATAATTTAATGAACAATGCGGACTTTTTGATGAAAAATAAGTAATCACTAGTGTGTATTAACCTCTAGCCTATTACCCTGTTCGCTGCGGCGCGTATTTTTCAACTTTGTGGCGGTTTTTCTTGCGATTTTGTAGCATTTGTTCGCAAATTTTGTATTTGACGCCAAAATTTGGCGCAAGCGTTGGGTATACCACTATAATGAAAGTTACTATTACCGTTTAGGCCAGAAAGATGAACATTCTTTTGGAGTAATCGTACGACTCATACAATGACTGTAAAGTGAAATTTCAGTAGCTAATAAGCATTTACCGCTGTCTAGAATAATAAAAATCATAGTTTATCAATAATAATTGAGTATTCTTCAATCATAAGTTTAATCATAGCTCATCGGTTGATGTTAGTGTTTCTACAATGGAGAATATTTTCATAACGATTAAGTTGTTCTAAATCTGAACTGATGAGGCGAGTGACGGATTCTGATTTGCAGGCCAGGTATCTTCTCTCAATACCGCTGGCGTTGATCTCCAGGCTCTCCGTCTGCTCTCACTGGCTTATCGGAGATGGCTTCACGAGTTCACAACACTGTTCTAACAACTGGTCCACAGAACCCAACCTCCAAATGGTTTTCAATTATCCATTTATGAGACATAACAAAGCACAAGAGTCTCAGTCACAGTGAGCCCCAGTCACCCCACACACGATTAAATGACCTGCCTCAATCACTTCTTCGTACTTTGTCGAGAGGGGGCTGATTTGGTCACCAACATGACCATAAATATTGGGCAAATGAATCTGTATTATCGGCATTTTCTAAAACAAAAATAAGTTAGAGATACTGCAACGAAATTCCATTCCCAACGAACCTCCAGTTCTTGGCCCACTGTTACGAGTTCGTGACTGTTACGAGTTCGTGACTGTTACGCTTTCACTGACAGCTATCACTGTTGACAGCTGTTGTGATGTAAATGCGCACTGCGTTTACTACCTATTTGTCAAGGCCTCTTGGGCCACCCATAGACCCATGTTTTATTGCGTACAGCGCCACCACGCGGAAAAGATTTTCGCCAATAGCATCAAAAACAAATTCCTTGTGATAAAGTTGCGCTCGCACGTGAAAATACACCACTACGTAATAGATCCACGAACAATAGATCCAAAACGAATGCTTGTCTGCACGATTTGTAATGATTGTCTTGTTTCATTGGTGTTTGTGTTTTTTTTTTATTGTTTTGATCCATGTCATGTCATTTTGTCACTTGTCAGTTTATTGTTGTGAGGTGTTTTGAGAAAAGAAATAGATTCATAAAAACTTTGCTAACGATTCAAATAAAAAACTTCATTTTGCTTGCCTTCATTCGCCTTTCATTAGTAAATTCCAGCCTCATCCCCAAATTCAGATTCTCATCTAGAGTAACAAGTGAATATGCCCTCACGTGCGTGAGTCTCAATAGCGCATTTTCTTAGTGCCAGGTCTGTCATTATTGATAGGAATGAAGTCCAGCTCGAAAATTAAATGTCCATACGAGACAAGAGTAAGTTTCACGTTTCATGACAAACGTTCCACTAATGGGAAATTTCAATATGGTGGCCAAGATGGCGGTCAAATCATGAAATTCAGCTTTAAAATAAGAAGTTTATACAAGACAAGAGTGATTTCCAAGTTCCATGACAATCCCTCATCCATTAATGAGAGATTTCAATATGGCGACCAAGATGGCAGCGAAATCATGACATTCATCTTGAAAAAAAAATGTTTATACAAGATAAGAGTAAGTTCCAAGTTTCATGACAATCCCTTCACTGATAACAGATTTCAACATGGCGGCCAAGATGGCGGTGGAATCACGAAATTTAGCTTGAAAATGAAAATAATCATACGTGACAAGAGTAAGTTTCAAGTTCCATGAAAATCATTCCACTAGCAAAAAATTTCAATATGGCGGCCAAGATGGCGGCAAAATCATAAAATTTAGCTTAAAAATTAGAATGATCATACAAGACAAGGGTAATTTCCAAGTTTCATAAAAATCGTTCCACTAATAAGATATTTCAATATGGCGGCCAAAATGGCGGCGGAATCATGAAATTTAGCTTGAAAATAAGAATGATCATACGTGACAAGGGTAAGTTTCAAGTTCCATGAAAATCATTCCACTAGCAAGAAATTTCAATATGGCGGCCAAGATGGCGGCGAAATCATGAAATTCAGCTTAAAAATATGGATGATCATACAAGACAAGGGTAACTTCCAAGTTTCATGAAAATCGTTCCACTAATAAGGAATTTCAATATGGCGGCCAAGATGGCGGCGGAATCATGGAGTTCAGCTTGAAAATGAGAATGATCATACAAGACAAGTGTAACTTTCAAGTTTCATGAAAATCGTTCCACTAATAAGAAATTTCAATATGGCGGCCAAGATGGCGGCGCAACCATGAAATCCAATCTGCCCACTGACCACCCACGAAGACCTGAGCTACCATTGGAGAAAGTTCCAGGGCTCTAGATTCATTCTCCGAGGAGGAGTTCAACTTCTTAGAAGTGCACAGGAAATCTTTGTTTTGTGATAATAATAATGATAACTATGAATGTATTAAAAAAAATAATGTCCACTGGCCACCCTTGGGAATATCAGCTATCCATCGGAAAAAGTTCCAAGGCTCTAGCTTGATTCCCCGAGGAGGAGTTCAACTTCTTAGAAGTGCACAGTAAATATCTGTTTTTTGATAATAGTGATGATAACTATGCTTGGATAAAAAAAATGCCCATTGGCCACTCTTGGGGACATCAGCTATCTATCAAAAAAAGTTATAAGGCTCTAGCTTTATTCCTCGAGGAGGAGTACAACTTCTTAATTTCTACACGAACAGACAGACGGACGGACAGACGGACGGACAGACAGACAAACCGGCCATATAAGCGTCATTTTCTTACGAAAATGCGCTAAAAATTACACAACGTAGGGAAAGGAAAAGGTAGACAACGTAGGAAGGGGAAGGGGGTAATGACGATCAAGGCCAAACGTCGAAAGGTGGGTTACATTACACAGTAACGTTCTCCTCTAATTTGAACGTAGAACCTTTTTCAAGAATAGTTAAAGTAGTGTTACGAGCGGCGATCCCGTACATATTGGTAAACATTCGATCTTTCTGGATTCTTCCACCCATTAGATCGCAGTGTAAAAGTGTGGAGCGATCTGGTGCATTCCAGAGCGTTCATGTACGCGAAACTGAATGGAGACTCCAATGCCTGATCCTTGCCATCCTCCATGCTTTTGGCGGAGGCGCCGTTCCAGAACCCGGCAGAATTATACGGGTAACGTGTGTTTATTCAGGAATGGTCTAGAAACCGCATATGCCGGACCACTATGGAATTTGCTGAAAGTAGACAGAAAGCTCGGGAACACTATTCGGAGGCCTTATATAAGGCATCAGCCGGCAGCTCAGGACAGTATTGAATTGGAAGAGACAGCGAGCGGATAAGCGAGCGATAATCACAGCGATAATTCAAGTAGATAATTGTTGGCATGTATTCATTGTAGTACGCAGAAATAAACAGTGTGTGTTTTAAAAGATCGTCTCAATTATATTCGAACCCGTACGCGAGATATCGTAACAGTAGTAAAGAATAGGGCTAAAAAAACGGGGGCACCCCTCATTATCCACACCCCTGAAAAATTCTGATGGAATAACGCGTTATTATTGTTCGAAATCGACCTATTTCAGTAAGCTTATTTGGTTCAAATTTGAACAAAATTGGTGCTGTCTTTCGTTCCTAGTAAAAGTAAAGTCTAATAGCGTTTTCGAATCGCTAGAGCCGAGCCGGTTCGGCTTTAAATCTAAAATCAAGGGATTTGATTGGTTCTCGAAAATCTCTGGCCAATCAATGATAGCGATTTTCGAGCTGAACTGGCCCGGTTCTGGTGACTCGAAAACGCTATAAATGAAGATGAACTAAAGGTAAGTTATACGTTGTTTCAGATTGATTGCTATCTCAGTAGGCATTGGAAGTATATGGTAAAAGTCGCTTTAGCTTTGTCTAGTTCTAAAACGTTTATTGTTTTAGTCCCAAGTCAGTGTGACATGTCAATCAAAATCAACCGCGAAGTTTTTTACTGTCGTCCAAACTGTCATGTTTCTGTCCACCTAGATAGCTTTTGGAAAGAAAATCGTAATAAGCACCTATCAACGCAAGTTTTAAGAATCTGTACGTGTTACTTATACAGTTACTGTTGTTCCTGTTACGTTATACCTACTGTCGTTACTGTTGTGTTGTTCTTTTATTGGTTTTGATTACCTGATAATTTTCACGCCATGTGTGGGGATCCAGTTCGTTTATCTGCGAGAGAACGTGAAATACTTTGACGCTGTTACGAAGAACTCCTCAGAGATTCCAACAATGCAGCTGCCAGCATTCAGCGCGTTGCTTTGATCTTTTGTCACTACTTACAACCAAAAAGTAGCCGTGGATCCCTGGGCCCAGTCGAGAAAAAAATCAGCCAGGCGCCCGTTCTCAATCAAAAGAGTAGGTACAGTACAGTCTGTTGTGCCATATCCTACCAGATTTCGTGCTTCTGTCTTCACTAAAAGGCTCAGTTGAAGTAGAACAGCGTAACTCGGCTTTCGAAGCAGATCTTCCTTGATATCTGATCCCTCTCAAGGCCATGGAGTTTGCTTTACTGCTTAACTATCTATACCTGTGTGATATGTGGACAATGTTGATTGAGACTGTGGCAAGAACGAAATCTGCTGACTCCCCAGGTGCCTATTTTTTTTAGTCCTGAGATCGAAAACAGAGACGGTTCGAAATCAAAACTGCATGTATCTTTCTTCAAGTGCACCTTGAATGGGGTGCCGCACGTGATACTCGATAAAAAATGTAGAAATACTTTCTGACTGAAAGGAGTGAAAGATCTGACTTATAACCTGAAAATAATTAATGAAGTTTCCACGAGATTTACACTTTTGATTTGACGTTTTTTGTAACTAAATCTAAAGCTGCATTTAGATTTTCATGACCTACTGGGATAGCAATATTTCTGAAACAACGTATAACTGTCTTATAATACTGTTTATAAACTAATACCGATTACTTTGGTGCAACCGAAATAGAAACTAAGCAACGATTAAATCGTTATTACGTTGTCAAATTCATTAATTGAGGTTGGTCCCGGCTTGGTGCAACTGGCCATAGGAGATGAAAATACCATACCGGGGCTCTTAGCTTTTTCACCTGAGCGTCCTCCGAAAACTTCCTTCGCGCGAACGGGCTTTCGTCTCAACACTCAACGCGAACGCTACGTCAAACGCTACATGCCATACCCGTGCGATTACGGGCAGTTAGCGCGACAATTACAAGCGCGACAGACCACAAGAGCGACAGGTTGAATAAACATGGCAACATGGCCATCTAGTTTGACGGAAATGTCAAAAACTTGAAAAATGCAATCCCCTCCCTTCAAGCACCCTTCCCACTCTCCAAAGGCGCTAGGCAACGTCGCACTGTCGCGTTTGTTGCTTCATTATTGTTTGATTTGTTGTCCATGTGTCGGTCACATAATAATAATGGTTGTGCCATATAATAATGCCAGTTTATAAACATAAAGGTAGGTAAAAAAAATAGAGTTTGGAGTAAAATTAGATTTAATTTAAATTTATGCAGGTAGATATATGATTTGAAGGTGTATTTTTTAGTGGCTCCGGAGGTGCTCCGGAGAGACACAATAGTCATTTCGGGGGAGGATATGTTTCCTGCCTTGGGACTTGAAGCTGGGTTTCATCCAGAACTGGTTGATATCCTTGTCAAAGACCCTTGTGATAATCCCAGGCTCGCTCAAGGGTGAGCAAGTCGTCGCCACATCGTACCTACTTATTGCATCCAGGACCAGGACAGAAGATGCGGTCCCTTCAGGCTAAGATGTCCATCAGGTAGGGTGACAGGCAAATACCTAATTGTGGACCATGGTTGTGGACATCGTCACTGTCTCTTATAGGTATATAGACAATACAAATAGAAAAGACCACATGTTGTCACGGACTTTCACGGTTGCGTAGGAACCAGGCGAGTCCATCATTCAAAAAAAGGTTGGCTGATTCTTGATGCCCCAATATCCGTGACGACGGTGGTGATAACATATGGTCTTCTCTATTTATCATATACTTCTATTTATATTGTCTATACCTACATAATTTTGTTGTTTTCAAAAGAATTTTGACCTGCAAGAAAGGCCTCGCCGGCTGCCATTACTACCAAAGACACTGCTCCAATAACTTGACACATCTTATCACCATTTTGCGGCCACTACTTGGTGGGTAAGATTTTTCACATCCATCAACTCGTTCAAAAGATATCGGCCGACAAAGTCGCGGTCACGAAATGGTGATGGGTCGAATCATTGGACCAGTGTAATTATTACTCAAATCAAATAATTGAAAGGCTTTGGATTCATCTACTTACGTGTATTTTTCAGCGCCTAAGGATGGACACTTTTTGCAATGGATGCCTGCTAGCCTCCAGGTTTTGAGGGAGACAAGGAGCTAAGTCATTTCTGGAGTAAGGTGGTCATCTCTTGGTCTCAGACGATAAACCTGGAGCTGCTGGAAAAATTCATACCTACGCGGCCGGACACCCTTCCCCCCTGGATTCACCAAGCTCATAAATTCGATCATCAAATTAAATATAAACTCGCAGTGCCGTTAGTCGAACAACAGTGGAATGCCCATGGTTTAGTTGGTGAATCGATAATATTATGAAGGATTGGTGCAACTGGAGGTCAATTTTTGATTCCAAGTTATCTAAGTGGTAATAGTTCCATAATTCATTATTGTAGATACCTATACTCATTTGATGTTTTTTTGTGTAATAGCCGATTTTTCATTATTTTAATATATATTTACGTTCACAAATACTGTAGACTTTTTTGCTTTCAGTCCTTCACCATAGTTGTTTTTTACATTATACTCCTCTGTTACATCCATACCTGATACCTCTGCCCTCTGCCATACATTTAGCTATCATTCTTTTCAAGCATTCACCCAACACCTATAGTCTGACTCCAGGATTTTTGTCTAAAGCAACGAGGCTTTCAATTTTACATGTTCTTTATCTATTTCGTCAGCTCTTTTACCAAATTTTGTAAGATGGGTCACAGATTCATCAATAAGATTGTCGTAGTATCCTGATTTTTCTGGATTTTCACAATTTATGATTCTCCCTGTACAGCAAATAAAATTTTCAACACATGCAATAGTTGAAAAAAATCTTTCATTCTATTCTAAACAGTTTCTTCAATTCTTTGTCGCTTACAGATAGAGATAACAAAAAAAAGTTTGAAATCCCACCTGGTGCGTCTATACAAACAACGAGACTTGGATTCAGGAGTGGATAGGCCCAGGCCCTTATTCTTCCCTCTGGGTTGGTGAGATTTGTGAAAGGGCCAGTAGGATAAAATCAACACTTTTGAAAATTATAAATAAAAGGCAGAGTCTTCCCACAAAACGGTTATAAAAATTCTTACTGCAGTTTCGGAAGCCTTTAGTCTCCCGTCGTCAGAAATAAAATAGTGATAGCTTGTGAAATATTGTGGTGAAAGAGTAGGAGTGAATATTTGACATAATTTATCCCTTATTTACGCTCCCGAAACTGCAGTAAAGAATTTCTTCAGAACGTTTTGTGAGAAAACTACCTTGTATTCATAATTTTTACAATTTTACACCCACTGTAGTGAGCGATGGCAGATAAATTTCTAAAGACCAAGGCCCGTATTCATATCCCCCTTTTAGCGTTAGAAGCGGTTTTAAAGATGCGTCTCTAACATTTCCGTATTCATACGTGGTTTTAGCGCGCCTTTATCATCACTTTAAACAGGCGTCTCTAAAGTCGTCTTAGAAGGAGATGTTTAGAGACGCGTCTATTCATATGTCTCTTTTACGTGTCTTTAAGCGATTTTGGATGGTCTCACGCATGCGTCAAGTTAGATGGGATCCAAATGTGCCAACAGGCGTGTTTTGAGTCCATTTAACCTACAAGCTGTGCCGTGTGTTCTTGGGAAGTGTGACGAAAATCACATTTTCTTTCTAAAATATTGATTTAATTGAATTAATGAAGCATGCCGCCAAAATGCAGGAAGTGCGCAATGCTCTGGATGTCCCTTTCGCCTTTCGGTCATACTCCTTTACTATTTACTGTACTCAAGGCGAGGACGACTTGCACAAAACAGTCGAAAGAGGTGTTCACTTGTTAAGTTAACAGATCCAGGCCGCTATTCTTGAAACTGTGGAAGAAACTCCCTGAAAGTTTTTTTGCGAGGTTTTATGCAATCCGCAGTACATCAATGTAGCAAGAGTTGCCAGCACTTCCGTTTTGCCAGGCGGAGCTACTCGGGGTAAATTACTAGACAAAGAAAACAGATCCAGCTGGGCCGTGATTGGTGTATGTATCTACTTTCTCTATCTAGTGATCTACCCGGAGCGGCTCCCGGCGCAAAACGAAAGCGGCTTGGCGTTCTTGCCTACCTGCGTCCACCTTCGGGTAGGTAGTTTTGAGTACATTTCACAACGTTGCCAAATCAACACCCCCTTTAGTTAGATGGGCCCTAACAGGACGTAAAAGGTGGCCTATGAATACGACCGCTTTTATCAGGTAGCCGAGCGCTTTTTGTTAGAGGCATGCTAAATGTGGCTTAAAAGTGGGATATGAATACGGGCCCAACACTTCAATTCTACAATGAAAGTTTTGAGGAGAAATATCTGGGAATAAACAAGTTTTTAACGCAGTGCACTGAGCGACACTTCATGCATTCCAACTTTATAACATTATTGTCCGTCTGAGTAGGTTTTCTCAACCTCACAGGGGCCACTCGACAGTATGGGCATTTTCATTCCATTCTCTTTGGTACTACCGCGCTTGACAACTTGGTCATCATTCTCTTCAGTGAACACCGCTTACAATGTTCCCGCAAGATACCTAGAACTACGTTCTTTACATAAACACTGATAATGATAAATTGACTTTATTTTCCAGGTGGCATTCAGCGCAGTGCTGCTCTTCCATATCATCCAGGCAGTTCCCATCGGAGGTAGAGATTTAGTGGTGAATTAGCAGACTCTAATAGACGCTAGTAATTATTGTGCATCAGGGTTGTTGTTGAAGCCGCCCCTACCCCTCACTGCGCCAAAAGAAGTTTCCAAAAAGTCCTGTGACGTTTTAAAGCTTAGTAAATAGTCCATGCCTTATTCACTTCTTATAACTTTGTTGAGTTCTACTATATTATGTTCCTCAAACCGATAATGAACCTCAGAAAGCTCGCTTTCCTATTGGTATCCAATAACGGGGTTCCGAAGTAGCTAGGATGAGAAACAAACAACATCGTTCTTTTCTAGCTACCGATACCGACAAGCAGTGTCGTCTCTAATTGTAAGCGGTGTGTTCACTGAAGAGAATGATGATCAAGCTGTCAAGCGCAGCAGTACTAAAGAGAATGGAATGAAAATGCCCACTGTCGAGTGGCCCCTGCTGTGAGGTTGAGAAAACAATAAGTTGTAAAGTTATAATACATATGAGGTGACGCTGATTGCACTCACCTCTGCGCTGAGAACTTGTTCATTTCCCCGGCCTAGATCTTTCTTCTAGCTTCTAGCTTCTGCTGCAGGGGTGGATGGGCTTGCTTGGTGATGAGCAGCTTGAGTTCATCGGTTTTATTTTATCATTTCTTTTTTTAAATAAATAAAAGTAGTTGATTGTCTGTTTTTCAAAATCATTCTATTGTTTTCCACCGCCCTCTTCGTCTCTCTGGTCAGTCCCCACAGACAAAATGAAGAACTGACAGGTGAAACCACTGGCAAAATATAATGCATCCTCTTGGTTTGTACGCCAATCCAACACCCTTTGACCCACACCCCACATATATTTGCGTTCCTAAAACACAAACAACATTTTTCTAGCACTCTTGAATGAGTATTGAGGAAACCTGACTGTTTAGGATGTATTTCCTCTTTCTTGGGTATCTCTGCACATGTGTTGCTCATTCACATGTGTAGGGCTGTTTCAATACCCTAGCACCCTGACTTAAACACTCTCTCTCCAAACTCCGTACAAGAAACACACAAAACCCGCACTCTTGTTAAATTTGTTATTCAATAAAACCCCATAAAAACCCAGTGTCGCGTTTTAACCCTAATATCTTCACCTCTACCCAGAACACAAATTCTTTCACTGACATTGACAGGAAGTTCAATTGTACATGCTCCGACAAAGGTACGCAAGGTGAGCAAACCTCCGGCTCCCTGGATTACTCCGAATCGGTAACTGTTCATGAAGCAAAGAGATTTTATCCCTTCAAAAGTTTAAGAAGTCTCGCCTCGGATATGATTGGGATAGTCGAGATGGTGATGCTTTGAAAATAGCTACTCTTTCTTGCAATGGAATAAGGTTGCCACGGTCTGGATTTGGAGCTGATGGGCATGCATAGTACGGCAACTGCTTTGGCAAAGGTTACTGATGATATATTGTCAAAGCTGCTCTCATTTTTGTTGGATTTTTCAAAAGCTTTCGATACGCTTGATCATGGATCATATCAAATCTGAAATACTTTGGTTTTGATTCAGCATCTCTCTGTCTCTTCTGCAATCCTACTTTTCACCAAGATATCAGCATATTGTCGATGATAATCCACCTTTCCCATGACCAGTTTCACGCATCACACATCACACCTGATGTGAGCGTGGAACTAGCGGTCTGTAGTAGCTAAATATTTGCATTAGCGGGAATCTGCGCTCACGGGTATCTGCGTGAGTGATTTCTCGTATGGGAAAGGTGGATTCTCATTCATCGATGTTTCTCCTTGCAGTTTAATCTCTCCAGAACTGGTCGATAAGTTTTTAATAAATTATATGAGGAGAAAAGAAGAAAGGAAGAGAAAGGACCCAAAAAAACTTTTATTTATACTCAGATTGATTACAGTTTTCACTTTGACGAATGTCTACTTGTCTAGCATCCCAAAATGTAATCAATGAGGATCTCGAGCGGATAAGAGTCTTAGCTGAGCTACTGAACAGCACAATCTGTTATTGAATCCTCTACAATCTAAAGCACGACGGCAGTAAATAACTCAAAACCACATCAAGTGTCAGTCTTAGCAGCCCTATACCTCTCGTCAAGTAGAATAGAATTTGGATGAACTTCGCCATTTAAAGGTGGGTTCAGTCAGCTTATTTAGTCGCTGTTTTAGTTTTAGTCGTTGTCGTAACAGAGAAGAGCGTTCATACAGCAAGATTTAGTCGTAAGAATTGACCAATAGGAGCTCGAATGATACTGCGCGAACCTTCATCTTCATACGGTCCGTGTTCATAATGGGTAGTATTAATATAAAAACTCGTAAAAAAAATAAGCATAAATAAGTATTTGCTTACATTTATGAGGAGTGCAACTCCTCTGAAATCGAAGCAAATGCTTATGCTATTTTTTTTTATTGATACATACAACCCCATTACCATCACCATCCATGCTCATACCTTATACCGGTAATTACGCAACCTGCAAGTCGGCATCTTACGACAAAGTTCGGAATTCTTACGACTAAAGTTAAAACTAAAATTCTGTATGAACGCCGCGCATATGACGCGTGCTTTCTACTTTCAAATTTACGACAACGACTACGACTAAAACTAAAACCTAGCTGACTGAACCCACCTTAAGTCGTTAATCATTATTATACCGGGTGTTTATAAACGTCTGTGATCGCATCGCCTTTGGAATCCGCTCTCGATCACTACAATTGCGCCTGTTACTACGTTTTTCGGCCTGACCCAAGCCTGCCGCGACACAGTCTTTCATAAACACCCCGTATCATTATCTGAGTTATTATCTTTTCCCTACTTGCATTATTTTAGACTTTTTTACAGTGGGTTTGGAACACTTGTATAAGTGGCCCCAAAAAATCCATTTGTCATTACTTTATTATAAATAATAATCATAAGATCCTGATTCCCGCCGTCTAATTGCTTACAGTATTTTTCTTCAAATCTTGGAAATGATAGACAGTTTCAGTTTCAAAAAAACGTGTATATCAGCAACCAGCGTTTCAACCTCGTTGACAGGTCTTTTTTAAAGGAATGTAAATTCTAAAAAATACAATATTGAATAATAGTACCTGTTTAAAAATGTGATAACACAGAATAAAAGCTTAAATAAAAGAGACTGGTGAAAAATTGCGTGAAAATGTTGACGAGGAGGTGGCACTCTTCATAAAACACGAAACAGAGCGAGATCAATGATGATGTTATTTCTGGGTCTGGATCCAATTATCCAAATGAGCTGCTATTGCCGGTGATGAATGATGATGCAAGCTTTGAGAATGTTGTCTACAGTTCTGTAGAAATCTGTAGAGGTGTGTGATGGTTACCTCATGACCAGCTCAGGTTTTCATCCAGGTCTCCTATACTGTAACAAAAGAACACATTGCATTAAAATTACAATAATTATACTCAACTGATTTGATAAATTTTGGCTTGGTGTGTCAGTGACAATAAGAAGGCCAAAATTCATCAAATCAGTACACTCCGCGCGAAACACTGTCCTCGCGTTTATTTTGCTTACGATGGTAGGTACTTATATTACTATTCTGGGAGTTGATAAATATCAGTGATCACATCAGACATGAGACTTGAGTAAAAAGTGGAATATATGATGCATAACTGCGGAAAAGTTGATTCCAAAAGGCGATGTAACTCACGAGATTCATATAGCCTTCTCATTAGGACTTGGACTTGAGGAAAGCTAACACTTAAAGTATAGAACCTTCAAGTGAATTTCACCTCAAGTCTCAAGCCTATGATTCTTGGAAATTTGAAATTTGGAAACATGACTAGCGACCTGCTTACTATGAGAGGAAATTTACTTCAACGCTTACATTAAACAATCCTTACACAAGTGTATGTAGACTGTAAGTTAGTATAAATCTAACGCAAACAATGACTTTACCTATCGATTTCCTTTCATGTGTACTGACATCCTTGGCTCTTCCTGTTGGTTTCATGGATCTTACAATATCCTCCATTTGAAACAGCAATTAGGTAGTAATTTGTACTGCTGTAACGAAAAAAATTATCAATTATAGTCCCATGCATAGTTGTTTAGATCTAATAACAATGGACTTACTTACTCAATCCGAAGTCTTTCTACCGTACGGTGTAAGACTAAAGGGCCCGAATTCAGCTTCTGTTTGTTCTGTTCCCCCATTCCATCCTGTTCTGGACCAACGCATCGATTTCCTCCCACCTGATGTCTTTCTCCTCCGCTGCTTGTCTCACTTCCTTCCGCCAGATTTTTCTTGGTCTGCCTCATATTCTAGTTCTTCCGAGAATTCTTCCCCTTCTCGCCTCATACACTCTTCTAGGCTTCAACTACTTACTGCTCTTTGAAAATTGTGTTCCCGATTCTGTCCTTTTTTGTCTTCCCCTCTATTTTTCGTAAGGATCTGGTCTCTGCAGCGTTCACTCGACTCTCGTACTTTCTTGTCAGGGTCCATGAGTCGCTCCCATAAAATCAGTGTTGGAGTCACCACCTTCTTTGTCACCTCAACCTTTATTTCCTTTGTAACTTCTCTCTTCCCGAAAAATGTTTTTCTCATGGAGTTGTATATTCTTCGCACCATAGCAATTCTTTCACTCACTTCTCTGTCCTGTCTTCCGTTCCCTTCAATTATTGTTCCTAGATATTTGTACTGTAGTGCTCTCCTTGTTCGATGTTCGATAACAATAGTCACCAACATAAAATTGCAGTTATTGTTGTGGAGCACGTGCATTTTGACACTTTGATGCGGCATTGCCGAATGGTCAAAAGGGTGCAGGGGGAATCAGACTGACAGGTCCACATTTCGCTCTTATGTCTCCAAGATGTGACATTTTGCTTTTTGACAGCCGTGCAGCGTTGCCACGTGTAGCGGTAGGAGTATGTCGCGCTTATGGGCTGTCGCGGTAACTGCCCGTCACCTACCCGTGCATACATGCCACTCATGTCAAATTGTCAAAGCAAATAAATCCCCCTCCCTGCGCGCCTACTCCCATGTTTTGACATTTGAAGTGATAAGTTGGAAAAGTTGACACATCTTGGTTTTCCGGTCAAATTTATCACAGTTGGGGGTGTGGTTGTATTAAATAAAAGTATTAAGTATTGTTAGATTTTTGTTAAAATTTCCGTTACCAATTCACCATCATGAGCGGACGTCTGCCGGCATGTGTCATCGATGTCGGCACAGGGTAAAGCAATAACAACACCCCTTATCCCTTATCTGACCCCGCAAGATCTATTTTTAGTTACACAAAACTCGGTTTCGCCAATAACAAAGAACCACAATTCATCATACCATCCGCTATTGCAATAAAAGAAACTGCCAAAGTTGGAGACCACTCCAGTCGAAGACTGTGCAAGGGCGTCGAGGATCTGGACTTCTTCATTGGCGATGAAGCTTTCGATGCCACTGGTTACGCCGTCAAAGTGAGCAAACCGTCGCTGTTTTGAGAAATCAATTAATCACTGCAAACTCGTTTACAGTATCCGGTTCGACACGGGCTGGTCGAAGATTGGGATTTGATGGAGCGGTTTTTAGAGCAGTGCATTTTCAAGTATTTGCGTGCGGAACCTGAGGATCACTATTTTTTACTGACTGAACCACCGCTGAACACACCCGAAAATCGGGAATACACGGCTGAAATCATGTTTGAATCGTTCAACGTACCTGGTTTATACATTGCCGTGCAAGCTGTACTAGCGCTTGCTGCCAGTTGGGTCGGACGCAATATCGAAGAGAGAACCCTGACTGGTATTGTCATCGATAGTGGAGATGGTGTGACCCATGTCATTCCAGTGGTAAGCCAAATTTTCTTGTTTTTTTAAGGAGCAGATTTTTTCAAAACACTGCATTCAGGGTATTCCAAGAAACTAGAAACATCTCCTTATTTTTTCCTCAACACTTTTTCAGAAAATTCATATCATTCATAGGCAGGCCTTGATCTCCTTGCTAACCATGTTTTTTCGCCAGATTTTCTGGAATCAAAGGCGAGTTGAGGAGAAATTTATTCCATCACTCGTTACCTATAACGATTTTTACTATTTCAGACCTACTTGGTGACAATTAAAAAAAAATTAAATTCACGATTTATTCATCGAAGTCGGTTTTCTATGGCCTATAAGTTAGGTAACCATCATTTTGCCTGAGAAACAACAAAAAAAAACGGCCTTCGAAATTGGAGGTTTTTGTGGTGTTTTTAAACATTCAAACTCAAATATCTTGGAAAAGAAGCTTCCTATAAAAACTTTTTCTTCTAAGACGAATGCAGAATTCAAAAATGTTAAATTTTTGGAAAATACAAATGGTGTAGAGAATAAGTTTTAAAAAGGGGCCAACCCCCAATACCTCTCATGTCACTAGACAGTTCTGAGGAAAACTTTTATAATTGAACAACAGGTATCTTGTACCTGTACATGTACTTGTACCTGTGTCAAATCAGTTGTACCATACCAGATTTGGCCAAAATCGGCCTAGAAACCTAGAAGTTATCATAAAAACACTATTTTAGTTCAGCTTTGACTTTTGCAAATTTTTGCCTGAAAAGGCTTCGTCAGGGCAATGTGAATTGAATAGATCATAAAATTGATAATTCTCACTTTCCTCTTTTATCCCTAGTAATTTGTAAATTAGATACCGGGTGATCATTTGAAATTTGAAAACTATCCATTCGTAATAACTCCCTATTCCTAGTAGATTCGAGTATTCCGTCGAGCAAAACCAGGTCGATTTTTATATCGAGGGGGACATCTCATACATATGTACACACATCAAAAGAATCTAGGGGACAAGCAAATTCAGACGATTTTTGAAATCATCATAACTTTTGATTGCCATCAGCGATTTTATATCTGTTTTCAGTGTTCGATAGCCCAATCCTTCGTTCTCATATTTTGATCACGTCGAATACGAACAATGTTCAATAAAGTTTTTACAGGGTGATGAATGAAACAGTGTAAAATTGCCGAAAGTTCAGTACTAGCGCGATTTCCCCAAAAAAAATGTATACATTTCAGTAGCACAGTTATGAAGACTGGTATTTCAGCTTTAGTAGCGTTTTTGAAATTTGAAAATTGAAGGTAAATTGTCTGAGATATTGATCATTTTGTGCCGCCATGTTCAACTTCCAAGAAAGTGATCCGATTTCATTGAAACTTGGATCACACTTATGTCTGGTTTCAGTAATTGGAATTCCAAGGTCAAATGTCTTTCTCGGTCACTTCCAAGCCGTCACATTAAACTTTTATGTAAATGATTCGATTCTAGTGTGTTTCAAGCTTCATTGAAATTGAATCATTCATGTAAAAAGTTCAATATAGCGGCTCGAAAGTGATCGAAAGTGACATTTGACCTTGAAACTCCAATTACTTGAACCAGACATGAGTGTGTTTTAGGTTTCAATGAAATCGGATCACTTTCTTCTTTCTTGGAAGTTCAACATGGCGGTACAAAATGATCAATATCTTTGGCAATACAGGTTTCCTAAATTGAGCGTCTCTTTCTGGCCCGTGACGTCACGTTCGATTGCGCAGTAAATCGTCGCAGTCCTAGTGTGCCAACATTGCCCCGATTCCATAAGCCGAACGTGTGTTTGATGGTGTTATTATTGGTATTTATACAGTTTTCACAAGTAGTTATGGAAAATAAATGTTGTGGGCCACTATGCAAGTTCACAAGTTATACAGCGAATGTGTCCCTAAGCATGGATCCATAAAATACGACGTGACACTCGAAGAAGCAAAAAGAACCACAAGCCCTTCAGCGTTATAATAGTAGGGAGCTTCCTGCTTAGTTCATCAAGTATCATTAATTCTAGGGTACACTTGGCTACATTTTTGCATCAAACACTTCAAATTTATAGTGATGGCCATAATACACCATAAAAAATATTAAAAGTGGGACATGGGACACGCAGTTACCTGGGCCGCTATTCTTGAATCGTGTGAGAAAAGTCCCTGGGAGTAAAATACATTCCGCAGTACACTGATGTAGCGAATGTTGCCTAAAATCGTGGTTTTTAGGCAACTTTCGCTACAGAAGTGTAGTACGGATTATATAAAACTTCCAGGTACCGTCAAGTGGGTATTTATGGGACATTTTTTTCAGTGTTTGCCTTATATCTTTTCAGTGTCAGCCGGTTTTTTTGAGGTGAAAAATACTATAGCTGCGAGTTTATCTAGGCTATCAGATCCAATGGTCAATTCGCAATTTCAGTATTGCCGTCTATTTTTTTTTTTCGATTTTCTGCTGTCCCATATAACCCTGTACATGGGTCTATATGGGACAGTTTTGGTTTTTAATGTTAAATGCATTAGAAAAATAGTTTGACCCAAACAAGACTGTATATGGGTTATATGGGACGTCCTTATTCTATAAAAAAAAAATCAGTAAAAATTTTCTAAAACTGGACCTACAAAATGGCAAATAAAAAAGCGTCCCATGTTAGACTTTTTTTATTATAAAATGTAAACAAAAATAACAAAAAATAAATTCTTGGTCCCTTAGGACATTTCAACACATTTCTTATACTATCAAGTTTTCAATACAATAATTTCTGCGGTACGCCGTTCCCGGTTTGTGAACGTGGTGCCGAGGCATGATGCATATGCGTCCCAAATAACCCTGTAAACGTGCATTTTATCAAAATATTGGAAATTAAAAAAAATTTGCACTGCAAAACCAAAACAAAACAGTGTGTTGTGTTGTTGAGGTTATGTACAAGAATTTGTTTCATAGGATCGAGATTCTAGCTCTTATACTTCAGGCAGTCCAGATGAGACTCTTAGCACAAAGTAAAATTTCACTTTTTTTTTTAAATACCGATTTTTCTTCACACTTACTTGATGTTTTTTTCATCGTCTCACCGGCGACTTTGGCGGCCTTCGGCACTTGTCAGTGCTAGGGAATTTTTTACCACCTCGATTGGTACCCCGGAACCGAGTTAAGGCGGCACATTTGAAAAATTGTAGTAACGTCCCATATAACCCGTAATGTCCCATAAATACCCACTTGACGGTACTTTTCTCACACGATTCAAGAATAGCAGCCCTGTGCTTTCTGCGCACGTCCATATATCGTTGATATATCCATTACGAAAAAAGTTGTATACGCGCATCAAATGCCTCTCTGGCAAATTCTTTTCTGCGGAATATTCATTTGCAATGAATTCATTCATATTCATTGAGAAGTTCGTTATATTTTTTAGCGACTTTCCCAGCATGGTTGGCTTCAAAATTGAAACAAGTGAGTATGCCTTCACGTGCGTGAGTCTCAGTAGCGCATTTTCTCAAAGAGGCATATTATGAACGTAAAGAAATTTGGTTGAAGGAGAAACACCATTTCTTGCCCACTTTCTTCATTCGAAACCATTTGTGATATTTTGTTATCAGAATGGGGTACTAATCATGGGCGGGGGCGACTAATCAAAAGTGGCCTATCTCTTCCCATTTTTAGTCAGCTATCTATATAGCGGAACAATTAGATCGCTATGTCTTCAGGGTTATGTTATACATTTATCTCTTACTTTGGGGGCGGCGTGTTGGAGCGGCAGAGTTTGGCGAAGAAATTCTTCCACAGTTTGAGTTTGGAGTTTCTGAATGTTTGAGGTAACATTAAAATGTAAATCAGTGGAAATTATTGGAATTTGCACTTTTTTTCTTTTGGGGGTTGAAGTTGGAGGCGGCGCCATATCAAAAGTAGCCTACTCTTTCCCATTTTCAGCTAGCTATCCATATAGCGAAAGAATTAGATCGTTATGTCTTCGGGTTTATGTTTTTCATTCATCTCTCACTTTGAGGGCAGCGTGTGGGGGCGGCAGCATTCGGCAAAGTAAATGTTGCACAGTTTGAGTTGAGAGTTTCTGAATGTAAGGGGAATATGACAATCAGTGAAAATTGTGAAAGTTGCATTTTTTTGGTTTGGAGGCGGCGGCTGGAGGCGGCGGCTAATTAAAAGTGGCCTATCTTTTTCCAATTTTAGTCAGCTATCAATATAGTGGAAGAATTAGATCGCTATGTCTTCAGGTTCATGTTTGACATCTATCTCTCACTTTGGGGGCGGCGTGTGGGAGCGGCAGAGTTTGGCAAAGAAATTCTTGCACAGTGTGAGTCAAGAGTTTCTGAATGTTCGAGGTAACATTATCAGCTAAATCAGTGAAAATTGTTGGAAGTCGCACTTTTTTTCTTTTGGGGGCGGAAGCTGGAGGCGGCGCCATATCAAAAGTAGCCTATCCTTTACCATTTTCAGTCAGCTATCCATATAGCGAAAAAATTAGATCGCTGTGTCTTCAGGTTTATGTTTTACATTTATCTCTTGCTTTGGGGGCGGCGTGTGGGAGCGGCAGCGTTCGGCTGAGCAAATGTTGCACAATTTGAGTTGGCAGTTTCTAAATGTTTAAGGGAACATCTCAATCAGTAACATTTATGAAAGTTGCACTTTTTATCGTTTGGGGGCGGAATCTGGGGGCGGCGACTAACCAAAAGTAGCCTATCCTTTCCCATTTTTAAGCTATTTATATACCGAGAGAATCAGATCGCTATGTCTTCGGGTTTATGTTTTTCATTTTAAAGTGATTGGGGGCGGTTTTTAGCAGTTTTTTCATGTCGGCGGCGCATATTGAAGACGGAATGTTTCTTGGCTTACGTTTATAAGTGGCAACTATGTATTATTAAAAAAATGAGAACACCAGAGCAACAGGTTTGGTGGAAAGTGCAATATTATGTTATTTAAAGTTTATCGGGGGCGGTTTTCTCTATGTTGGCGGCGCAATATGGACATCCAATATAGCCTAGCCCTCCTTTGGGAGTGGCAGCTATGTAACAGCGAAAAAATTAGAAAGCTAGGTCGTCTAGTTTGAGAGGAGTTCGAGGAACGGACGGACGGACGGACAAAGCGGTTGCAATAGCGATTTTCATCAAGATGGAAAATGCGCTAAAAAAACGCACTTTTAACACGGCGGAGCAATGTAAATACAAATGGCGCGATCACTCATGGCACACTGTGCGCAGAACGTGCCGAAAACAGCTGCGCGGAATCGCGGATTCACCATCTCTCTTTTGAGGAAACCTGTATTCACCTTCGATTTTCAAAATTCAAAAACGTTACTCAAGCTGAAACACCGATCTTCATAACTGTGCTAATGAAATGCTTGAAATTTTTTTTTTGGGAAATCGCGCTCGTACTGAACTTTCGGCAATTTTACACTGTTCCATTGATCACCCTGTAGCAACCTCATGAAGTACTGTTTGTATTTGACGTGATAAAGGCATGAAAACGAAAGATTGGGCTATCGAACACTGAAGACCGATATGAAATCGCTTACGGAAATCAGAATTTATGATGATTTTAGGAATCGTCTGAATTTGCTTGTCCCTAGATTCTTTTGATGTGTGTATACAGGGTGATTCATGAGTGACCTTACATAGGCTAATGGGAGATAGAGGACTTCGAGGCGAGTCAGGATCCACTGAGGAAATTTTGTTTTCTCCATTGGTTACGAAGATACAGGGTGTTTTGTGTGTTTCGTGTGAAACTTTGATCAGCGATATTTCTGAAACGGCTGGAGATATTGTGTTGAAATTTACCAGTAATATTTCTCTGCTGGAACTTATCCAGAAGTCATACCGGGTGAGTCAAAATCCAGGGTCGGAATTGAAAAAATGTGCCCCTTTTTTATTTGATCAAAAAGTACATTTTCTGACCGCTTTTCTGAAAAACTGTTATCGGATTCGAAAAGCTAAGGAAAAATGTTCCAAGAATCACTCTTCAATTTAGATGGCACACCTAGACCGTTTCGACAAAAAAATTAAAAGTAATATTTGTGGGTAAGTTTCCATTTTTGAGCGGACATAATCGACTCATTGTTTGATTGAATTCATTAAAATTTATTTTTTAGCTTGTCTCTGTGGAACAGAAGGGCTTGGTAGTAAGAAAAATTCCATAGCCGGAAATTTTTTTTGTCGATCAAATCGAGTCTAATTTTGGTTTCGCTCTCGATTTTGTCATAAAAAAAAAATTGTCAGCTCTGAATTTTTTTTTCAACCAAGCCCTTCTATTTAACAGAGACAAGCCAAAAAATGAATTTTAATGAATTCGATCAAACAATGAGTCGATTATGTCCCGTCGAAAATGGGAACTCACCCACAAATTTTACTTTTAATTTTATTGTCGGAACGGTTTAGGTGTGCCATCTAAATTGAAGAGTGATTCTTGAAGCATTTTTCCTTAGCTTTTTGAATCCGATAACAGTTTTTTAGAAAAGCGGTCAGAAAATGTACTTTTTGATGAAACAAAAAAGGGGCACTTTTTTTCTAGCCCGGCCCTGGATTTTGACTTACCCAGTATGGCTTCGGGATGAGTTCCAACAGAGAAATATTACTGGTGAATTTCAACAAAATACCTTTGGCCGTTTCAGAAATATCGCTTATCAAAGATTCATACGAAACACACAAAACACCCTGTATCTTCGTAACCATCGGAGAAAATAAAATTTCTTCAGTGGATCCTGACTCGCCTCGAAGTCCTCTATCTCCCATTAGCCTATGTAAGGTCACTCATGAATCACCCTGTATTGGCGAATTTATATCTTTAATAGTGCTAGCGGTTCACGGAATAATACTGCAAATTGTGATAAAAGCAACAGATTTGGCACAATTATTCCTTGAACCAAAATGAACAATTTGACCCGCTGCACTAATCGATTAACCGCCGGGGGGGGGGGGGGGGGGGGGGGGGCGAGATTTCAAGGGGGCCAACTAAAAGACAACCACTTTTTTCAAGCATCAAATGCCGCTACAGAACTATGCCAGGGGACTTTTCCTAGTCAAACAAATGTCTAGATCATGATTTTGTCAACGCAAGACGCTACTGTCGCTGGGAGCCCCAACGTCACCCCCCATGTTGATTTTGGGATCTTTTTGAACTGGATGGCAATGGTATCTGAAGTGGAGGTGTGATATGTTATTTCCAATGTTTTTAGGGTCTGCGAATGTGATTCTGCAGACGAAATTTGTTTTTAATTACATTTGAGGGGATGGGGAGGAAACGAAATATCATTTTTTTTTTAATGCACTCCGAATTATCACTGAATCGGCTCGGGTAATATTATAGCATGAATTTGATATGTAGATTATGATTCCGCTACTGTTGAAGCGGCGCGACAACCAGAAGTCAAGTAACAGCCACCATATCTGAATTCAAATACTATCTCGTTTCTTTGGCATTGATCGACAGAAGGGGTGTGAGGTATCATTTCTAAGATTTCTGGGGTCTTGGAACTCATTTTTGAAAGTAAAAATGTGATCAGACCATGATTGGAGAAGCTGGTCAAAACATGGACTTTTTTTATCAAGGCACCCAACACCATCATAATATCATGCTTGGGGACTTTTCTTCATAAATCAACTATGCAGATCACGATGCCGCTATTGCGAAAGCTATGCGACAACCGTGAGTCAAGTTAAATTGGCTTGAAAACACGTGTTTTGAGGCTATTCTTCAATTTTGTTCCAACCCCATTTTTACTATTAAAATGAATTCCGAGACCCTAAAAACCTTAGAAATGATACCCCACACCACCACTGTCGATCAATGCCAAAGAAACGATATACTACTCGTATTCAAATTCATATAATGGCGGCCATAACTTCACTTCCGGTTGTCACACAGCTTTGACAGTGGCAAAATCGTGACACACATATCCAATTCATGCTACAACGTCAGCAACCTTGATTCGAAAGTATCTCAGAGTGCTTGAAAAAAAAATCATTTTTTATTCTCTCCCCCTCCCTCCAAATTCATTTAAAAACGGATAGCATGTAAAAACGTAAATTCATGGACCCAGGGACTATACGAAAAGATACTTTGCACGTTCAATTTGATTCCCATTATTATTAGATAAAAATATCAAGTTTTTCTCGAATATGCCAAATTTAACTCGACTCACGGTTGTCGCATCGCTTTCGCAGTAGTGGCATCGTGATCTGCATAGCTGATTTATGAAGAAAAGTTTCCAAGCAAGATGTTATGATGGTGTTGGGTGCCTTGATCAAAAAAGTCCATGTTTTGACCAGCTTCTCCAATCATGGTCTGATCACATTTTTACTTTCAAAAATGAGTTCCAAGACCTCAGAAATCTTAGAAATGATACCTCACACCCCTTCTGTCGATCAATGCCAAAGAAACGAGATAGTATTTGAATTCAGATATGGTGGCTGTTACTTGACTTCTGGTTGTCGCGCCGCTTCGACAGTAGCGGAATCATAATCTACATATCAAATTCATGCTATAATATTACCCGAGACGATTCAGTGATAATTCGGAGTGCATTAAAAAAATATATTGATATTTCGTTTCCTCCCCATCCCCTCAAATGTAATTAAAATCAAATTTCGTCTGCAGAATCACATTCGCAGACCCTAAAAACATTGGAAATAACATATCACACCTCCACTTCAGATACCATTGCCATCCAGTTCAAAAAGATCCCAAAATCAACATGGGGGGTGACGTTGGGGCTCCCAGCGACAGTAGCGTCTTGCGTTGACAAAATCATGATCTAGACATTTGTTTGACTAGGAAAAGTCCCCTGGCATAGTTCTGTAGCGGCATTTGATGCTTGAAAAAAGTGGTTGTCTTTTAGTTGGCCCCCTTGAAATCTCGCCCCCCCCTCCTCCCCGGCGGTTAATCGATTAGTGCAGCGGGTCAAATTGTTCATTTTGGTACAAAGAATAATGGGGTCTTATACAAAATTACAAAATACGATTATATTGCCCTAGGTCGATGCCTGGGTGAATAATAGTATATTATATACCAAGGTTGAGAAAGTATTATTATAGCTGAAGCGCCAGTTTAGATCCCGAAGCGCAGCTGAGGGATATAAGGCGCTGAAGCTATAATAATTTTCTCGACCGTGGTTTATATAGTATTTTTTTTACTACTAGAAAATCGCCTTTCTAGTTCAGGAACAGGTTAATAATGATGTACTTCACAGCTAGTAGTGAAAAAAATTAATTACTGTTCAGTTCAAAGAATATTTAAAAAATCTTTGGCATCAAGAGAGGAAATAGAAATCCAGCTCATCACAGTCCATCGTTCAAATCGAGAGAATAAGCGCGCCAAAAGCAGTACCGGGTTGCCGTTTATGGTTGCCACGTAAACGTCTAGGAACAGTCAACGTGACTCAATCAACATCAATATTTGCTGTCTGGTGTGCGAAACTGCTGCAAAAATGATCGGATTTGAGCATGATAAATCTCCCAGAGGGCCCAGAGTACGTACCAGAGACCATGCTGCGGACCTGGTCCATAATTTCTGTCGGAGAAATGCCAATTGTTTAAAGACCTGTATCAACAAGCCCCGCCTTGTCTACCTGACGCAGGCGAAGAAGATTCACTTTGATCTTTGATCAAGTTGTAAAAAGAGCACCATCTGAAATAACAGATTTTACCTTGGTACATTGAAATGCGTGCAGAAAGTTGTCCAAATCGTCGTCCTTCCATTGGTGTGCAACATTTTGCCTTGTAGCTTTCGACCATAAACCTGACCGAGTCACCTAATTTCTTAGCAGTTGTTATTCGGGAAGACGCA
Source organism: Anaspis maculata (assembly GCA_949128115.1). Classification (NCBI taxonomy): domain Eukaryota; kingdom Metazoa; phylum Arthropoda; class Insecta; order Coleoptera; family Scraptiidae; genus Anaspis; species Anaspis maculata. The sequence continues at coordinate 44,481,152 of OX421963.1, forward strand.
GCTATTTTTTGTTGAAGTAGCGAATGGAGATAATCCCTTTGATGGAATCATCACTTTGACGACACTTCCTCGTGGGAACCGAGGAACACAGCAAAACAGGAGAGACACACACAGAGTCTGGCGGAGACGTCATGTCGACATATAACCACACAAAATAAAAGAATTTGACATAGCAAACCTTTGGCAACGCTTTCTAGTTTTCTGATGCAAAATTGCCACATTTATAGTGACTGTCACCAAAATCCGAAAATAAAATTGTTCTCTGATGATACATAAATTCCCCGATATACATAAAGATGCTGCATTGTGTTGTTTTGTTTTTCCGGGATTTTTCAATCATATCTAGTAAAAATTCATGGACTGTAGACGCTTTATCAGACACAACCTGACAACAACGCTCAATGCATAATACACGACGACCTAGCCAGTGCGCAAGCGCGGAACAGGTTCTTGACGTCATCAACCTTCCAGTTCAATATCTACCTGTTGCCGCCCAAATTTTCAACTTTTTTTTCTGAAAAAAGTTGGGACTTTTGGGACGAAATATTCTCATGCCTGTAGTGATCTGAGTTTGTACTTTCTTTTGAACAAATAAAAAAAAAGTGGTATAAGACCCCATTGTGCCAAATCTGTTGCTTTTATCACAATTTGCAGTATAATCCTGAATTTTGTCGCGAACCGCTAGCACCTCCCTTACCCACCCCAGCTTTGAAATTTCAAATGGCAATACCTACTTTGTGATACACAAATATTTTTTTGGGTGTCGTGAAAAACGTGCCAGAACTGTTTTCATCATGGAATTTTTTTTAATAATTCTCCTCAGGCTGAAGGATACGTTATCGGAAGCTGCATCAAGCACATCCCCATTGCCGGACGCAACATCACCTACTTCATCCAGTCGTTATTGCGCGAGCGCGAAATCGGCATCCCGCCCGAGCAGTCCTTGGAAACGGCTAAGGCGATCAAGGAAAGGTACTGCTACATATGTCCCGACATCGCCAAGGAGTTCGCCAAATACGATTCCGATCCGGCCAAGTGGATGAAAAGATTCGAAGGCATGAACTCGGTGACGAAACAGCCGTTCGGCGTCGACGTCGGCTACGAGAGGTTCCTCGGCCCGGAGATTTTCTTCCATCCCGAGTTCTCCAATCCCGACTTCACCATTCCGATATCGCAGATCGTCGATGACGTCATCCAAAACTGCCCGATAGACGTGCGGAGGCCGATGTACAACAACATTGTGCTGTCCGGCGGCTCGACCATGTTCAAAGACTTCGGCAGGAGACTGCAGCGAGACATCAAGAAGACAGTGGACGCGAGGCTGAAGCTGAGCGAAACGCTGGGTGGCGGCAGGCTGAAACCGAAACCTATCGACGTCCAGGTCGTTTCGCATCACATGCAGAGATACGCCGTATGGTTTGGAGGAAGCATGCTGGCATCTACGGTAAGATTATCATTTACAGTTTAGACTTGTAATGCGATACTTTGGTTTTCTCAATCTTGCAATCAAATTTCAACTTCCCACTGATAGTCCTGTCCCTAGCAGAACTTCTGTAGGAAAGACGATGAATTAAAAAAAAAAAATGAAATCGTTCGAGGGTCATCCCGGTACAAATAATCACTCGGGTGGTTTCACGATTTCTGGTACATTTTCCAGCAATATCGCATCAAAGGTGGCGGCTGGTCAATTCTTCAGTTCCCTGATATTTCTTTTGAGTTTTTGCGATTTTCTTCAAATAAAAGTACTGATCTACCCAACAAACAATTCTGGATAGAATGGTGCAAACAAATATTGGGTACTTACCTTATACCGGGTGAAAAAAAAAAATCTAATTTTTTCATAACTTTTTAGTTTCTTGGCCGATTTTCACAAACTTGGTGTCGAAAGCTCGCTTACTAACCTCGGGTTCCACCAAAATTTTAAGAGCAGATTAAATCTATCACTCTGATAGTTGCTATGCACCAGCCAATAGGATGGCCAGTTGCTTAGTTACTATGAGACATGGCATGGCAATACATGGCCGAAGTTTCGAAATTTTAAATAATGGATGGCGTAAATGATGGAGGTGCGCATCTCAAATATCGAATATTCTGCTCTTTTGTTCTCGCATGTTCTAAACGGAATTTTTGTGAGTGGTTGGCCTGATGGCCAGCTGAATAAATACGGAACAAAAGCCAAATGTTAGGAGAGTCGAAATGTAGAAATTTTAAATAGACGACTTTACTTCTTCGGAGAAAATAAAACGATTTCATTGTGAATTTCAATTGCAATCAGTTTAAGGTGGTTAAGATAAAAATACAAGGCTCTAACAAGTCATTTATTACAGGAAAACAATTGTTCCCGCTTAACAACACCCAAAGAAACGTCCCGAACGTTTTAGTGGAAAAAATCCCGGTGAACATGACTGAAATTTAAATATTTTGTAGTGTTTGGTCTGCAAACGATATTCGATTTGTGTCCCCTACAGGAGGTGAAAGGTGTCTCATCGATGTGCTTGTAGAATTATTTTGGCACAAGACATTATTTTTTTATGATGAAGCTGCTCAAATTTTGATCCACTCCAATAATGATGGGGCTTAGGGGTTAGGGGGTTACTTAAAATAAACGAATTCATTGCAAAATGCTGGGTCGTCAAAGAGCAACCCTCTAAACGTTTTTCTGAAAAAAAAACTGATGAATTGTCCACAAAATTATCTCATAAGCTTGATGACACAACTTTCGTCCCCTGGTTCTGTACAGGGCAAGCTAGTCATACAAACTTATATGAGGCTTCCGTTCCGCGTTTATTCAGCTGACCACATCAAGCCAACCATTTACAGAAATTCTCTTTGGAACATGCGAGAACAAAAAAGCAGATAACCCGGCCGGTAGCGCGGCGGACTCCGTCTTTGGAAGCAATTCCAGGGATCGTGGGTTCGAATCCGGCCTGGGCCAGGTGAAAATTTTCATGCGCTCTTTGGTACCTTGGCGTTAAATTGTGAAACGAGAAGGACACCGAAAAAAAGGGTGCTAATAACCTCGCTGTTGATGCGTCCATAAAATGGTGGGTGGTGTGGGAATCACCCGGCGTCGCTCTTAGCTTACTAAGACGGCGCTAAGGAGGTACTGCCAGTGACTACACGGATACCCGCCCACTGCAAAAAAAGCAAAAAAAAATCGATATTTGAGATGCGCACCTCCACCATTTACGCCATCCATTATCTAAAATTTTGAAACTTCGGCCAATTCGTACCCAATATTTGACAGTTGATGTAGAAAGTTGAAATCTTGTCTCTTCACTTGTACAGGGTGGTCCATCCTAGCGTAATTATCCCATAGCGGTCTTACCGTTCAAGATAGAGAAAAAGATGTAAGGGAAAAGTTATTTGGTTTGATGAGACCTATAACCTAAAATTATTTTCAGCTATTAGACCAAGAGCTAGCAACGTTTTATTTACCTCATAAGCAAAATGCGGTTTGACTTCTGGGGCATGTAGAGATTATGATGGGCTTCCATAAAATCTTTGTCTTATGAAAAACACCCCTTGCTTTCTCACAAGACAAGCAAAGAAATGTGCCATTTGACAGCAGTATTCAACAGCGGATTTTTTGGGATTCTTAATCGATATAAATATCAATTTTATCAGGAATGGATAGATTGAACTATCTTTCAACTAAATTGAATAGGACCGAATCTCGTAATGTATTAGAAACTACCAAAAACCAGACTTTCTCAACTGGCATGTTCAAGCTAGTAGGCTAGGCCGAGCTGTTTGGATCGCATTTGATGGCCGATTCTCGAATCACGCCTACTAGAAAAACCAGTGCCAACTTCCGTCCGCTTGGAAATCTGGTTTTTGGTAGTTTCTAATACATTTCGGTGTCTTTTTTCATTCAATTTAGTTGAAAGATAGTTCAACCTATCCATTCCTGATAAAATTGATATCTATATCGATTTAGAACTCCAGAAAATCCGCTGTTGAATACTGCTGTCAAATGGCACATTTCTTTGCTTGTCTTGTGAGAAAGCAAGGGGTGTTTTTCATAAGACAAAGATTTTATGGGAGCCCATCATAATCTCTACATGCCCCAGAAGTCAAACCGCATTTTGCTTATGAGGTAAATAAAACGTTGCTAGCTCTTGGTTTATATACAGGTGTCCCATTTTGGTGGGATTAACGAAACGTCAATTTTTTTAAATGGAACACCCTATATTTTTTAGCATTTTCATTTTCAACTTTTTTACCTGTCTTATGCCTGTATTTTTGTTTTCCAATTGTGTGACAGTGCTACCAACTAAAAATTATTAACTACAAAAAATCGCATTTTCACAGTTTTCTTAGAAAAATCGTAGCGGCCTTGCTTTTTAAAACTAAGAAATGAAACTTGACATGGTGATTATGGTGATAGTCAAGTCAAAGACCAATATTCCAATGTCAAAAAATTGGGATTTCTTGTGTAGGACGATAAATTTCTGTAAGTCAGGAAATGCCGGAAGGGCATATCATTTCTCAAAACGATAAGTAAAACAATGATTGAAATTAACGTCTGGTTTCATTAACAATCAACTTTACAAGTTAATGAAACAATCCAACAATCTTGAACGCAGTGGAAGGCGGCGGTTTGGTCATGGTCATCTGGTTCTGAAAAGATAAAAACTGTTGTGAGCATTACACTACTCTCATGAATTGATCTCAGGTCAATTCAGTGTTGAATTCAACTCAACTCAGTCTTGAATCAATATGACTTCAAGACAATTCCACTCAGCCTTGAATCAATATGACTCTGAAACACTTACACTCAGCTTTACCAAATACGCGACTTGGCCCAGCCAAAGTCAGTAACCACCGTGATAATGAAAAGTGCAATGTACCGCCAACAGTGCAATGGTACCTATTCCAAATACCACTACTCCGTGATAATGAAAAGTGCAATGTGCCTTCAACAGTGCAATGGCACCTATTCCAAATATCACACCACGTGTATCAAGCGTGAATATATCATTCTAGGTTTGTCTACAACAGGTGATCACCTCCGATACAAATAATCCAGTTCTGTGCCGATTCGTGCAATGGAGCCCGTGGAGACTACGCACAATGCTCCTGATTCAGCCACACAGAACCTCTCTAATACCGATCGTGCAATGGGACCACCAGCGAGGCCCCTGCCGCATATTAGCGCAGACAACCTCAACCGTTACTTTGTATAAAGCAATGCTGAGGTTATAATATTTGATTAGCTACATATGCATAGTCAGTTACAGTAAATAAGTAGGTATATGCCCGTGAGAAAGACTCACCATTTGGATGTTGACAGCTTCGTAAATTTGTCACAGGGAGAAATGCACCTTGTCATCCGTAACTATGCATTATTTCTACACACAAAGGTAAACAAACACAACCAACTGTTGTAGCCAATTGTTATAAAAAAATAGGTGTCTTACAGTCGGCCATCCTGAAATTCACCTCGCCTCGAGGTGACACTGATTTCTCGTCCGAAGACGTAAACGCATATCAAACGTTATCGTTTGATAAAAGAAGACATCAGCCTCAAATCTAGTGCACAGGAAGACCTTTCCAAAACTTCTGAATATAACTAGAGCCACGGTCTATCCGCACTTGAAAACGTTACATAATCAACGTCCAGTCCTTACGTGACGAGAATTCCGATAAACATCGAAGAGATGTCTGCTGATGAGGATGCTTGATCATCTAACTTATCCAGGAAACATACATGTGACGTGCTTTTAATCCAGGAAACACACTGGGCAACTACGACTCAAGTGACAGGTATGGAACTGATCTTGGAGAGACCAAACAATCCATACGGAAGTGCGATTTTCATCAGAATTGGCGTTGATGTGACCTCAACATCATCAACAGAAACTAATTATATTGCCATGGACGGGTTAAACTACAATTAGAACATGGATACAAAGGGTTAACCGCACACAATCGTCAAGGAGCTATAATTGAATAAACGTGGCTAAAACCAACCAATCCAGTTCCACGAGGCAACCAGGCACAAACGAACGAACCAATATCGGAGCAGGAAGAAGAGTGAGAACATGAATATACATTTTGCGCTACTGTCACAACAATCTAGTGCGATGGTCCAAAGCGTCGAAGGTGGAAAGAAACGCCACCACCAATCGGCAGCGAAACAAAAGACAGAACGTCTCGCAAACAGCACACAACGGCTCCAAAAGAAGAAGAGCAAAAGCGCCAAGCAAACTCAGTTTTTCTGCTATGTAAAAGTACGTAGTGGCGTCAGCAAATACTTACTCCGGAAGCGCAGGAGAAAAATCGTAACAGAGCACGTGACTATCGAACTCCATCGATTCCCACTATGAAATCAAGGAAGTCAAGACTTCAGGAGCTCAACCAAAATCTGTACTCGCAACCCTTGGTTATGATTATTGTAATCATTTCTTTATTTCTTGTGTAAAACATGTGAGTGAGTGTAAATGAGTGTGATTAAGAGTAAATGTGTGAGACATGTGAGTAATTAATTCGAGTGTAGTAGAGCTTATCTCTGGTCTCAGATGTCAACGTGTAGATTATGTGTTTGAATACAGCTGTTGAAACTTCACCGTGTTCAAATAAACCATCCACCTAGCTTGCATCCAAATTAATGCCTTTATTGGGCAGTCATGCAGGGTGAGCCCTCAGCCATCAAAACTCTTCACGACAATATTGAAATACTATCGAGACCCAGCAGTTCGTCGTAACTTCGATATACAAGCCGTTCGAAACGAACTCAACTTTGGAGGCGTTTGCAGATTTCAACTTTCGAAACGTCAACTTTATAATAGGAATTTCAGTTGCCAAAGTACCAAGCGAGGCTGTAACCTGTGCTGTAACGCAGCTGACAACACGGAACCGATCTTGAATCATATGGGCTGAGACAAATGACTTGGAACTAATTCACGATTTAAAACTACCATCATCGTTTAATAGTGCCAGATGGAGAAAAGGAGATATAACCCCTACAGCATCTTTGGGTCTGTAGAATTGTAGCACAATGTGAAAAATTGAATGGAAATCCGAAACGTCATGCAAACTCGGCATAGACCTATATTTCGCATCGCTGGTACTGTTATTAAGTCAGAACAAGCACCAAGTACCGTCAAAAATGAAGTTTAATTTGAAAGAACAACCAGTTGAAAGAAGCTCAGTGGAGACTTTGATCGAGGCATAATACATATCTCTCCACTGGCTTAGATGTATTACAACTTCATCCAGTTTGTGAAGAAAATCTCAAGAGAAACAATTCCTCATGTATGTAGAACCCAGTATACCAGGATTGTATGATGACACCAACTTTATTCTCTCACACTAACAGCGGATTTTCGAGGAAGATTCCGTTGGCAACAATGCCATACAGGTTGGTGATCGAAGATTTAATGTTGACAATTTCTGAAAGTCGCAGAGCAAGATGGACTAACTTGATGGAGACCCTCGACTCCTCGACATAAAGGTGAACAGTAGACGGGCATGGAATTTTTTGAAAAACCTCAGTGGTGATAGTGCAAAACCGAGAAACAACTTCACCAATGTGACAGCAAATCAGGTGGCAACCCAGTTGTTACTAAAAGGTGAAATGCTGAAAGCACCTCATTGTCGGAAGTACCGTGAACGGATATTACGTGAGCCGACAAGCGAAAACTATTTCTTTAGCAACCTCTTGCCATGTCTGAACTGGAGGCAGTGATATCCAAAATGAAGTTGAACAAAGCAGCAGGCATTGACAAAGTGAGAATGGAACAACTCAAGATATTCGGTCAAAAGACATTTCAATGGTTACTTAACCTCGTGAATCATTGCGTTTCTGATATACAGATCCTGAAGACATGGAGACAAACTCGTGTAGTAGCATTATTGACACCCGAAAAAGATCAGATCGATTCAAAAACATTTTTAGACCCGTATTGCTGCTGCTCTGTCATATTTTTAAAATCTTAGTACGTCTAACGCTCAATCGAATCTTGGAGTTTTCGGAAGATAACTTCATCCCTCAGTAGGCAGGTTTCCGCTAGGAAAAATCGTGTTGTGGACAAATTGTGAACCTCACACAGCACATTAAAAACGCTTTTGAACTAGGAGAGATCAAATAAATGGTTCACCTCAAGGAAGCGTCTTCGCACGTCGTCCGAGCGTCATTGCATGAAGGAACGAATAACCAACGCCTGACACTACAAAGCAGTTCATTATTGCTGATGATATAGCTGTTGCTGCTCAAGGCTTGAACTTCGAAGAGGTCGAAAATAACGGAGACTTGAAACATGTTGTCTTCATGATGATGCAAACTACCTCAAGCGATATTCTAACAAAGGTCACAGGTTTGTGCATTTCACTTCAACAACAGAGAATCCTGACGACAGTTTGAAATAACGTGGCGTAAAAGCAACCTGAAACATTGTCGGACACCCAAGTACCTCGGTGTCACGTTTGATCATACGCTAATCTTCAACTGCATCAATACTAAAGGAAAAGTCTGCAGAAGACCATCATCAGGAAGCTGATCAACAAAATTTGAGCGCCAATTCAGATTCACTGAGAACAACATCATTAGCGTCATGCATAGCTGCCTCAGAAATCAGAATACGCAGCAGCAGCATGAAATAAAGTGCTCAACAAAATAAGTGTCGCAACAGAAATTTTTTCCCAAATTTGAATCAACATAACTTTTGATTGTCACGGACGATTTCAATTTGGTTTTCACTGGTCGATTGCCTAATCTTTTGGCTATTTGCCATGTTCAAAGATCACCTGAAAAGCTGCACGTGAAGTTTCTACAGGGTGGTAAATAAAGCAGTTCATAATTGTTAAAATTTTAATGAACCCCCGTTTGAGCTTAAAATTTTTTTGTCAACAACCGATAACAAAATAATGGAGAATGATGACTTACCTCGGAACGGTTTTCGAATTTCCCGGATTAGAAGTGAAATAGCCAAGATACGATTTTTTTTGCTGGGAATGATGCTTTTCATTCTTTCTCCTTCATGAAAAATCAACGGCCTCTCGATGTGAGAGCTTATCTCTTAGCAAGCTTGCTCATTAGACGATTCTAAGCAATTTGTTGTCTAGCGCACCCCCTGTTGTGTCTTTTGGGGCTGAAATAGGGCGTACTTTTTTGTGAATTCGCCACCAATTTCACAACCTAGGCTTGTTTGGTATCAATTCTTTTGATTGAGGTTCGCTGAACAATAATATCTTGGTGAAAACATTCTTCTGTCTGTCTGTCTGTCTGTCAGTCATCTGTTTCTTCAACTCCCGAACGGTTCATCGAATTCAACTGAAATTTGGTGAATATGAAGGTATAGTGTCGATCGAAAGTTTGGAAACACTTGTCAAGCTTGTCAATTTTGGAGGTTAAATTAAGACTGAATGAAAAGGATTTGAAAAGGTGACATGCACTCGAAATTTGAAGAAGACCTCTTTTGAACTGTGAAAGAGAACACTTTTTTTTGTCATATCACATTCAATTACGTGTGCAATTTGACTTCAAAAATTGACAGTTTTCAAAAGTGTTTCCAAAGCCTAGTCAGTGTTCATATGCGGGCATAATTTGAATTTTCGAGTAAGTTGATGAGATTTTAGCTAGAGTCGGTGCACTAGAGGGCGCACCATCCCGTAATTAGCTATCAGTTTTTTTTCAAGCATTTGCAAGATGGATCAAACTTACCAGGTTTGTGGGTAGGTACTAAGTAAGTAACATTTTCCTTCCAGTTGATGATTTTCAGTTTAAGATGATTATAATCAATATTTTGTCGGTCCCCCTCTTGCCTGGATCAGATCGAGCCATTACTTATCTCGATATGGTCTCCACTAAAGCCCGCAGAAAATTCTGAGGAATAGCCTTCCATTCTTGCTGAACTGCAATCGCTAAGTCATTCAAATTGTCCGATTGTCTTTCTTTTCTTTCAATTTCAACTTTATCCTACTCCATACATGCTCGATAGAATTCATATCTGGAGACAAGGGTAGCCAATCTATTCTTTCAATATTGTGATCCCCTAAAAATTTGTTGACAATTCTAGCCCGATGAGGTCGGACGTTGTCGTCGATCAACATGAAATTGTCACCAAAATTGTGAGCAAAGGGGACCACAATATCCTTTATACACAAATCCCTGTATCTTTCATCATTCCCTCCTCCTCCCACCATCCACTCTCTCCTTTCAGTATCACCAAATCACTTATTCTTCCAGTCCTCATTTCTCCCCAAACAGTCACTCTTCCACCTCCAAAAACCACCCTTGCCTCTATGTGTTCTTCCAGAAGTCTTTCGTTCCTCTGTCGCCATACCAGAACCCGTCCATCCGACCTATACAAATTAAACTTACTTTCATCTGAAAACAAGCACCTACTCCACTCCGCTATTCCCCAGAGCTAATATGGTTTTGTGTCCATCTTAGGCTAGAAGCACGATGCTACGGTTTCAGCAGAAGGCATGCCGCTCTTCTTCTGTTTTTACTTAATTTTTTCAAGTCCAGAACAACCACACATGTACCGACCTCGATCGACAATTGGAGACAAAAAATACTAAGTGTTAAATTCGATAGAAATGAGAAGAAATGTTCATGTATTCAAAGTTGATCTTGCGAGAGCAAAAGAAAAAGGAACTGATAAGTAAGTAGGTATGGTGCAGTCTCTTAAGACCTTTTAAGATATTGTGGGGTCTCTGGATCAATTTGAAATTTAACCTCCATGAATCATGTCTATGCTAAATTTCAGTTAAATTCGATGTTCTGGTTCGGAAGTTTTCGTAACATAATTACAGACAGACAGACAGACAGACAAAAGACCATTTTTATCAATATAATCTTGTGCAGTGAGCCTTAATCAAAAGAACTGATTCAAACCAGCCTGGGTTCACTAGGTTGTGAAATTGGAGCATATTGTAACATGTTACAGACAGACAGACAGAAGACTGTTCTTATCAAGTTAAGCTTGTTCAGCGAGCCTCAATCAAAAGAATTGATATCAAACAAGCCTAGGTTGTAAAATTGGAGCATATTACATCCATATAACATATTACAGACAGACAGACAGACAGACAGACAGACAGACAGACAGACAGCAGACTGTTTTTATCAAAATAATCTTGTTCAGCGAGTTTAATTCAAAAGAATTGATATCAAACAAGCCTAGGTTGTGAAATTGGAGCATATTGCAACATGTTACAGACAAACAGACGGACAGACAGACAGTCAGACAGACAGAAGACTGTTCTTATCAAGATAATCTTGTTCAGCGGGCCTTAATCAAAAGAATTGATATCAAACAAGCCTAGGTTGTAAAATTGGAGCATATCGTAACATATTGCAGACAGACAGACAGACAGACAGACAGACAGACAGCAGACTGTTTTTATCAAGATAATTTTGTTCAGCGAGTCTTAATAAAAGAATTGATATCAAACAAGCCTAGGTTATGAAATTGGAGCATATCGTAACATGTTGCAGACAGACAGACGGACAGACAGACAGACAGACAGTCAGACAGACAGAAGACTGTTTTTATAAAGATAATCTTGTTCAGCGAGCCTTAATCGAAAGAATTGATATCAAACAAGCCTAGGTTGTGAAATTGGTGACAAATTCATCAAAAAATATACCCAATTTCAGCCCCAAAAGACAAAATAGGGGGTGCGCTAGACAACAAATTGCTAAGAATCATCTGATGAGCAAGCCTGCTAAGAGATATCCTCTCACATCGAAAGTCCGTCGATTTTTCATGAAGGAGAAGTAATGAAAAGCATCATTCCCAGCAAAAAAAATCGTATCTTGGCTATTTCACTTCTAATCCGGGAAATTCGAAAACCGTTCCGAGGTGAGTCATCATTCTCCATTATTTTGTTATCGGTTGTTGACAAAAAAATTTTTAGCTCAAACGGGGGTTCATTAAAATTTCAAGAATTATGATATGCTTTATTTACCACCCTGTAGAAACTTTATGTGCAGCTTTTCAGGTGATCTTTGAACATAGTAGATAGCCAAAAGATTAGGCAATCGAGGACTGAAAACCGAATTGAAATCGTCTGTGACAATCAAAAGTTATGTTGACTCAAATTTGGGAGAAAATTTCTGTTGCGACACTTATTTTGTTGAGCACTTTAGAACCATTCCATTGCATGCGAAGCAAGTGAACGTAGCTGCAAACGAAACCCAAACGCGCGGTCTCGTAACCTAACAGGATGTCTGAAGCCGATGGATAATAAAATAAATGAATAAATAAATTACAAAAATAAGTAACCCATGCATGGTTAAGAAAATAATACACTCCAAACCATTTAACCATTCCCAAACTCGTGGTATGCCTTTTTGATTTAAATCAATTCAATTCAATTTAATTCTATCCCACTTCTGATAATTTGTAGGACGATAAATTTCTGTAAGTCAGGAAATGCCGGAAGGGCATATCATTTCTCAAAACGATAAGTAAAACAATGATTGAAATTAACGTCTGGTTTCATTAACAATCAACTTTACAAGTTAATGAAACAATCCAACAATCTTGAACGCAGTGGAAGGCGGCGGTTTGGTCATGGTCATCTGGTTCTGAAAAGATAAAAACTGTTGTGAGCATTACACTACTCTCATGAATTGATCTGAGGTCAATTCAGTGTTGAATTCAACTCAACTCAGTCTTGAATCAATATGACTTCAAGACAATTCCACTCAGCCTTGAATCAATATGACTCTGAAACACTTACACTCAGCTTTACTAAATACGCGACGTGGCCTTCTATAGGCAGTATGGACTATTCAAACATCACATACATACCAGCCAGGTCTAAGTAAACAACGTGATAATGAAACGTACAATGGTACCCCCAACGAGCACCTGTTTCCAATACCACATCACGTGTATCAAGCGTGATTATCTCATTCTCGGTTTGTCTACAACAGGTGATCACCTCCGATACAAATAATCCAGTTCTGTGCCGATTCGTGCAATGGAGCCCGTGGAGACTACGCACAATGCTCCTGATTCAGCCACACAGAACCTCTCTAATACCGATCGTGCAATGGGACCACCAGCGAGGCCCCTGCCGCATATTAGCGCAGACAACCTCAACCGTTACTTTGTATAAAGCAATGCTGAGGTTTTCATATTCAATTATTTACATAGGCACAATCAATCTACAGTACACAAGTAGGTATATGCTCGTGAGAAAGACTCACCATTTGGATGTTGACAGCTTCGTAAATTTGTCACAGGGAGAAATGCACCTTGTCATCCGTAGCTATGCATTATTTCTACACACAAAGGTAAACAAACACAACCAACTGTTGTAGCCAATTGTTATAAAAAAATAGGTGTCTTACACTTGATACAGGGTTCACAAAAAAACATCAAACTTCATAATTTTCAAAGTATCATAAGTCATTTTTTTCAAATGGCATGCCCCTAATTTTATAACGTTATCTGATAGCTTTTCTCATCCTCTTTCATTTTTACTAGGGGTATACTACCCTTAAACTTCATTTTTTTCGAGATAATGGGAAATTTTCACAAAATTTGCAACTTTTCTTGGTTTTTTTCAAAAATTGAGTTATACAATACAATACAATCTTTATTCAGCGCAAGAAGACCTTACAAGGTATATCGCTAAGTCATTTTTAACAAAATACATGAGTACGATAAGACACACTTTGTAACACTCAAGTATGTTCAAGTAGAACACTACAACAAACAACGGATAATAAATTCACATGTACTTCAAAAAAAGTGAAGTCATTGCACAAGATGGAGTCAAAATACAAAATTCAAAAATTCATTGACAGAATAAAAACATTTTTCAATCAACATGGTCTTTACGGCTCTTCTGAAGGTTTGATACGCGACCATGCTTTTATATTCCTGAGGGAGATGATTATAAAGCCTGAGAGAGCTGACAATGGACCCCCTCGCGACCTGCGTCAAGGCAAACCTGGGAATTACCAGCTTGTCAGCATTTCTCGTCCGATAGCGGCTTACCTCACCCTGTCGCTGGAAGCGTCCAACATTTCTCCTTACAAAACAGACACATTCGAGAATGTAACAACAATATACATTGAGGATGCCATACTCCACAAAATATGGCCTACATGAAGTTCTACAAGGAAGTGACAGCATGCACCTGATTATTCTTTTCTGGGCAACAAAAACTCTCCGGACACCAGAAGAACCTCCCCAGCACAATATGCCATATGTCAGCAGAGAATGAACGGAGGAACAGTGAAACATCCTTAAATGACCGAGAGAAATTACACCCCTCAACTGAATTACCATGAAACACATAACCCCGAGACTCCTGGCCACCCTCCCCGTGTGCTCCACCCAGGAAAGACCGGAGTCCAATTCTACTCCAAGGAACCTTACCTTTTGACTTTGCTTGACGCTCTTTGCTCCCAGTCTCACTAATAAGCTACAGTCTGAGCGGCCGCCCAACGGCGTGAAGGCTATCATCTCAGTTTTGCCGGAATTGGCAATTACACCGTTGTCCGCAAACCAGGATAAAATCCTGTTTGCACTTGTAGTTGCATTAAACGCCACAGCGTCGTTATTTTCACCGCGTACAACCATGGATGAGTCATCGGCAAAGAGCGTAATTGACTCATCAGTGATCAGATCGTTCACAAAAATTACAAAAAGAAAAGGACCCAGAATACTTCCCTGGGGGACACCAGTCGCTACACTTCTCGCCCCCGACAAATACTTGCCATCCTCCCGCATAATTCGCACCACCTGACTTCGTTCCGACAAGTAGGATCTCAGCCACCGCCAAGGTGACCCCCTTACCCCATACGAATAAAGCTTATCGAGCAACAAAGCATGGTTGACAGAGTCGAAGGCCCGCGACAAGTCGAAAAACACTCCCACTGACTTATATCTCTTATTGAAACTATCCAGTACCCTCTCGCAAATAGTCAAGATCGCGTCCTGAGTACACCTCCCCTTCAAGAACCCGTACTGCTGTGACGACAGCAATTTATTGTCATGAAGAAACGATAGCAAGCGGGCGCTGAAGGCTTTCTCGAATACTTTCGATATCGCCGGTAACAACGCTACAGGCCGATAGTTACTGACGTCACTCGGGTCTCCCTTTTTCAAAATCGGCACAATTATCGCTTTTTTTAACTGAGCTGGAAACTTTCCGACTTCAAAAGTTCTGTTGATTAGGTGAGACAGAGGTGAAGATAACTCTCGAGCCACACGCTTCATGATAAAGCATGGGACATCATCCACACCTGCTGACTTTTTATTCGCTAGCTTACTGATTATATCAAAAATTTCCTCACTGGAGCTTTCAAACAAGAACATGGAAGATGGATTCTGTTTGATGTCACAAGACTTATTGACGGTCAGTCCCCCGATTAGGTCCTTCACACTGTCAACAAAATAATCATTAAACATGTCCGCTACACGGTGGCCATCCCTTTCCTCCCTCCCCTCACCTAACCTGAACGAAGATGGAAGGTCGGCCGTGATGAATGACAGGCCAGCCAAATAATACGCAGCTGTCAGTTAGTCAGTGTGAATACTGTCGAACAAAAAAATGGCTTCAACGCAAAAAGAAAACAAAGTGGGATCCTGGATATCTGGATTATTACCAGAATATCATATCAATTATTTCCTCTCGCATAAAGTCATTTTTCTTTGTTCGACAATATTCAGACTGACTAACTGAGAGTTGCGTACTATTTGGCTTGTCTGTCATTCATCACGGCCAACTCAATTTTTTGAAAAAAAAACGAAAAAAAGAGCAAATTTTGTGAACATTTCCGATTATCTCAAGAAAAATAAAGTTCAAGGGTACCCCTAGTAAAAATGAAAGAGGATAAAAAAAGCTATCAGATAACTCTATAAAATTAGGGGCATGCCATTTGAAAGAAATGAGTTATGATACTTTGAAAATTATAAAGTTTGACGTTTTTTTGTGAACGCCCTGTATCAAGAAATCGCAATTTTTAGACATTGGGATATTGGTCTTTGACTTGACTATCACCATGTCAAGCTTCATCTCTTAGTTTTGAAAAGCAAGGCCGCTACGATTTTTTCAAGGAAACTGTGAAAATGCGATTTTTTTCAGTTTTCAATTTTTAGTTGGTAGCACTGCTCCACAATTGGAAAACAAAAATATAGGCATAATACAGTTGAAAAGTTGAACATGGAAATGCAAAAAAATATAGGGTGTTCCATTTAAAAAAATTGACGTTTCGTTGATCCCGTCAAAATGGGACATTCTGTATAGCTGGAAATAATTTTAGGTTATAGGTTTCATCAAACCATATAACTTCTCTCTTACATCTTTTTCTCTATCTTGAACGGTAAAACCGCTATGGGATAATTACGCTAGGATGGACCACCCTGTATATTATTTTATTCTGCTCGACGCGTTTCGAAACTTTTATTTACAGTTCCATTATCAAGAGCAAATATATGGTAAATTAGTATAAAATGTAAAAAGTCGTAAGTAAATGTCAGAATACAGGTTTCCTCAAGAGATGGAGAATCCACGATTCCGCGCAACTGTTTTCGGCACGTTCTGCGCACAGAGTGCCATGAGTGATCGCGCCATTTGTATTTACATTGCTCCGCCGTGTTAAAAGTGCGTTTTATTTTTTGAATTTTGAAGCCAACCATGCTGGGAAAGTCGCCAAAAAAATGTAACGAACTTCTGAATGAATATTGCAAATGAATATTCCGCAGAGAAGAATTTGCCAGAGAGGCATTTGATGCACGTATAGAACTATTTTTGTAATGGATATACTAACGATATATAGTCTAGGCTAATTTTTCATAAAAGCGCTTCCTAACGTTTCAAAAGGCATTTCATATATCAAATGGGGAACAAGACATTTTGGAGTATACGAATCGCGCTGAATATGAAAACCTCTGTTGGCACCTCGAAATTTCGACTCTAAGGCCCCCAGGGCCCCAATTTTGATTTTTCCTTTTTACGGATCCATCAGATGAGGAACTGATTTTTTACTCAAGGGTTCCTCTTCTTTTTAGACCCTCCAGAGAAGAAATTCATTTTTCACTCAAGTACCGTCTTTCTTCTCAGGCCCAACTTATAAGGAAATGATTTCTTGCTAAAGTATCATTCTTCTTTTTTACATAGATATAGGCCCGTATTCGTAGTCAGACCTTGAGTAGGTACCTATAAGATGGTCTTAAGACCATGCTCATTCAAACACAGGCTTGAGCTAAGATGGTTTTATACATTATGTGATCATCTTGTGGATATTTAGGCTGGGTTTAGTCAGCTTATACCATGCGATCAACAAAATTCGGAATTGGGGTAGGCTGTGACCTGGTCAAATTTCAGGATGTCAAGCTGCTTTCGGCCAGGGCACAACAGCCTACCTCAATTCCGAATTTTGTTGATCGCATGGTATTTAGCCCCAAGTTTTAATTTTAGTCGCCAGAGCAGCGACGCCCATTGGTTTTTATGAACCAGCCTCCTCAGACTGAACCCACCCTTATAATCAAAAACAGCTACATCTTTCTACATTCGAGTATGGTGGAAATTCGCTGTTGAAAATTGAATACGTCGTCTTGCACCCACTGTGAGCTATGATGGATCAATTTCTGAAGATCGTCTCAAGACATAAGATCTGACTTAGTATAAATACGGCTAAGTCTCGGCCTAAGTCTGTTTTTGACCTGAGGATTTTTAGCGCACTTCTCCAAACGGGAAGGCGCTTTTGTCCTCGCTTTGTCCGTCCGTCCGTCCGTCCGTCCGTCCGTCCGTCCGTCCGTCCGTCCGTCCGTCCGTCCCCGCATCTAGTCCTAGACGAAAAGGTTTTTGCGAAAAATTTTTACTCCATTGGGTAGCTCATGACCTTGTATCCCGAACCAAGAAAAATCTTGACGAAATAATAATAAACAATGACAATAATAACAATTTAGTGTGACGCGGCATCGCCGTTGAATGCTGCATTTCAGAAGCCGGCCTGATCTCGAAAGTTATCACATGCGAGGAAGTACCCGATCTTATCATTTTACCATAATACATATGCGGAGTTATATTTAGAGGATGATTTGAACTTTATTTTAATGAAAATTTCACATCGGTGCGGGGTGCCGATTAGTAGTTATTAATTTTTGAACATGACTCCGAAACTACGGCTCGGCCGCAAATGATTTATTCGTTGCTTGCTGGTGCTTGATATCCTTTCCTCCGAACAAAACGAAATTCAATACAGAAAATATTTCAACTCGAATGGGTAGCTCATGGCCTTGGTACGCGAATCAACAAAAATTTTGCCGAAATAATCATGAACAATTACAAAAATAACATTTTGGTGTAGGGCGGCTTCGCCGATCAAGTGCTGGCATTCGCGGTAAAATGTAGAAAGTTGCGATATGCAGGCAACTACAATTTCTTAATGAAATACATCACTGCATGTACGGCATTATATTTAGAGAACAATTTGAACTTTCTTTTGACAAAAACCCCACTTCGATCCGACCGTTAGGTCAATTGTTATCGATTTTTGAAAACGGCCGCAAAGCCACGGCTCGGCGCATATTACACGACCCTACAAATTTAAAATCAGACGTGCCGAAATAGTAATTGAACATTTTGAAATAGCCAATACTAGGTACCTGAAGGATAATGGCACTCAAATTACGAAACATGTTCGCTCAATAACAAAAAAAAAGTAGGTAGGTATCACTAAAAATCATGTGACAAGGCTACCATTTTTCCGGTTTTTCGATAAAAAAGAAATGTTCCAATTCAAAAGTGAACCCGATATTCGTGTTCAGGAGGTCGAAATCAGTTGGAGCACATTTTTTTATATAAGTAACAGAATGACGCTTATGTGGCCGGTTTGTCTGTCTGTCTGTCTGTCTGTCCGAGTCCGTGCAGAAATTAAGACGCTGTACTCCTTCTCGAGAATTGAAACAAGAGTCTTGGAACTTTTTTCCGATTAATAGCTGATGTCTCCAAGGGTGGCCAATGGGCACTATTTTTGTTATCCATACATCGTTATCATTATTCTCAAAAAACAGAGATCTCCTGTGCACTTCGATGAAGTTGAACTTCTCCTCGGGAAATAAAGCTACAGCCGTTGAAGATTGAACTTTATCCGGTGGATAGCTTAGGTCCTCAAGGACCAAATAGGCAGGTTGGCTTTCATAATTCGGCCGCCATCTTGGCTGCCATATTGAAATTTCTTATTAGTGGAACGATTGTCATGAAACTTGAAACTCACCCTTGTCTAGTATGATAATTCTTATTTTCAAGCCAAATTTTATGATTGCCCCACCATCTTGGCCGCCATATTGAAATCTCTTATAAGTGGAAAGATTTTCATGAAACTTGAGAGTTACGCTTGTCTCGTACGATCATTCCTATTTTCAAGCTGAGTTTCATAATTCTGCCGCCATCTTGGCCGCCATATTGAAATCTTCTGTTAGTGGAACGATTTTCATGAAACTTGGAACTTACCCTTGTCTAGTACGATCATTTTGATTTTCAAGCCGAATTTCATGATTCTGTCGATATTTTGGCCGCCATATTGCAATTTTTTGCCCAAGACGGTAGAACCCTAATCACTTAACATCTTGCGTTCACTAATCCTCCAAAAAGGAAGTGCGCTACTGAGCCTCATGCCCATGAGGCATATTCGCTTGTTTTCAGATCCGTCAGCTAAGAAGTTTATTTTTGACTAGACACCAGATATAGATATTGAGTCTATTTTTGAGCTATTGACTCGAGCATCCTCGTTCTTTTCAGACCCACCAGATAAAAAGTTCATTTTTCACTCAACCATTCTTTCAAGACCCATCAGATAATGAGTCTAGAAATTATCGTTTCATTGAATGATGGAGTCTTTTTGCATCCCTAGGTATATTATTACATACCTATCAGCATATTTCAAGTGAATCTTGAAAATCTTCAATTTAACTGATATTTGCTGCTGAAAACATCAACACGACGGCCGTTGGTCAGATAAAATGAAAAAAAATCGATATGTAATAGCTTATGTAATACAGAATAATCAAAAGAAACAAAATATCTCATGTATGGCGAGTACCAGCCCTTGGCGCTGTCGGCGCGGCCGGCCGATCACTATCCGGGCAACCGATACCGCGCGTAATTTTCGATGTCAGTTTTAAAAAAATCATAACTTGATAACCGAAGGATGTTTTGCGACGTCCACTTCGCAAAAACTTCCTTGGGGTATTCTCTACATATTGTCTCATACATGTATGGACTTATTCTGAATGATTGATATAGGTCCCCACAGGTCATAGTTTTGGTGTCGGTATCTCTTGCATTTCGGACTTCTTGGTGGTTTTTGCTGTTCGAAGAGGTAGTTATCAAACTTGAGACACAGAAATTTGGCGTGGAGGTTTGGAAATGATTCTTAATTACAGAGCTGTAAAAACCTGTGCTTTGCCTTCAGTGGTTTTTGAGTTACGACAGGTTGAATGCGAAACATCATGAACTCTTGAAAACCAAAGAAATATCAAAATTGGGGCCCTGGGGGCCTTAGGGTCATAATTTCGAGGTGCCAACAGAGATTTTCATATTCAGCGCGATTCGTATACCCCAAAATGTCTTGTTTCCCAACTGATATATGAAATGCCCTTTGAATGTCACTTTTCAGGAATCTAGCCTAGTCTAATATGGACGTGCGCAGAAAGCACAGGGCCGCTATTCTTGAATCGTGTAAGAAAAGTCCCTGGCAGTTTTATATAATCCGTACTACACTTCTGTAACGAAAGTTGCCTAAAAACCACGATTTTAGGCAAAATTCGCTACATCAGTGTACTGCGGAATGTATTTCACTCCCAGGGACTCTTCTCACACGATTCAAGAATAGCGGCCCAGGTAAATGCGTGTCCCATGTCCCACTTTTAATATTTGTTATGGTGTATTATGACCATCACTATAAATTTGAAGTGTTTGATGCAAAAATGTGGCCAAGTGTACCCTTGAATTATTGATACTTGATAAACTAAGCAGGAAGCTCCCTACTATTATAACGCTGAAGGGCTTGTGGTTCTTTTTGCTTCTTCGAGTGTCACGTCGTATTTTATGGATCCATGCTTAGGGACACATTCGCTGTATAACTTGTGGACTTGCATAGTGGCCCACAACATTTATTTTCCATAACTACTTGTGAAAACTGTATAAATACCAATAATAAAACCATCAAAACACACGTTCGGCTTATGGCATCGGGGCAATGTTGGCACACTAGGACTGCGACGATTTACTGCGCAATCGAACGTGACGTCACGGGCCAGAAAGAGACACTCAATTTAGGAAACCTGTATTGGAAATATTTGCCAAAAATATAATAAAAATTATAATTATAATTCTTCAATGTGTTTCAAACTTCATGCGTTGTATAAATAATTGCTAATTTGTAATTTGTTTCTGTTTCATCTTTGCAGCCTGAATTCTACACAGTATGTCACACGAAAGCCGCTTACGAAGAATACGGACCGAGCATTTGCAGGCACAATCCAGTATTCGGCACAATGACATAATGTTTGAAGTTATCATAATATGTAATTCATGTAATACATATTATTCAGAAATTTTGCTTTATCCGGTAATATGTGATACATAATTGCATATTTTACATTCCGCCAGCTGAACAAACAATACCGCGAAGCTCAAACACTAACATTAGTGTCAGATATGTTAGTACACACACAACCAATTTGGCTTTGCCATGGTTCACCGCCATGTTCGAAAATTTTATCGAGAGGCCTAAGTACTAGAAACTAATAAGCAATTATTGTTATTGAATAGTGTATTGCTTGTTTGGCTGGCTGTGATTCAGTGTGCATTTTTAACATGAAATATTGTGTAAGTAATATTTAAATTGTGAAATTTAACAGATAAAATAAAAATATTAGCGCTTAAATAAATTTTGCCTATACTATTGGCGAGTAACATTACCGATGGTGGCGCTGCTGATGCGCTTCGCATGTAAACAAACATGTCGGATAGAGCACGGATTGTTGCCCGCGCGTTCAAAAATCTCATCAGTAGTAAGCGGTTTTTAATGTCCTCCAGACGTGGAACGTGCGGTTAATTAGTATTGCGGTGGAACTCAAAAATGGCAGAAGCGCAATTGAGTGTTATGGAGGTTTTAATCACTTGATGGACTTAACGGATTCTCCAAGAAATTCTGAAGTCACAATTTCTTGTGCTGTGTGGTCGAAAGCGAACCGAATCAAGCATCAATTTACCTAAACATAGACATATTTGAATTGTGTTTACAAACAAGCGCATTGTATGAATCTCCCCCCTAGGTAACTGGAAATGTAATAAAAAAAAATAGTAGTAGCAGTTCCTGTAGTAGAGGAAAATATGAAGCGAAATGTGCTTATTTGAGAAGTTCGTGTGCACGGAAAAGTAAAAAGCTGGAGTGCATTTTTTATGGTGTAGTATGGCTTGGGGATGAAGAATCCAATTGTCGTCAAAAAATCGTCCAGTGTGGGGGCGGTATGGGGGCGGTTTTGTGAAAAAACAGTTTTTTTTTTAAATGTTCTACAGTTTGTCAGCTTATGGCTGATAACAGCTTGGAACAAATCCGTCAACTGTAAGTTGTCGTAAATAATTTATGAATAAAAAGGTGATCATTTACTTTGCCATAAGAATACATGTAAAACTTGACTGCCTCGTGCGCAAAGAACGTTGAATATCTCAGTAACGTGTTGAATGACATTTTTCATTCCACTCCCACTCGATTATCTCCGTAACCACTAGTTCAATCAAAAAAGTTCCTTCTGTAAACCATGTTACCTATTCCATTGCGATTCTTGCGGTTTTTTCAGATTTGATTTATCTTGAATAGTAACTGAGCTAGGGACGGAATTGTAATGTACTGCATGCAGCGGACAAGGGCAGCGCTGAGGCCCTCGCGTACCCCTGCCACCCGCGCATCCCCGCGAAGGCCATGGTGTATTAAGGCGGGAAATCTGCAGACTTATTATTGTGGCTGATGATCGAAACATTGTAAAAGGGTACCTAGTCGGTAAATTTGCAATATAAATAAATATATACCCCTTGAATTACGACGTACGTCTTCACATATTATAATAGTCCAGTCAAAATAGGTTTTAACCGGAAATAAATTCGGAAGTTGACGAAATTTGGTGGATCCATGCAGAATTGAACGTAGAATAACAACTGAAATTCCCAAAAAGCTTGGTTTTTTTTTAGGACCAATAAAAAAGCGCCATCCTTGAAAATTTTCTTTTTTTCTGAATAGCTTGTGAACTATTATCTCTTCAGAACATAGCACCAGCACCAGCAAAGCAAATGTAGCCCGTTAAATTCCCAAGAGATCGTACAAAACTCATCACTTTTTGGTCAATAGCCTCTGTGATATCGCGTCTACAAAAACGCAGTGAAAATTACTCAAAATATATTTCCGGATTTTATGTAAAAATATGCATGGTGTCAATTCAGGGGCTGTTACCTGGACAGCGAATGTGCGAATTTCAATGTGTTTTACATGCGGGAAAAGCTAATTCAACATTCGGTATCACACTTTTGTCTAGAAGTCAAGAAGTCGCCAACTTCAAAATGGTACTTTTCCTCGACCTGTGAAATCGATACTTGATGTCTCGAAGAATCCCCAAAAATCGATTTTTTTGGGCCTCAATTTGCCTCATTTTTACTTAGGTAGAGCAAAACCATCCAGGGAAAATATGAAGAATTGAATACAGAAAAAATAACATGTTCCGGAATATTTATCCTATAGTGATGGTTTCTGAGTTGTATGGGTTGAAAGACTAAAACGACCTATTCAGAAAAAAAAAGGTAGTCCGGACACTAACTGCTGAATATTGTACTTGCATTTGATGATTGTTTTTAAATTCTTCAGATGTCAATATAACATGTGTGATGTTGTCGTGGAAGAACGGACAAAAGAACTTGATGAAAATGTATGGAATAATAGAGCTAAACTTTTATTATACAATATAGAGCTAATAATAATGGTACAAGGTGGGTGATAAATGATGAAATAAGCAGGATGGTTGACTAAGAGAAAAGGTTATTTGAATCAAAGGTGTTGTTTAGTGGTCACCCTGTATCTGTTCACGAGCGTCTTGTCGGTCGCAATTAACATTCAGGTAAACAGGGGATGAATGGGCCACCCCACCCTTGCGCCTTCTTATGTTTGAAAACGGCGGAAACGGCGACTCCGTCCGGATTTCTTTCTTCTGTATCTCAACGTCTGTCGGCAAGCATGTCATTTTTCTCCGCTTACCATATTCCATGTTTTTCGAAAATGTACCAGTGTGTAAATAAATGTAATTAGTGTACATAGAAAAAATGTGTATACATTAAACCTTCCACAAACTTTATACAAAAACAGGTGTTGTAAAAATGTTTAAAAGGGAAATCTATACAATCATTTAGGCAATTTTGGAAAGAATTATTAATCATAATCATCTAATCATCAAAATCATCTCAGAAAATCATAACTTCGTCCTTGGACTTATTTTGAAATTTTACATGTTTGTAAAAAAGGACGGCTTTTAGATAGTATAGAGGTTCTTGAAATTTGTAAAGCAACTAATAATTCTGTCCGAAATTGCCTAAAAGATTGTATAGATTTCTTTTTTAAACATTTTTACAACGCCTTTGATTTAAATAAGCTTCTTTCTTTCCATTCAACCATCCTTTCATTAATTCATCACCCACCTTGTACCATTATTATTAGCTCTATTATTATTTCATACATTTCCATCAAGTTCTTTTGTCCGTTCTTCCATGACGACATCACAAAAATGTTATACTGACATCTGAAGAATTTAAAAACAATTCACTCATCATTTACACAAACTTTATCTTCACCATTTATACAATGTCAGTGATTCGGTGTGTTATCGTTCACCTTTTATGTACCTACTTGTTTTATGTATTTTATTTTAGACTCCACACTTTGATGAAGAAGGGCCAGAGACCTGACCTGCGAAACCGGTCAGAAATAAAAACAATCAATTTGAAGGAAGACTGCGTGCAGATCATTTTATTTATGAAAAAAATCGATTTTTGCGGATTCTTCGGGACATCAAGTATCGATTTCAAAGGTCGAGAAAAAGTACCTTTTTGAAGTTGGTGACTTCTAAACAAAAGTGTGATACCGAATGTAGAAAAAACACATTGAAATTCGCACATTCGCTGTCCACGTTACAGCCCCTGAATTGACACTATGCAAATTGTTACATAAAATTCGGAAATATATTTTAAGTAATTTTCACTGTGTTTTTGCAGACGCGGTATCTCAGAGGCTATTGACTAAACAGTAATGAGTTTTATACTGATCTCTTGGGAATTTAACGGCCTACATTTGCTTTGTTGGTGCTGTGTTCTAAAGGTAATAGTTTACAAGTTATTCAGAAAAAAAAAACGAAAATTTTCAAGGATGGTGCTTTTTATCGGTCCTAAAAAAAAGTCAAGCCTTTTGGGAATTTCAGTATATCATTCCACGTTTAATTCTGCATCGATCCACCAAATTTCGTCAACTTCCGAATTTATTTCCGGTTAAAACCTATTTTGACTGGACTATTATAATATGTGAAGACGTACGTCGTAATTCAAGGGGTATATATTTATTTATATTGCAAATTTACCGACTACACTTTTACAATGTTTCGATCATCAGCCACAATAATAAGTCTGCAGATTTCCCGCCTCAATACACCATGGCCTTCGCGGGGATGCGCGGGTGGCAGGGGTACGCGAGTGCCTCAGCGCTGCACTTGTCCGCTGCATGCAGTACATTACAATTCCGTCCCTAGCTCAGTTACTATTCAAGATAAATCAAATCTGAAAAAACCGCAAGAATCGCAATGGAATAGGTAACATGGTTTACAGAAGGAACTTTTTTGATTGAACTAGTGGTTACGGAGATAATCGAGTGGGAGTGGAATGAAAAATGTCATTCAACACGTTACTGAGATATTCAACGTTCTTTGCGCACGAGGCAGTCAAGTTTTACATGTATTCTTATGGCAAAGTAAATGATCACCTTTTTATTCATAAATTATTTACGACAACTTACAGTTGACGGATTTGTTCCAAGCTGATATCAGCCAAAAGCTGACAAACTGTAGAACATTTTTTTAAAAAACTGTTTTTTCACAAAACCGCCCCCATACCGCCCCCACACTGGACGATTTTTTGACGACAAGTGGATTCTTCATCCCCAAGCCATACTACACCATAAAAAATGCACCCCAGCTTTTTACCTTTCCGTGCACACGAAAGTCACAATAGAGTCTCGTTTTTCCTCTACTACTGTGAAATTGGAACGTTCAAATGCACTTGCAAAGCAGGCCAGTCCGGAACATGCAAAAATATCGCAGCTGTGCTTCTTCGATGCAGCCATATAAAGCTCCCATTTTCAGCGACACTTCCCAGGCTTTTCTCGTAGTCATATTTTCCACAGTGCCGAGTTTGTTTGTCATTTTGACTACCCAACTTGCGTCTTTCGCTTTCGACGGGAAACGGTGAAAATGTAACTCTTCCTTTTTCCGGTTTCCACAGCGCGACTCGCACTCGGAAACACAACTAATTCTCCGCCACTTTTTGTCACTATCTATCTTGCCACCTTCCATTCTATGCCACTTTTGCTTGCCAGTCGTCGTACACGTGCCACTCTTATTTGAAAATGCAATGCTTTTGCACTCGACGACACCTAATATATTCAAGATAATGAAACGTGCGTGGCTCACGTACTTTGTTGGAAAAAATTAACGCCGCGTTAAGTCAGATGGAATCAAATAAAGTCCCCAAACACCGCAACGCTCATAAGAGCCCACACAAATCTGCAGTTGATCCGTGCACAAACATCGTTTACACGTTGGCCGTCAGATGGCGTATTCGATCTTGAAACTCGCCAATACTGGAAGCAGCATCTTACAGTAATTATGAGCAAAGCATGATTGTGTGTCTTTGGGCGGTGGGATGGTCGTCGTGCAGTTATTCTCTCGGAAGTTTTTCTTTATAGCTGTTCACTGCCCTAGTAAGGCACATACTTCGTCATATAGCAATCATTTGGTGGTCCAGAACTGATAGGGCTATTCTGTATCATATAACGCGCATTGCGTTAATACACATAGAGTGTACCTATTATTTGAGCATTGCAAAATTCAAAAACAGTCTAATATACACTGCCGTCATAACTCATAAAGGCCGCTCTATGAAATTACGCAACGCAGCCGCAACGCAGGTTTCTGATTGGCTCGCAAGTCTTTTGCGTCGTTGCGATGGCTTTGCGAATACCTTGCGAGCCAATCAAAAACGTTGCGGCTGCGTTGCGAATTTTCATAGAGCGGGCATAAGGCAGTGTACTTTAACTACATTTTAGAATAGTACGAGAAAAACGCAAAAAACCGTTCTGTCGTTTCTACCGATTACCGATCCAATTTAAAAAGGCAGTAACTGCACGTCGCTGCTTGTAGTTACTGCTCCCTTATGTTGTACGTGTTACATTCTGCGTTTTTATTAAGTGAAACGATGACGTAGGTATTGTTACGAGCGGCGATTCTGGGATAACACGCGATCTTTCTAGACTCTTCCATTAGGTCGCAGTGTAGAAGTGCAGAACTCTGGACATTTCCGGAATATTATACGTGATGGCTTGCGATTGAAATTACATGGGAGACTTGAACGGTCGATCAGAAAACATCAGCCGAATTGGCGGAGACGCCGTCATTCCAGAACATACGGGAAGTACGCGAAAGGTGTGTGATTATTCGGGAGTCGTCTAGAAACCATATGCCGGGCCACTGTGGAATTTGCTGGAGGACCCATGGAACATTTGAGATAATTAGTCGGGACCTATATAAGCACTGTAATAACCACTATGGATCGCCCACAGCACCAGTATTAATACAAGGCGATAGACAGCGGATTAAAAGCGAAGTAGTAACCTGCGATATTCCAAGTAGATAATTATTGTTGGCGTGTATTTATTGTAGTACGCAGTAATAAACAGTGTGTGTTTTAAAACGATCGTCTCAATTATAAACGAACCCGTACGCGAAATACGTAACACGTAACAGTATTGTAGTTAGATAGGTACTGCTGTTTTCAAAACCGAATTTGGTCGCTTTGACGTGTGAAAACTGATGTAGAATTTTCTGTAGATTTCAAAAATGCTAAAAAGTCAATTTCATAAAAATATGTAGATAGTTGAGTAGGTACCTACTGCTTTTTTCCTTATGACGGCAGTACATACCTACAGGTGTCCCGACTTTAACCCTATTAATTTAAAGGGGGTGGATAGACCATCAAAAATGAAACTGAATTGACCATAAAAAATGCCTCTCAAACGTTTAGTAACGGAGATGCAGAGCCCTTCAAAGTTTTACTTATTTTTCTTTTAATAATTCATAAACGGGTGAAGCTATTTGACTGTTACTTGCCAGAGATTTGTTTTGAATGATTATCTACTTATAAGTAGAATTTCACTTGAATCCAACCAGTGGTTTCAAAATTGTGAGGGGCTGATAACGGGTCATGAAAAAAAGTTGATTTTAGGACAAATGGAGTTGATGGAAATTGCTAGATGAACGGTGGGATCAGCTAAAGTACCTATTGCAGGCTGTCCCAACAAATACCTATACGCGACAAAATAAAGTGGTTGATGAGACGGTAGGCTCAATGACGGGCCTTATTAGTTTCTAACACCATCCAATAGTTATTTTGAAGGGCTATTGGGAGCCTTTGTTCGTAGATACAGAACGCCGTCATCACCGCCAAGCGGAAAATTAGTACCTATGCGATGCGCCAAAGAAAAAAACCTAAAAAGATCATTTTCAACCAATTTCCAGCCTATTGAGAATTATTTCCTCATTGTCTCAATTTTTTATCCCTGGAGCCTGTAACTGGGGTTCGAAAACTTGATTTCATTCCACAATAATGCTCAATGCACTCCTGGCCAGAATTCCGAACTTTGCCTGCTCCTGCAGAATAAAGATCAATACATTTGAGTTTACCGCCAGTTTAGTGACCAGCCAGTTTTGCCAATACAACTGCAATTGCACTAGGAAAAAGTCCTTGAACTTGTTTTATGCTAATGTTGATAATAAATTGTTTATGTTCATTAAAAACCTGCTGTTGTGCAAAAATTGCTTGCCCAAGTTATTGTATGCGGTTATAAACGAAAGCACGTGCTTTGAAACCTTTTCGTTTGAAAAAGTTCCCATCATTTGTGTTCATATTTAAATTTTCCGCCGAAATCGCAGCCCACTTGAGATCCGGATCGCGAGAGCTGAGATTTGTTGTTGATGTGATGACGTTTGACTAGGTGCCGTCATTTTCACTGTCACGTATAGAATAAAATTGAAATGTTTTTCGAAATACGCTCAAATTACACACAGCTGAACGTTTATTAGGCGGAAATTTGAAAAAGACCGCAGTTATTACCATGTCGCGTTTATGTAGGGCGATTGTAGTGCTTTGTGTGATAATTGGGGCGAGCAGCGATGAGCATAACCACATCGTGAGTACTTTTACATGCTGTAATAAAACTGAAATTGACGAGAGGATGTGTCGTAGTATGAGGACGGCGAAGAAGTCATACTGTGGATGAACACGGTGGGCCCTTACCACAACCGTCAAGAAACGTACGCTTACTTTTCCCTGCCATTTTGCATAGGCTCTAAAGAATCAATCAATCATTACCATGAAACGCTCAGCGAGGCTCTCCAAGGTGTGGAACTGGAGTTCAGCGGCATCGAAATCGATTTCAAATGTAAATTGCATCTGACACCTGAAATCCGAAAGCTCTAAACCAACTACCTGTTCCAGCAAACAACGTCAAAGGTGAATACTGTGCAACCGAACTGAACGAGGAAAAGTACAAGGCCTTCGTGTATGCCGTGAAGAACCATTACTGGTACCAAATGTACATTGATGATTTGCCCATATGGGGCGTCGTGGGCGAAGTCAAAGACAACAGCTACTACATTTGGACTCACAAGTTGTTCGAAATAGGGTACAACGGCAAGCAAATCATCGACGTGAATCTCACGTCAGAGGAAAAAGTGCTGTTAACGCCGAATGCGAAGCTTAGCTTCACTTATGAAGTGATTTGGAAGAGTGTAGACACAAAATTTGAGGATAGGTTCGATAAGTATTTGGATCATAATTTTTTTCAACACAGGGTAAGATCTTGATGCTCCTTTAAAAGTTTTGGCTCATAGAAAATTGCTTGTTTCAGATCCACTGGTTCAGTATTTTCAACAGTTTCATGATGGTGATTTTCTTGGTTGGGCTAGTTTCCATGATTTTGATGCGGACATTACGCAAGGACTACGCCAGATACAGCAAAGATGATGATATTGATGATATGGTAAGTATGGTATTCAGAGTGTTGAGATATTAGGAACAGGCGTTCATAGCAAACATAGCATCTTGTATTATTACTTCAAAAGAACGCCAACCGCGATTATTTGGAAATGAGTTGAGATCAACGATCATAAGCTTGGAATAAAGCCGCATCCACATAGGATTAGTGCAGTTGGACTGCAGGGGAACTGCGTAAGTAATGAACCAATCTTACCACGAGCGTTCACATAGAATTAGTGCGGAACTAGCAACTTGACACGTCAGCTGCCGACCTGACGCAACAATCGTCAAACGGCTCTTTCTTGTTACGTCTAAAATTTGGCATTCGCATCTCACAGTAGCAGATTCGCATTATCAGTCATGTCATCACGCCGCAATAATAGCTTAGCAACGGAATCGTGAATTGTGATTGGCGATGGCAAGAAAATTGGTATGGGCAGTGCAGAATGCCAGAAAACTTCAAACTTCTGCCATCCCAACTGCACTCCCGCTGCCACTCGTTTCTTACCGTAAGTCTATGTGAACGCTCAATGCAAAAACCTATAGTTTAGCTTTTCTACCATACCGTTGCCGCTGCACTAATCCTATGTGGATGCGCCTTAAAGCACTTGACTATTGCGTTTGTACACTAGTGTTCTTGTATTGATGGTTGAATTGATGTTGACAAAAGTAACATTCATAGATATATTATTTTACTTCTACCGTGATTCTATAGTGGGTTCACTTGTACTGTGGCTCTAGTTGGCTGGGCAAATTTTCTATTTTATCATTGTAGGCTTTCCGGCCTTTTACCTGGTGTGAAACTGACTTCTCTGGAAGTGAAGTTATATTTTTTATCAAATTCATATTAAAATCTTAAAAAACTGACCTTGTCATACGTGGAAATGCGACTAGAGGGGCGCAGAGCTGTACAGTAATGTATGGATAATCCGAACCCTCTATAATCCGAACTACTCTATAATCCGAACACCCCAATTCTGTAAAATGATATCCATAATCCGGACCCCTGTATCCTGTAATCCGAACTGTTTTTATTTTTCTTTGTGCGTGCCTTCCGAAACAATACCGAACATTTTATGCGAGCTTTCAAGTCTTAGCTTTCATTGTAAGCTATATTTGAACCATGTCTTTAACACGGAAACATGTCACTTCGATCTTCAACAAAAAGCTGAAATTTTGCGTCAATTGGAGTCTGGATGTTCATACGCTACCCTGGCAGTACGCTTCAATGAAATAATATGAAATAATTTAAAATAAACCTTTCATGAATAATTTGCATATTTTTTAATGCATATTGGCAGCATTTTGATGGTTGAGCAAGGTATCTATAAACTGAACACGTTCGGATTATAGATATTATTTAGTGTGAATTCTATAATCCGAACGTTTTGGTAATCCGAACGGGGTCTGCAAACTTTCTGTTCGGATTATCCAGACATTACTGTATTACAGTCATTTTAGACACCAGAACCCTACGGGGCCGCCTTCGATTTAAGTCATCTTGACGGCGGCCATTCAAGGCCGACAAAAACTTGTTCCGCCAAGGTCCAAAACGAAAGCAAATTGAAAACTGAAGGTACTCACATGAATTTCGGTCCAATACGCAGCTTTGAGCGGCTGGGTTTTTTGAAATTCGGTTTATTCAACTTTTTACACGTAAATCCTGCTGCAACAGCAGGCTTGCTGGGATGTTCCTTGTCTTGCCTATAGTTCTCCATGGTTCGGCGTGTCTTTTCGACTGGAAGAGGTGAAAGGATTGATGATTCCATGGGACCCCTTTTTTGGACGAAGGGCTAGTATTTTTTCAGTTTGAATCATCGTTGTTGTTGAACCGACCTCGAGAGGTTAGAAATATTTTTGTCACCTGTCAAATGTCAAAGCTGATTTGATTTATTTGTTCATTGGCGAAAATTAAAAACAGGTGGGAAATTTGCTACATTTTCCATTGTTTTCAATTGAAATGGAAAAAAGCGTCAGACTTCACGTCCCGCAAACATTTTCCGTCTATCTGCAGAGGAAATGCTTAAAAAATGTAAAAAATGTGTTTCAAAAGTGGTCCGAACGACTACGTGTCTCTTCATGAATTATTGTGCCAAATGAAGCCAGATCAGCCAACCGCAAAGTTTTGGTGATTTTCTATATTTCAGATTTGTAAACCTAAAAACAAAATCTCACAGCCGACTAGAATCACGGTACAAGTGAACATACTATAGTCGGCTGTGAGATTTTGTTTTTAAGTTTCCAAATGTGAAATATAGAACATCCCCAAAACTTTGCAGTTGGCTGCTCTGGTTTCATTCGGCATAATAGGTGCTTTCCTTTTACAACCTGAACTAAGTATTCTGACCTAAGTTGTTATATTGCTCTGGACTCGGGATGCGATATTTTTGAGACACCATGTATAGTGACTATTATGCCTCATTACCAGGGCATACTGCTTTGTAGTTCTGCATCAAATTTTGGTGCGGTATTGAATCAAAATCGGATTGCAGAAAGCAAAATTCGATTTAGTATCAAGTAACCCTGGAGCAAATGTGAACCAGCCACAATACGCAACGCAGCGGCCGTCATAACATCTGTTTCTTTTGGTGGAGAATCGCACCATATTCGTCCTGCTCCAACTTATCGGAGCGCTTTAGAGCAGAAAATAGAGCTGTTTGATTGGTCGTTTCTAGGCAACTTCTGCTCCAAGTAAGTTAGAGGACAAAGAAACAGACTCAACTAGAGCCATCATGGCCTAGTGATGCGAAGTTGACTTTCTATGCGAAAGAACCCAGGTTAAAACCCCTGCGGTGGAAGCCGATCGATTTTTTTTTCGTCATTTTGTTTTTTACGTGAAATATAAAAGCCACACTTTTCAAGTATCGAGTGATCGAATAAATTTCTCTTCAAGTCTCCTTTGATTCCTGAAAATCTGACAAAAAAAACATGGATAGCGATGCGAGCAAGGCCTACCTTGAGAAATTTATTCAATCGCTCCGTTCATTGTTCTAAATACCGGGTGATCATTTGAAAACTATCCACCTGCAATAACTCCCGATTCCTAGTGAATATTTTTTCGAGCAAAAACGTCGATTTTTATATCGAGGGGGACATCTAAAACATACATTAGCAAATTTCTATATTCACCCCCCTCGCGCCCACTCACCTCAACTTTGAAATTTCAAATGACACTACCTACCTTGCGATACATCAAATTGAAGAAAATTGAATTTTCTTTCTGAAAAAAATATTTCCAAAATTTTCAACTCCACCCCCTTTTTCCTAAAAATTCTCTGACTGTCCCATTTTATATTCTGGACCCCTTATTTTTTTCTCAATTTAGTCAGCGTCATCCTAGATAGCATCGAAGAAAAAAAATTTCGGTGGAAAAAGTGCTACCCAAATTCACCCCTTTGCTCTTCCCCACCTCAACTCCCAAATTTAACAAAACACCACCTACTTTGTGATACATCAAATTAAAGGGAATTGAATTCTCTTTCCGAAAAGAATTTTTTTGAAATTTTCTACCCCTCCCCAATAAATTGGCCATCTAGAGTATTCTAGGGGGGAAATGGGGAGCTTGAAAAATTGTGAAAAAATATTTTTTAGGGAGAGAATTCAATTTCCTTCAATTTGATGTATAACAAAGTGGGTATTGACATTTTAAATTTTCAAGGTCAGGTGGGGGGGGAGCGAAGGGGTGAATTTGCGTGCCACTTTTTTTGTAGAAAATTTCCTCTTTCGATGCTGTGCAGGATGACGTTTACTGTATTGAAGGGAAATGGAGGTCAACAATATTAACTTGGACACTCAGAGATTTTTAGGAAGAACGGGGGGTGGAGTTGAAAAGTTCCAAAATATTTTTTTTAAAAAGAAAATTTAATTTTCTTTAATTTGATGTATCGCAAGGTAGGTGGGTCATTTGAAATTTCAAAGTTGGGGTGAGTGGGGGCGAGGGGGCGATAGATATAAATTCTCCAATGTATGTTCTAGATGTCCCTCTCGATATAAAAATCGACCTGTTTTTGCCCAAAGACATTTGCACTAGGAGTCGGGAGATATTGCAGATGGATAGTTTTCAAATGATCACCCGGTAT
Source organism: Anaspis maculata (assembly GCA_949128115.1). Classification (NCBI taxonomy): domain Eukaryota; kingdom Metazoa; phylum Arthropoda; class Insecta; order Coleoptera; family Scraptiidae; genus Anaspis; species Anaspis maculata. The sequence goes on from OX421963.1 coordinate 44,515,555, forward strand.
GTAAAAGTAAAAATGTGACATTATTATTATTATTATTATAATAATCGCAGTAAAGGTAAAATCACAAAAAAAACATATTCCGCGATCGAGTCTTGAAGCCGACATCCCTCTCATACGAACGTGGTATCCTAGCCATTCAACCACCCTGTGCGACATTCGTATTGGGACTGGCGCGCATATAAACTTCGTGTCTAATAACATTTTGTGAAAACATTTTTGAATGGAAATATTCGAATAATGGCTTTATGTGCACTTAAAACCTGCTAAAAATGCGCTTACATTGATTTTATAGAATCGTGAAATTATCGAATTTTCAGCAATCTGATACCGGGGTCATAGTGATGATAAAAGATGATAAAAGTAATACCGTATCAAGCAAGTATCAAGTGGGTTTATACCGCATCAAATGCTTTGTGCAATCCAAAATAAGCATTATCTGGCGTTTGGTGCGGTATCAGAATATGTAGTTCACTATGTATTAAATTTTGATCCCATGTCAAATTTTTTTGTTTCTGCAATCCATTTTGTTGTTGAGTCTGGTATTGAACGATTTGGTACCGAACTAAATATTTAATACCACGTTTGTGCAATCGGGCATGAAGGTTACGCAACAATAAATGACGAAACAATAGGTGCTTTCTTTTTACAACCTAAACTAAGTATTCTGACCTAAGTTGTTAGTGGTATCTCACTTCCGCGCATGTGATTTCTCGCTTTTTCTCTCTCTAACTTAGATCAGATCAGTGAGTTTTGTGGTAAAAGGAAATCACCTATTTCTTGTCTCGTTCCCAACCTCTTCATGTGGTAAGTCATTTCTGTACCATTAGCTGATGAAAAATCAAAACAGTTCCTGTGGTACAGTGGCGAGCAATACATTTTGAACATCAAATTTTTTGAAATTCCAAAAAGATAGCTTTGCAGGAGTTCTTTCGAAGTATATCTATAGTGAGGCCAGCAACCACTGCCAGTAATTCAATCAAGCTATAATTACAATAAAAGCAGGACATGTCACTTCGTTGTAAATAAAAAAAAATCACATCCAATATTTATTGCTCGCCACTGTACGTCGAGGTTCATCGGAATCTCACTTATCAGCTTGGTATCCGACTCTCGAGGTCCTCGATTAACCATCATTCAACACCTATTTAAAACCCAAATGGTCTAAGATTGAAAATGGTGGTTACAACACAACTCGACTTCCGCTTGCCGCATCGTTTTGACACTTGTGTTTCAACGGTGATGCTTACGTTACACATTTGTTTGAAATTGTAGATGGAAGAGCAGCTTCGCTGAATACCGCCTATAAAGACATTTTATTATTATTATTTCGACGTCCAAAACTAGAGAAAATTCGGTGATTTTACTAATGACTCGCATTTTTAAAATTACAGGAACGTGATTTAGGAGACGAGTACGGTTGGAAACAAGTCCATGGTGATGTCTTCAGGCCAGCTTCACATTCGCTTTTATTCACCGCGCTAGTAGGTGCCGGACATCAACTGACCACCGTGGTTTTCAGCGTTATTGTTTTCGCTATTTTGGGAGAACTGTACACGGAGTAAGTTGTCATTTCCCACTGTGAGCTTTCGATGAATGTGTTGCGACCACGAACTTGTGTTGTGGCTGATTTTACTGGGCAAAAATTAAAAAATATCGAATTTCAGACGTGGATCTTTGCTTTCGACGGCAATATTCGTGTACGCCATCACTTCACCAGTCAATGGATATTTTGGCGGCTCCTTGTACTCCAGAATGGGTGGAAAGTTGTGGATCCGTCAGATGGTGGTTTCAGCCTTCATGCTTCCGGCTTTTGTGTGTGGCACCGCATTTTGCATTAATTTTATTGCAATTTACTACCACGCTTCCAGGGCCATTCCGTTCGGTACCATGGTAAATATAAATAGACAATGAACCCTGTTTGATCCCCCCTGTTCCTAATGGAAATTAGACTCAGTTACGAAAAATCGGAGAACGAAACTTGAAATTTTGATAGAGGTGAACGATAGATGATAGAATTTCCATAAGGATTCGAATGGGGTCCTTCAGAAGTCTCTTGTGCTAATTTGTCATCTGAATTATGTGTTCTTTAAATTTTAGGTCGCTGTAACTTGTATCTGTCTCTTCATTATTTTACCTTTGACTCTGGTCGGTACAGTTTTGGGGCGCAACTTGGCCGGTCAGCCGGATTACCCATGCCGCATCAACGCAGTTCCTCGACCCATACCAGAGAAAAAATGGTTCATGGAACCTGGCATAATAATCTTGATGGGAGGCGTTTTGCCATTTGCCAGCATATTTATTGAAATGTGAGTCATTTTGGCAGTGTCAATCTGCTGGACTGCACACCTGTTCTGAACATGTTAACTGAACCAAAATCTTTACAGGTACTTTATTTTCACGTCGTTTTGGGCGTACAAAATTTACTACGTGTATGGATTCATGTTGCTAGTGTTCTTGATATTGATGGTGGTAACTGTGTGCGTTACGATTGTATGCACATATTTCTTACTTAATGCAGAAGATTATCGTTGGCAGTGGACTTCTTTGTTGTCAGCAGCTTCCACTGCAACCTACGTGTATATTTATGCTATTTATTACTTCTTCTTCAAAACCAAGTAAGTATTCAATACAACGTATAATATTGGGTAGTTTGCGCGGTGGGTGCGTGCGTACGACGTAACGTGACAAAAATGGAGGGGCATGTTACTTTAGCAGAGGTACTACGTGTATGTTAACTCGCAAATTGCTATAGTTATGAACAACGCTTGGTTCGAAATAAATTTCGAGCTAAGCAACACCCGCGTGAGTTAATTCTTGGACGGGTGGTCGACGTTGCAAGATGTCTGTACCTCTTTGAAGTGTAGATCGCGCTGATTTTTCTTGGCGAGGGTACGATCGCGCGCAAAAAAAATTGGAGACACTGAAAATACTTTGAGACCTCAGTTTTTAGACTTCTAGTTGTGTAGTGGTGATGTTTGTATGTATTTCACGTGCATACCAGTGTGATCAATCAGCATGGATAAATGCATCAACCTCACACAACTAGAAGCCTGGCAACTAGGGCCTCAAAGTATTTTCGGTGTCCTCGTTTATTTTGCGCGCGATCGTACACCTTCTAGTCTTCTGCCTATCTTCTCTTGAATAATAGTGCTAGTGCAGTCGCTCATGGGCACGAAAACATATAAAACAGTTGAACGCGATTCAATCTAATTGGGGACCTGAAGAAAATCGCGAATCCATTCTGAGACAAATGTTAAGTTGTTTTTTTTTGCAGGATGTACGGATTGTTCCAAACGGCTTTTTATTTCGGTTACATGGCCCTCTTTAGCGGCGCACTGGGCATAATGTGCGGCACAGTGGGTTACATGGGCACCAGTGTTTTTGTTAGGAAAATTTATTCAACTGTTAAAATTGACTGAGTTTATTAAACTAATAATTTTTGTAAATAGTCATCCTTGATTTCTCTATTAGTAGAAAAGTGTGAAGAATAATAAGAAGTTTGAATGTATACCGTTCGTCCCTTTACCTTTATTATAACTAAATACTGTGAATGTGCTGTACTTTTTTTAAGTGATGAAATAAAGTTTTTTTCGTTTTCATTTCGTATAATGTATCATAAAATTGTGTATGCAAATACATGGTTATTTTAAAAATCAACACTGTACTTATACAAAATACAATATATCCTACTAAATATATGGGTATAATGCTTTTTGTAATACAAAATTCAAAAATTACAGATATGGGTGAACTAAGTCTGTACATTTTTTTTTCCACAAAAAGGCACTATTCTTTATGGTAAAGGCACGTTGTGATTTAATCAGCAAAGGAAAATTTGGCAATGATAAAAAAAATTGAAAACTGAGGCTTTTCTTCGTAACTAGCGTAAAATGGAGCTTAAAAAAAAACAATCAAATTGATAGCTATAGAAAAGAGAGGAAACTGCGAAAATTGAAAAGTTTTGGCAGTAAGTAAGCCAGATTTTATAAATATGTACAATTTCTTACACCATAAACGACTATGTGCATGCATGTCCGTCAGCTATAATACCTTGTTACTGATTTGATTTCGTGTTCCAATCTGTTTCAGCTGAAATATTTTCACCCTGTCGTTCAAAAACAAACTTTAAGCTATATTGTAAGCGACACGCATCTATAAACACATCGATACTGCATTTTGAGTTGGGGCAACGGGAATTGGTATGGGCGTACTTTATACCAAAACAAGCGATTTGACCCTCAGCACTCGAAATTTCGGCCCTTGGGAGCCAAAAACCTTCATAAAACGACCATCGAGTATCGTCATGTGTGTCTTAAAGGGAGCTTATGACTATCATGTTTCGTCGCGTTCCCGATAAATTGCATTCCGTAAACCCACTTATGAAAACAAAATTGTTGCCATGGTATTTTTGAAGTGGTAACCCCTTCAGTGCACTTTTTCAACAGCATTTTTTTTTCAGTTACCCCACTGGATAAGACTGTCATATTTATTGGGAATGGAGAGCCTAAACTATTTTCTTAGATTTCTTGATGCGACATGACTTTCAGTGCCGCAAATTTGACGACCTAACAGAAAAAAATCTTTAGGCTTCCTTGAGCATTTAAGATCATGCTGCATCGAAATTACTAGGAACAGTTCAAGGTCTTCATTTCGGCAAGAATTAACAGTGATGTCCAGTGGGGACACTGTAAAAAAAAAACTGTTGAAGAAGGTGCACTGAAGAGATCACCACTTCTTTGGAAAATACCACTATAAAAATGTTTGTCTTCATAATTGTGTTTACGGAATGCCATTTAGTTGGGAACGCAACAAAATATACTGAATTTGTCGTTTCCTTGCATAGTAGAAAAAATAAGAGATATTTTAACCCCTGGCCATTAAATAGATACTTGATGGTCGTTTTGTGAAAGTTCTTCTTACTTCTTCAAAGTTTGAAAGGCCCCCAGAGGACAAAATCTCGAGTGCTGCGAGTTAAATTGTCTATTTTGATATCAAGTACGGCAAGTACGCACCAAGGAGGTACGCACATGCCAAATCTCGGTTACCCTAACCCAAAATGCAGTATCTTTTGCGTACCGCCTCCACTACCAAGGTTACTCAAACTTTGTTGAAAGTTGTGATTCTTTTTGGGCTGAAGAAGATTCAAGTCGATGTCAAACTAGCAACTGGCTAGACGTTATCATCGTGATCTGTGACAGTAGTTAGATTTCCATGGGTTGGTCTTCATACCAACAAGCGATCGGGTAGAAACATTGTAGTGGAGCGGTTGAAGCTCGCTAACGCGTCTCCTTAACGAGTTATTTTTTTTTTGAGTATAACACTCTGGAACCATCACCATTCGATTGAGAAAACATCAGGCTTCAGAATATATAAATTTCAGCAAAATCGCGAGGTACCGACATCGAGTTTTTTGCCATCAAACCTCGAGAAGGTCCGATTTTTCAAGGGATTTCATCACTTACAAAAACTGAATTTTCTCAAAAAATATACGGTCTTCATGGCAGGTTCTGACGTCAATTTATAGAGAATTTCTTGGGCAACATTTTGATGTACGTCACCTCCACTCTGTTTCCCTAATTAACCCAGAAAACAAAAAAATGTGCAGAAAACAGCGACGAAATTTGTTAGTGTCCGCTTCCCTTTACGATAACTTTAGAATTCACGATATAAAATCAGGATTTTTTTACACAGAAATGTTTCTCAATGTATTCTGAAAATATAATCCCGCATAACATATAGTCGCGTTTCAAAAATGAAGGCGTCAGAAGTAAAAACATCGGAGCGCGCGCTCCCGTCAAACTGTCAGCCGCCCAGTAATTGGAACATGGGCTATTAGTGGGGGCACTAGGTGAATGAACCTTGCAAATGGTGATGAAAGCATGAAATTCGGTACACATATTCAGAATGAGCACCTCTCTTAGATAAGAGGTGGAGCCACGCCGAATTTTCACCGGAAGGGGGCTCGGGGGGCTCCTGAAAGTTGAAGGTGCTAGGGCTCCCACCAAACCGCTCATCAGTTCGTTTTAGCAATTAAAAAGGAAACTCATGAATATATCGTGGAAATTGACGACGTTTATCGCCTTGTCCCGGGAGTTTTTCATGATGAAAAAAAATAAGTTCTTCGGCAGAACACAGAAATTGGTTTTATTTTATTTTCACCTACAAAGAATTAATAAGGAGATGTGCAACACCTTGATTCCCACAAATTCGTATACTCTGAATTCGTTGGTGGAGTCAAAATTTTGATGGTGTATCTTCTTGAAGAGGGGCATTCCAAAGAGTAAGCTATTTTCAACACTACGTTCAAACAGAATTTTTTTAATGTTCTGAATCGAAATTACTGAATTCCTTCCAGGAATGCATACCCCAAACCGTTCTTTGAAAGTACCGCGTGCGATTGAACGTGGAGTAAGTCCTGAAACACTATCAGAATTTTTCTTCTGTGATGCTACTATTCACTCTCGACCGGGGCAATTAGGTTCCTACACAGCATGCGCGGAGTGTATACACGTTATTTCAATATTATGACACAATTTCAATCATAAAAAATTTGACTGAACCGAGAAAATACCCTGCATCGTGTATACACTCCGCGCATGCTGTGTAGGAACCTAATTGTCCCGGTCGAGAGTGGATAGTAGCATCACAGAAGAAAAATTCTGATAGTGTTTCAGGACTTACTCCACGTTCAATCGCACGCGGTACTTTCAAAGAACAGTTCGGGGTATGCATTCCTGGAAGGAATTCAGTAATTTCGATTCAGAACATTGAAAAAATTCTGTTTGAACTTAGTGTTGAAAATAGCTTACTCTTTGGAATGCCCCTCTTCAAGAAGATACACCATCAAAATTTTGACTCCACAAATGAGTTCAGAGTATACGAATTTGTGGGAATCAAGGTGTTGCACATCTCCTTATTAATTCTTTGTAGGTGAAAATAAATAAATAAAATAAAACCAATTTGTGTGTTCTGCCGAAGAACTTATTTTTTTTCATCATGAAAAATTCCCGGGACAAGGCGATAAACGTCGTCAATTTTTACGATATATTCATGAGTTTCCTTTTTAATTGATGAAACGAACTGATAAGCGGTTTGGTGGGAGCCCTAGCACCTTCAACTTTCAGGAGCCCCCCGAGCCCCCTTCCGGTAAAAATTCGGCGTGGCTCCACCTCTTATCTGAAAGGGGGGCTCATTCTGAGTACGTGTACCGAATCTCATGCTTTCATCACCATTTGCAAGGTTCATCCCGATTTTGGCTCTTAGCGCCCGCACTATATGAGGTGTAAAATTTTTTCTCGACGTTATTTTAGATGATTGAGTGATGAAACTTTATATAATGATTTAATAGACAATTACCTCTCCCTTTGCAAATTATTGGGACCATACCATCTTGCAGAGCCCCTACAAGGTCGCTGCAAGGGCTTCTTTGGTTTAAAAAATTACCGCTAATCTACTGCAGAGCAGATATTTTTGTTTTTTCTTTCTCTTCATTTTGTTTTATACGTCACTTCTTATTCAGAACTGTATGATCTAAAATATGTAATGCCACGTGGTAATCAGACTCCAATACCAAAGCAGTATTGAAGGAAATACCTACCTTACACTTCTACGTGATTATCTAAATAGATACCTATATATCGAAGTTCTATAAATTCAGCGGTGCAGCCAAGTGGTGGGCTACGGGACTATAGCCTCTCCCCAGATTACCAATTCTTCGCCCTTTTTTAAAGAATTTTAGTCCTCTCTCGAGTTTCGAAGGGACATTTCGTTCCCAGTTATTGGCTCAGCCTCCCACGACAAAATCCTGTCTGCGCCACTGAGTATCTGAAGTCAGGTTTCTATGTTTTGTATATTTATCGCAATCTCTGCATGAGGCACAATGGTTCTTGATCAATTTTAATGGGAAATAAGTGGAAAATTAAGTCCATCAAACGAATGAAATGTCCTCATCGTCATCGGCATCATTATCGCCATCGTTCTCATTTTGAATTATTATTATTTTTGATTGGTTTTCGCAACCTTTGAATTTGCAAGCCTCAGTGCATTTTAAATGTTCCTTCAGGCACTGGCATTTCAATGTTTAGCAGTTTTTGTCTTTGCAGAGAATGTCCAACATCTCCCGGACTTCATTTGGGATGAGAGGCCGTAGCGAGATAGTTTGTGAAATATAATTTTTTTGATGTATTTTCCCAACTGAAACAAAAAATGTCCAATCCAGGCAATGAGCCCACATTGATGTTTCACCATATGTGACATACGCCTTTACAGAACATAATAGGAATTTTTATTGTAGAAAAGAAGTATAATTATAATAATTTGACAGGATGCGACACTACCAATGGCATTTTCAAACAATGGCATTTTCAAAATTGGAAAGAAAACGGCATTAGATCTTGCTAGGACGAGACTAAATGAAGTTAAATCGCTAGCGCATTTTGCTGAAAATGTACATGATGTTTCTGGCAATATTGAAATCTCGAGACGATTCATCAAGATTTTGTTCAGATGAAAAAATGACATCAAAACACTTGACGATTTGCGACGTCACCTCACCCTTGACAAGCTCAAGCCGTCTTCCAAAATTCCTCCAACGGAGGACGCATTTCGGCAGCACGTCTTGAGGTAGCCATTTACTTGCCTGTATCAGAAAACACTGAAAAATTTCTTTTCAGATGTATGTTGCAGTGTCACATATGGCGAAACAGTAATGAGGGCTTGGGCTTACTGCCTGAATTGGACATTTTTCGTTTCGGTTGGGAAAATGCGAGGGAAAATACATCAAATTATATTTCACAAACTCTCTCCGTACAGCTTCTCATCCCAAATGAAGTCCGGGAGATGTTGGACATTTTCTGCAAAGACAAAAACTGCTCAACATCGAAATGCCAGTGCCTGAAGGAACATTTGAAATGCACTGAGGCTTGCAAATGCAAAGGTTGCGAAAACCAATCAAAAATAATAATAATTCAAAATGAGAACGATGGCGATAATGATGCCGATGACGATGAGAACATTTCATTCGTTTGATGGATTAATTTTCCACTTATTTCCATTGAAATTGATCAAGAAACATTGTGCCTCATGCAGACATTGCAATAAATATACAAAACATAGAAACCTGACTTCAGATACTCAGTGGCGCAGACAGGATTTTGTCGTGGGAGGCTGAGCCAACAACTGGGAACGAAATGTCCCTTCGAAACTCGAGAAAGGACTAAAATTCTCTGAAAAAGGGCGAAGAATTGGTAATCTGGGGAGAGGCTATAGTCCCGTAGCCCACCACTTGGCTGCACCGCTGAATTTATAGAAATTCGATATATAGGTATCTATTTAGATAATCACGTAGAAGTGTAAGGTAGGTATTTCCTTCAATACTGCTTTGGTATTGGAGTCTGATTACCACTTGGCATTACATATTTTAGATCATACAGTTCTGAATAAGAAGTGACGTATAAAAAAAAATTAAGAGAAAAAAAAATCAAAAATATCTGCTGTGCAGTAGGTTAGCGGTAATTTTTTAAACCAAAAAAGCCCTTGCAGCGACCTTGTAGGGGCTCTGCAGGATGGTATGGTCCCAATAATTTGCAAAGGGAGAGGTAATTCTCTATAAAACCATTATATGAAGTTTCATCACTCAATCATCTAAAATAACGTCGAGAAAAATTTTTACACCTCATAGCCCATGTTCCAAATACTGGGCGGCTGACCGAGCGGCTGACAGTTTGACGGGAGCGCGCGCTCCGATGTTTTTACTTCTGACGCCTTTATTTTTGAAACGCGACTATATGTTATGCGGGATTATACTTTCAGAATAAATTGAGGAACATTTCTTTGTAAAAAAATCTTGATTTGATATCGTGAATTCGAAAGGTATCGTAAAGGGAACGCGAACACTGATAAATTTCGTCGCTGTTTTCTGCACATTTTTTTGTTTTCCGGGTTAATTAGGGAAACAGAGTAAGAGTGACGTACATCAAAATGTTGCCCAAGAAATTCTCTATAAATTGACGTCAGAACCTGCCATGAAGACCGTATATTTTTCAAGAAAATTCAGTTTTTGTAAGTGATGAAATCCCTTGAAAAATCGGACCTTCTCGAGGTTTGATGGCAAAAAACTCGATGTCGGTACCTCGCGATTTTGCTGAAATTTATATACTCTGAAGCCTGATGTTTTCTCAATCGAATGATAATGGTTCCAGAGTGTTATACTCTGAAAAAAATAACTCGTTAAGGAGACGCGTTAGCGAGCTTCAACCGCTCCACTATTGAGCGTTTCACGCAATTGGCCGAAATTCAACATTTAACCAATTGTGTGACGTGCTCATCCATCACTGCCTGATCGCTAAGATTGCAGCAGCGCAACCATTGCTAAAATGAGAAACTAAAATGCATGATTGCGTGTCATTGATGCAACTGCAACTAAAAAAAAAATTCTAAAGGGCCCTTCACGAGATCTCGTCACCTTCTATGACTAGCACTTTATTGCCACATTTGCCGAATCAAATTGCAAACGAACAAACGGAAATTTTTTGCAACCAAGTACCTCAATAAAGGAAGCCCAACACTAGCGTACGCTCAAGTATCTAAGATTCGCGCGCGGCTAGGAAGAAGAACCGTGATATTTTTCAATGTGAGCGGCCAGCTGGGTGCCCCTGATGAAAGTCTTGCCGCAAAACGAGCAGTCGTTGGGCTTTTTCACGGAGTGCGTGAGTAAATGCCTGTTCAGCACGTCGTTTCGGCCGAACTTCTTCTTGCAAATGTCGCACTGAAATGGTTTTTCTTGCGTGTGGATGAGCAAATGTTTGTTGAGGTTGTGCGCCTGCTGGAACCTCCTGTTGCAGATGTTGCACACCGAAGGTTTCTCGCCGGTGTGCACTCTGGTGTGCCGTTCCAGGTCGCACAGCTTGCGGAACTGTTTGTTGCAAATTTCGCACTGAAATATTTTCTTGGGCACCACGATTTCCTTGCGGAGGACGTGTACCGTCTGGTGTTCCTCTAGAGCGTTCGCAGTTTTGAACGTTTTTGTGCACTTTTTGCAGATGTAAGGGCGTTTGCCTGAAAAAAAAATGGAATGGTGAATCTGTGTCCTAGAAAGAAAGAAGAAAAAGAAGGCAACTTTTATGATGCCATTAATGATTCAAGGAATAGAAGACTCTTCTCAAAGAGCATTCCCCAAAAGATGCGGAGACAACGGAGATGGCGATTTCACGCGATTCAAATCTCAAAACATCAAGTTTTGTTGAGGTTGGATTAAGATACGGACGTTGAGGGATTTTGATTTTACCCTGCATTTTTTTAAAAAAGCAAGCCGCTTTGTAGGTACCGAATGTATATTATGCGTTCAGATTTGACTTTCAACATGGCAGGCGAGCATGGTGTGACAATCCACCCTCTAAGAGCGCTGTCAGTGAAATGTCAGAGTTTAGGTTATAGTACTCGGAATACCAGAGGGACCTGTGGGCGGAGCCTACTGCGCGAACTGAGTTCATCCAGTGGTGCACCTAGATTTGCAGTGGGATTTTAGGTTCGCCTGTGACCTGGTAATGGTCCACCATTCCAGCTGACGGTGTTGCTTCCCCTATTTCAACACACGGACTCGTCCAAAACGATTTTTGTCTTTCTGTTTAGCCCCGCCCACATGTCCCTGTGGTATGCCGTGAACTCTACGCATCGTTTTCTGGGGTTGTCCGTTGTCCTCTTACTTTAAAATTCACAACGGTGTTGTAAGTTTATTTTCAAGTGCCTAATGTGTGAATGACTGATTCACTGTTATCGTGGCAGAACAGTTTAATATGCACGATCACATATCACTTAATCTTGAAATTGAAGAAAAAATCGACCAAGTCGAGCGACCATCCAGAAAAACTAACTTGCATCTTGCATACACATACACATCACAATAAAGCACTGCGGTTCTAGGAGTTTCAAGGCGCTATAGAACCTCATCCGTCAGAACATTTAGTTTCATATACAAAAGGTTGTTCTCCAACACAAAAAAAAACGGTAAATACACAATATTGCGCGGAAGTGGCGCTCCGACACGAATGTCATGCGAACTAAGAAAACGGTGACAAGTTATCATCGCGCATGTTCAGGGCCGCTATTCTTGAATCGTGTGAGAAAAGTTCCTGGGAGTAGAATACATTCCGCAGTACACTGATGTAGCGAATGTTGCCTAAAATCGTGGTTTTTAGGCAACTTTCGCTACAGAAGTGTAGTACGGATTATATAAAACTCCCAGGGACTCTTCTCACACGATTCAAGAATAGCGGCCCAGAATTCGACAGTGACATTGATTTCTGTGTTTGACGTTGACATTTTGTTCAGTTTTATCAGCAATTTGGAAGCCTTCCGATTTAAAATGGATATTCGGCGGTCGAAAAATTGTGTGCCACCAGAGGACTGACTGTCACCACACCATGCTGTCGTCAATACAATACAGCACTGATTAAATGAAATATCCCCAGAGAATTTTGCGGTAAATTTGAATGTTATGGTTGAAGTGTTCCATGTTTTTTTATTTCGTAATTTGAGGCATTTGGGAATGATCCCTCACATATGTGCTTTCATGAATAGGTTGCGAGGGTTACACCGATTTTTCTATGTAACCACTTCTACTTGGAAACGACGCATAATCCATCGAGCTTAGTTTGAGAATCGCCTATTTTACAGCGTAACATATGGAAGACTTAGAACGAATCACTTCGTTTTTTAGCGCATGCGCTTAGCGGTCACGCAATATTGTGTATTGGACGAAAAATCATTGGAAAATATTCAATAACCAATTTATAGTCCGGGTATGTGGGGCAGACTTGACAGGTAGCGTATACAGGGTGAAAAATAAAGTTGAAAAATCAAAAAATTCTGTCTGAAGAACCAAAAGCGCTGGAGTCTTCTAAATCACCATATACAGGGTGGTCCAGGTTATAGTAGCAATAATTCACCATTCGATAGTCCATCGAAATCTAAGTCGACATGCATAATTCAATTTTTTTCTAAAACGCTTCCTAAGAGAGATACAGCCCTTCAAAGTTCAGTTTTTAAAATCTTTTTGCAATAACTCTCAAGTCATCAAAGCGATTTTGACCAAATTTGGTAAAAATACTTACAAAATAAATACCCATCACTTGACGTAGATAACTTTTGTCAAAATTGTCCAGTGGCGTAGATACAGGGGAGTTGTTTTACTTTTTACGCCCTATTCTCTACGCCACTGGATATTTTTGGAAAACTATATTTTTTCGAATTCCTTGTTTGATTTAGAAAAAAAAGGTACTCCTGTAAAATTTTGATGAGAGGCTTGAATTTCGAGATATTTGGGTTTAAACTTTGGAAAACATCTCGAAATCGCCACTTTCCAGAGCCCAAATTGTTTTTTTTTTTGGAAACGCCTCGTTTCTCAGCAAAAAATTGCAGTAAATCAACTTAAACGACCTAGAAAACTTATTCCAGTTGAGGAATCATGAGTTTTCTTGGATTTTAATTTTAAGGCCTTCGAAAGTCGCGACTTCGAAGCGTTTTCCAAAGTTTCAAACCCAAATATCTCGGAAATGAAGCCTCTAATCAAAATTTTACAAGAGCTTTTTTTTCTGAATTGAACAAGGAATTCAAAAAAGTATAATTTTTCAAAAATATTCAGTGGCGTAGAAAATGGGGTGGGATAAGTTAAACAATCCCCCGGTATCTACGCCACTGGACAATTTTGGCAAAAGTTATCCACGTCAAGTGATGGGCATTTATTTCTCAAGTATTTGTACCAAATTTGGTAAAAATCGCTTCGATGACTTGAGAGTTATTGCAAAAAGATGATTTTAAAAACTGAACTTTGAAGGGCTCTATCTCCCTTAGTAAGCGGTTTTGAGAAAAATTACGTCATGCATGTCGACCTAGTTTTTGATGGACCATCGAATGGTGAATTATTGCTACTATAACTTGGACCACCCCCTGTATATGTGTAATTTAATGTTTATAAAGCTGCCAGATACAGTTTTGGAATATCTTGTTTCTTCCCTGAGATATTTTTTTTAAAAAATAAAATTCGATAAAATTTTATTTACCATGTTTTTACTAGCAGTTTCATGCCATTGACAGACAGGACGGCAACCGTAAGCTCGACCGTAAGGCAGAGAATAATACTAGAAGTAGGGCGGTATTTTCAAAAAAAACAACTGATAAACACGTTACCATATTTTCGCTCATTGTGTATCTGAAACTGATCCATCATTGCTGGTCTTTAACACAATGAAAGATCAAGAAACGTTTTTTTTTCCATAGCTTATTTGAAAGTTTCATTTCCAGCCGTTTCAATAATATACAATGTTGAAATTACGCTTTTTACATGTGTTAGCATACGGCACTATTCTCAAATCCCCTAGCATGGTTGGTGAAGCGCAGAAATGGCACTGAATTTCGCCTATTGAATAGCAAGAATTGAGTGGTCCGTCACCATAACAACGAGTAAGGAAAGTTGGCGATATTCAACTGCGAAAATGGAATAGTTAATGTAAGTAAATCGCATTCTTCTGTATCTACATCGACTCAAAATTGCATAAGGAATAGAATGGTCATGGAATTGTTGCTGTAAAATGTTCAGCTTTGGGTTCCCTTTATGATACAGTCACCACAATTTTTAACTCACCTTCATGAGTTCGCATATGCGCGATCAGTTGATCCAGAGTAGCATGACTTTTCCCACAATTCTTACAGATGTATGGCTTGTCCCCATCATGTTCCATTCTATGTTTTCGAAGCTTGACATATGACGTGAATATTTGCGAACAAATCTTACACTTGGGCGTTCGCTTAGAATACTTTTTGGCGTTGTTTTCATTCTCCACAGGCCTCTCGGACTCCTCGATCTTGGACTGCATGCTCAATTCTATGGTCGACTTCATCATCTGAATGTACGCCATGGCTTGAGTGTACTGTTCAAGAGCTTCGGCTGTGGCAAAATCGAGTGGTTGCTTTAATAGCCCATTTTTCATTCCAATACCGTCTCCATTGCACGTAATACCATCTTCATCGTCTTCAGGATCACTTTTATCGGACAAATCGCTTTCCGGAGTCGTTCCACTGAACTCTAGAACCGATGAACCTTCACCAGAATGTGGCTCCTCTTGGTCAGGCAATTCGACGGTTTCATGGCCAAGAATCTCCATATTCTGTTCGCATTCTATGTCCGGTGGGTTTTCGAACATGGTGTAATCCATTTCGGGCGACTCGCTGCTGCTTTCACTTTCTGACTGTTGTTGAAGCTCACTGGTTTTGTGGTCGAGACTCAAGTCGAGAGGCACAGCTCTTGCATTCACAGGACTCCCCATCAACCTGTGCAGTTCTAAAAGCATCTCTGGATTTTTAAAGGGCACGGGTTTCAACCGCATGGACCCCAGGAACAGGCATTTTGTGGCCGTTCGGATGTCTAATCGAAATTCGTTTTCAAGCGCGAAATGTTCGTTGTGCTGTATGTAATTCGCGTCTGTAAAGAAGACAGGTTGTCGTCTCCAAGAAGGCGGGAGCAGGGTCATCCGTTTCTGTCTCACTTCTCTTTCCTGTTCCATTTCCAGGAAACAGTAGGACTTGGAAGGGTACTTGCTCCAGTAGGGTTTGGTATTGGTTGGAAGATCCCAATCCTTATAAAATCATCACATTGTAGCTTTTTTGGCATGAAATTAGATTTAAGTAGGTATTTTTTTAATTTTAAATGTTATTAAATGCACTTGTTGCGCTTCCACCATAATGTACAAAATAAACTACTTTGTTTGACAGAGAGGGACTGACAGTACTGACCCTGACATTTAATTTGACAGTTCTACGGGTAGGGTTGCTCTCAGCCGACACTGCATTCGCGCGACACAGGTTTTACCGTTAGACTATTGGTAGCACTGCCATGATTTTGGGCTGAAATTTAGCGGGAATGCATATTAACCAAGGATGTCTATATTAACCGTCTGACCTTGTCGTGGACCTTGTATCTCAACTCCTGAATCGATTTAATGCCGTCTCTTGAAGAAATGGGACCCCAGGCACAAGGCAGTAAGGGGCAAGGGGCCCCTTATGAAGGTATGTGGAAAAAACGCTAAAAGTCGCGGGAACATAACCGTCACCTTGGCACCCTGCAGGCACGCCGGCACAACGAAGCGCCTCTTGCCAGCTTCTTGCCCGCGCTTGCGCCTGATGGGGTGCCAAAGTACCGCTGTAGAGATTTTCTTGTTTTTGACATTATTCAGTTGAATCTTGAGTTTAGCACATTAATTTTTTAGATAAAGCGACAATTGTTCAATAAATTATCTTTATATTTATTAGAACTTTACAACTGAAGAAAATTGTATCCACAAGTAGGTAGGTACTAGTGAAAATAACATCATGCGAGCAGCACCGCAGGCTGAAACGGGAGTTTCTAAAACGCATGCGGCATGCAAATTGCATGCGGGGCACAAGGGCCCCTCCGACGGGGCTGATTTTTTGCACACGTGTGCTGCAAGACCTGCAGAGTCTATCCACAAAAAATCAGCCCCCTACCTATAACATAAGGGTAGTTTACTCGAAATTGAAGGCGTATAGGCAACCAACAATACATCAACAGGGCTATATTTGGGACTACTGGCTCAATGATGGAAATTAATGTAATTTCTACGATCGCTCCAGCCATTGACACCCCCCCCCTTGCCGCACTCACCCCTTCATCATGGAACCACCACCACCGCCCCCTGCCCCCACTCACCCCCTCACATGAATTACCGCCACCACCCCCTCACCCACAACCACTGCCCGTCTCACCTAACTTTTATAACACCCCCCTTCATTAATTCGCCTTCTTGCCATAACCACTATGCCTCCCCCCCCCTCACCCCCTCACATCTCCACCTTCACACCCTTATAACTATATACAATAGTTTCCCCAAAAAAATTGAAAATTACAATTTCATCTGAGAGGTTGTAGTTTTTTTATCTATTTTTTCAGCGTAAGGTGCACAAAATACACAACCGACTTATCCAAGAAAATGCCAAGAATCAACCCCGCAAGTCTGATGCAGGGATGCAGCCGACGCAGCAGCCGAAAGAGTGTCTCACGACCCCAGCTTGTCTATTCTGCATGCGGGCTAATAACTTTTGAAGAAAAAATACCAGCGCCTCCAGATTTTCACAGGACCTCTTTATCAGGCTGCAGCACCTTTTGGCATAGACAAACTACCCCTAAAGCTACCCCTTTGGAGGGGTGTTTTTGAAAAAAATCCCTATCTATCAAGATGGTGATTTTTTCTTATGCATTCTCACGCCAAAAAATACACAACCGACTGATCCAAGAAAATGCCAAGAATCAACCCCGCAAGTCTGATGCAGCCGACGCAGCAGCCGAAAGAGTGTTTCACCCCAGCTTGTCTGTTCTGCATGCGGGCTGATAACTTTTGAAGAAAAAATACCAGCGCCTCCAGATTTTTACAGAACCTCTTTATCAGGCTGCAGCACCTTTTGGCATAGACAAACTACCCCTAAAGCTACCCCTTTGGAGGGGTGTTTTTGAAAAAAATCCTTATCTATCAAGAGGGTGGCCTTTTCTTATGCATTCTTACGCCAAAAAATACACAACCGACTGATCCAAGAAAATGCCAAGAATCAACCCCGCAAGTCTGATGCAGCCGACGCAGCAGCCGAAAGAGTGTTTCACCCCAGCTTGTCTATTCTGCATGCGGGCTAATAACTTTCGAAGAAAAAATACCAGCGCCTCCAGATTTTCACAGGACCTCTTTATCAGGCTCTTTACCTTGTGGCATAGGAAAACTACCCCTATATTCACCCCTGGCGAGGGGTGTTTTTGAGAAAAATTCATATTTATCGAGGGGGTTGCTCTTCTTGTGCATTCTCTCACAAAAAAATACCCAACCGACTAATCCAAGGAAATGCCAAGAATAAACTCCGCCAGTTCAATGCAGCCGACGCAAGTTCTTTCAATACCTCCCCCCTCTCCGAGCTTTCCTCATCCTCCCCCTTAATTTTTGTTAAAATTTTTAATACAGGGTGGACCAACGGAAACACAACAGAGGGTTTTCAGGGCATTTCACGTCATTTTTTCGAAAAAAAGCTCGGACTGGTCGATTTTCATATATGTAGAGGGGGACATCTTGACATCTAAAACATAGGTACATTGAGTAACTCATATCTTCAGCCTCCTCACCCCCACTCACCCACCTCCATCATTCAAAATGACACCACCCACTTTACGATAAATCAAATTGAAGAGAATCAAATTCTCTTGCTGAAGAAACATTTCCATAATTTTCAACCATCAAATTGAAAAAAATTGAATTCTCTTTCCAGATGAAATATTTTTGAAATTTTAAAAAACCCGCTTCTCTCTCTTAAAATACTCCGAATGTTCAATTTAATGGGGGAGGGGCTGAAAATTTTTGAAAAAATTGTTTTCAGAGAGATAATTCAATGGGGAACTATAGTGGCAAACGCCTGAAGTAATGGCGCTCGTGTTCCATGCACCCCAGCTATCATCAGAGTCATTTTAAGCGTACATAACCTCAACTTTGCAATTGTCATCTCATTTTCATTTGTCAGCACTTTCCATAGGAACCAGCGGTTTTGCGTTACTTCGTGAGTTGATAAGTAGAAACGCCGACAATCCAAAAATCTTGGTAAAAAAATTGGTAGTGACGTGTTGTGTGTTGTGTACATGGTGGACGTTGTGTATAAGGCTGCAACAGTTCCAAAGGACCATATCTTTGCAGTTTGCACTAGCTCTTTTTTATTCCCTGCTCCCAGTGGGGCTCCCTCCCCGCCTCAACTCTTCTTTGAGCACTTTCCACTTTCCGTACATTTGTCTACATTTCGTTGAGGTTATGTACGTTATAACTGTCAATATGGGTGCATGGAACACGTCGCCCTCTACAATCCGTTTTGCCTATAGTTCCCCATTCCATTGAATTTGATGTATCACCAAGTAGGTGGTGTCTTGTTAAATTTTGAAGTTTGGGCGGGTGGGTGGCGGTAAGGGGGTTAGAGGTGAAAATTCATCAATATACAGGGTGGTCCATCCTAGCGTAATTATCCAATAGCGGCCTTACCGTTCAAGATAGAGAAAAAGATGTGGGAGAAAAGTTGAATGGTTTGATAAGACCCATAACCTAAAATTATCTCCAGCTATACAGGTGTCCCATTTTGACGGAATTAGCGAAACGTCAATTTTTTTCAATGGAACACCTATATTTTTTTGCATTTTTCTGTTCAGAGTGTTCAGCTTCTTCAATTGGCTTATGCCTGTATTTTTGTTTTTAAATTGTGTGACAGTGCTACCAACATTAAAATTAAAAATTGAAAGAATTCGCATTTTCACAGTTTTCTTGATAAAATCGTAACGGCCTTGCCTTCCAAAGCTAGGAGATGAAACTTGCCATGGTGATACTCCATAGACCTATTTCTTATGGGGAACAGAGACGTTCAGACAAGGATGAATAATTTTAAGCCACACCCCTGGCCAATTAAACGCCTTTAATTATTATGCGCGAAATTCGAGGAAGGCGATACTGTCACAATAAATTAGAATTGTCACTGTCACTATGACTGTAACATGTGTCGTGTGGCTACACTGATCGAACAATTCGAAAAATGCGCGTATGTTGTGTGAAAAGTTGACCGCACAAAGTCTAAGACAGCATTTCCCCCACATGCTGCATTCCACGGTTTTCCTGCCGACGAAAATAAGCGAAATAAATGGATGGCCGCCACTGGAAGACACGATGCCGGCTGTTTCACAAGTTGTACTTGCAAGGCCAAAAATGGGGCGTCCAAATCACCGTTCAAAGTGCTGGGAATGCTACCTCACCTTCCTATTTGACGATTGCTGTAGCTTCACAACAAAACCTCAATATTTTGCTTCAATCTTAAGGTGTCTCACGGGGCACTTCAGAGCGGAAGATTTCTATTCATCAGTGATTGATTGGTACAAAGAAGACACTGAAAACAAATGCTCCGAACATTTTCTTGAGGAGCTTGTTCCTTTTTCTGGCTCCTGTAGCACTTCACTTCTACCTCTACCTTCAGGTTATTCACAAGTACGTCTTCAAAATATCCTTCCACACTGTACTTCAACCCCTTATCACGCTGGTTCCCCGTCATTTGATGCTTACACTTATAAACAAGTGAAGCGTTGTCGAGTCTGTAGGTTTGCATCGTGGCAAGACTTTTGCTCCACATTTTGGTTCTGCTCTACTGACAACTGATGACAAATTGTAACATATCGTTGTCAGGGGTAATGAGAAGTAGAAAGTCACTGACACTGACACAGTTGCTACGGGAGAATGTGAGGCAAATCCCGCCAATGAGCGGAGATAGGAGGCAAAATGGGCGTGAAAAAGAAATAGGTCCATTCCAATTCACAAAAAAAATCAAACTTCATAATTTTCAAAGTATCATGACTTTTTTTTTTTCAAATGTCATGCCTTTAATTTCATAATGTTATCTGATAGCTTGTTTCATCCTCTTTCATTTTTACTGGGGTAACCCACCCTCAAACTCCATTTTTTCGAGATAATCGGGAATATTCACAAAATTTGCTATATTTTTGTTTTTTTTTCTCAAAAAATTGAGTTGACCGTGATGAATGACAGACAAGCCAAAAAGTACGCAGCTGTCAGTTAGTCAGTCTAAATATTGTCGAACAAAAAAAAATGGCTTCAACGCAGAAATACAACAAAGTGGAATCTTTTCAATTTGATGTATCACAAAGTGAGGTGGTGGAGGTAGTGAGGTGTATCACACTGTATAATGAGCGCGCGCACTCACATGGTCAGCGCAGCGACGAAACTCGCTCTCTCTTGCCCCGGCTTTCGTGCGATGAGCATGTGCTAGATCGAGCACCCAAATAAATGTATTTGTGCAAATGTTACGTGTAATGATTCCACTCGCACCTCGACCAAAGAACATTTCAGGGAGTGTTATTTTAGATTTTGAAGTTGGGGTGAAGGAGTGAAGAAGTGAATTTGGGTGACACTTTTTACACAAAATGTTTTCTCCCTCGATGCTGTGCAGTAGGGTTGGGGTTGAAAATTATGGAAATGTTTCTTCAGCAAGAGAATTTGATTCTCTTCAATTTGATGATTTGATGATTCACATGATCTTCCCTAAGTCCCTCCTTACTTTTCATCTCCCCTCCTTGCCCCTCCCAACCTTTTATCAATTTACAACCACACTCCTTTGATCCATGCCAGAGTGTTACTTATACTTCTATCTCATTTTCCCTTTTCTTCTTCCTGTAACCTTACCCAGTTGCACCCCCACCTTCAGGCGACTCACCTTCCCTTCCCCACCCCCATATTACCCTTCCTTCCTGTTTCCTCCCTGACTTTCTCTACCCTTCCTTTTCTTCCCCTTTCAACTCTTCGTTCACATTACCGTTCCCCCCCATTTTCTACAACCCACCTTTCCTTTCCCTCCCCTACTACCGCTCCCTCCTTATTCCCTCCCTACCCTTTCTCCTTCTCCCCTTTTCGTTAACTTTTTTCTCTTCCTCCACATTGCCAACTTCGTTTCCCCCCTTCCTCCAACCATCCCCTCTTTTTGCCTCTTCACTCTTTTTACTCCATTCTCTTTCCCCTTTTCATCTTCCTACACCTTGCCTACTCCGTTTCTACACCTTCCTTTTTCTCTTATCTCTTTCACCTTTTCACCAACCTTCCTTATTCCCTTTCCCTTCTACTCTTACCGTTAAACCCTTCCCTTCCACCTGTCGCTCATTTCTCTTTCACTTTTTTTCAATTCCGTTATTCGAAAAAAAGCAACTCCCTCTTTAGATATGAATTATTCTTGAAAACACCCCTCCAAAGAGGTAGCTTTAGGGGTAGTTTTTCTATGCCAAAAGGCGCTGCAGCCTGATAAAGAGGTTCTGTGAAAATCTGGAGGCGCTGGTATTTTTTCTTCAAAAGTTATTAGCCCGCATGCAGAATAGACAAGCTGGGGTGAAACACTCTTTCGGCTGCTGCGTCGGCTGCATCAGACTTGCGGGGTTGATTCTTGGCATTTTCTTGGATAAGTCGGCTGTGTATTTTGTGCACCTTACGCTGAAAAAATAGATAAAAAAACTACAACCTCTCAGATGAAATTGTAATTTTCAATTTTTTTGGGGAAACTATTGTATATAGTTATAAGGGTGTGAAGGTGGTGATGTGAGGGGATGAGGAGGGGGAGGCATAGTGGTTATGGCAAGAAGGCGAATCGATAAAGGGGGGTGTTATAAAAGTTAGGTGAGACGGGCAGTGGTCAGTGGGTGAGGGGGTGGTGGCGGTAATTCATGTGAGGGGGTGAGTGGGGGCAGGGGGCGGTGGTGGTGGTTCCAGGATGAAGGGGTGAGTGCGGCAAGGGGGGGGGGGTGTCAATGGCTGGAGCGATCGTAGAAATTACATAAATTTCCATCATTGAACCAGTAGTCCCAAATATAGCCCTGTTGATGTATTGTTGGTTGCCTATACTCCTTCAATTTCGATTAAACTACCTACCCTTATGTTATAGGTAGGGGGCTGATTTTTTGTGGATAGACTCTGCAGGTCTTGCAGCACATGTGTGCAAAAAATCAGCCCTGTTTGGGGGGTCCTTGTGCTCCGCATGCAATTTGCATGCCGCATGCGTTTTAGTGACACCCGGCTGAAACCCCCAGTGAAAATGGGTGTAGAAATAACGGGTGGGGTGTTTAGCTTCGAAAAAATTAGCTTAAAAGGACCATAGCTTCAAAAGCTCTTGGCTTGGATGGATCATATAGCTTGGAAAATGCATAGCTTCGATGTACCGTAGCTTGGAAGCTAGTGTTTTAGCTTCGAAAGTCCACAGCTTAGAAGGCTCATAGCTTGGAAAGTGCATAACTTCAAAGTATCATAACTTGGAAGTGTTTTAGCTTGGAACGCTTGGAAAGTCCAGCACAGCTTGGAAAGTAGGGTTGCCAGACGTCCTGGATTTCGCAGGACGTCCTGGATTCAGGCTAAAAATTTTGCGTCCTTCCTAAGACCTCCGCAGGACGCTGGATGTTCTTTTTTTTGATATATAAGTTGATTAGCTCCAAATTATTTGTATTCTCTACATTTTTCCCCGGAGCTGCTACCACCGTCTATCGTCCGCGCCTATCTTCGAGATAGCGTGTGCTACTGAAGCTGAGGGTGCGGCTAACAATGTTCCAAACTTGAAAAAAAAAATTGTTTTTTCGATTTGCTCGAATGCCGATTCCGAAAAAGTGTTCTCGCTATGTACTGCCTCTTGATCTTGGACAGATGCTCAGACTTCTAGTTGACCATGTGAAATGGGAGCTACAAATAAAAACTAATTTCAATATGTCGTGCAAAGAACTTTATCACTTCGCATTGAAAACTAAAAAAGTTCTTGAGGTGATGAAGTCTTGAGTTTTTTGTTTATAAATTTTTTAAAATTTGTTGATATTTTTCAATTTTTCTATCATTAGTTTCAAAATGTCCTGTTTTTTCGACGTCTGTCCTGGTTTTTTGAAGCTTATGTCCTGGAAATCCATTTTTTGCATCTGGCAACCCTATTGGAAAGATCAGTTTCAAAAAATGCGCGAAACGACAGCACCCGAGTGCTCATCAGGCATTAGCCAAACCCAAAACCAGCTTGCTGCGTTAAAAACTAATTTCTACGGGATAGGATCATAACAGCTTTTACAATGTCCAAACCACTGAAGATGACGACATTTATCTACAGATTGGTGTGCAAAATTGTTGAGAAAGTAGACAATCTCATTGCTAGGTATAGTAGGTTCACTTGTACCGTGATTCTAGTAGGCTGGGCAAATTTCACAGTTTGGCATTGTAGACTTCACGTCCGACTGCCTAGTGTGCGCCTGAGCGTCTGGCTTCGAAAGATAGGTTATGTTGGTGTGATGGTGTGTTGACTGTTGCTGTCAAAAATGGAAAATTTACCGAAATCAACTTTGCAAATTGCAAATATGGAGTGGATGTTGTTCACCTTTCACAAGTTCCACAAATTTCTTGTTCCAGTACGATGTCCTGAGCAGTGAAATCAAGTATTAACGCCGATGAATCCCATCCCCACAAAAATTAGGAGGGTTCAGCTTCCCATCGTTTCCAGCCTTCCAGAGTGTGGGTACTTCTTTTAAAAATCAGGAATAGTTCACAATGCTTCCATAATATGTGGTTTTTGAAAATAGATTCACATCTTCTCCGCAAAGCTGAACGTTATGGGGTACATGCCCAGCACCCATTCCGGCCATTTTTTCTCCCAGAAGCGAGTTCTTGATGGCACTCTCGAGAACTTTAAAATGGGCACTGGACGTTATTGTTCAAGACACAAGCTGAGGCGCAAACACAGTTTTCACAGTAATGGGCATAATTTCACCACAATTTTCTTGAAACTCGTGATTTTCAGTCTATTTGACACTCGATCTGACAAACGGTAAAGTTGTTGATCTTGTCGTCAAGCTTAAACTTTCGAATATCAATGCAACCAACTGCCAAGTTCTAGGGAGTTTTCAAATATCAGATTTGAAAACTTAGAAACAAAATCTCACAGCCAACTAGAATCACGGTACAAGTGAACCTACTATAGTCCGATTGCGGGTCTTCAAAAAAAAACTACTGAACCTGACGACATCCATGTACACAGCTTGGTGTGCAAAATCGTTGAGAAAGTTTGAGAACTTACAGCGGCTTTGGGCTTGACTAATGCCCCCTGCACTCGGGTGTTGTCGCTTCGCACATTTTTTGAAGTTTTATGTCTCTGGTTTTATCTTTCCAAGCTATGAAACTTCCAAACTATTGTGGTGCCCAGGGAGAGAAAATAGTATCTAATGATCTAATGAGTAGTCACAAAAATTATCTTGATAATTTCCTTTATTAGAATTTGCTTTAGTTGCAATTGGAAGTTATCTCATAGCCCTTCAGGTTCTAGACGTCAAGTAAAGCATTATTTTTTACAACGAAGCCACGAAAAACTTATACTGATTAGAAATAGAGAGCGACCAGGAAAGCGACGTTCTTCAAAGAACAGAATGACGCATACTTGAAGTGGGCGCACGTGTCGTCCAACACAAAGGAAACTCAATGCGTGAGAAAAGACGCGAAGCGCGACATTCAAATATAAACAATCAAACCCACATGTAAACAAGTGTCAACTGAAACATTTCGCGGCAAAAGCGCGATAAAGAAAAATCCAAACAAATCAAACACCGCTTGACAGCTGTTTATACAAAGTGACAAAATTGATTGCTATGATGCACATCTTTAGAAAAAATCTCACGCGATAGACCACCCACCAACAAAATGGGCGGATATAAAACCCCCCAAAAAAAACGTGGAGAAGACAATAGAGAGTAGAGAATCGACAGAGAGCAGTTTGAGTAGCGGCAGAAGTAGTATCAGACCAGAGTACAGCAACAACCAAGACCGATAGAAGCTAATAGTTCCTGCCGCCTAATTTCAACTCTAATTTCAAATCCATGGATTCTGTCTGATTTCGAATCCATGGATTCTTATTTCAAATCCCTGGATTCTAACTTCGAATCCATGGATTCTGATAATCTAGGAAAAGTGGGCACCTACCGACAGTATAGGGTGAATTTCAAAATAAAAATTTTAGGGTTGCACGATGTCAATTGACCGGTTAAATGAGCCGTCAATAGACCATATTAATTATTCGCACTTTCCCCTTCCACTAGTCATTTGTAAGTTAGGTATGTGCCTGTGACCATGCGCACTGCAGTTGAAGATCTTGCGCGCCTCAGCATGCATAGAAAACGGAACTTTGCTGTCGCTGTCAGAATTTACGATTTCAAGGTGTTTTCTTTATTCTTGGGGGTCTTGGGACGTTTTAACGTTTTCAAGTATAACTTTTACGTGACGGCTGACGCTCGGTTCGCTTTCAAGCGCTGTCAAAATTCTCGTTAGCGGAAGTTGTGCAATAAAATATGGCGGGTAATTTGAAATTGTTTTGGATCCAAAAAACCCCATTTTAAAATGCTTCGCATCAACTTCACAGCAAGATTTTTCATTTCATTATGGTGAAAAGTAGATCAGGTATTTCTTTTTACACACTTGTTATGTTATACAATCGTTGAAATTGTCAATTTGCACCTTGAATTGATCATTTTACAAAGTCAATCAACATGCATATTCTTATGGGAGTTTCGACCCAGCACATGTGGTTGTCTCTCTCCCCGATCTGCGACTGCGCTTTGAATAGTTAATATGGTCAATTGACCGGTCATTTGACCGTGTCAAATACTCTGGTCAATTGACC
Organism: Anaspis maculata; assembly: GCA_949128115.1. Lineage (NCBI taxonomy): Eukaryota > Metazoa > Arthropoda > Insecta > Coleoptera > Scraptiidae > Anaspis > Anaspis maculata. The sequence goes on from OX421963.1 coordinate 44,541,811, forward strand.
GGTCAAATACGAGCCCCCGGGCCTCCTTTATTGTGACGATTTGTGTACATGGCGCAACATAATTTAGAAATGCAGAGCTTACTTCAAGAAAGCTCTTTCCTGCTTTAAAACTCAATCTCATTGGTACTGCTGCTGTTCTTCAGACAAAGACAAAATGAAGTCAAATAATAAAGCTACCTGAGGTAGTTACAGGCGTTTGTTACAGTTTTAGAAATTGTATATATAGAACGCTAGTTGCAAATGCCTATTATGATGTCGACGATTTTTTTTTCTGTTAACGATTTTAATATGTACTGTTTGCTGTTTGTGATGTTGCCTATATTTGTTAATTTATTGAATTATCTTTACTGACCTTCCCTTTCGCACCCCCATCGACCTTTCGCGCATAAGTAACTGAATGATCAATTCGCCAATGAGGAAAAATTTGAGCCACGATTTTTTTCAGATTCTTGTTATCTTTGAAGCTAATGGCATCGAAGCCTGAATAATTTTTATTTTTTACAATTCAAGTTTTTTTTTATGCTCAACAGTTTATTAAAATAGATTTTTTTGCTCCTTGAGGCCTGAGTTTTCTTTTTGTTTATTTAACGTCGGCCTATTTCCGCAACGAGGCCTAACACCGACGCCGGTGAATGCTTTCCTCCACTATACCGGAAATTTTGCCGAACCCCAGTGTGTTCCAGAACAGGGTAAGGATTTCCAACGACCACCAACATCGCATGGGGTCAGCACCATTGTTCGTACTTTACGTCGCGCATTACTAAACCAAGAAGCTTGTTTTCGACGCGAAAATCCGTTCCCGGCGGGGATCGAACCCGCGACCTCTGGAATGGTAGTCGAGCGCGCTGAACACCACACCACAAGCTCCTCAATTTTTATTTTGTTTTTATTTAAATTTTCATTGGAATAGACTTTTTTCCAGATCAGAATTTGTTTGATTTTTATACCGACCTGGGGTGCTATTCTCTTGAACGTGTTCAAAATGTTTTCGCATACGAATATTCTCCTTTCAAACTGTCCAAGTGCACACAAAGCCAAGGAGATTCGTAGGTACCTATATACAAAAAGTCATTCGAATAACTCGAGAATATCACCCCTTCTATAATGAAATCATGTTGATTGATATTTTTGTTTGCGGAATAAGTAGGTACTTTCAAGCCAATAAAGCTCAATAAAGTACGTAAACAGGTATATCTAATTGGGTATTCAAAAACGATATTCATTTTCACGAATACTTTCGAGAGTCAGTATTCGAATCTTCTGGATTCGAATCCTTTTTTTGCATCGGGATTCAGGATTCGTATTCGAATACTTTTTTCGGGATTCGACCCAAGTCTGCCATTTCGGCACTAGCAAAACTTCAACGTTTTTACGTAAGAGTCGCCATGGATACCACCTTCTGCCTAACCCGCTTTCTTAAATTGTTTGTCAAGTTGCATACCCGCCCGGCGTAGAAAAAATATAATGTGTGGTCCCAAAATTTCAGTATTTTTTTCTCAAAAACTAGTGAATAATCTTATATGAACAATCCCTATTATGAAAACCATATAGATTTTCTTTTTGCAAATGCCAATAAAATTTGTCTTCTGCGTTTCTATTATGAAATACCAATTGCTTTTGAAGATTTTGAATTTCCCGGGAACTGCCGATAATGCAGTGAGCAGTGCCAGTGAGTCAGTGACTCTGGCTGTCTGTTCTCTGACCATAGACAAGGGCCCGTATTCATATCCCACTTTTAAGCTAAAAGCGCTTTTAGTGCGATGCGCATTTAGGGGCATTTCTCATATTTCAGTGTTCAAAAATACATTATTGCGATTGGGAGCGATTGTATGTACTTAATTGCAAATAATTTGCGAGTTAATTTGTATTTTTGAACACTAAAATAGGAGAAATGCCCCTAAATGCGCATCGCACTAAAAGCGCTTTTAGCTTAAAAGTGGGATATGAATACGGGCCATTGTGTGCTGTCCCGCGGCGTCTATTTTCTGTGTTTACTGTTCAGTGTTCATGTTTCTGCTCGGTGCTGGTGTAGTGCTCACTGAAGAAAGACCCTCTGAAAGACCTAATAAGAACTCCACGATTCCACATGTTCATTACTAGAGACAACTAGAGTACAGTGGCTATCGGTTGTCCAAAGAAAAGAAAATCGCAGCCTATGTTAAATTTAAAGGGCCGTATTCATACCTCGCTTTTAAGCTAAAAGCGCTATTAGAGCGATGCGCATTTAGGGACATTTCTCATATTTCAATGTTCAAAAATACATTATTGCGATTGGGAGCGATTGTATGTACTTAATTGCAATTAATTTGCGAGTTAATTTGTATTTTTGAACACTAAAATATGAGAAATGCCCCTAAATGCGCATCGCTCTAAAAGCGCTTTTAGCTTAAAAGCGAGGTATGAATACGGCCCAAAGACTACAATAAGGTGACCAACCGTCCTGATTTGGTAAGGACAGGTTTAGATTTTCACATCTTTGTCCTGTTTTACGTTCATGTACTGATTTGTCCTGATTTAAGGCAAAAATACTGATTTGTCCTGGATTTCAAGCAAAATCCTGGTTTTTCTGATTTTAAATTTGCCGCGAAAATATCAAGCAATTTACCACCTCACCCCTCTCCCACATCATCACGCTACCTACCACTTTCTTTCCACAAACTTCCGTTCCTGTGCCTATTACACTTGACATTATAGGTCTGTTTCTTTGTCCTGCTCTAACTTACTTACTCCAGAGCAGACTATGCTTAGCAACGACCAATCAGACAACTCTATTTTCTGCTCTAAGCGCTCCAGAGTAAGTTAGAGCAGAGCAGTACAAAGAAACAGGCCTTATATTCGCAGATGGGTTCTACAACCTACCAAAGAAATAGAAGTAGGTTTAATTTTGTGTTCTTTCTATTAGGTATGGAATTTTATTTCTAATGATCACACTCGAATTTCTTGTCTTATTAATAATGTTGCCAGAAGGTCTATTTTAAAGAGAACATTTGTTCTCTTTTTCGATGGCGATTTTTTCACTCTTTTTTCTCCCAGACACAGCCCAGGGGAGTTTTTTTTCCATTTCTCAGCAATAGTTGTATTTTTAATATTGGTAAAGTTTTTGGAGAATGGGTCATTTGGCTCCGCCCCCCTAGAGCCCCCTTCCCCTTTCGCGTGTTTTGTTTCCTGTTTTTTTTTTCAATGTCCTGATTTTCATTCATTTGAAGTTGGTCACCTGACTACAATAATTGTGAAACTTGCAGACATTAAGAAGTTTGACGCAGGAAACATCGACAAAAATAAAAAGTATCGCATTAAATACTCTGATGGAGAGTACTATAGCCATTCTCATTTATCTGGGGTCCTCAGGGCGCAGGTTCACCTATATTGGCGCCGTCGCCAACCCCAACCCTAGCCATACCGATCGATAAGCGCTCCCGGTTAAACAGCCAATTGAACCAGTGAGTTTAGTCTTTGGGAAGACCTGCGCACGAGCTGCGAATAAAGGGAACCGCATGAGAAGGTCTAGAAGAGTGTCATCCTTCACGTCGGAGGTTAGAAATTAGACAATTAGACAGACAATATACAAGAGTGGTGGGAGGTTCCTAGGATTGGGGACTTTTTTGACGGTCAGGAGCATGCTTCCGATTATCTCTGCGAAAACTCAGCTTCATATCAAAGGTGTCTACCTCATTTCATATCGGTCCTGGACTAAAAGATTGGCTATTTGTTTCAAATTTTGAGCTAGCTTCGAAATAAAAATACCATAATAAACCACGAAACAACAGGAACAGTGGCAAGGGAATATCAATGAAACAGAGAGGTAATTATTTAAATTTGTATAGATATAAAGTAAAAATTAGCAGCGGCATATCAAATAGAATAAACCATAAAACCATAACTTCAACTTCCTATTTTAGTATAAACTCTAAATTATATTAACCATTATCAACTAAAACCAAATTTTTGATTTAGTGCCTTGGACTTCATTCAAGAAAATCCATGATTATTTGCTTTCTTTTACTAGGAACAATCGGCGTGTGCCCCCTAAATTGGATCAGGTCTTGGGCAGTAGGAATTTGTACAATTCTTTTCCACAACAAAATTGATAAGATAAGCTAACACGATCCCAATAATCAATATAACGAAGAACGTGGCATACTGGCAATACTGCGTACGTCTCACAGCTTTGTGCAGCTGACTTTGACATTCCATCAGCTTATTTATGCTGATCGAAAGCTGGTTGACACTGTGGTGGTCCACCTCTGAATCGCCGGAGCCCCCTCCGGATACAACGTTGCCGTTGTTGGTATTTTCGGCTGTTTGTGTGCATCGCAACCGGTGCTGGTTGACTTTTCTTCCAGATGTGTCCTGGAGAGAATAAAAAGAACGATCAGACTCAAAATTTACAAGTTCAAGAAATAGATGCCTAACACTCGGCCTAACAAGACTTGGTGGATAGATATCGTCTTACTCTCACACTACCTATATTTCTTACAACTACGAGTATCACAATAACCAGGAAAAACCACCAATAAACATATAAAAAATCGGTATTTTAACCCCCGTTAGTGTTCAGGGTATCAGGGGTATAGCATACCCCATGATTTCTGTTTGCAGCTGTGAAATCAATACAACTAGATTAACTAGACACCAGGGGTCTATTTCATGAACTACTTTGCAACTGTTCACCTTGCAAAAACTTGAGAAATTGCTAGGCGGTGTTTTCTTAGCAACTCCTCTGAATTTTGCCAAGCATAAAGCAAGAAGTTGCAAACAAATCGGTAGTTTTGCTCACAGGTATGCGTGAAGCTGTCATAGGAAAGGTGTCATAGGAGGGCGCCGAAAGTCACCTCCTAAAAGAGCAATTTTTCAATATAAATTGGTCCAAATCTATTTTTACCGAAATGAGATGGTCTGATGGTCATAAATCGAATCAGAAGATAATCAGTTGGCAACGCGATACCAAACATGCCAGTACCAATTCTTCTTAATAAAGAAAATACCCAGTTAGTGAAACCAGCCCACTTGCAGTCTTCGCAACATGAATATCATATTGACAGTTCATGTATAAATATGGTATTTTGGTCATTCAAACCGTTAAAACGCTATACGCTACAGAATAGACCCTATTGTCGATCAAATCAGGCGATCAAAAAAAGTTCCAAGGGTTAAATCTCGCATTTATCGTTGATTGATGGAAATTAACGGGTAGTTAGTCAGATTTTCCAGGTTTCTGGGGTAATCTAAGGTGGGATTCTGTGGGACTTTTTTGTGGCTTGAGAGAAGTCTATCAGTAAAACTTGCTTTACTTTACTATTTTACTACCTACTTAGGTACACCAAAGGAAAGTTTAACTTCGATACTCAACGCTTCTACTGAAATAGGTACTGGATCTTAATATAATAATTGTGAAAAACTGAAATGTGCAATTAAAAATTTAGGCTTTTTGGGGGGAAATATTGAATGCACGACAAAATAAAGACTACAAGACTTACTTTCCACAAATGCGACAAATCCTGGTTCATTTCGCTCGGTTCAATTGTCATGCTCATGATGAGAAACTTGTCTTTCGAAAGGCCTCCCAAATGGAACCCTTGGAGAAGGGTGACATGAATGGATGTGCGGGAACCGGGCGTCAAGCATCCTACACTAGGGCGAACTCTGAATTTTTCTGGTGAAGTTGTTTTCAGCTAGAACAATAATTCACTCTTCAGTAAGAACATTTGAATTTCAAGCAAAGAACAGCGTACCTTATAGGACAGTATTATACTACTGTCCACATTTTGCAGTTCCAAACAACTGACCAACTCACCACCTTCTTGATTGAAGGTGATGATGCCGGTAGGTTGCACCCTGAGTGGTCCTCCATCTGGACAGAAAAAAATCGAATCAAAATAAAACACTTTCTCGTGCAAAAAAGAAAACATATTTTTAGACCGAGATTAAAAATAGAACGCCAGTTGTTACTTTTTCAAGTGATTTAGCAGGATTTAAAGTGTGACAATAATAATAATTATCGAAAAAATAACAGTTCAGTTTAATAGTGTGTAATACCACCAGCATCTCTAAGGGCGTTTGAGGTTGAGGTAGTAATACATACCTACATCTCGGATTTCAATTGATTATTTTTTTCGAACAAGTGCAATTTTCAGTAAAACTACAAAAATACACTCACCGTGTTCCTTTCCGCTACCGCTTTCCGGTGATTCTAACATTGAGGTTCCATCTGAAAAGTGGACCTGCAATTGTGAGATTTTATTGATTAGTTAGGTGGCAGCCAATCAAAACGTCAGTTGGTAATGTTACCACATGAAAACTCCCTGAAAATCAACAACGAGGTTTTAGATAAGAAGAGAGTATTAGCGGAATGCGATGATTATTATTGCTAATTTTGTACATTTTATGTTGATATGTTACAACAAAGTTCAACAAATAAGATAAAACAATACAGGGTGATTCAAAAGTGCCGGACTAAAAACAATATAGGTACACTATATTATATGGAATATTTTAAGAAGCCCAGAAAAAATATTTAGGAAATTCTTGGATTTCCAATTTTTGAAGACATGGAAGGTCAAAGGGTAGTCTTTCGAACCCTTCTAGTTTCGTTGTTTTAAAAGAATTTAATGAAATGTTGGTGGCAGAATTATGAGCAAAAAATATCAACCAATGGATATGTACTGAATTTCTATTTTCTACGCAGAGTGAGTCAGAAACCTCGGAAATTATTTTTCTTCAAAAATGCATGTGAACCATCAGGTTGGTCTCTCAACCGATGTGGAACAGATCATCGCACGGTTTTGTGACAAGCTGACAAGGAATTTTTTTGGAAGCACTTTTTTGCGATAGCGATTTGGACGCTAAAAGCGGACCTCGTCGGTTCACCAGTCTTTTTTGCTGACCCAATGGGTCGGAGTTTTCTACATGGCGAGTTGGTTGCGAGAAGCTGTGTACATGGATTTCGTCAGGTCTTGTTTTTTTTTTATAACCCGATAAGTCAAAGTTTTCCATATTACAACTTGAGTGCGACAAGCTGTGTACGTTGTACATAGATGTCTACCTATTTTACTATTACTGATCTGTGCCATTGTTTGAGGAGCGAGTTTACTGTCACTGATGTGTGCCATACGTTAAAGAGCAAGTTTACCAATTTTGGACCAATTCTCACATATTTTTTCTTCTCTCTCATTTTTTCTACTTTTAATTTTCAAATTAATTGACCGCTCAGAACTCTCGATTCGCTTCCTGGTCGACTTTTTCTCTCTTCTTCTATTTAGTTGCTTCTTTTCCCTAAATTACTACTTTTCCGTATTTCTTTTCAGTTTCTTACCCGCTTGGAACTCCACTTTGCTGTGGTCCTCTATTTTTCTTTATTTTCTTGCATTTTCAGTTCAGATCTTCAAATTTTTCACTCACCTAGCACCCTGATATGCTCGCTGGTCCCATATTTTTATTTATTCTCTTACAGATTTTTGCATCATGTTGTTTTTTTCCCTTCAATTTTTCACCCGTCCAGCACTTCAATTCGCTCCGTGGTCCCGTAATTTTATTCATCTCCTTACTCTCAACACTTCTCATTGTTATTTAACAGTTCCTATGGAGAACGAACATGACCTTCAGCTGTCAAGGCGTAGGACACATACAGCCGATGGTGGTAAAAATAAGAAACCTGGACCTGGACTGGTGAGAGTGAGAGGAATGCTCGCATCACACCGGAGTGCTTATTGTGTATCTAGGGAATAATCCAGGAATAAATGGTGTAGACAGTGCTGCCAACCTGAGTCCAACGAGAGCTTCACTCCACGCTCGTGATCTACGCGGCGCTACTTGTCTCGCACATAGTCCATAATTATTCTCTTACTTTCTCACATATAAGTCAAACGAGGAAAAACAAACAAATGGGTAAAACATCATGGGAGAACAGATCTATCGAAATTTATAAATGAAAATCACCTGATCACAGCCTGGATGGGTCTATTGTTTCACATTTCGATTTTCAACGTTTTAATAGATTTTGGAGCTTCCAATGGACCAGAAATCTTCACACATGCAAAAATCTTACAACACGGACACAGAACAAAATTGAACCATTGCAGTCAGAACGGAATAAAGAAAAACCGTTTAAATCACTATTGAGTTGACAATTTGGAAGCCGTTTGAAAGCGCGTCAACCGGGAATGTATGGTCACAGAATATGGTAATCACTGCCCAAACCTAACAGTAGATGAAATTGAAAAGGTCTATTGAGATCGCTAGAAAAATATTTGACGGGTTTAGAAAATTCTGGCATGCGAGGAAAAAGCATTTCTTTGGCTATCGAAAGCTGTTTGGATTTGAATGTTTTTGACAAAAGTGATTTTGATTACCTACTACAAAGGAAAACATTGGACTTGGCATTAACATGTCGATTTTTTATTTGATAGTTGATTATATTTTTAATTTCACATTATGAATTTAAATTTTAAACGCAATCGGATGGAAATTGTTGATTTCAAAATCCTGCGATTCTTAGTGCCAACTATTATTTTCTTTTATTGTTATTGAGCGTAAATGTTCCTCAGTTTGGGTGCCAATATCCTTCAGGTACCTACTAATGGCTATTACAAAATGTTGAAAGGGTCGAAAATTATATATGAGAATTGTCACAAATATGATGTTTACTATCCTGACCGGACCGGTTTCAGGAACTTCTTGAGTAGAAGAAGATGTAAATTGCTGTATAGAGTTTTGTTTGTAAATTGGTTTACCACAGACATAGATCCTCAATTATTAATGATAAATATCTTTGTGTTGTTCGTTTATTAATAGGTGATGGTTGTTTTGGGTAAGGATGCACATGTTTCTGAGTGAGGTCCGGCCAGTCAGGTCAGTTGAAATTGACCAAGAACAGAGTAGGCTGACTATTTACAAATTGAATTTGGAGTCTATTATACAGGTGTCTCAAAAGTATCGCATTCCGAGTCCAGAGCGATATATGGAAATTGAAAAAAAATAATGACGTTTATTTTTGAAGATATGGGGGGTCAAATGAAAATGCGCTTTCCTAATTGAACCGACTTTGTATCTCTAAAGATAAGCGAGATACCCATGCTTAGCCTCGAAAAATGGACACCTGTATACCGCTCTGGACTCGGAATGCAATACTTTTGAGACACCTGTATATTCGATGTTTTTGGGGATTTTTTTTTAGTAACGGCATTTGAATGATTCTTATACGCTCCCGCTAGTTGAGTAGGATGCGTACCTGCTCGGCAAAGTGGAGCTCCGGGTTTGATTCCCGGTAATGGAAGTCTGGGTGTTATTTCGTTAAAATGCAATTTTTCAATGAATTGAAATTTAATAAAGGCGAAATGAACTCCTACGGCCGAGACATAGGTCGATGGCGAGAAAAACATTATTTTATTTACATTTTTTAAAGAGGCCCAAATATTTTTGAAATCGTCCTCCTTCAACACTGAGGAGTTGAAAACACAATTTCACGTAAAAAATGCAGAAATAGATAAATATTACTTGCAATGTTGTGTAGTGAAGTTCATATTCAAAGGAGTGAGGCTTAAGGGCGAGGAACCCCTGAAGTGAAAAGGGCCTCCAGTATCACCTCTGTAGTCAGGAGCGCTTTTCTGTGGACGCTCCAACTGACAAGTTTTTATCACGCACACCAATAAAATGGAAAAGTTTTTAAACATCAAACATAAAATACATACCTTCCTGTTGTTGCCAACATTAGACGCGACAATCACCTCACTTTCCTCTTTTTCAGGGAGGTAATTGAAAGTATAATCATCCTGACCACCCCAGCATGTTAACGCCTGATCTAGAGGCACAAACTCTTTGATGTCCTTTTTGCTTACAAATTTAATTTTCTGGACAGCCTTCTCTGGTAACCAGGTCTTAATGATTTTGAAAGCAGCTGAAACGTTTTTTATCAAAAATAAGACCTGACTGAACTGAATCAATACCTATTGCTAAGATCAACAGCTTGCTACTAATTAAGACTTACCACTCAAAACCCAAGGCATTTCGAATATCAGAATATAATTCAAAAAGAATGGGTAATACTGTTTGAAGAGCCCTATTAGGTACTTGATGAATTCCATGTCCATGTTGGCCAAACCGCATCCCTCCATGTCAAAAAACAAGGTAAGAGGATTTCCTTTCTCTTCTCTGAAAATCAATTTAACGATTTTTGAAATGCACCCTTCTCAATGACCTCACCGTTCTATTCTCTCGAGCCAGTAAACCACACATCTTTTCAGTTCATCAATCGGATTGGCATTTTTCACGTATTTCTTACATTTGAATATAAACAAAATGCATCCGTCTTTATCACGGCCATGTGGAAAAAAGCCACCTTGTACAATCAAGTCCATTTTGACTAAGTCTTTGATTTCTGCACAACAGAATACAAAAAATTACTCTTTTAGGGATTTCAGAAAAATCAACCTAGTTTCGTACCATTAGCACGGAATTCTTTTCTCCAAGTTACAGTTTCCCACATCATATTCAAGGCTTCCTTTTGGTTTAAATCATGGTGAAGGAGGAACCGTTTCAGCCAGCTATCATCGGTTCTGACTCTTTCCAAATCCTTGGAATGCACAGCTGAAATTTAATCATTAGCGTGTGTACATGCAGGAAAATGGCCTCACCATTGTCTCCTTTAACTGCAAGTTCTTGGAGAAAAGCACTTCTCAGGGCTTGGATATCACTGGTTTGAACTTCCATCTTTGGTGTAGAATAGTTGAGCAAGAACTACCACTTCAACTTTACATGTATTATCTAAAATTGATATTTTTTTTACAGTAAAGCTCGCGATAACAATGTAGATTAGCTACCTTACACCTACTTGCTAGAAATATTTGATTGATAATTGATTTGTTTGTTACAAATCAAAGTTCAAACCACTTCAGCTTGATGTATTAATTAATTAATTGACTACTTGTTCCACGGTGCTCCCATCATAATCGAGAAATGTAATTTTAGAGAAACCCCACTACACACGGTAATCCAGGATGGATAATTTTATATCACCAGGTACTTAAATTAATTTTGGAATGAAAGTGGAATGATTATTAGGCGAGGGGAATCCTTCCGTCTTGTTTGTAACACAGCTTACAGCTTAATAATTGAAGGTTAGGTTAAATCCTTGGGAAAGCGTGGCGGAGAAAGTTATTTTTGAAGTGAAGCAAGAAAAATTTTAATAAAGCAAACAAGTGATTCACTTTTCCGCTTGAAACATTTCTTTCGTTTTCCACGTTGCCATTTAAAAAACTTTGACGTTGACAGTTGAACTTTGACACCAATGTCATCAGAGAATTTCATAATCGGTCGCGTTCAAGCCAAGTTCTTGGTCATACAGGATGTTTCCAAAATAGTGATACAATCTTCTAGGGCAGATTCCCCATCAAAAATGGACCAGGAAAAATATACCTTTGATGTCCTAAAATGCTCCGTTGAAAAGTTACAGGGTGTTCAAGTTGAATCTTCAAAATAGATTTTTTGACATAACTTTTGAACCGTTCAACCGATTTTGTTCAAATTTAAACCAAAGTTTAATGAAATAGGTCTCTATTGAACAATAGTAACGGGTCTAAAAAAATGTATTCAGGGGCGTAGATAATGGGGGGTGTCTTCATATCCCCCACCCCTATTTTTCACCCCCCTAGCTATTTTCCCAAATTGTTCTAATTTTTGGATTCTACGTCCAATTTAGAAATTAAAGTTACTTTTGCAAAACTTTGATTAGAGGCTTCATTCTCGAGATATTTGGGTTTTAAACTTTGAAAACATCTCGAAATCGCCGCACTTTCAATGAGCCCAATTTTTTAAGTGAAACTTCTATTCTCGCGCCTAGATTACAACACACAGCTAACGCAGAACCACACATGGGAGTGAAATCGGTTCATGGCATCAGTGGCTGTAACGAACGCCTGTAACGTTGTCTGACCTTGGGGCGACCAGCGTCATCGTCCCAGGAAATGGAAGGATAAGCTGTTGCGGCGTTCGCCGCGTTCGGTGCGGTGGAAAAATTGCGACTGGTGATTGTTACATTACACCTTCCGCAGGCAGATGCAAGCATCATGGTATGCTGCTTTGCCAGTAGCTCTCGCCCCTGCCATTCCTGCCATTTATTGCCTGTTGATTGATCCCCCAATCTCAAATGGGTCACAAAGCGAGCCCAAACCTTGATCATGTCAGTGCGGAGACACAACACACGTTTGCGTCCCAATTACAATGGTAGCGAACTGTAAAATATATAGAATGCGGATCTCCATGTGGGGTCTAAGCAGAAAATCTTGAGGAAAAGGAGACTGACGACGCAGCTAGCCCAAGCGGTGACCTTTTCTGGCGTGCCAACAGTTGGTGTGTGCGGAGGACTCGATCCGCAGTCGTTGTTGCTGTTCCTTATTGGGTGAAAGCTAGGGATGATGCAGAGAAAGGTCTGTCTGCGACGACGGCGACGACGCTGGTCATCGATGTAAGGCCCAATAAAGAGCCTGCTGGGTCCCAAGGGTTCACAGGAACAAAAGTTTGCTGGTAGTGCACTGCACAAGACAGCAAAGTGACAGTTTTGACGTGCCTCCAATTGACGTAACAGCCGACGTTGCCGGGCGGCAACTTACACCTCTTCTAACAATTAACTCCCTAAATCGTCCTCTACGAATCAGCCATTTTCAAATTCGCTAAACATAAATCCAAATAACACTGATTAAAAACGAAAACACGTCAGAGGTCAAAAGCTAAGTAAGGTACAGGATGTTCACGTATAAAAACGATTCTTACATGATTTTCTCCCTAGGTTTCAAATCTACTGTCAACTAAAATTTCCTGTGATAATCGCTTAATTACAGGGTAAAGCATCGAACATTTTTCTCGAAGTGGACCGCAGCCTGTATTTTAATATGGGAATCAATTCCGCGCTTTTCATCCTGATCCTGATCATAAATATACATCAGACTTAGGATAGTTAAAGGAGACCATGTGGCGGCTCTCATGTGGGCATGTGGCAGAGAGGAACTGTTGTCTCCTTGGTAGCTTATGGTGGATTCATGCATGGAAATTTAAAATTTAAGATTTAACATTTAAGTGTTCACCCATTGGTTTCTAATGTAAATAAAATTAAATGTTAAATTTTAAATTTCCATGCATGAATCCATTATTAGTGGTACGAGTACCCATCCGGAAAATGAAAGACGCGGGTTCGATTCCCGCTCGAGGCAAGACACTTTTTCTCTGTCACATCGCGCAATAACCACAACACAAAAATCGAGTCTATATTTTATTTGACTAAGTTATGGGGAAGGTACCTAGCTTAAGAGCTACGACCATCCCCATACGGTCCGTCCAGTGGTCCATCCCCATACGGAACAAACGGGTACCTATAATTTATACGTGAGAACACCCTGTATCTTAGTATAGGTACTTAGGTAACGACATCATAATATTATGTTCTCAATTATTCCATGCAGATTATCATCAGTGTTATAATCGATTATGTAATAAAATTTTAATAAAGTTAAGTATTTACGTCCAATCTTTGTCCAGTTGCAAATGAGTGACTACGCCACTTCGAATAATATTAGGTAACATAATTTTTACAAAATTATTTCGAAATTTCGATCACGATTCACCAGCAACAAAAAAAGGGGAAGAAGGAAGCAGGAGTGAAGTGACATTCGACTCGAGCCTCGAGCGGAGCGCAACGTGCTTGCCAAACGTGTTTATAACCTTTAAATCGTCTTGAAATTGAAACGTTCAGATCAGGGCCAGGTCAGGTAAGAATACAAAAAACTAAAAACTTGCAATCATTATCAACCTTACTCGTACCCAACCTGATGTTTTTCAACAATCATTTTAGATTTTTAACCATGTCAAATAAAAAGTTGCTAATAATTGGCATAAGTGGTGTAACCTGTGGTGGCAAAACCACGCTGGCCACAACATTGAACAAAGCTCTGCCCAAAAGCAAAGTCATTTCTCAGGACGACTACTTTCTTCAAGAAGATGATCCTAGGCACACTTGGATTGAAGAACTGAACCACATAAATTACGACATTTTAACCAGTTTGGACATGGAAAAAATGCATTCCGACATCACCAAGCTTATAGAAAATCGGAATCTTCTGCTCGAGCCCTCCGCCAATGCTGGCAAGCAGAAAACCAAACCGAGCGCAGAAGAAAATTGCATACACATCCGACAATCGGACATAGAAATTTTGATAATCGAAGGATTCTGTGTCTTCAATTATAAGCCTTTTCGGGATCTCTTTGGTCTGAAGTACTACTTCACATTACCAAAAGAAGAGTGCAAGAATAGACGAGATAAAAGGACGTATGATCCGCCAGATTGCCCTGGTTATTTTGAAAAGTGCGTTTGGCCTGAACACTTGAAGCAGCTGAAGGAAGTTCAGGAGGTAGATGGCATCGTCTATTTTGATGGGTATTCAAAAGAGGCATTGCTAGCTGAAATTTCACAAGATATAGTCAATTTGCTTTGATTTATCTCTGTTCTAATCTAGTGAATACAGTGTGAGTAAAAAGAGAGGCATTGGATGCCCAAGCATTTACTTTTTTTCACATTTGTACACTTTATTTTACTTAGTTCCTTATAACAAGCCAGTGATTTTTTTTAGCAAACGACAGTATTCTATGGTTGCGTCCTTTAGAAATAATGTTTAGTGAGTAGTTGTAGGGGAAATGTGGAAGAGTTGGGACAGGAGTTTTTCTGGCGTTGGGTTTGCAACTTGTTGGGAGTGTTATACACGTCATGTACAGTTGGGAGCGAAATGATTCATATGGCACCGCTAGGAAGTCGGCTGGATTTCAGAAATTTTGGATGCTTGGATCGTTCTTGAATGCCAATTTTGATTACGACCAATCTCTAATCAAAACTGGCATTCAAGAACAGTCCAAGCAGCTAACATTTCTGAAATCCAGCCGACTTCCTAGCGGAGCCGTATGAATCATTTTGCTCCCAACTGTACCTACATTGGTGATAAAAGTAAATTAACCACTGTACCTGTCAAGTAAGTTGCTTTGTTTGGCTTTTAGATTTTTTTATTGTTTTGTACGCTGCAGAATATTTTTTTCCCTGAACAATTTTTCCAAGTTAGTACTAGGTGAGTGTAGTTACCTTTGTAATTTTACATGCAATGATCGAGGCTTTAGCTATAACTTGCCATGGTACATTTATGGTTGCCTTAAAACTGCTAGACAGAGTTGGGACAGTATACAGGTTGTCCCAGCTAAAACAATCCAACGCGATTTTCTCAAAAAATATCAAGGCAACAAAAAAAATGTTTCATTGGGGGGAAGCTTGAACTTTTAGCTTTATTTTGAGAGGGTGCCGATGTTTGTAGGTAATCTAGTTTCCAAGAAAATGGAATTTGAATATGGTGAGTCACAAGAATTGAAAAATTCATGAACTACAAAACAAAATACTTCAGATGAAAAAAAAAACCTCTTTCTCTGGGCTTTCCATTGATGTGTCGCCGATGTCTGTACCTGGCCCAATAAGCCAGAAATTCTGCCTCAAAGTCCAGCAAACACAATAATCGGAACTCATAACGACGTCACCGATCTCACACTTGTTGATTTTCACATCAGCCAGTATTCATTACTATGGAGAATCCAGGTATGTTGAGTGAAAAAGTGCTAGTAACGGCTGGTGTTGAGATCAACAAGTGTGTGATCGGTGACGTCACGGATTCCGATTATTGTGTTTGCTGGACTTTGAGGCAGAATTTCTGGCTTATTGGGCCAGGTACAGATATCGGCGACACATCAATGGAAAGCCCAGAGAAAGAGGATTTTTTTCATCTGAAGTATTTTGTTTTGTAGGTCATGAATTTTTCAATTCTTGTGACTCACCATATTCAATTTCCATTTTCTTGGAAACTAGAGCACCTACAAACATCGACGCCCTCTCAAAAGAAAGCTAAAAGTTCAGGCTTCCCCCCAATTGAAACTTTTTTTTTGTTGCCTTGATCTTTTCTGAGAAAATCGCGCTGGATTGTTTTAGCTGGGACACTCTGTATGAAGAAAAACTTGGGACAATAGGGTGTTTTCACAATTTTTTATTAATATCGAAAAATAGAAAGTACTTGGGGTCTGTATTGCCAAAGTTTTGCCAAAAAAATCCTAGAATCTAGAAGGGGATACAAATTTGAACGAAATTTTCCCCGGCAAAAAAAGCATGTGGCGTCATCATTCGTAACTCGGCGGCCGGGCCGGCCGTCGTGATGGCTTTGAATGTCAGCTCGACGTTGTCATAAAACCTCTGCATAAACAGATCTTGAAGAAATAGCTGGTACTTTACTATTTTGTGCCTCGGTGTGCAAACACCTCGAAAAGAGCCCCATCAAAATTGTTCCTGAATGTTCTGAAAGTTGATCAGTTTCGAAAATACAATAGTTCACACCCCATCAGCGTGATTTTCCTTTATCAAACACTTATCGTGTTGCGAGGATCACTGGCTGGGCTTCAGGATAAATAAAAAAGAAAAGCCGCCTCTTCAAATGAAGATGAACCTTATAAGGAGTGAATCATATAATGCCGAAGATAACGGCATTTACTCACAACCACAATAATGGTAATTGATTCATCACATGTACCATATAAGAAGGGCGGGAAGTGACTTATTACCACTCCGCGGAAAAATGAAGAAATGGTAGCGTTCGATGAAAAATTCAGAATAACATCCAACTCAAACAAAAACCCTTCAGTTTTAGTGGGTATATGATACGTATTCTCAGAAGGTACCTACGTTCTTGAATGTTTCTTGACCAAAGATCGATATACACTACAGGGTAATACTTGAGTAGGTACAGTGGCAAACTTTATAAAATCGCACCAACTTTATAAAATCAAGAAGCTAATTTTCATTGTCATTGCATTGTCAAACAATGACAATCTAGCAAATTCGACTGCTAGATTTAGAAGGGTGGTGCATTTCAAAGTCCGCTACTGTACCCATATTATCTATTCCAAGCCTTAAAAAACCACAGTTGCCTATGATATTTTTTCTTCAAGTTGGACAATCTGATAAGTTGATGGATTGAAAAAGTCAAGATGATTCAATCAAATTTGTCAAAGTGATGTTTGCTTTGCTGGATTGCCGTTTAATTTAATTGTTGGGTCAAATTTTGACACTGACACAATATTTTCATTATGTTCCGTCTTGAAAATGCCGTTAGGCACGTTATTTCAATAGTGGAATTGTTGAAAGGTGCAATAGTGAGAATATACAGTTTAAAAAACATCGAGGCGAACTCAGTTCCAGCGCCGTATAGTGTGTTTTCGTCGGAAGTGATCCCGCGACCTGGGCCGCGATTCTGTACTCTCCTACCGACACTTGTCGGTGTCGGTAGCTAGGCAGGAGCGAATTTGATTGGTTCTCACCCTAGCTACCGATCCGATAGTTGTCGGTAGGCAAGTACAGAATCGCGCTCCTGAGCTCGTCGCGCCCTGTAAGACCCTAGGTACGTTAATTCACCCTCTGTTCCAGGATCATGATCTGTGATCCTGGCCGAAAGGAAACGGCTGAGGTCAGTGAGCAAACCTGCGATCTGCCGGCGACGCAGCCCCAGAATGACAATTTGACAACACAGCCTAGTTCAGGTGAAGGTTTCATGTCATATGGACACAACTTTTAACGTAACCTCTCCTGTATCAAGATGACATCAAACATCATAGTGCTAGCGGTACGCAAAAAAAAGTGGCATTTGATGATACAAGCAAGCCACTTCGCATATTTGTTGTCTAAGCCCATTAGAAAAATTTGACCCGCAGTTCCTAAAAATTCATCCCTTAGGACCCGAGATTTGGGGAGGGGGAGGGAATACTTCAAAAAAATACCAAACTTTTTCATCCAAACCTGCTGATGCGTGTTTGGTGTCAAAACTGTATAACTTAGACCTTCTCGATACAATGACAATGTTAAAACTCTCGTGCGGTCACCGGAAGTCGAGTTAAGTCGTCATCTTTGAAAATTAGAGCTGAAGGTCAAAATTACAAAGTGAGCGTCAATTACCCATATGTTGGGTATCGATTCTTAGGTTTTCGGGGTCGCTGAAGACGTATGAAATGAAACAAAAACCATTGGGTACACCGTTCGCCTATATGGTCTACCCATGGGCCCAGAAGTCAGGCAAGCGAGAAAAATCCTACAAATTTTCGAAAATAGAAGTGAAATAATAATGTGAAATAGCTCCAGTCTGTACTTGGTGGTGATGCTGTATCAGCTGTTCTATGTGAGATTCATGATGTTCACCTGTGAGCTGTCAAAAATCCAAAATGGCGTCCATTTAAAACACTCACGGGAATAATTCATCGTGATTTTCTTTAGAAAGCTCCTACGTGTCACTAGCTAAGCACATGTTGTTCATCAGTGAACAACGACTAAGAAAGGTCCTCACACTATTGGTGGTATCTTGCATCGTTTAAAAGATATCCGCCGCGAAACTGTTTCGGAACCGTTTTTGGACAATAGATTGAATACTTGAATAGAAGGAAAAACTTTGCATGTAGAATTGAAATAACCGACCTAGAGATATTTATTTTGTTATATGTAGTCATGTTTTAAAGTTAAGATTGCGTGATCTGTCATTCCTGGTCTATGTATGGAGGGTCATAAATCCAAGATGTCCGCCTCTGTGAGTTTAAAAATTTCATACCAACTTTATTGTTGGATTTCGATAAATAATAATTATCTACCGCACCTGTACATTACTTATATATTTCTAAAGAGTTCCTCACATTTTTATTTCTTCAATAATTTGAGAGATGTACCAACTATCTACCTACCTATCTAAAGTAAAAATGTACTTACGTGAAATTTTAATTGAAAAATGACACCTACATGATAGAAACTAATTAAAAAATCTTTCGCTCTGCCACCGTTTTATTCAATAATGTTGCACTGTTGCAGAAAACAGGAGGAAATGGAGTGGCGGAAAAAAGATCCAATTACAAAAAATCTGAGAAAATATCTAATGCGTTAGATCCAAAATGCGAAATATTTAAAATACAAAAGGTTACAGTACCTAAGATTTAAATCTAGTATGTCTAATATACAGTAGGTCCAAAATATAAATACAAATCACCGAAAATAGAAAGGGTCACAAGTTTCCTCCTTCTTTTCAGATCCACTGGATCAGGAAATGCTTCTTGACTTGAGTTTCCTCCATTTGTGCTAAGTCCACCAGATAAAAAGCTGCTTTTTGACTCGAGTTTACTCTTTTTGTTCAAACTTACTAAGCAAGACTTAGTCGACGAGTCTTAGAGTCTAGACATATCTAGAGGGTCTGAAAAGATAAAGGAAACCTAAATCATTGAGCAATTTTTATCTGGTGGGTCTGGATAGGAGGAATCTGAGTCAAAAACCAACTCCTTTTGATAGGTTTGGAGAGCAGGCAACTTGAGTCAAAAGCCAGCTCCTCAACTGGTGAATCAAAAAAAAGCAACTTTCTCATTGGTGGATTTGAAGAAAAGGGAGTACCTAAACTCAAAACCATTTATATTTTTGAAATTTTCTACATTGTACGAATTGTGCTATAGATCTTTCGAATTTCAGGTCTTTTGTACTGTCGATTTTTGTACTTTGAATCTTTTGTACTCAATTTAGATATTTTGCGTTTTGGATCTTTTGTATTTTTGATATTTTGCACTTTGGATCAAATGCATCAACCTATCGTTTGTAGACCTTCCCTGTTTGAGTTTTTCCGCCCCCCCTCCGCTTTCGGACACAGTTAGCATGAAATCTTCTGAATAACCCTACAGCGGCGGACATCTTGGATTTATGACCCTCCATGTACCAGGAATGACAGATCACGCAATCTAAACCATAAAACATGACTACATGAAACAAAGCAAATATCTTTAGGTCGGTTATTTCAATTCTACATGCAAAGTTTTTCCTCCTATTCAAGTATTCAATCTATTGTCCAAAAACGGTTCCGAAACAGTTTCGCGGCGGATATCTTTTAAACGATGCAAGATACCACCAATAGTGTAAGGACCTTTCTTATTCGTTGTTCACTGATGAACAACATGTGCTTAGCTAGTGACACGTAGGAGCTTTCTTAAGAAAATCACGATAAATTATTCCCCTGAGTGTTTTAAATGGGCGCCATTTTGGATTTTTGACAGCTCACAGGTGAACATCATGAATCTCACATAGGACAGCTGATACAGCATCATCACCAAGTACAGACTAGAGCTATTTCACATTATCATTTCACTTCTATTTTCGAAAATTTGAAGGATTTTTCTCGCTTGCCTGACTTCTGGGTCCATGGGTAGACCATATGGGCGAACGGTGTACCTAATCGTTTTTGTTTTATTTCATACGTCTTCAGCGACCCCGAAAACCCAAGAATCGATACCCAACATATGGGTAATTGACGCTTACTTTGTAATTTTGACCTTCAGCTCTAATTTTCAAAGATGACGATTTAACTCGACTTCCGATGACCGCACGAAAGTTTTGACATTGCCATTGTATCGAGGAGGTCTGAGTTATATAGTTTTGACACCAAACACGCCTCAGCAGATTTGGATGAAAAAGTTTGGTATTTTTTTATAGTATTCCATCCCCCTCCCCAAATTTCGGGTCCTAAGGGATGAATTTTTAGGAACTGCGGGTCAAATTTTTCTAATGGGTGTAGACAACAAATATGTAAAGTGGCTTGCTTGTATCATCAAATGCCACTTTTTTTTGATAATCCTGGTGTACCGCTTGCACTATCAAAAATCAGGGACACCAACAAAACTTGAATTTTTCATGGCCAGCTGTGGTTTTTTTAAGCTTGGAATGGATTATATGCTTACATTTTAGGGCTTTAAGTTAATTTTTAGTTCAGTACAGGGTTGTAATTTTTTATCTTGGCTTTTATTACAGAAGCAATGTAATTGAACATCCGTATTTTTCACATTATAATCTATCATAATGTAAAGGTGGATAATATACTTTGTAAAAAATAATAAATATTTATAACTATAATCGATTTTGTGAAATCATTGTTATCCTACATTATAACGCGAACTTAACAAAACTTCCTACTTTTCAATCTGTCTTCTCCCTCACCCCAGTGCCAACCAAAACCGCAAGGGAGGCAGTGAGAAGCAATTATCGCGAGAACAACTGAAGATAAGAAAACTAAAAAGTGTGATTAAAAGTCATTGAGCTTTGTAGTAAAATAAAACAGGCATTTGTTTCAACTGGAAGAATAAAACTTCTATGAATAGCGAGCTATTTCCGTCCCAAGTTTCAAGACACATTTCTCAAATGATAGTTTCGCAAAACGCAAAAATCTCTTGCCATGTTCGTTCTACCTGAGGTGGTCAGAACGTCGTGCAGGTTCAGCAACAACGGATACGAGAACAATTCCGGCAGAGTGCGCAACAAATCCGTCACTAAAGCAGGCGGAATCGCACTCAAAATCGTGCTCGTGCAACTGAACTTGATCTCTACCAAGCTCTTTATCAAATAGAACGCGAAATACGTTTGCTGCGTGAACAGACCGTCTTGAATCCCGCTTTCGAATATCGTCAGCAGTTGTCTAAGCGCCGTCATAATGTGCTCTTGGGGAACCTCATTGGGATCGACCAAGTGCGGGACTTTGGCCGGCGGTTCGGCATCGTCGTCGTCTTCTTCGCCTTCGTCCTTTTCGGGATCCGCAACGATTTCGGGGGCGTACGCAGCACAAATGCAATAGCTGGTCAAATAAGCCAAAGCCAACAACTGAGGTTCCATCAAATTATCAGTTTGGATGTCATTGAACAGGAGCTGGGGCAGAATGTGCGACAGGAGTTCCATGGTGCAATTTCTGATATCGACGTGGAATATGGCCAGAGCCAAGTCTACGCCTGTCTGTAATTTGTCTCTGTACCGCAACTTGAGTAGCTCCTGAACGACCGAAGAGACTAACCATCGAGCTCCGGCCGTGTCTAGCAGGCAGTGGAACAATTTGGCCGAGATGTATTCGAGCCATCCTCTTTCGACGGCCAGTGACCAAGCTAGACGCAACTTTTCCACGGCCGGCTGCCTCGACACTAAATGGTTGGTGTTTTTGGTCGGTAAAGGTAACTGGACGTCGCGTTGCATCTTGCGGATTATTTCGCAAGTGGACTCCCATCTTTCGACCAAATTCTCATCGGCTTCAGCAGTCGGCGGCGACAACAGCTGTTGCACCATGTTTATAGGTTTGAGCAGATTTTCTTGCGGCGCCGTTCGCATGTACGCACATAACCACGCCGCTGCCGCTAGAGGCAGGCAGCACATTTGGCCTTTGACCGCGTCCAAAATTCGTTTAACATCAGAAGCCACCTGTAACATCATCAGTAGGTATTACAACACAAATCAAGTTGAATTACATAGGTATTTAGCTCAGCTTTAAACCTGGTTTTGTTACAGTGGGAGTAATAATTGTAACAAACCCCAAGCTTAGTTTAACGGAAGCAATCGCGCGGCATGAGAATGCTGAAAACATACTGGAGCGGTGAGCAACGTGACGATGAGGGCGGAAAGCAAGGCGACTTCAGAACAAACATACTGAAGCGTCGCCGTTGCACAGATTATGTATTGTTATTTTCATCGCTTTGCTCCCCGCTCCAGTATGTTTTTAGCCTTAATTGCAAAACGCGCCAACATGGTGCGGTTTATAAGCCTCGTACGTGCACACTTCAAAATATATTGAGGTGCGGTTGTCTGCATTTGATGGAGGAAAGTTTGGCAATGCGAAATGTATCTTGAAATTTTTTGTTTGCCGAAACGAAAAGCAAGTAGTAACAAGTTTGAAGCTACTAATAGTACAGGAAAAATAGTAAAAAAAAATCAGCAAAACCTCGGAATAAATATGGACGTCCTGAAAATTTGATATTCTGTTCAGAATTGAATGCTTTACTACATATTCGAAATCGCCAAAAATCGCACCTGGGGGTTTTGAGTTATTGGAGGGGGGGTAAAAAATTGCAACCTTAAATGGAGGGGATGAAACCTGTCAATCTACTGGATGCAAATACATCGTAATTCGACGAATTATATCCCGTTTACATTATTTCGGTGCAAAAAGTGTCGATCATTGTTGAAGGGCGCTCGTGGGGATGCGAAGCTCGGCTAGGGGGTTCTTTTTTTTCCTGCGCCATATTGAACCGATCACGACAAGTTTGGAATCTTTTCCGACTAAATTCAATCTCCCAAACTCGAATCCGTTGTGTAAATTTGGATGAAAACAAGTTTGAACAAGTTAACTTGAGAAAACTTGTTTTTTCTTTGACAATTTTGACGATTTTTTATTACTGTTGAAGGTGTTCATCTTTGGAAAATTTTCAGAGGCCATTAAATTGAAGTGTATTCTTCAGGAAAATCGTCCACTCGATGTATGATTTTGTTTCTCGAGTTAAAAAAATCGATTTGAACCTGAGCCGGCGCGGGCGTCGTCTACTACTGACCAGAACACTACAGCATGCACCTTTAAATAAAAATAGCTCAAATTATTGAAAAAATAACAACTGATCTTTGAGAATTCGAGGATCTGTGCAGAATTGAATTCCCTATAACATAAACAAAATCGCCATGAATCGCACTGCAGGGTTTTGAGTTATTTGAGGGGAGAGGCAACAGTTCATCGAGTATGAATCTTTCCAAAATCTTATCCTCCTCCTCGAATAACTCAAAATCCTGCAGTGCGATTCATGGCGATTTTGTTTATGCTATAGGGAATTCAGTTCTGCACAAATCCTCGAATTTTCAAACATTCAATATTTTCTCAATAGTTTTATGAATACTTTCATTCAAGGTACATGTTGTAGAGTTCTGGTCAGTAGTAGACGACGCGCCGCGCCGGCTCAGGTTCAAATCGATTTTTCAAACTCGAGAAACAAAATCATACATCGAGTGGATGATTTTCCTGAAGGATACACTTCAATTTAATGGCCTCTGAAATTTTTTCAAAGATAACACCTCTAACAGTAGAAAAAATTCGTCAAAATTGTCAAAGAAAAAACAAGTTTTCTCAAGTTAACTTGTTCAAACTTGTTTTCATCCAAATTTTTACAACGGATTCGAGTTCAGGAGATTGAATTTAGTCGGAAAAGATACCAAACTTGTCGCGATCGGTTCTACATGGCCAAAAAAAACAAAATGAACCACCTAGCAGAGCTTCGCCCCCCACGACCCCTCCTCAACAATGATCGACACTTTTTGTGCCAAAATGATATCAACGGGATATTATTCGTCGAATTATAACGTATTTGCTCCCAGTGGATTGACGGGTTTCATCCCCTCCATTTTAAGTTGCAATTTTTTACCCCCCCCCCCTCCAATAACTCAAAACCCCCAGGTGCGATTTTTGGCGATTTTGGATATGTTGTAGAGCACTCAATTCTGAACAGAATATCAAATTTTCAGGACGTCCATATTTTTTCCGAGGTTGAAATCTATCTTTCTTGTACTATAACGCATGTTCCAGTGTTTCGCTGGCCAAATCTGATCAAAGCTCAACGTTCAGCAGTACGCGGCGAAACAAGACTACACCAAAATCTTTCAAGTAAAACACCGGAGTGCGCGGTATGTCAGATTTATAACCAAACTGAAAGCTGTCGTGTTTGTGAGCTATCAAGCTGGGGTGCGATACTCGAACGTGGGTTACATTATCATCATTGATTTATCTTTATCAGGTGTCTTGGCTTGGTTTTTTCCCCGGAAACTTCGTCCATCTCTCTCGAACGTGTTCGAAAAGTTTTCGTATGCGAATTCTCCTTTCCGACAGCCCAAGTGCACACGAAACCAAGGAGATTCGTATAAGAAAAGTCTTCGAATAACTCGAGAATCGCACCCCTGATGTGTCTACAGTAAGTTACGTCCAGGTCGAATTCAGTGTGTTTATAATTCGTTTAATACTAACAGCCAGTTCCACCAGCGAATTTTATCATTGTTAGCTAATAGACCATATTAATTATTCGCACTTTCCCCTTCCACTAGTCATTTGTAAGTTAGGTATGTGCCTGTGACCATGCGCACTGTAGTGGAAAATCTCGCGCGCCACAGCATGCATAGAAAACGGAACTTTGCTGTCGCTGTCAGAATTTACGATTTCAAGGTATTTTCATTATTCTCGGGACGTTTTAACCTTTTTACCATACTTTTACGTGACTGCTGACGGTCGGTTCTCTTTCAAGCGCGGTCAAAATTCTCGTTAGCGGAAGTTGTGCAATAAAATATGGCGGGTAATTTGAAATTGTTGTCGATTCAAAAAAACCCATTTTAAAATGCTTCGCATCAACTTCACAGCAAGATTTTTCATTTTTTTATGGTGAAAAGTAGATCAGGTATTTCTTTTTACACACTTGTTATGTTATACATTCGTTGAAATTGTCGATTTGCACCTTGAATTGATCATTTTACAAAGTCATTCAACATGCATATTCTTATGGGAGTTTCAACCCAGCACATGTGGTTGTCTCTCTCCCCGATCTGCGACTGCGCTTTGAATAATTAATATGGTCAATTGAGAGATTTTCTCTGGTGAATCTTGGCTTAGTGACCACTGAAAACACAAGTTTCACGGAAGATTATGGAAAATTGTTTAGACCACAACAGCTTGTATGCATTTTCCGTGGTCATTCAACCAGCACTGATCCAGAATCTATCAGAAAAAATGTCTCAATTAGCTAACAATGATTAAATTCGCTGGTGGAACTGGATGTAAGTAATATGTTATTATGACAATTCAATTATTCGTTATCCGTGATTTGGTGAAAAAATTACGCAACATAATAAAAACAGAAGGCAAAAACGATCAAGGAATGGAGATGGCTGCAGGCCACGGACGCGAAGCAAGAAGCCGACAGTAATCGGCAAGTCGGCAATTCGGCAAGTAGCCGAATATCACTATTGCTTTCAGTATTTTGTAATTCTGCGAGTGCGGTAGTATCGACTATATTTCATTTTATTATCAACAGGGTGATCATGGAAGATCAGACTTCCACTTGTAGTAGTAATCTCTGCAAGTGGGAGAATTGAATGATCACCCTGAGGTTTACCCTGACAGAATATTTATTTTACATTTGTATGTATATTTGATAATTTGAGTCAATAAACATTTATTTATTTATTTATTATTCATTTAATAAACGAGAAGCGTTCAGGTGCTTTTTCACTACATTGTGTGCTTCAAGCGAGCAAGAGGAAACGATCCTGCGGCTCATGGCAGTCAGTAAGCAAATTAATGCGGAAATAGAAAAAAAATGTCCGTCGTTAGCAGGACAGTAAATATTAGGGCTGTATTCTCAGCAGGCCAAATTTATTTTGAAGATTTCTCCCTCAAAAATGAAGATAAAAACTCCTTTTTTTTATACGGTGTACTGATAGCCAGTTCCACCAGCGAATTGATTCATTGTTAGCTAATTGAGGTATTTTCTCTGGTGAATATTGGCTTAGTGACCACAGAAAACACAAGTTTCATGAAAGATTATGGAAAAATGTTCAGACCACAACAGCTTCTATGAATTTTCCGTGATCATTCAACCAACACTGACCTAGAATCCATCCGAGAAAATGTCTCAATTAGCTAACAATAATTAAATTCGCTGGTGGAACTGGATGATAGTGTATTAAAAAATTTAATGCAGAGCGCTTTTTAATTATGTGAAAAAAATTTTTTTCGTTGGCAACTTTTTTCAAAAAACGGCTCTGTATTCAATTTCAGTTGATAATTTTTAGTTTGTCAAAAAATGTCCCAGCAATCCTTCAGAAACTTTTCTTGTGTTTTAGGGCTATTAATGGGCTTCTAAAAAAATATGGGGTAATCCAAATGAAACTAGGTGGACAAACATTCAATGGAATCCCATCAAAATCTCTATATCTCTTTATCTTTATTTTTGAGGGAGAAATATTGATACCCTGCATATACAGCCTTAATTGTGGAAAATGACACTCTCTACTTATCTACCACGCCCGTCTGCTATTTGTGTCCATGGAAATAGGCGCTTTCTTTTCACCACAAAACTCACTGATCTGACCTAAGCTAGAGACAGAAAAAGCGAGAAATCACATGACCGAAAGTGAGACACCACTAGCAACTTTGGTGAGGAATATGTACTTAGTTTAGGTGGTAAAAGGAAAGCATCTTTTATACGTTATGATCAGTCCGGTTTAGGTACAGGTCCATGATTTCAAAGGACAATAGACTGTTGTGTGCATACCAAAGCTCCTTGTTCCCAAGCTATCAGGACTTCGTGCATGACCCCGGCCATGTTCAAGATGATATCTTGCCACTTGACGTTCGGTTTGAAGTCCGATTCGCCGGTGTTGAACTGCTGCAAGAGCATTTCCACGGTGTGTTGATCTCCCAAGCGCAAAAGATGGTCAGGTCCTTTGGGTTTCTGACCGCCCAGCATGCACGATGAGATCCACTGCTCGAAGAGCGAGTCCCCGTTCGTGTTCAGGACATTGGAGGCTCCGTAATTTTGAACGATGGCAGCCAAAATAATGAAGCTGATGTCGAACAGCTGACATCGGGTCTTGTCGCCGCCGGATTTGGCCCACTCGTTGAAGCGGATGAGAAGGGAAACCAAAGTCTTCAGCTGGCTTTGGACGGTGGCGACGGCCAAAATTAGCTTAAAGCTTTCTCCCGCCAAGACCTGCTGCAGCATTCCGAGGAGCGAGTCCTGTGAATTTCGATGATTTTAAATAGTAAAACAGATTTCAAGACGACTACCATGAGATATGGACTACTTGGAACAAACTGATCAACAGCGTTGTTTGTGGCATTATCAATTGCCCATAATCAGTAGAGTAACCCAGCTGAAATAGCTATGAGCCAACCGTGCTTAGTGCGAACTGGGGAATGCTACTTTAGTGACGTCATGTTGCATAGCAATCACCTCTCTGGTAGGATGTCGCTAGGCAACTTGACATCACAAGTATAGGATTCTAATTCTACTCATCATGATGGGGTCCCTAGGGTCCTCTTTCTAGCAGGGAGTTGATAACTCGCCTCCCTGAGAATCGCACTTTCAGGGAGGCGAGCATCAACTCACTGCTAGAAATAGGGTCTCTGGGGTCCACTAGCCTTGAAGCCTGACTTGGTTACAGCCTGCTACATAGTTTGCCTGAATGCTTAGGTCAAAATAAAAATTTACCGTGTGCTGATTCTGATACGTCTCCTTCGAAAGTGCCTTGAAAACTCCGGACAGATGCGGCTCCGCACAGACGATGACTTTTGGTATACCTGGTTTGCCCGGATCCAGGTTGCCAGACAGCGGCATTTTCCGCTTGTCCAGCAAGTGTTGGGCTTGCACATCGGAAATCAACCTGATCTTCAACAGCTGCCCCAGAAGACATTCGAGAGTCGAACCGTAGTTGTGCGAATCGAAAGCGTCCAACAGGGAGCTGTGCTGCATAACCAGTTCCAAGGCGCTCGTGATGCTGGCGGGATCTCGCAGTTCTTTCAAAACGAACGGAACCTTCAGGATCGCGAACGCTCCCCACTGGCTGGTGCTTTCGTGTTCGATTTGGTTGACGTCCCGCAATGACAGCAAACTGCCCCTGATCAGCTCGGCAAAGAGCCTCGAGTTGTTGAACCCCTTGAGTTTTTGGAACAGCTTCAGTCGCGTGCATATCGAAGCCGTCGAGACGGTGGGATTTTTCTCGATCTGTACCGCCAACCAGTTCTGAACCAGTGCGCCGGGCCAGCTCCCGCTTCTGATGGGCGGAATGGAAGTGCTGACATCTAGGGTCTCCAGGTGTTTGACGGCCTTGAGCAAGTCATCGGGTTCTTTCAGAGTACCTGCCAGTTGTGCACACATCCTGTTGGCCTCGGCAAACAGTTCTGAAAAGTAAAAAATCTGCTGTCACGTAGCCTATGATTGCACTTATTCGGGGACGCCGCCCTACACTAAAATGTTATTATTGTAATTCTTTATCGTTATTTCGGCAAAGTTTTCCTTGGTTCGTGTACCAAGGCCATGAGCTACCATTCGAGTTGAAATCCTCCCTGTTTAGAATTCCGTCCCGTCAAGGGGAGAAGCGAGGGGAGAAGATTTCAAGCGCCAGCAAGCAACGAATAATCCTCTACCGCTGAGCCATAGCTTCCGAGTCATTTTCAAAAAATTTCAACTATTGACCCATAAGTCATATTGCTGATGAATTTTTGTTAAAATAAATTCAAGTTCTCTAAATATGACTTCTTATATTTATTAATGTATTTCGATAAGAACAGGTACTTGTCCACATGCCACATGTCATAACTTTTTAAATCCAGCCAGCTTCTGAAATGCAGCACTTCATCGGCGATACCGCGCTACACTAAATTGTTATTATTGTAATTGTTTATCATTATTTCTTCAAGATTTTTTCTTGGTTCGGGTCCCAAGGTTATGAGCTACTCATTGGAGTTGAAATTTTTCGCAAAAATCCTTTCGTCTAGGGCTAGATGCTGTGACGGACGGACAGACGGACAAAGCGAGGACATAAGCGCCTTCTCGTTTGGAGTGCGTTAAAAATCCAACAATAATAATCAGGCGCAATGTTCCGTGTGCTATACCAGCCTCCGCGATGCACACACGCCACCCAAGCTTGAAAAATGATCTTTTCTGATAAAAAATGGTAATAGACTTCTGCAAGTAAAACGATATTTTTCTTGGGATTTGCGTTTCCAGCCAAAAGTTTACCGCGCGTCATTTATTTTTCAGTCTTGTACCACAGCTTGTACCTCGAACAGCAGTCCAGTACAGGTCCATGGACTGCGTCTGGTCTTGGAGGAATTGCAATAACGGAGAAAGACAAAGCAGATAGCGATTTCCACCAAAGTGGAAAATGCGCTAAAAATGACTAATTTATTAATACAGGCTAATTCGTAATTCGCGGAACGGGCTCCAATAATTTACGTCATAAGGTACATGAATGAAACCAACTTGATTTTGTGTGGGAACATCACCTTAATCGAAAATCTGGTCGTAAGACAAGTTTGAAATTTGAAAAAAAATACCAAAATTTATCAATTTTTTCTCAGGCGTTTTGTTGACTAACCCACCAAGTGTGATATATATTTGTTATCAGGATGAATGACGGAATCGATTTCCATGTTGAAATACAGGGTGTACGATTCGAAAAAAATGTTTTAGATGTTGCACCTTGTAAGCGATGTACCATTAAAAATGTTTGTGGACAGATTGGAAATCTACGTAAAAAATCATGTAAGAAACGTTTTTCATTCCTTAAATTATGTCAAAGGAGAAGTCTCCGGGAAGAGGTAAATTTTGGCCTTTTTTGAAAATTTCAAACTTGTCTTATGGACCGAGAGCCCCCAAAAATTTTGTCTTATGACCCGATTTTTGATCAAGGGGATGTTCCCACACAAAAGCCCGTTGGTTTCATTCATGTACCTTATGACGTGAATTTTGGCCATTTTTCGAAAATTGACAACCCTATACCAGCTTAAAGCCCCCGGTCCCTGACATGTAAGACCGAAGGATTTTTTAACAACCTTGTCAACGCACATTAGACCGACAGGGTTGAAATCATGTACCTTATGACGTAAGTTTTGAGGCACCAGCTCCCTGTCCATACCAAAGATATATTACCACTATTAATTTACACATAATACCGATAATACCGGAAATACTGAGAATAATACCAATAATACCATATTAACAAATATTTGCGATAATACCTTATAATACCTATAATTTTAAAAATAATACCTGATAATACCAATAATACTGGAAATAATACCTATAATACCAGTAATACTGGAAAGTGGAAATAATACCGCTATTGAAACCAAAAATCGTTTTCTTCCCTAACTTGTGAACCGTTCGACCGATTTGGCTCAAATTTTACACAGATAGTTTGAAATTATTGACTCATGAGCTGCTTATAACGTGTTTCCTCAAGACACTCCCTTGGCCAATTTAAAAAAAAAACCTGCTATAGTAAGTAAGTCACGAGTAGGGCATCCAATCCCGAGACCTAAACGAAATCCCGGGATTTCGGGATTGAAAATTTCAAATCCCGGGATCCCGGGATTTTCGGGATTCCTCAAATGATGCAGCTTTTCACCTGAGTTGAGTGGGAAACAGTCAGAGCAAGAAACACTGATCATTCAAGTAAGAACATCATCATTTGACACCAATATTAGTATTTTATTGTATTTATTTTGCATAAATAGAACATCACGGTTGCATTGCAATTATGCGTGCTTTCTTCGAGGAATCAAAAATCACTTGCTGAGACAAAAGAAATTGTTTTTTAATTTAATTTATCATAGTTTTATTTTATTTCATGTGTTTGGACATGTTCTTGAGTTTTCAAGGGCTGCTATTTCCATTCCCATGTAACTTTGCCTGGAACTTGAATACCATGGTGTTTGGTGGTATGAAGGTATGGTAACCGGAAGAGGTATCTGGTGTGGGAATACAGGCTCTAAGTATAATGTACCATGTACATACCTCACCTATCAATTCTAATATTAGTATTATTATCAAGTACCAATACTATTAATTACCACCAATTATTGAACAGCAAATGATGATTGGGTACTAGCTTTATTCCATCAGGAAAATAAATATGAAATTAATTATTACTAATAAATAATGGTTCCAAATTCAGTGTGCTTACTTGAATAATCTGTGTTTCTTGCATTAACGCCATTAACTCTATTTTTCATTCAAGTGAGGTGGAAAGATGCATCATTTGAAAAATCCCGAAAATCCCGGGATCTCGGTAGAAAAATCCCGGGATTTTCGGGATTGGAAATCTAACGGGATCCCGGGATTCGGGATCCCGGGATTGGATGCCCTAGTCACGAGACATCCCGTAAAATTTGGACCACATCAGTCAAACGGTAATTTTTTGGTGAAGAGTTGATGGTTGGGGAGTTTTATAGGAAGGTAATATTCCAACCAGCTTTTGAAGCGCCTATTTGCGAAATCGCGCTGCCTGGCAATAGCCTAACCTCGAACCAAACATGGGACGACCAGCACGACCAAAAGTTGGATGGGAGGCCGCCGGTTGGTAGTGCCAGTGGGAGAGCCGCTAGCGGATCTCATCTGATTCTAGGCCGGCTGAAACTTCTCCTCGGATGATCGTAGGCAAACCCCCCGAGTATAGCATGCCTGCAACCGGCAGTACTGCAGTGTGTAGAGGAGAACCGACAGCGTAGTCAGGGAGGCTGACGAAGTCAAAAACGTATCGGCGCTGGGCATGGATGTGTCGGACATCCGCACCTGCGTACGGGGCTAAAAGACGGAGTTCAAGTCAAACCGTGCGCTTGTCGGCCCCAGTGCTTGGATGGACCGACCATCAGACATCCAGGCACCACTTTGCGGCTCGTTGCGGTTAGTGGGGCACAATAAACTTTGTGTTTCACTGTAGGGGCAACCCAACTCATAATAATAATAATAATAATAATAATCATGAAATAACATGGGACCGTGTGAACTAAAAAAATGCTTTGCTTTTAAGGATGGAGTTGAATTGGTGAAATAAGACTTTGCGGAATCGATTCCAGCGGGTTTATTCCTTGACAGAAATTCAACATTCACGTCTCTTTCGAAAACTACAGGAAGGTACTATGGATTAAGCCTAAAAAAGCATTTTGATTTTAGAAATAATTTTTTTTAATTGAATTTTCTGGATTTTTGAAATATTTTTTGGCTGAATTCCTGTAGTTTTTGGAAGAATGGTAAATTTCTGTCAAAGAATAAGCCCGCTGGAATTGATTCCGCAACGCCTTATTTCACCAATTCAACTCCATCCTCAACTAGCTCCAGCTAGGACTTACTAAGAAGAATTTGCTTAGCAACTCCTACGAAAATCGAAGTGGAAGCAAAAGCTACTCTTTATTCACACAGCCCATGATGGAGTGATTCGGTTCTGACCACAGAATTCTAAAAATGCGGAGAGGTATCTACTCGATTTTACATTGTTCACGTCACCAATAATAAACACTTATATCCCGTTCACTTTTTATTTACAGTAGAATGACTTTTTGGAACGAAAATAAAGTGACAAGCTGGAGTGCTGGGAGGATACGGCTGATGACCGCTGGTAGTCATTACAAAACCGATACCGAGAAATAATACCTCATAATACTTGAATAATACCAATAATACCTTCATAATACCAATAATATTATGGAATACTGAAATACTGTGATAATACGAAATAATACCTGTAACACCCAATAATACCTATAATATACAGGTGTCCCAGAAATGGCGCATAAACTCTCCAGTACGTTGCTGGGAATTCATCATAGAGTCACTGGAATTGATAGATACTGATCACACCTCTCCGTAATTTCAACAACTTTTGCGCATTTAGAAAAGAAACTTATAAAATTGCGTGATAACCTTCATCGAAAATTATGATTCTATTGACAATGCTTTTTGAGATATTGAGGTCTTGAGAAATGCTCCTGCAGCTTCGATTTGGTTGATTCTGAAGCAGTTCCAAAACGTCCTCTTTAGCACGGCACCAGGTACCTAGCCTTCCATGACGAGGGCTGCCGCGATCTGCTTTCAATAATACTGGTGCTACCATCCGGTCTTTCAGGCTCTGTCTTCTGTTCTCATTACCACATTATGATCAGGATGCATTCTTTGAAGGTATCGCTGGGCGTAAATGCGTTCGCCTCCTAGGTAGTGATTGCTGCGACATTCGCCCAAAATCAGTAACATACGAGTATCAGTGCGTTGGCGTTGGCTAGCCACATACGTTATTCGCGGAAAAGTGAAAACAAGGCAGAAATGATAGAAAATGACACTGACTGATCTGATTGTCAGAAATTGACTTTATTCGATTTTTTATTTATTCAGTGTCAGATTGTAGGTATACCTACTCATTTGTTTTTCACCGATGATGCCAGATCCATTTTCTGGGTACCCTGATAAAAAATTTGCAAAATTTAAAATTGGCTGTAGCCGTTAATCAAAAGTTGTTGAGGATTATGTCACCAGAAAATGATGAGGGGGCTCTGTCCCTATGAGGTAAACAGTGCGGTTTTAAAAAAATCACAGAGATAAAGAAGTTGAGATCTCAAATTCAAACACTTATATCTTGAAGAGTGGTCAAGAAGGAATTTTTTTACTATTTTTATGGAGTTACCTGGAAGGTCTGCTACAACGTACTGGAGAGTTTATGCGCTATTTCTGGGACACCCTGTATAATACTGGCAAAATGTACACCATAATACCGTTGTGAGCCACCCCTTGGTTGCAAAGGTGTCGTTGTAAGGGAAATCATATAAGGAATCAAACGGCATACGAATTAATGTGATTATTAGTCTGGTTAAAACCGGCACTTATGAACCTACTCTGTGCTTATGAATGTGGAGCCCAACAAAGAATAACAGGTACCTACCTGGATCATTGTGCTTTGCCAAGCACATCATGCAGGTGTAAAACTCATTGCCCATCAGAGTTTGGAACAAAAAAGATGCTTTTCTGGTCAGCTGTTGTGAATCACACTGGATCAGAATAGTCAGCAGCCAACAAGCAATTGACAATACTGCAGTTGCCAACACAGTCTCCTCCGGTTTTCCACAGCATGTGACACCAGGCAGCATGCCTTCGAGGAATTCTAGCAGACTGTGCACACAATGCACTTTGCTCAAAGTGTTGTACTTGCTCAGACGCTGCAGGACTGCGGCATGCGAGACGAGTTGAGCACTCAAAGAATGTCGTAAGTAGCTCAGCACCAGTTTGTTGGCCCCGGAGCCGACGACGGCTTGTTGTAGGATGCAATCGGCCAGGTTGTACACGTCGCCGCTGACCCCTCGAGGCAGGACGGTTTTTATGTTTATGCCCCACTGCAGGTCCGTCCAGCGTTCACGCCAGGCCTTCAGCAGGAGGGCCTTCAGGCAGCTGGTCTTGCTAGTGGTTTTCGATTCCATTACCATTTTACTTGCAGAATGTAGCGGCTGTTGCAAATGTTATTTGAAATTTATCCTTGCTGGTTGAGTGGTTGCTGGTCTATGGCAGCAGTAATCATTGATAAACACATGTGCTTTTATTCACAGTTTGCATTTCACTGAAGTAGGTACCTAGTTTGAAACCACAGATGTTTGGGACTTCCTCGCTCCGCTCTTTGAGGCATCAACAACTTTGAGGTTTTATCTTTATCATACAAGGTTATGTTACTTCTGCTGTCAATTGACGCTGTCATTAGTGTCATTGCTGCCATTTTAGTTGACAAAACCATGAGCGTAGCTCAAATAAGGGCAAGGGGTTTGTTTCAATTGAGGTCTCCAATTTTCCGTTGTCTCTCTTTACTGTGACGTCATGCGTATAAGATACGGTTAATCGAGGTCATTGGGCGCTTCCCAATAAGGCGTATAAGGACACAA
The DNA here is from genome assembly GCA_949128115.1 of Anaspis maculata. NCBI lineage: Eukaryota > Metazoa > Arthropoda > Insecta > Coleoptera > Scraptiidae > Anaspis > Anaspis maculata. The sequence goes on from OX421963.1 coordinate 44,577,141, forward strand.
TTCGACACATATGGACACAATTTGACACAGCTAGCGTTCCAATAGCAGTAATAGCACCACATGTCGACACAATCGAAACATTGGCGAGGCTGAGTTTAGAATTGAGCTGGCAAGTGCACTTTGACATTGTGTATCCGTCTTGTCGCAGTTATTGGAAAGCGTCCTATGTTTCTTGAGATATGACATTTCGTTTCTGACAATGGGAAATTTTTCGAATCTGACAAGCGCTTTGTCGTGTATTTATTTGATTTCAGCATGGATTTCATGATTTCACTTGTTCTTACCCTCGTTCTTACCAATAAGTGTGTTATATGTAGTGGAAAACTGAGAAGACTTACAGAAATGGTTCAAGGGTGTTGTGTCGCTCTATGCGAGTGCGAGAATAAGACGAATACACCCGGCATCACCATGCACCGGTTCAGGAAAGACCCAAACTTGATGGAAGTGTGGCTACACCAGCACCACCAGGGATCACGCTGCACCAGACACGTGCATCTTACTACGAAAATACTCTATTACTTCGTCCATTAAAAACTCCCTTATGGGCTCTAGTGACTTTCCCCACATGATAATGGGAACAGTATAGCTAACCGATTCAAAATTCCCGCAAAAGTCAGAAACGAAACGTCCAAACGTCATAAACGTCAAAACGTCAAAGGTGACCTCGAAAAACCATGTACTTTCTATCTCCTAAAATTGGAAAGGTCAATTCAAGATTACAGCTGTAGGAAGGCTGTAGGTATAACCAACGGTATAACTACCTATAGTTTTCAATTATCTGGTTTTTAAGATCAAGAGATAACTCCAAAGCTAGACAAGATATGAGGCACTTTTTGCCACAATCTCACTTTCGCTTTCCTTATCTCAGTTAGAGAGAGAAAGAGCGAGGAATTGCTAAGAAGCGAGCGAGAGAACACTACCAACTGGGGATTATAAGGCCCAACTGCACCGCCCGGGAGACCATGCAGCATCCTACTTTAGAATCATCCTACCGATAAAACGTCCCACGACGCAACAGCCTACTGAAAAAATACCCACAAGGTCAAGACTGTCAACGTGCAAAATCCCCCTGCATTTGGCATCCTACGACTTTAGCAGCCTACCCATAAAGCAGGCCACTGAAAAAATACCCACAAGGTCAACTGAATTAGTATGGACGATGAACGGAGCATGGCAGTATGGAATAAATACGGTGTGGTGCTGGTCATTGCTGTCAGTTGTCAGTGTCCAACCAGGAACCAAAAATCTCATTGACAACAACAAACTAAATGCACATTGGAATTATTGCAGCGAATTATTGTTCCCTCAAGAGATTATTACGGTATTTTCCCGGGCTCAGTTATTCTGGTATTTACGAAAGTGGAGTAAACTTTTGAATATTATTGTAGTTCGGTATAGGCTCGGGCGAGGGCTCGGGCGAGGGCTCGGGCGAGGGCTTGGGTATAGCCTCTCTACCTACCTCGTTACCTACCAAATTTCCTTATCAAGCGTTACAAGCGATTTATAGAGGTTCAAATTTCTTCCCTCTTGCTGCTTGGGACCTCTTCTGTCTATTAGAATTAGCTTGGGAACAAGTCATCAAGGGGTTTTAGTCGAGGAAAAATTCAAATGCCGAAAAAGATCGACAGAACGGCAGGTCTCAAGAAAAGGTCGAAGGTCGAAGTGTTCGCATAACACAAGTCACAAGTCTCACGTCGCCGTCCGTCGCGTCGGTGGGATGATGCGAACACTCTGATTTTTTTTTCTATTGGGTACCTATCTAAATACTATGGTGAATTAAGAGGGGGCCCAGGCCAATTCATTAGTCCAGTCGAAAGCGCTGTGTCGTTTTAGCGCGTCCTATACCTACGAGTATGAGCGCGTATAAAATAGAGCGTGAACAAAAAAGTCAGGAAAGCCTCTGCTTCCTTCCCAGAATATTACCAGATATAGGGAGTAGAGCTCGGAGCAGAGGGAAACGAAATGCTCATGTGGCATGTGGCCATGACTCAGCGCCAGTTTTGGCCGAGGGGTAAACCGCTGGGGAACTCTTTTGTACAAGGTGGAGGAACTCATGAGGAACTCTAGAGGAACTCCGAGGAACTCTGGAAGAACTCCGAGGAACTCAGGGGAACTCTGGAGGAACTCCGAGGAACTCAGGGGAACTCTGGAGGAACTCCGAGGAACTCGGGGGAACTCTGGAGGAACTCCGAGGAACGCAGGGGAAATCTCGGGGAACTCCCGGGGAACTCTCGAGGAACTCTTGAGGAATGCGCATGCGCATCCAGCTGCTTTTATGTATAGTGCAGTTGCAGCGGCGTGTGCTGCCCGATGGCTCGATGCCCTGAAGGCAGACTGCAGTACTGCACAAAACTATGGTGTTGCCGCACGCCGTCTCATAATATCAATCTAGTAAGTACACTGCACGCTTAATGAAGTGAAAAGCAATATTATCAGGCAAGTTTTATCCGGTTTATCAGGTGTTATTTTATAATTTCTACCCGAGTTTCTACCCTGTACCCGCCTGTACCTGATTATCTCCACTCTATTTTTCTAAATTTGTAGCTTTGTTCAAGTACCACAGGGCCGAATTAACGTATTGGAGGCCCCTGTGCAGGCAGATTCTTGTCTAAGTTGTCTAATATTTTCGGTCCCATAAAAGCATAAAACCTTGATATAGCAGAGTATAGCCCAGGTATACGTTATTTCAGAATGTACTCTTACACTTCCATGGCCGCCCGAGATGACAATCATTCTGAAATAACAAATACAGTCGTGAAAGAATTGTTTCGTACAGCTCCATTGTCAAGTACAAGGTGCCCCAGAAATACCTGGCCAAACGTTATGGGAGATAGCCCGAGGCAAATCAAGATACCCATTTTTTGTTATGGAAAGCTAATAAGCTAATAAGAAAGATCCAGGGTGTACAAGTTGGCAAAAATTATCCTTCACAGCATCATAATATTATCTTCTGGGTTAAAGCTCCAAATTGAATTAAATTCTGTGTGCTTACCCTTCTAATGAAGGGCTGATTTATGAAAATATTTTTGTTGAAGTGTCACATTCCAGTTACTAGAAAAAAATTCATGGAATTCGGAGATTTTCCGTATTTTTTTCTGGTCAATGGAAAGTGACACTTCAACAAACATATTTTCATGAAATAGCTCTTTATTAGGAGGGTCAGTCAGTATACAAAATTTTACTCAATTTGGAGCTATTACCTAGAATATATGATGCTGTGAAGTTTCATTTTCACCAACTTTGACACCCTGTATCTTTCTTTAAACTTTCGTTGAAAAATGTATACGGGTATCTTAGTTTGGCTCGGGCTTTCCCCCACAAGGGTTTGGCCGGGTATTTCTGGGACACCTTGTATCAGTGGCGGCTCGTGGTGTGAGTACTAGGTGAAGCAGCTTAGTCAGGAATTGAAGTAAAAAACGGGCTCGCGAGCGAAGCGAGCAGCGCTGCAGGCGAAAATCCCTCGAGAATAATAATAATAATGTTGATAATAATACACATTTTTAATCATTGCTATTAACATGGAAAATGACATCAATTGAATTATTATCTAAAAAATGAAAGGTCGAAAATTAAAGAAAAAACAAAGAAGGAAAAAAAAACTTTCAAGATAATATTTTCCAATAATTTGAAATGTTACCTTGTAAAAACTTTGAGTTTTTTTTGGTATCTACAACAAGCTCGGAATTAAGACACGCAAAAAGAATTTTAGAAAAAATTTATAGAATGTATTACAAATAAAACTTACATTGTCGTTGTTCTGCTTGAGTCTAAATACTTTATACCTTAAATACAAGATCAATTCTTCTGTTCTTTAAACTGGCAAACTTATTAATGATGTCTTCGAAAAATGGCTGTGTACTGATCAGCTCGTTGAGTAGTTCTTTTTCAATGGAATTGTTGCTAAACTGGAAAGTCTCTCTTCTGTCATTGTATTTCGCAAATAGGTTTTGATCCGTTTCAAGCAAGAAAAACTTCTTTCGACTGACACACTGGTGGACGGAATGGTAATTATCAAACACAACAGTTTATATGATTCTTTAAAGATGTTTCTGTTTTCGAACAAAATTTCCAAAAATTTTGTTGAGTCGATATTTTTGTACTGCTCATCACAATAAATTAGTTGTAATTCATTTCTCAGTCTCTGGAAATCAGTAAACTCCTTTGGGTAGCACGTTTTTAAATATGTAGCATACATTCGATTTTGCACTGATGAGAAGACATGGCACACAAAAAAGTTTGTTCAAATAGAAACTGCCACACAACCAGTCAAATTCTGCATACCAAGCTTTCCGAAAACCCCGATTGTACACTTTATCTCGCACTTTCGTAGCTTTCGCCACACTCAGTATAGGCATAGGTTTTTCACTGCCGAGAAAGTCTTTTTTATCTGAATTGGCCCACCTCGAAAATGCATTTAGCAGGAGGACACAGACCACATCGTAAAAAGGAAACATCTCGGAAAAAACCGAGGAAAAAACTCAAACTGTTCCGGCATATACCTACGTATACATAAACGCCACCGATTGGTGTGCACTCGAGACGCACCGGGATATGTTGCGTAGCCGGCGTCTCTCGGCGTCAAGTTGGCCGGCCGACTTGAACAAAAAACATCAGATGCGGGCGCGTTGTCATGGCAACCGACTTGTTTACATGAAACAATATTGCGACGCTCGGAAATGCTTCACGTGCGCGGCATTGGCACTAGTAGGCAGGGACGCTGAACATCACGGGGAATAGGAAACTCCCAGTGGCGTAGGTTTCTAATGCCCCAAAGTAGGGGACAAGAGGATAAATGTATTTTTTTCATATATCGAAACAAATTTAGAAATCGGGATAATTTTTAATTGAAAAAAAGGCAGTTGGAAATTTTTGGTGAAGCAACACTTCACCTGCGTCACCTGACGAGCCGCCACTGCCTTGTATAAGTACAGGGTGTTGAATACCTTGATGACTTTTTGAATCTTTTGTCAATAACGCATAAACGATTTAGGTATCAATAATATCAATAACATCAAGTTAAATAGTGGGGGGGTTAGCGGAATGGTCTGTGCATTTTGTGAACAAAGCATGAAATTTGGCATACTTCTTCAGAAGACCCTCCTTCGCAATTCCAGATGTGGCGCCACGCTAGATTTTGCGCCAGAGACGCTGTATTGCGGTTAATATACCTGCTAGGGGTAAATTCTGCAAAAATGGTTCCCGGCCGGTCTCTGGTACCGCAGTCGGTATTTTTTAGTTCTGTTTAGTTAAAACTACACGTAGAAATGAGTAAGGAGTACATTTTCACAAGCAAAGTTCCGAATGCTGCCTTTATACGTTGTTTCAATACATTTTAAGGCCAACTTTGTTTTAGTACAGGAGACTTGGTAAAAAAATTGCCAATACCTCGGCAAAGATATGAACGTCCTGAAAATTTGATACTCTGTCCAGAATTATGTACCCTACTACATATCTAAAATTGCCAAAAATCGCATCCCGAGGCTTCGAGTTATTGGAGGGGGGGTAAAAAATTGCAACTCAAAATGAAAGGTATAGAACCCGATGGAACCCGTCAATCCAATGGATGCAAATACGTCGTAGTTCGACGCATCACAACCAGTTGATACAATTTTAGCACAAAAAGTGTCGATCATTCTTAAAGGGGGGTCGTGGGGAAGGGCGAAACTCGGCTGGGTGGCTCTTTTTCTTCCTGGGCCATGAGGAATCGATTCCGACAAGATTGGTATCTTTTCCGACTAAATTCAATGTCCTGAACTTGAATCCGATGTGTAAATTTGGATAAAAACAAGTTCAAACAAGTTAACTTGAGACAACCTGTTTTTTCTTTGACAATTTTCACGAAACTTTTTTTTACTGTTTGAGGTATTCTTCTATGGAAATATTTCAGAGGCCATTAGATTGAACTGTATTCTCAACTTAAATTATCCATTCGATTTGTAATTTTGTTTTCCGACATAGAAAAAACCGATTTGAACTTTAGTCGGCACTGCCCGGCGTCTACTAATGGCCAGAACACTACAGCATGCACCTTTAAGTAATAACTCAATACCCTGCATTGCGATTTATGACGATTTTGTTTATGTTATAGGGAATTCAGTTCTGCACAGATCCTCGAACTTTCAATGATGAGTTATAATTTTTTAGATAGTTTGGGCTATTTTCATTTGAAGATGCATGGTGTAGTGTTCTGGTCAGTAGTAGACGACGGGCTGTGCCGACTAAAGTTCAAATCGATTTTTTCTATCTCGAAAAACAAAGTTACAGATCGAATGGATGATTTTCGTGAAGAATACAGTTCAGTCTAATGGCCCCTAAAATATTTTCAAAGATGAATGCCTTCAACAGTAAAAAAAAGTTTTGTGGAAATTGTCAAAGAAAAAACAGGTTTTCTCAAGTTAACTTGTTTGAACTTGTTTTTGTCCAAATTTATACATCGGATTCAAGTTCATGACATTGAATTTAGTCGGAAAAGATGCCAATCTTGTCGTGATCGATTCTTCATGGCCCAGGAAGAAAAAGAGCCACCCAGTCGAGTTTCGTCCTCCCCCACGACCCCCCTACAACAATGATCGACACTTTTTGTGCCAAAATTGTATCAACGGGATGTGATGCGTCGAACTACGACGTATTTGCATCCATTGGATTGACGGGTTCCATCGGGTTCTATACCTTTAATTTTGAGTTGCAATTTTTCACCCCCCCTCCAATAACTCGAAGCCACGGGGTGCGATTTTTGGCACTTTCAGATATGTAGTAGGACACTTAATTCTGAGCAGAATGTCAAATTTTCAGGACGTTCATATCTTTGGCGAGGTTTTGGCAATTTTTTTACCATGTTTCCTGTACTTAAACAAAGTTGGCCTAAAAATGTATTAAAACAACGTATAAAGGCAGCATTTGGAATTTTGCTTGTGAAAACGCACTCCTTACTCATTTCTACATGTAGTTTTAGCTAAACAGAACTAAAAAATACCGAGTGCGGTACCAGAGAACGGCCAGAAACCATTTTTGCAGAATTTACCCCTAGCAGGTATGCTAACCGCAATACAGTACCTCTGGTGCGAAATCTTGCGTGGCGCCACATCTGAAATTGCAAAGGAGGGTCTTCTGAACACGTATGCCAAATTTCATGCTTTGATCACAAAATGCACAGATCATTCCATTTTTGGCCGTTAACCCCGCCACTAAAAGCAAAATAATCCATTGGTATGTGCACCAAATTTGGTCAAAAGCACAAACGGTTCAAAATTACGGTAAACCCCGCCGATTTAAAAAAAATAAAAAATTCAACGCTCCTTGTGAAGAAAACATTTGAAGCATTTTAGAATTGCAAGTTTTTATATCTTTCGGCTCCATTTTTGATGAGGAATCCGCCTTCAAAGTTAGTAACAACCAGTACCTAACACCCTGCATATTTTATCATTTTTCTTTTTGGGTTTTGATATTTTAGTACCTACCTTTTTGGTTGTGTTGTATTTTTTGTTACAATATATTTTTTTGTTGACTGCTTATTAAATCAAGTTTCGTTGTTGCGAGGACACATTTTTGCATATTTATTCCATAACTAGTGCATAGCCCTTTCACATCTTGAAATCTCTAGCTTTTTCAGAACGATGAAGGTGCCTATGTGCCTACCTTTTTAATGTCAACTATTTGTTTTTTTTAGGCTAGTAAAAGCGTAGAGGTAAAGCGTACTGAACTTTTTTTTTTATTCATTCTAAAACGAAAAACTCTGGTTTCGTATTATCAGTCTTATTTTCAAGCCGGACTTCATGGTTGCCTACATCTGGTTACATTGCTATATTGGCCGCCATATTGAAATCTCTTACAAGTGGAACGTTCGATTTTTTTTTTCTTATCGTTGCACATATTTTTGAAAGGGTGCAATTGTATTCAGATACTTAAACAAATTCTTTTTGCATGCAAAAGTATGCTCCTTTAAAGAAATGTCCTATTGAGACGCCCGGTGAAGGCATAGGTATTCACTCGTTTTAAATCGACTTGGCGACATTTAAAAAAAAAACATATCTGCCTAAATACAGGTGTAGGTATTCGATATTAAACTAGGTAGGTACCTACTCAAATTCGAAATTGGTAGGTATTGCCATCGGTATTATTGCTATTTTATTTGCGCCTTTTAATCTCGCTTTTAATGAAAAAAAGAACTAATTTTCATGACGAAGTTCAACATTTCCTACCTACATACATCCCATTCAGATTGCAAATTGGGTACTACGAGGGGACTAGGACTTTTTGAATAAAAAATAAAGTGACACATTGGGGGGCTAACGGCTATGGCTGATTGCACCTGCAAAGTTTTGGCACAAAACTATTAGCGGCCATCAGCCCCGTATCCCCCCAGTGCTCCAGCTTGCCACTTTTTTTTATTCGATTTTATTCATGTATCTTAAAAATTAATTTTTTTAGAACTAAATTTGCTTATAGGTTGGTCATTATAAATTTATCAAGGAATTATTTCTTGAATACAAAGAAACAAGTTGTTAACCAGCCTGTATACCTACATAGTATTGTATTGAATCAAAAAAACACAAGGAACTCCCGGGAACACAGGAGGAACTCCGGGGAACTCAGGAGGAACTCCGGGGAACTCAGGAGGAACTCAGGGGAACTCCGGGGAACTCTGGAGGAACTCCGGGGAACTCTGGAGGAACTCCGAGGAACTCAGGGGAACTCCGGGGAACTCTGGAGGAACTCTGGAGGAACTCTTGTCTAAAAGGAACTCTTTTGTACAAATTTCTTCAGCGGTTCACCCCTCGGTTTTGGCTGACGCTTTTATCAAGTCTAGTCTAGCGCTTGCAAATGGGCCAACGTCATTTTGGACACGACTTTTTTGGGACGCGCTAAAAAGACAGCGCTTTTTCGTCGCACGCCATTGTTTCCACGCGCTTTTTTGTCCCGCGCTATTTTGAACACGCGCCTTTTTGGGACAAGCTTTTTTGAGACACGCTGTATAGACACAGAGCCGTTCCCATAACACACTACTTCACCGACCACCGAGCCAAACCTTGAAAGAACATTCAAGCTTCCAGTCCATCTGTTGTTGTTCGCAATGTTCGTATCTTTCCAAAGAAAAAGTTATGGACGACGCGCAGTATGGGATTCTGCCATTCCTTCAGCGCGCAGAGCATTGACAGTCTTGACCTTGTGGGTATTTTTTCAGTAGGATGCTCTGTCGGTGGACTGCTTTGAGCAGTAGGATGTTTTGGAGTAGACTGCGGCGGCGTAGACGTCATCAAATCAGTGGGTATTTTTTCAGTAGGCTGCTTGCGTCGTGGGGCGGTTTAGCGGTAGGATGATTCTCCAGTAGGATGCTGAGATGGGACCCCACCGCTCACCCTTAAATCTCTCCTTTAGTAAGCTCGGCTTAATTTAAGGTTCACCTAAGAGCCATGCGTTCACTGCACCAATTTAGCTTAGGCAAAACTTAGCTAAGCCATGGTTTAGCTTTTCCCCATTTTTATTAGGGAAAATGGCCGTTTCGTCGAGGAAGTTTTAGGGAATTAATTTTTAGAACTGGTGTAAGTTGCCGTCCGGCAACGGCGGTGGTTACGTCAATTGGTGGCATGTCAAAACTGTCACTTTGCTGTCTTAATTGTGCAGTACGCTACAAGCAAACTTTCGTTCCTGTGAACCCTTGGGACCCCATAGGCTCGTTATTGGGCCCCATGTTGATGACCAGCGTCGTCGCAGACCTTTCTCTAAATCATCCATAGCTTCCGCCCAAGGAAGAGCAACAGACTCTGTCACACCCGCACGGAGGGAAACACACAAGCCCGTCGACCAGCCTGCCAGCCAAGAAAAAATCACCTCGGGCTGGCCGTGCAGAGTCAACCACCACCTACCTTTTTTCCTCGCTTTTTTCTAAAGATTTCCTGCTTCGACTTCAGCTGGAGATCCGCATTTTTCATTCTAACAAGCTCGCCGTAGCTACCTTTGTGTTCGCGACGTAAACGTTGTCTTTTTTTATCGCAATAATGTAGTGCATTGCTGGGGGCGTAGTCTTTCAGCTGCGCACCTCTGGAGCTAGATCTACTACAAACCTGCTAAATACGCTAACCATAACATGAAAGAAGAGACACAAATGCAAACCCCTTTTTCAGATTATTTCTACTTGTCAAATTTCCATGTCAATATGTGGGTATTACAGGTATCCACTAGTGCCCACCTAGGCTACTAGACGTCGGAGTATGTTTTCCTCGCAAAAACGTCCTCGACGATCAAGTACCGAGCTCTACACCAGGTGGCGTTTTTCAAATGTAAATCGCCTATAGTTTGAGGTTACTGGCATTTTGCACAGGGGAGTTGATGGCGAATTCCCAGAGCTGCTTGACCAATGAAATCGATTTGATTGGAAATACTTTCAATCATCAACAAGAGTAATAAACAGTATTTTCTGAAAATTTCCGGAAAATACAGGGTGTCTTAAAAGTATCGCATTCCGAGTCCATAGCGGTAAATAGAATCCACCCAAGAGCACAAGAAAAATGTTAAAAATAATTAATTACATTTATTTTTGAAGATATAGGGGGAAGGGGGGGGCAAAAGGGTGAAAAACCTCTTCCCCCTCTATTTTCAATATTCAAAGTGGTTTTGATGCGAACTGTTTGTGGTAGACTTAAAGTGCGTTCAGTCAGCTTATTTAGCCGCAATTTTAGTTTTAGCCGTAAGCGCTGCATCGCTTATTGGCTGTTCCGAGGAGGCTGGTTCATAAGAGCCATTGGGCGTCGCTGCGCTTGCGACTAAAATTAAAACTTGCGGCTAAATAAGCTGACTGAACGCACCTTTATCAGTAGAAATTATCAACCAGTGGGTGTGCAGTGAATCTCTGTTCACGATACAGGGTGAGTCATGAATCACAAAAATCCAGTTTTCTACAATTATGTATATCTATAATATTCCATTGATTCCCCAAATAATTTAGAATAATATATGACTCCTTTTGTTGCCACAGATGAAATTTTATTGACGTTTTTGAAGGAAAATGAATTCTTGACATTTATGAATCACCTGTATAGCAAATAGAAGTTCAGTGCACATCCAATGGTTGATAATGGAGTATTATACTAAAAAAATTTTTTGATTAAAATGGAAATGGAAAATTTTGGACATTGAAAAATAATTGACCCGTGTTTTTTTATTCAGTCAAAAACCGTACCGTTTGGGCGCAATAAATAAATAACATCAACTAGTTCTGACGTCACAGCGAGTCACCGCCTATACTGCCTGTGTAAATGACGTCAGAAATAGGCAAAATATAGGAATTTCGTTTATTTATTGCGGCCAAACGATACGATTTTTGGCTGAATAAAAAAATACGGGTCAGTTATTTTTCAATATCGTTTCTGATTCCATCGAAAGGAAAATATTTTTTCAAAAGTATAATACTCTATTTCCACTGATTATTATTTCATAAATAATTTCACAATATCAGTTTGACTTACGAAAAGAGAGGGGAGCGAGGTCCTACACCTTGATCCCCATATTTCCAAAAAAAAACGTCACAAATTTTTTTAAATATTTTTCTTGTATTCTTGGGTGGATTCCATATATCGCTCTGGACTCGGAATGCGATACTTTTGTGACACCTGTATAGGTACCTATCCATTGGTTACAAACATTTTTTTTCGATTTTTTTTCCAAAGTCTTTTTCAAATAGTGATGCCAATCTAAGAGTTTTTTGATTTTTCAATCCAACAGCGCTGTTTTTTAGTGTATTTGTGACGTCACAAAAATATTCTTCAAACACGCATTACGGCCGCAATTTTGGGAATTAGGGAAAAAGACAAAATACGGGAGCATTATTTTTAACCATATGACTATCAATTGGGCCCAGTGATGTGAGTCGGGTATTTACCGGGTAGGTAGGTAAATATAAATAGGGTGTTTACCCGATATTTTTCCGAGCGATATTTACCCACCCTACCCAGTTTGACAGAAAAGTTGACACTGTTGACAGCTCGGTTGACAGTGTTGACGACATTAAAGGTTGAATGATTTTTTTTTCCAAGTTCCAAGGCTTTATAAACATAACCTCCAAAGCACTTATTATTATTTTGCTGCTGTGAGCAAAAAATCATAATTGTTTGTTGTTGTTTCTCCAATTGTTAATAACAATTGATGAAAATAGATACCCTATTAGAGATCCGATTTTGGGTAAATACCGGGTATTTACCTTGGGTATTTACCCTTAAGGGCTCCCTTACTTAGCCTAAAAATGTCAAACTGGAAAGAGCAGTTTTCTTCGTAACCGTTGAACAGAAAAAATCGGGGAAGATGGCTACATGTAGATAAAAATCATGAGTATAAATAGAATACTTCAGTTGCCTGATGAAACATGATTTATTTCCAAGAATCTGGAGAAAATTCAGAAACTTCAATGCTTATTACTGAATTTCTCAGTTTGTAAGACCCCACAAAAAAGGCAATGCATCTTAAAGTGTACCCTCAACATTCAGATTTCTTTCACTGCTATGACTTTGGCAATTCCTTTCCTGGTTCAGCGTGAAACCGCTTAGTTCCGGCAGTGGAGCCGAATTTTCTGTCGCATTGAAGGATAAGTTTTTGGGCGATTCCTATTTTTTACCGATTCCAGGTCATGGTCAGTTTAGCTACCCTGAGACAGATGGCTCCGCTCGTACATTTGAAAATTTGAATGTCATCCACTGCAACTGTATCAGTCATGATGACAATCTAACGTCAATCTTTTGAATCGTGATGTTAAACTATCCCCTGCTTCCTTCTTCCTTGCCAGTTATAGCCTGTTGTGATAGTATTAAAAACTTGAAGGCTGTATTTACCGCGTCAAAAGTGACCGAATTGAAGTGAAAAATGTTCAAAGAATCAAGTTCACAAACCAACTGATCGGCAACCCTGTTAGAAATGCCATATAGAAATTGTATTTGCTCCCCATATGTTTCTATCTGAACTTATAGGAATCTATATGAAGGGTTAGTTCTATATGTTATTGAGCTTACAGGCTTTTATATGGACAAATAAATATTAATCCTTTATTTGGAATTACAAAATAAATGTAATAGGTCTCTATATGAAAAATTCTCATCACACTGAAATCGTATAAATTCATATAGAATTGTATTTCGAAATACCTATGAGGAATATACTAATCCAATTCTATTTGAAAATGCAAATAGAATTAAATTATTTTGGAATTGCCGAGGACTGCCGATAATGCAGATTCCCTACTGTCGGCTCTACTTCGCCACTTCGCCGAAGCCGAAGTATCAAGTATCTGTGCCGCCCATGCCGCCGTTGCGTTTCGTCGGTTTTGTCATCCTTGGGTTTTGTTTGTTAACGGTCAAAAGTCAAAACCAGGTCAAAACGTGTGTGCTTCCGCTCTGTGGACTCTGTGCTTCCTCAGCGTGTGTGGTTGGTGTGCACTGTGCAACAGTTTTTATTGCTGTTAGTTTTTTTGGCATCTTTGATTTTTGTGTCTGCTTTGGTTTATGCTCATTGCAAAATGTTATTTTATAGTGAGACCTATTCGAGGGTCCTGCCCTGTCAAGGCCGTCATCGTCATTTTTGCGTACGTAAGATTCATCGAGGATACCTAATTGCAAGTGCATCGTTCCGACCTCCCACATACGGAGATTCGATGAGAAAAACGTTAATTTTTCCAAGAAATATATGGTGAAATTCGAAAACAAATATCTTCAAGCCACAATTACTCATGTGGGAGGTAACACCTAAACTAGTGCAATTGGATCTTTTTCATTAAGTCATGTTTATCGGTTTTTAGAAAGTGAGAAGGAGATTAGGGAATTGATTAAAAAAAAGGATGAGTATACCCCCATTGAAGCAACTTGTCTCCGACTTTATTTGGAATTCATAATACAGATCCGTATGTGATATTCATGCAAGAGACCTATTTGCAATTCCTTATGTGCTATTTGATAATAGGAGTTTATATGTAATACCATATAGAAATGTATTGGCTTTTCCATTTCACGTCGAATCTATCAGCATTCCCAAATAGGAGCCCCATATGATTCTATAGGCTGTGTAATACAATTAGCAAATAAGATTCCTGTAGGGTCCTATATACAAATTGCAAATGCACTAACCGTATACAGAACATATAGGAATCATATAATTTTTTTTTAATAGGCTTTTATATGAAATTTCCGGCAGGGAAGTGAAAGATTTGGTGATAACAAGTAACTACCATATCCTGTTGTGTTGCGCGAAGGGGAAGAGAATACCCCAATGGCTGTCCAGAGGAAGGTTTACGACGCGACGGGGTCGTCATTTGAGTTTGTGGGTCGGCCGGATAACCTCCAAACTCAACAACTACCTAGTAGGTACACTAGACGAACCCCGCGCAGACAGACCACTTGGCGTCTACTCCTGAAATTACTGTAAGAGTAGCCTTACTAACAAGGATTGCTCGGCTGAGAAAAACAGGACATGTGCAATATAATAATTCAATATAATAAAACTTTTTAGATCGTTGGGCAAGTCTGATTCTTTAGAAAAAATACTCAAAAATTCACGAAATTGTTTATATTCGAGAGATCATTCATCAAGAAGCGACAGCTCGTCCACCTAACACTACCGGCACAGCACAACCACCACCTTCACCACCACCACATCCAACCGCTCGCCGGCGCTCTTCTCTAGATCAATCACAATCTTCGTTGCCTATCGTCCTCCGCAAATCCGAAAGACCGAAAGCAGTCACAACGCTACTTAGGTCGACGACAGCGTCGACACAATGCCTCTTAAGCCCGTCACTTTGTCACATCGGCGGCCTCAACTCAAGGACGATCACTATGAAGCCGGTCCCATTCCCCATGACTCCCCCTTCGATGAGCCTGGATGACACAAGGATTGTTCTTGCTTCTTTTTGCCACATCGACTGGGTTCCATCGTCGTTTTATCCACTGTGAGGTCCTCTGGGTTGCTCACGGTAATGACAACTCAATTTTAGGTTGATAACGATAGCCAACAATAGACGGCTAGCCGATGGCTAGCGGCGGTAGCATCAGGCGGTTCCGCGGGCCGTTGAAGAAATAGAACGTTTAAGGGTGCCCTTACCATAACCTAAAAGCAGCTTGTGTCACTGAATGACTTCATATAACTCAGATGCTGCAGCCTGGTGACGGGAGGCGAAAGCAACGTGTACGCTGGTTTCACAGAATAGAACTTGCACAACTGAACTACTGCTATTGATTAACAGATGGCGCGAGATGCTCCAGCAACATGTACACTGGTTAATCATAATAGAACTCTTGCCACTGAATTACTGCTATCGATCAACAGATGGCGCGCCCGCACATGCCTGTGACGAAGCTATGAAAGGGATATATCGGTATTCTCTGTCAGTGTCTCGGCATTTCCTGGCCTCGTCAAAATTTGAAACAAAGTTAGCTGGGGTGGGCGTGGTTGCTATTGACATTTGTCATTTTCACGATTTGTTTACAAATTTGAATTGTCATTATTTTGCATGCCGAAATCGCCGAAATCCGGGCTAAAAGTGCCAAAACGAAAAAGGTGCACCGTGAAGCAGTACAAACAAGAGTCGGGAAGATGTGATGTTTTCCTTGTCGAAGAAACCATCAGGTATAGAATCTTGCAAAATTGATGAACTTCTATTATTGTGCTTTTTGGGTTTTCCAGCTGTTCGGGGCCAGTACCTACTGAAATACATAATATACCTACTGCGCGTACGGCAATTACAAATATATCTTCACGATGGGGTCACCACGTCGACGGTTACTGCATTCAACGATCAATGGAATTTGCGTTCGACGGAATGAGTTGGATGATGAAACCTACGTTCGACGAAATGCCAGCAGTACTTGAAATACGGTGATCGAAAGCATCTGCTATGTATGGAACACAATATACATGCCTAAAACAGTTTTCAAGAGTTTCTGTTAAATTTAGTGAAAAAATCTGTGTTGAAAGATGAAACGGTCGACTTAACCTCAACAAAAATATTGACAGCTCATGTCATGCATTTTGACTGTGACGCAGGGTGGTTTAGTAACAAGCAATGGCACCACACCCTGACGTGCAAATACCCTAGTGCTCTAGCTTTCTCTCTCTCTATACCCTCTCGCTCAATGACTTGGCTTGCGTCTCTCTCTGGGTAACCAGATCCCAGGTCTCTCTATGCCTGTAATGCACGAACTTCAAAATTAATATGGACTGCCAGTCACCCGCATTTTTGGCCTAAAAAACAGCACCGACATAGCGTGCTGTGAGGCCGCCGCACGAACTTGGCCGCCGTGATAGCCAACCCTGACGTTTCCAAGGATCCTGACAACTTCAGAATTTGTCATTGTGACAACCTGGTGACAACTACTATTAAACGTTCTATTTCTTCACCGGCCCGCGGAACCGCTTGATGCTACCGCCGCTAGCCATCGGCTAGCCGTCTATTGTTGGCTATCGTTATCAACCTAAAATTGAGTTGTCATTACCGTGAGAAACCCAGAGGACCTCACAGTGGATAAAACGACGATGGAACCCAGTCGATGTGGCAAAAAGAAGCAAGAACAATCCTTGTGTCATCCAGGCTCATCGAAGGGGGAGTCATGGGGAATGGGACCGGCTTCATAGTGATCGTCCTTGAGTTGAGGCCGCCGATGTGACAAAGTGACGGGCCTAAGAGGCATTGTGTCGACGCTGTCGTCGACCTAAGTAGCGTTGTGACTGCTTTCGGTCTTTCGGATTTGCGGAGGACGATAGGCAACGAAGATTGTGATTGATCTAGAGAAGAGCGCCGGCGAGCGGTTGGATGTGGTGGTGGTGAAGGTGGTGGTTGTGCTGTGCCGGTAGTGTTAGGTGGACGAGCTGTCGCTTCTTGATGAATGATCTCTCGAATATAAACAATTTCGTGAATTTTTGAGTATTTTTCTGAAGAATCAGACTTGCCCAACGATCTAAAAAGTTTTAAAATATTAAATTATTATATTGCACATGTCCTGTTTTTCTCAGCCGAGCAATCCTTGTTAGTAAGGCTACTCTTACAGTAATTTCAGGAGTAGACGCCAAGTGGTCTGTCTGCGCGGGGTTCGTCTAGTGTACCTACTAGGTAGTTGTTGAGTTTGGAGGTTATCCGGCCGACCCACAAACTCAAATGACGACCCCGTCGCGTCGTAAACCTTCCTCTGGACAGCCATTGGGGTATTCTCTTCCCCTTCGCGCAACACAACAGGATATTGTAGTTACTTGTTATCACCAAATCTTTCACTTGCCGATCAGTTGGTTTGTGAACTTGATTCTTTGAACATTTTTCACTTCAATTTGGTCACTTTTGACGCGGTAAATACAGCCTTCAAGTTTTTAATACTATCACAACAGGCTATAACTGGCAAGGAAGAAGGAAGCAGGGGATAGTTAGCCATCACGATTCAAAAGATTGACGTTAGATTGTCATCATGACTGATACAGTTGCAGTGGATGACATTCAAATTTTCAAATGTACGAGCGGAGCCATCTGTCTTAGGGTAGCTAAACTGACCATGACCTGGAATCGGTAAAAAATAGGAATCGCCCAAAAACTTATCCTTCAATGCGACAGAAAATTCGGCTCCACTGCCGGAACTAAGCGGTTTCACGCTGAACCAGGGAAGGAATTGCCAAAGTCATAGCAGTGAAAGAAATCTGAATGTTGAGGGTACACTTTAAGATGCATTGCCTTTTTTGTGGGGTCTTACAAACTGAGAAATTCAGTAATAAGCATTGAAGTTTCTGATTTTTTTCCAGATTCTTGGAAATAAATCATGTTTCATCAACCAACTGAAGTATTCTATTTATACTCATGATTTTTATCTACATGTAGCCATCTTCCCCGATTTTTTCTGTTCAACGGTTACGAAGAAAACTGCTCTTTTCAGTTTGACATTTTTAGGCTAAGTAAGGGAGCCCTTAATAGTAGTTGTCACAATGACAAATTCTGAAGTTGTCAGGATCCTTGGAAACGTCAGGGTTGGCTATCACGGCGGCCAAGTTCGTGCGGCGGCCTCACAGCACGCTATGTCGGTGCCTGGTCGGTGCTGTTTTTTAGGCCTCCAACCTCCATGTTTTTAGGCCAAAAATGCGGGTGACTGGCAGTCCATATTAATTTTGAAGTTCGTGCATTATAGTCGGGGTGCTACGATTTTGAATACCGCAAATGAATTAGACGGGATGCCCTTTGGCATGATAACTACTCATACTAAGGTGAATAATTTGCTCCAAGGATGCGTCAACATTTCCCACTCAGAAAAAAAGATGGCGACGATTTTTGACAGGACCTGAATTTTTGTAAAACATAGGCATGTGGGATATGGTTTCTTACTAATTTTGACCTCCTGAACACGAATATCGAGTTTATTTTCACATTAGAAATCAAATCGACCTCATATTTTACATCTGAAAACCGCAAAAATAGCAGACTCTCGCTTATTTTCGAAATGAAATCTTTGTGTGCCATTTACAGCGATTTCCAGCCTTGAGCTTGTTAAATAGATCCCACAGAACAAGTTAACAGTGTAAGTTCTGCAAAATAACTCCACAAACATCGCCAGGGTGCGCCCCAAAACATACAAAATATGGGCTCTGGGAGCACATTTTTCTGCGGCTGATTAAGAAATGTAATTGTGAAATGGAAAATGTTTTGTAATATATTTTACTGTTTTATTTAGTGAACTTACATATACTAAGCATTTATTAACATACAATGGCAATTCCAGATAAAAAACTGAAAAAATAAATTTTCATGATTTGTTGATAAGCTTTTTTTCAATTATACTGAAAAACGTAGCCTTAATCTTGATGAAGTTCCATCAAGGTAAATACATCAGGAGATCTTTCTCACCTGAAACAACCACTTTAGCTCAAAGTTTCGGTGTAGCGACTCATAATTATTGAAACATTTTCGTCAGACTTGCGGTTGCCAAACATCCAGAAAAGCGTCTTTTGATTTTAAAGTTTTGTCTTTAAACTTATTCTGGAATGCAACATACGGCTGATGGTGAATCTTCGATTCAAAGTTTTCTATGAGTATTTCTATCTTTCCTATGAACTCATTCAGGTGTCTGGAAATTTTCGGACTGGATATGAACCAACGGCAAAGGGCAGTAGGATCTTCAGTGTTATTACTATGGCACCAATTCAAAATTTGTTGTCTTGTGTGTGTTGGAATTTGCGAGAATGGAAGTATAGTGTTTTCAGTGAAGGCGAAAAAACACTTAGGACGTGAACAGGCATAGAAAACGGACGTGGAAAACATATGAAAAAGTGATCAGGTAGGCACCAAGACCTCGACCAAGACCTTTTCAACATTTCAACTCTTATTTTGCAACTATAGAACCTATATTACATGGTGTATGTTTTCATGCTCTGTGGCTTGTCCATGTCCTAGACGCTTTTGAGCCTCCATTGATAGCTCATTACTTCCATTCTCGCAAACTTCTGTCACACACAAGACAACAAATTTTAAGTTGGTAGCATAGGAATACGAATAACACTGAAGATCCTACTGACCTTTGCCGTTGGTGCATATTATCCAGTCCAGAAGTTTCTAGACATGAATGAGTTCACGGGCGAGACAGAAAACTTTAAGCCAAAGCTTAACCATCAGCGTTATGTTGCATTCCAGAACAAGTTCAAAGAAGGACTTTGAAATTATTGAAAGACGCTTTTCTGATGTTTGACAATCGCGGATCTGACGAAAATGTTTTATATTATATGAAACTTTGAGCTTGAGTGGTTGTTCCAGGTGAGAAAGGTCTCTTGATGTATTTATCTTGATAAAAACATCATTATCAAAATCAAAGCTACGTTTTTTTGGTATCAATTGTACCTGTTATAAAAAAGTTATGAACAAATCATGAAAATTTGTTTTTTATCTTTTGTTTCAAATTGCCATGGTATGTTGATAAATAGTATATGTAAGTTTACTATATAAAACAGTGAAATATATTAAAAAACATTTTCCATTTCACAATTACATTTCTTAATCAGCCGCAGAAAAATGTGCTCCCAGAGCCCATATTTTGTATGTTTTGGGGCGCACCCTGGCGATGTTTGTAGAGTTAGTTTGCAGAACTTACACTGTTAACTTGTTCTATGGGATCTATTTAACAAGCTTAAGGCTGGAAATCGCTGTAAATGGCACACAAAATTTTCAATTCGAAAATAAGCGAGAGTCTGCTATTTTTGCGGTTTTCAGATGTAAAATATGAGGTCGATTTGATTTCTAATGTGGAAATAAACTCGATATTCGTGTTCAGGAGGTCAAAATTAGTAAGAAACCATATCCCACATGCCTATGTTTTACAAAAATTCAGGTCCTGTCAAAAATCGTCGCCATCTTTTTTTCTGAGTGGGAAATGTTGACGCATCCTTGGTGAAAATTAATCACCTTGGTATAAGTAGTCATCATACCAAAGGGCATCCCGTCTAATTCATTTGCGGTATTTTGCCATTTTATGTCGCGTACCACACCGACTAATTACAGGCATGTGCGGGCGCGCCATCTGTTGATCGATAGCAGTAATTCAGTGGTAAGAGTTCTATTATGATTAACCAGTGTACATGTTGCTGGAGCATCTCGCGCCATCTGTTAATCAATAGCAGTAGTTCAGTTGTGCAAGTTCTATTCTGTGAAACCAGCGTACACGTTGCTTTCGCCTCCCGTCACCAGGCTGCAGCATCTGAGTTATATAAAGTCATTCAGTGACACAAGCTGCTTTTAGGTTATGGTAAGGGCACCCTTAAATATAGACCGGAGAAGTGATGACGTCACAACATGGCAACCTGGCCGGCGGTTGACATTTTCTGGAGGCCAACGTCATCACATGAACGTGACGTTTCTATGTTTGGTTGTGTTTGGCATGACATTTTCTGGAGGTTCGCAACAAAAGTCACAAAAGTCAGTGCAAAATGGCAGTGAGCATTGCTGAAATTGCCAGCCTAAGAGACAGCCAGCGTCATACAGGCGGACTTGGTTGCAAAAAGGCCAGACATAGCCCAACAGAGAGCTGCGCAAAGCTGCACTCAGAATCACCAGTGCCTACAGAACGGTTCCGCATGATGCAGCACGAGTGCTCTCGGGTATCCCACCTTTCGCCCTGATGCTTGCGATTAGAGGAAACAAGCCTAGGAGTGCCCACCAGCAAACCAGAAAGCAGAAACAAGGCCACAGAGCAGTTCGTCGAGCAGTGGCAACGGCAGTGGAACGCTCGGTGGAACGCCTTGGTTCAAAGTTGGATGAAAGAAATACTGGGGAGCCTCAAAAGCCTCAGCGTCAGGACAACGCGGAGCACGCTCGTTTTCATTGTAACGGTCCATCAAAGCAGCGAGAAGACCTCGAAGAAAAACTGGGCAATCTCGTTCATGAGATGCTCAGAGGCAAAGAGCAATGGATCGCAGTTTATAGTTAGCAGTTTTTAGTTTATAGCAATATAGTTTGATTTCCTCCACCTGATATAGCCCAAAATATGGATTATTTTTTGTTATATCCATTTCCGTTATTCACCTTCCCAAAAAGTTGACAAACACATGACAAACACAAACAGAGAAACGTCAAGTGCATGCCACGTGCCGTGCATTCCACGGTCGTGTCACGTTTGACGTTGGCCTCCAGAAAATGTCAACCGCCGGCCATGTTGCCGTGTTGTGACGTCACACTTCTTCGGTCTATAAAAACCCGGGTATTTTACATCACTGATTGGGCCAATAAAAAAAATTGGGCAAGTTACCCATCCGTCCAAATCCGAGTCTAAAGCTGGATTCATCAACTTGACGTTGCCGTTTGCAGTTGACGTTCAGTTGGCGGCGGTGCAGTTCGGAATCCACGTTTACCATCACGTACATCACTTCAGCGTATACATGAGAACGCATACCTGCAGAGCGCGGTAATTTCAATTTTGACGCACGAAGTGTCACTGACTGTCAATGGCAACTGTCTATCAATAATCGAAATGTAAACAAACATAACCTCCTATAACCATTCAACATTTAATATTCGTATGGCAAAAAGACGCAGAAAAGATTCAGATGATACGAAACACAACGAGCTGAAGGCGATCACCGAAACAAGAGCGTTATTAGGTTAGGTCTGTCGAAACGTTAAATCGACGTCAAGCGCTGTCAGCTGCCATTTGCGTGACATACACACGCACACCGCACACCGTTACAGTGTTGTCAACTTGTTGTCGTGATATGTGATCGGCCTACTAACCTCCTACTTTCACAGGTATGCGCAGAAGCCTTTCGGATTGCTTTCGGGAAACGTGGATTATCAAATGTCGATTTATAAACTCTCGACGTCAACGAACTTTGACAGCTGATATATTTTCTAACCTCACAGTGTGGAATTTACAAAACGTCATAACAAGTTGATGAATTTATTCACTGAGGTCAATCAGCTTTACGCACAAGTTTAGACCCTTGCGTATACAGGGTCCTGCAACAGTGCGTCGGGCTTTCCTAGCGCCCTTCCCTTACGAGATAAAGACAAAGATTTAATACATAAAATTATTGATGTGAAAAGTTCTAACCAGAGAAATTATTTTCAATTATACAGGGTGTTCCATTTTTGCGCTATAATAAAAACAAAGATTTTTTCAAGTGAAATGCCCCACTTTTGATTTTATTTTCTTGTTCAGCTTTCCAAGCTCTATTACAAGCTTATTTTTGTTTTTCCAATTTGTAGCAGTGCTACCAATTAAAAATTAAAAATCTATTTTTTTTGTAATTTCAAGGTTTGTTCTGAAAAATCGTAGGAGCCTCGTTTTTTGCAATCAAGGAATGAAATTTGGCACAACAATAGTCGAATAGAAGGTGAATAATTTCATAATAAAAAACTTCAGAATCAGTGATACAGGGTGTTCGGAATTTCTTTTCGAACTTCGCAAATTTCAAAATGCCATAAGTCATTGTATTCAAATGGAATGCCTCCTATTTTATTTAACCATTCGACAGCTTTTTTTCTCCTCTTTCATTTTTACCAGGGGTACTTTACCCCTAAATTAGATAATTTCCGAGATAATCGATAATTTTGATAAAAACTGCTATTTATTAAAAATTTTCACACCGGACAGGCCATAGTGATCATCAACAAATGTCTGATTGACACATTTTGCTTGATTTGATGCTAAGAACAAGTTTTTTTTATCGAATAGTTGCGCTAAATTCCAATCTGAAGAAAAAGCTTAAAAAAGAATTACGTTGCCCGATGGAAAAAGAAAATTCAAATTGAGCTTAGTGAAGCGGTTTTCTCGACTTCAAAAACCTTCAAACTGTCAAATTGAGAGGTGCGTTCATTTTGACACATGATTCTCTGTATCAGGACCTACTGAAGAACATAAAAATCTAAATAAACGACAATTTCCATCAAAATTATCGATTATCTCTGAAATTATGGAATTTAGGGGTAGGATATCCCTAGTAAAAATGAAAGAGGAAGAGAAAAGCTGTCAAATGGTGAGATAAATATGGGGCATACCATTTGAAAAAAATGACTTATGGCATTTTGAAATTTGCGAAGTTCGAAATTTTTTTTTGCACACTCTGTATAATTGAACTTCAATTTTTTTGTCATGAAGTTATTCAGCTTCTGTTTGACTGCCGTTATGCCAAATTTCATCCCTTAATCACAAAAAACAAGGCCTCTACGATTTTTCAAAGGGAAATATGTAATATGATTTTTCAGTGGGGAATTTCATTTAAAAAATCTTTGTTTTTGTTATAGCGCAAAAATTGAACACCTATATAGTTGAAAATAATTTTGCAAGGTGGAACTTTTTAAACTAATAATTTTATGTATTACACCTTTTTCTCTATTTTGCAAGGTAAGGGCGCTAGAAAAGCCCGACGCACTGTTGCAGGACCCTGTATATACCCTGTATAGAGCAGGCGACTACTAAATGCTAAAATTCCGCTGAAAAACAGGTGGGCCGTACTCGTTCATTTATAACAATTATCATTAGATGAATAAATAGATCTCTTACGTTTCTACTCTGTTTGCTCCCTCAAAGATTTTTTCAGATGATGATTGATTGTTTTTAGTGTTTTAGTTTTTCATTTATGTATTTTTAAGCTAAATTAGATCAACATTTCCATGTAGTTAGGTACAGAGTGATTTTATTCATTGATTTCAAATCCAAATACAATGGATAGATATGTAGAAATTACAATAATTTAGAAAATACAAAATTGAAGTTTTTAATTAGGTGCTTTCCTTTCACCACAAAACTCACTGATCTGATCTAAGTTAGAGAGAGAAAAAGCGAGAAATCACATGCGCGAAAGTGAGATACCTACCACTAACAACTTAGGTCAGAATACTTAGTTCAGGTTGTAAGAGGAGAGCACCTATTATTTCAAAAACAGAAAAAAATCTTGGACTTCTTGGTCGTCATAATTATTCTGATATTTGATGCAATTAACAGTAAAGTTCATTGTCAGTAAACAGCACATGGTAGCCTAATTGCCTAGAACAACAATCAAAATTCCTCCATGACCACTCCAGAGCGCATAGTTTTGTTCAAAAAATGCGAGTACGGCCCATCAACGAGCAAATAGTTTGCCCAACTTTCGCGCGTATATGTACGTCTGGAGCACTTAGTTGATAAGTTTCTTCTTTAGTGCGATTACATAGAGATAGACAAAAAGTGCGATTATTGCAAAATATGTAATTTTATGTTCTTCATAATGATATGGCACAGGAAAAATGTCTGAATTCCAATCGGTACAATTATGAGGTTCTGGCGTATATATACGGCTTGAGCAGGTAAGCCTCTTGCGTAGATATACGGCCGGAGCAGTTTAAAGGTTAAGGTTCACCTAAGGGCCATGAGTTCACTGCACGGATTTAGCTTAGGCAAAACTTAGTTAAGCCATGGTCAAGCTTTAGCAAAGTTTCAAACCTTAGGGGATCTTCAATTTTTGGCCATTAAAGATGGTTGTTTTTGAATTTCCTGCTTTTTTTGTCACACAGATTGGTAACAGTGTCGATCACAGGGTGTGAACCGTCAATTGTTTGAGGTTATTGGCATTTTGCACAGGGAACAGGGAAGTGTAATGGCGAATAGGTCCCTTCGTTTCGGTTTTTTTGAGTGCGCATGTATGGCGCGAATTTCATAGTTTCGTACACCGATATTGAAAATTGACACTAAAAAATATTGTAGTGCACCTAAAATTCCACAAATAATTTGGTTGAATGTTAGATACCATTTTTTATATTCAAAGGGAATGTTTCACTGAAATGAAGTTCAATGATCATTTGTGGAAGTTCAGGAACAACGAAAATGGCAACAGCGCTGAGAACAACAAGACATCGGCGCCAACCATGCGTCAACTGTCACTTGTGACAATTATGATGACACTTCTCGTTTCCACCTGACCTATATTTCATTTGCTCATGTTTTGACGAAGGAACACAACTTGTTGAAAATGGATGTACCGAGAAGGAAGTTCAAAGAAGCTACGAAGAGATGCATTTACGGTGTGTGTAAAAGTGACATCCAGGAACCAGTAGTTGGTCAGGCGGCTAGACAGAGCATGCAGCGTTGCCATTCAACTGACAGGTGTACGAAAGTTTTTAAAATTTGGTGCCTTCAAGCATGCGCACCTGCCCAAACGAAGTAGCCTATTCCGAGAGCTGCTCGACCGCTCTCGTTTTCAAAGAAACTCCAATTGGCGAGTAACATTACCGATGGTGGCGCTGCTGATGCGCTTCGCATGTAAACAAACATGTCGGATAGAGCACGGATTGTTGCCCGCGCGTTCAAAAATCTCATCAGTAGTAAGCGGTTTTTAATGTCCTCCAGACGTGAAACGTGGTTAATTAGTATTGCGGTGGAACTCCAAAATGGCAGAAGCGCAATTGAGTGTTACGGAGGTTTTGAATCACTTGATGGACTCAACGGATTCTCGATGTATCGTGATGGGAGAAGAAATTCTGAAGTCACAATTTCTTGTGTTGTGTAGTCGAAAGCGAACCGAATCAATCATCAATTTAAACATATAGACATATTTGAATTGTGTTTACAAACAAGCGCATTGTATGAATCTCCTCACTAGGTACGATTGCGGCCAATAACTGGGAATGTGATTAAAAAAATAGTAGTAGCAGTTCCTGTGAAATTGGAACATTCAAATGCACTTGCAAAGCAGGCCAATCCGGGACATGCAAAGCAAAAATATCGCAGCTGTGCTTCTTCGATGCAGCCATATAAAGTTCCCATTTTCAGCGACACCTCCCAGGCTTTTCTCGTAGTCATATTTTCCACAGTGCCGAGCTTGTTTGTCATTATGACTACCCAACTTGCGTCTTTCGCTTTCGACGGGAAACGGTGAAAATGTAACTCTTCCTTTTTCCGGTTTCCACAGCGCGACTCGCACTCGGAAACACAACTAATTCTCCGCCACTTTTTGTCACTATCTATCTTGCCACTTTCCATTCTATGCCACTTTTGCTTGCCAGTCGTCGTACACGTGCCACTCTTATTAAAAAATGCAATGTTTTTCCAATCGACGACAACTAATATATTCAAGATAATGAAACGTGCGTGGCTCACGTACTTTGTTGGTAAAAATTAACGCCGCGTTAAGTCAGATGGAATCAAATAAAGTCCCCAAACACCGCAACGCTCATAAGAGCCCACACAAATCTTCAGTTGATCCGTGCACAAACGTCGTTTATAGTGGGAGCGGTACGCAAAAGCATACCGCATTTTGGAGTGCAGTAACGAGATTTGGCATGGGCGTACTTTATACCAAGACAAGCGATTTGACCCGCAGCACTCGATATTTCGTCCCTTAGGGGGCCAATGGGGGCCCTCCAAATTTTCAAGATGCAAGAACTTTCACAAAATGATCATTGAGTATCGTCATGCATGTCATAAGTGAAGCTTACGGGTCTATTGGAAATGTTTTCATCAAATGTCGTCGTGTCCGATTCATTCTTCACATTTGAAAAAAAAAATCTTTCGCAGAGGTCAAAATAGTATATTATATACCAAGGTTGAGAAAGTATTATTATAGCTGAAGCGCCAGTTTAGATCCCGAAGCGCAGCTGAGGGATATAAGGCGCTGAAGCTATAATAATTTTCTCGACCGTGGTTTATATAGAATTTTTTTTACTACTTGAAAATCGCCATCCCAGTTGAGGAACAGGTTAATAATGATGTACTTCACGGCTAGTAGTGAAAAAAAACTGTTTTTATTTTCTCTGCTGTGCAAGGAAACGATAAATTCATATGTTCTGTTGCGTTCCCAACTAAATCGCGTCCCGTAAGCCCAAATATGAAGTCAATTTTTTCGCAATATCATTTTCCCAAGAAGAGGTGACCTCTTCAGTACACTTTTTTCAACAGCATTTTATTCAATGTTCCTAGTGGATAAGACTGTCAATTTCCGCTGATATGAGAAGCTTGAACTCTTTTCTTAGTAATTTCCATGCAACATGGCTTCAAAATATACAAGAGAGCCCTAAAACTTTTTTTCTGCTGGGCCGTCAAATTTTTGGCATGTTGATTTTGTAGTAGGGGAGACGCGCAAATAAATAAGATCTAGTCTAGGCGAATAAGTTCTACCGGAAAATATACCTACTTACACCTAACGACTCTGCGTTTTGTTGTACTGCAATAAAACACGGCATGGAAGAATATTTTCTGTTGAAACCAAATCGCCTGTGCCTGCAGCCTGGATTGAATACTGGTCTGCGTCTCTCCTACTATAAAATCAAAATATCGTAAGTTGGACGGCCCAGCAGAAAAGAATTTTTTTTGGGCTCCCTTGGGCGTTTTAGAGTCAGGTTGCTTCGCAACCACCAGGAAAAGAGTTCGAGGTCTCCATTCCTGCAAAAATTACGAGTGATATCCAGTGGGGACATATAAAGAAATGCTCTTGGAAAAGAGGTACTGAAGAGGTCACCACTTCTTTGAAAAATACCATTACAAGAAAAATTTCTTCATAATTAGGTTAAGGGAATGCGATTTAGTTGGGAACGCAACAGAACATATGAATTTATCGTCTCCTTGCATAGAAGAAAAAATAAAAACAGTTTTTTTTACCTCTGCCAAAGAATTTTTTTTTCGAGTATGAAGAATGAATCGGACACAACGACAATTGATGAAAATATTTCTAATAGACCCGTAAGCTTCACTTATGACATACATGACGATACTCAATGATCGTCATGTGAAAGTTCTTGCATCTTGAAAATTTGGAGGGCCCCCATTGGCCCCCTAAGGGACAAAATATCGAGTGCTGCGAGTCAAATCGCTTGTCTTGGTATAAAGTATGCCCATACCAAATCTCGTTACTGCACTCCAAAATGCAGTATCGATGTGTTTTTAGGTATGTACCGCTTGCACTATTACACGTTGGCCGTCAGATGGCGTATTCGATCTTGAAACTCGCCAATAGAATCATTGCTTCCTGACAACAAGGGCGGGCGAGCAGCTCTGGAGCAGTAAAGTGAATTCGCCATAAGTGATAGTATATTTACTTTTTTTAAATCCAAAGTCCACAATATCCAATTGGGTACTTTCCAATGAAATAGATTTGATTGAAAATACTCTTATTCATCAACAGGAGTAAAAATAGTATTTTCTGAAAATCTCCAGAAAATACAGGGTGTCTCAAAAATATCGCATTCCGAGTCCATAGCGGTATATGGACTGTATTTGGAGCGGTCGTGGCCGAGTGGTATAGGTGATGGCAAGCTGACCCACTCACGCTGCGCTGTGCGGGTTAGAATCCCGCTACATCCATGGATATTTTGTTCTGTCCCCGAGGTTGCATGGTAGAGCAGCTAATATAGTTGAATGTCGCCTCGTTAAGTAAGTCGATTAAATAAATAAATATATAGAAACCACCCAAGAACACAAGAAAAATGTTAAAAATAATTGATTATGTTTATTTTTGAAGATGGGGGAGGGGGGTCAAAATGGTGGAACTTCTTCCCCCTCTATTTCCAATATTCAAAGTGGTTTTGATGAACTGTTTGTGATAGACTTATCAGTGGAAATTATCAACCAGTGGGTGTGCAGTGAATTTCTATTCACGATACAGGGTGAGTCATGAGTCAATCCAGTTTCCTACAATTATATCTAAAATATCCCATTGGCTCCCCAAATAATTTAGAATAAGATATGTTTCTTTTTGTTGCCACAGATAAAAAATTTTCGACGTTTTTGGAGGACAATGAATTCTTGACATTTATGAATCACCCTGTATATCAAATAGAAGTTCAGTGCACATCCATTGGTTGATAATTTTCACTGATTATTATATCACAAATAATTCCCCAAAATCATTTTGACTTACGAAAATAGAGGGGAGCGAAGTCCTACACCTTAATCCCCCATAATAAACGTCACAATTTTTTTTGAATATTTCTCTCGTATTCTTGAGTGGATTCTAATATTGCTCTGGACTCGGAATGCGATACTTTTGAGACACCTGTATAGGTGGTTACCTGCACCTGGGGGTTACACCTGTGTATTGGTTACAAAATTTTTTTTCGTTTTTTTTTCCAAAGAGTTGATAGTTAACAGCAGGGAAACTTCATTGCCGGGTAACTCCAGTGAAGTTTCCATGTCTGTCTTTTTCAAATAGACACTCTAACAGTTTTTTGAGTTTTTAATCCAACAGTATACCTACTGTTTTTAGTATATTTGTGACGTCACAAAAATATTTTTCAAACACGCATTACGGCCGCAATTTTGGGAATTAGGGAAAATACAAAATACGGGTGCATTATTTTTAACCATACTATCGATTAAGCCAATAAGAAAAATTGGGCAAGTGACCCATTCTCGCCCATCCGTCTAAATCATTATCCAATAACTCCTTCTCCATTGGGATATTGTTATTTACGATATTGTCCATTTTTTGACTGCACGCACAGCTACATATGATCTCAAATGTTGATAAGTGGTGGCTAAGCCGTACCACACCCTGGGATTATTTTAGGCAAAGCTTAAGCATCCCTAAGCCACAGTTTGTTGACGGTGCAGTGTACTTAAAAGTTAAGATGCGTTCAGTCAGTTTAAGGTGCGTTCAGTCAGCTTATTTAGCCGCAATTTTAATTTTAGCCGTAAGCGCTGCATCACTTATTGGCTGTTCCTAGGAGGCTGGTTCATAAGAGCCAATGGGCGTCGCTGCGCTTGCGACTAAAATTAAAACTTGCGGCTAAATAAGCTGACTGAACGCACCTTTAAGGACCAGTAAAGCTTCACTTTAAGGTTAAGTGTTAGCGGTGCAGTTGGGCCTATAAAGGTGCGTTCAGTCAGCTTATTTAGTCGCTGTTTTAGTTTTAGTCGTTGTCGTAACAGAGAAGAGCGTTCATACAGCAAGATTTAGTCATAGGAATTGACCAATAGGAGCTCGAATGATACTGCGCGAACCTTCATCTTCATACGGTCTGTGTTCATAATGGGTAGTATTAATATAAAAACTCGTGAAAAAATAAGCATAAATAAGTATTTGCTTACATTTATGAGGAGTACAACTCCTCTGAAATCGAAGCAAATGCTTATGCTATTCTTTTATTGATACATACAACCCATTACCATCACCATCCATGCTCATACCTTATACCGGTAATTACGCAACCTGCAAGTCGGCATCTTACGACAAAGTTCGGAATTCTTACGACTAAAATTAAAACTAAAACTCTGTATGAACGCCGCGCATATGACGCGTGCTTTCTACTTTCAAATTTACGACAACGACTACGACTAAAACTAAAACCAAGCTGACTGAACCCACCTTAAAGGTGCGTTCAGTCAGCTTATTTAGTCGCTGTTTTAGTTTTAGTCGTTGTCGTAACAGAGAAGAGCGTTCATACAGCAAGATTTAGTCGTAAGAATTGACCACTAGGAGCTCGAATGATACTGCGCCAACCTTCATCTTCATACGGTCCGTGTTCATAATGGGTAGTATTAATATAAAAAGTCGTAAAAAAAATAAGCATAAATAAGTATTTGCTTACATTTATGAGGAGTACAACTCCTCTGAAATCGAAGCAAATTCTTATGCTATTTTTTTATTGATACATACAACCCATTACCATCACCATCCATGCTTATACCTTATACCGGTAATTACGCAACCTGCAAGTCGGCATCATACGACAAAGTTCGGAATTCTTACGACTAAAATTAAAACTAAAACTCTGTATGAACGCCGCGCATATGACGCGTGCTTTCTACTTTCAAATTTACGACAACGACTACGACTAAAACTAAAACCAAGCTGACTGAACCCACCTTAAAGGTGCGTTCAGTCAGCTTATTTAGCCGCAATTTTAATTTTAGCCGTAAGCGCTGCATCATTGATTGGCTGTTCCGAGAAGGCTGGTTCATAAAGAGCCAATGGGCGTCGCTGCGCTTGCGACTAAAATTAAAACTTGCGGCTAAATAAGCTGACTGAACGCACCTTTAGTATGTCGACGGTGAAGGTACTGGAAGGTACAATACACTATTTTCCTACTACAGTGCGCTTGCGTTCGGTTGTCAAATGAGTAAGATTCCCGGCGCGTAATTGAATATTCGAACAGGTTGGTACAAATTCGACTAGAACATACACACAAAAGTGATTGATAACGATGTTAGGTACAAAACTTTTTTATGTATTTGATAGATTCACCCACCCATTAGCCCACCATTATATTACTATTTACATTCGATATAATTTCAAAACGTAAAAACATAAGCGATGATTTTGCAAATGACTTTCTCTGCGATATGATCTGAACACTTACAACACTCTTGAAATGTAAATGAAGGATTGCACTACCCTGGGTACATCTGGTTGTCTCTAGCGGTAACTGCCAATTACCTAGCAAAATGCCAATATGTTCCGCTCCTAAAAAGTACAAAATATTGCCAATATTTTCTATTTCGAGCTCCAACTTTGATTACTGTTTGACTCCTTCCTAAATATTGATACGAACATTTGGAACAGTAGATGCGTTGACAGTTTGTTTTCCAGTTGGGCTTGTTAGGACGATTAGAGCATGGAATTACCATATAAGGTCCTTCTGCAGTGCAGGATTAATAAGGAAGCTGCTTTTCTAAGCAAATCACGTTCTGAAATGACATAACCTTGAAAATATGTGTCAAAACACAGCTAAAATTTCTGTTGTTTCGCCGTTAACTGTCGTCTGTCAGAATTTGTACCACCCTGCTGACGCTTGCGCTAAGATGGCCCTTATACGAGAAGGATGTATATGCGGACAACGGGTATAATGGCGTATGTATCTACTTTCTCTATCTAGTAGATCTACCTGGAGCAGCTCCTGGCGCAAAATAAAAGCGGCCAAGAAACGCGGAAATGCGCTGTTGCCACGTCAGGCATATTTGCAACATTGCCATAGCGGGTGCCAAGGTGACGTTATGTTCCCGCGACCAATTGGTTCATATCAAGTTCAAGCGCTAGCGCGAATGACACAACAAAGCATGGGGAGGACCCGGAGAAGGTATAAAGATAGACAGGAAGGAGCGTTTCCCATAAAACTTGCGACAATGTGGTTGTTGCAAATTAATGACGAATGTTTGACTGTTCAACATGCGCAGAAGAGCGGCCGAGGCCAGTCATTTCCGGTCAGAGATCCCGGTGCGTTTTTTGGGGTTTTGGAACACCCGCAGGCAGCACAACTAATCATTACTTTGTTTATTTTTCACGAAAAACACAAAAAAGCAGCAACTGAGCGGTCTTTAGCTTCGAAAAACCATAGCTTCGACGGGTCGTAGCATGCTTAGAGAATTCATAGCTTGGAAGGATCATATAGTGGACGTGGTAGGAAAAAACAAGTTTCAAATGATGATAAGGGCAAACCACCTTGCAGGATCGTAACTAAGACTTGAATAAACGATTTGACCCGCAGTGCTTTCATTTTCGTCCCTTAGGATTTGAATGGCACCCCTTTTTCAAAATGGCGGATTTTATCTAGGATCAGAAGGTATCGAATAGCCTGGTGATGCCCAGCTTCGTTAAAATATATGGAGCTATATCTCGTTCAGTTTCTGGGACATCAAACACAAAAAAAAAAATGGTGGAACATTGACATCTGTTACAGGCAAATTTGGTGGAGGCGCCAAAATGAATTTGGTACGGATATAAGAAAATTGCTATAACATTTTTATTTTTCAATCGATTTCAACACAAGGTATCTTGTGCTCCTTGAGCTCCTTTGTACATTTTGTACAAAGGTAAATTCTTCTTGTTATCTTATACTTTCCATAAAAGAAGACATTGAGGAATGTTAAAGAAAAAAAGAAAAAATAATTCGAGAAAAAAATATTCATTTTATTTTTTATTTTCATGAAAATTGCCTTATTTGTAGATTTTGATGTGCCCTTCCTAAATTTGCACTTTTCCGATTTATATCTTTGCAGTGCGCACCGCCATGTTGAAAAAATGATATGTGAAAAGGAGTTTTTGACAATATCTAAATTTAAGTCCATGCGAGATTAAAATGTATATATACGTATGAAAGTACATTCAATTTTCCACGATTTGACACCTGAACCATCTCTGTGCGACTCGGGGTTCTTGAGCTAGAACTTCCGGAAGTATCAATTTTCGGTGTTAAATAGTGACCGCGCCACGCGCCTACCGGATTTCACCACTGGATCACCACCATGTCTTGATCAAGTTACTCATCAATAACACGTCATCATTTATCTCAAATCATGAACATTGCTGGACCTGGCACAGCCCCAAGAGGTGATTTTCAATTCTTTTGGAACCGAAAATTCATACTTCCAGGAGGTCTAGCTCAAGAACCGTGGGTCGCACAGAGCTGGTTCAGATGTCAAACTGTGGAGGATTAAATGTGCTTTCATCTGTATATAAACATTTCAATGTCACAAGGGCCAAAATTTTGATATTGTCAAAAACTTCTTTTCAGACATCATTTTTTCAATATGGAGGCGCGTACTGCAAAGATAGGTGTAAATCGGAAAAGTGCAAATTTAGAAAGGGCACATCAAAGTCTACAAATAGGGCAAATTGAATAAAAATCAAAAAATGTTGAAAATCTCTTTTTTTTCAAATTATTATTTTCTCTTTTTCAACATTCCTCAAAGTCTTTTTTCAATGGAAGGTATAAGGTAACAAGAAGAATTCACTTTATCACAAAATTAAATGTCTAGTGTTGAAATCCGTTGAAAAATAAAAATGTTACAGCAATAATTTTCTTATGACAGTACAAAATTCCTTTTGGCGCCTCCACCAAATTTGCAGGTCTCAGCTGTAACCCTGCCAAATGGTTTGTCTTCATCATCATTTGCAACTTATATTCCCTATTTCGGTTGTACCACGTCCACTAATAGCCTGGAAAGTTCATAGCTTGGAAATGCTTTAGCTTAGCTTCGAAGAATTATAGCTTGGAAGAATCATATTAGTTTGGAAAATTCATAGCTTCGAAAAACCATAGCTTATTCGACGGGTCGCAGCTCTTATATAATTCATAGTTTGGAAGTTTCATAGCTTGGAAAGATAAAGCTTCAAAAAATGTGCGAAACGACAACACCCGAGTGCAGGTGCAGGGCATTAGACAAGCCCAAAACCGCTGTGAGTTCTCAAACTTTCTCAACGATTTTGCACACCAAGCTGTGTACATGGATGTCGTCAGGTTCAGTATTTTTTTTTAAGACCCCCATATCTGTCTTCTCAATAGTGCCAGCCGTATCGAACGATCACTAGGGACCTTGGAGTCACTCACGTGCGTAAATGGTCAAGTTTACTACTTTTTTTTGCCGTGATCGATCGGGTCAGTTACTCGAGTCATTTTTGACTCTGAAAGGAAGTTATTAGCTCATGTTGCTATGTCTCTGATAATCCAACGTTGTACCTAATTACTTAATTTAAAAGAATTAAAAAAATCATCGTATAAGACCCAGACCCCATTGGAAAGGTCTATTGGGTAGATGTGTTCTACTCGCACGTTGAGATCTCCAAGTTATTTCTAATGGTCCAGAGCGAGGTCTAGAGCCTACGCGTACACTCTCGAATTCTCTAGAATTGCACGAGAGCTTCGCAACTCGTAACAATACCGAGAAATGAGTAAACGACGTCATAACATGGTCATAACGCGTAAAATTTCGCCGGCAATAGAGATTTCCAATGAAAAGACTGATTCCGCAGTTATACGCATCAGTGACGCATGTCTCTGCGCATACTATGGTTCTAGTCCGGACGTTAAGGTCAAAATTTAGGGGGCACCCTTCACTTTTATAACAAGCAATGCCACTTGGCATACCTGTTGCCAAGACCATGTTTGACCGATTAAGATCAGGAGCCAAATTCATAAGTGATGCAGGCGCCGTATACAGGGTGTCGTATAGAAAAAAAGTCAAGAATTCGTATATCATTAACCGAACCAAATGGATTCATGTGAGTAAGCACATATATCCACAATATATCACCCATCAAGGAAGAGTCAACAGTTTTGGAAAATCTTAAGCGGTTCCTGAAATATTCCGGAGAACTGAATTTTCTTCAAAATATTTTATTTCTCGGTAAATCAGTGAATTTCCAAGATATCGAAGTGCAGCTTGGTAAGTTCACGGCGAGTATTGTCATGAATCAAAAACGCGATCAGGAGCCAAATGCAGGGCCCGCTATTTCCATAAATAAGACAGTCAACTTTTTTTTTCTTCCTGACCGCCATCTTGAATCTCCGTTTCACTCAGCAGTTGGAAAAGTGACAGTCGAATGTGAGAATGTTGGCATCCAGTCACCTTATTACGAAAAAGATGGCTTTGAAGCAAGTTGAGGGTGTCTTCATCGAGAAAACATTGTCACCCAAGGTTTTCATGGTAAAACGCATTTGCAGCGCCTGTGATGGCTAATGAAAGATTTGAAAGAGCAGAGTGAGTATTTTGTCACAATCCTACATTCATTTTGAGCTGAATTATCAAAATTCATGATGATCGGTCCAAAGGTAAACTCTTGATGGCTTGATGAACAAAATAAGTGGCGCTTTTTGGTGATAAATAAAAAAAAAAATCGGGCTATCATTATCATGTTATCCCTCACGAAGAGAAGGCTGTTGTAAAAACTCAAACAAATCAACTCTGGAATGTTTTGTGAGATTAAAGCCTATATTCTTGAGGCAATAAATGTTGGACACATGCGTCCGGTTACCAGAGAGAAGACATGGAAGGCTTGCATGCAGAAAAAAATTCAAAATTCTTATTCACATATTTCATTTAGAAACCCACCAAAAGTTGATGACTAACAATATTACATCCATTTTTAGATTTGGTACCAAAATTCATCATCATCGATCCAGAGACAACATTTTGGTAGCTTTCTGAAAATAATACGTGGCTCAGAACTTGGAAAAATCTTTCTGCATGCAAGTCTCTCATGTCTTCTCTCTAACAAAGGGACGCATGTGTCCAACATTTTATGGCTCAAGATTATTATTATTATTATTATTATTATTATTATTATTATTATTATTATTATTGTTGTACTGCACCCAACAGGCAGAAAAGCCCAGTTAAAGGGTGAGGGATACCAGAGACAAATCCGAGAGGGGGTACATACTTAGGAAAAAACCTTCGCCTTTATGTCGGACAGAGAACAGTTGAAGAGATCAACCTCGCTCTCATAAGCAGAGTAATTGACAATCATCTGATAGAGAGGAGATGCCACTAGGATGTTGGTTCTAGCTGTGGGAAGGTGGAATAAACTGTGTGATCTAGAGGAAAGCCGAGGAACACTGAGACCCACAGCACCAAGAAAATCAGGGCAATCCAACGCGTTGCTAAATAGACCAAAAAGAAATTGGATTGACTGGAACACTCTTCGAGACTTTAAAGATGACAGGTTGAACCGCTCCAACATGATCTCCTGAGGAAAACCACGTGGAGGGTATTGGTTGTCCAGTATAAAATAAGCCGCTTTCAAAAACCTCCCCTGAACTCTCTCCAAATCATTGACGAAGGAGTCATAAATCGGACTCCAGACAAGAGAGGCGTATTCAAGTTTGGACCGGACGAAAGAAACATACAAGGCTTTCAGTGTTTCAACGTTGGTAAATGCCTTTGAGTTTCTCAGCACAAAGCCAAGACTTTTGTATGCCGAGCTCGAGACATACAGATTATAGGGTTGACTCTCTCGAAACATTTCAGCGTTGATTAGTTTCAGTTTTTGCAATAGCCTTCTCTTAGTGAGGGATGACATGATGATGATTGCTGGATTTATTTGCACTTTACACCAAAAAGCGCCGCATATTTGGTTCAACAAGCCACCAAAAATTTACCTTTGGACCGATCATCATGAATTTTGGTAATTCAGCTTATAATGAATGTAGGATTGTGACAAAGAGCTCAATCTGCTTTTTCAAATCTCTGATTAGCCATCACAGGCGCTGCAAATGCGTATTACCATGAAAATCTTGGGTAACACTGTTTTCTCGATGAAGAGACCCTTACCTTGCTTCAAGGCTGTCTTTTTCATAATGGGGTGACTGGATGTCAACAATCTCACATTCTGTTGTCACTTTTTTAACTGCTGAGTGAAACGGAGATTCAAGATGGAGGTCAGGAAGAAAAAACAAGTGAGTATGCCTTCACGTGCGTGAGTCTCAGTAGCGCATTTTCTCAAAGAGGCATATTGTGAACGTAAAGAAATTTGGTTGAAGGAGAAACACCATTCCTTGCCCACTTTCTTCATTTGAAACTCATTGTGATATTTTGTTATCAGAATGGGGTACTTGCCAACTAAATAGATTTGAATGAAAATTCTTTCACTCATCAATATTTTTTTGTTTGAGGGCGGGAGCTGGGAGCGGCGACTAATCAAAAGTGGCCTATCTCTTCCCATTTTTAGTCAGCTATCTATATAGCGGAACAATTAGATCGCCATGTCTTCAAGGTTATGTTTTACATTTATCTCTTACTTTGGGGGCGGCGTGTGGGAGCGGCAGAGTTTGGCAAAGAAATTTTTCCACAGTTTGAGTTGGGAGTTTCTGAATGTTTGAGGTAACATTAAAATGTAAATCAGTGGAAATTATTGGAAGTTGCACTTTTTTCTTTTGGGGGTGGAAGATGGAGGCGGCGTCATATCAAAAGTAGCCTATTCTTTCCCATTTTTAGTAAGCTATCTATATAGCGAAAGAATTAGATCGTTATGTCTTCGGGTTTATGTTTTCCATTCATCTCTCACTTTGATGGCAGCGTATGGGGGCGGCAGCATTCGGCAAAGTAACTGTTGCACAGTTTGAGTTGAAAGTTACTAAATGTGAGGGAAATATGACAATTGGTGAAAATTGTGAAAGTTGCATTTTTTGCTTGGAGGCGGCAGCTGAAGGCGGCGGCTAATTAAAGTGGCCTATTTTTTTCCAATTTCAGTCAGCTATCAATATAGTGAAAGAATTAGATCGCTATGTCTTCAGGTTCATGTTTTTCATTTATCTCTTACTTTGGGGGCGGCGTGTGGGAGCGGTAGCGTTCGGCTGAGCAAATGTTGCACAATTTGAGTTGGCAGTTCCTAAATGTTAAAGGGAACATCTTAATCAGTAACATTTGTGAAAGTTGCACTTTTTATCGTTTGGGGGCGGAATCTGGGGGCGGCGACTAACCAAAAGTAGCCTATCCTTTCCCATTTTTAGTCAGCTATTTATATACCGATAGAATCAGATCGCTATGTCTTCGGGTTTATGTTTTTCATCCATCTCTCACTTTGATGGCAGCGTATGGGGGCGGCAGCATTCGGCAAAGTAACTGTTGCACAGTTTGAGTTGGAAGTTACTAAATGTAAGGGACAAGGATGACAATCAGTGAAAATTGTGAAAGTTGCATTTTTTTACTTGGAGGCGGCAGCTGGAGGCGGCGGCTAATTAAAAGTGGCCTATCTTTTTCCAATTTCAGTCAGCTATTGATATAGTGAAAGAATTAGATCGTTATGTCTTCAGGTTCATGTTTTTCATTTATCTTTTACTTTGGGGGCGGCGTGTGGGAGCGGCAGCGTTCGGCTGAGCAAATGTTGCACAATTTGAGTTGGCAGTTCCTAAATGTTGAAGGGAACATCTCAATCAGTAACATTTGTGAAAGTTGCACTTTTTATCGTTTGGGGGCGGAATCTGGGGGCGGCGACTAACCAAAAGTAGCCTATCCTTTCCCATTTTTAGTCAGCTATTTATATACCGAAAGAATCAGATCGCTATGTCTTCGGGTTCATGTTTTTCATTTTAAAGTGCTTGGGGGCGGTTTTTAGCAGTTTTTTTATGTTGGCGGCGCATATCGAAGACGGAATGTTTGTTGGCTTACGTTTATAAGTGGCAACTATGTATTATTCAAAAAATGAGAACACTAGAGCATCAGGTCTGGTAGAAAGTGCAATATTATGTTATTTCAAGTTTATCGGGGGCGGTTTTCTCTATGTTGGCGGCGCAATATGGACATCCAATATAGCCTAGCCCTCCTTTGGGAGTGGCAGCTATGTAACAGCGAAAAAATTAGAAAGCTAGGTCGTCTAGTTTGGGAGGAGTTCGATGAACGGACGGACGGACGGACGGACGGACGGACGGACGGACAAAGCGGTTGCAATAGCGATTTTCATCAAGATGGAAAATGCGCTAAAAAGTTGACTGTCTTATTTATGGGAATAGCGGGCCCTGCATTTGGCTCCTGATCGTTTTTGATTCATGACAATACTCGCCATAGAACTACCAAATTGCATTTCGATATCTTGAAAATTCAGTGATTTACCGATAGATAAAATTTCGAAAGAAAATTCAGTTTTTCCTTAATATTTCAGGAACCGCTCAAGATTTTTCAAAATCGTTGACTCTTCCTTGATAGGTAGTATATTGGGGATATATGTGCCTATTCACGTGAATCCATCTGGTTTGGTTAATGATATACGGATTTTTTACTTTTTTCTATACGACACCCTGTATACGACGCCTGCATTGCTTGCGACTTTGGCTCCTGATCTTAATCGGTCAAACATGATCTTGGCAACAGGTATGCCAAGTGGCATTGCTTGTTATAAAAGTGAAGGGTATTATACCTTAACATCCGGACTATTCTGCACATTCGAGGTGGTGCGACTGGGCGCCATTATTCTCTTACGTCTTCTCTGTGTAATAGTTCGTATAGGTTGCGGGAACAAAAATGGCGCACTGAAGATGGGTATATGGTATAATGTTATTTTCACTAGTACTTGTGAATACCATTTTCTTTAGTTGTAATAATAATAATAATAATAGTACGGTGGTTAAGCGCCAAAAAAAGCTCGAACTATGCATTTTGAGCTTAAGCAATGCGCTTTTGGGGTTCGATTGGGGATACCTAAACCTTAATTTCAAGAGTTGGAGACATCGGTGCACTCGATGCGGAGGGGGTCTGGGGGGCCCTTGAAAGTTGAAGGTGCGAGGCTTCCCACCAAATCACCATACCACCACGTAATTCCTACTTGGATGTCATCAAACGACTCTAACCTGCTACACATTGACAACATTTGTTACCATGTCCCAACAGTTCTTCACACTGAAAAAAATTAATTCTTATGACAGATCGGAAAAAACTGTTTTTCTCAATTCTTCATCCCCACAACGAATAAACTGCCAAGTTTGGTGTCAGTTTAGAGTAAACGGCATCCTCTGATTTCATTCACTGAGTCAAAATGTTTGTGAGACCACCGTGCAAAGAATGGCACGCCAAGAAGTGAGCATTTTTGAGCACCTCATTTAACAGTAGTTTCTTGGCTGATACCAATTGATATGATTGATAATTTTGTCATGGATCAATAACTTGAACTCTTTTGTAACGGTAATGCATGTGAATGAAACTCGACACGAGCGTGGAGGCCTGTAAAAAATTTTTTTCTCCAGCGGTCGAATTTATTTCACGCCTACTGAGCGTTAGTTTGTTGGGCTCAGGCAGGCAGCGTTTGGAAAGGTTTGGAGACAAAATTTTCATATCTGTTTATGAAGCTGAGTAGCATAATTCTGGAAACTGATCTGAGAATCATCAAAGATTATTTTGACGGTCACTAGGTATCCCCATGGGGATTAACTGCACAGAGATCATGGCTGACGACGGAGGGCATTCAACTTTTAAAGTGTTATTTTCTTTTTTCCTCTACCAACCTTCAAGGTTGTTATCATTTTGTACGTGTAAGTTTTCTTATGTTTGGAGAAGAAATAATTTTATAAAAACAACCGTGAAAATGACTGTCAGAGTGGCAGAGAATAAGATCTTGGGCGTTGAATTCCCTCCGCCGTTAGCCATCACTTCTGCAGTTAACCCCCATGTGGGTACTGACCGGCAAAACA
This sequence comes from Anaspis maculata, assembly GCA_949128115.1. Taxonomy (NCBI): domain Eukaryota; kingdom Metazoa; phylum Arthropoda; class Insecta; order Coleoptera; family Scraptiidae; genus Anaspis; species Anaspis maculata. The sequence continues at coordinate 44,618,431 of OX421963.1, forward strand.
ATCATTGATGATTCATAAATCAATTTCCAGAATTAAACTGCTCAAATTTTCAGATAGATATGGAAATTTTGCTTCCAAAGCTAGCCAAACGCTCCCTACCTTAACCCTGCAAACTGACGCTCAGTAGGCGTGAAAAAAATTCGACCGCTGGAGAATTTTTTTTTTCCCAGGCCTTCACGCTCGTGTCGAGTTTCATGCACATGCATTATCGTTACAAAAGAGTCCAAGTTATTGATCCATGACCAAATTATCAATCATATCGATTGGTAACAGCCAAGAAACTACTGTTAAATGAGGTGCTTGAAAATGCTCACTTCTTGGCGTGCCATTCTTTGCACGGTGGTCTCACAAACATTTTGACTCGGTGAATGGAATCAGAGGATGCCGTTTACTCCAAAATGACACCACACTTGGCAGTTTATTCGTTGTGGGGATGAAGAATTGAGAAAAACTGTTTTTCCGATCTGTCATAAGAATTAATGTTTTTCAGTGTGAAGAACTATTTGGACATGGTAACAAATGTTGTCAATGTACAGGTTAGAGTCGTTTGATGGCCTCCCAGTAGGAATTACGTGGTGGTATGGTGATTTGGTGAGAAGCCTCGCACCTTCAACTTTCAAGGGCCCCCCAGACCCCCTCCGCATCGAGTGCACCGATGTCTCCAACTCTTGAAATTAAAGTTGAGGGACCCCCAATCAAACCCCAAAAGCGCATTGCTTAAGCTCAAAATGCATAGTTAGAACGCTTAACCACCGGACTATAAGCTTTATTGTCCAACAACAAGAAGTCATATAAAGGACAATGATTAAAATGAATAAATAAATATTGAGTATATCATAACGAGTAGACAAACAATTGCGTACAAATACATTGCGTACAAATAAAAACAAAGTACAACACACACACAAAAAAAAACAAGTCAAAAGCCTATCATCTTGAGATGGATCTAGGCAACCTGGAGGGCTCGCATAAAAACACCTAACGAAGGGGAGCTTAAGTCCGTCTTGTGACAGACGTCGTTGAAGGACTTGGACATAATATAAACCGGAGATCTGATGATCGCATTCGTGGCGGCAGCAGGGAGCCGGAAAAAACCGCAGCCTCTGGTACTCAATCGCGGCACCAAAATGAAGAATTCCCCCAGGAGCTCACTGCAATTAGCAGTTCCGTTAAAGAGCTTATAAAGAAAGATAAGAGATGCACGATACCTCCGAGACTTAAGAGAAGCCATGCCAAACTCATCCAACAGGAGGTCACCGTCAAAGCCTTGGTCCGGGAAGTCACCATGCTGCCTGAAATAGAGGTATTTCAGGAACTTCCTCTCGACACGCTGCAGCTGAAGGCTGTATCGTTTGTAGATGGGTCCCCAGATCAGACTCGCATATTCCAGCCTCGACCGAACGAAGGCGAAGTAAAGGGACTTGAGGCAATCGATATTTGCTATAGACCTGCCGCTCCGAATGATGAATCCTAGCATTCTGAGAGATGAATTGCAGACTTGGTCAATGTGCGGTGCGAACGACAGCTCCGCGTCAAACAGGACGCCAAGATCACGGAAGGTGCTGCAACACCCCAGAGCAACACCACCCAGAATATACTCATGACTTATGTCATCCATATCCATATCATCCACAACACGCGATCTTTTTAGACTCTTCCCATTAGGTCGCAATGTGCAAGTGCGGAGCTCTGATATGCGTTCCAGGGCGCGTGTAGGCTTTTGCCCGTGGAACTGAATGGGGAGATTTCAACGGTCGATCAGAAAACATCAGCCGAATTGGCGGAGGCGCCGACATTCCAGAACACACGGAGAGCACGCGAAAGGTGTGTGATTATTCGGGAGTCGTCTGGAAATCGTATGCCGGGTCACTGTGGAATTTGCTGGGAGTGATGTAAAGCTCGAGAACGCTTGTCGAATAGATATATAAAGCACCGTCCACGGCCTATACAGTAGACAGTCAGTATTGAATTGGAAGCGATCGAGTACGATAGAAAGCAAATAGTAATCTGGTGATATTTCCAAGTAAATAATTGTTGGCGTGTAGTTATTGTAGTAACGTAAGTTACGCAGTAATAAAGAGTGTGTGTTTTAAAACGATCATCTAAATTATGAGGACGTCTCATCGTGTCGCTAGTGCGAAGTTTGTGCGGCCAGCAAAGGACCAAGAACTCGCAGCCGAGGGGAACTGAAGACTTACAATGTTGGAGCGCCTTTTGAACGCATCGCGATCGACGTGGTTGGACCGTTCCCCACAACGGAAGATGGCAACAAATACATCCTGGTTGCCATGGACTACTTCAGCAATTGGTCGGAAGCGTATCTACGCCCTACCCAACCAAGAGGCTTCTACAGTGGCGAGTATAAGAATGGAATGGACACGATGACAATTGCTGACAACAATGACAACATTCTCATAGATCCGTGAGCTTCATTTTTCACGACACACACGATAATACTCAATACTCGACTGTTTTGTGAAAATTCTTGCATCTTGAAAATTTGGAAGGCCCCTAAGTAGAGCGAGAGTGGGCCACTTTACGCCCTTGCTATAAATTGTTCGTTTCCTTGCGTAGATGAAAAAATTAAAGTTTTTTGACCTCTGTCAAAGATTTTTTCTTATTATGTGTGAATAAGAATGGAATGGACACAATGACAACATTCTCATAGATCCGTGAGCTTCATTTTTACGACATAATCATACTCGACTGTTTTGTGAAAGTTCTTGCATTTCGAAAATTTGGAAGGCCCCTAAGTACGCCCATGCTAAATCTCGTTACGTTAAATGCGGTATATCGATGTGTTTTCAAGATGTGTACCTCTTGCACCTTGCACCAAAGATCACGCCCTTGCACTAACTATAGGAGTAGGTAGGTAGGTAGGTAGGTAGGTAGGTAGGTAGGTATAATAAAATAAGCGATCAACAAAGAAGATATACCTAAAGTAGGTACCTACAATTTAAAATTTATGTGTCACCGAGTGTCACTAATCGTGACATTATTAACAATAATAGGTATATTGGTCGTTGGTCGATGAAATAAGAACAACTCCGACCCAAGCTCAGACCGAAACTGAAAAGTCGGGAAATAATCAATATTTAGAAGGCCGATGTAATGTTTACTTTGAACGTTGAGGGGTTCAGGTCGGTCGAAGATACTGTCCGTGCGGACTGTATTTGTGGTTGTGGTTTTTGTGTTTGATATTCTCTAAACGAGTTTTCGTTTCATTTCGGTCGAAATGTGTTGGTTTTTCTTCAATATTATTTCTACCATTCCAAAGTGTCCTATAGAATGAATCGTTACATCACCCTCCATCAACTAGGCGATGGAACTTACGGATCTGTTGTCCTCGGTCAGCGCAAAGACACTGGCGAAAAGGTAGCGATCAAGAAAATGAAGAGGAAATACTACTCCTGGGATGAAGCTATGAACTTGAGAGAAGTTAAGGTATATTCTAAAAAGCAGTATTGAATCTAATCAAAGAAAATGAGAAGAATGTAGGTATTGATTTAAAATTATGAGAATCGTAATGCAATGCAAATGTGATAGTCTCGCATACATTATAATGCTTCCTGAGCTACTTTCCTTCACTTGAATAAAATATTGGATAAACTTGCACAGGGAAGGAAAAGTATGTCATGTCATTCGCGCAAAATATTGGATCGGTACCTGATGCCTATTTCCTTCTATAGCTGTGTACCGAGAACCACTATACTGGCACAGGGATTCAAGTGCTATTCTAATAGAAGCGTGAATAAATTGAAGACCAGCTAAAAATATTCAAAACTAACGGTCACAACACTAATCACGCTAACAAATACTTAACGGTCTCGGCTGAAATATATTAAAAGTCCCTTCCGATCCCATGTGAATCTCTCCGTTTTCCAGGGCTTTTCCTGCCACAATTATTTCTCATGCCTATCCCTCAAATACAGCAATATCGTGGAGGATATGGCAATAGGTTGGCGATAGGTCTTATATCACAAAACTTTTTTTCAAGAAAAGTCAAAAAAATTCGTCCGAAGTCATGTGTCTATACCTATCATAGACCTAAATCTACAGAAAAAACCTCTATTACTCATCGTTACTTTGCTAATAGGTATAAGCGAAGGTTTTGGCCTCCTGAAAAAAAAATTGTAACAATACGACCAATTGCTATACACCTATCCCACCGCGATATCAACTCGGGAACCCACTGTGTGCGCCGGTGGCATGGGGAAATTTTGCTTGGGGTTTGGACATAATTGGCTATTCTGGTAATAGGTTGTTTAACTTATAGTAGACTAAACTGCACATGTTTAGTTCATTTTTTGTTGATTGTTTACAAAGCTATTTTTGAGGTTAATTTTCAGTTTTATCTGATGAGTGTCGTACTTTGATCCTGCATACCATAACCATAATTACTATTAATTTTAGTTAGTGGGTATCAGTTTTTACTATGGTTTTCAATGCATAAATGCATACTGTTGCAATGCAATGACAAAAATGTGAAATTAGACAACTGACACTGACAGTAGATAATATGCGCCGATGCTCGTCAGACTTGCCAACTTCAATTTTGAATACAGTTATATTGCCTGCGCACTGGGTCCAAAATTTTCCGACGGGATAGGTGTATATCCACGACGATATGTGGCGCAAAAAAATGTCCGCGATGATGTAGTCAAAAAAAGCGCTGTTTCACACGCCGGCGCCGTACACTGGGGTTCGATTCTCTGCTGGGAAAAAGTTTTTATCTCTTTTTAAAAATCACATAGTATTCGTAGTACTCCACAAAAAAAACTTTCTCAGCAAAAGATTGAACCATATATAAGATTCGGCGTGTGCGGGCGCCCCGAGCCGGCCGAGCCGAGACCTATACTACAGTCGGTTTTGCACCTAAGTTTTGCATGCTTTTAGCCGGTAGCCCGTCATCAATTCATTCACGCTTTATATCTAAAATACCTGGGCTATACATAATAAACAGGAAAAATCAATGTATTGAAAAACTATTAGGCGCTTCACCTTTTCTTTTTGCAGTCTTTGAAAAAGCTACACCATTCCAACGTAGTGAAACTGAAGGAAGTTATCCGCGAGAACGACGTGCTGTATTTCGTGTTCGAATACATGCAAGAAAATTTATACCAGCTGATAAAAGACCGGCATGTCCCTTTTCCAGAAGCAACTGTTAGGAACATGCTATACCAGGTAACATAATAGTAACCTTCTGATATAAATCAGTGATGAGATCCAAATTAAAACTTTGAAGATGCAAGAAGTTTTGTTGCGTTTCGAACCAAATCGCATTCTGTAGTTCAATTATAAAGACAAAATTTTGCAATGATATTTTCCAAAGAAGTGTAGATCTCTTAAATACACCTCTTTCGCAGCAGCATTTTTTCAAATGCCCATATGTACCTACTAGATATCGGTGACAATTCACCTCACTGCAGGGGTGTTACCGCTCTGTAATACCAGTTGGTAATGGTAACACACTTCTAGCTTTTAGGCGTTTTTAGGCTTGTACAATTTTTGTGGGAATAAAGACCTTGAACTATTTTCTTAGTTATTTCAGTGCAACACGACTTTAAAACGCTCAAGGGGGCCCAGAAAGATTTTTTTTTGCTGGGCCGTCGAATTTGCATATTGATTTTAATTTTGGGGAGGCGCGCAAATAAATTCGATCTAGACGAGCAGCGATTCTGGAGAACACGCGATCTTTCTAAACTCTTCCCATTCGGTCGCAGTGTACAAGTGCGGAGCTCTGGACATTTCCAGAATTTACGCAATGGCTTGGCGATTGAAATACGTGGAGACTGAACGTGCGAGTAAGACACATCTGTCCATTTTGGCGGAGATGCCGACTTCACCGCACGTTTGGATTGCACGCGAAAGGTGCAAGATTATTCGGGAGTCGCCTAGAAACCATATGCCGGGTCACTGTGGAATTTGCTGGAGGACTATATGGAACATTCGAGAAAACTAGTCGGAAGTCTAAGTAAGCACCATGGATCGCCCACAGATTCAGTATTGAATTGAAGCGATCGAGAACGATAGAAAGCGAATAGTAAATAATTGTTGGCGTGTATTTATTGAAGTATGCAGTAATAAACAGTGTGTGTTTTAAAACGATCGTCTCAATTATAAACGAACCCGTACGCGAAATACGTAAGAAGACTACTCATACCTAACGACCCTGCGTTTTGTGGTAGGTACTGCGATAAAACTCGGCATGGCATGGAAGTATATTTTCCGCTAAAAACAAACCGCCTGTTCGTGCAGCCTAGATCAAATTTTGGTCCACGTCTCTCCTACTATAAAATCAACATGGCGCAAATGACGACCCGACAGAAATAATTCTCTTTAGGTATTCTTGAGTGTTTTAATGTCATGTTGCATCGACATTACTAAGAAAAGAGTTCAAGATCTTCATTCCTGCAAAAATTAACAGTGATATCCAGTGAAGACATTGTAAAAAATGCTGTTCAAAAAGGTGTACTGAAGAGATCACCCACTACAAAAATTTTGCCCCCATAATAATTGAGCTTAAGGCCGCTCTATGAAATGCGCAACGCAGCCGCAACGCGAAGCGCAACTTTATGATTAGCTAGCAAGGAATTTGCTGCGTTGCGATCACCTTGCGAGTCGGAAACGTATTATCGTTTCCTTGCATGGAAGAAAAAATAAAAACAGATTTTTTGACCTCTCCCGAAGAATACTTTCTTCAAGCATGACGAATGGAACGGACACAACAGTTGATGCCAACATTTTCAATAGACTCGTAAGCTTCCTTTTGTGACACACATGACGATACTCAATGGTCATTTTGTGGAAGTTCTTACATCTTCAAAGTTTGGAGGGGCCTCATTGATCCCCTAAGGCACGAAATTCCGAGTGCTGTGGGTCAAATCGCTTGTTTTGGTATAGAGTACGCCCATGCCAAACTAGTCCAGTCACAATGTTCCAAATACCCCAGCAACTTCGGAAAAAATAGTAGAGTGTTGAAATTTTGTACACATGTTGTTCAAGTAGTAAGAAATGAACTAAAGCAAGTCCCTTAAAATCCGAGCTCAGGAACTCATGATAGAGGCCATCAAGTGTTGAAAACCATTTTTTTGGGCGAAGAAGTCATTTCCTTAGCTCAAGATTTTTCTTGTTGCAATTGGATGATTGTATGTTACCATTTTAAGAATACCCATACAACATTTTGACAGTTGCCTAGAAGGCGGATCAAAGGTGGCGGCTAAGAAGGAAAAACAGTTGACTACATTATTTTTGAGAATAGCAATTGTGGACATTGGTTGATGGTCACATTTCATTTCATTTATAATTTTCAATAGAAGAACTAATTTACACTCCAGTACCTGAGAATACCTCTGATTTATTGAGAAAAAAAAGAAATTTGTTGATTTTTTGTTTTTTTTTCCAATTATTATTTCAAAACGGTTGAAGATTTTTTTGAATGGATTGAAGCATCATCAAAAGCATAAAATTGCGAATATATATGGTAATTTTCATGTATCCAGCTCTTTTGGTTTCTGATATGAAAAAATTCAAAATTTTGCTTTTAATACGTTTCAGGGGGAAAAACAGTCGATTTCATAACCTGCAGGTGAAAAAAATAAATAAAAAAACCTCCTTTCTCAGGAACCATAAGAGCTGAAAATTTAAAAATTTATTCCTGTTTAATATGGAATAAATTGTTGTTGTTAATATATTCCTGTTTTTATGCTGTTGAAGGTGCTGTGAACCATCCTGAAATATCTTGTACCGTTTTTGAAATTTCCTGAAAAACTGAAAAATTCACCAAATCCTTTTTTTCTCAGTAAATCGATGACTTTTTGAGATGCTGAAGTATAACATGAGTTTTCAATTGAAAATCGTGCAAGAAATAGAATATGATCCTCATTCAATGTCTATATCTATTATTTACAGAAAAAAGATAGTCAACTGTTTTTTCTTTTTGGCCGCCATCTTGGATCCGCCTCCTATGCAAATAATGAAATCGTGTATGGCTATTGTTAAGATGGTCATGTGAAATCATTCAATTGCAAAAAGAAAAATCTTGAGTCAAGACAAGGACTTCTTCGCTGAAGAAACGAGTTTTTAACACTTGATGGCCATTATCATGGGTTCCTGAGCTCGGATTTTAGGGAACTTCTTATAGCTCATTTATGATCATCAGAGGAACGTGTGTACAAAATTTCAACCCTCTACTATTTTTTCCGAAGTAGAAAGACATAGTGACTGGACTAAACATCGTTGCCTAAAATGCGGTATCTTTTTCCGTACCGCTTCCAAGCCATATTTTTGATGAATTGTGCACTTTTTGCTTAAAGCGGGATCATGATATTTTTGTGTTCTATGGTCCTAACGAAAATTTCCAGGGGGCTCTCGATTTGGCTCCTGGAGTAAAAAAACAGGGGTCAAGTTATTTTGGTGCTCTATGATCCAAAAGAAAATTTTCGAGGGTCACAGACATTCTGCATAATTGGTTCAAACGTGTCCATATCAAAATTTTGACACTGGATTTTTATTCAGAAAATAGATTTCATTAAGAAATGGTACGACCAAACACTTCGACATAATTATGTAGATCCTATATCAGAAGAAAACAAGAATCGTTCAAACAACCCTAAATAATACCCCAAGGGGCTCCCAGGGTAGATTGAGGGAATTTTCAACCTCTCAAAAATCCAGAAATAAATCAGAATACAAAATAGAACTGATTTGGCTTCTCTCAATAAAATGACATCAAGGGCCCCAAAAAAAATCCCTCTCTTCCCAAGGGCAAAATCGAGGGGGCTCCAACCCCCAAAAATTTTCGTTAGGACCGTCATAGAACACAAAAATAGCCTGATCCCGCTTTTGGTAGAAAGTGCATAATTCATCAGCCAAGCCGCAGGCGCCGCCGGACTGCACAACTTTATTTGGTTAATTTAAGTAGCTACCTAAATATTTAGGGCAGAAGGACTTCGGTCGAAAGCCCATTGTTTTTTAATAAATCACAAATAATAATAATAATTACCTAAATATTAAGTTACGCAAATTACCTACCTGTTTAAACCAAACCAACTGTAAAATGTTACTTCTTTTCTTAGATATTACAAGGACTAGCATTTATACACAGACACGGGTTCTTTCACCGGGACTTGAAACCAGAAAATATACTGTGTTCTGGACCGGACCTCATCAAAATCGCGGATTTTGGTCTAGTCAGAGAAATTCGGTCTCGTCCACCGTACACAGATTACGTCTCCACCAGGTGGTACAGAGCTCCTGAGGTACTTCTCCATTCTACCACGTACAGCAGCCCGATAGATCTTTGGGCGGTGGGCTGTATAGCAGCGGAAATTTACACGTACCGGCCTTTGTTTCCCGGCACCACAGAGACAGATCAGTTGTACAAAATTTGTGCTATACTAGGAACTCCAGACAAGGTAAACTACATTTTTGACTGCTTAAGAATGTATGTATTATCAATGGTATTATGTACCTGTAAGACCGGTAGCGGTGACTTGGTCCCTCAATAGGGTGATTGCATGAAATGCGTTCACATGATCACCGGCAGGCAGCGCAAGAATCGACAGTTAAGAATCGTGTGAGAAAAGTCCCTGGGAGTTTTATATAATTCGTACTACACTTCTGTAGTGAAAGTTGCCTAAAAATCACGATTTTAGGCAACATTCGCTACATCAGTGTACTGCGGAATGTAGCAGTACACTGATGTAGCGAATGTTGCCTAAAATCGTGGTTTTTAGGCAACTTTCACTACAGAAGTGTAGTACGAATTATATAAAACTCCCAGGGACTTTTCTCACACGATTCAAAAATAGCGACCCAGGTGTAAGGCATTGTTAGAAATGATAAGAAATCACAATCTCGATCTCGTAAACGCCGAATAAACCAGTATGTGAACAAAACACGTAAAAACGATAGTATTTAGTGAGGTTAGCAGGTTAGTCCCGTTGACGTTGACTCCGACATGGATGCAACTTGACAGATGACAATGACACTATTGACATTTTGCCATAAACGCCCTCTACATGCAATCACCCTATTGGACAGTCGTGGGTAGAGTAGAGTTACCCATACAATTCCAGAAGTTGAAGATGGCGCTTGCGAGACTCGACTACTACTGTTTTACTAGAAATACTAGAATCTGATCGTCACGGGCCTGATTCTCTAGGGCGCATTTTTCTTCCAGGTACTTACCGGTCAGTAATAAAAATAGGGTTTAGGTACGATCTCACGGAACGTACGACGTAACGCAACGTAGAAGGTGGAAATTCATTCCCCTGTAACTGGAATTGCAAAGTTACGTTACGTCGTAAGTACGTAAGTTTTTTATATGCACGCAAACTCCCTAGTAAATAAATTGTTTCTAGGAGAGCTCAAAAACCTTCTACGGTTTTTCCGGTTCGGTCACTTAATTCAATTAATAATTAATAATCAATTAGAAAAGACTTCAGGCTATATATTTCTACAAAAGTTACCATATCACATCTATCGGCATTCTGAAGGTCACTGAAATCGAAATCATAATTAGGTACTGCCTCTACAGTATTGATTTCACATTTGTCCATTTTTATTGCACCCACGGGTGTTCCATCCTCATCTTTTATTTTTATACCTACTCATCATTTCAAGTCTATCCTTCCATCACCACTTGACGATTCAAACTTTTTACATTTTCCAATGTAAACAGAGAAAGCATTCCTTTGCAAGGGCATGGCAAGGTGCATACGTGTTTTTTTTTAGAACAACTGTATTATCGGGACTTATCTGTATCGATTCTTAATATAAAAAAGGAGGAAGGCGCTCTCTAGCAAGAGTTGTTGGAAATTGATAGTTATGAGCCCTGGTCGAGCGTAAACAATCATTTTTTATTGCAGAAGGAATGGCCGGAATGTTACCAGCTGGCAGGAGCCGTAGGATTCAAGCTCCCGTACTTTGCCAAAATTCAAATAACAGACGTCGTGCCCCAAGCCAGCGCAAGTGCCGCAGATCTCATAACAATTTTCCTTAACTGGAACCCCGCATATCGACCCACGGCACAATCCGCTCTGAAACACCAGTATTTCCAAGTAAGAACTTGGATTAAATTTTTCAATATTTAACATGCCAATTCTCAGGTAGGTCAGCAGTACAACTCCATACTACAAAACAACCTACAAAACTTATCAAACTCTCAAAACAAGGAGTATTTCCAACAGCAACAACAACAGCAAATCCTCCCCACAAAGCAGCAACAAATTTCTCAAACCATGATACCGAAAAGCGACTTACAAAACGATTCGGCCGTTAGGAACAACCGAAATCCTTTCGGTCCAGAGGCCATTGCACCACCACCTTCGCTGCAACAGTCCGCGGTACAAATCAACATTCAGTCTTTGATTAAATCCATGGATTCGGAAAAACAGCCTCAGAGTTTACCGCCGATTGTCTACAGTTTTGGACAATCCGAACTGACAAACAGGCACATCACTAACAATGGTAGGAGGTCCAGCACTAAACTGATGCCAAACAAGAAAATCACTTGGGAAGTTGGCGATATTTTCGACTATAAAGAGGACGATTTTGCTGATTTACTCGGGTGAGTTTGGCCGGTGCGCGTGAAAACTTTGGAGATGCTGAATTTTCGATTTCAGTAAAATCAGCACAAACGATGAGAAACAGCCTAGAAACAACAACAATAGGGTCAACATGAGTCAGTACAAAATCCAGGGGTTGTTTGAACCTTTGACCAAAGTCAGCACGGGGACTGTAAGAAGCCAGTACCTTAGCGTTTCGAGGTATGTTGCAGGCCAACCCACGGAGCTGAGGAGGAATTCAAACCTAAGTCTAAATATGTCGTCACTTTCCAACAGTTTGCAAGATAACAGTTTGTTTACTAAGAAACCTAGCGAGTACTTTAATTAGGAACTATGCAACTGCTTTGACAGGCAACAATATGCAGTAATACTAAATTGCTCATTTATTATTCTGATTAACATAAAATATTACTTGTTATTTTGTGTGGAACTGTTCTGATTGGTTCAATTGAAATTTTTAATGGGGACACGGTACAGGTGTCAAAATTAGATCAATCAGTGAGTATCCGCAAAAGAACGAGATCCACCGCTGTGGGGGATTTACCTTAGTAGCGGAAAAACTGATCATAAACAGTTTACTTCCTAAAAATAGGTCAATCAATATTAAAGTTAGATCAATTTTTGGTCACATTATTTTTGGCTCAACCCAGATAAATGTGATGTGAAGCCACTGATTAACCTTTGAAAGTATATTTTCCACTGAAATACTATAACACATTGTTTCTTTATTTCATCATCAGTAAGTATTTCAAGTTATTCCAGTATCTACTACTAGATTTCCGAAATTGCTATTAAATTGAAAGACAAAGTGAAAGTAATCAATTATAGGAAGAATTTATATTTCGACCACCTACGCCTGACAAACAAAAAGTGATTATTGAGGTTACTCTGGAAGAAGACGTTTATTATCAAGTCAAAAGATTTATTATATCCCATGGTTTTGACATAATATTTTTATTATTATTCAGTAGAATGATTCTGAGTGACCTCAGATGAAATAAATTATAGTGGCTTGTACAGAAAACCAGCCTCAGTGAAATTCATATAATTTAGAATAACCAACCATGCGCAATTTCAGCGTTAATTTTGGTTTTTTATCCACAAAAAAGATGTATCTCAAAGTTTTCAACACCCCAAGTTAAATGATCTTGGGTCTACTTTGGCTTTTGTAAATAATGACTGTATTTTTGATAATAAAAAATTAATAAAGAACTTGTTCTATTACTTCTCTGTACAATTATTATTCTATGGTATTTTGATAATAATTGTTGTAGACATACACAATGTTTGGAGCACCAGAGTGGCCCATTTACTTCAGGTCGTCGCGGAATGGAACTGTACGCAGGTTGCCTACTGAAGCGATGGACAATTTGCTAGACGCCACCTTGGAGAGGGCCTAGAAAACGAAATATATTTCAGATTAGAAAATACTCCAAAGAATTTGGATTTAGCATTTTTTCACAGCTTACGTATACCCAGATTCGCAAAATGGTGCAGTGACTCGTCCCTGATGCAAATATACACGAATAGGACACTAGCATGGCCCGACCCCCGCCCAAACTGCCGTCCCTGTATTGTTTATTGCAGACTTATTTGGTGGCGATCCGCAGAAACTAAGAACTCTGAACAAAACCGCCCGAAAGTGAAATGTACGTCTCTTGCAGAAGTGAAGCCGAAAACTTGAAAGAATGTTTACAATTCAGACAATGATACAGTCTGTCAAAAATTGAATAACCTCGTATACCTTCTCCAAAATACGAGAACTTTACTTATAATTCCTGCGTAGTGCGGATCGCCACCAGACAAGTCTTCAATAAATAATACTGGGACGACAGTTTAGGCAGAGGTCGGGCCGTGCTCCTGTATCTCACTCGCGTGTGTTCGCGTCAGGAATGAGCCACTGCACTGGTTAACGAAGTTCACTATAGGTATCGTAAACGTTTGTTTCATTGAAGTTCCAGAGAACGAAAAGTCGAAGAAATTTGAAATGGTGACTTGACAGTCCACAACCTTTACCATTTTCTCACGAAACAACTCAAATAATCTTTCAATTTAACTATTCCAAATGCACACCACCACTGGATGAAACTTACAGCTTTGACATCTGATTCGGTGATGGAATCGACTTCGGCGGCCAACTGAGTGGCCGACTGGGCGGATCCTTGAAGCGCTGCTTGGGCTCCGATCAAATTGATGGCGTTGCAACCGCTTTCGTTGTCCAACAAAATGGATGCTTTCAGTTGGTTCTTGCCTCTGGCGACGTCCTGGGCGCTCAAGCTGCCCCCTTTCAAAACCGAAACGGCAGCCTGAACGGCCTTGCCGGCTTCGCCACTGGGCGCCACAATCACGGCACCCAGCAGGCCGGAGTCGCTGTAACTGGCGTTCAGGGAGGCGGCGGACGCCGTGGTCGAACCAAGAGCTTTGCTCAAGAGTCCGTTGTCATGCGGACCCCACTTGACCTGGGGCACTCCGCCCAAGGCTTTTTGCAGGACGGCGCACGCCAGGGCTTCCTTGCGGTTCTTCAGCGAAGCACCTTCGCCGGCGATTGCGATGAAGGCCAGAGTGCCTCCCTTGTCGGATCTGAAATCCAACTCATTGACTGTAGAAGACTGAATCGGAATTCGGTTAATTTCTAAGGCAGACGGGAGTAATTTTGATTGGTTCATCACCTTAGAAGCGATTTGAAAACTTTCCAGAAAGGACAGTGGATGGACGGCTGGAAAATCTGGGAGAATTTCAGGTTTGGGAAAGTGGATCGGCACACTGTGAGTACTGGTCACACAGGGACAACTGGTCGCTATAACACTTCATGCATGCCAAGGCGTCTCAAAAAACCTAAGATAAAAAAGAAACATTGAACAACTTGAATATTTATTTATAAAGAAATAGGGACCCATCGACACTTCAGTTTTGCTGGTATTTTTATCTTTTGCACTTTATCTAACAGCAACCTGCCAGCTTGCTATGCTCTTGTAGGCATGTTCACCTTGTCTTAAGGCTAAAGGGGACGATAAAATAATGTGTTTCTGAGACGCTAGATGGCGCGGAAACTAACAACATTTTCAAAATTGACTTAATGGACCGATTTTGAAAATTCAAACGTTATTATATTTAGAATATATAACCTAATTTCAATTTTTGTATTTTTTGGAATTTTTTTTTCGATTTTCTCATTTTTTTTTTGAAAATCTAAGGTAGTCATTTAATTCTCTGATGAATATTGTATATCAACCTTTTTTCAAAATTCAAATATCATGAATAGTATCGACCGAAATCAATTTTGAATATTTCCCTTTGAAGTTCACCGCGTGCCCCCCGCCGCCACCTGCAAGCGGTTTCCGTCCTGTATCATCATACAATATTTATAGTCCCCGAGAAATAAGAGCTCTGTCGTGATTGCAGAATTATTAATGCCTGGACTGTATGTCTCCAGTCCCGTCGAAAATCCCAACAGTGTAACAAGCAACTGGGCAATACCTAATCGGTTACTTTTTCAATTTTAATTATTAATAGCTTCGTCACTCGGAATAATTGGAATGTACTCCAGAAATAAATGAGTAAGATGAGTGAAAAACTACTATAAAGAAGAAAAAAGTACAGTAGGAGGCTTTATTTCGTTTTCTGTTTTATGCACAAAATGTTTATAACGAGAGATGGAAAACGCTATCCGTCAAGTTGGCCTGTGGATCAAAAAGTAACAGTAACAGAGATGTATACTTTTCAAATGTTATAGGAAACTGCAGCTCACAAAATGACTAAAACTAATTTTTGTTGAAATCAAATTCTTGAAACATTCGAAAATAAAAAAAAAAGTTCACCCATATACCAACGGTGCACTCTGGTGCAAGTACAAGCATCTTATCTCAGCAGTCAGTCGCCCATTGGGAGCAGCCAATTTCAATCTTTGATTCTAATGAAAATTTAGAACAGGCACACTATCATCAAGGTGAAAAATGTCCTGAGTCGGCAAAGCAAAATACCATACAGGAAGCCATACAGACCAATCAACAATTTTGATTGGAGAAAAATTCTCAGCTTAAACGGACACACAATCACAATTTTTAAGTACAAGGACATATTGGACTGACAAAATAAAAACAAAATTGACTGACTTCTATATCAAAATTTTACTGCCTGAGATCATCGATTTGCGGGCTTGTATAGGAGCATGCCCATTCGAGAAAGTTAAAATGCCATGACTTTTTCCCCATCAACGGTTCTTAGGTACTGGCCACTTTTCGACACTCAAACGCGTATCGTACTACGATACGTAATACGAATTTTATACGAAACAAGTGCATTCTAATGGAACGATTTCAACAAAAATCAAATGAGCTAAGGTCATTCTGGAAGATAACCACACATACAGCCAGGCACACAAACAAACAGACAGATATCCACACAGGACTCAAACGGACGGACAGACAGACAAACAGACTTCAGACGGAGTAGGACTAGTAGTAGTAGTTCTTTGCGGTTTTGTTATTTACTTCCAGTGTATATAGTTTTGAATACATAATTATACACATTTGTGCAGCCTATTGTTTTGCAATTCCAATATGATTTTACAAAGTTTGTCCCTTTATAATCAGATATGAGTATCTTGGAATATCAGTAGATTGTAGATCTAGATAAAGTGTAATCACGTGGGAGAAATAATAAACTTGAGAAAAAATTACAATTTCAGAAATCGTAGCAACGAAATATTTCGGCGTACTACCACTATGTCACAAATCTTTACTACCGCTATTTACATCGCCTATTTCTCAGAAAACATTATAGCACCATGTGTGCAGAAAGCGATCACTACCTATATCATGAATGACTCATCGCGGAGAACAGCTGCAGCGGGCGGCAAATAACAAAGAGAGATTTTCAAAATGTGTTTCGGAGGGCACCATTTGTGCTACAGAAATTCTAAAAACAGATTATTGTTCGATATTTTTTTGACTAGTGCATTAAATAGAATTGAAATCTGAGTGTAAACCTTTTTTAGATTTAAAATCAGACTGATAGTTTTCCCAAAAACATTTTATTACTTTTGATGTATTTTCTCTCCGTCGCACACTTGGTACTCAATTTCAGTCTCCTTTAGCCTTAAAGTAGATACTTAACCTGATAACTTCACAACTACAGGTGTCAGTGGTGTGACCATACAAACAGAATTCTCAAATTCTTTAATTTTCACCGAGTTTCATGTAAAATACACTGACCAGCCAAAAGAAATTGTTGTGGCACCACAATACTTTCCCGACTAGTATCCAGAAACCTATGGAAAAATTTTGTTCGAGACGTTCTTTCAGGTGGAAAGTTAGAATTTGAGAGAAAGATTGAAACAAACTTGCAGCATCTTCATAATAATAGAACAAAAGGAAAATTGCAGGAAAATTAAAATTTTCTGGAAAAACCCCAAGGTCTTTTCCAAATCATCTCATTGTGAAAATCGAAAAATTCAGGCTTCATTTAAGCTCTATCATTTGCGTCTAGTTTCGATATAACATGCGGGTTTTGCATTTTACTCTCGGGAAATTGTGAAAAAAAAATTTCGGGCATTTTCAAGAGTCCATTGTACCTACTGTTTGGAATAAAGATTGATGGAAATCTGTTCACGGGATAAAAATTAGGAATCACAGTTTTTCCAGAGAGGAAAACTTGACAATCGTTGGTCCGATTTCAAAAAATGTCCCTTAAACTATCATTTGCAGCATGTCTGCACCTAAAATGAATTATTTGTGGGGCTTACCGCATGTCGAAGTTGCACTGCAGTTTTTTCAATCGACAGAATGTGCCAGTTTTATTTTGAAAAAAAATCACCGCCAGAAAACCAAAATCGTGTTGCATTTAAAAATGGGCTTACTACAATGCAATTTACTTTCGACTTCAATTGGAATTTCTCGAGAAAAGTCGATGCCTCAGCAAGAAAGGACGTCTGAGTTGAATTCTGTACCAAACGCGGATCGTCCCCATCAAAACCCGGGTGAGCGGCCGTCCCTCGGGTGGTAACGACCAGAAAAAAAATCGTAGCGCTCGACTGGGAAATGATGAAAAATTCCAACTGCAATTTGATTCTTTAATTGTTCTTCTTCCTGCCGAGTTTGGTTCCAATCCATCAGATAAATTTTGAATAAATGAACGGCAAAGTTTTGATCTTTAAAATTTTTCAATATTCGACAGAGGGCAGATGGAGATATGCTTTCAAATGCCCTGCAGTGCAGCCCTGGACACGTCTACCCAGGGCTTTTGTAAGCTCGGCACACCTATGCATTATTTTGTGAGGACCACCAATCCATCGTTCAAACATTTATGTGAATCACCCTTGATATAATCCTACATCGCTATTTTAATATTGCTGACCAAATTTTTAATGGAAAAGAACACGGGAGAAGCAGATAAGATGCAATTACATACCTCTACCTGACATCTTAAAAATGTAGCAAAAAAAACCAAAATTTATATTTCAAATAAAATATACTTTTTCAATCTTTTAGCCTTTGTCCTTCAAGACAGCTCAATTCATTGAGACAACGCAGCTTTCACATTGATCCTGTATGCGCGTTGGCTTGAATTTTAAGCTTTTTCCTTGCATTGATTTGACAATACATACCTACCTACTTATGCGAACTTTGTCTACTGCCGTACACCATGATATCCGGAAATAAAATAGCCGACATTACATACCCGGAATAAATATAAACTGGTAAAAAAATAGTTGAGCAAAAACATATCCCGCAATAACATACCTGGAAATAAAACCAGGAAGCTTTTTTTTTTTTGATTTGCCTTGCCTGCCAACATCGTAGATACCTTCTTTAAGCCTGGTATTTTATTTCCAGGTATGTTTCTTCCAGCTATGTTCATTTGAGCATATTTTGGTCTAGCCACTGACGTGGTCCAGCTATGTTTTCTCCGGTCTATGCTTTTACTGGGTATGTTTTCTCTTGGTATTTTTTTTTCGGTTATGTTTTTGTCCAACTATGTTTTTTCCAGGTATGTTTTCTCCGTCTATGTTATGTCGGCTATGTTATTTTTAGGATCTGTACCATCAATTCAAAAAGCTAAAAGGCTTTCTTGAAATTTGCATAAATTATTGAATATTCGTTTTAATCATTGTCTTGTCCTTTATGTGACTTTTTTTGTTGTTGTTAGACAATAAAGCTTATTAAAAAAAACGCAAATTTTCACGCAAATTCCCAATGTAGATACGGAAGAATGCGATTTACTCACGTTAACTATTCCATTTTCGCACTTGAACATCGCCCACTGACGTTTCATTCACAACTGTCAACGTTTGACAGCTAGCCGACCGCTACGTGCGACATTCCGACATTGCTCATTGCAGGAAAGAAGGAATAAAACACATAAAAGGGGAAGAAAGTCGTGAAAAATATGTAGTTGATAGACAACCAACAATACAGCTCAAGAACAGCGAGGATGGAGTAGCGACGAGTAAGGAAACTGGGCAATGTTCAAGTGCGAAAATGGAATAGTTAACCATGAGTTAACCTAAGTAAATTGCATTCTTCCGTACCTACATCGGCTCAAAATTGCACAAGGGAATGGTGGTGGAACTGTTACTGCAAAATGTGCGACCTCAGGTCCCCTTTATGACACTGTCGCCCAAATATGGTAGGTATTTATAATGGTATTTATCATTGTTACTTTAACAAGCCAGATGATACCGAGACTAAGACACATACTATCGAGTCAAAATTTCAATGGCCTCTGGGCCTGACCACACATACAAGCACCTACCTCAGTTCTCCACCTTTGTAAGGAGATGCTTGAGTTGACCCCTCTCCAGTTTCCAAAACCAACTTCTGGGCATACTGGACAAGGTCTTTATGATCCACACCCAACCCCACAACAGCAGCTCGACCAGAAGTGCAGTTGCTTGCAACATAATGTTGGAGGGTTTCAGAAGATATTTTCCCCAACATATACTTGGCGCTGTACAGAGAATTGCCCAAACCTTGGCTACGGTAAGCGGCTTTGTGTAACAGATCAACAGCCCTTAGCTAGAAACAAAACAATGTAACACTGCTTGGTGCAAAAGAACTGTACGACGCACTTGTGCAGGACGAAGCGCAAGTTCCAAGCGTTGTCTGGGAACTATATCAGCAACTTCCCAAGGTCTGAACTCTTGCTGAGTGGCTACTTCGGTCAAGAAGGGCAGCGACTTTACAACAGCATCCCTGGTGCCGGTCAAAGTGTATGCTATGACTTCCCTGTCGGAAGTGACGCTCAGAGACGCGCCCACCTGTTGGATGTTCCTGATGATGCTGAATTGGGAAGCATTCTTGGTGGAGTTTCCGGCACAGCTTCTCAAGGTATGAGCGGCACCTAGATTGTCGGTCGTTTCGTTACGAGAACCAGCTCTGTAAGCGATGAGGAAATTCAAGCTTGACGTGTTCAAGAGTTCAGATCAAGAAATGGAAATTACCTGAATACAATAGATACTCTCGAAAGAGCAGAATCGTTATCAGCAGATGCCACAACCAGGTTGTTGGGCAAAGTCGTGTTCTTCAGTTCGTAACTGGGGCTTCCACAGACGGGAACCACTTGGCCGGAGGTGGCATATCCCCGGATCTACAGAAATGCGGTTTATTACTGACAATTCAAATGCATACACTCTGGCCTAGTGTTAGGTAATCTTTGAACCACATTGGCAGGGTAAGTGACAGCAGTTTTTAGAGGTATATCTATATGCGATAAGGTAACTTACGGCTACGGCCCGCAAAATTGAAGCCTTTGAAAGATGTGAAGCCATTTCTGGGGAGTCAATCCAAGATTATATAATACGAGACCGAATATTTTGGGCAGCCCCTTGACAGCAGCTATCCGTCTGTCTGTGACTGTGACAACTGACAGGGATGACAGATGCAGGGTGCGAGACGAGAGATTTGGGGACTTTTCTCATAGACACTTTTCTTTTTAGATCAGTGGCAACTTTGTCAATTCTCGATTCGGCAGCATTCGGGTCGATCCGATCGCTGATCGGCTGATCATTCAAATTCCCTCCATTCTCCCGGTAGATGCGTCGTGAAACCATTTTTTACGTGTCTCAAGAAGAAATATCGAAGTTATAAACAAAGTACAAATTGATCGCGTTCAAGTGCATATACAATGGATTTGCCGTACAGAGCAGAGTACGCCAAGAGTGGCCGATCCTCTTGCAGGGGCTGCAGAACGTCCATCGCACAGGCCTCATTGCGTCTGGCAGTGATGGTTCAGGTATGAACAGGAAAAGTTTTACTTGATGGTTGTGGTCGTTGTGCAAGTGATGGTTTCCTTGTTTGATACAGTTTTTACGCTTCATTGAATTGCAAGGCAATTTGGTATTGGATGCCTGTCTAGAACATTTGCAAACAAAATAAAAAATTCACTGTTTATTATTGTACAGGTTAAAATTCCATTGTAAACATCAGTTGAACAGGCACAATCATGTATGCCAGTTGCCAATACATTCTTCTTGAAATATAGTGTAGCTTTTGCTTGAATTTGAAAATTATTGGTCAACTTTACAGTCGCCAACGTTCGATGGGAAGGTGCCGAATTGGTATCACCACACCTGCTTCTTCAACAAGCAACGACCAAAGACAGTGGACGACATTAAACACTTTGAAGACCTCAGATTGCCTGACCAGGAAAAAATCAGAGGACTAATAGGTTTGTACATGTTTGTATTATTTAGAGGCCTCACAGCCACTTGCAAAAAGATGTCTTTTTGATGATTGTTGAATAGATAATTAAGGCCCAGTATTGCAGTTAGAGTGTAGTTCAACTGTTTTATTTGGTAGAACTTGGCTTTATTACTGCAGAAACAGTTTTTACAACAAATCTGTGGCAACTAAAGCAAGTTTCAACTGTCTGAAATATGGCCTGTAATAAGATGACCTTAGACTGGAACAGTAATATTTTTTGAATGTAATATCAAAGCCAAATTAGTTTTGATCTAGATCTGATCATCTTACTAGAACTTCATAACTATTTTTTTTCATACCTAATAACCTCTGGTAAGACGGTAAGTATGATAAAATATCAGAGATAAAATATAGACCTTCTCATAGAGGCGGCTCCCTTGCTCGTGCGCAAGTCTTCATATACCGGGTAGGCCATAAAAACCGTGCCACCCGTTTTATCGAATTTTTCAGCATTGGCTAGCCAATGGGATGCAGAGAATAGCTAATATGAGAAATGAAAGGTCCCTGTTAATTGAGAGAAACACAAGTGACAGCTGTTCGTAGTGCCACCTGAGCATTAAATGGCCCGAACTAAAATATTGGCGGGCCATTCAAACGTGACCCACCCCCCCGGTTTTTACTGAATTTTATTTATTTCAACGACCAGTTTCATAATCGACTTTAAAGTTGACGTTACTTCAAGTACGTTTAGACTGTCAGTACCACAAATGAAATAAAATGCCAAAATTCAGTCTAAACGCACTCGAAGTGAAGTCAATTTTAAGGTCGATAATGAAATCGGTCGTCTCATTGTGCAGGGTTTATCTGAAACAGAAATCAGATTTATAATAATTAGTTTATTGAAAAAACTGGCATTTCCTTAAAACTATTACAGAAAATAATGAAATGAGCAATAAATTCAAAAAAATAAATGAACTCGTTAATATCAGGCCCTGTGAGTCAGCAACAAGGTGTTCTTCTGTTGGTACAAACTCAACGAAGCTTGACTGTGATGATCCGGCCGTCCCTGCGTCCTCGTCTGCTTTCATTACATCTTTGGCATACTACAACGGGCTGCCCAGATCATCGAGTGGCGTGGAAGTTCTTCAAACACTGTCGAAAGTAAATCGACACATTATTCTCAGACACCGCTGGTGTTCTTGGCGTCTTGTGACGCCTTCTCGCCCTGAGCTGAAGGTACAGCACGCAAAACAAGGCGAAGTTTCTTCTCATTCACTAAACAGCTTGGTGAAAAGTGATCTTCACAAACAACGAAGAATGGTCCGGTCGAGGGTCCGGTGTGTAGCGTCACTTATCTGGCAAATGTCCTTCCATTCCCGTAGCGATTGAGGGTCCTTGGGGAAACAAAAGAGGGTCTTGTTCATTGCCTTCACGGCATAGAAGTTCTTGCAAGCGGGGAACTTGCAGTTATACTTCCTCTTGCCCTTCATACAGCCGTACAGCTAAACAAAGTAGAGATATTTTATTTTTATTTTATTTTTTATTCCAGCCAACCTTTACCTGTTAATATTGCACTAATTCCCGCATCTAAAACACCAGCAGGACACAGCCACTTTAATCACTTTTACATGTCGCAAAAAACTAACCTCTAACGCGAATGACCGCCAAGAAAGAGGCGGCAGAAAATGACAAGTAAATGTCAGCAGAAACGTCACTAATGTCAGTAATGTCACCTGTCACCCTTCCCCTTGCCCCGGGGTGTAATGGGTCACCCTCACCACCAAGCTGGCGTGTTGCTTGTCATTGGGCAGCAGTTTCACCCCCGTGATGGGATGTTTTCAGCGTAGTTGAAGAAACTCCGCTAGATGTCCCTAGTGGTTCGTAAGGGGCTTGGGAACATTTGTGTTCTGTATGTTGACAGCTCAACCGACTGCTTGTTGTCGTTCAAAATTGAAATGTAACCCAAAAAAATTGAGCGACGTTTATCAAAAGTGTCAGAGTCTGAAGTGTTGAGTTTCGCTGGCCATTCTTTGTTCGTTGAACCATAACAACGAACGTGAACTGCAGCAAAACCATGCCTGTAAGGTCAAGGAATAAGAAAGTGCAACTGACGCTACTTAATTTTGAATTCAACACTTCGTCGAAGTGCTCGTCTGAAGATGCTCAACAAAGTTTAGTTTGGGTGTTATGGTTCTGGTCTCCTCCTGCTTTCTATGTCCTGCTTCCTGCTTTGTGTGAAAGAAAAGGCGACATGAGAATACGAGTTAGAATCATTGATAAAACCTGGTAGTTTTTACATAATCTTGTTTATTAAAAACGTTCCTAAAATAATTTGCATGGCTTTCACTCGACCTCCTCGCATAGCGCGCTGAAGTTTACGTTCAATTCAGTGGTTGTGGCTACTCTCTGGTTGTAGTCTGCAGTCTGCACTACACCTTCTAGTCTCTTCAGGCTCTCAAGCTACGAAGTTATCCACAGAACCATTTGTGGCCGCGCCTTCCACAGGGTGCGTGCTTCTCTCTTCTTTGTGTGAACAGAAATTTATACCGCAATTTCGTCACATCATCCAGCAATAAGAAAATTGTGTTCGATGTTCAATCGATTTCTATTATTGTATCTTCATTTATACCAAGCTGTTCAGCACCAAGAAGCTTTCGTACAAAGGCCGTGCGTGATGATACGGGAATGGGAAATCTGGAACTGACAACAGCTGCCACATAGACAATTTAGCATTCGGCATATTTGGCAACGACTCTATGGCAACGACCGCAACCTGTTGCAGAACCGTCCCATTCAAAAATCCCGCTGAAATATCATGGCAGCCGAACTGCGTCAGTGTCGCCAATTTATGATAATTGAATGTTTCTCAGCCCCTTACGAACTACCAGGGACATCTATTGAGAACCTGTCAGGAAAACATCCCATTGAATAGGCTATCATTTCCGTATTTCAAAATGGCCGACATATCAAAATCGAGGATGACAGAAACAATTGCAAATAGGCCTTCTCTTGTTCTTGTTGCGTTTTATTTAAAGTTACCAGAAAGTCAATACCAATAATGTATTATGAAGGAATAGACCTTTCTTGTCAATTCAAGACCACAACCAGTAAAATCGGGTCATCTGCTGACAAGCTATTGCGAGTTGAAGCAAAGCCTACTTTCCGTTTTTTTTTCATTTCCGCACAATTGATCCATATTTAGATATCCTGCCCGCCAATCCGCCATTTGGTCATTTCTCAACCGATTTTCTCAAATGAGGTATCAATGGCTAGCCAATTGGACAGGCTATCTTTTTGATATGAGAAAATGACTTGCATGTCAAAATCCAAGATGGCGGAAGCAATTGAAAATAGAATCTATTTTGTCCTCATTGCTTTTTAATAAAAATCAGCAGAAAGTCTAAACCAATAATTATTATGAAAGAATAGACCTTCCTTGACAATTCAAGACCGCAACCAATCAAATCGGGTTATCTGCTGAGGAGCTACGGCGAGTTGAAGCGAAGCCAACCCACTGGTTTCTTATTTCCGCCTTAAATGACCCAAATTTAGGAATCCTGCCCGCCATATTCTTATTTCCTAACCGATTTTTTCAAATTTGACATCAACGGCTAGCCAAATAGACAGGCTGTAATTTTCATGTGAAAAAATGCCAACATGTC
Source organism: Anaspis maculata (assembly GCA_949128115.1). Classification (NCBI taxonomy): domain Eukaryota; kingdom Metazoa; phylum Arthropoda; class Insecta; order Coleoptera; family Scraptiidae; genus Anaspis; species Anaspis maculata. Next base: position 44,643,304 of record OX421963.1, read on the forward strand.
GAAATTCACGATGGCGTCAACTATTGAAAATGGGCCTTATTCGTCCTTGTTGAAATAGAAAAGCGGAAAGTAGGCTTCGCTTGAACTGGCCGTAGCTCCTCAGCAGATGACTCGATTTGATTGGTTGCGGTCTTGAATAGGGTCCTTGCATGAATTTTATTTTGAGACGATTACCTCATAAAATCATTAAAAACGTCATCCACAATAATTTCCGCCCAAAAAAAAAATTTAAAAAGTTTCCCCATCCTTTAAATGAAGATCAAAGTTTGAATTTTTTTTTTCGCGCCAAAACGCGATCGCTTCTACAATGACCTTGAATGCTCACAATGACGTCATCCCGAGAGTTCTATTTTTTGTTTGCAAGTTTTTTTTCTTTTCGAGGTTGCAGCCCTGCGCCCTGATACCCCGCGAAATTTCAAATCGTCATTATTTTACCCAAGGAGACTATTTAAGCTATTAACTTGCTATTAACCTAAATCAGTCCCGAAAAATTCAAAATCATTGCATTTTCATTCTATATTTTTATTACCACAGTACCTGATTAAATTATAACAAATTGTCCATTAACGAAACAATCAAATAAATAAATTATGTATCAACAGAATGTTGAACTTCCCTTTTGTCTTACGACCATTTTTCTTATCTTGCTTGTGTGATTATCATTCCGCCTTCTGCACTACCAAAGAATACCAAACATAGCAATGGCGGATCTTCTATTATACAATTTGTTTCACGGTTTTTGCAGATAAACCAAGAGAAATCTTGTTTTGCTCTCATGTAGAAGTAGAATCTTGCATTTTTTTTCTAGTTCTGCTCTAACGTCACATAGGTATACCTTCTGGTACGGAATCACTTCAAAAAATTGCAGGATGCTGGACCAAAACAATAACTATTTTATAGCAACGCGATCATCGGACACTTCAAACTGGTCATCTGGTCCATTCCTTTTTCATGTTAAGAAAGGATGTGCATCAGAACTGGGAATCGAAAATAGTAGTGACGTTATTATAGGTGTGCTCTGCTTGGTATGTATGATGCCAGGGTATTCAGATTGCTGTTGCAGGTCTGGTATATCGTCGGCCTGGTATAACATCCGTTTTTATGAATGATGATTGATGACAAGATCGCTAGAACAAGCTGGTGTGTTCTTTCTTCTCATAATTTCATAAAAAAATTGGTTTGCTGAGCTCGAGGGTGAGCTCAATCAAAATTTCATTAGTTGAACTTGTAACAGCTGCGATTGATTTGCCACTAGATGTATCTGTAGGTACGGTCCTCGATCCTAAGGTATTTAACAAAGACAATCTTCATTTAGCGCCCTAGCTGTGGATAAGTAGTGGTCCCATTTTCCTCCACATATTTCCAGATCAATGCAGTCGTTCTAATGGACACATCAGATATAGCTTTTGCAACAGAAGGAGACGACTTCTCTTCAAAGTACCTGTGAAAAAAAAATAGAAATATTTTATTATTGAGTTCTTACGTGAAACAAACAATTTCACCATGAAGCTCATTTTTAGCCTTTGTCAAATTTCAGTAACAGTAGAAGTGACCAATTTCGCAAGTAGTAAAATGGATTTCAAAAAAATTTTCTATCAATTTTGAAAAAGTGCTTGATATCAGTTTCCGAGAAAAAAATCTGCCCAGGAGGCGAGTGCAAAAAAACTGCAGATTCTTTCGGCATGTGATACAAAATCCTGATGGAATACTGACCCAAACATACTTTAAATTGCGATTTCCGGGCACCGCACAGACACCTCAAAGGTAACAGTGGCTCCAAAAATCTCTCTTCATTCCTGCATTCACGTTTGGCTGCACTTCCCTGCAGTAATGCAGATAAATCTTGCATTTTTCTGAGATAACCTGGATAAAACTTCGAAATCTTCTGGGGACATGGGGGCGAGCATGGTGTTGGGAGAGTACCATTGATTTCATGTGAAGATAGCACAGAAGGAATTTCAGACGCCATCAACCGCAGCCTCCCAGCATCCTCGTGGATGGCTACAAAAAAAATTGTTTCAGTTGAGTACATTAGAAAACACAGGATTATGCCATGACAAGTGCTATGTACCCGCCATATGGAAAACTAACTGCGTTATTTTATAAACTGCTAATTCACTTGTAGCCAACCCACAACAGAGGCAGACTTCAGATGTTTTCCATATTATTAATCTAAATATTAAGTTGGACCTTGAACTTTGCGTTTCCCCATTTCGTGTTCTCTGTGCAGTCTAATGAGTAAATTGCTGAAAAAATTTGTACGAAAGAGGTCAGCCCCTAGTTTCCCTGCTGAGTTTCTTCACAGTTTCCCCAGGCTCTTTCAGTCTTTTTTCATAGACCCTCCGAGTTCCAAGCAGTTCACCTGGCGAGTGCCAATAGAAGAGTTCTCCTTGAGATCCTTCAACTTGTACAGAAGGGGTCCCTAGCAATTTAGCATTGGATTTATCCCTCAACGGAGTCATGTCTGGAATGCCACCATGTGTCTTAGCCACAGTAATATGGCTACAATCTATTTCCCATCGTCTGCTCCTATTTATCACATGAAGCGGTTCAGGCTAAGTCATTAAGCTAGGTTCAATTCACAAGAAAGAGAATAAACGACCTTCACCTTTTTCGTTTTTCTTTGTGCATTCCAAGGCTTAATCGTGTTGAAAGCAAGGGTCCATACTCCATAACTTCTCGCAGATTTCATTCCTGCAAAAGATCAGTAATGATTGTGCTATTATTTAAAACAATTCCTCGTCTTTACCTCTTCAACCGTGGATGTTCGAACCGGCCAACCCATCAACGTTCAAACCAATCCAACGGCACGCCACAACATACATAAAATAATGACTCGATCACCTCTCTTCAAGACTCCGGCAGATTGTCCAAGTCCATAGGAATGATGCTGTCTCACCTTGTTCTTGTTCAAAAAATCACTTTGTGAAAAATGATCTCCACACTCTATGTCTCCATAAACAACGAAGGACGGTTAGTATCTACTACCATTTACTACGTAGCGTCACTTGTCTGGCAAATATTCTTCCATTTCCGTCGCAATTGGGGGTCCCTGGCGGAGCGAAAGAAAGTTTTGTTCGTTGCCTCCATAGCATAGCTGTTCCTTCCGGGGAACTCTTCTCTTGTCCTCCATGTAACCCTATAGCTAAACAAAACAGACCTATTTCAATTTTGGGATGTAGCGCCTGTGTCAGCCAACCTTTACCTGTTAATATTGCACTTATTTCCGTACACAGGACACCAGAATACACCACTGGAATCTCGACTGGAATACACCCACTTTTACTGTTACATCTTACAAAAAACTGACCTCACGGAAAGCCGCCGCGCCATAGTTAATGGAAGTATGAAAGCCGCGAAAATGCGCCGTCGCCTTTTCTCACGTGTCAGGGCGATCCCCAAGCTCGTGCTGCGCGCTTTTCAACCTGAACTGAGTTTCAACCTCACAGACGTCTGAGACGGTGACAGTTGGATTATGTCAAACATTTAAAATTCGTAGTCGCAATCTGTTAGTGTAAAATCAAGTAGCCCCGTCCGGTGCATAATGACGTCATCCCGCAGGTGACAGATGGGTGCATGGAAGTTGCATACCTAACAGTTTTTGTGTTTTAAATTTACAAAATAAAATAAACTATCAAGAATTTCGAAAAACCGTTCAGTCTATGGTGCTATTTGGCTACCAAAGCATCATTGGAGGCAATAAAAAAAAAATCGTGCAAGGACCCTATTGTCGAGGAAGGTCTATTCCTTCATAATAATTATTGGCTTTGACTTTCTGCTGATTTTTATTGAAAAGCAATAAGGACAAAAGAAATTCTAATTTCAACTGCTTCCGCCATCTTGGATTTTGACAGGTTGATCAATTTCGCATATGAAAAAGGTAGCCTGTCCAATTGCCTAGCCATTGATACCAAATTTGAGAAAATCGGTTGAGAAATAAGCATATGGCGGATTGGCGGACAGGACACCCAAAGGGTCAATTCTGCGGAAATGAAAAAACCGAAAGTAGGCTTCGCTTCAACTCGCGATAGCTCCTCAGCAGATGACGCGATTTTATTGGTTGTGGTCTTGAATAGACCGGAGAAGTGATGACGTCACAACATGGCAACATGGCCGGCAGTTGACATTTTCTGGAGGCCAACGTCACATGAACGTGACGTTTCTATGTTTGGTTGTGTTTGGCATGACATTTTCTGGAGGTTCACAACAAAAGTCACAAAAGTCAGTGCAAAATGGCAGTGAGCATTGCTGAAATTGCCAGCCTAAGAGACAGCCAGCGTCATACAGGCGGACTTGGTTGCAAAAAGGCCAGACATAGCCCAACTCATTGACAGAGAGCTGCGCAAAGCTGCACTCAGAATCACCAGTGCCTACAGAACGGTTCCGCATGATGCAGCCCGAGCGCTCTCGAGTATCCCACCCTTCGCCCTGATGCTTGCGATTAGAGGAAACAAGCCTAGGTGTGCCCACCAGCAAACCAGAAAGCAGAAACAAGGCCAGTGAGCAGTTCGTCGAGCAGTGGTAACGGCAGTGGAACGCCTTGGTTCAAAGTTGGATGAAAAAAATACTGGGGAGCCTCAAAAGCCTCAGCGCCAGGACAACGCGGAACACGCTCGTTTTCATTGTAACGGTCCATCAAGGCAGCGAGAAGACCTCGAAGAAAAACTGGGCAGGAGAATCGCCGTCGACAATCTCGTTCATGAGATGCTCAGAGGCAAAGAGCAATGGATCGCAGTGCAGTTTATAGTTAGCAGTTTTTAGTTTATAGCAATATAGTTTGATTTCCTCCACCTGATATAGCCCAAAATATGAATCTTTTTTGTTGTATCCATTTCCATTATTTACCTTCGCAAAAATTTGACAAACACATGACAAACACAAACAGAGAAACGTCAAGTGCATGCCACGTGCCGTGCATCCCACGGTCATGTCACGCTTGACGTTGGCCTCCAGAAAATGTCAACCGCCGGCCATGTTGCCATGTTGTGACGTCACACTTCTTCGGTCTATTGGCAAGAAAGCTTCATAATACATTATTGGTTTTGACTTTCTGATAACTTTCAATAAAAAGCAACGAGAACAAAAGAAAGCCTATTTTCAATTGTTTCTGCCATCTTGAATTTTGATATGTCGGCCATTTTGAAATACGGAAATGATAGCCTATTCAATGGGATGTTTTCAGCGTAGTTGAAGAAACTCTGCTAGATGTCCCTAGTGGTTCGTAAGGTGCTTGGGAACATTTGTGTTCTGTATGTTGACAGCTCAACCGACTGCTTGTTGTTCAGAATTGAAATGTAGCCCAAAAAATTGAGCGACGTTTATCAAAAGTGTCAAAGTCTGAAGTGTTGAGTTTCGCTGGCCATTCTTTGTTCGTTGAACAATAACAACGAACGTAAACTGCTGCAAAACTATGCCTGTAAGGTCAAGGAATAAGAAAGTGCAACTGACGCTACTTAATTTTGAATTCAACACTTCGCCGAAGTGCTCGTCTGAAGATGCTCAACAGAGTTTAGTTTGGGTGTTATGGTTCTGGTCTCCTCCTGCTTCCTGCTTTGTGTGAAAGAAAAGGCGACATGAGAATACGAGTTAGAATCATTGATAAAACCTGGTAGTTTTTACATAATCTTGTTTATTAAAAACGTTCCTAAAATAATTTGCATTGCTTTCACTCGCCCTCCTCGCATAGCGCGCTAAAGTTTACGTTCAATTCAGTGGTTGTGGCTACTCTCTGGTTGTAGTCTGCAGTCTGCACTACACCTTCTAGTCTCTTTCAGGCTCTCAAGCTACAAAGTTATCCACAGAACCATTTGTAGCCGCGCCTTCCACAGGGTGCGTGCTTCTCTCTTCTTTGTGTGAACAGAAATTTATGCCGCAATTTCGTCACATCACCCAGCAATAAGAAAATTGTGTTCGATGTTCAATCGATTTCTATTATTGTATCTTCATTTATACCAAGCTGTTCAGCACCAAGGAGCTTTCGTACAAAGGCCGTGCGTGATGATACGGGAATGGGAAATCTGGAACTGACAACAGCTGCCACATAGACAATTTAGCATTCGGCATATTTGGCAACGACACTATGGCAACGACCGCAACCTGTTGCAGAACCGTCACATTCAAAAATCCCGCTGAAATATCATGGCAGCCAAACTGCATCAGTGTCGCCAATTTATGATAATTGAATGTTTCTCAGCCCCTTACGAACTACCAGGGACATCTATTGAGAACCTGTCAGGAAAACATCCCATTGGCTATCGCTATCCAATGCTGGAAAGTTTGATGAAATCGGTGGCGGGATAAAAATTTTAGAAGGCAAAATTCCGAGCACGGTTTTTTATGGCCCACCCGGTAGACAAGTTTGAGAAATATTCACGCGTTTGTAACCAAGTGGTGATAGTGGGAGCGGTACGCAAAAGCATACCGCATTTTGGAGTGCAGAAACGAGATTTTGCATGGGCGTACTTTATACCAAGACAAGCGATTTGACCCGCAGCACTCGATATTTCGTCCCTTAGGGGGCCAATGGGGGCCCTCCAAATTTTCAAGATGCAAGAACTTTCACAAAATGATCATTGAGTATTGTCATGTATGTCATAGGTGGAGCTTACGGGTCTATTGAAAATGTTTTCATCAAATGTCGTCGTGTACGATTCATTCTTCACATTTGAAAAAAAAAAATCTTTCGCAGAGGTCAAAAAAACTGTTTTTATTTTTTCTGCTGTGCAAGGAAACGATAAATTCATATGTTTTGTTGCGTTCCCAACTAAATCGCGTTCCGTAAGCCCAAATATGAAGACAATTTTTTCGCAATATCATTTTCCCAAGAAGAGGTGACCTCTTCAGTACACTTTTTTCAACAGCATTTTTTTCAATGTTCCTAGTGAATAAGACTGTCAATTTTCGCTGATATGAGAAGCTTGAACTCTTTTCTTAGTAATTTCCATGCAACATGGCTTCAAAACATACGAGAGAGCCCTAAAACTTTTGTTTTCTGCTGGGCCGTCAAATTTTTGGCATGTTGATTTTGTAGTAGGGGAGACGCGCAAATAAATAAGATCTAGTCTAGGCGAATAAGTTCTACCGGAAAATATACCTACTTACACCTAACGACTCTGCGTTTTGTTGTACTGCAATAAAACACGGCATGGAAGAATATTTTCTGTTGAAACCAAATCGCCTGTGCCTGCAGCCTGGATTAAATACTGGTCCGCGTCTCTCCTACTATAAAATCAAAATATCGTAAGTTGGACGGCCCAGCAGAAAAATTATTTTTTTGGGCTCCCTTGGGCGTTTTAGAGTCATGTTGCTTCGCAACCACCAGGAAAAGAGTTCGAGGTCTCCATTCCTGCAAAAATTACGAGTGATATCCAGTGGGGACATAGGAAGAAATGCTCTTGGAAAAGAAGTACTGAAGAGGTCACCCCTTCTTTGAAAAATACCATTACAAGAAAAATTTCTTCACAATTAGGTTTAGGGAATGCGATTTAGTTGGGAACGCAACAGAACATATGAAGTTATTGTCTCCTTGCATGAAAGAAAAAATAAAAACAGTTTCTTTGACCTCTGCCAAAAATTTTTTTTTTCAAGTGTGAAGAATGAATCGGACACAACGACAATTGATGAAAATATTTTCAATAGACCCGTAAGCTTCACTTATGACATACATGACGATACTTAATGATCGTCATGTGAAAGTTCTTGCATCTTGAAAATTTGGAGGGCCCCCATTGGCCCCCTAAGGGACAAAATATCGAGTGCTGCGGGTCAAATCGCTTGTCTAGGTATAAAGTATGCCCATACCAAATCTCGTTACTGCACTCCAAAATGCAGTATCGATGTGTTTTTAGGTGTGTACCGCTTGCACTATGATTCGGACAGGGATCACGTGATGCGAGTGCGACGCAATGCGAGTGAGATTAAAAGCGCGCCCACTGCAGCAGCCAATCGAATTCGACAAATTTGAATTTTAAGCAATTCGATTGGTTTATCCACCTGAAGCACTTCTCATATAAACCCATCAGCGCAAAGCTGGAGTATAATACGAGCTGCCCAGCGCCCCGAGTACCTTGGTGAATGAGAATGGCTATACAGGCTGGCGTTAGGACAACATGAAAGACGTGTTTTGGGGCATTTTCCAAATTTGCAAAATTTTTATTCTGAGCTATCATTTTTGAAATTAGAAACAAGCCGTCCTCAACCACATTAGTTTGAAAACCGCTTGGACAGGTCAATTTTTTTCCTGTTCATTAGAACAAGTGCCTCTCACGTGAGCGATTAGTAGCGCCATCACGCGATTAGTCCAAATGAATTTGATTAGTCATTTAGCGGGAGTGCTCTGAGCTCTTACTTGACATGAACTTGATCATTGATTGGTGCGATTGGATTGATTTTTGAGTTTGCTCATTTGTGTGAGATTTGACTCGCCCCCAGTATTCCGCGCGCCAGGAAGATTGTTAGAAGTGCCTGTGACTTTAACTACAACTTTCGTAGGGCTGACTTCTTGGGCTTGTATGAGGCTATCGCCGGGTGTGATTGGTCGGGGCTTGAGCGCTTGGCTGATGTTGATGAAACGCTTGAGGCGTTCTACGATACTCTCTACTCCATCTTTAATGTCTATGTACCAAAGTCAAAGCCAAGTAAAAGCAAGTATCCTCCATGGTTCGATGGTAGCATAAGAAGACGCGTGTCACTATCAAAAAATGACACGCCATATCTCACAGAACTTGACTTGCGATATGCCGTTTGAAAGTCCATAAAATACTGTATTCAGAAGAGTTGAAAGTATTGCCCTATCTGTCATCTGTCAAATAAAAAAAAAATGTCAAAGTTCAAAACTTTACCATTCAATTATTCAAAATTTATCCGATGGATTGGGACCAAAGGCAGGAAGCAACAAAACAAATGAGTCAAATCAAGTCTGCAGTTGCAATCTTTCACTATTTTCCAGCCGAGCGTTATGAATTTTCAAAATTTCTCCTAGCCGTTGCCACCCGAGAGGGCCTCTCGCCCGTATTTTGACCAGGACGACTTGCTTTTGATGCAGGACTCCACTCAAAAATTCATTCCTGCTCGGGGATCGGCTTTCTTCGAAAAAGTCAAACTGTAATCGAAAGTACGTATATCCTGTACACTTTTTATTTTCAGTAGAATGACTTTTTGAAGCAAAATTGAAGTGACAAGCTGGATCGCTAGGAGGATACGGCTGATGGCCGCTGATAGTTTCGCACCAAAACTTCGCAGGTGCTATCAGCTCTAGCCGTAGCCCCCCAGCTTGTCACTTTATTTTTGCTCCAAAAAGTCATTCTACTGAATTTAAAACGTGAACGGCATATACAGGGTGTCCGTTTTTCGAGGCTAAGCATGGGTATCTCGCTTATCTTTAGAGATACAGAGTCGGTTAAATTAGAAAAAAGTTGCAAATTTTCATGACGATCAATGATCCAAGAAGATATTTGACTTGTCAGTTTTAGTTTTTGAGATATCGAAAAAAAAACAGAAATTTGTAATTTTTGTTTTTGCTTTTTATTTGAAAAACCGTTGAAGGTAGCTTTTTCTAATTAAGACATTGTGGAGGCACTTTTTCAAGGGGAATTCAATGTTGCCAAAATCTTCATTCTAGCTTTCAAAACAACCGAGATATGACATTCAACTTTTTTTTCTCTTATGGGCGCCATATTGGATTTTGACATTTTTTAATACAATTTTAATTTCTGGTTACAACGATGTGTCACATGCCACTGTTGAATTCATGCTTTAGAGCAAAAAAAAATTTCAAATTTTTCAAAGAGTGCTTTGGAAACAGAATCAGCATCGACAATAAAAAAAAACGTAAATGTCAAACATTTATTCAACAATGACATGTGGCACATCGTTCTAACCAGATAAGAATACCGTATTCAAAAATATCAAAATCCAACATGGCGCCCATTAGAGAAAAAAGTTAAATGTCGTATCTCGGTTGCTTTGAAAGCTAAAATAAAGATTTTGGCAGATTTGGATTCCCCTTGAAAAAGTGCCCTGACAATGTCTAGATTAGAAAAGGCCACCTTCAACCGTTTTTTGAATAAAAAATGAAAACAAAAATCAAAATCCTGTTTTTTCACGATATCTCAAAAACGAAAATCGATACGTCAAATTCTTTTTTGGATCATTGATCGTCATGAAAATGCGCAACTTTTTCCTAATTTAACCGACTTTGTATCTCTTAAGATAAGCGAGATACCCATGCTTAGCCTCGAAAAACGGACATCCTGTATATTGGATTGGGCGTCGTGTAGGCCCATTTTCAAAATCGGCACGGTTCCGGTGCGGCTGTCGCGGACTTCTTTCGCCTTGCTTGCACACGGAGGGCTCCTCGGTACATGTCGCTTAGGTTGTTTCGTGGGCTGCCCTTGAGAGTTAGATATCTTTTTTTTTAAGCCTCGCCAAACAGTGGCGGAGGCTATTTGTGGCCGCTTTTTTTTCTCGTGATTATTATTTTTATTTTTTTCCTCGTTCCTCGTTTCTGAACAAAATTCACCTAAATCTTCCGTATCTTTTGAACGGTTCAATATATCCAGTTCATTCTTTTGCTACTCGAATCTCAACTATTGCAGGTTGATACCGACGAAGTTTTAAGATGATCGGTCAAATATAAACAATCTTTAACAACAATAAAGAATGCACAACTCGTGGAACGCATTTAAATCGAGAAAACGCATGGATGCCAGCATTTCCATAATCATATCTTTGGATCTAATGAAGCTTTGTGCCTAATTTTTTTTTTAAATTGAAGTACATATCCAGACCTTTGCCACAGTGTGGCAGCGATTGAGATACAATGGTTTATTATTTATTTATAAGGTTTATAAACATTTTCATCGGCTATGAATGCAGCATGATTTTCAATCAGCGAGGAAAATTTTCATTTTCACAGTTTTCTATATACAACCAGCGAAGCGATTGAAGCCAAAGTATTGCAAAATTAAAAAAAAAAAGATCTAGGACTTGTAGTTTTTTAGATATGATTTTTTTCCTGACGCAACCAACAACTGTAAAGAAGTGATGCGCGCATGCCACTCATACATACTATGCTAAATGCTCTATACTACTACTAGGGTGGAAATTTTTCGTATAAAGCTGAGCTTTCACAGAAATAACCAGATATTTGCTTTTTACAAAAAAAAAACAAGGCACCCGTTTAGGCTAGCCGAGTTATGGGGCTAAGACTGCCCTCAACGGCACAGGTTTAAGTTCAACCCTCTATTTTTAGGAATTTTCGTTAAAAAATGCTGAAATTGATATATATTGCGTACGAAGTGATATCCCACAATATATATTTTTTTCATAAAATTGTACGAAGTATTTTTTTAGTAACATTGAAAAAATCGAAAAAACACAAGTTTTCTGTAGGTTTTCCTGTCTATTTTAACGTGGAATATTTTAATCTTTTTCCTCTGGAAAAGTGTGCTTTTTTATGTGAAAACAATTTTTTTTTGTCAATTTTGAACAAATAGTTTTTTGTAACAACGAAAAAAAGGTAAAATATGCTTGTAACCTTGATATACTATCGAGTTTCATCAAAACCAATGAAGAGGAATGTAGCCCTTGATCAATACTACCGTATTGTACACAGAAAATAAAAAAGTTTTGTGTTTTTTCGACAATACAAACAATGAACGAAATTACAATTTCGAAATTCCTACGCGACTATTATGCGCTGCATGGTGGTGCCACCTCGACAGGGTGGTATTTCACGGAAGCTTCAGCTTCACAGACCCCACAACAATCTAGTGACCAATAGGTGGCGTTGCGGTAGACTGAAGTAATCTTCTCACCGATAGTTTTGTTGAGCAATGAGGATTCATCGATTTAGGTGACAGAAACACAGACAGCTTGCACCCATAATCAATGGCTTGCACCATTCGCCAAAATTTTCCTCTTCTTGTTGTGCGATATACGTGCACTAGCGTAGCCCTTGCTCTGGACTTGATTTTACAAAGTTGGCTTTGCAAAAGAGGTAGTTGTGATCGAGGTTGTGATATAATTTATTGACTTGGCTGCAACTATCAAACAGACGAATTTTGAACATTTCAGGGCGCTTTCATGTCTCGATGACTTGATATCGCCGATTTGATAATTGCAGCCGTGCCAATAAATTATTTCACAGCTCTTCCTAGGTACCTACAAGCGCAATGTGCTACTAGCGTGTCAAAGTTTGACTTTTTGATTATTTTTTCATAAATGTTTCTAGTAGCTCGGTAGGTAGGTACCTACAAGTTTCAGTCAATAATTTCAACGTTCGTTCAACAACCTCCATTTGAAAACCTCGCTTTCGGAAATTTTGCTCGTAGGTAATATCATTGTAATATTTTATGGCATTACATGTTCGGAGAGGGTCTTTCACGGTTCAAAACTTGAATGATGTACCTACTGTGCGTTCGAATTCTAAAGGGAAGCCGAAATGGCCCATATTGAGCATCTTGTGAATCTCATCACTTTAGGTATAAAAAACTTTTCTACTTATTGCGGTAGGCTGTGGCCTGGTCATTGGCAGGTGAACGAGGCTGATTTTGGTCGGGCCACAGCCTACCACAAGTAGAAAAGTTTTTGATCATACGGTACTCAGTATGAAGGTATGCAGCTTACTGCGTATTTTATTTAACATTTATATGGGAAGTTGGTAGGTAGGTAGGTAGGTAGGTACCTAAACTGATGATTATCACAAAATGCCAAATAGGACCTTGCGGTCTGCTTTGATGATGGATATTACGAACGCACAATACCTGGATACATTTTGTCATTGTCTTGTTCGGAAAGAACCCCGGACCCCTCTCTAAGTAGGTCAGGTACGCTTGGAAAACTACGAACACAAATTCCGCATCGCGCAATTAATTCCAAATGCAGCTGCGCATGCGTGAGGGCGCCAAGTAAAAAACCATACACCTGTCAGTTTGGATAGCAACTTAGCAACAACCATAGATTAGCAACTGGCAACGTTGTTGTTACTCCTACAAATAGCGTGCATGCACTTCTTCGTAGTCCCTTAGAATTTTCTTCCGATACCCGATTATCTCGGAAACTATAAAGTTCAGTGGTTTAGGGAGATGAGATACCCCTCAGCAAAAATGAAAGAAGAAGAGAAAAGCTATCAAAGTATCAAGCTCACAGAAAGCAATATGTATTTTCAGCTCAAATTTCACATTACGCGGCCACCTAGATTTACATGATCACGCAAAAATTCCCCCCCTTCCCATACTGGAGGTTTCCCCTTTGAGAATGTTTTTCCTAAACCATTTTTCCCGTAGATTTCAAAATTGAAAACTATAATATTGTGCACCCTATGATATAACGGGTGTCGCAAAAAACTTTTTTGCTCTTGCGACACCCTGTAAATTCGAATTGCAATCGATGTATTTCTTTATTCTGAATGCTAATATACATATACCACAGTGTTATTTTAAAAGGCAACTTGTCAAAAAATTCACAAAAATCACATATGATACCGACCTGAACTTACGTTTAATTGGCTAAAAATAAGTTCTGAAATTTGACCCACAATTTTTTTAAATGTTGGGTCTATAACGGGTGTTTTTTTAAATCTGGAGTCGAAGTGTGCTCTGCCCTGGCCGAATGCAGGCGAATTTGGCTAGAGCACAGCACACTTCGACGCCAGATTCAAAAAAACACCCCTTATTTGAGTTTTAAAAGAAATTATCTCCCAAAAAACAAAGGACCCCGCACGATTCTTATGGAAAATGGCTCCCGGTTAAATTCTCTGAATTTTTGATATGTTGTAGCTCATGAGATACTTATCAAATACCGTGAACCCCAAACTCAAATAATGGACAGTTTTTTACCCACAGGGGGTTGAAGTTGGAGGTTTTGACGGCTTCAAAATTATATTATGACGTTAATAAAAGCTTTCTATTTGGTTTCTCTTCAAGTTGTGTTTCATGCTAAATGTATTTATTTGACAGAAAAATATCAACCCCCTCCTCCATCCCCAACCCCTATCTACCATCATAAAACTCGAGATTACTCCCAAAAGCCATGCGGATGGCTTCTGTGATTTAAATTATGAATTTTGACATAAAAATTATTTTCCACCCCTAATGTTGGGGTGCCGATTTTCCAATTTTCCTCGGTTAATTTGGCTGAATTTTTGGTATTGTGTACTTCTAATTCTGCTGAACAAAAAGTTCCCATACCAAAACTTATTCCTATGAACAGTTTTTGTTCTGCAGGGGACTGAAGTTGAAGATTTGAGAGCATAAATATTGAACTTCAGTCCCCTGCAGAACAAAAACTGTTCATAGGAATAAGTTTTGGTTCCAGAACTTTTTGTTCAGCAGAATTAGAAGTACACAATACCAAAAATTCAGCCAAATTAACCGAGGAAAATTGGAAAATCGGCACCCCAACATTAGGGGTGGAAAATAATTTTTATGTCAAAATTCATAATTTAAATCACAGAAGCCATCCGCATGGCTTTTGGGAGTAATCTCGAGTTTTATGATGGTAGATAGGGGTTGGGGATGGAGGAGGGGGTTGATATTTTTCTGTCAAATAAATACATTTAGCATGAAACACAACTTGAAGAGAAACCAAATAGAAAGCTTTTATTAACGTCATAATATAATTTTGAAGCCGTCAAAACCTCCAACTTCAACCCCCTGTGGGTAAAAAACTGTCCATTATTTGAGTTTGGGGTTCACGGTATTTGATAAGTATCTCATGAGCTACAACATATCAAAAATTCAAAGAATTTAACCGGGAGCCATTTTCCATAAGAATCGTGCGGGGTCCTTTAAGCAAATTTGAGAAATTTTTTAGCCAAATAAACGGAAGTTTAGGTCAGTATCTTGGGATTTTTGTGAATTTTTTGACAATCTGCCTTCGGAAATACCTAACTCAACACTGTGGTATATTATATTTGTATCCAGAATGAAAAACTACATCAATTGCAATTCGAATACACAGAGTGTAACATCAACACAAGAAGTTTTTTCGCGACACCCTGTATACTATAACTTGTAAAATATTATTGTTTCCAATTTTGAAATTTACGGGAAAAAGTGTTCAAGAAAAGCTTTATTTTCTTTTCTTCTTGGACTGATCGTAACGTAACAAAAATTTGGTGGAAAATACGTTTCGTAGGGTATTTATTAAAAAAAATACAATATAATAAGTAGCACACGTTCAGAAATTGATTTACAAGCACATATTCGCATTTATAGATCCCCTTGGCATCCGCATCGGACATCCCAGCATCGGACTACAAATTCCGTTCTCACTCGCAAATATGCAGTTTTTGGCCTATAATGTATGGGCCTATAATGACACAAATTGCCTGACACCCTACAATGCCATGAAAGCATCTTTTTGTTGATGCCATCTACCGAACAGTAGCATAAGCATTCCTGTCTAGTTTATCACCATTAGAGGGTTTGACCGTTTTCTTTACGTTTACCTAAAGGGACCTACGGGTCGCGCTGGGTGGTGAGGCGATATTGCCGCCATCTCAATCACATGTTTTCACATTATTTTGCCTTGACTTTAAACCTTAACGTAAAATAGGTGAATAGGTATTGTTACGATATTTCGCGTACGGGTTCGAATATAATTGAGACGAACTTTTAAAACACACACTGTTTATTTCTGCGTACCACTACTACAATAAATGCCAACAATTATCGCTTGGAATTATGTCGCAGGTACTTCGCTTGTTATTACTCGCTATCTAATTCATTACTGCCGCGAGCTCCCGGCTGACGCCTTATATAAGGCCTCCGAATAATGTTCCCGAAGTTTCTGTCTGCTTCCAGCAAATTCCATGAGGGTCTGGCATATGCGGTTTCTAGATCATTCCTGAATAATCGCACACGTTACCTGTATGCTTTCCATGTGTTCTGAAATCTGCGCCTCCGCCAAAGTGGACTGATGTGCCTTGATCGAACGTTCAAGTCCCCATTGGGTTCACATACAAGAACGCTCTGGAATGCACGAGATTGCTCCAGACTCCTACACTGCGATCTAATGGTGGAAAGATCGAGAAACATCGAGTGTTTACCTATATGTACAAGATCGCCGCTCGTAACAGTATGATGGAGATGAAACTATTCACCCCTAATTTCTACATCGAAAAGGTCATACTCCAAACATTTGCTCTGCTCGTGCCTTTCAAACTTTCAAACTAGTTGAATAATTTCCCATTTTTACCGCAAATCGCAGATGAGAGGTATTCTTACGTGTCACATACAGTTTCTCTTTTTATTTCATTGCCTTTTTTTTTGCATTAATGACTACTTATTTTATCTCAGGTCACATTTGGCAAATATGTTTCGATATCACTTCATTGAAGTTTTAGAGTAGGTACCATCATTATTAATTTTTCGCCAAGCAAGTTTCAAACCGTTTCCAAGCTAATAAAACAATAACGATTCTTCTTATTGTATGATGTGTGTACGTGTTTTATGTGTACTTTTTGTAATACTGTACCAACATGATTTATTGCTGCGAAGACCTTTTTTTTGGGCGAGGCTTCCTATTAGACACACCGCAAGGTGGGAGATGGACTGGTTGTAATAATGTACCAAAATGATTAATAGCTGCGAAGACTTTTTTTTGGGCGAGGCTTCCTATTAGACACACCGCAAGGTGGGGAGATGGACTGGTTTTATATACATATATGTGGATTTTTTGATGCCGATCTAAAAGATCTGTGCTAAATTTTTTATATACAGGGTGTCCGTTTTTTGAGGCTAAGCATGGGTATCTCGCTTATCTTGAGAGATACAAAGTCGGTTAAATTAGGGAAAAGTTGCGCATTTTCATGACGATCAATGATTCAAAAAGAAATTTGACGTATCGATTTTAGTTTTTGAGATATCGTGAAAACACAGGAATTTGAATTTTTGTTTTTATTTTTTATTCAAAAAACGGTTGAAGGTGGCCTTTTCTAATCTAGACTTTAGCTGCGTT
This sequence comes from Anaspis maculata, assembly GCA_949128115.1. Classification (NCBI taxonomy): domain Eukaryota; kingdom Metazoa; phylum Arthropoda; class Insecta; order Coleoptera; family Scraptiidae; genus Anaspis; species Anaspis maculata. The sequence continues at coordinate 44,660,266 of OX421963.1, forward strand.
CCTTTAATCATCTGAACTGAGAATTCTCACTTCAATTGCTAGTTGTCTCTCTCTCCCTCTCATGCAATTCTCTCCTTTTCTCTCTCAGACTGAGGTGAGATTATCTGAGATTTCGTGTAAAAGGAATGCAGCTATTGTCAGGGCACTTTTTCAAGGGGAATTCAAAGCTGCACAAAATCTTTATTCTAGCTTTCAAAGCAACCGAGATACGACATTCAACTTTTTTCTCTAATGGGCGTCATATTGGATTTTGATATTTTTGAATACGGTATTCTTTTCTGGTAACAACGATGTGCCACATATCACTGTTGAATAAATGTTGAACATTTACGTTTTTTTTACTGTCGGTGCTGATTTTGTTTCCAAAGCACTCTTTGAAAAATGAAAAAAAGTTTTTGCTCAAATAGTGGAGCGGTTGAAGCTCGCTAACGCGTCTCCTTAACGATTTATTTTTGTTAGAGTATAACACTCTGGAACCATAACCATTCGATTGAGAAAACATCAGGCTTCAGAATATATAAATTTCAGCAAAATCGCGAGGTACCGACATCGAGTTATTTTAGATGATTGAGTGATGATGAAACTTTATATAATGGTTTTATAGACAATTACCTTTCCCCTCGCAAATTATTGGGAACATACCATCCTGCAGAGCCCCTACAAGGTCGCTGCAAGGGCTTCTTTGGTTTAAAAAATTACCGCTACCCTACTGCAGAGCAGATATTTTTGTTTTTTTTCCTCTTCATTTTTTTTTATACGTCACTTCTAATTCAGAACTGTATGATCTAAAATATGTGATGCCAAGTGGTAATTAATCAGACTCCAATACCAAAGCAGTATTGAAGGAAATACCTACCTTACACTTCTGCGTGATTATCTAAATAGATACCTATACAGGGTGGTCCAGGTTTTAGTCGACAAACTTTGCAGGCTGATAGAGGATGAAAAAAGAAGTCGACTCACCCCAAAAAGTACATATCTAAAATGCATATTAAAAAAGTTACAGGCCTTCAAAGTTGCAGAAAAAAATTGTTTTTTTCTTGATAACTTTTGAACAGCTTGACCGATGTCGCTCAAATTTTGCACATATGGTTAACAAACACGTCTCCAGTGATTTCTTGAAAAAAAATCTGTCAGAATGACGCAGTACCGTAGATATGGGGGGTACTTACCCTCTTACCCCCCTACTTTCTACGCCACTGAATATTTTGGAAAACCGTTAAAAGTATTGAATTTGGCGTTCAATTCTGAAGAGAAAATTGGCGTGTAATTGCTACATTTGGAGCAGCGGTTTCGGAGATATTTGTGTTTAAAGGTTCAAAAACACCGAATTACGCAAATGTTTCAAAATTCGAGCAAGCTTTGATCCATAAACTTTCAACTTTTTTTTCAATTCAATGTTTATTGATCCATAATTTAGCTCATGAGAAATTGAAAATTGGTTGTGAGAATTCATAATTTCAGTAACGTGACCAATAAGAAACAAAGGGCCCCTGGTTCTTGTTCTTACTAACCTTCCCAACTATCAGTGAGTGAATAGGTACGATCGCACGCAAAATAAACGGAGACAGTGTTTCGCGCGGAGTGTACTGATTTACTGAATTTTGGCTTGGTGTCACAGTGACAAGAAGGCTAAAATTCATTAAATCAGTACACTCCGCGCGAAACACTGTCTCCGTTTATTTTGCGTGCGATCGTACCTACCTATTGAATATTCAATTGTTGCTTAAATTATGAATTTTTACAACCAATTTTCAATTTCTCGAGCTAAATTATGGATCAATAAACATTGAATTGAAAAAAAAGTTGAAAGTTAATGAATCAAAGCTTGCTCGAATTTTGAAACATTTGCGTAATTCGGTGTTTTTGAACCTTTAAACACAAATATCTCCGAAACCGCTGCTCCAAATGTAGCAATAACACGCCAATTTTCTCTTCAGAATTGAACGCCAAATTCAATACTTTTAACGGTTTTCCAAAATATTCAGTGGCGTAGAAAGTAGGGGGGTAAGAGGGTAAGTACCCCCCCATATCTACGGCACTGCGTCATTCTGACAGATTTTTTTTCCAAGAAATCACTGGAGAGGTGTTTGTTACCCATATGTGCAAAATTTGAGCGACATCGGTCAAGCTGTTCAAAAGTTATCAAGAAAAAAACAATTTTTTTCGGCAACTTTGAAGGCCTGTAACTTTTTTAATATGCATTTTAGATATGTACTTTTTGGGGTGAGTCGACTTCTTTTTTCATCCTCTATCAGCCTGCAAAGTTTGTCGACTAAAACCTGGACCACCCTGTATATCGAAGTTCTATAAATTCAGCGGTGCAGCCAAGTGGTGGGCTACGAGACTATAGCCTCTTCCCAGATTACCAATTCTTCGCCCTTTTTTAGAGAATTTTAGTCCTTTCTCGAGTTTCGAAGGGACATTTCGTTCCCAGTTATTGGCTCAGCCTCCCACGACAAAATCCTGTCTGCGCCACTGAGTATCTGAAGTCAGGTTTCTATGTTTTGTATATTTATCGCAATGCCTGCATGAGGCACAATGGTTCTTGATCAATTTTAATGGGAAATAAGTGGAAATTTAAATCCATCAAACGAATGGAATGTCCTCATCGTCATCGGCATCATTATCGCCATCGTTCTCATTTTGAATTATTATTATTTTTGGTTGGTTTTCGCAACCTTTGCATTTGCAAGCCTCAGTGCATTTTAAATGTTCCTTCAGGCACTGGCATTTCGATGTTGAGCAGTTTTTGTCTTAACAGAAAATGTCCAACATCTCCCGGACTTCATTTGGGATGAGAGGCTGTACGGAGATAGTTTGTGAAATATAATTTGATGTATTTTCCCTCGTATTTTCCCAACCGAAACGAAAAATGTCCAATTCAGGCAATAAGCCCACATCACTGTTTCGCCATATGTGACACTGCAACATACATCTGAAAAGAAATTTTTCAGTGTTTTCTGATACAGGCAAGTAAATGGCTACCTTAAGACGTGCTGCCGAAATGCGTCCTCCGTTGAAGGAATTTCGGAAGACGGCTTGAGCTTGTCAGGGGCGAGGTGACGTCGCAAATCGTCAAGTGTTTTGATGTCGTCATTTTTTCATTTGAACAAAATCTTGATGAATCGTCTCGAGATTTCAATATTGCCAGAAACATCATGTACATTTTCAGCAAAATGCGCTAGCGATTTAACTGCATTTAGTCTCGTCCTAGCAAGATCAAATGCCGTTTTCGTTTCAATTTTGAAAAAGCCATTGGTAGTGTCGCATCCTGTCAAATTATTATAATTATACTTCTTTTCTACAATAAAAATTTCTATTATGACCTGTAAGGGCGTATGTCGCATATGGCGAAACAGCAATGTGGGCTCATTGCCTGGATTGGATATTTTTCGTTTCGGTTGGGAAAATACATCAAAAAAATTATATTTCATCAACTATCTCGCTACGGCCTCTCATCCCAAATGAAGTCCGGGAGATGTTGGACATTTTCTGCAAAGACAAAAACTGCTCAACATTGAAATGCCAGTGCCTGAAGGAACATTTAAAATGCACTGAGGCTTGCAAATTCAAAGGTTGCGAAAACCAATCAAAAATAATAACAATCCAAAATGAGAACGATGGCGATAATGATGCCGATGACGATGTGGACATTTCATTCGTTTGATGGATTTAATTTTCCACTTATTTCCCATTAAAATTGATCAAGAACCATTGTGCCTCATGCAGACATTGCGATAAATATACAAAACATAGAAACCTGACTTCAGATACTGACCTCGGGTTCCACCAAACTTTCATCAGCGTGATAACTTTATCACTCTGATAGTAACTAAGCAACTGGCCATCCAATTGGCTGGTGCATAGCAACTATCAGCGTGATAGATTTAATCTGCTCTTAAAATTTTGGTGGAACCCGAGGTCAGTGGCGCCGACAGGATTTTGTCGTGGGAGGCTGAGCCAATAACTGGGAACGAAATGTCCCTTCGAAACTCGAGAAATGACTAAAATTCTCTAAAAAAAGGCGAAGAATTGGTAATCTGGGGAGAGGCTATAGTCCCGTAGCCCACCACTTGGCTGCACCGCTGAATTTATAGAACTTTGATATATAGATATCTAAAGTGCTCGCCAATTGAAATGGTCCACCTAAAAAATACAGTCACATTCAAAGTGTCGTAACTTTTGAATAAATAAGCTATTTTGAATCGTTTTATGTTTTCTAATTAGCTCACGTATTGGACTACAACATGTCATAGACTATTTCTGGTACAAGTGTTTCGTACTAATTATACAGGGCCCTCATTCAGGTACCGCAAAAATGGAAAAGTTTGAACAGGTCCCACTTCACAAAAAATAGTTTTTGGTTTTCTCCAAGTGTTCCAGGGGAGTTGTTATAACCATAACTCGAATCGGTTTTTAAATTTTTTGCCTATCTGCTAATGTATTGGAGTCTGATTACCACTTGGCATCACATAGTTCAGATCATACAGTTCTGAATAAGAAGTGACGTATAAAAAAAAATTAAGAGGAAAAAAAAAACAAAAATATCTGCTCTGCAGTAGGTTAGCGGTAATTTTTTAAACCAAAGAAGCCCTTGCAGCGACCTTGTAGGGGCTCTGCAGTATGGTATGGTCCCAATAAAGTGCAAAGGGAGAGTTGATTGTCTATAAAACCATTATATAAAGTTTCATCACTCAATCATCTAAAATAACGTCGAGAAAAATTTTTACACCTCATAGCCCATGTTCCAAATACTGGGCGGCTGACAGTTTGACGGGAGCGCGCGCTCCGATGTTTTTGCTTCTGACGCCTTTATTTTTGAAACGCGACTATATGTTATGCGGGATTATATTTTCAGAATAAACTGAGGAACATTTCTGTGTAAAAAAATCTCAATTTGATGTCGTGAATTCGAAAGTTATCGTAAAGGGAAGGCGGACACTGACAAATTTCGTCGCTGTTTTCTACACATTTTTTTGTTTTCCGGGTTAATTAGGGAAACAGAGTGAGAGTGACGTACATCAAAATGTTGCCCAAGAAATTCTCTATAAATTCACGTCAGAACCTGCCATCAAGACCGTATATTTTTCGAGAAAATTTAGTTTTTGTAAGTGATGAAATCCCTTGAAAAATCGGACCTTCTCGAGGTTTGATGGCAAAAAACTCGATGTCGGTACCTCGCGATTTTGCTCAAATTTATATATTCTGAAGCCTGATGTTTTTTCAATCGAATGGTGATGGTTCCAGAGTGTTATACTCTAAAAAAAATAACTCGTTAAGGAGACGCGTTAGTGAGCTTCAACCGCTCCACTAGAAAGCATGAATTCAACAGTGGCATGTGACACATCGTTGTAACCAGAAAAGAACACTGTATTCAAAAATGTCAAAATCCAATATGGCGTCCATAAGAGAAAAAAAAGTTGAATGTCATATCTCGGCTATTTTGAAAACTAGAATGAAGATTTTGGCAACATTGAATTCCCCTTGGAAAAGTGCCTTCACAATGTCTTAATTAGAAAAGGCTACCTTCAACCGTTTTTCAAATGAAAAATAAAAATGTTTTTTCTCAATATCTCGAAAACTAAAACTGTCGCAACTTTTTTCTAATTTAACCGACTCTGTATCTCTAAAGATAAGCGAGATACCCATGCTTAGCCTCGAAAAACGGACACCCTGTATGTATACAGGGTGTTTCAGGGATGATAGCAAAAAATTTAACTGTGGGTAGATCTCTTCAAAATATGACGGAAACCTTTTTACCATTTTGCAGAGTTCGGCCTAATGACGAAGATACAGCCCTCCATCCAAAGTTCACTTTTTTCGGATTTCAAAAATTTGTAACTTAGGAACGTTTCGACAAGTTGAGCTTTTATTAAGCAAAAGCTGGTTTGTCATAATTATCTGTCAAACTGTTGAATTTGTCGGAAGAATTCAACCAGTGGTGTAGGAGTTATGAGGGTCAATAATTTAGAAGCATCCGAAGAAAAGTTGACTTAAGGTGACCCCTCATCACTTCTACGCCACTGATTGGATTCTTTCCAAATTTGGCAGGTTGACAAATAATTATGACAAAGAAGCTTATGCTAAATTGAAGCTAAATTTGTCAAAACGTTCTTGAGTCAAAAATTTTTGAAATCCGACAAAAGTGAACTTTGGAGGGCTGTATCTTCGTCATTAGACCGAAGTTTGCAAAATGGTATATAGGTTTTCGTCATATTTTGACGAGATCTACCCACAGCTAAATTTTTTGCTATCATCCCTGAAACACCCTGTATAATTGACTTGTGTAAGCATGATTAAGACCTATCTTACGTATCACACCTTTTCGATGCAGTTACTAGCCAGGATTTTCATTTGGGGGAAGTCCGACCCAAGGGGTTGCAAAGAAGTGCAAGCGAGGCGAGCAAAATAGTGTCGTAGACGGAAAATTTTTCAAAAAAGGGGCGTTTCTCTGGGATTTCCCTTGGCTACGTCACTGCTCTGTCTCGCAAGGAAAGGGCGCTAGGAAAGCCCGACGCACTGTTGCAGGACCCTATATATTATCAAAATTCCTTACTCATTGGTAGTCCGGATGCTAGTTGAAAGTACCTTGCATTTTTAGATGAGAATATGCCACTCGGTGGAAATGTTCTTTGCATCGTACTCTTCCGATCCAGAAAGGTAGCCATTAGCGCCATCCATGCCGGCGGCGTATACAGAAAAAGAAAGTTGAAAAATTATATTTAATTAACCGAAACATTTGGAGACGTGTAATTCACCACATACATTAACTATTTTATGCTCATGTAGTCACAGCAAACTGTTCTTGATTACCTTGAACCGTCTTTGAAATGTAGGGGAAAAACAGAAAAAAAAGCAAGAACACTCTTTCTTCCATAAATAAGTGATTCTTCGAGATATTGACACAATACTTGGTATTTCTACAAAAAGTAATGTTAGAAATGATATGCGCTTGGTAGCCAATTTCTAAGCCAACTATTTCTGGAAATACGATTGTCAACTTTTTTTTTCTCTTGAGCACCATCTTGAATCTGCCCTGTGGTGCATCGTTGAAAAAGTGCTTGGTTATAATAATAATAATGGTAATATGAATATGTAATCATTGCATCGTAAAAACAACCTCCTCATCATAATTTAGTAACCTCTTCGGCGGGAAAGAATTGCCATTCACGTGTTTTTTGGCTTTTCAAAGCTTTAGTGTCCATGATGGCATTTGCAACATCTGGAATGGTGAAATATGTTACGCATTTTGAACCTTGATGTACTTTGAGGTCGCCTACCAAGTTTCACCATCATCAATTGAGAGGTTTGTCCTTAAAAGCTGTTTGAACAAAATTTGTGTCGTTTTTTTATGAAAAATACAAAATATTGGGTCTCTCACCCTTACTTTATCCCTCATTGAGGATAACCTGAAACCGGAAGTCTCTGAATTTTTTATGATAATGGTTCAGTGGGAAGTGCTCTTCAATGTTTAGTTGTCAAAAATTGCTTAGTTGCGTTCAGATTCCAGACAGAGAGCGACAATGAAGTTCATGCAGTAAAAAAAGACATAAATTACAGTCGAGAAAAAACTAGTCCAGAGCTAGACTGGAAGCTGTCTGAAGACCTTGCTTTTCATAGCATAAATGTGCAATTTGGTACACTGTTGGAGCCTCAAGTTAGTAATGTTTAAAGCCTTTCACCCACGCTTGAGAGTCTTACAGAGCCTGTGTATTGCGGGAAGCCTATCTAAAAGGGACATTTCCGGGATTGCTCCGTTGCATTGAAAGTTGTGTCTTTTTTCACTGCATGAACTTCTTTATCGCTCTCTGTCTGGAATCCGAACGCAACTATGCAGATCTTGACCACTACACATTGAAGAGCAGTTCTCAGTAAACCATTATCATACAAATTTTGGAGACTTTCGGTTTCAGGCTTTTGTATTTTGTATTTTCCATCAAAAAATTAAACAAATTTTGTTCAAACAGCTTTTAAGAACAAACCTTTCAATCGATGATTGCAAAACTTGGTAGGCTACCTCAAATTACATCAAGGTTCATAATGCGTAACATATTTTATCATTCCCGATATTGCAAATGCCATCATAGGCACTAGAGCTTTGAAGAGCCAAAAAATACGTGAATGGCAATCTTTCCCGCCGAAGAGGTCACTAAATTATGATGAGGAGGTTGTTTTTACGATACAATGATTACATGTTACCATTATTATGATAACCAATCACTTTTTCAACGATACCTCACAGGGCAGATTCAAGATGGTGCTCAAGAGGAAAAAAAAGTTGACAATCGTATTTCTGGAAATAGTTGGCTTAGGAATTGGCTACCCAGCTCATATCATTTCTAACATCACTTTCTGTAGAAATACCAAGTATTGTGTCAATATCTCTACGAATCACTTATTTATGGAAAAAGAGTGTTTTTGTTTTTTGCGCATTTTCCATCTTGATGAAAATCGCTATTGCAACCGCTTTGTCCGTCCGTCCGTCCGTCCGTTCCTCGAACTCCTCGCAAACTAGACGCCCTAGCTTTCTAATTTTTTCGCTGTTACATAGCTGCCACTCCCAAAGCTGGGCTAGGCTATATTGGATGTCTATATTGCGCCGCCAACATGGGAAAAATTCTGACATCTTGAAATTTTGAGGGGCCCCCAGTCGTCCCCTAATGGACAAATTTTTGAGTGCTGCGGGTCAAATCACTTGAAATTCTGCGTAGTTTGCATCTGCCAAATTTCATTGCAGTATCACAAAATGCAGAATCAGGGTTATTTCGCTAGCGTACCGCTGCAACTATAGAGAAAACCGCCCCCGATAAACTTGAAATAACATAATATTGCAATTTCTACCAGACCTAATGCTCTGGTGTTCTCATTTTATGAATAATACATAGTTGCCACTTAAAAACGTAAGCCCAAAAACATTTCGTCTTCAATATGTGCACTTTAAAATGAAAAACATAAAACCGAAGACATAGCGATCTGATTCTTTCGGTATATAAATAGCTGACTAAAAATGGGAAAGGATAGGCTACTTTTGGTTAGACGCCGCCCCCAGATTCCGCCCCCGAACGATAAAAGATGCAACTTTCACAAATGTTACTGATTGAGATGTTCCCTTGAACATTTAGGAACTGCCAACTCAAATTGTGCAACATTTACTCAGCCGAACGCTGTCGCTCCCACACGCCGCCCCCAAAGTAAGAGATAAGTGAAAAACATGAACCCAAAGACATAGCGATCTAAGTTTTTCGCTATATGGATAGCTGACTAAAAATGGAAGAGGATAGGCTACTTTTGATATGGCGCCGCCTCCAGCTTCCGCCCCCAAAAGGAAAAAAGTGCAACTTTCAACAATTTTCACTGATTTAGCTAATAATGTTACCTCAAACATTTAGAAACTCCCAACTCAAACTGTGGAAGAATTTCTTTGCCAAACTCTGCCGCTCCCAGACGCCGCCCCCAAAGTAAGAGATAAATGTAAAACATGAACCTGAAGACATAGCGATCTAATTCTTTCACTATATTGATAGCTGACTGAAATTGGGAAAAGATAGGCCACCTTTAATTAGACGCCGCCTCCAGCTGCCGCCTCCAAACAAAAAAAATACAAGTTTCACAATTTTCATTGATTGTCATATTTTCCTTACATTTAGAAACTCCCAACTCAAACTGTGCAACAGTTACTTAGCCGAATGCTGCCGCCCCCACACGCTGCCCTCAAAGTGAGAGATGAATGAAAAACACAAACCCGAAGACATAACGATCTAATTCTTTCGATATATGGATAGCTAACTAAAAATGGGAAAGAATAGGCTACTTTTGATATGGCACCGCCTCCCAACTTCGACCCCTAAAAGAAAAAAGTGCAACTTTCAACAATTTTCACTGATTACATTTTTATGTTATCTCAAACATTCAGAAACTCCCAACTCAAACTGTGAAAGACTTTCTTTGCCAAACTCTGCCGCTCCCAGCTCCCGCCCTCAAACAAAAAAATATTAATGAGTGAAAGAATTTTCATTCAAATCTATTTCATTGGCAAGTACCCCATTCTGATAACAAAATATCACAATGAGTTTCGAATGAAGAAAATGGGCAAGGAATGGTGTTTCTCCTTCAACCAAATTTCTTCACGTTCACAATATGCCTCTTTGAGAAAATGCGCTACTGAGACTCACGCACGTGAAGGCATACTCACTTGTTTCTTCTGTTTTGCCTTTACATTTCAAAGACGGTTTAAGGTAATCGAGAACGGTTTGCTGTGACTTCATGAACATAAAACAGTTAATGTATGTGGTGAATTACAGGTCTCCACATGCTTCGGTTATTTAAATATAATTTTCCAACTTTTTAGCGCATTTTCCATCTTGATGAAAATCGCTATTGCAACCGCTTTGTCCGTCCGTCCGTCCGTCCGTCCGTCCGTTCCTCGAACTCCCCCCAAACTAGACGACCTAGCTTTCTAATTTTTTCGCTGTTACATAGCTGCCACTCCCAAAGGAGGGCTAGGCTATATTGGATGTCTATATTGCGCCGCCAACATAGAGAAAACCGCCCCCAATAAACTTGAAATAACATAATATTGCACTTTCTACCAGACCCGATGCTCTGGTGTTCTCATTTTTTGAATGATACATAGTTGCCACTTATAAACGTAAGCCAAGAAACATTCCGTCTTCAATATGCGCCGCCGACATGAAAAAACTGCTAAAAACCGCCCCCCAATCACTTTAAAATGAAAAACATAAACCCGAAGACATAGCGATCTGATTCTTTCGGTATATAAATAGCTGACTAGAAATGGGAAAGGATAGGCTACTTTTGGTTAGTCGCCGCCCCCAGATTCCGCCCCCAAACGATAAAAAGTGCAACTCTCACAAATGTTACTGATTGAGATGTTCCCTTAAACATTTAGGAACTGCCAACTCAAATTGTGCAACATTTGCTCAGCCGAACGCTGCCGCTCCCACACGCCGCCCCCAAAGTAAGAGATAAATGAAAAACATGAACCCAAAGACATAGCGATCTAAATTTTTCGCTATATTGTAACGGTTAAATTTGACAACCTGAAAAATTGTGGTAGAAAAACACTATATTTAGGTGGTCCACGAGAGTTTATTTGTTAGGTTTTAATTTATTTTTGTTTTATCACTCTGCATTCATTATTATTTTGATTCTGGCTTCTTCTTTAAAAATTCTTTTAGTTGTGGGTAGTCTTATGCATGTTTATCTCCGTCAAGGCATTACCTTTGCTTTGGTTCTTTTCTCTTCCTTTTACCTAGAACAGAGCACACATTACAGCAGATTAATTCTACGTAGGTACCTACCTGCTTTGTTATTGTTGCGATCGAGCCGTGTATTTAATGCCGGAATTGTAGATAACACCTCACTCTATCGAGTCGGCAAGAAAACGGGAAAAAGTGGCAGTAGACTTTTTCTTTGGTTTTTATTTTTCTTCTTTTTCTTGGTCTACGTTTTTTTTTCTCTCGGTTTTAGTTTAGTTCCACGTCTCGTTGAAGAAAAAGGTTTTAGGAGAATTTTGTAAAAATTCGTTGTTTGGATACCGACGATTCGGGATAAACCAGGATTCTCTTTTGGCTGAAAAAAAAGGTTGAAGTTTAGTATTATTGAGCACCTTTTGCCACCCACGATTGGGGATTAACAAACCTAGAATTTTCAACGAGATTTAAAGGAAGGAACCGAGACCAAAAGATCAGAGTTGGTTGATTATTTTTCATCCCCAACGTACCTATACCTCACAAGATCGGAGGGCTTCTGTTGTTGTTTTGTTTTCTCCATTCCGCACACACCCGCCGAGGGTTGTCGAAGAATTTCTGCGAAACAGAAAGACCATATAGAAACAAAGAGAAACCCTCATTCGAGGGTTCTTTGCTCGGGTCTTTATACCGAATTGATCACGACATCGTGTCTGTGCTGTAGAAATTCAACGCACTTCTGCTTGTGGCCCGCCATTTTGCTGCCGCTTTGGGATAAGTTGTATACTGCCTGCTCTGTTGATTCGATCGTTCTGGAGCTTCTATCAGTTGAATCTTATCCCTTCTGAAGGCCTGCGACCCAGGAAAAAGGTGGAGGAAGCCGGTCCATTTTCCGGTTAATTAGTTTATGCTCTGTTGTTCCCGACGAAAAGAGTAAGTTGCACAAAACTAATCTGTTGCCTGAGACTGCTTCCACACCACGAAAACGAACGAGCAAATTTCGTGTAGTCCGTGAAATAAAGGAACCCACTTACCTTCATTGTTAAATTGTGTTATTTTGTTTATTTGAGAGAATTTTAGTACCAGCACTAGATACCTATAATTTTGTTGCAAGAAAAGTCCTTGATTATTTATTACTTTGTTTTATCCTTTTGTTTTGTGTTCACTTCACATTTCCGCTTTTGTTGAGTACCTGCTCTTATTAGTTAATTATTAAATTTAATTATTAAGTTTTTTTTCCCTTTTTTTAACAAGATAAGTGTTCGCAAGAGCAATTTGCAAACCCAGTGATTGAATTTGCTGCTGTAACCCAGTTTGGTAGTACTACGAAAAAGGGAATTCATTCATGATTCACTGAAATTTAATTTAGTAGGAAATTTAATTCATTCGTAAATATTTAATTAAAAGAGGAAAGAGATTATAAGCCAATAACCACATTTTATTTATTTATTCATTAATTTATTTAATTTTTTTTTTTTGTTTTTTTAATAAACTTAAATATTTTAGTTTTACTATTTCAAAATTAGTTTTTTTTTTTTTCTTGGAAGTCCAGCTAAGAATTCACCCCAACTCTATTGCTAGCCCGGTGATCACCACCTTCATTTTCAATTAGGGGTTGTGGTGGTCGAAAAATTTAATTTGTCGTTGCTCTAAGAGGGTCTGAACAACCTGACTCCTCGCACCCCCCAGCTGTGCATATACCCCTAAGGTAAAAAAAAAATATGACAAATTTGGCGCCCAACGTGGGGCCTGGCATATTTTTTTTTGCTGGAGTAAAATTGGACTTAAAAAAAATAGGTATCTGGTACACTTAGTGTCACTTTTAGTTATTTCAAAGGTGTTTAAGTTGAATTCACTCAGCAAGACTCAACAACTTACTAATCACAACAAAGTTTGAAGTTTTGAAATAGGTACTTCCTCCTCCTTGTAAACTGGTGAATTTTTTTTTTGTGTGTTCTTGTTGTGTATTTTGTACGCGCATTGTATTGGTCGATACTGTTGATCTACTTACCTATTATAATTATTGCGGTCTATATTTTTGCGAGGTAGGTATTTCAGTTGAGTATCGTGACCTTTGTTTGTTTTTCCCCTTTTGTTTTTTTTTCTTTCGTAATCTTATTTGTCTTGTTTTTAGTGTTAGGTATTTACTTATTAGGTGTTAGGTATCGATTTCGTGTCGATTTTACATTGTTCTGTTTATCGTTGAAAACGCTTACGTCATCATGGCTTCAAAACTTAACTTTGAAGTTAATCGGTTGTCCACTGAGGAGTTAACCTACGAATTAACGGTGAGAGGTATCACTGGTGTTCAGGGGGCCGATGAGATGAGGAAAACGCTTCGACAATTACTTCGTCTAGAGAAACAGTCAACGCCGTTGGAATATCCGGAATATCCCTTCCAATTTGATGAAGATAAGGTTGCGTTAACCGCGAAGATTGCCGAAATCCAGGGTTTGATTGCAAGTTTTGATGGAAGCGATAAATCAGCTCTGACGAAACTAAACACTAAAGTTGCGCATGGACTTGGGAGAGCGAATAAATGTCAAGCAAGTTCAGCGGAGCAGAAATCCGCGAAGTCCAAATTTATTGTCGACTTGCTGAATTTGAAGTCGGAGGTATCTCGGAAAACTCGACGACATGAGAAGTCTCTTCATACCTCCTTGGCTGCAGTGTGTTTAGATGGGAGTGGATCTTCGTCTACCGGTTCGGAGAGTGATGAGGACCCACCTTTAGCATCGTCTTCACTTCTTTCTGTACCACAGCCTCAGCCTAGAATAAAAAGTATACCGCCTTCACAATGGAACCTCAAGTTTTCTGGAGAGCCGAATGATATGTCAGTCAATTCATTTTTAGAGAGGATTGAGGAGTTGAGGACATCGCGTCAAATATCTGAGGTCGAGCTTTTTATATCGGCCATTGATCTGTTTAAAGGAAAAGCCCTAGTCTGGTACCGATCCATGAGAAAACAGGTTTCCGATTGGAATTCGCTGGTGTATCAGCTGAGAAGACAGTTTTTGCCTGCTGATTACGATGAGCATCTCTTCGAGGAAATTCGCAAACGCACCCAAGGTCCTACAGAATCGATTGGCGTTTATTTGGCGGTGATGGATAATCTTTTCAATCGACTTACTGGAAAGGTATCCGAGAAGACTAAACTGAAGATCCTGAGTCGAAATATTTCTCCTTACTTCCAACAACAGTTGGGACTTCACCAAATCTCTACTCGTGAAGAACTTCTGGATCTGGGTTTAAAGCTTGAAGCGAGGAAGCAAGCGTTAGAAGCATTCAAGCCTCCACCATCTCGGCAAGCTGGTCGTTTACTGGAACCAGATTTGGCGTACTTCGAACATCAGGTGGTAATGCCAGTGGAACCTGAGAGAAATTTGAATGGATCTGCTTCTTGCTGGAACTGTGGAAGAAAAGGCCATGTTTTTCGCAATTGTCGTGAACCAAGGAAGAAAATGTGTTATCGATGTGGTCAGCCAAATGTTACCGTACAGAGTTGTCCTTCTTGTAATCGTGCGGGAAACGGAAGACGGGAAAATTAAAGGGTCGGCTAATTTTCCCAGACACTCGAACTACCCTTACCGATCCGCTCAACCCTGTTATCGACTACATCATCTCTCACGCTGGCTCTGATCAAAGACCATATCTACGAGTATCAATTCTTGGACGTACAATGTTGGGACTGCTGGATAGTGGTGCGACCTGTACCATAGCGGGAGCAAGAGGTTGGCTTATTCTTCAAACTCTTGGCCTTGGCCTTCGTCCCGAAATTCAAAATTGTACTGTGGCGGATGGAACATCTTGCTTATCAGAAGGATTTGTGGAAGCACCAATCAGACTCATGGACACCATCAAGATCATCAAAATTCTCGTGATTCCTTCCTCCCCACATGAACTTATTCTCGGAGTTGACTTTTGGAAAGCAATGAATATAATACCGGACCTGAATCAAGATGTGTGGCATTTCTCTTCATCTCGTGAACCGGAAATCAACAGCCTCCGGGACGGACAAGATCTGAACCTTCAGCAGCAGGAAACTTTGAACCAGTTGATAAAAGAAAAGTTGATTTCACCCACTGCACCTTTGGGAAGTTTGGATGTATACCATCAAATTGAACTGTTGCCTGGAGCGCAGCCACTCAAGCAAAGGTATTACCGTGTATCACCACATAGGCAGAAAATGATTGAAGAAGAGTTGGATAATATGTTACAGCTCGGCGTAGTTGAACCTTCGAAGAGTTCCTGGTCCTCACCGGTATGTCTGGTGCCAAAGAAAGACGGTTCGCAAAGATTTTGCGTCGATTATCGACAATTGAATTCCGTAACAAAAAAAGATGCGTACCCAATTCCTTATATTTCCGCCATTTTGGATTCTTTGAGAGACGCAAGATATATGAGTACACTTGACATCAAGAGCGCCTACTGGCAAGTGCCACTAGCACTTGAGTCACGGGAATTGACTGCATTTACTGTACCCGGTCGCGGACTTTACCAGTTCACTAAGATGAGTTTTGGACTGACGAATGCTCCGGCCACGTGGCAACGTATAATCGATTCTGTGCTTGGCCCCGATCTGCAACCATCGGTAATGGTCTACCTTGACGACATCGTCGTGATTTCTCAAGACTTCGAAGAACATCTAAAAACCTTGGCAATTGTTTTCGATCGACTACGTGCAGCTGGTCTAGCAGTAAGCAAAGAAAAGTGTCAGTTTTGTAGGCCAGAGCTGAGATATCTTGGCTACGTGGTGGACCGCCGCGGACTTCGGACGGATCCTGAGAAGATCAGAGCCATGTTAGACATTCCAACACCTCAGAATGCCAAAGATATCCGCAGTTTCCTAGGTACCGCTTCATGGTACAGACGATTTGTTCCAGAGTTTTCTACGGTTGTCGCACCCTTGACCGAGCTCACGAAGAAAAACGTTTCGTTCCGCTGGACTGACGCCTGCGCTCAAGCCTTCAGAAGAATTAAAGAACATCTGGTCTCAGCTCCGATACTGAGCTGCCCTGACTTCACGAAGCCATTTAGCCTTCAGACGGATGCATCGGGATATGGGATAGGAGCCGTACTCTCTCAGACTTATGACGGAAAAGAGCATGTCATCTGCTACTTATCGAGATCGCTTACTAGACAAGAAAAGAACTTCTCAACTACAGAGCGCGAATGTTTGTCGGCGATCTGGTCAGTAGAGAAACTGAGGCATTACTTGGAAGGCACGCATTTTGAAATCATCACGGATCACCATAGCTTAATCTGGCTACACCGTCTCAAAGATCCTCAAGGTCGTCTCGCTCGCTGGGCCCTACGTCTTCAACCGTATGATTACACCATAATTCACCGAAAAGGCAAATATCATGTGGTTCCTGATTTGCTATCGAGATCCGTTCCGAAGATAGAAGCAATTACCTTGGATCGAGACCAAACTCAGGAAAAGAACACTGAAAGTAGTGATAAGTGGTATGTTAATCTCGTTCGAAAACTCACCGAGACTCCTGACAAATATCCACAGTTTCGACTGCAGGATGGGATCGTGTTCAAATATATCATCAACCGATCAGTTCAGCTAGTGGAAGATTATGAGTGTTGGAAACAGGTTGTCCCGAAACAAGATCGCTCAGAGTTAATGAAGAAGTTTCATAATGAACCCACTTCAGGTCATGTGGGAGTTTCGAAAACTTTTTCTCGTCTTGCAGAGCTTTACACTTGGCCGAAAATGCGACAAGATGTATCAAGTTATATCGCTCGATGTTATACGTGTCAGTCACACAAACCTGTTCAGAAGTCACCACCTGGATTCATGCATTCGCACACCCCACCAAGACGGCCATGGCAAACTATAAGCGTAGATCTAGTTGGACCGCTTCCTCGGTCACGAAAAGGACACAAATATATTCTAGTGGTGGCTGATATCTTCTCCAAATTTGTGGTAACATGTGCTTTACGAAAAGCTGTTGCACCTGCAATTGTCAAGTATTTGGAAGACAGCGTTATCTTGATGTTCGGTACTCCTTCAACGATTATCTGCGATAACGGCCCACAATTTCGTGGCAAGGAATTTGATAGATTATGTAAGAAGTATGACATCCATATAAAGTTCACCGCGAATTATCACCCACAGGCGAATCCTGTAGAGCGGGTCAATCGAGTACTGAAGACTATGCTTTCCTGTTATGTCAAAGAAGATCAGCGAACCTGGGACGATTATTTGCAACCTGTAACCTGCGCCATACGTACTTCGAAACATGAAGTTACCGCGTACACACCGTACTTTATGAACTTTGGGCGAGAGATTTCCTTAAGTGGAAATCAGAAAAGAGAAGAAATGGTTTCTGACCAACCTGTAGATCCCGTTACGAAGAGCGAAACCATGTTGAAAATCTATCATCAGGTCCGAAAGAAAATCTTTCAAGCGAACGAGCGTAACAAACGCCATTATGATTTGAGGCGTCGTGCTGAAGATTTTCACATCGATCAGAAGGTTTTGAGAAGAAATTTTTCTCTATCAGATGCGGCCCAGTACTACACTTCAAAATTAGCGTCTAAGTATGTCGGACCTTATGTTATCCAGAAGAAGATTAGCCCGTGGACGTATCAGTTGCAGGATCCTTCTGGAGTACCTCAGGGAGTTTGGCACGCGAAAGACCTCAAGCCCTACGTTGAAGGATCAGACGTTTCTGTTAATTGTTGTGCTGATTTGTCGAGAAACATAGGATGTTTCTCTCCTTCGAAGGAAGGGGGGGATTTGTAACGGTTAAATTTGACAACCTGAAAAATTGTGGTAGAAAAACACTATATTTAGGTGGTCCACGAGAGTTTATTTGTTAGGTTTTAATTTATTTTTGTTTTATCACTCTGCATTCATTATTATTTTGATTCTGGCTTCTTCTTTAAAAATTCTTTTAGTTGTGGGTAGTCTTATGCATGTTTATCTCCGTCAAGGCATTACCTTTGCTTTGGTTCTTTTCTCTTCCTTTTACCTAGAACAGAGCACACATTACAGCAGATTAATTCTACGTAGGTACCTACCTGCTTTGTTATTGTTGCGATCGAGCCGTGTATTTAATGCCGGAATTGTAGATAACACCTCACTCTATCGAGTCGGCAAGAAAACGGGAAAAAGTGGCAGTAGACTTTTTCTTTGGTTTTTATTTTTCTTCTTTTTCTTGGTCTACGTTTTTTTTTCTCTCGGTTTTAGTTTAGTTCCACGTCTCGTTGAAGAAAAAGGTTTTAGGAGAATTTTGTAAAAATTCGTTGTTTGGATACCGACGATTCGGGATAAACCAGGATTCTCTTTTGGCTGAAAAAAAAGGTTGAAGTTTAGTATTATTGAGCACCTTTTGCCACCCACGATTGGGGATTAACAAACCTAGAATTTTCAACGAGATTTAAAGGAAGGAACCGAGACCAAAAGATCAGAGTTGGTTGATTATTTTTCATCCCCAACGTACCTATACCTCACAAGATCGGAGGGCTTCTGTTGTTGTTTTGTTTTCTCCATTCCGCACACACCCGCCGAGGGTTGTCGAAGAATTTCTGCGAAACAGAAAGACCATATAGAAACAAAGAGAAACCCTCATTCGAGGGTTCTTTGCTCGGGTCTTTATACCGAATTGATCACGACATCGTGTCTGTGCTGTAGAAATTCAACGCACTTCTGCTTGTGGCCCGCCATTTTGCTGCCGCTTTGGGATAAGTTGTATACTGCCTGCTCTGTTGATTCGATCGTTCTGGAGCTTCTATCAGTTGAATCTTATCCCTTCTGAAGGCCTGCGACCCAGGAAAAAGGTGGAGGAAGCCGGTCCATTTTCCGGTTAATTAGTTTATGCTCTGTTGTTCCCGACGAAAAGAGTAAGTTGCACAAAACTAATCTGTTGCCTGAGACTGCTTCCACACCACGAAAACGAACGAGCAAATTTCGTGTAGTCCGTGAAATAAAGGAACCCACTTACCTTCATTGTTAAATTGTGTTATTTTGTTTATTTGAGAGAATTTTAGTACCAGCACTAGATACCTATAATTTTGTTGCAAGAAAAGTCCTTGATTATTTATTACTTTGTTTTATCCTTTTGTTTTGTGTTCACTTCACATTTCCGCTTTTGTTGAGTACCTGCTCTTATTAGTTAATTATTAAATTTAATTATTAAGTTTTTTTTTCCTTTTTTTAACAAGATAAGTGTTCGCAAGAGCAATTTGCAAACCCAGTGATTGAATTTGCTGCTGTAACCCAGTTTGGTAGTACTACGAAAAAGGGAATTCATTCATGATTCACTGAAATTTAATTTAGTAGGAAATTTAATTCATTCGTAAATATTTAATTAAAAGAGGAAAGAGATTATAAGCCAATAACCACATTTAATTTATTTATTCATTAATTTATTTATTTTTTTTTTTTGTTTTTTTAATAAACTTAAATATTTTAGTTTTACTATTTCAAAATTAGTTTTTTTTTTTCTTGGAAGTCCAGCTAAGAATTCACCCCAACTCTATTGCTAGCCCGGTGATCACCACCTTCATTTTCAATTAGGGGTTGTGGTGGTCGAAAAATTTAATTTGTCGTTGCTCTAAGAGGGTCTGAACAACCTGACTCCTCGCACCCCCCAGCTGTGCATATACCCCTAAGGTAAAAAAAAAATATGACAATATGGATAACTGACTAAAAATGGAGAAGGATAGGCTACTTTTGATATGGCGCCGCCTCCAGCTTCCGCCCGCGAAAGAAAAAAAGTGCAACTTTCAACAATTTTCACTGATTTAGCTGATAATGTTACCTCGAACATTTAGAAACTCTTGACTCAAACTGTGCAAGAATTTCTTTGCCAAACTCTGCCGCTCCCACACGCCGCCCCCAAAGTGAGAGATAAATGTAAAACATGAACCTCAAGACATAGCGATCTAATTCTCCCACTATATTGATAGCTGACTGAAATTGGAAAAATATAGGCCACTTTTAATTAGTCGCCGCCTCCAGCTTCCGCCCCCAAACAAAAAAAATGCAACTTTCACAATTTTCACTGATTGTCATATTTCCTTGAACATTTAGAAACTCTCAACTCAAACTGTGCAACAATTACTTTGCCGAATGCTGCCACCCCCACACGCTGCCCTCAAAGTAAGAGATAAATGGAAAACATAAACCCGAAGACATAGCGATCTAATTTTTTTGCTATATGGATAGCCGGCTAAAAATGGAAAAGAATAGACTACTGTTGATCAGTCGCCGCTCCCAGTTCCAGCCCTCAAACAAAAAAATATATTGATAAGTGAAAGAATTTTCATTCAAATCTATATCATTGGCAAGTACCCCATTCTGATAACACAATATCACAATGAGTTTCTAATGAAGAAAGTGGGCGAGGAATGGTGTTTCTCCTTCAACCAAATTTCTTTACGTTCACAATATGCCTCTTTGAGAAAATGCGCTACTGAGACTCACGCACGTGTAGGCATACTCACTTGTTTTTTCTGTTTCGCTTTGTATACGCTGCCGGCATGAATGGCGCTGATGGCTACCTTTCTGGATCGGAAGAGTATGATGCAAAGAACATTTCCACCAAGTAGCATCTTCTCATCAAAAAATGCAAGGTTCATTCCATTTTATGCAACTAGCATCCGGTCTATGGGTGTAAGGTGCAGTTCTAATTCTACAAAATAAAAATGATTCTTGAATAATGATGATATAATGTTACATTCTGCCAAATCTCGTAAAACTCGAACCGGAATGTGTATCTTACGCTTTGTAAAAAATATATTTCATCTTCAGGGAATGTCAGTTCTGCTATCGTACCAGACAAGAAGGGCAAAGGAAAGAAAAGGGATGCTGCAGCTACAGCGGCCAAGAAAGCCGCTCTGAAAGATTTCAAAATCGAGTACGCAAAATCGGGAAGGGCCATGTGCCGTGGATGTGAACAGAAAATCTTGAAAGATGAGGTACTTATTTGCTTCTGTTGTCTGATGGCTTCAAGACGATCAGGCTGCAATTTGTAACAACCATAGAGTAACTATTAGTGGACGTGGTAGGAAAAAACAAGTTGCAAATGATGATAAAGGCTAACCACTTTGCAGGATCGTAACTAAGACTTAAATGAACGATTTGACCCGCAGTGCTTTTTCTTTCGTCCCTTAGGATTTGAATGGCGCCCCTTTTTCAAAATGGCGGATTTTATCTAGGGGCAGAAGGTATCGAATAGCCTGGTGATGTCCAACTTTGTTGAAATATATGTAGCTAGTTCTCGATCGGTTTCTGGGACATCAAACACTATTTAAAAAAATGGTGGAACATTGACATCTGTCGCAGGCAAATTTGGTGGAGGCGCCAAAATGAATTTAGTACGGTCATAAGCAAATCGCTGTAACTTTTTTATTTTTCAACCGATTTCAATAAAAGACATCTAATTTTGTTGAAATGTAAATTCTTCTTGTTATCTTATACCTTCCATAAAAAAAGACATTGAGGAATGTTGAAAAATAATTTGAAAAAAAAAGATTTTTCAAATTTTTGTATGTTCATGAAAATTGCCTTATTTGTAGATTTTGATGTGCCCTTTCTGAATTTGCACCGATTTATATCTTCGCAGTGCGCACCGCCATCTTGAAAAAATTATATCTGAAAAGAAATTTTTGACTATATCTAAATTTTAGTCCATGCAAGATTAAAATGTTTATATACGTATGAAAGTACATTCAATTCTCCACGATTTGACACCTGAACCATCTCTGTGCAACTCGGGGTTCTTGAGCTAGAGCTTCCGGAAGTGTCAATTTTTGGTGTTAAATAGTGACCGCGCCTACCCGATTTCACCACTGGATCACCACCATGTCTTAATCAAGTTACCCATCAATAACGCGTCGTCATTTATCACAAATCATGAACATTGGTGGACCTGGCACAGCCCCAAGAGGTGATTTTTGATTCTTTTGGAACCGAAAATTGATACTTCCAGAAGGTCTAGCTCAAGAACCGTGGGTCGCACAGAGCTGGTTCAGATGTCAAACTGTAGAGGACTGAATGTGCTTTCATATGTATATAAACATTTCAATGTCACAAGGGCCAAAATTCAGATATTGAAAAGTGCAAATTTAGAAAGGACACATCAAAATCTACAAATAAAGCAATTTTCATGGAAATGAAAAATGAAGAAATCTTTTTTTTTTCAAATTATTTTTTAATTTTTTCTTCAACACTCCTCAATGTCTTTTTTTATGGAAGGTATAAGGTAACAAGAATAATTCACTTTTCTACAAAATGAGATGTCTTGTGTTAAAATCGGTTGAAAAATAAAAATGTTACAGCAATTTTCTTATGACAGTACTAAATTCCTTCTGGCGCCTCCACCAAATTTGCCTGCGGTAGATAGCAATGTTCCACCATTTTTTTAAATAGTGTTTGATGTCCCAGAAACCGATTGAGACATAGCCCCATATATTTCTACTAAGCTGGACATCACTAGGCTATTCGATACCTTCTGCCCCTAGATAATATCCG
Source organism: Anaspis maculata (assembly GCA_949128115.1). Taxonomy (NCBI): domain Eukaryota; kingdom Metazoa; phylum Arthropoda; class Insecta; order Coleoptera; family Scraptiidae; genus Anaspis; species Anaspis maculata. Next base: position 44,682,970 of record OX421963.1, read on the forward strand.
CTATTTTGATAAGGGGGCGCTATTAAAATCCTAAGGGACGAAAAGAAAAGCACTGCGGGTCAAATCGTTAATTTAGGTCTCAGTTGCAACCCTGCAAAGTGGTTTGCCTTTATCATCATTTGCAACTTATATTCCCTATTTCGGTTGTACCACGTCCACTATATGCAATCATTTCAATATTTTTGTTCAGTTGCTCACTACAATCGGACAACCATCATTGCCAATTTTTGTTCTCCTCTTTAGATACGAATCTCAAAGAAAGACTTCGACACCGAAGTGGGCATGAAATACGGCGGACAAGACATGTGGCACCACTTAACCTGCTTCGCCAAGCTCAGAGCGGAACTGGGCTATTTCGAATCGGCCGACAAACTCCCCGGCTTTGGGTCATTGAACAAGGCGGATCAGGCTGATGCCAAGAAACAGCTCGGTGCCATCAAGCAAGAGGACGTTCCAGAAACCAAGAAACTCAAAATAGAAACCGCCACCACCATAGACGGATTCACGCCGGAACAATCCGAAGAATACGCCAAGCAAAACAAAATAATGTTTCAGTACAGAGATCAGTTGGAATCATTACATAAAGATGAGCTGATTGAGCTGATGGAAGAAAACGGACAGAAAATCCCCACTGGAAAGGACAGGGTAAGATGCCTGTACGCTTGTTTTTTTTTTAATTACCTCACGTTTAATATCTTTTCATAGATTTTGAACAATTTGGCTGACGCTATGACTTTCGGTGGATTCAAACCCTGTACTGTTTGTCATAAGCAAGGGCACATGTACTTTGACAAGTTCGGATATAGGTGCTGTGGTGCCGTGAGTGCATTCACGAGATGCAACGCGCTCACCAAAGAACCAGAGCGCGTTCCTTTTGTGGTGCCACAGGATTTAAGGGAAGCTTATCCATTCTTGAAGAAGTACAAGTACGTTCCCAGAGTTCGAGTTTGCAAGGAAGATCCGAATAAAGATGTCAAGAAAGAGGAGGACGAATTGGACGGGAAGTGAGTAGATTTTTTTCAATACTTGAACAATTTTTTCTACTTGCAATAGAACGGTAACAGCTGTTCAAGGTAACAGTTCTTCAGCTTGCACAGCATTTTCAAACTATTTAATCAGGAAATAATATTCATAAATTCAATTCAGAGTTGACAGTATCCTTTTTATTGTTCAGAGAAAACTTTACTGAGAACCTCGTCCAGGTGACTTGCCATAAAGGAACTGGCTTTATCAGGGTTTGTGCGGAAGAGTTTTGACGTTTAAACGAACCAATTTGATGGTTTTTTTGATTGGACAATTTTCGCATTGTAAAGTTTCTTCAGAATGTTACGACGGTGGTACTGGGAAGTAAATTTTTGACTGTGATTCCGCTACGAAGACGGGATGGGCCAAGGAAGAATGGGCATGTGCTAGGGCTGTAACAGGCAGAACAATAGGGGAGGACTGTAACACGCTGAGTGCCGCAGACACCATCTTGAGAGCATGACACCCTTTCGGCTCCAGCTTCTTTTATTCCAGTCACTTGTTTATACATAATTAAACCGAGACCCGCAGTCGATCAACTTGTACCTTATTTATGTTTCAATAAAACCGTAAAAACACAAGATCTAAGTATTAATAATCTTACAGCATTCTATAAACCCTCTGTTAAGTAAAAAATCCTGTCGGCCATTGGCTGTTGTCTAGGCAATAGCAGCGTAACAAAGCGTTTATGGAATGTTATTTTTTACAGAATTGCATCATTATAATGAGACTCATTAGTTGCCTTCATAACCCGAGGAATTCAGGTCAAGAATTAGTTTTGCTTTTTTCTGACTTTTCTGACTTTCCCGACGACTTTTCTACAACATAACATTCTGTGTCGCCCATTTTAATTCACCCTGTATAGTGGCATCGCTTTCTATTTTTTTTTATGGAACGCAATACTTAAAATACCGATAATAGATCATTATTTCAGGCCAAAAGTCGAAAGAAAACTGCCGGCCCTGTACAACATGGATTTCGTAATCTTAGGTAAGCCAGCTCGAGGCAAAGACGAACTAAAAAAACAAATCACCAAACTGGGCGGTAAAGTCATCACGAAGATCAGTCCTGCAGTAATGGCCGTTTTCGCCTCCAAAGGTGAGGTCGAGAAAATGGGAGCCAGAATTACGGAAGCTCAAACTTGCCAAGTCCACGTGGTACCTGAAGAGTTCGTCGATGAAGCCGCCGAGCATTCCGGAAAAATCCCTGAACTAATAGTCGAAAAAACTATTTGCGACTGGGGTTCTGACCCCAACACCCGTCTGCCCCCAGAGCCGTCGACCAGCAACAAATCTGGCAAATCAAAAAGCAGATACGAAAAGTCCGGTCCCAGCAAGGTCACTTTGAAATTAAAAGACGGCGGCGCTGTCGATCCCGACTCGGGTCTCGACGACGTTGCCCACATCTATAGAAAAGGCAAGGACAAGTACTCTGTTGCTATGGTCCTCACTGATATCCAATCTCAGTCAAATAAATACTACAAAATTCAGTTGCTCGAGCACGACAAGGGCAATGGGTATTGGGTTTTTCGTTCTTGGGGCCGGATTGGAACCATCATCGGCGACAACAAGTTGACCAATTGTCATTCCTTGTTCGAAGCGCAGAATTTGTTCTGCACGCAGTACCTGGAAAAAACCGGTAATTATTGGGACGACCGTCACAATTTTGTGAAGAAAATGGGATATTACCAGCCCTTGGATTTGGACTATGGAGAAGACGAAGCCGCGGAAAAGATGGACATCAATGACGTTCCATCCAAGTTGCACAGGTCGGTGCAAGAATTGATGCGCCTGATATTCGACGTCAATCTCATGAAGAAAGTAATGTTGGAGTTTGAGCTCGACACCGAGAAGATGCCGTTGGGAAAGCTTAGCAAGAAACAGATCCAAAGCGCTTACGGTGTTTTATCTGAGATCCAACAAATGATCGATCAGAACAAGCCCGAAATCAATTTCATAGATGCCTCCAACAGATTTTACAATTTGGTTCCACATTCTTTCGGTGTTGACAATCCACCGGTACTCAAGGATCCGGAAGTGATCAAGCAAAAGCTTGACATGCTGGAGAATCTGATGGAACTCGAAATAGCGTACAACTTGATGAAATCCAGCGGTTCCGATCACAGCGTCGACGGGTACTACCAAAAACTCAACACTGACATCGACGTTTTGGATCGTGAAAGCGAAGAATTCAAGATCATTCAAGAATACATCACGAACACGCATGCCGAAACCCACAAGAGTTACAAGCTGGAGATTGAAGACGTGTACACCATCAAACGTCAAGGTGAAGAAAAGCGTTTCAAGCCGTTCAAGAAGCTGCATAATCACAAGTTGTTGTGGCATGGTTCGAGGGTCACCAATTACGCGGGCATACTGGCCCAGGGGTTGAGAATTGCCCCGCCTGAGGCTCCAGTGACTGGGTACATGTTCGGTAAAGGTATCTACTTTGCTGATATGGTGTCGAAATCGGCCAACTATTGCAGCACATCCATGGCCAATTCCACCGGCTTGCTTCTGTTGTGTGACGTAGCCCTAGGAAATGTAAGTTTTGTTTTATCACTTAATTTTTTGTAGATGTTACGTAACGTGCTTTTTACATTTAAACCGCTAGGCATTAAAAAAAGGTTACTATAAATGCAATTTACAAGATAACGGGGGGCGGGGTATTTTTCTGTAAGCAGCATGTTGTTTTAATCTATGGCAAAAAAATTTGACGGCCCAGTCACCTAAAAACTTCCAGAAAGCGACTTCATGAATGGCTCGTTGAATCATGTTTTTTTGTTTTGAGTTTATTTTTGTTATTGTTGTAGACTTACGAGAGGCGACGGGCTGAATACGTCGAAAAGTTACCGAAAGGGAAGCACAGTACCAAAGGTTTGGGCAGAACTCATCCTAATCCTGAACATTCCAAGAACATTGATGGGATTGAAGTACCATGCGGGAAAGGAGTTCAAGCTCTCGAAGGTGCCTCGGATTTGTTGTACAATGAATATATTGTCTACGACGTTGCCCAAGTTCAGGTCAAATACTTGTTGAAAGTCAAATTTCAGTATAATTATTAACGTTCTTGTTTGTTTTGTCCTTGTCTTGTTTTTGCCTTTTCAAGTTTTAATATTTTCAGTATGTATTTTTCAATAAAGTTGCTATTTTCTCATTGCAATTAAAAAGTGACAGATTTTTTTAAAAGCCTTCTGTTGTTGAAGTCCTTAGTTGATGCGTTATCAAAGAGGAGGAGCTCCTAACTACAAAGCGATGGTGAAGAACAGCAACCTTATATGTCACCATTTGCCTTAAATCAACAACCTCCTATGTCATTTTCAGCAGGACTGAAAATAATGGACCAAACAATCTACACTCCAGCCTTTAATCGAATGACAAAATCTCCGATTCCAATCAAGAATAATAACGGGTCTAAACCACAAAACGTCTATGTCAAGTGAAGAATAGCAACCTTCTATGTCAGACAAAAAAGCTGCTATAAAGCTTCTATTCTGCAAAAATTATCAATATATTGCTGACAAAACCGTCTATGTCACGTTTTATAGCCAAATCTAGTGAATAATATCAAATTCCATATCCCATTATGTCACCCTAATTTATAGTGAATATTATTTCAACCTAAAATGGAAGAAAATAAAGTACATCACATTTAAAGTACAATTTTGTTCCTCCTGAAAAGTACCCCTTTTTGACATAGGAGCTTGCTGAATTTCTGTATACGGTGACATAGAAGGTTGCTGTTCTTCGCCATCGATATGTCGATCGAATCCAAGATCGGTGGTGAGAACGGAGGCAACCGCCCTTTGGGCGTACCTGACGAGGTCCATGTACACAGCTTTTTCGTGTCCCGATTTTTTTTTAATCAAAAATCGGTGGTGTTGCCGCGCTGTTTTGCTAAGGCGCTGTTTAGTCGCACGCTATTTTGTCAACGCGCTATTTCGTCGCACGCTGTTTTATCATGCGCCATTTTGCCATTTGCTGTTTAGTTTTGTTTTGGGTTTGCGCATGTGTGGCGCGAATTTCATAGTTTGGTACACCGATATTGAAAATTAACACTGGAAAATCTTGTAGTAGTATATTTGAATTAGAATTTTTGCTTGAAGAAAGTAGTTCTCAAACGGTTTTTTGCTATATGGTTAGCTCATCCCCACCTGTTCAACATGTTGAAAGCATACATGCCTGTGACGCGTAATACTTCGTATACAGGGTGAAAATTAAAAAATAAATCTTTAAATTTTTTTGTCCCGGTGAAATAATTCTCGAAAAAAACAGCCTCTCATTATTCAGCAACCTTATGGTCTTCTACTGAACGTGTGAAAAACTCACCCCTCGATAGCTGCTGGTATTTTACGTACAGGGTGAAATCAATTTTTTTTCATTAAATTCTATCTTGATCAATTCAATCCGGACAAAGACCAATTCCGGCTCTGTTAGAAGTCTATAATCTCTCATTCAAGATATAAAAATGTCACATTCCTTAAACTGCTGAAACATGACATACAGGGTGGAACACCCTTCTTTTCCTGGGTCACATCAATTAGGATGATAATCTTACCCACTTCAAAGGAGAACCTAGAGTATTTGGCAAAACATATCAAAAATTTACATTTCTGCATTCACTGCAACTACTGGCTACTGTAGCATCAAGCATTTTTGCGATTTTGGTTGTGCGAGGAGTTGCTAAGGACAATAGGGCGATTGCATGTAGGGGGCGCTTGCGGCGCCGTTTGCCTAGGGTTGCTAGATTATCGACAGCTTTGGCTGTACAAGGGTTACGCAATCATCCGTTGCTAAGGGCCGATGGGAGGGGCTAAGATTCAGCTATGTGTCAAAATTTATCATGAGCGGAGAAAAAAGGAAATTTGCGGGGTCCGGTGCTGTTGCTTGATGTCCGCAAACGAACATACATGAAAATTTCATTCATATAGCGGCATATAAGACGTGTTTTGAAACTCATCGGGAAAGTCATATCCACTCCTCACACGAATTTGTACACCTAAATCCAAAATAAACACGCTCTTGACAGCTAGAGTCCGTTGGGACGGACGCCTATGGCCTTCCGTGAGGCCGACAGACGTCAGTGCTTAACTCCGTGAGGCCGATCGGTAAACAAACGCTCGGCCAGAATGCGGTACCCTTACGCCGGCCGGTCGCGTGATAATTAGGTTCCCTACGTTTGCCACCTGGGGACTTTAAGTTTATCAATTGGTATTGCAAATCACCAAATCGTGTGTCATAACTGTCAATCGTATGATTTTGGCACTTGAATAAATCAACATTTATCTCGCCAGACCCATTGCCTGCTGTCATTAGTTCTCTAATCATCTTTCTATAATCGGCCTTATTCTCTATGCCATTGAAATTGAAAATTGAAAATGTTTCGTTTTTCACTCTGGTTGATTTCGGTACGTAAGCATATTAGGCTGGGATCCCAAATATGGATGGAAATTAGACCTGAATCCCTGCCTGAACTGGCATAGTACGTACTTTTTAACCCAGTCTTAAGATCAATTTCAGCTCTCCAAAATCCCATTTTCAATATTGAAAATTTTCAATGGCATAGAGAATAAGGCCGATTGTCGACGCTGAAAAATGCCCTATAAATGTTGTGTGCCGCACCGCGCTCAAGATTCAACAAAACAGAAATGGCATATAATTCCACAAGTTCCCCATCAATGAAGTCCTGAAGAAGCGATGGGCCGTTGTTCGACTTTTATTTGCAATTTGCAAAACAAAAACAAACGAGACTAATCGATCATCTGGGCCGCTATTCTTGAATCGTGTGAGAAAAGTCCCTGGGAGTAAAATACATTCCGCAGTACACTGCTGTAGCGAATGTTGCCTAAAACCGTGGTTTTCAGGCAACTTTCGCTACAGAAGTGTAGTACGGATATAAAACTCCCAGGGACTTTTCTCACACGATTCAAGAATAGCGGCCCTATATGCTACAGGATTCGCTACAGCAGTGTACTGCGGAATGTATTTTACTCCCAGGGACTTTTCTCACACGATTCAAGAATAGCGGCCCTGGATCTAGCGCAAGCGCGCTGTGCCACCAAACCAAAGCCACCAAGTGGCGACAAGCTGAACTAACATCATGCAATTGCCCTATTTCCTTAGCAACTCCTGGCACAACAAAAGTTGGAGCAACATATAATTCATCCTGTATATCAAGTCAGAGTGACATTAGAAATGGAAATTTTTCATATAGCTTGCGGAAAACTCTGAGCTTTCCAGTAAACCAGGTAAGATTATTATCCTAATCAATTTTATCCGGAAAAAAATTAAAAAATAAATTATGTTTCACCCTGTAGGTTGTGTTTAGGGAGTTTGAGGAATGTGACATTTTTATATCTTGAATGAGAGATTATAGGCTTGTAACAGAGCTGGAATCCACGTTTACCATCACGTACATCGCTTCAGCGCATACATGAGAACGCATACCTGCAGAGCGCGGTAATTTCAATTTTGACGCACGGAGTGTCACTACCAATGGCAACTGTCAATCAATAATCGAAATGTAAACAAACATAACCTCCTAACAATTCAACATTTAATATTGTTCAAAATGAAATGTTACGTGCCGTATGGCAAAAAGATGCAGAAAAGATTCAGAGGTGATGCGAAACACAACGAGCTGCAAGGCGATCACCGAAACAAGAGCATTATTAGGTTAGGTCTGGCGAAACGTTAAATCGACGTCAAGCGCTGTCAGCTGCTATTTGCGTGACATTACACACGCACACCGTATTACAGTGTTGTCAACTTGTCATGATATGAGATATGGCAACGTCCTACTTTCACAGGTATGCGCAGAAGCCTTTCGGGAAACGTGGATTGGCTTTCGTCTGGATTGATTTGATGAAGATAAAAAACATTGAAAAAAAAATTGATTTTACCCTGGTACGTAGGATACCAGCAACTATGGAGGGGTACATTTTTCAAATGTTCAATAGGAGGCTATAAGGTCGCTAAATAAGAAGAGACTGTTTTTCTCGAGGATTGTTTCATCGAAATAAAAAAAATTAAAGATTTATTCTTCAATTTTCACCCTGTATACTAAGTATTACGCGTCACAGGCATGTATGCTTTCAACATGTTGAACAGGTGGGGATGAGCTAACCATATAGCAAAAAAACCATTTGAGAACTACTTTCTTCAAGCAAGAGATAATTTTTTTACTATTTTTATTTTTATTCTATTTTTACCAGTATCTGGTCAGGGGTATGCAAGGCTGGTAGCAGGGGTATGGGCCGTTTAAATAATGTCGAACAAAATGAGATGCATTCTGGGAATATTGGTGCAGAATAGCAGTAAATCATCGGCCGGTAAAACTAGGTATATGCCGATCAGCTTTTAAATTCAGCACTAGAACGGTAATTTTTGCACGCCAAGTTGGCAATTCTGCGATATTTGGGGATGCTTAAATTTGTAATGTTGGATCAATATTTCCTCAGATGACCTTGAATTCGTATTGTCAATCGAGTACAGCGCTGTTGCAAGATTGTATGAACGCTCAAGACGTCTTGATTTTGGTAGACTTTCTCCAGTTTAAATGGGCGACTGGTGAACAGTTTTTTTTTGAATAAAATAGTGAATCATAATATACCATCATATCATATACTAGGTTGAGAAAACTGTTCTAATGTATGGTCAGAAATGAAGGCCTAGTGTCTAAAACCTAGAACGGCTCGGCACTCTGTCACTTACCTGCCATTCTGACAAGATAACAGTCATAACAGCCAAGGCAACACTGTAGCGGAATATGATGCAAGGAGACGCCAGAATAGGCGAAATTCAGTGCCATTTCTGCGCTGGCGCAACCATGCTAGGGGATTTGAGAATAGTGCCGTATGCTAACACATGTAAAAAGCGTAATTTCAACATTGTCTATTATTGAAACGGCTGGAAATGAAACTTTCAAATAAGCTATGGAAGAAAGAGTGTTTCTTGATCTTTCATTGTGTTCAAGACCAGCAATGATGGATCAGTTCTAGATACACAATGAGCGAAAATATGGTAACGTGTTTATCAGTTGGTGTGTTTTTGAAAATACCGCCCTACTTCTGGTATTCTTCTCTGCCTTACGGTTGCTGTCCTGTCTGTCAGTGGCATGAAACTGCATGTAAACAAATGGTAACTAAAATTTTATCGGGTTATATGTATAAAGCTGGATTTATAAACTTGAGGTTGCCGTTGCCGTTTGCAGTTGACGTTCAGTTGGCGGCGGTGTAGTTCGGAATTATCAAATGTCGATTTATAAACTCCCGAACGTCCACGAACTTTGTCAGCTGATATATTTTTTAACCTCACAGTATGGTATTTTAAAAACGTCAAAACAAGTTGATGCATCTATTTACTGAAGTCAATCAGCTTTTAGAAGTCTTCGGTGCAGTTTTGGGTGCTTGTGCAGCGCCCAAGAGGGATTCTCCTCAGTTATTCAAACATACCAGAATGACGGTTTCATAATTTCCAGGGTGGGAACGATCACGTGACTTGTTGCTGTCGTGTCATTGGTTAAAGCCTGAACGGCAACAGCGAAAGTTAAAAGATGGTTATCTCTGAACTGCACCCCAACGTCGCCACGAACAGCACGAACTGCAACGGCAACGGCTCTTATAAATGACCACAATCACATTCACATATTTAACTTTGAACGGCAACAGCAACGGCGAACGGCAACTGCAACGTCAAGTTTATAAATCCAGCTTAATACCGAGCGTTCATAAATTAAATGGGTCAAGGGTGCCTATGAATTCAAAAACGTCTGTCGAAACTAGCGTAATCCTTTTGTAATATATTTGACAAACTACGTCCCATTTTATTGATCTCTGATCTGCCATGAGTGCACGAGAATACTCCAAGTTCGAAAATAGTCCTCGATCATGTAGGTTTTGTGCCCTGCCGTGAAAACCACATTTAAAATGTTCCAAAAACGAAAACTGCGACTGGTTTGACAAATTACGATAACCAAAAAATTACAGACATCAAATGAACGATGCTAGTTTCGACAGATGTTTTCAAAGTCACAGGCACCCTTGACCCATTTAATTAATGAACGCTCGGTATATCAGAGGTTTTGTGTTTTCTGTTGTTTTTTTTTTTTCAAAAATGACGGGCAGTTTGTTGAGTGCCTGGCTGCAAAAACCGTACGAAAAGAACATTACAGTTCCATTTCATGTGTGTTCCCAAAAAACATCACCTTCTAGGCAATCAGTTATACACTGAAAACGGCTTTTTCGTTCTTTTCGGAACACTACGCGCGGAATTCATTTTTTCGACAGCAATGCACATGGACAACATCATTCCACATAATCTAGCATGGTAGTCAGGACTCAGGAGTTTCTTGTCATCCATTTTCCTTTGTTAAATCGTTAAATCGATGGCTGAAAATCTGCAGGTTTTGACTTTTCCTAGCTCACGCAGACGCATGAGTTCCATCCCCTAGCTTTGCGAACCTACAGCGCAACTCGTGCCGCTGAATATCGCATATTGGCATTTCATGTCAAAATTTCCTAACCTCACTGGGCTTCGCCACAAAAAGCCCGTTTTCACGTAACTTGGTCTGTCAGCGTCCGTTACACCCTAGGGAACATGGCCAACCGCGTTTTAATTTCTACTGAATTTAAAACGTCATCGGCATATACGTCAAGTTGACATGGACAGAAAATGATTGTACGATGGTCTGGGGTTCGCTTTTGGTCACATTCCTCGAACTGCTCACCACGTTCATGTGCTTTCTTTCCACGCTAGTCTGCTTCAACGTTCCGAAACAAAAGAGAGTTGACAACTAGAAATAAATAGAAGGTCTCGCTTCAAGCCGTAACACTAGACAATTTCTTGTACAATCTGCCAAAATAGTGTCAAAAAACAATGAACTTGATTGTTTAACTGACAGATTGTACAAGAAATTGTGCAGTGTTAATACAGCTACAAGTCGAGACCGACAAGCTGAGCATCATCAGGACGAGACGAAGAATAAGCGAAACCAGTAGGTGGAAACCACCCATGTAACATGATGTAACCACATTTTCCGAAGCAAATCGCCTTTTTTACACAATCTGCGATTTTGCCGCTCGATTTTAACAAGACACTTCTTGTAAGGATAACACGAATGATCACCTAGATATCCTCGTAGAATCAGGCAAAACAATTTTTTTTTGAGAAACTGGCAATTTTACATTTTCAAGCACACGTGCGTTGTCAACTTGGCAACTGAATTTCAAATCTGAAAACAGAGACAACCTTGGTTGTCTCTGCTGAAAATCAAATCCCCAACTCCCGCCAACTCGAATCAACCATATTAACGTCTCTGCTGTACCGACCGATGACTGACTGCACCAATATACCCATAATGCACTTAATATACTCGTCAGGGGGGGTAGATAGAGCGTGCTTCCCATCTAGCCCCAAGTTCGGTACACCTGCCATTTACGCATGTGCGGGTCCCAAACGGTGCTTTCCATCTACGTGTTCCTACTCGGTTCTGCGCCGTTCATTGGATCACCTAAAATTTTGTGCCACACCATGGAACATGTGCCATCTGGTGGTATTTGTACCGTCTAGGTGGAAAGCACCCAGAGCATGCAGCGTTGCCATTCAACTGACCAGTGTATGAAATTTTTCATAATTTGGCGCCGTTACGCATGCGCACCTGCCCAAACGAAATGGCCGAACTTCAGCGTCTTGGGCCTTATGCTGGCCTTACATTGAGCATCAAATGCTGCAGCTTTCTTTGCAGCAGAGTTCTGATTGGAACTGACGCCTGTTATTGCTGTCAGTGACCAACATTTGACCAATGAGAGCTCGGCAGCAAAAGAAGCTGCAGCATTTGATGATGAGATATCTATCTATGCATTGCCTCCAAGATGCATTGAGCTCAGAAGCGCATCTACGGGGGGGCAAGTGGGGCACGTGCTATATGGGCGCACTTTGATCCTTAGGGCGCAAATGAGAGGAAATGTAGAAATGTAAAAAAATTAAAAATAGAAAAAATGGCAAAAACGAATCAAACGATATAATGCAGATATTTGAACTGTTAACGGTTCCAATTGGGCGTCATTCGTGTGAGCAATAATTGATAAGCGAAATGAGAGCAGAGTAAGAGGGAAAAACTAAAACCAATACATTAAAAAGACGATCAACTTTCGACTTTTCCATCTGATCTAGGTATAGCCTATAATAGGGGGCCCAAAAGGTTTCTAATTCAGGGGCGCAATTTTCATGTTTTGCCCTAGGCGCAATTCACCCTAGATACGCCACTGATTGAGCTAGACGCGAACTTCTTGAGCAGCATGGCGGCAAAACTTTTTGAATTTTGCCCATCCAATCAGAATTCTGCTGCAAAGAGAGCTGCAGCAATGGTGGCCCTACATTGTGCATCAAATGCTGCAGCATTTACAGCTGCCGAGCTCTCATTGGTTGAATGAATGTAGATTCTTTCTCGCTCATAAGCATAGCGCACTAATGCCTACCTCTCTTTTGTCGCGCCATGATGGTTGTGGTTGGTCAAACTGGAATTTGAATGTCAACTCAAGGAAAAAGGCAAGAAAAAGGGGTGTAAGCAAGCATTTGACAGGTAAACGTCAGAAGTCGTCAACAGTCAACCTCTGCAATCAACAACCGCAAGTTTTACCGATTCTGCCACAGGTGTCTATAAACTATGAACATCTCCGACATCAAAAAAGCAATTACCCCAAAATGCCACTATTATTGTTAACGATGTACATTCAAAAATTTGCATGAAAATGGTAATTTAATTAAGATAACAACCATGGATTCCGAAAGCGAAGAAGCCTTGCTGGAGGATTCTGACGACTCCCTCCTCGATATCAAAGAAGTAAGATTCCATTTTCCTTTGGACGAGCGTAACTTTAATTTTTTTTAGCTAAGCGACTTGGAGTTTGATATTCCACATGTGGCCCCTCCATCCCTGCAGAGCGTTATATGGGACATGGAGTCGGAAGAGGGCAGTGACAGTGCCTCTCTGCATTCCCTTCAGAGCATGACAGTGAAGTTCCGTTCAATGCTGAGCCACTATGTGCTTCAGGGGCTTTCTTCTCAATTAACTTCAGCTGGGGTAAACTGGAAGCACTGCTCGGGCAACGATTCAATGAAATGATTTTAGGAGAGAGTGAGTGCTGGATTGCCGTCTGTTATTACAAACAGTCTGAAGTACATAGCAGTGGGAACATCCCACGGGTATATTTTATCCTTCGACTCGGAGCAGAGTTTGTGCTGGTGCTGTCATGACCCTTGTACAAATGATCAAGGAGCTGTGTCGGCTTTGGTATTCAATCTGACTTCTACCCGGCTGCTTGTGGGGTATAAACATTTATGAATAGTCCAGTCACTTTGTTGTCTGCTTCCACTTCAGAAAAATTACTGGGGGGCTGAAATTTTGTGCAACTGATTCTTTTTGTGGTTTTACAAGGTATACAGGATGGTCCATTCTTCTTTCAGTTGTGTGTAGGTACCCCAGTTAAATTGGTAGGAGCAAAAATCGATTTTTTAACGCAATACCATACAACGCAAGTACAATGTTTGGAAATAATCACCTTATTCTCATTGTTCAGTTTTTTCAGCTTTTCAAGCTCTACAGTATTTCGTCTTTGAATGGCATTGTTCTAGGAGGTGAAGAAGCATACAAAAATAAGTACCTATCGACTTTGTCAGCCAGTTACACGACATACAAGTATTTTCATTTATACCTACCTACAGAGAGTCCCATTTTGATAGAGACAATTTTTTTGTATGGAATGCTGAATGCCCCACTTTTGATTGTGTTTTCTTGTTCAGCTTTTTGGGGTCCACAGGGTCCTACAACAGTGCGTCGGGCTTTCCTTGCGCCCTTTACTTACAAGATAGAGACAAAGGTGTAATACATAAAATTATTGATTTGAAAGGTTCTAACAACCAGTGAAATTATGTTCAACTATACCGGTGTTCCATTTTTGTGCTATAACAAAAACAAAGATTAAAATGAAATGCCCCACTTTGGATTTTATTTTCTTGTTCAGCTTTCCAAGCTCTATTATAAGAGTTTTTTTTTCAATTTGTGGCAAAGCTACCAATTAAAAATTAAAAATTGAAATTTTTTGTAATTTGAAGGTTCATTTTGAAAAATTGTAGGAGCCTTGTTCTTTGGAATCAAGGAATGAAATTTGACACAACAGTAGTCGAATGAATAGAAAGTGAATAACTTCATGATAAAAAAACTTGAGATTCAGTGATACAGGTGTGATTTTTTTTTGAACTTCCCAAATTTCAAAATGCCATATCATTTTTTCAAATGGAATATCCCCTATTTTATCTTGCCGTTCGATAGCTTTTTTCCTTCTCTTTAATTTTCACCAGGGGTACCCTACCCCTAAATTTGATAATTTCCGAGATAATCGATAATTCTGATAAAAGTTGCTGTTTATTAATATTTTTCACGCCGGGCAGGCCATGATGATCATCAACAAATGTCTAATTGACACATTTTGCTTGGTTTGATACCAAGAAGAAGTGTTTTTATTGTGCTTACATGCTTACAAATTTTTTCGTTGCATGATAGAAAAAAGGAAATTCAAATTGAGCTTGGTAAAGCAGTTTTCGTGACTTCAAAAACCTTCAAACTGTCAAATTGAGAGGTTCGTATATTTTGACATATGATTTTCTGTATCAGGGTGTAGGGCCTACTAAGAATATGAAAAATCCAAATAAACGACAATTATTGTTATGAAAGTTATCGATTATCTCCAAAATTATGGAATTTAGGGGTAATAAGGTATCCCTCGTAAAAATGAAAGCAGAGGAAGAAAAACGTTATCGAATGGTGAGATAAAATAGGGGGCATTGCGTTTGAAAAAAATGACTCATGGCATTTTGAAATTTGCGAAGTTCGAAAAAAATTCTGCACACCCTGTTTAACAGAACCTCAAGTTTTTTTGTCATGAAGTTATTCAACTTCTATTCGACTATCGTTGTGTCAAATTTCATTCCTTGACCAGAAAACAAGGCTTCTGCGATTTTTCAAAATGAACCTTGAAATTACAAAAAATTCCAATTTTTTATTTTCAGTTGGTAGCACTAGCACTTATAGCGAAAAACAGTAGCATCAACAATCTGCTCCATTTCCCACTGTCTTCACTCTAAAAGTTCTAAAACTGCCAAATTTAAATGTTGCCGATATGAATTATTGTTGAGCCTTGTTACCTTTTTCATCCCAGTTTCTAAGAAGTTGTACTCGGAGCGTTGTTTTGGAACGGCTTGTAGGTGGAGCTTAGGGTATGACGTCACCATGGAGGTAGGGACGTCACAGTCTCTCCGACTTTATGAACGCCCAAAGTGCGGCCAGGTATATGAACGCCCAAAGTGTGGCCAGGTAGGGTTTTGGGACGTACCCCAGGCGATACAAATCTGTTGTTGTACCACCCGTGTGTACCGCCCTAACTGACGCATGCGCCACGACAGTCACGAATTGGAAAACGATCTCTTCCAAGTTGTGATGTAATGTAAAAAAAACCGTTTTTTATAGAAGTGAAAAATGAATGTACCAGGCACCCACCTACTAATTATGACATCTTGAATTCAAATGAAAATAAAATTAAAAAAAGCTGTACAGGTCTTGAAATAGCGCACCCGAGGGAATCTTTTATGAAGCCCACAAGAAATAATTTAAAAAAATCACTGGTTTTTATTTTAAAGTTATGAACAATTTAAGGGTGGTCCTTCAATCTTTTCAAGAACTCTTGGTGGCAGAATTATCTGATAGAAATATCAACTGCTGAATGTGTATTGAATTTCTTTTTTCTAGTCAGGTCAGTCAGAAAATTATGTTTCTCTAAAAATGCCTCGGAACCATGTGGTTGGTTCGACCACTGATGTAGAGAAGATCGAAGTACGATTTTTTGACTTACACTGTATAGAAAAACGAACTTTTGTACACACCCAATGGTTGATATTTCTTTCTCTCATTTCTGTCAGAAAATACCAACAGTTCACTAAAATCTTTTGAAATAACGAAAGTAAAAGGGCTTGAAGCGAGGTTCAAAGGACCACCACAGACTTGAAATGGCAATAAATTCGATCCATTCTTGATATTAAGAAAAATCATGCAACTTCCTAATTGTCGAACAAAGTGACTGGACTGTGGAAGCGACGTCAGGTAGTAGATTTAATTCAATTTTTGTAGATATGAAAGAGGGTTGATAGTCATGATTGATACGAGTACTGGTAACGTGATTAGAAAACTGCCCGATGCTCATGCCCCTCAAACTGCCGTGTTGCATTTGAGGTTCACGTTCATGAACAATTTGGCCTTGGTCGGAGACTCATCAGGATGCGTCTTCTCCTTGTCTTTCAATCGCCGATTGGGGATGAGGAATTGGGATTCGAAATGTTTATTTTCTGGAGCTAGAGGCGAAGTGTGCGTCTTTGAGCCGCTAATCCAGGGACACAATATCAAATTTTTAAGTCAATATGTTCTAGTCGCCATGGCTACCCTTTCAAAGGTACAGTTAACACGTGTTCCACGGTTCTCTTTGGTTCATCATGAAATATTTTTGTTTCAGGTAATCGTGATATCTATACGACCACGTCTCAAAGTGTTCTTCAGCCAACAGTTACCTAAAGTGTGCTCGTCACTTCCGTTGATTTCCTGGCAGCTGGTCTCCGTTGGACGTCATTTCGAGCCGGTCCTCGCGTGGGGGCGCTCGACGGAACTGAACTATGCCCGTGTTATTCTTCACAATACCAACGGCAGTCGTATTACGATGATGCCGCTGCGCAACATCCAGTTGCCCTACACTCTAACTGCATTGCACTGGCTCGGCAACAGACACCTGGCCATTCTGGATACCAACGAAAATTTGAGATTGGTCGAAGTTCGCACCCAACGTGAACTGGAAGTGTTGGAACTGGCCAATGCCGGGCTCGTGTACAGTTCGGCGCACTTCAAGGCGCTGGCCGTGGGCGGCGGTGTCAGCGAGGCCTTCGCTTTGGCCGGCGAGAGAGCTTGCTACAACAGTTTTTCTAGTCGAGGCGATCAGTTGCTGGTATTAGGCACCAAGGCGGTGCATCTCGTCAAGCTGAGGACGTGGTCCGAAAGACTGATGTACCTGAGCGACCAAGGCAAGTGGGCGGAAGCGCTCAATTTGGCGGCCGAAGAAGGAACAAACAGGGAAGCCGGCATTTTGACGTTGTTGCACAAGTATTTGGAGAACTTGAACCAGAACACGGTGGACAAGGAGAGCCTTACTTCCGCCGTTAATTGTTGCGTAAAATTGAATAAATTGTAAGCTTGTGCAGTTAGCTTGTGCGCTCGTCAGTTATGCAATCGCAATTTTTCAGAGACATTCTTTGTAACGACCTGCTGGACGCCGTGTCTGCCGACCAAAGCAACCAAGACTGCTACTACGATCTTCTCACTGATCACATTTCAGCCGGAAGGCTGTCCTACTTGAACCCCAACGTGGTCCAATCTTTGATAACCTATCTAGAACACAAAGACATCATGCTGCTGGAAAGCGTCCTCCTCTCCCTGGAGATCACCTGCCTGGATTTGCACCAGGTCCTTTCGATTTGCAAAAAACGAAAGCTCTACGATTCGTGGATTCACGTGATAACGAAAACCATCGAGGACTACGCCAGTCCGCTGACGGAATTCCTGTCCGAGCTCACGCCCGACAACCATCGCCTGGGCAACACGCTTCTAGTATACGTGTCGTCTTGTTTGGCCGGTCTGGGCTATCCCAAGGGCAATATCGCCGAGAAGGACATTCCCAGGGTCAAACACGACATCCTGAGGTGTCTGGAGACGATCCATTCCGTCAAGAGTTCGGAAGAAGAGCCGACATATCCGTATCTTCGTGCGTTGCTAAAGTATAATACGCGAGAATGCTTGAATGTGATAGAACTGGCTTTCGTCGAGGTGGAGTTCTCTGGCGAAATGGGTCAGTTGCAGAGACAAAGGCTAGTGCAGATTTTAATGTCAATTATGGTCTATCCAGAGTTTTCTGTAAGTTATCCGTGCACTCCTAGCTGAAATAATTAGGTGCTGATAGAGTGGGTTTCATTATAGAATGGTACAGAATGGTGCGATCGTTCACGGGCATGGGCTGATGATGGGCGCGAATGCATTCCAATCTGGTGCTAAATAATCTACACGTAGGAAAGGGGTGTTGTTGGAGACCAGTTCCCATTTTAAAGCTTAAGGGCTCTACACAAAATTTGGAGGGCTCTCATTCGTCCCCTAAGATACGAAATTTTGAGAGCTATATTCTACTGTAGTGAAGTTCGTTAAACCAGTACAGTGACTCATCCCTGATTCAAAAACACGAGTACAGTCCGACTACTGCCCAGCCGTCTCCGTATTTCTTCATGATCTTTTTTGGTGGCGACCCGCAGTAAAGGTGCGTTCAGTCAGCTTATTTAGCCGCAATTTTAATTTTAGCCGTAAGCGCTGCATCACTTATTGGCTGTTCCGAGGAGGCTGGTTCATAAGAGCCAACGGGCGTCGCAGCGCTTGCGACTAAAATTAAAACTTGCCGCTAAATAAGCTGACTGAACGCACCTTTACTAGATAGTTAGAAAAAAAAGTACGTCTCTTGCAGAAGTAAAGCCGAAAATGTTGAAGAAATTTTACAATTTGGTGACACTGACGCAGTTTGCCAAAAATTGAAGAATTGGGAAGATATGTGAGATTATCCAATTTTTGACAAACTGTCATTGGGTGCTTTTTTTTATCACGGCTCATACTCCTATAGTGGAAGCGGTACACATCTAAAAACACATCGATACTGCATTTTGGAGTAGAGTAACGGGATTTTGCATGGCCGTACCTCATACCAAAACAAGCGATTCGACCCGCAGCACTCCATATTTCGTCCCTTAGGGGGCCCATGGGGGCCCTTCAAATTTTCAAGATGCAAGAACTTTTACAAAACGATCATTGAGTATCGTCATGTGTGCCATGGAAGAAGCTTACGGGTCTATAGAAAATGTTTTCATCAATTGTCGTCGTGTCCGTTCCATTCCTCACACTTGAAAAAAAATTCTTTGGCAGAGGTCAAAAATACTGATTTTATTTTTTCTTATATGCAAGGAAACGATGAATTGATATGATTTGTTGCGTTCCCAACTAAATCGCATTCCTTAAGCCTAATTTTGAAGAAAAATTTCTTGCAGTGGTTTTTTCCAAAGAAGTGGTGACGTCTTCAGTACACCTTTTCCAGGAGCATTTCTTTTTATGACCGCCCTGGATATCACTCAAATCTTTTGCAGGAATAGAGACCTCGAACTCTTTTATTGGTGAATTCTACGCTACATGACTCGAAAACGTTCAAAAAAAGCCCATAAAGAATTTTTTCTGCTGGGCCGTCAAATTTTTAGCATGTTGATTTTTCAGTAGGGGAGACGGTCAGATAAATTTGATCTAGGTCAGGCGATTTGGTTTCAGCGAAAAATATACCTACTCATACCTAACGACTCTGCGTTTTGTAGTACTGCAATAAAACACGGCATAGAAGTATATTTTCCACTTAAACCAAACTGCCCGAGCCTGCAGCCTGGATTGAATATTGGTTCGCGTCTCTCCTACGTCTATGTCTCCTACTATAAAATCAAAATTCCGCAAGTTGGACGGCCCAGCAGAAAAAAAATCTTTTTGGGCTTCGTTGAGTGTTTTAGAGTCATGTAGCGTCAAAATCATCAAGAAAAGAGTTCGAGGTGTCTATTCCTGCAAAAATTACGAGTGATATCCAGTGGGGACATAGAAAAAAATGCTCTTGGAAAAGGTGTACTGAAGACGTCCCCACTTCTTTGGAAAACACCACTTCAAAAAAAAAAAGCCTTCTTAATTAGACTCACGGAATGCGACTAATGGTGCTATTCTGTAAAAAATAACATTCCATAAACGCTCTGTTATGTAAAAATCCGTGTCGGCCATTGGCTGTTCCCTAGATAATAACAACGTAACAGAGCCTTTATGGAATGTAATTTTTTAGAGAATCGCACCATTAGTTGGGAACGCAACAAAACACATGAATTTATCGTTTCCGGGCATACAAGAAAAATTAAAAACCGTTTTTTTGACCTCTGCCAAAGATTTTTTTTTCAAGTGTGAGGAATGAAACGGACACGACGACAATTGATGAAAACATTTTCAATAGACCCGTAAGCTTCTTCCATGGCACACATGACGATACTCAATGATCGTTTTGTGGAAGTTCTTGCATCTTGAAAATTTGGAGGGCCCCCATGGGCCCCCTAAGGGACGAAATATGGAGTGCTGCGTTAATCTCGCAAAATCTCGTTACTCTACTCTAAAATGCAGTATCATTTTGTGTACCGCTCCGACTACTAGGCTTTTTTTAAGGAACGAGCACTTTCAACTCGGGTAAGAATATCTGAGATTTATGCCAAAAGTCACCAAATTGTAAACGTTATTCAACGTTTTCGGCTTCACTTCTGCAAGAGAAGAAAATTTCACTTTCCGGTCGTTTTCCCTACTCCCAGTTGATGCGGAATGCCACCAGAAAAGTAATTCTGCAAGAAATAATACGGGGACAGCAGTTTGGGCAAGGGTTGGGCTGTGCTCGTGTCCCATTCGTGTGTATTCGCATCAAGGATGAGTCACTGCACCTGTAAAACGAACTTCACCATAATCATGCCTATAATCCATCCTGTAATACAGGGTGATTCAAAAGTGTCGGACCACCTTGAAGGTGCGTAATATGGAGGTGTAGTAGAGTGCTGGAAAGTTGTTAAACGATTTTTGTCTTTTAATTTGAAGTTATGGAGGGACAAAAGTTGGTCCTTCGATTCCTTCAATTTTCGTTGTTTCAAAATATTTCAGTAAAATGTTAATGAAAAATAATGAATGCAAAAAATCAATCTCTGAATCTGTACTGAATTTCTGTTTTTCATACAAGGTGAGTCATAAACTACGAAAATTTAGTTGTTCTAAAAAACCAGACGCAAAAGAATCATTAAAATGAATTGTGTTTTAATGTGCTCTACATACTACGTTATGGGACCACTCTGTGACTGTTTGCAGGCATTTTTAGAAAAAAACATTTTTCAGGATTCATGACTGACTCTGTATACAAAACAGAAATTCGTTACAGATTCAGAGGTTGATTTTTTGTACTCATCGTTTTTCCATTAACAGTTTACCAAGATCTTTCGAAACAACGAAAATAGAAGCGATCGAAGGACCAACTTTTGTCCCTCCATAAGTTCAAAATTAAAAGACGTAGAGTTTTTTCAACAACTTTCCAGCACTCTACTACATCTCCATATTACGCACCTTGAAGATGGTTCGACACTTATGAATGTATATTTTTTTTTAGAAATAATATTATGCCCCCCTCGCATTATTTTTACAAGATAATTAACTCTATTTGAATATGGTCTTTCCGGTTCACTCTTCTTTCCATTTGACTTTCCGGAAGTACAGGTGATCCACCGAGATTTTTCCTCCCTGTTAGAATTTTTCCTGTTGGAATAAATTGGCGGGGAAAGAAATTTTTCCCAACCATTTTTCCCGTAGAATTTGAACACCAAATTTTTTTGTATCTTATTATTATAGTATACAGGCTGTTTCAAAAAAACTTTCAATTTTTTTTCGACACCTTGTATTTAAATATTGGAAATGATGCGGCTTTTTCTTCTGAGTTCAGATATGTAATTTGATATCTGAATAAGATCATAAAGGTACAGGGTCTTTCACTTTTACACTTCTCACCCCGGATTTCTCCCCGCCAAATTTTTTTCAAGAAAAACGCCGGAACAGGTCGATTTTTATTGATGAGAATTTGGCAATATGTGTCCTAGATGTCCCCCTCAAAATAAAAATCGACCTGTTCCGGCTGTTTCGTTTCTCTTGAAAAAAATTTGGCGGGGGAAAGGGGAATGAGGAATCCGAGGTGGAAAGTGTGAAAATGAATAGCCTGTATATGATCTTACTCAAATATCAAATTATATATCTGGACTCAAAAGAAAAAGCCGCGTTATTTTCAATATTTAGATACAAGGTGTCAAAAAATTTATTACGTTTTTTTTTTTGAAACACCCTGTATACTATCGTGTGATCAAATGAATTCTTATTTTAGGTAGGCTGTGGCCTAGCCGAACTCAGCTTCGCACCCCTGAATTTGATCAGGCCACAGCCTACTCAAAATAAGAATTCATTTGATCACACGATATAAGATATAAAAAAAAATTGGTGTCCAAATTTGAATTCCACAGGAAAAATGGTTGGGAAAAATTTCTTTTCCCACGAATTTATTCCAACGGGAAAAATTCTAACAGGGAAGGGGGAATCTCGGTGGATAACCCTGTACATGCTCAAGTCAAGCACAAAAAAGGAGAATGAAAAGGCCTAGCACAGCCGACTTTGAACTCGCAACCCACCAGTTTGAACCCGGAGACGTAGCCCACCAAGCTATCAACAGAGTTTATATTCTTTATTGAAACGCACTCTAGCGAATGATCATAGGAAGCCTCCATATTATCCAACTCAATTTCAGAAAACTTTAACGTCGGTTAATCCCAGATATCTCACTATTGATTGTTTAATCTTAATTAACAAGTTTATTAACTTTGTAGCATAACCTAGTCTGTGGCGCCATGGCGTTTGCTTTGACTGTCACTACCATAGACATCAGAAAGCAAGGTTTTTTGTGTATGATATGGTAGTTTCTAATAAACTGCCCAGCAAAATAGTTTGTCGAGGTACAAAAATTCATTTGATTTCAAGTTTCTACAGGACGGTAAGTTAAACAAAGTAGTCTAATCTCGTGCTCTGCGTTCTCGTCGAGATTCCCACCGCGCTTAGTAATTTTAATTTTGTTCCTCAAATTTGTGGAGAATCAGTAATGTTTTGTTTAAAAGTTCACGACGTACCATTGTTACAGTCCTTTCTAATTTTATTTCATATTTACAGTGATATTTACCTTCTTTATACCCATCCAGGGTTCTAATTCCCCCGCAATCCCGTAATCTGCTTGATTTATTTGATTTAACTGATTTATGTATTCCCCTGTAGAGACTCCATTTGCAGTTTATTGAAATTCACGTTGAGAAGGTAGGAGAGAACCAAGACTTGAGTTAACTAAACTTTGAAAACGGACAAAAGCTATTGTAGTTTGAAGTCGACCGAATTTTCCACTCTGACAACTAATTTCTTGCGCAGTTTGTATTGTGGTCGTTGCACTAATAACCTGATAAACAATAATTGAAATTTGTCTCTTGATGAAAATTGATTTTAGGAAGGTCAAATGATCAATTTAGCATGCTTCATAATGAGACTGATCACATCAAATAACCTGACCGTCGAGAACGGATTGATCGAGAAAGTTACAAACCTACTGACAAACACAACAGATTCAGGTCTTAGCTTACGCGACCATAACGAAAGGGAACAAGCTTGGCTGGAGCTCCTCAACATTTCCAGCGATTTTGACGTCGAAGAAACCCTGGACAAAGCCTTAGAACTGAAATGCTACAAGGTAGCTGAGCACTTGTACGAGCTACAGAGAGACTATACCAATATATTAACGTGCTACTTGCGCGATCCGCTGCGCAAACGAGAAGTGTTTGCGTACATCCTAAACTACCTGGCCGACAAAGAGCGGGCCATCCAAGAGCAGGTTTTAGTCAACTTCAAGGAACTGGTCGAAATCGACAGCAAAACGTGCAGCGAGATCGTGGTCGAACACTTTCCGGATTCGATCGAACAGTTCAATGAATTGCTGAAACCGTATGGAGATTTGAACTACGCTTTTTTGAGCGGTGTAGTCTCCGGCGATACGAAGTTGCCACCGCATCTTGCCGAAGAGTATTTGGAGATGTTGTGCCAGAGGAAGAAAGAACAAGTTTGCGGGTATTTGCAGTTGAGCAGGTGTCGAACTGCAGAGGCGCTTGAGGTCACGAGAAGATACGGCGTGCATTCCGCTTCGGCTTTGCTTCTGGAAAGGGAAGGGGAGTGGATGGAAGCCCTGGAGCTTCTGTTGGAAAACGACTTGATGGATGAAGCCGTGAATTTGTGTATACGGGGCGCCGAACATTTGGATTCCGAAGATGGAGCGCAGCAGCTGTGGTTGACCGTGCTGAAATACAATAAAAATACCGGAAGCATATCTCTGCGGCAGCTCCTGCACGCCGCGGCTCCTCACGTGCCGCCAGCTCAGCTGTTGAATCTGGTATCCAGCGCCAATTTCGGAGACGTCAAAGTCTTACTTCGGGGAATGTTGATTGACTGTGTTCATGATGTTCAAATGCTTTCTACCACCGTCAAGTTACTCAGTAAAGATTCACATCACAGTAAGTTATCCTCATGCTCAATTTAGCAACAAGAAACTGATAGTACTATTTTTTCTGCAGATTTAGCCAAAACGATAAGTTTGAATGGAAAAAGCATTTCGGTCCTCAGTGTGATCTGTAAACTGTGCCAGAAACCTCTATATGTCCAGAAAGACGTCTCAAATGAGAAAACGATAGCCGTTTGGGGCTGCGGGCATTGTTTCCATTCGGCTTGCATGGAAGTTGCCGAAAACAAGAGGACTTGCCCACAGTGTCGAAAAAGGGGGACCTTAGCGTCAATCAACAGAAAATCAAGTGATCATTCGAGTATTGTGAAGTCAAATTTACAACTAAGGCCGGATGTGGAGGGCCACTTTTAAATAAAATTATATTTAAAGTTTTTGATGTTGAGCTACTGATTCGCACCCTGATGATGATAAGGTTTTTCGTCATGTCGTCCAAACTGTGGTAAGTCGCTAATTTTTCATTGGAAAAAATCGGTTGTGTCATTCAGTGCAACCATTTACAGGGATTAATGAAGAAAATTTGATTTTTGTGTTTTATCACTCACCTTGTATCATACACAGAAATTCAGTGCACACTCACTGGTTGATAATTTTTACTGATTGGTTCATCACAAGCAATCCCCCAAAATTGCTTTGAGTAACGGAAATAGAAAGGGGTGAGGCCCCACCCTTTGACGACCATATCTAAACGTCTAAATTTTTTTCTAATGTTCATGGATTCCGTAATATCTTGCTTTGGTCTCGAAATGCAGAGACATCCTGTATATTTTTAGACGTTCTTTTTGATGGGAATCTACTCTTGAAGTTTGTATGTAACATCATCACTGAAACACCTGTATGTGAAATCCATTCGAAACAGTGCGCAGTTTGGAAAATATCTGTTACAAGATGGTTAATAATTACCTACAGTTCATATCGGACCTGTTGGCGCCTGCGTCATCGATTTGAAGGTCAAGTTCGGACAGTCTTCACTGAAAATAAACATACTCTTGCTATAGAATCCCGACTGACGTCTTTCCGAACTTGACCTTTGAAGGTATAGTAAAACAAGCGAATACGCCTCATGGGCATGAGGCTCAGTAGCGCACTTCTTTTTTGGAGGATTAGTGAACGCAAGATGTTGAGTGATTAGGGTTCTACCGTCTTGGGCAAAAAATTCCAATATGGCGGCCAAAATATCGACAGAATCATGAAATTCGGCTTGAAAATCAAAATGATCGTACTAGACAAGGGTAAGTTCCAAGTTTCATGAAAATCGTTCCACTAACAAGAGATTTCAATATGGCGGCCAATATGGCGGCAGAATTATGAAACTCAGCTTGAAAATAGGAATGATCGTACGAGATAAGCGTAACTCTCAAGTTTCATGAAAATCCTTCCACTTATAAGATATTTCAATATGGCGGCCAAGATGGTGGGGCAATCATGAAATTTGGCTTGAAAATAAGAATGATCGTACTAGACAAGGGTAAGTTTCAAGTTTCATGACAATCGTTCCACTAATAAGAAATTTCAATATGGCAGCCAACCTGCCTATTTGGTCCTTGAGGACCTAAGCTATCCACCGGATAAAGTTCAATCTTCAAGGGCTGTAGCTTTATTTCCCGAGGAGAAGTTCAACTTCATCGAAGTGCACAGGAGATCTCTGTTTTTTGAGAATAATGATAACGATGTATGGATAACAAAAATAGTGCCCATTGGCCACCCTTGGGGACATCAGCTATTAATCGGAAAAAAGTTCCAAGACTCTTGTTTCAATTCTCGAGAAGGAGTACAGCGTCTTAATTTCTGCACGGACTAGGACAGACAGACAGACAGACAAACCGGCCACATAAGCGTCATTCTGTTACTTATATAAAAAAATGTTCTCCAACTGATTTCGACCTCCTGAACACGAATATCGGGTTCACTTTTCTTTTTTATCGAAAAACCGAAAAAATGGTAGCCTGTCACATGATTTTTAGTGATACCTACCTACTTTTTTTTTGTTATTGAGCGAACATGTTTCGTAATTTGAGTGCCATTATCCTTCAGGTACCTAGTATTGGCTATTTCAAAATGTTCAATTACTATTTCGGCACGTCTGATTTTAAATTTGTAGGGTCGTGTAATATGCGCCGAGCCGTGGCTTTGCGGTCGTTTTCAAAAATTGATAACAATTGACCCGACGCGACGGTCAGATCAAAGTGGAGTTTTTGTCAAAAGAAAGTTCAAATTGTTCTCTAAATATAATGCCGTACATGCAGTGATGTATTTCATTAAGAAATTGTAGTTGCCTGCATATCGCAACTTTCTACATTTTACCGCGAATGCCAGCACTTGATCGGCAAAGCCGCCCTACACCAAAATGTTATTTTTGTAATTGTTCATGATTATTTCTGCAAAATTTTTCTTCGCGTACCAAGGCCATGAGCTACCCATTCGAGTTGAAATATTTTCTGTATTGAATTTCGTTTTGTTCGGAGGAAAGGATATCAAGCACCAGCAAGCAACGAATAAATCATTTGCGGCCGAGCCGTAGTTTCGGAGTCATTTTCAAAAATTAATAACTACTAATCGGCACCTCGCACCGATGTGAAATTTTCATTAAAATAAAGTTCAAATCATCCTCTAGATATAACTCCGCATATGTATTATGGTAAAATGATAAGATCGGGTACTTCCTCGCATGTGATAACTTTCGAGATCAGGCTGGCTTCTGAAATGCAGCATTCAACGGCGATGCCGCGTCACACTAAATTATTATTATTGTCATTGCTTATTATTATTTCGTCAAGATTTTTCTTGGTTCGGGATACAAGGTCATGAGCTACCCAATGGAGCAAAAATTTTTCGCAAAAACCTTTTCGTCTAGGACTAAATGCTGTGACGGACGGACGGACGGACAAAGCGAGGACAAAAGCGCCTTCCCGTTTGGAGAAGTGCGCTAAAAATCGCCAAAACCTCGGAAATTATGGACGTCCTGAAAATTTGATATTCTGTTCAGAATTGCACTCAATTCTGCATATCCAAACTGCATATCCATCCCTACTGCATATCCAAAATCGGCAAAACTCACACCCCAAGATTTTGAGCTATTGGAAGGGGGTTAAAAAATTGCAACTTAAAATGGGGAGGATGAAACCGTCAGTCCGTTGGATCCAAATACGTCATAATTCTATGCACCGCATCCCACTGATATCACTTTGGCAAAAAAAGTGTTCATCATTTAAGGGGGTCGGGCGGTAAAGGCGAAGCTCGGCTAGGTGTTTTTTTTCCGGGCCATACAGAACCGATCACAAGTTCGGTATATTTTCCGACTAAATTCAATCTCAAATTCGAATCTGGCTTGTATTTGTTGGATGAAAACAAGTTCGAACAAGTCAACTTGATAACACTTTTTAGCGCATTTTCGTAAGAAAATGACGCTTATATGGCCGGTTTGTCTGTCTGTCTGTCCGTCCGTCTGTCCCTCTGTCCGTCTGTCTGTCTGTCTGTCCGTGTAGAAATTAAGAAGTTGTACTCCTCCTCGGTGAATCAAGCTAGAGCCTTGGAACTTCAGATGGATAGCTGATTTCCCCAAGGGTGGCCAATGGGCATTATTTTTTTATACATTCATAGTTATCATTATTATTATTATCACAAAACAAAGATTTCCTGTGCACTTGTAAGAAGTTAAACTCCCTCTCCGGGAATGAATCTAGAGCCCTGAAACTTTCTCCAATGGATAGCTCAGGTTCTCGTGGGTGACCAGTGGGCAGATTGGATTTCATGGTTGCGCCGCCATCTTGGCCGCCATATTGAAATTTCTTATTAGTGGAACGATTTCCATGAAACCTGGAAGTTATCTTTGTCTTGTATGATCATTCTTATTTTTGAGCTAAATTTCATGATTTTGCCGCCATATTGAAATTTCTTGCTAGTGGAACGATTTTCATGGAACTTGAAACTTACCCTTGTCACGTATGAACATTCTAATTTTCATGTTAAATTTCATAATTCCGCCGCCATCTTGGCCGCCATATTGAAATATCTTATTAGTGGAAGGATTTTTGTGAAACTTGGAAGTTACCCTTGCCTTGTATGATCATTCTTATTTTCAAGCTGAATTCCATGATTCCGCCGCCATATTGAAATTTCTTACTAGTGGAACGATTTTCATAGAACTTGAAACTTACCATTGTCACGTATAATTAATCATTCTTATTTTCAAGCTAATTTTCATGATTCCGCCGCCATCTTGGCCGCCATATTGAAATATCTTATTAGTGGAACGATTTCCATGGAACTTGGAAGTTACCCTTGTCTTGTATGATCATTCTTCTTTTTAAGCTGAATTTCATGATTCGCCGCCATATTGGAATTTTTTGCTATTGGAACTATTTTCATGGAACTTGAAACTTACCCTTGCCACGTATGATCATTCTTATTTTCAAGCTAAATTTCATGATTTCGCTGCCATCTTGGCCGCCATATTGAAATCTGTTATCAGTGGAGGGATTGTCATGGAACTTGGAACTTACTCTTTTCTTGTATAAACATTCTTTTTTCAAGCTGAATTCCATAATTTGGCCGCCATATTGAAATTTCTCCTTAGTGGAACGATTGTCATGAAACGTGAAACTTACTCTTGTCTCGTTTGACAATTTATACAATTTTTCTTACTTTTTGAGCTATTTATCTTTGAAAATATTTCAGAGGCCATTATATTATTGAAGTGTGTTTTTTATAAAAAATCATCCACTCGATGTATAATTTTGTTTTACGGAATCAAAAAATCGACTTAACATGCATAAGCTGGTCCGGCGCCGGCGCGGCGTCTACTAATAATCAGAAACTACAGTATGCGCCTTCAAATGCTGCCCTGGAAATAATTAATTTACTGTAGTAAGTTCATTCCAAGTGTAATTCTAGTTGGGTGGGTAAACTTTTTAGTTTAGCATTGTAGGCTGCCACCTTTTTACCTGGGATAAATCTGGCTTGTCCAAAAGTGAATTATGTTGCTTATCAAACTGACATCAGAATATTGAAATCTCAAAAAGACGGCCACGTAGCACACTCGGTCGTCTGCCGTCTGTGGTGCGGATGGCGCGGGTTCGAATCCCGGTTAGTCATTGTGTTTGTTCAATTTGCGTATATTGTAATTCAATGTAATAATATACTGTTATCAATAAAAGCCGCAAAAACTCCTATGGCGCTGATAAGCCGAGAAGGAGGAAAACTTTTATTTATTTATAATATTGAAATCTCAAAAATTTGGTGTGAAAATGCTACTGGGGCGGGGGTTGCAGGAGTGTTCCCTTCGTTTAGACTGAGACACCAAAACCGCACGAGCTATTCCTTCTATTTCAGTCATCTTGACGGCGGCCAGGCAAAAACCCACAAAAACTCAACCCGTGCGAGCCCAAAAACGAAAGCAAGTGGTAATTTTAAGTTGCTGACATCACATCATCGGGAGTTTTTTGAAATTTGGATTCTTGAACTTTTCACACGTAAACTCGGCTGCCCATGACAGACCGCCGCGCCGAGGAGATCCTTGTTTTGTCAGAAATTCTTCAGGGCTTGGCGTGTCTTTTTGGCTAGAACAGGTAAAAGAGCCGACCTTCCATTGGGCCCCTCATTGGGCCGCTTTTTTGGAACTTAGAAATGTTCCACTCCACTGAACTGTCAAATGTCACAGGCTGCTTTCATTCATGTGTTCATTGACGAAAATTGAATACATTTTCGTGGAATTACGCCGTTTTCCATTAAAATGGAGAAAAGCGTCAGACATCACGTCCTGCAAAAATTTTCCATTGCACGAAAAAGTTTCAATAGTGGCTTGGACGACATCTTGTGCCGTCGTGAATTAATAATTATTCCGGTTTTTATAAATTATAACCAGGCCGGTTTTACATTTTCAACAGGTGCACTGCAGTTCTTTCAAATTCACGGAATGTGCAAATTTCATTTGGAAAAAATTACCGTCGAGCAACCGAAACCGTCTCGATTTTGAAAATGGGTCTACACGTTGGAAATGGTCTTGATCATCAGAGGAGACCTCAAAACGGATATATCAGTCGAAATCTCTAGAACGATTCTTAAGCGCGTTCACAATACTTCCCCTCCTCGTTGGGTGGGGGGTCAGGAAAGTAAAAAAAATCATATCGTCATTGTTGGACTTCTGAACTGGAAAATTTGAAAACTGTTTCGAGATTAGACATTAGGCTTCATGAATAATTCATTAGAATTTGAAAAAAAATCACAAATTAATGGGGATCGGTGGAATTCAGCACAATTTTACACTGCTTTACATTCCAGCCTGTAAAAAAGTAATTGAAATTGAAAACAAAATCTTGTCATTGGGATAGATTGGTGAAAGATGGATCTAAAAAACTGTGAAAACAAATTCAAAATCGGTTGTGTTAGTCCAAAGTTACGTCATTTTGGAAAAAGGCAAAATTTTCGATACCGTCATTTCAGTTGTTGAGCAGTTTAGAATCACACTTAAGGTGAACATACTATAGTTTTGCGACACCCGTAGAATGAATATGGGTTGAAAAACTTGTTGATATTATATTACTAATGGCTATTATTCTTAGCTTCGCGTCGCTCGCCGGTGAATGGCTGATACGAAAATAAGTAATTCCTTTGTTTTAGCAAAAATTACACATCAAGAGTTTTGCAATATGTATTTATATTGCAAAAAATTACTCGGTATCTTATGAGCTTGCTTTAATTCTAGAGAGTTTAATTCAAGATCGCAGCGCCATTAGCGGCGGTAACCGGAATAAACGTTCTCGCAAAACATCCCATGAAAAAAAAGTCTCCGGAAAAGAACGTCCCCGGAAAAAATGGCCCCGTTATCTGGGCAAAAACCGTCCCCGAAAAAAAAGTTTTGATGATGGGGAAAAACGTCCCTCCCAAAAAGTCCCGGAAATGACGTCCCTAGGAAAAACTTTCCCCGGAAGAATTGTTCCTGGAAGACAGAAAATGTATTAATCAGATAATTGCGATCAATAATAAATTATCAGATCGTTTACGGTATGCTATTGAAACAACAACAAAAAAAAAGTATTCACCAATACATCGACAACCTCGTCAAGTGCCCGAATGGCTGTTACCCTCATTAAATATAAAGATAAAAACTCCTTCATTGAAAGGCAAAAAAAAATTAAAACGGCCTCGAAAACTGCAACAATTTTCCTCGCAGCCGCTACTAGTGAAATGGCTAAAACTCGGGCTAAAATATATCGTAAGACTACAGGGGCTCATCAGGGTGATTCAAAATTTTCAAGTTTGGATTTTATGATGAGCCACCTTTAGAAAATGTGATGTCAGGTATAAAAAGACTACGTAATTTTTTTCAAATTTTATCTTGAAAATTAGGATCCGCTACAGAATTTTTAAAATCATAAATAATAATAGATATTTATTGTATTAGGAGTATAAGTGGCACTTTATGTGACGGAGTATGGATGTTTAAGCGCCGAGAAATTTTGGGGTTGACCAATTGATATGGCGAGCACTTTATGTAATACAATGCTCCTGATAGTGATAGTACGTTCAACCCCTCGTTCAACCCTAATGCGATTCTAGTGAGCTATGATTTCCCGAATTTCTCCTTTCCGAATGCCTCACGTGGCGAGACTCCCAGAAAACTAGAATCACACTAGGTTGAACGTACTATAATAATAATGACACTGGAATTATTATAGATAAAAAAATCCTCATTATTACTCGGTTTCATATAAATATTTTAATGATACACTTATACACTTATTAGCGCGTTATCGAAAATATGTATGTGGATAGTCAATCGATTCCCGCGCACTTTATAATTATTTATCGTACTCTTAAAAAACCTCTAATCTTAACATAGCAAAGTGAATAGGTATACCTCCACCCACTAAAAATCACCATGTGAATAGGTAGAACCTAGGTAGGTACCTGCCGTTTTATTAGTGTCCTTCCAAATGTTATGGACGCTGTTATGGATTTTTTTCATGTAAGTACCTACATACTTATACCTAATAAGTAAGTGAGTACCTAGTGCAAAAGATAAGGTGAGTTGTATTTCAATACACTGCTAATATTCGGTCGTTATACGGTTATTAAGGACAGAGTTGAATATTGGTAAAATAAGCGTTGCGAAATCAATCCGTCTGGGTTTATTCCTTGACGGATTTTCACCATTTTGGTCTCTTTCGGAAGCTACAAGGATGTACTTTGGTTTGAGCCCATTGGCATTTCCAAAATAAAAAAATAAAAATGCATTGGGGAAAGGCCAATGGGCTCAAACCAAAGTACATCCTTTTAGCTTTCGAAAGAGACCAAAATGGTAAAAATCCGTCAAGGAATAGACCCACACGGATTGATTTCGCAACGCTTATTTTACCAATTCAACACCGTCCTTAAAATGCACGATTTCAAAAATTTAACGCGCGCCCTGCTCCAAACGTGTTGTTCCGAAGACTTTTTTAAATTACCTTTGGGTTAATTGTTATGACACATGTCGGCCTTGGGTAACCTTTGTTCAATAGGTAATGTAAACAGGTTGTTTTTATTGTCTTGAGATACATAAGTAGGTAAAGGTAGGTATAGGTAAACCTACATATTAGTTGAAATTTTTTAAAACACAAGAGTGAAGTCACAAGTTTGAAAATATTGACCAAGTAGCTAAATACCTACTACACTTTATTAGTGTTACTGGGGGCCTACATTATTAGGTGACCATATCATCTCTCTACCTGATTTACCAGGAGGTAAGTTGATAAAACTCAATTATTGTTATAATTATTAATATAGGTATACCTAGGTACTTTTAAGCAGCTCCTCGAGCAGCTCTTTCAATGACTGATGTTTTAGTTAAAGTTTTTCGTTTCCTTTATAACAGCTATTACTAATACATACATATAGGTACATAGCTATGAAATAGATGGGATATGGTTATACCTACCTACCTTGTTATACCTATACCTACACGGCAAAGTTTTGGTCGGAGGTGTTATTGATTAACAATTAAATTAATCAACTCTTGTGGCTTTCATGTCATCAGTTTTTATTTAGAATAGCCTTGATTAACAAACAGGAAAAACCCTTAGATCATGAAAAACCATACATTGTGGAAAGAGAGACTCCTCCAAAATCTTCCAGTCAGCGGTGACATGACTGTTCAGTGTTCCTGTTGTCACTTTGACGTTTACTTGCCAAAATCAGCTGGTTTTCACCACTTTCGTAACCTCCAAAACCACAAAAAAGTGTTCACAATATGCTTTGAAACTGCTTGAAAAATGTTCCCACGTGAATCTCATATTTGATCTGGCGATGTTGAACTTCCAACCCAAACACAACCAATTAAAATGAACATTTTTTTTTTCAAGAAGCACTGGACGCATTTAACTACAAACATGTATGCTCAGAAGACACAGGCAGCTTGAATGACCACATAATAAACCTCAACAATCAGCAATCACAAAAAAAACCAACATGACTTTGGAAACGAAAGACACTACCGAAAGCAGAGTCCTCCTCGAGGAGACGTTCTACGTCCTCACCAAGAAGAATTGCGTCTTCCGAGTTCGCCTGACCACCACCGGCCTGTGTTTGGTGAAGGAGCACGGCAACAACGTCAAAGAACAAATCATTCCAATATCCGATATCATAGGCTGTAGATGTTTACGCAGTAAGAAGCAATCCAAGATTTGTGCATGCCAATCCATTCCTCGTTCCAGTAGCATTAAAGTAGTCGACCAAAATTCGGGAGAATTGGACAACTCGGACGTGAGCGCGTACCTTTACATTTACGCTTACATGCTGTTCAACAACAAAGGAAACAAAGGCACTAATATGAAACGCGAACGCACCATCGTGACGCTCCGGTTTCGCTCCTTCGACAAGTACGAGGACAATAACAAGGAGGCTGAGCGATGGCGCACCATCATCAAGAAGCTGATCCGGGCCGATAGCGTTTCTCCCAGCGAAGTGGCCGATTTTTCTGTCGTGAATAAGTACAGGGAAAACAGGCGGCTGTTGGTGCTCTGCAATCCGAAGAGCGGTCCTGGAAAAGGAAGAGTTATTTTTCAAGAGAAAGTCGTTCCGGTCTTGCAAGAGGCTGAAGTACCTTACGATTTGCACATAACCAAGCATGCCAATTTTGCCAGAGAGTTCGTAAGGACTTGTAATATCTTTCAGTGGAGCGGCATCATTGTGGTGAGTGGAATTCTCGTTACATTTTAATTTTGATAGTTTCTTTTGGAGAGAGCAAACTCTGACTAGATAGTTACTATGAGCGGAACGAACTTTTGAGAAATGAGAATAGCGTCATTGTTATCAGCCACTGAATAATTTCTGCGATACTGTAGAGGAAACAATGCTCCATTGTTTAATCGCGGCATTCCAGAAGTCTTGGATTCATTGTGTGGTAAATACTAATTATACCTAAAGCTTTATCTAAACTTGAGTTTTTGGTAGTGTACTTAAACCCTAACTTAAACACAAAATAGTCCCAGGCTCAGAATCATATCAGTGGTATTTATTACCTACTGTTGGAAGATAATAATTATAGCCAAGAGCTGGTGTATGGTATGGTCGAGGGCATAGATGATATTCTATAGTTTATTCTCGAGTTTATCTATCCCTTCCGTCGAGGGGCTTTTGGTAAGCCAAAACGAGTTCAGCATCAAAGATTATTATCAAACGTAGTCACATTAATGTGTTGTCCTGCACACGACCACTTGTGTGATGTCGAGCTCGATTTCGTTAACCAAAAGCAATAGGTGCTTTCCTTTTAACACAAAACTCACTGATCTGATCTAAGTTAGAGAGAGAAAAAGCAAGAAATCACATGCGCGAAAGTGAGATACCACTAACAACTTAGGTCAGAATACTTGAAATTTAAAGGGGGACTGTGGGTGAAATTTTGTGTCAATTTAAAAATTTATATAGCTGCGGGATGGCTTAAGTTGATTTTTAGTCAAAATCGCATCGAAAAATTCCAAACCGTTACGAAGTTATCGTAAATTTTGTGGGCTGATTATGACGTCATAATGCGCACCGGAAAGGACAGGTCGGCAGGCCAAGGCACCACGCCAACAATTACTAGACCTTTATAAAATTAAACAAGTTTACCAAACGATAGACGCAGGTCATTTGACTTTAATTTCAAAGTACGGTGAACCAAATTTCAGTAGACATTTTTAAAAACATAATTAAAGTGCGACTCTATCTGTCAATGAAATAAAGCGGCAACATGGCGAAATCGCGAAGTCGCACTTTAATCCACCTTTCCCATGGCAGTTTCACGCATACCTGTGAGCGTGGAACTAGCGGTCTGTAGTAGCTGTTTGCATTAACGGGAATCTGTGCTCACAGGTATGCGCGCGTAAGTGATTTCTCGTATGGGAAAGGTGGATTATGTTTTTAAAAATGTCTACTGAAATGTGGTTCACCGTACTTTGAAATTAAAGTCAAATGACCTGCGACTACCGTTCGGTAGACTTGTAATAAACTGCTCACAAATTGAAGTGGATATTTTTAAAAAAAGGTTTTTTGAAAATCGCCAGAAAATTCTTGAAAATTATTCGATTGTGAAACCGCTTGCACCGTTTTGAAGAAAAATGTCAATATTTTCAAGAACTACTGAAGTCCTTTACAAAAATCACATGGACATGTCTGATACAGGGTGATTAAAAAAGTCGTTCAACTTTGTTCTTTTTTACTCTTGTGCAGGAGATTGTTCATCCACCCTGTACACCTATATTTACTTGGATCTTATAGTCTGTAGCTTATGTAACTCGTCAGTTTTTAATTTTTCGCTTTCCGTTGCGTACTTACCGAAATATAGCCTTTTCACTTTCCAAAGTCGTTTTATCAATGAATCTACCAAACCCGGGCGCTACTGGATTCTTTTTTGTACTAAGCAATGCCACTTGGTACTTTTGGAACGATTTTTTGCGCAGATTTCAAAATTAACGGAGGTATGGCGTCTCAACCATCTGATGTATACAGGTGTCCCAAAAAAAATCATTCATGAGATTCATTTTATTTCGAAATAATCACTAGCAAAATGCCGTTGCAAAGATCAACTCCAGGTTAGTTCGGTATCCGTGGCAAATATCTTGCGGAATGGTACAGAGCAAAGAGAAATTGCCGAGACGACTCCAGACCACTGGCAGTGCCCGAATCACACATGGAGAAGGTCGCCCGAGAATAATTTCAGTAATGGAAGATCTCTTCTTGTTAGACATAAAATTGTAGAGTGAAATTTTCTACAACCTGTAATAAGGTGTCAGAAACAAATTTCTTTGTTCATGCGACACCCTGTATATTTTTATGTAGTCTTCCATTTGAAATCTGCTCAAAAAATCGTTCTAAAAGTACCAAGTGGCATTGTTTTGTAATAAGTACCAAAAAGTCCAGTAGTCCCCCGGATTTATTCATCAGCAGAATGACTTTGGAAAGTAAAAAGGCTGAATTTCGGTAAGTACGCAACGGAAAGCAAAAAAATAAAAACTAACGAGTTACATAACCTACAGACTATAAGATCCAAGTAAATATAGGTGTACAGGGTGGATGAACAATCTCCTGCATGAGATTAAAAAAGAACAAAACTGAACGACTTTTTTCATCACCCTGTATTAGACATATTCATGTGATTATTGTGGGGGACTTCAGTATTTCTTGAAAATATTGAGATTTTTCTTCAAAATAGTGCAAGCGGTTTCACAATCGAGTGATTTTCAAGAATTTTCTGGCGATTTTAAAAAATTCTTTTTTTAAAAATATCCACTTCAATTTGTGAGCAGTTTAGGTCCCTTCGGCAACAGTACGACTGACCGACTCTGTTCAGAGAAACAATGTATAAAAATAGCATTGAAGTCAGTTGAGCTGATTTTGTTTTGTTTTGGATTAGTTGAATAAAAAAAAAACAAGTAGTGGCTAATGGGGGAAATCCAAAAGCCAAAAAAAAAAAAAAAAAAAAAAAAAAAAAAGGTCCCTTCGTTTCGTTTTTTTTTGAGTGCGCGAATTTCATAGTTTTGTACACCCTTCGTTTCGTTTTTTTTTGAGTGCGCGAATTTCATAGTTTTGTACACCGATATTGAAAATTAACACTAAAAAATATTGTAGTGCACCTAAAATTCCACAAATAATTTGGTTTAATGTTAGATACAATTTTTTATATTCAAAGATAATGTTTAATTGAAATTGTGTTCAATGATCATTTGTGGAAGTTAAGGAAGAACGAAAATGGCAAAAGCGCTCATAACAACAAGACATCGGCGCCAACCACACGCCAACTGTCACTTGTGACAATTATGATGACCCTTCTCGTTTCCACCTGACCTACATTTCATTTGCTCATGTTTTGACGAAAGAACACAACTTGTTGAAAATAGCTGTACCGAGAAGGACGTTCAAAGAAGCTACAAAGAGATGCATTTACGGTGTGTGTAAAAGTGACAGCCAGGAACCAGTAGTTGGTCAGGCGGCTAGACAGAGCATGCAGCGTTGCCATTCAACTGACAGGTGTACGAAAGTTCTCAAAATTTGGTGCCTTCAAGCATGCGCACCTGCCCAAACGAAGTAGCCTATTGTTGGCGTGGTGCCTTGGCCTGCCCAGGCCTGCCGACCTGTCCTTTCCGGTGCGCAGTATGACGTCATAATCAGCCCACAAAATTTACGATAACTTCATAACGGCTTGGAATTTTTTGATGCGATTTTGACTAAAAATCGGCAGGGGTACGAAATAGCGCAGTTCAAAATAGCGCGGGACGAATTAGCGTGCATAAAACAGCGCAAGTATATTACCTCGCAGGACAAAACAGCGCAGGACAAAATAGCGACGGTTCGTAACGGCGCAGGTATAAATCAGCACAAAGACGAAATAGCGCAAGTAATAGCGCAGGTCAAGAGAGTGCGTGCCAAAAATTAAAAACCAACAATAAGCAACATGTTTGTCAGTGTCCAATATATTCCAATCAATTTGTGGAACAGGTCAGCAGAGTAAACGACGACTTTCAGAGAACCAACATTTCGCAGGAAGCATGGCGCAAAGCGTTTCAAAATTTGTTGAATTGCCACCATCCTTGCGTTCTAAAATTTGACGAACAATTCTTGAAGGAACAAGACCATACAGAAGTTTATGTTGCTATACAGGGTGGTCCGACTTTTATGTCATTAAATTGGAGGATCGATAGAGAATCAAAAATGAAGGGGACTTTCTCCAGAAAACATATTTGAGAAATGCCTAATAACAGAGATACAGCCCTTCAAAGTTGGAAATAAATGATCGTTTTTTTTTGCATAACTTTTGAACCGCTCAATCGATTTGATTATAAATAGAACCAAAAGTTCACTGAAATTATCCCCTGTCGAACAATCATAACATGTTCCATAAAAAAGTTTCAGGGGCTTAGACATTAGGGGATGACCCTACTTTCCCCCCCTATTTTTCACCCCCTAGTTATTTTTGGAAACTGTTTAAAATTTTGAATTCTACGTTCAATTTTGAAGAAAAAATCACTGTTGCAAAATTTTGATTAGAGGCTTCGTTTAGGAGATATTTGGGTTTGAAACTTTGGGAAACATCCCGAAATCGCCACTTCCAAAGGTCTAAAAATTAAAATTCAAAGAAACTCATGATTTCTCAGCTGAAATAGGTTTTCTAGAGTTTCTAAGTTTTATTCAAAACACGGGAAATTTTCAGGAAAAAAACAACTTGGGTTCTGGAAAAGTGGCGATTTCGGGATGTTTTCCAAAGTTTCAAACTCGAATATCTCCTAAACGAAGCCTCTAATCAAAATTTTGCAAGAGTGACTTTTTCTTCTGAATTGAACGTAGAATTCAAAATTATGAACAGTTTCCAAAAATAACTAGGGGGTGAAAAATAGGGGGGGGAGGTAGGGTCACCCCCTAATGTCTAAGCCCCTGAAACTTTTTTTATGGAACATGTTATGATTGTTCGACAGGGGATAACTTCAGTAAACCTGTGGTTCTATTTTGAATGAAATCGGTTGAACGGTTCAAAAGTTATGCGGAAAAAACGATTATTTATTTCCAACTTTGAAGGGCTGTATCTCTGTTATTAGGCATTTCTCAAATATGTTTTCTGAAGAAAGTCCCCTTCATTTTTCATTTTCTATTCATCCTTAAATTTAATGACATAAAACGAGGACCACCTGTATACAGGCTGGTCCAGGTTATAGTAGCAATAATCCACCATTCGATGGTCCATTAGAAACTAGGTCGACATGCATAATTTAATTTTTCTCCAAAACGCTTCCTAAGGGAGATATAGCCCTTCAAAGTTCAGTTTTTAAAATCATCTTTTTGCAATAACTTCCAAGTCATCAAAGCGATTTTTACCAAATTTAGTACAAATACTTATGAAATAAATACCCATCACTTGACGTAGATAACTTTTGTCAAAATTGTCCAGTGGCGTAGATACCGGAGGATTGCTCAACTTCTCCCACCACATTTTCTACGCCACTCAATATTTTTGGAAAATTACACTTTTTTTGAATTCCTTGTTCAATTTAGAAGAAAAAGTTACTCTTGTAAAATTTTGATTAGAGGCTTCATTCCCGAGATATTTGGGTTTGAAACTTTGGAAAACACCTCGAAATCGCGACTTTCAAAGGCCTAAAAACTAAAATCCAAGAAAACTCATGATTCCTCAACTGGAATAAGGTTTCTAGGTCGTTTAAGTTGATTTACTGCCATTTTTAGCTAAGAAACGAGGCGTTTTCAGAAAAAAGACAATTTGGGCTCTGGAAAGTGGCGATTTCGAGATGTTTTCCAAAGTTTAAAACCCAAATATCTCAAAAATTAAGCCTCTAATCAAAATTTTACAAGAGTAACTTTTTTTTCTAAATTGAACAAGAAATTCAAAAAAAGTATAATTTTTCAAAAATATCCAGTGGTGTAAAGAATGGGGTGGAAGAAGTTGAACAATCCCCCGGTATCTACACCACTGGACAATTTTGACAAAAGTTATCGACGTCAACTGATGGGTATTTATTTCGTTAGTATTTGTACCAAATTTGGTCAAAATCGCTTTGATGACTTGAGAGTTATTGCAAAAAGAAGATTTTAAAAACTGAACTTTGAAGGGCTGTATCTCTCTTGGGAAGCGTTTTAGAAAAAAATTAAATTATGCAGGTCGACCTATAGTTTTCGATGGACCATCGAATGGTGAATTATTGCTACTATAACTTGGACCACCCTGTATAGAGGAGGGTTCCGGAAGAAAATCAACGAGTCTTGTAAATACGTCCAATTGAGTGTAAGGTTAAGAACCTTGACAGAAGAATATTCGTTCAGATTAGTCGATATTTAGGGCTTATTGGGTGCTTTCCACCTAGCTCCAAGTTTGGTACACCTTCCATTTGCGCACGTGCGGGTTCCAAACGGTGCTTTCCATCTACGTGTTCTTACCTGGTTTTGTGCCGTCCGGTGGATCACCTAAAATTTTGTGCCGTCGGAAGGCACACCGGAAACGGATGCGACAAATGACGTACCGTCAGCTGTAATCCAGCACTCCGTTGTCATATGTCTCTCTCTGTGTCGTTTCATCCATGCATCCGTGTTTTATTTTATTTCTCTGCAGGGATAACGTACGATCGATTAAGATTTACGCTGCCATTTATTTATTTCTGAATGCCATAGTCATCTTTCGCCTCCAGACCAGAGATGTCGCGTCGGTCAACGATGCCGGTGCTTTCCATCTAGGTGTACCCAATCGTGGAACATGTTCCGTCTGGTGGTATTTGTACCGTCTAGGTGGAAAGCACCCATTGTATCTGTAAATTAGAATTCGTAAATTTTCTTATCGTTTGTTAACCTCATGGATACCACCCTTATATTTAGAACCTTTCAAATGAAATAGTGCTTGCTTTTCTTTGCTTATCTATGCATGTGAATAATGATGTGAATCGCGAGATAATCCTTGAAGAATTTGCGCCTGACGGAGGCGAAAGGCTGCACTGTTATGTATTTGCGCTTCTTTGGACCTGCGCTATTTTGTGCACGCTTTTATAGGCTCACGCCGTTTTGGAATGCGCTATTATGTACTTACGCTGTTTTCGACCTACGCTATTTTGTCCTGTGCTATTTCGTCATGCGCGTTTTTGTCCCGCGCTATTTCGTACC
Organism: Anaspis maculata; assembly: GCA_949128115.1. Taxonomy (NCBI): domain Eukaryota; kingdom Metazoa; phylum Arthropoda; class Insecta; order Coleoptera; family Scraptiidae; genus Anaspis; species Anaspis maculata. The sequence goes on from OX421963.1 coordinate 44,724,422, forward strand.
CCTGCCCTAAAAATTAATCAAAGCCCATCTCGCAGCTATATAAATTTTAAAATTCACACAAAATTTTACCCACAGTCCCCCTTTAACGGCTGCCCGAGATGCACATTATTTTGAAACAACGTATATGATAGGTATTTATGTACCTACCTACTTTTGATTATATGTATTGCACAAGTGACAAGTGCAAGTAATCGAGATACTCCGGTGCAACCGCAAAATTAGGCGATGCACCTAACTGGGGAAAATGGCCCATTCGTATAGGAAGATTTAGGGAATTAATTGCTTCAAGGGGCCTAAGTTGCCGCCAGGCAACGTCTATAGCAAACACAACCATAAGAAGAAGTAGAGGTGTATTAAATTTTAGCTCAAGCCTGTGCCCAAATAAACGTGGTCTTGAGACCACTTATATATCTAAGATCTGACTATGAATACGGGCCTATGAATCCGGCAAGCTATCGAACGGCTCTTCCGCCAATTGTACGGGTTTGTGGCTTACCCCCAAGTCGGAGTCTCCAGCTAACAATATTTAACAACCTTCCATATCTTCGAAATGGTTACTATGTAGTTAGGGGAGACTGGAACAAGTTAGTCTGTCGCAACGTTCCGCAGAGCGGATTGGGGACGATAACAGGTCGGTAGCCACCTAGCCTTAAATTTTGTAAGCATGCAAAACCGGCAAAAACAATAGACTCTTCCAGGCTGTGGTCAGCCTTTCCCGACGAGTAGCAAGCAACGGATGAAAATTTTTGTATGATTGTATGAGACATTACTTCGGGTAAAAAGTTGGAATTTTAGAAACAGATTGCAACAAATTAAAAGCATTTTCCATGATAATTGAACAAAAATTCACAGATATCGAATCCGGCGCAACCTTAATTTTCGTATTGAAAATAATGAGGCAGTTATGCGATATCCGCATAGACAAGTACCACACCATGTCAAAGGGCCAGCAAGATCATAAGATGTAGAACCATAGCCACACGTCAAGTGGCATACCGTATTAAGAAATACATAAGTCTTTTTCGAGCGAGTAACCGTTCATGACCGGTTACACTTGGTTATAGAATTTGACGTTTGAGCGAGGATTGGTTATAGCGGTAAAGGAAGTGCCGCCATTTTGATATCACCACCGGTTATACATTTCATAACCTGGTCATGACACTGGTTATTGTTATGGTGGGGTAACAAATTATGGCGGCAAAAAATTTGAATTTGAAACAAGCAGCGGTCCAGAATTTCCAAACGTGAAACGTACCTAACCTAACCTCAAAAACTTGACAACTTGACTTGGCGACGAGAAGAATCGAAGACGATGGACTCATCTGCGATGGACCCACAAGAACATCGGGTAATCCAGATGTCCGATGTCCGCTTGATGGTGGTTTAATCCTGAAAGTACCTACTTGTCATACCTCCTATTTATATAGTAGAAATATAAATAGTTGATTGTCAATTCAATATAACTATTTATTGTTCTTTCGGTATTACACCATGAACAAGAAAACAAACAGGATTTCATAGAAATTGTATGTGTGATGTGATCACGATACACGTGTGATCCACAAAATTCGTAATCAGGGCCCTGATTGGGGCCCACCCGGGTGACTTTGGAAACGAGATGTTCATCGATTCAAGTGACGGGATTGGCTGAATGACTGCATTTTTCACCTTCAAAGCTATCCTAGATTACGAATGGTTCAAGTACACGGTATGTAGCAGAGACAAGTACAAGCGTTGAGTGTACAAGTAAAGGTGAGTTCGGCAATTCAACTCCATTCCCTCTTTTTACTCCGTACACACTTAAGCCGTTCGGTTATTCCCTTCGGAGTGAGTGGCGTCACTCGCTTTTCCGTTCGGCTTTTCGTTTCGGCGCAAATAGAGTTCACTCCGAAAGCACCACATAAATAGGTGGGGTTTGTGGAGCAGGCATGCGCACAATACGCGTGATCAGTTTGACAGCATTATTTTGACAGTAGGTGAGTTCGGCTTTTCGTCACGGGGTTGGAGTGGAACAGGAGCGGATTTTTGTCACGTGGTTTAAAGAGCAAAGGGAGTGAAAATTACTGAACGCACCGAGGAACGCGTAAATGTCAATGTCACTAGTGTCAGTTGTCACTGTAGTGTCAGTTGCAAATAGTTGGGTTATAAACAAGTTACAAGACAAGGAAAAGCATAAACAGCAAACATGGCAGGCAAAGGGCCTGACAACCCGCAGACGCCACAACAGCCTACTGGAGATTCCATTCTTGGGTTTCGACTGTTTCGACACGACGATTGCACACACCACACCGTAATCAATACAAGAATTACGGAAATTGAGAACATGAGAAATTAACAAACTGTCAAAATAATGCTGTCAAACTGATCACGCGTATTGTGCGCATGCCTGCTCCACAAACCCCACCTATTTATGTGGTGCTTTCGGAGTGAACTCTATTTGCGCCGAAACGAAAAGCCGAACGGAAAAGCGAGTGACGCCACTCACTCCGAAGGGAATAACCGAACGGCTTAAGTGTGTACGGAGTAAAAAGAGGGAATGGAGTTGAATTGCCGAACTCACCTTTTGTTAATTGCTCATGTTCTCAATTTCCGTAATTCTTGTATTGATTACGGTGTGGTGTGTGCAATCGTCGTGTCGAAACAGTCGAAACCCAAGAATGGAATCTCCAGTAGGCTGTTGTGGCGTCTGCGGGTTGTCAGGCCCTTTGCCTGCCATGTTTGCTGTTTATGCTTTTCCTTGTCTTGTAACTTGTTTATAACGTTTATAACCCAACTATTTGCAACTGACACTACAGTGACAACTGACAACTAGTGACATTGACATTTACGCGTTCCTCGGTGCGTTCAGTAATTTTCACTCCCTTTGCTCTTTAAACCACGTGACAAAAATCCGCTCCTGTTCCACTCCAACCCCGTGACGAAAAGCCGAACTCACCTTAAGTAACTATTTGAAGCTATCAGTCCCTCTTTTCCCGCCAAATGCTGATAACCAAAGTTATAACCGCAACGTTTTAGCGAGAAATGTCTGATGTCAAAAAAATGACAGTATCTGTCAATCTAATGTCAACCGCTAATAACTAGTGGACGTGGTACAACCGAAATAGGGAATATAAGTTGCAAATGATGATAAAGGCAAACCACTTGGCAGGGTTACAACTGAGATCTAAATAAACGATTTGACCCGCAGTGCTTTTATTTTTGTCCCTTAGGATTTGAATAGCGCCCTTTTTTCAAAATGGTGGATATTGTCTAGGGGCAGAATGTATCGAATAGCCTGGTGATGTCCAGCTTAGTAGAAATATAGGGGGCTATGTCTCAATCGGTTTCTGGGACATCAAACACTAATTAAAAAAATGGTGGAACATTGACATCTACCGCAGGCAAATTTGGTGGAGGCGCCAAGAGGAATTTAGTACTGTCATAAGAAAATTGCTGTAACATTTTTATTTTTCAACGGATTTTAACACAAGACATTTCATTTTGTGAGAAAGTGAATTTTTCATGTTACCTTATACCTATCATTGAAAAAAGATGTTGAGGAATGTTGAAAAAAAATAAAAAATTATTTGGAAAAAAAAAGATTTTTTACATTTTTTTATTTTTATGCAATTTGCCCTATTTGTAGACTTTAATGTTCCCTTTCTAAATTTGCACTTTTCCGATTTATATCCTTGCAGTACGCGCCGCCATATTGAAATAATGATGTCTGAAAAGAAGTTTTCAACAATATCTGAATTTTGGTCTATGTGACATTGAAATGTTTATGTACATATGAAAGCACATTGAATCCTCCACAGTTTGACATCTGAACCAGCTTTGTGCGACTCACGGTTCTTGAGCTAGACCTTCTGGAAGTATCAATTTTTGGTTCCAAAAGAAAGAAAAATCACCTCTTAGGGCTGTGCCAGGTCCACCAATGTTCATGATTTGAGATGAATGACTACGCGTTATCGATGGGTGACTTGATTGAGACATGGTGGCGATCCAGTGGTAAAATCCGGTAGGCACGGTCACTATTTAACACCGAAAATTGATACTTCCGGAAGCTCTAGCTCAAGAGCCCCGAGTCGCACAGAAATGGTTTAGGTGTCAAATCGTGGAGAATTGAATGTACTTTCATACGTATATAAACATTTCAATCTCGCATGGACAAAAATTTAGATATTGTCAAAAACTTCTCTTCAGATTCCATTTTTTCAACATGGCGGTGCGCACTGCAAAGATATAAATCGGAAAAGTGCAAATTTAGAAAGGACACAACAAAATCTACAAATATGGCAATTTTCATAAAAATAAAAAAATAAAAAAAATCTTTTTTTTTCAAAATTATTTTTCATTTTTTCTTCAACATTCTTCAATGTCTTTTTTTATGGAAGGTATAAGATATGAAGAAGAATTTACTTTTCAACAAAATGAGATACCTTGTGTTAAAATCGGTTGGAAAATAAAAATATTACAGCAATTTTCTTATGACCGTACAAAATTCATGTTGGCGCCTCCACCAAATTTGCCTGCGACAGATGTCAATGTTCCATCATTTTTTTAAAAAGTGTTTGATGTCCCAAAAATCAATCGAGACATAGCTCCATATATTTTAACAAAGCTGGACATCACCAGGCTATTCGATACTTTCTGCCCCTAGATAAAATCCGCCATTTTGAAAAAGGGGCGCCATTCAAATCCTAAGGGACGAAAATGAAAGCACTGCGGGTCAAATCGTTTATTCAAGTCTTAGTTACGATCCTGCCAAGTGGTTTGCCTTTATCATCATTTGCAACTTGTTTTTTCCTACCACGTCCACTAAACCAACCGGTTACAAAAAGTTACTCGCTCGAAAAAGACTATGGGCGATTGACCTTATTGGGGAAAATGGCCGTTTCGTCGAGGAAGTTTTAGGGAATTAATTTTCAGAAGAGGTGTAAGTTGCCGCAGACAGCGGCGTCTGTTACGTCAATTGGTGGCACGTCAAAACTGTCACTTTTCTGTCTTGTGCAGTCTCCTACAAGCAAACTTTTGTTCCTGTGAACCCTCGGGACCCCGTAGGCTCGTTATTGGGCCCCATGTTGATGACCAGCGTCGTCGCAGACCGTTCTCTAAATCATCCATAGCTTCCGCCCAAGGAAGAGCAACAGACTCTGTCACACCCGCACGGAGGGAAACACACAAGCCCGTCGACCAGCCTGCCAGCCACTCAGATGCTGCCAGCCAAGAAAAAATCACCTCGGGCTGGCCGTGCAGTCAACCACCACCTACCTTTTTTCCTCGCTTTTTTCTAAAGATTTCCTGCTTCGACTTCAGCTGGAGATCCGCATTTTTCATTCTAACAAGCTCGCCGTAGCTACCTCTGTGTTTGCGACGTAAACGTTGTCTTTTTTTATCGCAATAATGTAGTGCATTGCTGGGGGCGTAGTCTTTCAGCTGCGCACCTCTGGAGCTAGATCTACTACAAACCTGCTAAATACGCTAACCATAACATGAAATAAGAGACACAAATGCAAACCCCTTTTCAGATTATTTCTACTTGTCAAATTTCCATGTCAATATGTGGGTATTGCAGGTATCCACTAGTGCCCACCTAGGCTACTAGACGTCGGAGTATGTTTTCCTCGCGAAAACGTCCTCTACGATCAAGTACCAAGCTCTACAACAGGTGGCGTTTTTTAAATGTAAATCGCCTATAGTCGGCGGAAGGTTCACGGGCATCCACAAATGTGTACAAACAACTTACCGGCGTATAGATTTTAATAACCGAGTTTAATAACAAACGCTCTTGCGTCGACATTTGATCATTTGAAAGACATGTAATCTCGCATGACGCAACGCCCTGAATCCTGAATGGTATACCCCGACAGAACTGTTAGTATATTGGAAATAGAAAAAAATAGGTGCTTTGCTGGAATTAATTCAAACAAAAACGATTTTTTTACCATGGCAAGCTTACAGTCCCTTCTTCAACATATCAAAAGTCCTCAACTCTGGGACTGCTACAAATCAGTATACCGGGTGAAAGTTTATTATTTTTCTTTACTTTCTTTTTTTCTTGAAAAACTGATGACCGAAAAAAACTATTTCAGGCTAGTTTTATAGGCCATAGTCTTCCAATGAACATATAAAAAATATACCACCCAGCAACTGCTGCGTATCAAGTTACAGGGTGAAAACTATTCTTCAACTTCAATTTTTTTTCTTGGTGGAACTGATCTAGATTGAAGTCATTTCACGTTTCAATTTTTACTTTCCCGCCCCCCCCCCCCACGAACACGGAGGGAAAGTATTGTAATCGTGCAGAAAAAAAGTTTTGAGATTTCACCGGATATTTTCTTGATGAAATCGGCTCACACAACGATGCGACTGGTTTTTCTGTAAATTTGAGGTTTCTAGTCAAACATATCAAAATAATAGATTACTGCTACAGCTACGTTTTTATTTACAAATTTAAATGTTTGGTTGCGTTCCAAGATTTTTTGAATTTTTGATGCAATATACCCGAATATACCCACACATTTAAATTTGTAAAAAAAAACCCTAGCTGTAGCAGAAATGTATCATTTTGATATGTTTGACTAAAAACTTCAAGTTTACAGAAGAATCAGTCGAAATTGATGTGTGAGCCAATTTCACCAAGAAAGAAATTGAAACGTGAAAATGACTTTTCACCCTGTAATTTGAAAAGCAGCAGTTGCAGAAATGTATCATTTTTATATGTTGAGCATGACATTATAAGCTTGCAAAAGAACTGGAACCGGCTCCAATCTAGATCAGTTCCACTAAGAAAAAAAATTGAAGATGAAAAATAGTTTTCACCCTGTAACTTGATACACAGCAGTTGCTGAATGGTATATTTTTTATATGTTTATTGGAAGACTATGGCCCAGTGGCGCAGCCAAGGGGGGGCTAGGGGGCTATAGCCCCCCTCCAGACAGTCTCGCTTTTTTACCGAAGCAATGAAAAATGTTGAACAAGTCTCTCTGTGTGAGAGTTGCACTACTGCTATTGGATTGTGCGTTTTAAAGCAAGTATACTTACCTACCTACATCAATTTAAGAAGTCCAATCCAGTCGCAGTGAAATTTTCTATTTCGCGCTATTAATGCTATTGGATTGTGCGTTTTAAAGCAAGTATACTTACCTACCTACATCAATTTAAGAAGAAGTCCAATCCAGTCGCAGTGAAATTTTCTATTTCGCGCTATTTTTTTTAAATTCCAGACAATTCACCTTATCTTCTATGGAGATTGGAGACCTACCTGTTACTTGCTACACCTGGGTTAACATGCTATGTGTTTGTGTGCCTGACATTTTGGCTGAATATAAGCATATGTGCGTTATTTATTCGCGTTAATTAAAATTGACTCCCTTCCCTTATTCCTCCATAAAAAAAACGCAAGACGTTTCGCCCTGAGCTATTTCGGAAATGCCGTCCTTTAATACCTACTTCAATTTAAGGTAGGTAATATTGGTAACACAATAATTATTTATACTCGAAAATAGGATGACCACGTCCCTTTTTTGGGGGTTTTCGCCTTCGGCGCAGTTCGCTTCGCTCGCGTCCCTTACCCCCCCCTTGGCTAAATCCTGGCTGCGCCACTGCTATGGCGTATCAAACTAGCCTAAAACCGTTTTTTTTTCAGTCATCAGTTTTTTGAGAAAGAAAGGAAATAAAGAAAAATAATAAACTTTCACCCTGTTTACAAATTTGTAGCAGTCCCAGAGTTGAGGACTTTTGATATGTTGAAGAGGGAACTGGAAGCTAGCCATGGTAAAAAAATCGTTTTTGTTTGAATTAATTCCAGCAGATATTCTATTTCCAATATACTATGTCGCAGTGTCGCATATGCCGTCGCTTTCCTGCTTACGTGACGAGTATTTCCTTACTTCCTTCCCTTACGAGTATTTTCAACTCTTAAAATTGTTTTTATTGTAATATATTGTATCTAACAAGGAAACAAGTTGTATCTAGGCAAAAAAAATTAATTTTCATTTTTTACATTCTATTGTAAACGTTAATTTTATTTACAAAATAAAAATCTATAGGAAAGTGCCGCGCGATCAATAAAAACAAACATTGTATAGGTCTGGCGCTGGTATTGAAAAATTTGGTTATTCAGCCCATCCAGTCGATGAATATTTGATGTCAAAAGCCAAATCTATAAACGGTTTTTTGCTAATCGCCCTGGGCCGCGATTCTGTACTCTCCTACCGACACTTGTCGGTGTCGGTAGCTAGGCAGGAGCGAATTTGATTGGTTCTCACCCTAGCTACCGATCCGATAGTTGTCGGTAGGCAAGTACAGAATCGCGCTCCTGGGCCGCGATTCTATACTCTCCTACCGACACTTGTCGGTGTCGGTAGCTAGGCAGGAGCAAATTTGATTGGTTCTCACCAAGGAGGTTAGAATATAAGGAGGGAACGTAACCCAGCTTGTAAGCGAGGAAATTTGATGCGGAACGGGGTGAGGGGAAATCATGTATTTGAGTATGCAACCCGTAAGTTATGAACCACCCGAAGGCACACGAATCACAGAAGTCTATCTTTAGAATGTGGCATTTTCAATCGCTTTTGAGGTTTTTGAATGTGAAAACCACAGCGATCGCCGTTCAGGGACAGTTTTTCCAAGCAGAAGGCAATCCAAACTAGAAAATGCTGTTGCACAAGTAAGTGAACCTAGAACAATGAATTTTGAAGTTACGAATATGCCCATTTCAAGATTTGCAGCTCCAAATGATTTGATTGTATCCTCTACGACGTGTGCCCTTGTCCAGTGCCGAATTAAAAAGGACATAACCGCCTTGCAAACTCATGGAAGACCAAACAAATGAAAAGCTCGAGCAAGCCAAAGTATGCCTCCTGCATTGCCCAGTGCACAGCTGCTGTGTAGGTACCTACCATAGACCAGTACCTACCTATTTAACCTAGTACAGTTACCAATATTGTGTGTACGGACCTACGTGTGTGTTGTACTAGTGTGCACCTACACTGGATAATTCATAATAATAAAATGGAAGCAAGTCAAATAGGTAATTGAGAGTTGAAAATGCCACAAAATTTTGATAATATTGGTTTTATTTTTCCAAATTCAAGGATGCCTATTTTTGGATTTCACATGCACGATCGAAGAGAAGATACTGCCTTTTACTCAAGAAGAAAGTGAACAAAGAAAAAAGTCATTTGAAGTATGAGCGCCTCGACCCAGTCCACCTTCAAGTTCTTTTGTGCATAGGAGATGATTTGATGAAATGGATATGATATGAGACTTAGCTTAAGGAGGCGTAGATCTCAATTTAGAGCACCATGATGAAAGGCATTAAAAAACCACAGAATAATGATGAATTAGAAGAACGATACTGCTTGGCCTAAGAATTATTATTGAAACTTGAGTAAATCTCTTTGAGAATTTACAGCTGAAAATAACTTTTCCATATTCAAGATCTCTGAACCTCACCAGAACATTCCATAATCAATAAGGAAGGATCGAGCACTACTGGTGGTCTCTGAAGAAGTGATGGAAAGATGGAGTAAATATTTCCAAGAGTTACTGAGTGCACAACCAAGATAGTCTGATGAAGACGACATTAACAAAGAAAATACGATCGAAGACAGAAATGAAGGGACGCTAACAGAAGACCTGAAATAACAAAAGTATTCCTGAAACTGAAAAAAGGCAAAGCTCCTGGACATGATAAATCTACATCAGAGATAATAAATAGCTTTGGAAGAAGAGGGGAAATGATTGCTGTTGGAAATCTACAACATAAAGCATAGGAAAGAAAAGGGGGTTCTTAACGAGTGTGCAAACCATTTAGAGGCATCACCTTGCTGAACATGCCAATGAAAATATACAACTACTGGGAAAGAAACTGAAAAAGATAATAGAGCCAACGTTGCTGAACACTCAAAGTGGACTTCGAAAAAAAAAGTAGCGTGCAAAGCCTCATCTTCACAGTGCATCAAATAATTCAGAGAGCAACGAGGAGTGAAAAAGAAACTAACTAGTGCTATAAAAAGTCTGTACAAGAATACCACTAGTAATATGTACTGGGTGACGGAAAAAAGATCGAAATACAAAAGGTCGAAAACAAAACATCGAATGCATAAAGTCGAGAAACAAAATAACGAAACCACAAAACATCGAAAGCACTATTGTCGAAAGTGCAAAAGGTCGAAAATCAAAAGATCGAAAAGTGAAATATCGAAAAGCAAAAGGTCGAAAACCAAAAGGTCGAAAAGTGAAATATCGAAAAGCAAAAGGTCGAAAACCAAAAGGTCGAAAAGTGAAATATCGAAAAGCAAAAGGTCGAAAACCAAAAGGTCGAAAAACAAAAGATCGAATAATAAAATGTCGAATAGCACAATGTCGAACTAGAAATATATGTTTTAAATGTGATCACAATTCGGATCGATTGAAGAGCTGTGACTCTCTCAGAGAGCACTTGAGGAAAAATTTTACTCTCACTTTTCGACTTATTCTTCAGAGATAAATCACCTCCCAAAGTATTATGCAAGGCCACCGAAACACCTGTATATTCTTTCAAATCTGATCAGCCTCAGCGTAAATAACCTTCGGACTTATAAACCTGTGCACGCATGGACCTTGTTAGGTTGAGTGATTTTTTTGCAGACCTGATTGGGTTTTTTGACGCAAAATCCACTCTGAAACGTAAAGCTGTGCACATGGACCTCGTCAGGCCTAGTAGTTTTTTTTTGAAGACCTGATTTGGTTTTTTGACGCAAAATTCACTTTGAAACGTAAAGCTGTGCACATGGACCTCGTCAGGTCTAGTAGTTTTTTTTTTTTGAAGACCTGATTTGGTTTTTCGACGCAAAATTAACTTGGACTTATAAACCTGTGTACATGGACCTCGTCAGGTTCAGTAATTTTTTTGCAGACCTGGTTTGATTTATTGACGCAAAATCAACTCTGAAACGTCAAGTTGTGCACATGGACCTCGTCAGGTTTAGTTTTTTTTTTTTTTTTTTTTTTTTGAAGACCTGATTTGGTTTTTCGACGCAAAATCAAGTTGGACACATAAAGCTGTGCACATAGACCTCGTCAGGTCTAGTAGTTTTTTTTTTTGAAGACCTGATTTGGTTTTTCGACGCAAAATTGATTTGGACTTATAAACTTGTGTACATGGACCTCGTCAGGTTCAGTAATTTTTTTGCAGACCTGGTTTGGTTTATTGACGCAAAATCAACTCTGAAACGTCAAGTTGTGCACATGGACCTCGTCAGGTTTAGTTTTTTTTTTTTTTGAAGACCTGATTTGGTTTTTCGACGCAAAATCAAGTTGGACACATAAAGCTGTGCACATGGACCTCGTCAGGTCTAGTAGTTTTTTTTTTGAAGACCTGATTTGGTTTTTTGACGCAAAATCAACTAGGACTTATAAACCTGTGTGCATGAACCTCGTCAGGTTCAGTAATTTTTTTACAGACCTGATTCGGTTTTTTGAAGCAAAATCATTTCTGAAACGTCAAGTTGTGCACATGGACCTCGTCAGGTTTTTTTTTTGAAGCCCTGATTTGATTTTTCGACGCAAAATCAACTTGGACACATGCATGGACCTCGTCAGGCTCAGTAATTTTTTTGCAGACCTGTTTCGTTTTTTTCTTTTGACGCAAAATCCACTCTGAAACGTGAAGCTGTGTACATGGACCTCGTCAGGTTCAGTGATTTTTTTGCAGACCTGATTCGGTTTTTTGACGCAAAATTGACCTATACTCATAAATCGGTGTACACACTACACAGACCTTGTCAGGTTCAGTATATTTTTTTCAAGGCCTGATTAGGTTTTTTCACAGAAATAAGTTTGGGCTAGTTGATTTTTGACTCGGTGCTTCTCTTCTCTCGTCCCAAACTCTCAAATCATTTGTCTTTACAACAATTGTACATACACCTATTGCTCATTATCGATTTTCACGGTTTTTCTTTCTAGACCTTTTCTTTTCGATTTTTTGTTTCTCTATGATTCTTTTCGACGTTTTGTTTTTCGACCAATTGTTTTTCGACCAATTGTTTTTCGACCTTTTGTTGTTCGACCAATTGTTTTTCGACCAATTGTTTTTCGACCAATTGTTTTTCGACCTTTTGTTGTTCGACCTTTTGTTTTTCGACATTCTGTTATTCGATATTATGTATTTTCGACCATATGTATTTCGACCATCATCACTTTCGATATATTGTAAAATCGACCTTTTCTTTTTCGACCTTATGCATTCGATGTTTTGTTTTCGACCTTTTGTTTTTCGTTCTTTTTTCCGTCACTCAATATGTACTACTGAGACACTAATAAACAAAAAAAGAAGTAACAAAGAAGACCAAGCTGAAAGTACGTATAAGACGATTTTCAGATCAGTACTGACTGGTACTGACTGATGACTCACAGGTGAGACATGGAGGTCTTACCTAAGAGAATGCAGAAGGAGCATGAGGCAACGGGGATGAAGTATGCACCTGCGGAGTAAAAAAAATACTGAGGAGACACAATTCGTAACCCCGAGTAAGAAAAGAGCTAAGATGAGGCCTGCAACAAAATTTGTAGATAAGAGACAACTGAGTTGCTCAGGACGCCTAGAGAGCATGAACGAGGATAGACCAGTAGAACGATAAGCGAGAATGACAAGAATAAGAAATCAGGGAAGACAAAAAGAAGCATGGGACGCAACAATAAGATAAATAGTAACAGAAGGTTGACTGAGCTGGGATAAAGGAAGAACGTCCGCTGAAGACAAGAGACGATGAGAAGTTCATACATCAAGAAAAATTTGATAATGTCGAGAAAGAACTAAGTTTTATTGTTGATATTTTATGAGAATGTTACATTTTTATTTGTAGTATTCACACTACGCCGCAAAATAAAAGGATGTTGATTAATATAAAACAAAATTCGACTGCCACATCTTGTCATCATCAGTGTTGCGCCTCTTCTGTTTTCTTTCAATCTTTGTCATCCATTTCAGCCCCTTTTCGTCCTCTCCCAACAATTGCCTCAGAGTTCTGCCCTCCTTCAGCGATTCCTGACATGACCTCAAGTGCTCCATCGTCCCACTTCCTTCCACAACACGATATACCCTGGTAACTTCCAGTAGCTACTCGTCTGTACCCCATCACCACACCACAACCTTGCAAATCGCTGCTTCCAGCATTCACGTTTGGATTAAGCGTGCATCTAGGCACTTTGCCTTGTAGCTCTTTGTATTCTTGGTTTGGCATATCTACAGTCTTGTAGCTTGTTTATCTGCACCTGCCACGAACCTGCTTCTGTTCGTCTCTGTTCCTTCTAGTCCGGATGTTAAGGTTCAATACCCTTCACTTTTATAACAAGCAATGCTACTTGGCATACCTGTTGCCGAGACCATGTTTGACCGATTAAGATCAGGAGCCAAAGTCGCAAGCAATGCAGGCATCGTATACAGGGTGTCGTATAGAAAAAAAGTAAAAAATTCGTATATCAATAACCAAACCAGATGGATTCACGTGAATAAGCACATATATTCACAATATATTACCCATCAAGGAATAGTCAATGATTTTGGAAAATCTTGAGCGGTTCCTGAAAAATTCAGGAAAAACTGAATTTTCTTCTGGATATTTTATTTTTCGGTAAATCAGTGAATTTTCAAGATATCAAAGTGTAACTTGGTAGTTCTATGGCCAGTATGGTCATAAATCAGAAACGATCAGGAGCCAAATGCAAGGCCTGCCATTCCCAGAAATAAGACTGAACTTTTTTTTTCTTCGCGACCGCCATCTTGGATCTCCGTTTTACTCAACAGTTGAAAAAGTGACAACCGAATGTGGGATAGTTGACATACAGTTACCCCATCATGAAAAAGATAGCCTTGAAGCAAGGTAAGGGTCTCTTCGTCGAAAAAACAGTGTATTACCCAAGGTTTTCATGGTAATACGCATTTGCAGCGCCTGTGATGGCTAATCAGAGATTTGAAAGAGCAGAGTGAGTTCATTGTGACAATCCTACATTCATTATGAGCTGAATTACCAGAATTCATGATGATCGGTTCAAAGGTAAACTTTCGATGGCTTGCTGAGCTAAATAGGTGGCGCTTTTTGGAGAGAAATGCAAAAAAAATTGGGCAATCATCATCATGTTATCCTCACTAAGAGAAGACTATTGGAAAAACTGAAACTAATCAACGCTGAAATGTTTTGGGAGAGTCAACCCTATAATCTTGAGCCATAAAATGTTGGTTACATGCGTCCCGTTGTTAGAGGGAAGACATGAAAGACTTGCATGCAGAAAGTTTTTTCCAAGTTCTGAGCCACGTATAATTCTCAGAAAGCTACCAAAATTCTGTCTCTGGATCGATGATGATGAATTTTGGTACTAAATCTCAAAATTGATGTAATATTGTTAGTCATCAACTTTTGGTGGGTTTCTAAATAAAATATGCGGATAAGAATTTTGAATTTTTTTCTGCATGCACGCCTTCTACGTCTTCTCTCTGACAACTGGACACATCTGTCCAACATTTATTGGCTCAAGAATATAGGTTCAAATCTCACAGAACATTTCAGCGTTGATTTGTTTCAGTCTTTGCAACAGCTTTCTCTTCGTGAGGGATAACACGATAATGATTGTCCGATTTTTTTTCATTTCTCACCAAAAAGCGCCAACTATTTTGTTCAGCAAGCCATCAAACGTTCACCTTTAAACCGATCATCATGAATTTTGGTAATTCAGCTCAAAATGAATGTGGGATTGTGACAAAGAACTCACCCTGCTCTTTCAAATCTCCCATTAGCCATCACAGGCGCTGCAAATGCGTATTACCATGAAAACCTTGGGTGACAATGTTTTCTCGATGAAGATACCCTTACCTTGCTTCAAGACCATCTTTTTTGTAATAGAATGACTGAATGCCAACATTCTCACATTAGACCATCACTTTTCCAACTGTTGAGTAGAACGGAGATTCAAGATGGCGGTCACGAAGAAGAAAAAGTTGACCATCTCACTTCTGAAAATAGCAGGCCCTGCATTTGGCTCCTGATCGTTTTTGATTTATGACAATACTCGCCGTTAACTTACCAAATTGCACTTCGATATCTTGAAAATTCACTGATTTACCGAGAAACAAAATATTTAGAAGTAAATTCAGTTTTCCGGAATATTTCAGGAACCGCTCAAGATCTTCCAAAATTGTTGACTCTTACTTGATATGTAATATACTGTGGATATATGTGCCTATTCACGTGAATGCATCTGATTCGGTTAGTGATATACGAATTTTTCACTTTTTTTCTATACGACACCCTGTATACGGCGCCTGCATCACTTACGACTTTGGCTCCTGATCTTAATCGGTCAAACATAGTCTCGGCAACAGGTATGCCAAGTGGCATTGCTTGTTATAAAAGTGAAGGGTGCCCCCTAAATTTTGCCCTTGGCATCCGGACTATTCTGTTCTGCTTTCCATTTCTGCTACGCTATGCCCTTTTGCTCTTTCTGTTCGAAAAATTTGTTTCTGGGCGGTGACCGCTGGTGGTCTCGGCATCCAAAAGCCATGAAAGCGACTGATTCCGCCATTATGAAAATGAGAAATTGGCAAAGGGAAAACACAAACACAAAAACTGACTGATTCTGTCATTACGCTATTCGCAGTGACAGATTCATGATTCTGTGGGATGGACCTCTGTGACTCGTGGTCGTGTGCCTTCGTGTGGTTCATAACTTACGGGTTGCATACACAGAACGTGACGTCACACGGCTTCACTTTTTTGAGCTCATGTTCCCTCCTGCTATAATTATAACCTCCTTGGTTCTCACCCTAGCTACCGATCCGATAGTTGTCGGTAGGCAAGTACAGAATCGCGCTCCTGTACTTCATGTCAACGCAGGCTGTCTTAGCTGCGATTGTAGGTAGGTAGTCGACCATTTAAAGATACGCCATCTAAACTTCTATTCCAGTTTTCAAGAAGAATCATTGGTTGCGCGTTTTTGGACTGTTCAGTCAATAGTAGTAGATATTGTGTTGTTCAACAGTTGACTCAAAAGCTGTCGAAATTTGTATGCATGACAGGTTTCGATACGAAAAATTCAACCAGAGAGAATAGAATGTGCTTTATTTGTTCGTTATACATACATTTATCAAGGGAAGAGAATTTCATGTGTAGAACCCGTCAATAATAGTCCTCAGATGATGTTAAGAGCGGCTGTGAAGTTTTTTTTTCTTCAAAAGTCGACTGTATTTTTTTCTTTCACTTCTGTCACCCAACTTTGGAACCGCTGATGTGATTTTACTGAAATTTAACTTGATGGTGGACAATGAGCCAAAACGTAGCTCTGACAAATTAGAGCCACATACGTACAGCCTTATTTGAGTTATTGGTGAAAAACACTGAGAAAAGTCAGAACTTTGAGGAGCCATGCCTCCGTCATAGAACCTAATTTTGCAAAATAAATTACACAGTTGTTTTTGGCATTTTCTGTTAGGTTGAATTTTGTGCTTAGCAACCTGGGACAGCCTGTATGTAGATTCTACCGGCGGGTAGGTGACATTTTGTGGTGTTGCCAAAAAACAACACGCACCACACAAATGTTTCTTTCATTCAGTCTGTCAACTTTACGCCATGATGGTTTTCAAAGTGACATTCTCTTGATCTGGTTTGTCAGTAGGAACCAGCCATTTCAGATTGATTGTTACTCGACCACTGACTTGCGATACTGTTCAACTTTCATTTTGGGTCGCTATGCGAGCCAAAGCCTGTTAGTCCCCTGTTTGATACCTTGTTCTTGCACCCGAAAAGTATTTGCTCCAGAGCAAACTCAACTTTGTTCCGGCAAGCGGGCATCAGAATTGCAAATTTAAGGGGTTTCTGATGCGACTAAAAAAGTCGCTTAGTCGCATGCCAAATTTGAACTTTCTATTTTCAAAAAAAGGCACCAAAAATGATTTCTTGAGACATGAAAAAGTGAATTAGTAGAAATCATTTTTGGTACCTTCTTTTGAGAAAAAGGTCAAATTTGGCATGCGACTTTCTTGAGGAAAGATGCATTGTCGATGCTATCTAGTTTTTGAATTTTCAAAAATCGAAATCAAGAATTTTCATTTTTTTTTCGAAATTTTCAAAATTTTGCTAGCAATGCCCTTACATTTTCTTTTTGGAGGAGTTTCTACTTGACGGAAAAAATAAAATCAAACCGATTCCCGTCAACAACTTTTTTAGTCGCATCAGAAACCCCTTAAAACCAAATCTAACGCCTACAATACTCCGTGAGTCCATGCATGCAAGCCACCTCCATCACGTCGATCAGATCTGGCGTGGTGGAGCGATAACAAATATACGTCTCTGCACTGGGGTGGGGAGGTCATTACGTTCGCATTTTGCGTAGCTATCTCACTTCACCTTGATTGACATCCTACTACCGTCGCGTTTCATCGCCAAGGCGCGGCTGCACTTGTTTCTCCTCCCTTACATCATTTTAGCAGACACGACAACTGTCAAAAATCATCCACTTTCCATAGATCACTGTCGTCGTAAGACTCGATCGATTTCATGTTAGAGATCAGACGGTCATAAGTGATGACCACCATGGTCATAAGCGATGACCATCATGGTAACGGCGCATAAGAATCTATCAACTAATCAGATTTCTGTATTTGGTAAGTTACGGCGGCCCCAAATTACACACCCAACTTGAAACTGAACCGGTAAACTGAAGACGAACTTGGAAGGCATTCAGAATAAATTTTTGCTCGAAAACGAGTCGATGGCGGGGATCGGATGTCAAGTGAGATGCTCAGACTCGACCAGATAATAAGTAAATGAGACTGAGGTTATAATAATATATTACCAGGCGGAAATAACCGCGGTCTATCTTGTATACTGTCTCCGAATACGGGCGTAATAAGCCTCGCCGCGCCTGCTTTCATCAAACTCAAAAACTATTTCATCTCACACCACTATAATAATCCCTTAAATTACATCCCTGTCTTTCCCTGTCCCTGTCATTTAACAATCTTAGAAGTAATTTCATGCAAACTCCGTTAATTCATAATATAAACATCAAAATGTTCACTTTACATCTGACCCTGATGAAAAACTTACGATTTTTCCAATTAGCTAATTTATACACTGTGTTATTTTGTCTTGAACTGGCCTGGAGTGAAGATCTAGCTCTCAACGTTAAGTCGAACAAACACCCTCCTTCTTTTTGATGATAATTGGGAAATATTTGGAGGCACCTTTTCTTGATGTAACTGGAAACTGAGTGGTGTGATCATTGTTCCATTTTCTATTTGAACCCTTTTCTCACGAATATTCGAAGTTTGCTCAAACCAAAACAGGGAACCAATGAAAATGTGATTTGACCTTGATGTGGTTCGTGGATTTTCACAGGTCGGCGGTGACGGCATAGTCTTCGAAGTAATCAACGGCCTCTTCGAACGCTGGGACTGGTCCCAAGTGGTCAGGTCCATTCCCATTGGCGTAATACCGGGTGGTTCCGGCAACGGCCTGGCCCGCAGCATCGCCTACCATTCCTCCGAACCGTACCTCTCCTCTCCCACCTTGCCATCGGCTTTGGCCGCCGTCCGACACAACTACTCCGACATGGATCTGGTCCGGGTCGAGACGACGTCGCAGATCATGTTTTCCTTCCTGTCCGTCGGCTGGGGCTTCCTATCGGACATTGACATCGAAAGCGAACGCCTGAGGGTCCTGGGCGGTCAACGGTTCACCGTCTGGTCGGTGGCCAGGCTGATAGGTCTGCGCAGCTACTCGGGCAAGCTCTGGTATTTACCCGCCGACACTCCGCTGGTCCAGCAAACCAAGATCAACAACAACGTCGCCATGATGGGCAGTTCCCTGGATTTGGAAGGCCACCTGGAGACGGAAAGCGGCAGCAGACAGCGGGTCGATTCGTGGTACAGCGCCAAGTCGAGAAGGAGCACGTATTTCTCCGCCACGGACAGCTCGTACCAGTCCACCGCCGACAGCGGTGGTGGAGGCGACGATGCCGAAGAGGGAAAGGTCAGAATGTACGGTCCCGGGTCTCAGCTGCCGTGTCTCACTAGTCCTTTGCCGTCCACATGGAAATGCATCGAAGGAAAGTTCGTCATGGTCCACGCCACGTACCAGACGCACTTGGGCGAAGACTGCCTTTTCGCTCCGGATGCCAAACTGAACGACGGCACCATATGGTTAATGGTCGTCCACGACGGCACGACAAGGCATCAGATGTTGAATTTCCTCCTGGGCTTCAGTACGGGCGCGCACACTGCCAGCTTCACCGAAGGCGGTCCAATCGAGCTCATCCCAGTCAATGCATTTCGAATCGAGCCCGATCCGAACGAAGATGGGTACATCACTGTAGACGGCGAGCACGTCGAGTACGGTCCCATCCAAGCGGAGATCTTCCCCGGGCTGGCCAGGGTTATGGTTCCCTGATCAAGGCATTCCTCGCGTTCTAGCAATAGACAAAAAGGCAAAACGAAGGTTGTGAATCTATCTACTCTAGAACCGCTGCTTGTAAGGTTCAATGATGTTTGAAACGTTTTTATTATGTACATTGGCGCTCCTTTCACGTTAACTATGTGTAGAAATGAGATTTTAAACGAAATTTACTCTAAAACTTAATAAAGTAGTGCAATAATCACTAGTAGCATTATTTCAGTTATACAGTGAGAACGTGGGTTCTATTTTGCAGCCAGTTCGATCGTTCCGTTTAGACGAAGAGGGAGAGAAAATCATGGAACGAGGTGAAAGCGCTGTCTGAGAACAGGACCAGATGGAGGTGCTTTGTAGACGCCCTGTGGAGTCCATGGAGTCCATTTCCCATGAGGAGTGAAAGGACAATATACCGTCCGTTTTTTTTTCTAGGCCCCAGCGCGTAGCGCCTTTATTATGGCTTTCACACCCAACATATTATATATTTTTAAAATCAGAAAAACAAAATCTTTCGATTGATGGTATGTCAAATTATTTTTGACAGATGTCATTTTTTGACAATTGACAGAATAGTACTTGTGATATATCATTTTGAAGCCCATAAAACACGGAGGAAAACTGTGTTCTCATTTTTGAAATAGGATGTCTTTCACAGCTTCTAGAGGTCTTCAAATAGGAAAAATTGTTGAAATTCAGGAATACTCAATAAGTACGTAAGTAGGTAAAACAGGTATTTTTAATGTTAACTAATGATAATAATCAATAAATATTCACAATAATACGAAAAATGTCCAGAAAAAGTTACTCGAAATGACCGTCTCCTTGTTCCTTGAATGAAAGATTCGACGACCGGTGAATTGGAACTGCCACACTGCCAGCCCAACGCGATGTTATCCGAGGTGGCCAGGTATGACCCCCTCGATTTTTTTTATGAGCCTATCTGAAAGATGAGGTGTTTATAGAATTCCCCGCTAATTTGGACGATTTAAAATCAGAATATTATCATCAATTGATATTGAAAATACGTATTAATTATTGAGCAGGTATTTCTGAATATTAACAATTTTTCCTATTTAAAGACCTCCAGAAGCTGTGAAAGACATCCTATTTAAAAAATGGAAACATAGTTCTCCTAAAAAAAATTTAGGCTTTAAAATGGTGTGTCACAAGTACTATTCTGTCAATTGTCAAAAAATGACATCTGTCAAAAATAATTTGACATGCCATCAATCGAAAGATTTTGTTCTTCTGATTTCAAATATATATAATATGTTGGGTGTGAAACTCATAATAAAGGTGCTACAAGCTGGGGCCTAGAAAAAAAAACGGACGGTATATACAGGTGTCCCGTTTTTCAACGCTCACTATTGGTATCTCGAGAACGGTAAGAGATACAAAGTCGGTTAAATTACAAAAAAGTTGCGCAATTTCATGACTATCTCAAATATCTCAAGATATCCAAGATATCTTCTGTCATTTCTGAAATATCCGCAAAAAACTGAAAAATGCCGAATTCGAAAATTTAAAATCATCTCTTTATTATGACAGCTATCAATTTGAAAATTGGTATCTTGACATTTTTCAAAGTCCTTGATCGACTGACATTAATAATTTTTCCTTGCGCTCGCTAGTTTTTGAGATATGACAGTTGACTTCATTTTTTCTTATGAACACCATATTATTTATTCACCCCATTTTTTTTCCTCTTCACAAAGATATAAAGCACTTGTAGCATTTTTGTCAAAATAACCTGTAAAAATTGGAAAAACTGTTTCTGAGGCAAACAAATCGGGTTACCGCTTCGGTTGCCATGCTCTTGTGGCATATAAACAATGGCATTTGGTTGCTATGGTCTGTTGATTTTGGAAAAAGTTGAGTTACATTCCGTTTTTGTGTATTTGATAATGATAATAAATAACAATAAAACAAATACAGAACTAAATATTACACAAAATAACATAGCAATAGGAATAAACATTCATAATTCGCAATTGTCCGAATTGGAGTCAATTTTGCTCTATGCAGAGTTGTGTGCCTTTTAGCCATATTTTCAACGGCTATACGCTGATATCGTGCGGGTTATTAATAGACTGAAACGCATCATCATCTCCTTGCTTCCAGCTCTTGGTTGCTTTGGGATGTTCCGTCATGAACCACAAATTCGATCTTTGAGTGTTCCCCACAAAATGGACCCCATTTTGAGTAATTGTAAATTACAAATGTTTATTGCTATTGCGATGTTATTTTGTGTTATACTTGGTTTTGTATTTGTTTTATTGTTATTTATTATCATTATCAAATACATAAAAACGGAATGTAACTCAACTTTTTCCAAAATCAACCGACCATGGCAACCGAATGCCATTGTTATTATGCCACGAAAGCATGGCAACCGAACCGGCAACTAGATTTATTCGCCCCTCAAATGGTTTTTTCAATTTTTACAGGTTATTTTGCCAAAAATGCTACAAGTGTTTTATATCTTTGTAAAGAGAAAGAAAAGGTGAGTTTTATGGAATGGATAAATGATATGGTGTTCATAAGAAAAAATTGAGTTAACTGTCATATCTCAGAAAGTAGTGAGTGCAGGAAAAAATTATTGACGTCAGTCGATCAAGGACCTTCAAAAATGTCAGGATACCAATTTTCAAATTGATAGCTGTCATAATAAAAAAGTTATTTATATTTTTGGAATTCGGCATTTTTCAGTTTTTTTTGGGATATTCCAAAAACTAACAAAGATATCTTTGATATTTTGACATTTTTAAAATAGCCATAAAATTGCGCAACTTCTTTGTAATTTAACCGACTCTGTATCTCTTCCTGTTTCCGAGATACCAATAGTGAGCGTTGAAAAACGGGACACCTGTATATACATATACCGTCCGTTTTTTATTTTAGGCCCCAGCCCGTAGCATCTTTATTATGGATTTCACACCCGATATATTATATATTTTTGAAATCAGAAAAACCAGACCTTTCTAGTGATGATATGTCAAATTATTTTTGACATATGTCATTTTTTGACAAATGACAGAATAGTACTTGTGATACATCATTTTAAAGCCTATTCAATTTTGAGGAGAACTGTGATTTTATTTTTGAAATAAAGTGTCTTTTACAGCTTCTAGGGGTCTTTCAATAGGAAAAAATGTCAATTTCAGAAATAGCCACTCAATAAGTAATAGGTATTTTTAAATTAACTAATGGTGATGATCTGATTTTTAAATTGTCTAAATTATTGGGAAACTTTATAAACACCTTATCTTTCGGGTAGGCTCATAAAAACTCGAGAGGGGTCATTTTTGGCAAGCTCGGATGTCATCGCGTTGGGCCGGTGGTAGTTCCAATTCACTGATCGTCGAATCTTTCATTCAAGGAACAAGGAGGCGGTCACTCGAGCAACTTCTTTAGGACATTTTTTGTTTCATTGTGATTAATTAATCATTATTATCATTAGTTGACACTAAAAATAGGTACCTGCTTTACCTATTTACTTATCATGTATTTTTGAAATTCAACATTTTTTTCCTATTGAAAGACCCCTAGAAGCTGTAAAAGACACCCTATTACAAAAATAAAAACACAGTTCTCCTCAGAATTTTATGGGCTTTAAAATAATGTATCACAAGTAATATTTTGTCATTTGTCAAAAAATGACATCTGTCAAAAATAATTTGACATATCATCAGTCGAAAGATCTTGTTTTTGTGATTTCAAAAATATATAATATATTGGGTGTGAAACCCATAATAAAGATGCTACGGGCTGGGGCCTAAAATAAAAAACGGACGGTATATTGATCAATCCGTTACTTCTCCAATCATGTCCGATGGTATTGAAAAAGATTCCTTGGAGTCGGATCCTTGGATGCTTCGTTTCTTTGTTTATTGTAATGGCCTTTTCCAGCTCGCAGCGGTCTAATGAAATCCTTTGGTATACAGTGGTAGTCATCCGAGGATCCCTTCTGAAGACTCTGCGGCTCACAGTGCTTTCTGGTGTCTTCGTTTCGCTGTGTTTCCATCTTACTCCCATACAACCTTCGATGAGCGAACTTACCACCGACATTCTACTCACCACAGAACTTTTAACCGCCAGGCAGATTCGCCGATCCGTCAGGGTTTCTGGTGCTCTCGTTTCCATATTTTTTCTTTCCAAGGGCGTCGCGTCGCGTGGCGAAGCTCCCAGCCAAATAGAATCATATTAGAGTTGAACGAACTATGTAAGTCGACGTCTCGTGAGGTGGGGAATATTCCGCAGCGGGTTTGATCTTTCTCGGACTCGTTCTATAATCCATTATTTTGTACCCTCTTCTTTTCTTCTCCCTCAATTCGTAGTGGTGTTGGTCTCCTTGGATTTGGAGCCTTCGAGGTTCTCCATTTTCATCTTCTATTCGTAACTGGGCGTTGAACTGGCAACGATAAGCATGTCAGTGCGTGAGGTCTGGTCAGTTGAAGTTCAAAGGACGTAAATATCGCGTCAGTGAGTCGGTAAAAGTCCTGTCGTGACTTGACGAGCGTTTTTCAGTTCCGTTGTTCCTTACACTGTCTTCTTAAAGCTCGCGGCAGTGTATTGGAGACCCACATGGTGAAGTTGTTGTCTTCCAAGGGTCCCTTCTGAAGTCCCTCGATGGTTTCTGGTGCCACAATTTCCAAGTGCTCCTCCATCTTACTTCGATTCGCTTTGTCAGTGAATTGTTTTCCATCTCCCATTGTATTCCCTGAAGCTTCAGTGGTCTTGGTTTTCTTGGGTTTGGAACCTTCATACTTTTTCAATCTTTTGATTGCTGATGTTTAGGGTATGTTTTGTTACTGTAAATGTGTAGTTGAGAGCGACGTATGAGACAGAGTAACCGTTGTTTACAGTGTACTTTTACAGCTCCTGGAAGCCGTTTTCCACTTTGATCTTTCATGCTCCCAATGTCCTTATCCATATTCTTTTTATACGTTTCTGTAATGTTTGTAACTGTAACGATAGGTTGGTTATCGAGATCCGGTCAGTTGGAGTTGATCAAATAGCGTAAATGGTTGAAAAGTGGCAACTAGATTCGTTTGTTGGGAGTACTACCCTGACTAGTGGTTATGTTGGTAACAGTATGTCAATTGATGAGGTCTGATCACTTGAAGTTGATCAAAGGACTAAGTGTAATATGGTAGAGGTTGCAGTAGGAATGTGCCAGATGGCATCGATGGTTAAGGATGGTTCTCTGCACTGCCGTGCTAAGCGCAGAGGGGGTATCTACATTTTGATAAATCTGATACACTGCATTTTCATGCGAAGTTTTTGTAACGTTATGTTATAGTATAATATGAATGGAGCAGTTATTTGAGAAGCCTAATTATTGCACCATCCATGTATCATCATAACCACATGATCATGATCATCATAGCCCTTAAAATATGAGCATAAAAATGCAGTGTATCAAATTTATCAAAATGTAGATACCCCCTCTGTGCTTAGCACGGCAGTGCAGTATTCTAACTTAGTATAAACAACTGCCTAGCAATAATTGTATTTTTCAATCATGCAATTTTCTCTCTAAAAACCATTGATCATGATTAAGGATGGAGTTGGATTGGTGAAATAAGACGTTGCAGAATCAACTTCAGCGGGTGTATTCCTTGATAGAAATTGACCATCCAGGTCTCTTTCGAAAGCAACAGGGAGGTACCATGAATTTATCATTGGAACATTTTCTAAATTAAAAAAAAAAACAAATTTCAAAAAAACGTTCTGTTAAAAAAATTGATGAATTTTTTGAAATTTGATTTTTAAAAATTTTGAAAATGTTTTAATGGTAGACTTATAATACCTCCCTGTAGCTTTCGAAATAGACCTGAATGGTAAATTTCTCCCAAGGAATAAGCCCGCTGGAATGGATTCCGCAACGCCTTACTTCACCAATGCCACTCCATCCTAAAGCAACTACAGGCGTTCCAGAGTGGCACATAAACTCTCCAATACGTTGTAGAAAGGGGGCATTGGGGAGCTCGAAAAAAAAAAATGGTACAGAAATTTTTGCTTGGAAATTCTTTGAGTTTGAAGACAAAGCTTGACCGTATTCTCGTTATTTACAAAGATATTTGTAAAATACGACGCTGTGGCACACTAAACGAAGTTTGCTACTGATTTCAGTTTTTTTTTTAATAAAGTCAAACTTTCCATTTTATATATTTTATATATTATATTTTAAAACTTGTAAATATTAAATAAACAAATTAAACATTTTTTCATGACTCCTTGATGACGCCTCTGCAACATACTGAAGAGTTTATGCGCCATTTCTCGAACACCTGTACCTATATCAAAGAATGGGAATTCGAAATCATAGCAATGGTAGTTCAAAACGTTGTTTATATTTCTAAATCTCATCAGTCATCACTGAAAACTGAAGATGAACCAATGACTCGACAGTTTAGGTTACAGCCACAAAAAAGTGATGTCAATATTTTGTCACAATCCTTCTATCAGACAAATGACAAAAGAAAAAAAATCCCATTGAGAAATAAAGCATGAAAACTATCTCAACTTACATCTTAGGTTTTGTTCGTAAAAAAAATATGATCTTACGACTTGAAAAAGAAATGCATAGCCTAATGTGAAACATTCTTAAAAAAATTGGGCCACTTTGTTGCGGAGCGTCATTTTGACAGTGGAAATGAAAGCTTGGCCCAAAATCAAAGGTACTTGCTGCGCTTCGTTAGGTACAACCATCAACTTCAACTTGGCCTTCACATCGTCAACTTCAAAGTCCACTTCGGAACAGCCCAAAACTCGGACGCCACCTCCGCCATATCCATGGATGATTTCCGACGTGATCTGCCGATCCAGGCCCAGGCGATCGGCCAGTTCTTCTCGGATAGTGACGGTAGAACACCCAGTATCTACGAGAGCTTGACAACAGTGGTTGTTCACAAAGCAATCTTTGATAACCATGTTGTCTTCACGGTGGCTGTCCAGATTGCAATGGTTCAGGACGACTTTGGCATGTTTTCGACAGGTTCTCGCTATGTGACCTCGCTTGAAGCAGTTGGAACACAATGTCTGGGCAGCCGGATGTTTGTGCTGCTGCTGCTGTTTGAACTGTTGGTTTTTCAATGAAAACTTGACCGGTTTGATGAACGCCTTGTCTAATCGCGAATGTACGGGTCGCTTCTCTTCGATTTCAACTTCCTGATGGTACTGATCCAGATCATCCGGAGGTTCGTATCTCATTTCATATTCGTGTGTCATTTCGGCTTCAAGCTCTTGGTTCTGAGCGTTTACTACATTTTGTATGCTGGCACCATTCGCGTCAGGTGCGGTCCAAGGATAAAATGGATCCGGTTTTTCTGGCTCAGCAGCGAATGGAGTGTAGTCCACAACGTAGTCCGGCAGTGATGCCAAGTATTGCGAATAGAGAGTTTCTGGGGTCAGGAAATTTTGCACCTTGGCTTGGAGTTGAATGGTTTGGTTGTTCAATCCGTCGATCAGACATGAAACGGCATCTTCTCCAGTGATTTTGCAAGCATCCACCAGGTACATTTTGCTGAAGTAGTAATTGGTCATTGATTCATCTTGCTGCTTGATTCTTGTGACTAATCTCTTGAGAGTTGTGACGAAATCAACGTTGTCAGGAAACGTTTTCGAAATGAGTATCTTCCATTCGGGCCAAGTGAAGTCGCAATTCGGAAGACTCTTGTACCAAGCCTTGATGATTCCAGACATGTGGCCTTCCATGTACTGAATGGTGCTTTTTTCCTTCCAATTATTCAAGACTGACACTTCTTGGATTTTATTGATCCACATTGATGTGGTGAAACCATGTTTCCTCGGCTCCAAATAGAAGAGACCATCGTCACTTTCCTTTTTCTCTGAGACAGGTGCGGTCACAACGGGAGGACTTTGACGCTGCTTTATCAGCTCTTCCAGCATTTTTTCTAAACGGTCCAGACGCTCGTTGGTTCTTGAGGACTCAGTGCTAGGAACATGGTCTCTTGATGAGTGAACATCACTGTCATTTTTCTCAGACTTGCAAGGTTTGCTACTGCTCTGCTTGCCAGAAGTGTAAACGTGCGAAGACTGCTTCTGGATGTGCTGCAAGTACGATTCATCATCAGAATTGATGGGACTCGGAGAATCGTCTTCGTATTTAATGGCACGGGTCGGCTGCCTGTTCCTCTCAACCCTTTCAGCAGGTCTGAAATTCTCGTAGTCGTAGGGTTGAAGTGGGTGTCCAACTGTATGCCGGTGTCGACTCATTTCGGTGTTGGTACACTATTCAGTAATTCACTATAACCAGTAACGAATCACTTAGGAGGTTTCTGAATTTCAGAAACTCGCTCCAAATTCAGAAAATAAACATTGACCCACGGATCATTGACCACACGAACCAGAAAGCATGAACATACAACAAACTCTCAATAATAGTGTCATAACTGTCATAGCAGAGAATTGTCAATCAGTGCCATCAGTGGACACCGCCGCCATCATTTGAACACGAAATATTCAAAATCTTTTTTACACGACCGGGTGTAAAGTGAGCCTTTTTACCCTCATTTTCAGGCGTAAAGTGGCTCATTTAGCCCGAGGGCGTAAAATTTTTACTTTTACGCCCTCGGGCTTTGGTTTTTTAAGCGTCAAAAAACAAATGCCTGTAATTATTATTAAATGTCACAAACTAATAAATTTGTTGAAATGCACAGCTCAGAGGCATTTGGGACACCCCCAAAGGCGGGGAAGGGTGTATGGTTTTACTTATTAAGCTTCTTGTTGAATTGTTTGCTTTGAAATACACATATTCGAAACTCCAAAAGTGAGGTTATGTGCGTTGGCGGCTCTGGCCGGATTCCTATTTCTTAGAGTTCCGTGCTCAGTTTTCTTGAGGGGGCAGGCGAATACTAAATTTGAATAGCCGTTTTCGATACAAGAGCGCGATTTCAGGCCCGAAGCCGTGGTTGCCATCATAAAACGTGTAGCCAAATGAATATTTTGGTTTGTAGGTATCCGTCTGCCTGTCTCTTTACGTAGGCTGTAACTTTGCGGTAAAATCCGTGTCGTCCTTAACTGAAAGGGTTGTCTTCAGCATGGAAAACACAGACCACAAAGTAGAAGGCTTCACCACCTTGGATTTTTCAGCTAAGTATAGGTAGGTATACCTACGTTCTCATGTATTTTTTTTGGACTTCTCCGGCAAAAGATCAAGTGTGACTCGAGAAGCCATCGCCATCGGCAGGAGGAGTGCAGCGCCTCAAAAACGAAAATTCTTGCTGGGTGCTTTTCAATAAAAAAGACACTGACACTAGTGATAATTATTAAATGACAAGTAAAAACAAAATCATAGGTGCCCATAATGTCATTGCTAACTAGATCGATCTATAATCGCTTTTTAGTTTTTCGGCTTTTATGGTTCAAAATCAAATTCAAAAAAATAATGGGTCGTGTAAAAAACGTTGTATGCAGCTCAAGCGTAAAGCCTGTTTTAGGCCCTCTGTCTGAATGTGCCCTCGCTACACTCGGGCACAACTTACATACGTCGGGCCTAAAACAGTCGCTTTACGCTCTTACTACATAAATAACTATTTTACACGACCGGGTGTAAAGTGAGCCTTTTTACCCTCATTTTCAGGCGTAAAGTGGCTCATTTAGCCCGAGGGCGTAAAATTTTTACTTTTACGCCCTCGGGCCTTGGCTTTTTGAGCGTCAAAAAACAAATGCCTGTAATTATTGTTAAATGTCACAAACTAATAAATTTGTTGAAATGCACAGCTCAGAGGCATTTGGGACACCCCCAAAGGCGGGGAAGGGTGTATGGTTTCACTTGTTAAGCTTCTCGTTGAATTGTTTGCTTTGAAAATACACATATTCGAAACTCCAAAAGTGAGGTTATGTGCGTTGACGGCTCTGGCCGGATTCCTATTTCTCAGAGTTCCGTGCTCAGTTTTCTTGAGGGGGCAGGCAAATACTAAATTTGAATAGCCGTTTTCGATACAAGAGCGCGATTTCAGGCCCGAAGCCGTGGTTGCCATCATAAAACGTGTAGCCGCGAATGAATATTTTGGTTTGTAGGTATCCGTCTGCCTGTCTCTTTACGTAGACTGTAACTTTGCGGTAAAATCCGTGTCGTCTTATCTGAAAGGATTGTCTTCAGCATGGAAAACACGGACCACAAAGTAGAAGGCTTCACCACCTTGGATTTTCCAGCTAAGTATGAGTATAGGTACCTACGTTCTCATGTATTTTTTTTGGACTTCTCCGGCCGGGAAGATCAAGTGTGGCTCGAGAAGCCATCGCCATCGGCGGGAGGAGTGCAGCGCCTCAAGAACGAACATTCTTGCTGGGTGCTTTTCAATAAAAAAGACACTGACACTAGTGATAATTATTAAATGACAAGTAAAAACAAAATCATAGGTGCCCATAATGTCATTCCTAACTATAAAAGTATATATAGTATAGTATAGTATAGTTAGCTTTTTAGTTTTTCGGCTTTTATGGTTCAAAATCAAATTCAAAAAAAGAATGGGTCGTGTAAAAAACGTTGTATGCAGCTCAAGCGTAAAGCCTGGTTTAGGCCCTCTGTCTGAATGTGCCCTCGCTATGCTCGGGCACAACTTACATACGTCGGGCCTAAAACAGTCGCTTTACGCTCTTACTACATAAATAACTATTTTATAATTTCACGTCAAAAGAACGGGAAAGCACCGAAACAACAGTACTTTGCATTATTTTAAAAAAATTCATCAGTTATGTTATAACGTTTCAAAATCTGCGAAATTTGCATATTCCGCCAAAAAATGTAGTGACTATTTATTGCACTGTTGGCAACATTGCCATTTCCTCCCCAACGTCAAAAATCAAACGTCAAAACCGGCTATATAACCTATAAATTCTACAAAACGTTTTTGCAGTGATTTCGGAAGTGTTTACCAGTTTACCACGATGATTTCAAGTGATGAGCAAAAAACAGTACGGCAACCTCTCCCATTCCAGTTTTTTTACTTAAACCCTTCCTATTTTTGTTACAGAAACTTACATCCGTAGAAAAACAAGTTCCATCGATTTTGGACAGCATTTCTCAAGAGTTCATAGACAATTTCCAACCCGTTCACAAGCGCTACTATGAAGAAAGATACTGTACAAATTTTACCAACGATGACTGCAATTTGGACACTCTTATCCGGTTTCATAGTAACAAAGTGGCAGTCATTTACATATCTCCCAAACACAGTCTGTTCCGGAACGCCACTCGAATAAAAACCATCGATTTTCAAGTCAGCAGCGACATCAACAGGCTGGACAACAAACCGAGCGGTAAAGGCAAGAAAAAGGCACAAATTCTAACGCCCGAGTCAATCCTTTGTGTTGTACACACGGAGGATGAAAAGCAATATCCCATACATGCAGGGTTCCAAGGAAAATTGCTCGAGTTGAATGCTGCGGTTATAGAAAATCCAAATGTTTTACTGGAAGATACAGTTTCAGATGGATTCTTGGCTGTGATACTGTCAGACAAGCGAAAGCACCAGGAAAATCTTGGAAGGCTGAAGTCATGTGCGGAATATTTTACTTGAATAAAGCATCATATTCTTTTGTTTAAAAATTGATAAAATTTATTTCGTAAAAATATGAAAATATGTTTTGGGGGTATTATTGTTTATACACATACGTTAATAGCATCAACAAATATATAAAAATGTCTTGTCAAATCTACAAAGTAGCCACTACTATGATGCTGATGAACAGCACAATGATCACCACCCAGTAAGCACAAGTTTTGTCTTTTATAGAGACAACTTGGATATGTTGGGTTCCTTCTCGAACTCTAGTATCTGTTCTTTCCATGTGAGTGCCCAAGTCGTCCAAGATTTCTAAAAGAAATACAGATCAAATTTTGCTTTGTTTCCTCTGCCTACTAGATTTCAAGTTATTAATTTTATTCCACCAAACAGGAATGCTGCCCTTGATTTTGAAGTTTTTCTAATTAAAAAAAGATGAGGCCTCTTAGAATTATGAAAGCTTGAACCACTTTTTGTGTATTAACATCGTATCGCTGTTCAAGTGTGGCACAGTTCAACAGAAGGTATCTGATTAGTGGCAGACAGTTCTACGTTTGTGACACTGGTTGCTGGAAGTGGCCATTCCACATACATTCAAGTGTGGGCCAGATTCTGTTTACTATTGAGTATTGAGTCGCAAGCACTGGACTGGACCTCCTGATCGAATTTTACACGCCATTGGAGGAAAGCATGTCGACTCAATACTCGATAGTAAACAGAATATGGCAGCTGTTCTATTGTGTGATCAAACGAATTCATAATTTAGTCAGGGGGTGACAAAAGCATAAACGTACGTCGAGAAACTACTGAATTCAGCTGAACGTCGCTGTCAGAACAATATAATTTGCTCACGGCGAGTTGCTCACTTCCGGCTCGATACCAAGTTGAGGCTGAGACCGCCGTAAGTGCGGTTACCATAGCAACGGCGGATACCAACCAATCAGACAGCTGTATTTGGCGAGTTACGCCGTCCCAAACTTTGCGCCTGCAACTTGGTATCGAGCCCTTAGAGTTTAACTTTAAACCCGGTTTGGTTACTGTGGAAATAATTGTTGCAACAATCAAATCTATAGCAACTGGCAGCCAAACCAAGTTTAAAGTTGAACTCGAAGTCAGCAACTGGGCCTCAGACATGTTTTACACATCACAGCCTGCCTAAATTATAAATTCATTTGATCACATGATATTATATAAAATCATCAAATACCATTGTGGTAGTCAACTTCATTTGATATAGTCGATGCGATGTTCTTTTGCCTTGATATGATCTGCGATAAGCTCTCCAGTCCTTGTTCTTGTTCTGTAAATTTGAATCTAAGCACCAAACATCGGCAGTAATAAAATACAACCTCCAAGAAGTCGTTGCTGAGTTGTCTTCATCTGATTGTAATCGACAGCCTGCGGCGCAGAAGCCGTGCTCGGGCCCCAGCTCGAATCTCCCATCAACTGCTCCCTCTCTTCCTTGGCTTTGGTTGACATCTGATCATCAAACATTTTTTGAATTTGAACGGCTTTTGAGTGAAGCACTTCGATTTGTCTCCTCCTTCTCTCAGATTCTGCAGCTGTACTAATCAGGATGTCAAAGAAGCAACCTTTTTCTGATGTTGAGTGCAAAAAAGGCAATCAAAAAGGATACAGTTGATCAACTTTTGAAGCTGCTTCTAATTTTTGACTCAACTGATCAACTTCACCGTTGTACTGCTTTAAACGCAAACGAATGGCTGCTGATACTTTAGAATAGTTATCGGTTATTCTCGGCAGCCTCTGGCGCAGTGTTAACTGCTCCATAATATCCCGATACAGTTTTTCACAAGAGTCATATTCAAGCAACCTGCAAAACTTCAATGTGGATTTAAACAGTATTGACTTTCATATCGAAACATACCAAGGGTCATCTCCTAAGTTGAGAAGAGCCATCGTTAGAGTTAATTCTTAAAAATTATATTTCTATTATCTTGAACCACCTCCTGTCAGATTCTCTGCTGTCAGTTTGACATGTTTTGACTGGAGTGAAAGTGACAGTCAATGTTGCCAAGATTTCGACTTGTAAAAAAATGTAAAAAATTGTAAAAAAATATTTTTACACAACAGTCTATTATACGTTATTTGTTAACATTTCTATCATGATAAGAAATACTAGCAATTCAGTAATTATTCTATTTGATATGGATGCACAAAGTAGCATGTTTAGCCATCTATGGCTTAGCCTATCCGAGCCTATCCTTGAATTCGAGTATTTGTTGTAGTTGGGCTGGTAGCTCTGCACGTAAACTTATCGATGATGAACTCGAGCCTGTCACCTGTCAGTTGAAGGGGGCAAAGGGGAAGCTTTTGTGACGACGATCTTGCATGATCTGGTGCTGGCGCTCGCACCGTTCGCAGTCGCAGGGAATTTTGCACTAGAACAAGAGAAAGAGGTCACGAATGTCACCACCGTTGAGCCAAGTATGTTGCAGATCGGGAAGGTGCCACCAAAATCTGTGAATGTGAAAGTGTAGCTTTATCTCGGAAGTTCGTGGGTTGTGCAATTCTCATCAATACGGTACGAAAATGCTGAAGTGATAGTGCTAAGTTGCAATATACTAAAAGTGGAAAGTGACCTTTAAATCAAAGTTGACGTATCTTTTTCCTCGAAAAGCGGACCTCTCAAAAACCCATCACAGGTAAATGCAAAATAATCTCGTAGTACCTGTACCTTATTACCATAGAATTCTTCAAATATCACAATCTCAAGGCCGTTGCTTCCAACCACATGTTAAGGCTACCTTATGGACAGCCTTGATATTATGAAGTAAATTTAATAAATAATGAGAGCAGTATCCAATCGAATGCGTAGCTGTCATAAAATATAAACAATTGAACGTAAGGTGTCTTGATCTTATCTGAGGTCGTTTCCAGGTTGCTTGATAAGTGAGAACCATGTTGTTATTCTCGTTTTTTTTTGCACGTTTTTTTTCAGTCGGCGTTCTCGTGACGTCATGGGGTTAAAGCTGCCTTTAAGTCGAACCAGCTGCTAAGAATAATCTTAATTCTTTGGTTTGTTGCTATTAACAACACTGTTATCAACGTTAGGGATGTTCAGTAAAATGCTTCAAAGAACAGATCAAAGTGAAAACTAACATATTCAGCTATTAAGACTGACGATCTGTCTGCAAAATATTCAAATAGCATCACGGACATTGACGTCATTGAGAACGGCCATCACCTTCCTATTGTTTTGCGATTTGAACCAATTCGACCTTCAAGGAGGCTCTGTTTGTTTAAATCAGTTAACTGTTGATTTCAGAATGACATCACCGACCCTCAGCACAACTGTTGGCCTGCTGCTCAACGCTACCGCCCCTACAATAGCCGCGGTCGCAGCAGGGACGTCCACTAGCAACAACCATTCCGCCCCGTCGGAAAAGATTTTTCTTCAAACCAAACTAGCTCAAGGCATCGCAGGGACCTTTGTCTGGGCCGCACTCTTGCTAACGTGTACTCAGGTAAGCTCATGAAAAACCTATGAAAAATCTTCTTGGGATGCTCCAAACAGCATTGCCCGATATGCAATGTATTCTAATAAAATTTCCGTTTGGAGCTGGCTTTGTAAATCGATCAATTCGGGCGACGTCCAATGACTGAATATAGTAGGTTCTCTTGTACTGTGACTCTAGTTGGCTGGGCAAATTTTCTACTTTAGCATTGTAGGCTTGCCGACTTTTTACCCGGTGTGAAACTGACTTCTCTAGAAGTGAAGTTATATTTCCTATCAAATTGATATTAAAATCTTGGAAAACTGACCTTGTCATACGTGGAAATGCGACTAGAGGGGCGCAGAGCTGTATAACCGTCATTTAGACACCAAAACCCTACGGGGCCGCCTTTAATCTAAGTCATCTTGACGGCGGCCATTCGAGGCCGACAAAAATTCGTTCCGCCAAGCTCCAAAAGGAAAGCAAATTGCAAACTGAAGGTACTCACATGAATTTCGGTCCAATACGCAACTTTGAGCGGCTGGGTTTTTTGGAATTCGGTTTTAAACTCAAACGAAATTAAACGTTCAACACGTAAATCCTGCTGCAACTGCTGGCCTGCTGGGATGTTCCTTGTCTTGCCAATAGTTCTTCATGGTTTGGCGTGTCTTTTCGACTGGAAGAGGTGAAAGGATTGATGATTCCATGGGACCCCTTTTTGGACGAAAGGCTAGTATATATTTTTAGTTTGAATGATCGTGAAGTTGAACCGGCTTCGAGAGGTTAGAAATATTTTTGACGCCTGTCCAATGTCAAAGCTGCTTTGATTAATTTGTTCATTGGCGAAAATTAAAAACAGGTCGAAAAATTACTACATTTTCCGATGAAATTGAAAAAAGCGTCAGACATCACTTCCCGCAAAAATGTTCCGTCTATCTGCAGAGGAAATGCGTAAAAAATGTGTTCCAAAAGTGGTCCGAACGACCTCGTGTCTCTTCGTGAATTATTGTGCCAAATGAAGCCAGGACAGCCAACAGCAAAGTTTTGGGGATTTTCTCTATTTCAGATTTGGAAACTTAGAAACAAAATCTCACAGCCGACTAGAATCACGGTACTAGTGAACATAATCACCTATTTTGCTTCCAAAGCCGACTCTAAACGAAAATTTCCTTGATCGCATGATACGCATATTATATGTTTATGCTGAAAAATGCGACAGATTTCATCATGTCGAATTTTTAGAGAGGAAGGCGTGAAGAGCCACGCGAATTCATTTACTTATACTCTTGACAGACTGGAAAACTTAATGATCATTAAGCGTAAATTACTATATAAATGACCAGTATGTCACGTCGTCATTTACTTAATGATCAGTATAAGCGTGGCGCGGAGCATCGGATGTCGGGAGAGCGATATCCGAAGCTAAGCAACGTCAGGCGCAGTCAGATTTTTGGATGGGTGACCTACCAGAAATTTAACAGTATCAGCTCGCTTATACCGTGTCTCGGAGAGCACGTTAAGCTGTCGGTCCACGGTTTAGTAGAGTAGCCATTGGCTAGACTTCGCCGTAACAAAGACGAAATTATTATTATCATCATTTAGAACATCATTTAGGACCTTAATGGTCATTAACTAGGAGTAACCATGATCGCCGAATAATCGCCGGTGGTCGTGCATAATCGCCGTGATTTTTTAATACCATTGGCCAGCTTTTCTGCAATGAATCGCGATATCTATCATCTGCCATCAAGTCTGTCATTTCAGTACGCCATTCAGACACGTATTTCTGGAATGGAGAGGCTGGATTTTGTGTGTATTGCCTCTTGCAACAGCATCTTTTGTACCAAATTATAAGATAATGCTCGTAGCGTGCACGTATAAGCATGTACGAAAAATTCAAACTTCTTGTTTTACATAAGAAATGACCGCCTATTCGCGGAATTTGGATGATACGAACATTGCAAACTTGTAGCACAATGTCGGTTGGCGCGGCACTTTATTTTTGGCAAAGTCGAATTTATTGATGAGGAGACAGGTTTCCGTAAGTATCCGTGAAACAGGTAGGTATATAATTCCCGCAGCGTGCACGTATAAGCACGTACCTACGGAAAATTGAAAACTCCCTCGTTTTACATAAGAAATGACCACCTATTCGCGGAATTTGGATGATACGAACATTGCAAACACGCAGCACGATATCGATTGGTGGCACTTTAATTTTTGAGCAAAGTCGAATTTATTGATGAGGAAAGAGGTTTTTCCGTAAGTATCCGTGAGATAGGTAGGTAGATAGATAGGTGGTAGGTATCCATATACACACATCAAAAGAATCTAGGGGACAAGCAAATTTAGACGATTTCTAAAATCATCATAACTTTTGATTTCCGTAAGCGATTTCATATCGGTTTTCAGTGTTCGATTGCCCAATCTTTCGTTTTCATGCCTTGATCACGTCAAATACGTACAGTGTTTCATAAGGTTGCTACAGGGTGATCAATGGAACAGTGTAAAATAGCCGAAAGTTCAGTACGAGCGCGATTTCCCAAAAAAATATGTCATGCATTCCAATAGCACAGTTATGAAGACCGGTGTTTCAGCTTCAGTGACGTTTTTGAATTTTGAAAATCGAAGGTGAATTGCCAAAGATATTGATCATTTTGTGCCGCCAAGTTGAATTTCCAAGAAAAAAGAAAGTGGTCCGATTTTATTGAAACTTGGAACACACTCATGTCTGGCTCAAGTTATTGGAATTTCAAGGTTAAATGTCACTTTCGATCACTTTCGAGCCGCTATATTGAACTTTTTACATAAATGATTCAATTTGAATGAAACTTGAAACACACTAAAATCGAATCATTTACATAAAAGTTTAATATGGCGGCTTGGAAGTGACCGAGAGAGACATTTGACCTTGAAATTCCAATTACTGAAACCAGACATGAATCTGATCCAAGTCTCAATGAAATCGGACCACTTCTTGGGAATTCAACATGGCGGCACAAAATGATCAATATCTTTGGCAATTCACCTTCGATTTTCAAAATTCAAAAACGTTACTGAAGCTGAAATACCAGTCTTCATAACTGTGCTATTGAAATGCATAAAAATTTGTTTTTGAGAAATCGCGCTCGTACTGAACTTTCGGCAATTTTACACTGTTCCCTTGATCACCCTGTAGAAACTTTATAAAACATTGTTCGTATTCGACGTGATCAAGACATGAAAACGAAGGATTGGGCTATCGAACACTGAAAACAGACATGAGATCGCTGACGGCAATCAAAAGTTATGATGATTTTAGAAATCGTCTGAATTTGCTTGTCCCCTAGATTCTTTTGATGTGTGTAAGTGTTTATTTTCATAAATATTTCATGAATAAGCTGAAACTATGCTGATAGCTTTTCAACATGCTACCTAGATTAGGTATATTTCAAAACGTCCGGTCCGCGTTCGTCGTGAAAAATGTGAAATTTTGCAAAAGCAAGCGAAATGGAAGGTACTAAGTGCAAAAGCAGTTGAAAAATTGCGAAAAAAATTATAATGTGATGAACCGAGCACACGATAGATACGAACATTAATGAACTCTAACGTGCATCTGTCAGTCGCCTGCCACTTGCCAGCCACGCACATAGACCAGGGCCGCGCTTAAAAGTGGGTTAGACTATGGGACTATGCGATTTTGATCAGGTTGACTAAATCATCAGTCTCTTCTTCGTTTCCTCCATTTCTTTCGACTCAATACAAATTCAACATATATTTTGGCAACAAATAAAGATAGGTAGTATGATGTGGTGTGAACAATGCAAGCAATAATAATTTTGTTATTGCTTGCAATGTTCACACCACACGCTTTCTTGATTGAATGGAATCTAAGCTAAATACCACCTTGCAGTCACATCTCATCTAAAATATGAAATAATTATTATAATTATAGATGTTAATGGCAATAATAGCCCAATACTTGGGACCATTCGACAATTTGACATTGACATTTTGGGGGAAAATTGATCGTCACGTTTATTCATGCGCTACGGCTTAAGATCATAGGCTTATTACGATTTTTGCAGTAATCTTTTTCGAGCGAATAACTTTTTGTAACCGGTTGGTTATTAGCGGTTGACATAAGATTGACAGATACTGTCATTTTTTTGACATCTAGCATTTCTCGCTAAAACGTTGCGGTTATAACTTTGGTTATCAGCATTTGGCGGGAAGACAGTGAATTTAATTGACGGAGAAAATTCTGCGGTACTTTGGCGGTCCGTACCGGCAAGGGAATAGAAATTTAGTTTCCTGGAAACTTTTTGTTTTTTATCTGAAATATTGGTATCCTGATTTAAAACCCCTAATAAATCTATTTCAATGGAGAAATCATGATTCTTTTTGGATTTCAATTTTTATTCTCTAGAAAGTGGTGTTTTCGACATATTTCTCAAGAATTCAAATGCAAATATCTCGAGAACTAAACTTCCAATCAAAATTTTGCAAATATATAAATAACTTTTTCTTCTAAATTGAACGCGGAATCAAAAAATATGAACAACTTTCCAAAAAAAAAAAAAAAAAAAAAAAAAAAATTAAAGGGATGCTCAACCAAGTGCAGCGAAGGTTTTCTTTATGTTATCTGTAGCTTTTGGACTCCAGTATGCTCATTCATCTCTTTAGCTCTCTTGTGTGGTTCGCGGTACCAGGGCTCTATGGTGTCTTCCTGCCGTTTGAAGTCCTGATGGGGCCCCCACTTTTGTGACGTTTTGTAGCTATCAGGTTTTGCTGTTTCAGCCCAAAGCGGCGCCCGTGTGTCTTCTTGTGTTTATTGAAGCCCTATCGCCCCTCTGGTGTCTACGGGTGTCTCTTGGAGCTTCATTGAGCCCCTCCCGTCTTTTAGTTAACAGAACTCTTGTGCCGGCAGGTGTGGTTCGGACCTACCCTTCTGATGGGCTCGAAGGCCCATTTCACATGTCGTTTGGGGCCTTGAGGTGCAAATAATCAGAACTCTGACCCAGGTATTTAACCATTTCCGGCCGAACCGAACCAATTTCCACCAATGATTTCTGGAACAATAGGTGATTAGTTCTTGAATATTTTCCAACAATTTTTTTTACCATTCTCCGAGTTTTTTTCGGTTGAATAACAGCCTCTTCCCCTCGCTCTTCCCTATGAAACTTGATATTCTGACAGATGAAATTCTGCAGTCTCTTGAAACTCCTTCGACCTCAGTGATTTTTTATGTGTATACGGCGAGGTATACGGTTAATCTTTTAAGATGGTCGCTCGACTTGATCGATTTCTTCTTCAATTTCACAACCAAGTCTCCCCTTCCCGGAAAGACGTCTGAATAAAAATTATGTATTACACTGCACAATTTCTTGTACAATTTCTTGAACAATCTGCCAAAATAGAGTCAAAAAACAATGAACTTGATTGTTGATTTGACAGATTGTTCAAGAAATTGTACAAGAAATTGTGTAGTGTAATACAGCTATAGCTATAAAATATAAAATATTTTAATTATTATCTCATTCGAGATCATTCAGCCAGATCACAGCCTACCTTAATTCACAATTAAAAAAAAAACGGTACATTGGACAGGACAGGTATCCCAAGTAGGTATGGATTGAAATAATAATAATAATAAAACAAAAGGACTTTATTAAATTAGACCTGAAATTGTGCCTGATATGAAATATACACACCGAAATGGTCTAGGGATCACCCCGAAATTTTGTCTCGATCAAAATGACAATTTCTCGAGAAAACATTGAATGATTTTGTAAATTTTTGTGGTGTTCGATAATGTCATCCTTTGACTACAAGGTAACACCTTAGATCACTCGATTGTTGACCATCTGTACGATATACAGGGTGACAATGAAAAAGCGCAAAAATGACTTGACTTCAGCAAGGTCCCGTTTTGAGAAAACAAGTCGCAGAATTTCCTAGGTGACATTATCGGAAAGCGTACACCAACATCCCGAAATAGTTTTGGACTTTTGATTCGTATTTTGTTTTTTTCAAAGTTATTGACTTTTTTGTGATTTTTGGATTTTTTGGTGCAGACTCTGCCAGCTGTCTTGCTAATCCTTGAAATTTGAGAGGAACGTACACAATAATAATAGCTCTATCAAATGTATCATGAAACAATTTGATCCCATCGACCCTTAGAAGTGGTAAGGACCTGCACCTCTTTTGGGACTATGACAAATCAAGCATGCTGTGATATTGCATTACATGTTAAATGGCCCAGAATGGTTCAAAATGCATCAATGACAAGTATCCGTTGCATTGAGGTTGCTATAGTAACCAATTTTTTCTGTCATAAATGCTTCTTTACAGCCCTCGTTACAGCCTAATTCTCGGTCCATAAATCACAAAAAAAATCAATAACTCTTCGGAAAAACAAAATAAGATCAAAAGTCCAAAACCGTTTCGGGATATTGATGTACGCTTTCCAAAAATGTTGCCTAGAAAATTCTGCGACTTGTTTTCTCAAAACGGGACCTTGTTGAAATCAGGTCATTTTTGAGGCTCTTCCATTGTCACCCTGTATATCACACATAAGGTCAACAATAGAGTGACCTAAGGTGGTGTGATACCTTGTAGTCAATAGATTACTCTATCGAGCACCACAAAAATGTCCAAAATCATGTTTGCATTTTTGAAACAAAATTTCGGGATGATCCATAGACCATTTGGGTGTGTATAGTATAAAAGGTGTAATTTCAGCTCTTCAAAATCCCATTTTCAGTAATGGAGACTTTCAATGGCATAAAGAATAAGGCCGATCAAGAGTATTCCAGTCCATTAAAAACTGGTTTCAATATTTATTGAAAATCTGTTTACATTAGTTAAATAGAAAGTCTTACAACATTGACTTTAGATAATTTAATCTTATCATAACACTGCACATATTTGCATCTTCGGGCATTCCGAGAAAATCCGTGCCCTGAAGAATATGGAATTGGTAGCAGCTGCGATAAGTGAAATGGGAATGTGCATGTTGTTGCAACTCATTACTATTCAACACTTTCGTAAAATTTCGCTTAGGCTCTTACATCTAAAGTACGTATCTACTAAGAATCTCTCTTGGCCTTTGCTTATATCATTGAGTTAGTAAATTACCATGTTTCCTTTTTTTATATCGACATTAATTAAACTTGCACAGGTCCCCCTGCAACATAACTATACACTATTCCCCACAACATTCAATATTTATACAGGGTGATAACGAAATGGCACACCAGAACTGTACTACGATGTATGGAATCTTCTATGAAGCCCACAAAAGATAATGAAAATTCTTCTACTTTTATTTTCGAAGTTATGAAGGGTCAAAATTTGGTCCTTCAAACCCATCTAATTTGGTTAATTCAAAATATTTTAGTGAACTGTTGGTGGCAGAATTATGAGAAACGAATATCAACCACTGGATGTCCATTTACCATCCATACAGACTGAGTCAAAAACCTCGAAAATTATTATTCTTAAACACAGCCCCCAAACCATTCGTTACTCGATTCGGTTGATTTCTCAACCCATGTAGAAGAGATGATACACGATTTTCTACCAAGAAATTTTTTTGGGTGGAGTTGTTTAGAAAAAATTGTATTGTTTCTACTTCATGACTAGTAAATGGAAATCTGGTGCACACCCAGTGGTTGGTACTTCTTTCTCGTAATTTTGTCACCAACACAGAAATCTTTTGAAATATAGAAACTAGGGGGTTTCCGAGGGGGTTTCGAAGGACCAAATTTAGATCCTTCATAACTCAACTTAAAAGAGTAACGTAACGTAACGTAAACGTAAATAAGAGCCGATCATTTTTTGTGAGCTATACATACAAAATTCCTTATATCGCAGTACTGTTCTGTAACTTCTGTTACACGGATCACCTTCTATAATGTACTTACTGCAGTAACGTCGGTGTCCAAAAAAAGGAATGCTTGCAATGTGACGAGCGTAGGTCCGTGAAAGCCCAAGGTTGGGTAAAGCCACAGACGTGAAGCCATGTTCGGTGGTACGTATTTAGTCGCGATTTTCCCGGAAATGTTGAATTATAAGAAATATACAGGGTGTTTCAGTGACCTTGCATAATACTTTGGGAGGTGATTTCTCTCAAAAAAATCGGTTGTGTCACCCCAAAACTTCCCCGACGAGTAGCAAATAACGGATGGAAATTTTATTATGAGACGTCCCTTCGGGTGGGAAGTTAGAATTTGGGAGAAAGATTGAAGAATTGAGATATTTTCTCCAATAAGGGCTTCATCATTTGAGTCCGGTCTGCGGTCTCCATAAGCCAGGCCGGTTACTCATTTTGAAGTGGAAAACTCTCGGAAAACTTGGGGAATTTTAAGAGAAATTGCCTGAAAATGTTCAAGAATCACTTACCCTTTGTAGTGAAGGTGCCTAGGCTTAGCCCAAGAAGGTGGCATGAATATGTTCACAAGCTAAAAAGTTATAGAAATTTGCAGTTTTTCACAAGAAACCAAAATTATGTAGAAAGAAAAGCGAGTGAGGCAGTCAGACGCATTGGATGGTACATGGATGAAGGTGAAAGATCTGGAACTGGCATCACAGAAAGAATGAAAATAATTTGCAGGAAATTGGAAATTTTGAAAATTCGAATTTTCCAAAAAAACCTCAAATCTTTTTCCAAATCATCTTGTTGTTCAGATCGTCAATTACGGCTTCACTTTAAGCTCCATCATTCAAATCCGGTTTCGATAACCCAGGCCTGTTTTACATTTTCAACAGGGAAATTCCCGGAAAATTGAGAAGAAAATTATTGGAAAATGTTCAAGAGCCAGTAACCCCTTGTTTGAGAAAAAAAATGGTGAAAATCTGTTCACGGGATAAAAAGTTGGAAAATTTGCGGTTTTTCTAGAGATGAAAACTCAGAAACCGTGAGTCCGATTTCGAAAATTTTCTTTCCAAAAATTAATTTCATCTTTTCTCCAACTTTCATTTGAAGCATGTCTGCACCTAAAATGAATATTTCGTGGGGCTCACCGCATGTCAAAGTTGGCATTGTAGTTTTTTTCAAATTCACGGAATATACAAATTTCATTTTGAAAAAATTACCGTCAGAAAATCGGAACCGTGCCGATTTTGAAAATGGGTCCACACGACGCCCAATCCTATATACTTTCGATATCAGTTTGACTTTTTCGAAAAAAGTGGATCGCCGAGCAGTAATGAATTTTTGAGTTGAGTCCTGCATCAAAGGCGAGTCGTTCTAGTCAAAATTCTGGCGAGAGGCCCTCTCGGGTGGCAACGGCTAGGAGAAATTTCGAAAATTCATACCGCTCGACTGGAAAATGGTGGAAGATTGCAACTCCAGACTTGATTTGACTCTTTTGTTTTGTTGCTTGCTGCCAAATTTGGTCCCAATCCATCTGATAGATTTTGAATAATTAAATGGTAAATTTTTGAACTTTGACATTTTTCATTATTTGACAGATGACAGATAGGGGAAAACTTTTAACTGTTCTGAATACAGTTTTTTATGGGCTCTCAAACGGTATATTGCAAGTCAAGCTCCGTGATGTATAACATCTGTCATTCTTTGAAAGTGGCATTTCCGTTTGACAGATGACAGCCAAAAACTAATGGGCTCATTCCAGGGACCAACAATGTCCGCATGCCGAATTTCAAGTCGATCGGATCAACGCCGCGGCTGTAATCGTAGAAGGTTACAGCCAGACACACACACACACACACACAGACAGACATCACTCCAAAAATGTTCTTAATCGTCTTGGGGGACCTCAAAATGGATATATCCGTCTTCATCTCGATTTTTTTTTAGCGCGTTCACAATACTTCCCCTCCTCGTTGGGTGGTGGGTCGGGGAAGTAAAAATAAGTCGAAAAGTAAGAGTAAAACTGTTTCCTAAAGTGCTCCCTGAGGGAGTTACAGCTCCTCAAAGGTACAAAATGCAACAAAGTTTTCAATTATTTGCTCAGGAACTGTCGAAGGTAAGAGCTTCAAATTTGATGTTTTCGATAGATTCGTTCAATCCAAAACTTTTATTCCTCTTGCATTTTTTTCGTAGGATGCATCGTTCTGAAGTAAAAGTGAAAAAACACGGACGTGTCATGAATAATTTTCAACATAATCCCAATCCCCTCTAATTTCGCTGCCACTGGTTAGATTTGTTTAGAACTTTGCATATACATTTGCACTGTTGAGAAACTTCTCTATACCAAATTTGAAGTTCCTACCTTTGACGGTTTTTCAGCAAATAATTAAAAACTTTGTTCAACTTCGTACCTTTGAGGGGCTGTAACTCCCTTAGGAAGCATTTCAGGGTAAAATGTTACTTCCACTTTTCGACTT